>CM055120.1:419420227-420715227 GCA_029206835.1 Rana muscosa
CAAAAGTGATGATTTAAAATAGATGTTACTATTGGTATCTATTTAATGTCTGTAAATAAATTGATTTACATAGCAATAGACAGTAGTGGTCAAAATTGATGGGGACAAGCCCAAAAAAATCAGGGGTCAGAATCATTGTAATTTTAATCACTTTTGCCATTCAATTTTAAAATGTCTTGAGGTGAACAATGTGTGTGATTGATGATGCCAAAAAATAAAGAATGTCCCTTTTTTATATACAGCCAGAGCAGAGCCAGGAAGAGGGTGATGTTGGGGACCAGGAGGAGGCAGGGCCCCGTGACACACAGGAGGAGGCCAGGCCCAGCACAAGAGCCCAGATGCCTCCCCTGAAAATCCACCAACGAATGCCAAGGAGGGGTAGGCAGGTGGAGGAGGAAACACGTGCATTCCTAAGAGAGGCTACTGCGGCCCTCAGAGAGGCACCCTCTGTTGAAGAGGGCTATGCCGCAGTCCTGGCCCATAAATTATCTCAGATGGACTTGAGGTAACGCCTGTACAGCGAAAATCTAATGTTGAAGGTGATCAACAGGGGGTTGCTGGGTGAACTTACACAGTTCACCGATCTAACTGAGGTCGTCCCTCCTCCTCCTCCTCCTACTCCTCCTCCTGCCACAAGCTCTCCTCCTGAGCCCCAGCCTCTGAGGAAGCGCTCAACAAAGGCTGCAGAGAAGGCTGGAGAGAAGGCTACAAGGAAGAGGAAAAAATAATGACTGCTGTAGTACCACAGACTGGGGACATATCTGACTTATCTGCTGCTATTCCTGACCTCTGGGAGTCCAAGACAAGATTGTGCTCCTTTTTTTATTTTTGGGTTATTCCAGAGTTTGGTGTTCTCTTCTTGGATGTTTGCTGTGGGGTCCAAAGGATGCACAAATTCAAGCAGGGTCTCCAGTGCTGCCTTCCCCTTTAATTTGTTATCTGCCTAAATAAAGGATTAATTTGATTTACAACAAATACTTGACTATGTGATTTCTATTCAAAAAGAGAGTTTGCTAGGGAGTAGGACGAAGATCGAACGATTTGGGCCGTTCGTGCCAAATTCGAGTGACGCGAACGGCCCACAATGCACTACGCCATCGCAGTGTCATCCAGGCACTGTGATTGGCCAAGCATGCACTGTGACCCCGCATGCTTGGCCAATCACAGCGCCGGCAGCGAGGAGAGCAATGATTGGCCACAGGCAGGATGCCTGTGGCCAATTATTGCTGAGGGGGTTTAGTACACGCCCCACACTATAAAAGGCCGCCAGCGTGGCGGCCTTGTGTAGTGTGTTCCGGAGCAGGGAAAGAGAAGCATAGGCAGGGACAGTGTCATTTTTTTCCTTTACTAATCCTGGATTCCTTGTGTTTAGGGACAAATAAGGATAGGTAGGGAGAGTGTCAGTGTGTTATTCTGTGCTAAACCTTGTTTGTAGGGACAGAGAGGTACAGTGAGGGAAAGTGTCAGTGTGCTATTCTGTTCTAAACCAATCTTGCTGAACCATATTTTCAATCCTTGAGTTTAGGGACAGAGAGGTACAGTGAGGGAAAGTGTCAGTGTGCTATTCTGTGCTAAATCTTGTTTGTAGGGACAGAGTAGGACAGTGAGTGAAACTGACAGTGTGCTATTCTGTTCTAAACCAATCTTGCTGAACCATATTTGAAATCCTTGAGTTTAGGGACAGAGAGGTACAGTGAGGGAAAGTGTCAGTGTGCTATTCTGTGCTAAATCTTGTTTGTAGGGACAGAGTAGGACAGTGAGGGAAAGTCTCAGTGTGCTATTCTGTTCTAAACCAATTTTGCTGAACCATATTTAAAATCCTTGAGTTTAGGGACAGAGAGGTACAGTGAGTGAAACTGACAGTGTGCTATTCTGTTCTAAACCAATTTTGCTGTTCCATATTTGAAATCCTTGAGTTTAGGGACAGAGAAGGACACTCGTGGAAACTATCAGTGTGCTATTCTGTGCTAAATCTTGTTTGTAGGGAGGGACAGAGTAGGACAGTGAGGGAAAGTGTCAGTGTGCTATTCTGTTCTAAACCAATTTTGCTGAACCATATTTGAAATCCTTGAGTTTAGGGACAGAGAGGTACAGTGAGTGAAACTGACAGTGTGCTATTCTGTTCTAAACCAATTTTGCTGTTCCATATTTGAAATCCTTGAGTTTAGGGACAGAGAAGGACACTCGTGGAAACTATCAGTGTGCTATTCTGTGCTTAATCTTGTTTGTAGGGAGGGACAGAGTAGGACAGTGAGGGGAAGTGTCAGTGTGCTATTCTGTTCTAAACCAATTTTGCTGAACCATATTTGAAATCCTTGAGTTTAGGGACAGAGAGGTACAGTGAGTGAAACTGACAGTGTGCTATTCTGTTCTAAAGCAATTTTGCTGTTCCATATTTGAAATCCTTGAGTTTAGGGACAGAGAAGGACACTCGTGGAAACTATCAGTGTGCTATTCTGTGCTTAATCTTGTTTGTAGGGAGGGACAGAGTAGGACAGTGAGGGAAAGTGTCAGTGTGCTATTCTGTTCTAAACCAATTTTGCTGAACCATATTTGAAATTCTTGAGTTTAGGGACAGAGAGGTACAGTGAGTGAAACTGACAGTGTGCTATTCTGTTCTAAAGCAATTTTGCTGAACCATATTTGAAATCCTTAAATTTAGGGACAGAGAGGTACAGTGAGTGAAACTGACAGTGTGCTATTCTGTTCTAAACCAATTTTGCTGTTCCATATTTGAAATCCTTGAGTTTAGGGACAGAGAAGGACACTCGTGGAAACTATCAGTGTGCTATTCTGTGCTTAATCTTGTTTGTAGGGAGGGACAGAGTAGGACAGTGAGGGAAAGTGTCAGTGTGCTATTCTGTTCTAAACCAATTTTGCTGAACCATATTTGAAATCCTTGAGTTTAGGGACAGAGAGGTACAGTGAGTGAAACTGACAGTGTGCTATTCTGTTCTAAACCAATTTTGCTGTTCCATATTTGAAATCCTTGAGTTTAGGGACAGAGAAGGACACTCGTGGAAACTATCAGTGTGCTATTCTGTGCTTAATCTTGTTTGTAGGGAGGGACAGAGTAGGACAGTGAGGGAAAGTGTCAGTGTGCTATTCTGTTCTAAACCAATTTTGCTGAACCATATTTGAAATCCTTGAGTTTAGGGACAGAGAGGTACAGTGAGTGAAACTGACAGTGTGCTATTCTGTTCTAAACCAATTTTGCTGTTCCATATTTGAAATCCTTGAGTTTAGGGACAGAGAAGGACACTCGTGGAAACTATCAGTGTGCTATTCTGTGCTTAATCTTGTTTGTAGGGAGGGACAGAGTAGGACAGTGAGGGAAAGTGTCAGTGTGCTATTCTGTTCTAAACCAATTTTGCTGAACCATATTTGAAATCCTTGAGTTTAGGGACAGAGAGGTACAGTGAGTGAAACTGACAGTGTGCTATTCTGTTCTAAAGCAATTTTGCTGAACCATATTTGAAATCCTTGAGTTTAGGGACAGAGAGGTACAGTGAGTGAAACTGACAGTGTGCTATTCTGTTCTAAACCAATTTTGCTGAACCATATTTGAAATCCTTGAGTTTAGGGACAGAGAAGGACACTCGTGGAAACTATCAGTGTGCTATTCTGTGCTAAATCTTGTTTGTAGGGACAGAGAAGGACAGTGAGGGAAACTGTCAGTGTGCTGTTCTGTGCTAAACCAATCTTGCTGAAGCATATTGCAAATCCTTGTGTTTAGGGACAGATAAGGATAGGCAGGGGACAGTGTCAGTGTCATTGTTGCTAAGCCTCCTGCACAGTATACACCTGAAGGTAGCCCTTATTGCTCTTTTTCCCATCTCCCTGCAGGCCATTCATTAAAATGTCTGGAAGGCAAACAAGGAGAGGCAGACAGTCAGGAGGCAAAAAAAGAGGGCAAGCAGGCTCTGTGTCTGGGGGCAACAGTGCTGGTCGTGGACGCGGTGCATTGTCATCAGCACATGGCCATGGGACACGCTTGTCCTTCTTTTCGGCAGCTGGACATGTTGAGCCACATCATGCCGAAGACTTGGTAGAGTGGATGACCAAGCCCACCTCATCCTCCTCATCCTCTCTCACCCAGGCTCAGGGTACTGGCAAAGCAGCTGCCAAAGCGTCCTCTTCTCTGGTATCATTATCTTCATTAGTCAATCCTTCCCTAGACCCACCATGTCCTCCTCCTGAGGAGTCCCCCGAACTGTTTGAGCACAGTGTTGGGTACATGCTCCAGGAGGATGCCCAGCGTTTCGAAGGATCTGATGATGATACCCAGCTAGAGGAAGGCAGTAGCGTGAGAGCAGAGAGAGGGGATGCTCAAGAAGGACACCAATCTGGCAGTCATGCTCCAGCAGCTGCAGCATACTGCCAGATTGGCTCCAGTGATGAGGAGGGAGGGGATGATGAGGTCACTGACTCCACGTGGGTGCCTAATAGGAGAGAGGAGGAGGAGGAGGATGAGGAGGAGGCACATCTCCAACGAGGCAGGATGCCCTTGAGTGGCCAGCGTATGGGCAGCACACCGACGGAATCACACCGCAGAGCTCCGCCTGTGCAGGGCGCTGCCTCTGCCCATCATTCAAAAAGTTCTTTGGTGTGGGCCTTTTTTGAGGCGAGTGCATCAGATCGCACAGCTGCTGTTTGCAACATATGTCTCAAGCGTATATCGCGTGGCCAAAACATCAGCCGCTTGGGCACCACATGCTTGATCAGACATATGTTGACCTGCCATGCAGCTCGTTGGCAAGCCTACCTTAAAGACCCACACCAAAGAACAAAGCTGACCTCTTCTTGCACCGCATCAGCTGGGATCTCCAACCCCAGTATACCTTCAGTCCTCTCTGAAACCTGCTCTGAGAGGAATGAAGGTGTAGAATTAGGTGTGTCACAGCCAAGTACTTGCGGGCACTCTGCTAGCAGTACACCAACGTCCGATTCTAGCAGGCAAATTTCCCTGCCCCAGCTGCTGGACCGTCGAAAGAAGTTCACTCCCAGCCATCCACATGCCCAGCGGTTGAATGCTAGCTTGGCTAAATTGCTAGCGCTTCAACTGCTGCCTTTTCAGTTGGTAGACTCAGCCCCCTTCCGTGAGTTTGTGCAATGTGCGGTTCCTCAGTGGCAGGTTCCCAAACGCCACTTTTTCGCACGGAAGGCGATTCCGGCTCTCTACAGGCATGTGGAAGGCAATGTCTTGGCCTCGCTGGACAGGGCGGTCAGCGGTAAGGTGCATATTACCGCTGACTCATGGTCCAGCAGGCATGGACAGGGACGTTACCTTTCTTTCACGGCCCATTGGGTCACTCTTTTGGCAGCTGGGAAGGATGCAGGACAAGGTGCAGTAGTGTTGGAGGTTGTTCCACCGCCACGCCTCCAAAATGCTACTACTGGTTGTGACACACCTCTCTCCTCCACCCCCTCCTCTTCTTCTTCCTCCATGGCCTCTTCCTGTGGTTTGTCCTCGGAACCAGCGGTGCTCCGTAGGCGTTCAAGGGGCTACGCAAGTACGCAGGCAAAAAGATGCCATGCCGTGCTTGCGCTGGTGTGTTTGGGGGACAGGAGCCACACTGGGGCAGAGGTCCTGTCTGCTCTGCAGGGGCAGGCCGAGAGGTGGTTGACGCCACGCCAGCTTAAGCCAGGAATGGTGGTTTGCGACAATGGCACCAACCTCCTCTCCGCCCTCCGACAGGGACAACTGACCCATGTGCCCTGTATGGCTCACGTCCTTAACCTGGTGGTGCAGCGGTTCTTGGGCAGGTACCCGGGCTTACAGGATGTCCTGAGGCAGGCAGGAAAGTCTGTGTGCATTTCCGCAGATCTTATAATGCCAGTGCTCGCCTGGCTGAGCTGCAAAAGGAGTTGAACCTGCCCAAGAACCGCCTTATATGTGACATGCCCACCAGGTGGAACTCAACGTTGGCCATGCTGCAGCGGCTGCACACGCAGCAGAGGGCCATCAATGAGTACCTGTGCGACTACGGCACCAGGACAGGGTCAGGGGAGCTCGGGTTTTTTTCACCACGCCAGTGGGGCATGATCAGGGATGCATGCACTGTCCTGGCACCATTTGAGGAGGCCACGAGGATGGTGAGCAGTGACAGTGCATGCATCAGTGACACTGTACCTCTTGTCCACCTGTTGGAGCACACGCTGCGTGGAATAATGGACAGGGCACTTGAGGCAGAACAGAGGCAGGAAGAGGAGGACTTCCTTGCCTCTCAAGGCCCCCTTTGCCCAGACAGTGTTCCTTCTGTCCCACCCATCGCACAGGAAGAAGAGGAGGAGGAGGAGGATTGTGTCAGCATGGAGGTGGAGGCTGGCACTCAGCATCATCAGCAGCAGTCTTTTAGGGATGATTTACAGTCCCAAGAAACCAGTGGACTTGTACGTGGCTGGGAGGAGGTGGCTGCGGATCATGTCGTCCTTAGTGACCCAGAGGACTCCGGACTGAATGCCTCAGCTAACCTACGCTGCATGGCCTCCCTGATCCTGCAAAGTCTGCGGAAGGATCCTCGTATTCTTCGGATCAAGGAGAGGGACCATTACTGGCTGGCCACTCTCCTTGATCCACGGTACAAGGGTAAGGTTGCGGACCTTATCTTACCGTCGCAGAGGGAGCAGAGGATGAGACAACTCCGGGAGGCCTTGCAGAAAGGTCTGTGCAACGCGTTCCCAGAGACTGGGAGGTTACAAACTCCTGGTCCTGGACAACGAGTTGCTGAGGCTTCGGGCAGTCAAAGAAGGAGCGGTGGGGAAGGTGGCCGTCTGACCGATGCGTTCAGACAATTCTTTAGTCCGCAGCCCCAAAGTATGATCGGTTCCAGCAACCATCGCCAGCGTCTGATATACATGGTCCAGGAATACCTAGGGGCAAGGTCAGACTTGGACACCTTCCCCACCGAAAATCCTCTGGCTTACTGGGTCTTGAGGATGGATCACTGGCCAGAGCTTGCACAGTATGCAATTGAGCTACTGGCCTGTCCTGCATCCAGCGTTCTTTCAGAACGCACATTCAGTGCTGCTGGAGGATTTGTCACGGATCACAGGGTGCGCCTGTCCACCGACTCGGTTGATCGACTGACTTTCATCAAGATGAACCAGTCTTGGATCACCACCAGCTACCACACACCTGATGCTGATATAACAGACTAATTGATTTTAAAATGTCACATCCCTTCAAGACTGATGCTGATGCTGAGTGCCTGTGCTGTTATGTTGACTGGCTATCCTCCTCCTCCTCCTCAATGATACGATTAATGATGATAGCTTGGAAGATCATTTTGGTTTATGGGTGACGCCACCAGTGGCTAAGGCCCAATTTTTCAGCCCCTGTTTAACAGGGGCGTGTAATTAAATTTTTGGATGCAATACTTTGCAACAGGCCTCATTGCTGTGCTCCAAGTACAGTATCTGTGAGGGGTTGCAGTGTTGTGCCACCAGTGCCTAAGGCCCAATTTTTCATCCCCTGTTCAACAGGGGCATGCAATTATAATTATTGATCTAATAATTCACAGCAGGGCCCATTGCTGCGCCCACCAAGAGTAACTGTCAGGCCTTACAGTGTTGTGGCACCAGCACCACCATCACCACCACCACCACCACCAAAGGCCTAATTTTTCAGCCCCTGTTCAACAGGGGCATGCAATTATAATTATTGATCGAATAATTCACAGCAGGGCCCATTGCTGCGCACACCAAGAGTAACTGTCAGGCCTTACAGTGTTGTGGCACCAGCACCACCATCACCACCACCACCAAAGGCCCAATTTTTCAGCCCCTGTTCAACAGGGGCATGCAATTATAATTATTGATCGAATAATTCACAGCAGGGCCCATTGCTGCGCACACCAAGAGTAACTGTCAGGCCTTACAGTGTTGTGGCACCAGCACCACCATCATCACCACCACCACCAAAGGCCCAATTTTTCAGCCCCTATTCAACAGGGGCATGCAATTATAATTATTGATCTAATAATTCACAGCAGGGCCCATTGCTGCGCCCACCAAGAGTAACTGTCAGGCCTTACAGTGTTGTGGCACCAGCACCACCATCACCACCACCACCACCACCAAAGGCATAATCTTTCAGCCCCTGTTCAACAGGGGCATGCAATTATAATTATTGATCTAATAATTCACAGCAGGGCCCATTGCTGCGCCCACCAAGAGTAACTGTCAGGCCTTACAGTGTTGTGGCACCAGCACCACCATCACCACCACCACCACCACCAAAGGCCCAATTTTTCAGCCCCTGTTCAACAGGGGCATGCAATTATAATTATTGATCGAATAATTCACAGCAGGGCCCATTGCTGCGCCCACCAAGAGTAACTGTCAGGCCTTACAGTGTTGTGGCACCAGCACCACCATCAAAGGCCCAATTTTTACTACCACTGATCAACAATTATATGTTATTACAATTCCTGATATAATAGTTGACAGCAGGGCGTTCCAGCACCCACCAAGAGTAACTGTGAGTGCTTACAGTGTTGTGCCAACACCAACACCTAAGGGGACAATTTCTGCAGAGTATATACGGCAGGTCCCTACTTTCAAACATCAAACTTACAAACGACTACTACTTGCAAACGGAAGAAGACAACAGGAAGTGAGAGGAAATCTACCCCTTGGAAGGAAAATTCTCTCCTGTAAGAATTAATATGGGAGAAAGGTGTCTCCTCTCTACTGATGCTTTATCACCAATCCTTGTTTCAATAAAAACACCACATTTCAAAAACAGTTGTCATTGGGACGCAAAGTGAGGTGAAATGTTCTGAACAGGGGCACAGATAGCAAAAAAAATGTGACAGGGGTGATAACCGTTCCCTATGTTTTCCAAAAAGCTAAAAAAAAGGAATTAGGCATGGAGCTACACTTAAACAATGCAGCTGTTCAAAATTACAAACAGATTCTACATAAGAACAAACCTACAGTCCCTGTCTTGTATGCACCGCCTGTATACGGCTGTTCAGAGTATATAGGGCCTTTTTTATTTTGTGTGCGGGGTTCCCCTTAATATCCATACAAGACCCAAAGGGGCTGGTAATGGGCTGGGGTAGGGGGGGGGTTGATGGGGTAGCTATGCCATTTTTCCTAAAGATTTTCCATCCATATTCCCGGGACCAGACATTGCATTAAAGCCGCAAGCAGTTTTAAATGGCTTTTTTTCCTTTAGAAATGTTATTTTGTGCAGGGACAGTTCTAAACACGGGAAACACGTGGCACTTCACAGGCATACTTTAGACACCCCCCAGGTACAATATTTAAAGGAATATTTGACTTTTTTTTTTTTCACTTTATGCATCATTAACCACTTAAGCCCCGGACCATTTCGGGCCATTAGGACCAAGCCTGTTTTTGGGATTCGGCACTGCGCTGCTTTAACTGTAAATTGTGCGGACATGCAATGTTGTACCCAAATGAAATTTGCGTCCTTTTCTTCCCACAAATAGAGCTTTCTTTTAATGGTATTTGATTGCCTCTGCGATTTTTATTTTTTGCGATATAAACAGAAAAAGACCGAAAATTTTGAAAAAAAATGATATTTTCTACTTTTTGTTATAAGAAAAATCGAATAAACTCAATTTTAGTCATACATTTAGGCCAAAATGTATTCAGCCACATGTCTTTAGTAAAAAAAATGTCAATAAGTGTATATTTATTGGTTTGCGCAAAAGTTATAGCGTTTACAAACTAGGGTACATTTTCTGAAATTTACACAGCTTTAAATTTATGACTGCCTATCTCATTTCTTGAGGTGCTAAAATGGCAGGGCAGTAAAAAACCCCCCCAAATGACCCCATTTTGGAAAGTAGACACCCCAAGGAAATTGCTGAGAGGCATGTTGAGCCCATTGAATATTTATTTTTTTCGTCCCAAGTGATTGAATAATGACAAAAAAAATAAAAAAAAAATAAAATTACAAAAAGTTGTCACTAAATGATATATTGCTCACACATGCCATGGTTATATGTGGAATTGCACCCCAAAATACATTCTGCTGCTTCTCCTGAGTACGGGGATACCACATGTGTGGGACTTTTTAGGAGCCTAGCCACGTACGGGACCCCGGAAACCAAGCACCGCCTTCAGGATTTCTAAGGGCGCAAATTTTTGATTTCACTCCTCACTACCTATCACAGTTTCGAAGGCCATAAAATGCCAAAATAGCACAAAACCCCCCCAAATGACCCCATTTTGGAAAGTAGACACCCCAAGCTATTTACTGAGAGGCATGTTCAGTCCATGGAATATTTTATATTTTGCCACAAGTTGCGGGAATATGACAAACTTTTTTTTTTTTGCACAAAGTTGTCACTAAATGATATATTGCTCACACATGCCATGGGCATATGTGAAATTACACCCCAAAATACATTCTGCTGCTTCTCCTGAGTACGGGGATACCACATGTGTGGGACTTTTTGGGAGCCTAGCCGCGTACGGGACCCCAAAAACCAAGCACCGCCTTCAAGGTTTCTAAGGGCATAAATTTTTGATTTCACTCCTCACTACCTATCACAGTTTTGAAGGCCATAAAATGCCAAGATGGCACAAAACCCCCCCAAATGACCCCATTTTGGAAAGTAGACACCCCAAGCTATTTGCTGAGAGGCATGTTGACCCCATTGAATATATTTTTTTTTTGTCCCAAATGATTGAATAATGACAAAAAGAAAAAAAAAAAATGTACAAAAAGTTGTCACTAAATGATATATTGCTCACACATGCCATGGTTATATGTGGAATTGCACCCCAAAATACATTCTGCTGCTTTTCCTGAGTACGGGGATACCACATGTGTGGGACTTTTTGGGAGCCTAGCCGCGTACAGGGCCCCAAAAACCAAGCACCGCCTTCAGGATTTCTAAGGGCGTAAATTTTTGATTTCACTCCTCACTACCTATCACAGTTTTGAAGGCCATAAAATGCCAAAATAGCACAAAACCCCCCCAAATTACCCCATTTTGGAAAGTAGACACCCCAAGCTATTTGCTGAGAGGCATGTTGAGTCCATGGAATATTTTATATTTTGCCACAGGTTGCGGGAATATGACAAACTGTTTTTTTTTTGCACAAAGTTGTCACTAAATGATATATTGCTCACACATGCCATGGGCATATGTGAAATTACACCCCAAAATACATTCTGCTGCTTCTCCTGAGTACGGGGATACCACATGTGTGGGACTTTTTGGGAGCCTAGCCGCGTACGGGACCCCAAAAACCAAGCACCGCCTTCAAGGTTTCTAAGGGCATAAATTTTTGATTTCGCTCCTCACTACCTATCACAGTTTTGAAGGCCATAAAATGCCAAGATGGCACAAAACCCCCCCAAATGACCCCATTTTGGAAAGTAGACACCCCAAGCTATTTGCTGAGAGGCATGTTGAGCCCATTGAATATTTTTTTTTTTTTGTCCCAAATGATTGAATAATGACAAAAAGAAAAAAAAAAAAAATGTACAAAAAGTTGTCACTAAATGATATATTGCTCACACATGCCATGGTTATATGTGAAATTACACCCCAAAATACATTCTGCTGCTTCTCCTGAGTACGGGGATACCACATGTGTGGGACTTTTTGGGAGCCTAGCCGCGTACGGGACCCCAAAAACCAAGCACCGCCTTCAAGGTTTCTAAGGGCATACATTTTTGATTTCACTCCTCACTACCTATCACAGTTTTGAAGGCCATAAAATGTCAAAATAGCCCAAAACCCCCACAAATGACCCCATTTTGGAAAGTAGACACCCCAAGCTATTTGCTGAGAGGCATGGTGAGTATTTTACAGCTCTCATTTGTTTTTGAAAATTAAGAAAGACATTTTTTTTTCTTTTTTTTTTTCTTTTTTTACATTTTCAAAACTTTGTGACAAAAAGCGAGATCTGCAAAATACTCAACATACCTCTCAGCAAATAGCTTGGGGTGTCTACTTTCCAAAATGGGGTCATTTGGGGGGGTTTTGTGCCATCTGGGCATTCCATGGCCTCCGAAACTGTGATAGGCAGTGAGGAGTGAAATCAAAAATTTACACCCATAGAAATCCTGAAGGCGGTGCGTGGTTTTTGGGGTCCCGTACGCGACTAGGCTCCCAAAAAGTCTCACACATGTGGTATCCCCGTACTCAGGAGAAGCAACAGAATGTATTTTGGGGTGTAATTCCACATATGCCCATGGCATGTTTGAGCAATATATAATTTAGTGACAACTTTTTGTACATTTATTTTTTTATTTTTTTTTGGTCATTATTCAATCACTTGGGACAAAAAAAAAAAATATTCAATGGGCTCAACATGCCTCTCAGCAAATAGCTTGAGGTGTCTACTTTACAAAATGGGGTCATTTGGGGGGGTTTTGAACTGTCCTGGCATTTTATGCACAACATTAGGAAGCTTATGTCACACATCATCCACTCTTCTAACCACTTGAAGACAAAGCCCTTTCTGACACTTTTTGTTTACATGAAAGAAATTTTTTTTTTGCAAGAAAATTATGTTGAACCCCCAAACATTATATATTTTTTTAAAGCAAAGGCCCTACAGATTAAAATAGTGGGTGTTGCATTTTTTTTTTCCACACAGTATTTGCGCAGCGATTTTTCAAACGCATTTTTTGGGGGAAAAACACACTTTTTTTATTTTTAATGCACTAAAAAACACTATATTGCCCAAATGTTTGATGAAATAAAAAAGATGATCATAGGCCGAGTACATGGATACCAAACACGACATGCTTTAAAATTGCGCACAAACGCGCAGCGGCGACAAAACTACATTCATTTTTAAAAGCATTTAAAAGCCTTTACAGGTTACCACGTTAGATTTACAGAGGAGGTCTACTGCTAAAATGACTGCCCTCGATCTGACCTTCGTGGTGATACCTCACATGCATGATGCAATTGCTGTTTACATATGACGCTAGACCGACGCTTGCGTTCGCCTTTGCGCAATAGCAGGGGGGGACAGCGGTGCTTTTTTTTTTTTTATTATTTATTTGGCTTTTTTATTTTATTTTTAAACTGTGCCTTCCATATTTTATTTTTTTACCATTTTTATCGTTATCTCAGGGAATGTAAATATCCCCTATGATAGCAATAGGTAGTGACAGGTACTCTTTTTTTGAAAAAAATTGGGGGGTTAGACCCTAGATCTTTCCTCTGCCCTCAAAGCATCTGACCACACCAAGATCGGTGTGATAAAATGCTTTCCCAATTTCCCAATGGCGCTTTTTATATCCGGGGGGGGGACATTCCCTCCCACTGCTTGTAAAAGCAGTCTAGAGGCTAATTATCTGCTAGAATTGCTTTTACATGAAAGCCGGCTGCTGGCTGAAAAGAATGATACCAAGATGATACCTAAACCCGCAGGCATCATTCTGGTATAAACATTCAAAGTCCAGCAACATACCAGTACGTTGCTGGTCCTTGTTGGACATGTATTGTAATCTTTTTTTTCATACAGCCTATTGGCTGAACGAAAAAAAGAGATTGATTGGTGGGTATGCCCACCATTAGAATACCTCCCTTCATCCACCCACTTCTAATGATGGGCATATATGCCGAAGCATGGGGGCATCCTCCCGCAAAAAAGTTATGCCGCGTACACACGGTCAAGCCTTCGTCGGAATTTCGACCGTATGTACGCGGCATAAAAGGTTATGCCGCGTACACACGGTCGGAATTTTCCACGGATAAGCCTCCGTTGGAATTTCGACCGTATATACGCGGCATTAGGAGCAAAATCGCTCCTCCGCCCCTGCTGCCCCCATGCTTCGGCATAGATGCTCTTTTTTTTAACTGTGGTGGTGAAATCACCTCCTACAGCGTTGGAGTCACGGCTTTATGTATCGTGGGAGCAAACGCTGTTGCTGTCAAGATAAATAGATCCGCGCTGCAACTGAATGGCGTACCTGCTAAGCAAATGGTGGTTAACATTAAAACAAAGTAACATTACAGTACAACAGTAAGACCTTACCATGCCATACCTGCAAAGCAAATACCAAAACAAAACCTAGTAAAAAATAAAAAAATGTTTTAACGCAACCTGTGCCTAAAATATATATATGCCGAAGCATGGGGGCATCCTCCCGCAAAAAAGTTATGCCGCGTACACACGGTCGGAATTTCGACCGTATGTACTCGGCATTAGGAGCAAAATCGCTCCTCCGCCCCTGCTGCCCCCATGCTTCGGCATATATGCTCTTTTTTTTAACTGTGGTGGTGAAATCACCTCCTACAGCACTGGAGTCACGGCTTTATGTATCGTGGGAGCAAACGCTGTTGCTGTCAAGATAAATAATTCCGCGCTGCAGTTGAATGGCGCACCTGAAAACAAAAAATTACATACCTGAAAAACAAGCATGATAAAACATTGCAGAATAGAATACAGTAAAAAAGAGCAGAACAATAGAGAGAAAATAGAGAGAGAGAGAACAATAAAACGACAACTATTTTTGGTTCTTTTATTTTATATTTTTTTTGTGTTTTGTTTTTTACGTTTTTTTTTTCTTTTTTACACTTTTTTTTGTAACTTTACAACTGTAATGGTTCGGGTCTCTCAAAATGTAATGGCATCTTGGGAGACCCTGTGTAAGTGTGTCCTAGTCTGTGAAATGCTGTACCCTACGCTAAAACTTCACTTTTGAGTGGTAGCGTTCAAAACATTCACCTTGGCAAAGACCAGGCTTGTCAGGACAGCGTGGACAAAAACTACGGGTGTCACGCCTAAATCCGCGCTTGCTACAGACACGACATCTTTTTTGGGGGTGGCTTTGGGTAGGGGTACTCGGGAGGACATACGAATAATGCCTCTCATGCAGCCGGCTTACTGCATTTGGTTGGGGATGGTGAGGTGCAGAACCGCCTGGATACAGGAGTTCTGTGACTATCTCATTCTGGAATTTTAGAAGAGATAACGTCCCGCCTGAAGCTCTGTATAGCACATGAGCGTTCAGCAAAGCCAATTGGAATAATGATAGAGACACTTTTTTGTACCAGCGTCTCGCCTTACGGTCAATTAGATACGGCGCCATCAACTGGTCGTTGAGGTCCACCCCTCCCATATTTTGGTTATATTCGTGGACACAGAGGGGTTTCTCCACAACACCAGTCGCCGTAGGAATTTGGACTGTCGTGTCTGCATGAAGGGAGGTAAGAAGGAAAACATTCTTATTGTCCCTCCACTTCATAGCGAGCAAGTTATTACACTTCAAGCAGGCTCTCTCCCCCAGCCTAAGACGGGCATCTACAAGCCGCTGGGGAAAGCCCCGGCGATTAGGTCGCACGGTGCCACATGCTCCAATCTTATGATCAAACAAGTGACTAAACAGTGGCACGCTCGTGTAATAATTGTCCACATACAAGTGGTACCCCTTTCCGAATAAGGGTGACACCAAGTTCCACACTATCTTGCCAGCGCTCCCTATGTAATCCGGGCAGTTGACCGACTCAATCTGACTGTCTTTTCCCTCATAAACCGTAAAGTTCACTACATAGCCTGTTGCCCTGTCACAGAACTTGTAGAGCTTGACCCCGTATCTGGCACGCTTGCTGGGAAGGTACTGCTTGAAAGACAAGCGGCCAGAAAATTTAATCAGGGACTCATCAACGCAGACAACTTGATCGGGAGTAAACAAGGCTGCAAAACGTTCGTTGAAGTGGTTTATGAGGGGCCGAATTTTATAGAGCCGGTCGTATTCAGGGTCCCCACGTGGACGACAAAGTTCATTGTCGTTGAAGTGCATGAACCGCAAAATCTCCTCGTATCGTGCCCTGGACATGGAGGCAGAGAACACGGGCATGTGGTCAATTGGGTGCGTGGACCAATAAGCACGCAATGACGGAAATTTATGTGTGCCCATGTTGAGGGAAAGGCCCAGAAAGGTCTTAAATTCGGAAACCGTAATTGGTTTCCAATTTCTGGCAATTTTAGGCAACTGGGGGTTAGCGGCGATAAATTGACCAGCATATAAATTACTCTGGTCCACAATAGATCTATAGAGATCTTCCGTGAAAAACAGCGAATAAAAATCGATTGGCATAAAATCAGCTGTTTCCACCTGAATACCGGGTTGGGCAGTGAATGGGGGAAGTACGGGTTCTGCAGAAGTGGTGGGGACCCAATCAGGATAGGCGAATTCTGCAGGAAGGGCAGTATGGGCACGACGGGCCTGCCTTTGTCTTCTTGGTGGCAGCGGGACACTACTTGTGCTTGCCACCTCGCCAGCTTGAACTGCACTTATGGGACTCGCCACGTCACCAAGTGTTACTGCAGTGCTGGATGTACGTCCAGGCTGTACTAGGCCGCTGGTGCTTGCCAGTTCACCAGAAGGAATAGCGGCGCTAGTACTACTCTGCTCCATGATACGAGAGACCTGCGGTTCTTGCTCCTCAACAACCTCAGAAGATCGGGATCGGGTACGCCTGACCTTAGCAGGGACCTCAACTTCGTCGTCAGAGCTATCTGACGTGGGGCCGCTGACGTCACTGTCTTCTACGGGAAGATATTCTGAGCCTGAATCTGACAGATACGTGACCTCCTCTTCACTATCTGTCATGCTCAGAATCTCGTAGGCCTCTTTACTAGTGTACCTTCGACTTGCCATTTTGGGCTCTAAATTTAGGGGTACACTAGTAAGATTCACAGGAAAAAAAGCACCTGACTGTCGTCAGCAAATATATCAAACGCTACAAAAAAACTGTTAGCGATCGCAGGGATCAGGCCTGTCTCTGCGAACGCTGCAGTTATGTGTGTTGTGTTTGGTAAGTGACAGTGATCGATCGATACTGCACTTGGGTGGGCTGGGCTGGGCTGGGCGGAGGGGCTAAACGCAGGTACTAGCAGGTATCTGGGCTGATCCCGCTAACACTGCGTTTTTGGGAACCCTAAACCGCTGGGGATGCTAGTATAGATCTGATCAGATACTATACCACTAAGGGGGGTGTATGCTTTGCGCGTGGGTGTTAGCGTTACTGGCACTAACCTAACACTGCCTGGGGCGACGCAGACCCTCTCTGGCGCTAAAACCTAATTGATCTCACCCGCCGGGCGATCAGGGGGGTTAAACCTTTATTGGGTTATATACGGCGGGTGCCCTGATGCTATAAAAAGCAAACTAATCAACCAGCGTCACCCGTAACCTTTATATGGTGATCACTGGTGAAAGGGTTAACTAGGGGCAATCAGGGGGTTAAAACCTTTATTAGGTTAAATATGGGGGTACCTGACACCAATAAAAACCTGCGGCGAACCTAAAAAAAAAATAACTGCCTATCTAAAACACCAGCGACACGAATACAGCGATCGGAAAAACAATCGCTTAGTGACGCTGAAGTTAGGGGGTGAAAGGGTTACCTGGGGGGTGATCAAGGGGTTAAACCTTTATTAGGGGGGGTTAGGGGGCTACCCTGGACCTAAAGGGGCCTAATCCTAACTGCCTTGCAACTTTTTACAATCACAGATGACACTAAATGCAGTGATCAGTAAAATAAATGATCACTGCAATCAGTGACACTGTGATTGGGGGCTTTGGGGTGACCTGGGGGGTGATCTGGGGGTGACTGGGGGGTGATTTGTGTGCCTATGTGTACCTACGTGTCAGTGGACTGTTGGAGCACTAACCTCTGTCTTCACTCCTCTGCGCCGGGAACGAAAAGACCGCGGCGAGGGAGATGACATCACTTCCTCCAGCCTGTGTTTACATCACATGGCGGAGGAAGCAATTTCATTGGCCGGGAGCGATCGCGAGGGGGGGGGCGGATTTGAGCGGCCGCCCCCTCATGCCTGATCGCTCCCGAACACTTAACGGCCGCTCACTGCAGTGAAGGGGGGTCCGGACGGACCCCCCAACTGCACAAAGGCGATCACGTAGATCTACGTGATTCTGCCTGTCCGTGCCATTCTGCCGACGTAAATCGGCGGTGGGCGGTCGTTAAGTGGTTAAAATGACTGCTCCCGGAAAACGTCAGTTTTTAAAACTTATTTTTGCATTGATACATGTCCCCTGGTGCAGAACCCGGGTTCCCAAACTCTGTTTCGGACAATAACATGGATAATAGTCGTTATAATTAGCACTTTAGAATCCGAACGTTCGCATCCATTGTATTTAATAGGGTTCTAATGTTCGTGCGAACTTTCGGTCCGTTCGCGGGTTCTGGTGCGAACCGAACCCGGGGGTGTTCGGCTCATCACTACTAGGGAGTAGGCAGGGACAGTTCTAAAAATATTATTTGTATTAACAAGGGACACAAACCTCCTTGAGGGAAAATAATACATCTTTAGAATGTTGGTGTGGTAACTTGACACACAAAATAAAAAAAATAAAAAATACATTCCTAAATATAAAAAACAAACAAAAAAACATACATATAAAATAACAAAAAAACATTCCTAAATCGAAAATCAAAAATATAAAAAAAAAATATATAAAATAAAAAAATAAAATAAAAAAAAGGTTTCAAGATATTTAAATTTATTTATGAATTTATGACGGAGATCTGGCTTACCAAAAAAAGATTAAATTCATGAGATCACTTAGGAATTACTAAGAAACAAGTTTGTCATAACTCTGAATATCATTAGCAAAAGAAGTTCATTATTTAAGCATTATCTAAAGAAGAAAGGAATGCGCTGCATTAAACGATGCTATTATTTCCAGCGTGACAAATGTGCCATCTCCATTTCAAACGCTAGCTTTACCAAAACGAGCGCTCCCATCTCATACTTGATTCTGAGCATGCGTTTTTTTTTCCCTCGTAAAAGCATACACACTACCGTTTTTCACGACGTTAAAAAAGACGACATGAAAAACGACGTGAAAAAATAGAGCATGTTCGAAATTTTTAATGCCCGTTTTTCACGTCGTTAAAAATGCTCTGGAGCCTACACACAGAGCGGATCCGCCCTATACACTCACTACGCAAGCTGCGTAGGGCCCCGCAAATTACTTGAGACCCCGCCTCCCCCTCGTGTCATAGGGCGGATCGGCTCTGCCCGAGTCTAGGTTTGCCAACTGTCAGCTTGAGCGTGGTAAGAAAGCTGGAGAGAAGAGTGCGTGTTCTTCTCCCTCCAGCCTGCAGGGGGTGGCAGAGAGCCGACACAGCTCAGTGTGTCAGCGTGGGATGGCAGGGAAGTGATGTGTGGGATCAATATATGATTATTGAGGTACCGTGACTGATCATAATTCTTCCCCAAGCATAAGTCCCTTGTGTCTGATGCTCCCTGTACTTTGACTCTCACCACCTTCGGATTCTTGTAGTCTGATCTTCCTGCTTGTTTAACTGTCTGCTGTGTGACTCTCATCCTCTCATTACTGTTCCCTCTGGAAGTGCTGAGCTGCCTCCTAACCTTGAGCCCTCCGTGTTCTTTTCATGCAAAGTGAACAGTCAGCCCCACTGCAATAATCTTATACAAGGCTTGTGTAAACACTGAAGTAACGGAGGTGTCAGATGGCAGGCAGAAAAGGTGCACTCTGTATTGTGTGTGTTATAGCAGGGGGTAGACATGATGATTCTAAAGTCAGCAGAAATCAGAAGATCTCTTGGTGTACAATGCACCATCACAAGGGACAGCAAGGCTGAAATAGCTGAATGCAGAATTCACTAATGTGTGGGATATCTGCAACATGAAATCACATTCCACCATGATTGGCAATAGACTAGGGAATAACTGTGTGCTGTGTTCTGCCCACATCCTACTCCTCTGGTCTCCTTGCTGTGTTCTGCCCACATCCTACTCCTCTGGTCTCCTTGCTGTGTTCTGCCCACATCCTACTCCTCTGGTCTCCTTGCTATGTAAGGATGAGCTCCGGCGTGTTCGCATTGAACACGTACAGAGCCCGCCAAGGAAGTCGGAACCGCGCTGCGCTAATCACAGCCAGGGAGACATTTCCCGATGCTCGGCTGCAGAGATCGGGAAATGTCTCCCTGCCTGTGATTAGCGCAGCGCGGTTCTGACGGTGCCGACTTCCTTGGCGGGCTCTGCAAGTGTTCAATGCGAACACGCCTGAGCTCATCCCTATTGCTATGTGCAGTGTTCTGCCCACATCCCAATCCTCTGGTCTCCTTGCTGTGTTCTGCCCACATCCCAATCCTCTGGTCTCCTTGCTGGGTGCTGTGTTCTGCCCACATCCCAATCCTCTGGCCTCCTTGCTGGGTGCTGTGTTCTGCCCACATCCCAATCCTCTGGTCTCCTTGCTGTGTTCTGCCCACATCCTAATCCTCTGGTCTCCTTGCTGTGTTCTGCCCACATCCTAATCCTCTGGTCTCCTTGCTGGGTGCTGTGTTCTGCCCACATCCCAATCCTCTGGTCTCCTTGCTGTGTTCTGCCCACATCCTAATCCTCTGGTCTCCTTGCTGGGTGATGTGTTCTGCCCACATCCTAATACTCTGGTCTCCTTGCTGGGTGCTGTGTTCTGCCCACATCCCAATCCTCTGGTCTCCTTGCTGGGTGCTGGGTTCTGCCCACATCCCAATCCTCTGGTCTCCTTGCTGGGTGCTGTGTTCTGCCCACATCCCAATCCTCTGGTCTCCTTGCTGGGTGCTGTGTTTAGTGATGAGCCGAACACCCCCGGGTTCGGTTCGCACCAGAACCCGCGAACGGACCGAAAGTTCGAACGAACATTAGAACCCTATTAAATACAATGGATGCGAACGTTCGAATTCTAAAGTGCTAATTATAACAACTATTATGCATGTTATTGTCCTAAAAAGGGTTTGGGAACCCGGGTTCTGCACCAGGGGACATGTATCAATGCAAAAAGAAGTTTTAAAAACGGTCGTTTTTCGGGAGCAGTCATTTTAATGATGCATAAAGTGAAAAAAAAAAAGTCAAATATTCCTTTAAATATCGTACCTGGGGGGTGTCTAAAGTATGCCTGTGAAGTGCCACGTGTTTCCCGTGTTTAGAACTGTCCCTGCACAAAATGACACTTCTAAAGGAAAAAAAAGCCATTTAAAACTGCTTGCGGCTTTAATGTAATGTCTGGTCCCGGTAATATGGATGAAATTCTTTAAGAAAAATGGCATAGCTACCCCATGACCCCCCCCCCTACCCCAGCCCATTACCAGCCCCTTTGGGTCTTGTATGGATATTAAGGGGAACCCCGCACATAAAATAAAAAAGGCCCTATATACTCTGAACAGCCCTATACAGGCGGTGCATACAAGACAGGGACTGTAGGTTTGTTCTTATGTAGAGTCTGTTTGTAATTTTGAACAGGTACATTGTTGAAGTGTAGCTCCAGCCCAAAAATCTATTTTTAAACTTTTTGGAAAACATAGGTAAGGGTTATCACCCCTGTAACATTTGTTTTGCTGTCTGTGCCCCTGTTCAGAACATTTCACCTCACTTTCCGTCCCAATGACAACTGTTTTTGAAATGTGGTGTTTTTCTTGAAACAAGGATTGCTGATAAAGCATCAGTACAGAGGAGACACCTTTCTCCCATATTTATTCTTACAGGAGAGAATTTTCCTTCCTAGTGGTAGATTTCCTCTCACTTCCTGTTGTCTTCTTGCGTTTGCAAGTAGGAGTCGTTTGTAAGTTGGATGTTTGAAAGTAGGGACCTGCCGTATATACTCTGCAGAAATAGGCCCCTTAGTTGTTGGTGTTGGCACAACACTGTAAGCACTCACAGTTACTCTTGGTTGGTGCTGGAACGCCCTGCTGTCAACTATTATATCAGGAATTTTAATTACATATAATTGTTAAACAGTGGTAGTAAAAATTGGGCCTTTGATGGTGGTGCTGGTGCCACAACACTGTAAGCCCTGACAGTTACTCTTGGTGGGTGCAGCAATGGGCCCTGCTGTGAATTATTAGATCAAGAATTGTAATTACATGCCCCTGTTGAACAGGGGCTGAAAAATTGGGCCTTAGGCACTGGTGGCACAACACTGCAACCCCTCACAGCAACTGTACTTGGAGCACAGCAATGAGCCCTGTTGCAAAGTATTGCTTCAAAAATTGTAATGACACGCCCCTGTTAAACAGGGGCTGAAAAATTGGGCCTTAGGCACTGGTGGCACAACACTGCAACTCCTCACAGATACTGTACTTGGAGCACACCAATGAGCCCTGTTGCAAAGTATTGCTTCAAAAATTGTAATGAAACGCCCCTGTTAAACAGGGGCTGAAAAATTGGGCCTTAGGCACTGGTGGCACAACACTGCAACTCCTCACAGATACTGTACTTGGAGCACAGCAATGAGCCCTGTTGCAAAGTATTGCTTCAAAAATTGTAATTACACGCCCCTGTTAAACAGGGGCTGAAAAATTGGGCGTTAGGCACTGGTGGCACAACACTGCAACTCCTCACAGATACTGTACTTGGAGCACAGCAATGAGCCCTGTTGCAAAGTATTGCTTCAAAAATTGTAATTACACGCCCCTGTTAAACAGGGGCTGAAAAATTGGGCGTTAGGCACTGGTGGCGGCACCCATAAACAAAAATGATCTTACAAGCTATCATCATCAATCGTATCATTGAGGACTCGGAGGAGGAGGATAGCCAGTCAACATAACAGCACAGGCACTCAGCATCAGCATCAGTCTTGAAGGGATGTGACATGTTAAAATCAATTAGTCTGTTATATCAGCATCAGGTGTGTGGTAGCTGGTGGTGATCCAAGACTGGTTCATCTTGATGAAAGTCAGTCGATCAACCGAGTCGGTGGACAGGCGCACCCTGTGATCCGTGACAAATCCTCCAGCAGCACTGAATGTGCGTTCCGAAAGAACGCTGGATGCAGGACAGGCCAGTAGCTCAATTGCATACTGTGCAAGCTCTGGCCAGTGATCCATCCTCAAGACCCAGTAAGCCAGAGGATTTTCGGTGGGGAAGGTGTCCAAGTCTGACCTTGCCCCTAGATATTCCTGCACCATGTTTATCAGACGCTGGCGATGGTTGCTGGAACCGATCATACTTTGGGGCTGCGGACTAAAGAATTGTCTGAACGCATCGGTCAGACGGCCACCTTCCCCACCGCTCCTTCTTTGACTGGCCGAAGCCTCAGCAACTCGTTGTCCAGGACCAGGAGTTTGCAACCTCCCAGTCTCTGGGAACGCGTTGCACAGACCTTTCTGCAAGGCCTCCCGGAGTTGTCTCATCCTCTGCTCCCTCTGCGACGGTAACATAAGGTCCGCAACCTTACCCTTGTACCGTGGATCAAGGAGAGTGGCCAGCCAGTAATGGTCCCTCTCCTTGATCCGAAGAATACGAGGATCCTTCCGCAGACTTTGCAGGATCAGGGAGGCCATGCAGCGTAGGTTTGCTGAGGCATTCGCTCCGGAGTCCTCTGGGTCACTAAGGACGACATGATCCGCAGCCACCTCCTCCCAGCCACGTACAAGTCCACTGGTTTCTTGGGACTGTAAATCATCCCTAAAAGACTGCTGCTGATGATGCTGAGTGCCAGCCTCCACCTCCATGCTGACACAATCCTCCTCCTCCTCCTCCTCCTCCTCCTCCTCCTCTTCCTGTGCGATGGGTGGGACAGAAGGAACACTGTCTGGGTAAAGGGGGCCTTGAGAGGCAAGGAAGTCCTCCTCTTCCTGCCTCTGTTCTGCCTCAAGTGCCCTGTCCATTATTCCACGCAGCGTGTGCTCCAACAGGTGGACAAGAGGTACAGTGTCACTGATGCATGCACTGTCACTGCTCACCATCCTCGTGGCCTCCTCAAATGGTGCCAGGACAGTGCATGCATCCCTGATCATGCCCCACTGGCGTGGAGAAAAAAAACCAAGCTCCCCTGACCCTGTCCTGGTGCCGTAGTCGCACAGGTACTCATTGATGGCCCTCTGCTGCGTGTGCAGCCGCTGCAGCATGGCCAACGTTGAGTTCCACCTGGTGGGCATGTCACATATAAGGCGGTTCTTGGGCAGGTTCAACTCCTTTTGCAGCTCAGCCAGGCGAGCACTGGCATTATAAGATCTGCGGAAATGCACACAGACTTTCCTGGCCTGCCTCAGGACATCCTGTAAGCCCGGGTACCTGCCCAAGAAGCGCTGCACCACCAGGTTAAGGACGTGAGCCACACAGGGCACATGGGTCAGTTGTCCCTGTCGGAGGGCGGAGAGGAGGTTGGTGCCATTGTCGCAAACCACCATTCCTGGCTTAAGCTGGCGTGGCGTCAACCACCTCTCGGCCTGGCCCTGCAGAGCAGACAGGACCTCTGCCCCAGTGTGGCTTCTGTCCCCCAAACACACCAGCGCAAGCACGGCATGGCATCTTTTTGCCTGCGTACTTGCGTAGCCCCGTGAACGGCTACGGAGCACCGCTGGTTCATAGGACAAACCACAGGAAGAGGCCATGGAGGAAGAAGAAGAGGAGGGGGTGGAGGAGAGAGGTGTGTCACAACCAGTAGTAGCATTTTGGAGGCGTGGCGGTGGGACAACCTCCAACACTACTGCACCTTGTCCTGAATCCTTCCCAGCTGCCAAAAGAGTGACCCAATGGGCCGTGAAAGAAAGGTAACGTCCCTGTCCATGCCTGCTGGACCATGAGTCAGCGGTAATATGCACCTTACCGCTGACCGCCCTGTCCAGCGAGGCCAAGACATTGCCTTCCACATGCCGGTAGAGAGCCGGAATAGCCTTCCGTGAGAAAAAGTGGCGTTTGGGAACCTGCCACTGAGGAACTGCACATTGCACAAACTCACGGAAGGGGGCCGAGTCTACCAACTGAAAAGGCAGCAGTTGAAGCGCTAGCAATTTAGCCAAGCTAGCATTCAACCGCTGGGCATGTGGATGGCTGGGAGTGAACTTCTTTCGACGGTCCAGCAGCTGGGGCAGGGAAATTTGCCTGCTAGAATCGGACGTCGGTGTACTGCTAGCAGAGTGGGCGCAAGTACTTGGCTGTGACACACCTAATTCTACACCTTCATTCCTCTCAGTGCATGTTTCAGAGAGGACTGAAGTTATAGTGGGGTTGGAGATCCCAGCTGATGCGGTGCAAGGAGAGGTCCGCTTTGTTCTTTGGTGTGGGTCTTTGAGGTAGGCTTGCCAACGAGCTGCATGGCAGGTCAACATATGTCTGGTCAGGCATGTGGTACCCAAGCGGCTGATGTTTTGGCCACGCGATATACGCTTGAGACATATGTTGCAAACAGCAGCTGTGCGATCTGATGCACTAGCCTCAAAAAAGGCCCACACCAAAGAACTTTTTGAATGACGGGCAGAGGCAGCGCCCTGCACAGGCGGAGCTCTGCGGTGTGATTCCGTCGGTGTACTGCCCTTACGCTGGCCACCAAAGGGCATCCTGCCTCGTTGGAGATGTGCCTCCTCCTCATCCTCCTCCTCCTCCTCTCTCCTATTAGGCACCCACGTGGAGTCAGTGACCTCATCATCCCCTCCCTCCTCATCACTGGAGCCAATCTGGCAGTATGCTGCAGCTGCTGGAACATGACTGCCAGATTGGTGTCCTTCTTGAGCATCCCCTCTGTCTGCTCTCACGCTACTGCCTTCCTCTAGCTGGGTTTCATCATCAGACCCTTCGAAACGCTGGGCATCCTCCTGGAGCATGTACCCAACACTGTGCTGAAACAGTTCGGGGGACTCCTCAGGAGGAGGACATGGTGGGTCTAGGGAAGGAGTGACTGATGATTTGTCTGACATTGATACCAGGGAAGACGACGCTTTGGCAGCTGCTTTTCCAGTACCCTGAGCCTGGGTGAGAGAGGATGAGGAGGAGGAGGAGGGCTTGGTCATCCACTCTACCAAGTCTTCGGCATGATGTGGCTCAACATGTCCAGCTGCCGAAAAGAAGGACAAGCGTGTCCCATGGCCATGTGCTGATGACAATGCACCGCGTCCACGACCAGCACTGTTGCCCCCAGACACAGAGCCTGCTTGCCCTCTTTTATTGCCTCCTGACTGTCTGCCTCTCCTTGTTTGCCTTCCAGACATTCTAATAGATGGCCTGCAGGGAGATGGGAAAAAAGCAATAAGGGCTACCTTCAGGTGTCCTTCTCTGTCCCTTGAAACAAGGACTTGCAGAGTGAAATAAACTGACACTCTCCCTACCTACAGTTTTCTGTCCCTAGAATAAATGTTTTTTTTAATCACAATATAGCACAAGGACAATTCAGTCACTGTCCTTCCAGGTCCCTGGAAACAAGGACTTGCAGAGTGAAATAAACTGACACTCTCCCTACCTACAGTTTTCTGTCCCTAGAATAAATGTTTTTTTAAGCACAATATAGCACAAGGACAATTCACTCACTGTCCTTACAGGTCCCTGGAAACAAGGACTTGCAGAGTGAAAGAAAAAAAACACTCTCCCTACCTACAGTTTTCTGTCCCTAGAAAAAATGTTTTTTTTAATCACAATATAACACAAGGACAATTCACTCACTGTCCTTCCAGGTCCCTGGAAACAAGGACTTGCAGAGTGAAATAAACTGACACTCTCCCTACCTACAGTTTTCTGTCCCTAGAATAAATGTTTTTTTTAAGCACAATATAGCACAAGGACAATTCACTCACTGTCCTTACAGGTCCCTGGAAACAAGGACTTGCAGAGTGAAAGAAAAAAAACACTCTCCCTACCTACAGTTTTCTGTCCCTAGAAAAAATGTTTTTTTTAATCACAATATAACACAAGGACAATTCACTCACTGTCCTTCCAGGTCCCTGGAAACAAGGACTTGCAGAGTGAAATAAACTGACACTCTCCCTACCTACAGTTTTCTGTCCCTAGAATAAATGTTTTTTTTAAGCACAATATAGCACAAGGACAATTCACTCACTGTCCTTACAGGTCCCTGGAAACAAGGACTTGCAGAGTGAAAGAAAAAAAACACTCTCCCTACCTACAGTTTTCTGTCCCTAGAAATTTTTTTTTTTTTAATCACAATATAACACAAGGACAATTCACTCACTGTCCTTCCAGGTCCCTGGAAACAAGGACTTGCAGAGTGAAATAAACTGACACTCTCCCTACCTACAGTTTTCTGTCCCTAGAATAAATGTTTTTTTTAATCACAATATAGCACAAGGACAATTCAGTCACTGTCCTTCCAGGTCCCTGGAAACAAGGACTTGCAGAGTGAAATAAACTGACACTCTCCCTACCTACAGTTTTCTGTCCCTAGAATAAATGTTTTTTTTAATCACAATATAGCACAAGGACAATTCAGTCACTGTCCTTCCAGGTCCCTGGAAACAAGGACTTGCAGAGTGAAATAAACTGACACTCTCCCTACCTACAGTTTTCTGTCCCTAGAATAAATGTTTTTTTAAGCACAATATAGCACAAGGACAATTCACTCACTGTCCTTACAGGTCCCTGGAAACAAGGACTTGCAGAGTGAAAGAAAAAAAACACTCTCCCTACCTACAGTTTTCTGTCCCTAGAAAAAATGTTTTTTTTAATCACAATATAACACAAGGACAATTCACTCACTGTCCTTCCAGGTCCCTGGAAACAAGGACTTGCAGAGTGAAAGAAAAAAAACACTCTCCCTACCTACAGTTTTCTGTCCCTAGAAAAAATGTTTTTTTTAATCACAATATAACACAAGGACAATTCACTCACTGTCCTTCCAGGTCCCTGGAAACAAGGACTTGCAGAGTGAAATAAACTGACACTCTCCCTACCTACAGTTTTCTGTCCCTAGAATAAATGTTTTTTTTAATCACAATATAGCACAAGGACAATTCAGTCACTGTCCTTCCAGGTCCCTGGAAACAAGGACTTGCAGAGTGAAATAAACTGACACTCTCCCTACCTACAGTTTTCTGTCCCTAGAATAAATGTTTTTTTTAATCACAATATAGCACAAGGACAATTCAGTCACTGTCCTTCCAGGTCCCTGGAAACAAGGACTTGCAGAGTGAAATAAACTGACACTCTCCCTACCTACAGTTTTCTGTCCCTAGAATAAATGTTTTTTTTAATCACAATATAGCACAAGGACAATTCAGTCACTGTCCTTCCAGGTCCCTGGAAACAAGGACTTGCAGAGTGAAATAAACTGACACTCTCCCTACCTACAGTTTTCTGTCCCTAGAATAAATGTTTTTTTTAATCACAATATAGCACAAGGACAATTCAGTCACTGTCCTTCCAGGTCCCTGGAAACAAGGACTTGCAGAGTGAAATAAACTGACACTCTCCCTACCTACAGTTTTCTGTCCCTAGAATAAATGTTTTTTTTAATCACAATATAGCACAAGGACAATTCAGTCACTGTCCTTCCAGGTCCCTGGAAACAAGGACTTGCAGAGTGAAATAAACTGACACTCTCCCTACCTACAGTTTTCTGTCCCTAGAATAAATGTTTTTTTTAATCACAATATAGCACAAGGACAATTCAGTCACTGTCCTTCCAGGTCCCTGGAAACAAGGACTTGCAGAGTGAAATAAACTGACACTCTCCCTACCTACAGTTTTCTGTCCCTAGAATAAATGTTTTTTTTAATCACAATATAGCACAAGGACAATTCAGTCACTGTCCTTCCAGGTCCCTGGAAACAAGGACTTGCAGAGTGAAATAAACTGACACTCTCCCTACCTACAGTTTTCTGTCCCTAGAATAAATGTTTTTTTTAAGCACAATATAGCACAAGGACAATTCACTCACTGTCCTTCCAGGTCCCTGGAAACAAGGACTTGCAGAGTGAAAGAAACTGACACTCTCCCTACCTACAGTTTTCTGTCCCTAGAATAAATGTTTTTTTAAGCACAATATAGCACAAGGACAATTCACTCACTGTCCTTCCAGGTCCCTGGAAACAAGGACTTGCAGAGTGAAAGAAACTGACACTGTCCCTACCTACAGTTTTCTGTCCCTAGAATAAATGTTTTTTTTAAGCACACTATAGCACAAGCACAAAACACACTGACACTCTCCCTACCTATCCTTCTCTTTCCCTAAACTAAAGGAATCCAGGTTAAGCAAGAAAGAAATAACAGTCACTGTCCCTGCCTATGCTGCTCTATCCCTGCTCCGGAACACACTACACTAGGCCGCCGTGCTGGCGGCCTTTTATAGTGTGGGGCGTGTACTAAACACCCTCAGCAATAATTGGCCACAGGCATCCTGCCTGTGGCCAATCATTGCTCTCCTCGCTGCCGGCGCTGTGATTGGCCAAGCATGCGGGGTCACAGTGCATGCTTGGCCAATCACAGCGCCTGGATGACACTGCGATGGCGTAGTGCATTGTGGGCCGTTCGCGTCACTCGAATTTGGCGCGAACGGCCCAAATCGTTCGATCTTCGTCGAACGATCGAACAGCCGATGTTCGAGTCGAACGTATGTTCGACTCGAACACGAAGCTCATCCCTAGCTGTGTTCTGCCCACATCCCAATCCTCTGGTCTCCTTGCTGGGTGCTGTGTTCTGCCCACATCCCAATCCTCTGGTCTCCTTGCTGGGTGCTGTGTTCTGCCCACATCCCAATCCTCTGGTCTCCTTGCTGGGTGCTGTGTTCTGCTCACATCCCAATCCTCTGGTCTCCTTGCTGGGTACTGTGTTCTGCCCACATCCTAATCCTCTGGTCTCCCTGCTGGGTGCTGTGTTCTGCCCACATCCTAATCCTCTGGTCTCCCTGCTGGGTGCTGTGTTCTGCCCACATCCTAATCCTCTGGTCTCCTTGCTATGTGCTGTGTTCTGCCCACATCCCAATCATCTGGTCTCCTTGATATGTGCTGTGTTCTGCCCACATCACAATCCTCTGGTCTCCTTGCTGGGTGCTGTGTTCTGCCAACATCCTAATCCTCTTGTCTCCTTGATATGTGCTGTGTTCTGCCAACATCCTAATCCTCTGGTCTCCTTGCTGGGTGCTGTGTTCTGCCCACATCCCAATCCTCTGGTCTCCTTGCTGTGTTCTGCTCACATCCCAATCCTCTGGTCTCCTTGCTGGGTGCTGTGTTCTGCCCACATCCTAATCCTCTGGTCTCCTTGATATGTGCTGTGTTCTGCCAACATCATAATCTTCTGGTCTCCTTGCTGGGTGCTGTGTTCTGCCCACATCCCAATCCTCTGGTCTCCTTGCTGTGTTCTGCCCACATCCTAATTATCTGGTCTCCTTGCTGGGTGCTGTGTTCTGCCCACATCCTAATCCTCTGGTCTCCTTGCTGGTTGCTGTGTTCTGTCCACATCCTAATCCTCTGGTCTCCCTGCTGGGTGCTCATCTGTTCTATATTGTTGTACTTATTCTTTGACTGTTTTGTTTAAAGGAGGGAGGGTTGTATTGGGAGCACTGAAGTGTCAGGTTATGACTGTTTGGCAATGGCAAATGGTTTACATAGCTCACGGCATCACAGGTCAGGTAGAGGGCCCCTTAGCAGAATTTTGCTTAGGGCCCCAGGGAGGTCAGGATCGGCACTGCCTACACACGATCGGTTTTAATGACCATTCTTAAAAATTGCATTTTTAACGTCATGAAAAACGGTCGTGTGTATGCGGCATTAGCCTTGAAAATGGGCAGAAATAATTTTCAAGATACCCCCCACCCCACTAAATTCAGTGGGTTTCAGATTAAAGTTCACAATTTCTAGTATGTAGGATGAGTTAGACGAATACCCTGCAAATCAAACTCCAAATTTGTTCATGACCAGACTCCACTATGCTGGATCAGTACAGTGTCTGCCAGTATAACAACCAGGGCTTTTTTTGTGCCGGAACGCCGTTCCGGCACCTCAGCCAGAGAACTCCCGTGTCCAAATCTGTGAAGCCTGCTCCACTGCCTGTAATTAGGCACTTACGGCTGTGGAGGGATCAAACGCGGAACGCGGAGGCACCTCCGCCAGAGCACTGCCCCACTGCTAAGGTACCTACACCGGACCACTCCCCGCCTCTTGGGAACCTCCACCCGAGCACTCCCTGCCGCTGGGGAACCTCCGCCAGAGCCCCCCCCGCCGCTGGGGGACCTCTGCCAGAGCACTTCCCGCCACTGGGTGACCTCTGCCAGAGCACACAGTGTGAGCGATGTTTGGGGGACCAGGGACTGCAATCCGCCCTCCTCTCCACTTCCAAACTAACTGGAGCTGGGCTGGAGGACAGGCAGATCGGGCTTTCCGAGGACCGGCGGGAGGCGCATGCTGTCCGGGACTCTGCTGGAAGGAGCAGAGCACCTCACCCAGAAGGAGAATGGGCCCTGTATGAATCTCCTGTGGAAGGTACTGGGTATCTCTCTCATCCCTCTCCCCCCTCTCTGTGACCTCCCTCTCTCACATGCAGGCACAGGGAACTGAGTGAACAAGTGAGTGTCACCGATCTGCACCCAGCACTGCTACTGACCCCCCCCCTCCCAAGCACTGCTACTGATCCCCCCTCCCAAGCACTGCTACTGACCCCCCCTTCCAAGCACTGCTACTGACCCCCCTCCCAAGCACTGCTACTGACCCCCCTCCCAAGCACTGCTACTGACCCCCCCCCCCAAGTACTGCTTCTGACCCCCCCTCCCAAGCACTGCTATTGACCCCCCCTCCCAAGCACTGCTACTGACCCCCCCTCCCAAGCACTGCTACTGACCCCCCCTCTCAAGCACTGCTACTGACCCCCCCTCCCAAGCACTGCTACTGATCCCCCCTCTCAAGCACTGCTACTGACCCCCTCCCAAGCACTGCTACTGATCCCCCCTCCCAAGCACTGCTACTGACCCCCCTCCAAAGCACTGCTACTGATCCCCCCTCCCAAGCACTGCGACTGATTCCCTCCCTCCCAAGCACTGCTAATGACCCCCCTCCCAAGCACTGCTACTGATCCCCCCTCTCAAGCACTGCTACTGATCCCCCCCTCCCAAGCACTGCTACTGATTCCCCCTCCCAAGCACTGCTACTGATTCCCCCCTCCCAAGCACTGCTACTGATTCCCCCCTCCCAAGCACTGCTACTGATTCTCCCCCCCCCCTCCCAAGCACTGCTACTGATTCACCCCCTAAGCACTGCTACTGATCCTCACCTCCCCTCTCCCCAGGTACTGCTACTGATCCCCCTCCCCCAATCACTGCTACTGATTCCCCCATCCCCCCCAAGCACTGCCACTGATCCCATCTCTCCACTAGCCCTGCCAATCATCCTATCCACACCAGCACTGTCTTCACTCATCCCACCCCCAGCACTGCCACTGATTCCATATCAACCCCTCAGCACTGCCAATGATCACACCTCCCTCCCCCCAGCCCTGCCATTAATACCATTCCACCCCCCCCCACTGATCATCACAGCACACCCATTGGTTTATGGGGCTAGGGGCGGTGTGATGTGCAGTAACCTCTAGCAACCTTTCAGAAAGCAGAAATTATATGCTGTAACCTCTAGCAACTAATCAGTGAGTGGTAATGTTATGATGTAACCTCTAGCAACCAATCACAATTGCTGCCTGATCTGCTACACTAAACTGAGTTTAGCTGCTATTTATTGTAAGTTTACAGCAGGTGGAGAGCTGTGGAAGAAGTGATTTGTCACGAAACTAGTCGGGCGGAACGAGCGGTGCGCTGTCGTCACCTCCCTTCTTTTGCTCGTATCTCCTGGACGGACGGGTGGCCTGTTTGTGTCCGGCCGGCGCAACAGGCTATAGGCTTATCTGTCACTGCAACTCTGTTTAAGTGTAGCAGGCGTGGAGGAGTTTGGAATCATTCAGCCCAGCAGCATTTACATTCAAGGCTTCCCTGGGTCCTCTGTCATAGGGGATCACGGGGGTTCTGGTAAGCGGATCCCCTTCACTGGTGGTGGATAACACTTTCTGTTTGCTACTCCATTGCTGCAGAGCGTGGATTGTCAACATTATAGGACTATTTGCACTGGTGGAATTGATTAATTATTTATATCCATTTGTGGATGATCCAAGGATTTTTCATTCATTTATCTTTTTTGGACTTTATTTGGGACTTTTACACAATTTATAATTTTCACATTTATTATTATTGTTATTTGGGATTGTGCTTAATTTTTATTGATTTATACACTGCTTCTCACATCAGGAATTCCCACTCTGGGAACCCCTTTAAATTTTTATTGGTTAGCGCGGCTTTATATACTTTTTCTATGTTGTTGACTGTTTGATGTATCACAGAGAGCGAAATTGCATGCAGGTGGGCCCAAAGAAAATTTTCGCCCAGGGTCCAAATTAATAGTAAAGATGGCCCTGGATGGCTGGTGCGGGTAGGTAGCCTATCCTTCTCCTCACTAGTCTCCTGTTAACTGTTGCTGTACTGGGCTGTCTCTTGCTGGACTTTTGCTGGTGGTTTTGGGGGGGGGGGTTTAGGGGCGTGGCATAGGAGGGGGCGGTTCTATGGGGCTTGCAGCATACTCATTACACCTGGCGCTGGTCATTAAAAGTTGTTAGTCTAAAGTCCATGCCATTTTCATGGTGATTATACAAATAAAGCAGGAAATTAGGATGAGTGATAAATAGTTATTAGTGTCACCAATGAGTAGGCGTGTATAGTGTTTTTTTATTACAGATCTGCCATGACTTTAATTCGTGTGCACGCATTGGAGGAAGGAAATGTAATTGTAGTGTCTATGTAATGTATTTTTTGATATGTTGGTGGGCTTCTAGGTATGATTTAATTGAGTAGTTTTGAGAGTGCATACAAAATTTTCTTTTTCTTTTTGCAGTAATAGATTTAAATATTTGTAATGCACATTTAACATATGAAACTGAATTATACAATGTCTGAACTGGGGAACATGGTAGAAGTCTTTAACATATTGTACAAAACGTAGCAATTTACCTGCAAATAATTCCTTTCATGCTCCAGTAGCTGCACTACCTTCTGGGGCACTGCTTTGAAAAAGAACCTGTTTTGAGATTAGAGACCAAACACATTTAAGGCTTAATCTTGGAGCACCTGACAAGTGCTTAAATACAGTGCCTTGAAAAAGTATTCATACCCTTTGAAATGTTCTACATTTTGTCATGTTATAACCAAAAATGCAAATGTATTTTATTGGGATTTTATGTGATAGACCAACACAAAGTGTCAGGTCACCTGTGGCCAGGTGACAGATGCACACCGTAGGGGGACAGGAGTGCACCGCAAGGTAGTGAACCCTATGGCTGACTGCTGCGGATAGGAAACTGGGTGGTTGTGGAAAGCGGGACCAGAGGAGCACAACCGGGATCCTATGGGAAGCTAGAGCCAAGATTCCAAAGGGTGCGGAGTCTAAGACCCAGCAGGTCTTCTCCAGAGCCTCTAGTGGTGAGGATGTTATGCTGCAGGCTGGGTCCAGGTCGCGGCCCCTAGAGTCTCCTAGCTCACGCCCGTAGGATAAGGGGACAAGAGGGGAAGCAGCAGCACGAGATATAAGAGTAACAAATAACAAGCTGAAAGTCAAGGGCCACAAGCAGACCAGGATAACGAAAGACAAGCCGAAGGTCAAGGGTCACGAGCAGACAGGGATAGTCGGGGACAAGCCAATAACGTAACAGAGAGACAGACGTAGCACACGGCAGGCAGGAACCCAAACACACAATGCCTAACAAACACGTTGATCAGCAAAGCAGTGCACAGGTTAATATAGTGTTCTGTGATTGGGCCTGGGGTGGAGTCAGGCTGGGAGGAGATTATAAAGGAAGCCAGGTGAAAGGATTCAGGCCTCTAAGATGAACACATGGGAAGGAAGGTAAGCTGACAGACAAACACTACTGCATATCCATGACAGTACCCTGCCTCTTATGGGCCCTCCCCCGCCTGGGCCCAGGCTTAAAGGGAAATCTCTGATGAAACCTCCTCAACAGATGAGGTACAGCGACATCAGATGCAGCGATCCAAGACACCTCCTCAGGACCAAAACCTCTCCAATGCACAAGGTACTGAAGAATGCCTCTGCAGAGCCGAGAATCCAGAACTTGTCTAACCTCGTACTTAAGATTATCCTCAGAGACCGAAAACGAGGTAGGGAGATGACAAGAAGATCTATTGAGGACCAAAGGCTCTCTAGGAATAAGCAAGGGCATGAGAGGATCAACAGGAATCTGAGGAGGGTCCCCTAGACCCTTAAAGGGGGACTGGTCATCTTGCACAGGACCATCAGACTGGGCAGATGTCAGTGGAACCCTGAAGTCAGGTTGGTTAGAAGGTGACATGTCGCCGGAGTCAAGCTGAATAGCTGAAGGACAAGCAGAATGTCCTGAACAAGAAAAAGTAGGAGGCTCACTGGGCATGGGCTGGACTGGCATAACTAGTACAGAGGCAGAGTGAATAGCTGAGTCAGGTGTAGCGACTACCTGAATCGCATCGCAAGACGTAGCGACTGCAGGACTTGTAGACAAGCTAGCCTGGCTGTGCGTCCAAGGGTGGTTAGGGACAGAGAAATGTAAATGGTTATGCAACCTGGAATGAATGACCGGCTCAGGTTCACAGGGGGCAACCTTGGGTAGGCAGGACGAGGAACAGGAGGGACCCCAAGCCAGGATCTGTCCAGTAGTCCAGTCCACATGAGGAGAATGGAGCTGTAACCATGGGAGACCCAAAATTTTAGGCGTTGAGGCCTTGGGTAAGATAAGGAAGGATATCCACTCCTGGTGGAGTGTCCCTACCGACATCTTAACAGGGAGGGTCTGGAAGCGGATAGGTCCCCCTGGGAGAACAGTACCATCAATCGCCAAGACCACCAATGGCGTGGTGTCGGGCAAAAGAGTAAGTCTCATGGACGATGCGATTTCCCAGTCCATGAAATTACCAGCGGCTCCGGAATCCAGATATGCTGAGACCGAATGAGAAGAAGCACCAACATGAAGGAACACAGAAAGCAGAAGACGAGAAGGGGAAGGTGATATTTCTGGGTCCAATACTCCACTTTCCAGATGAAGTGGACCCGAACGTTTTTCTGGACAAAGAGAGCAAGTGTCACGAAAATGACCTTTGCCCCCACAGTAAAGACACAGACCAAGAGTTCTGCGCCTTTGCACGTTCCTCGGGGGATAGCCTGGTCTGACCCAGCTGCATGGGTTCCTCAGCTGGTAGGAGATGCTCTACGGGTCGAAGAGAGGGGAGCTCAGGCTGACTAAGAACCAAGGAGTGCTGGCGTTGCTTTTCTAAGGTCCTCTCCTGAAAGCGAATATCGATCTGGTTACACAAGGAGATAACGCCGGCCAGATCAGTGGGGATGGTTCTTCCTGCTAATTCATCCTTCACTCTATCAGACAGGCCATGCAAAAAGGTTGCGACTAAGGCCTCATTGTTCCAGCTCAACTCAGCCGACAGTATGCGGAAATGAAGGGCGTACTGTCCCACAGAAGCAGATTCTTGGCGGAGATGTAAAAGGGCGCTGGTCGCTGAAGAGACACGAGCCGGTTCTTCGAAGATATTCCGAAAAAGTTTCAAGAAGCCAGACAGGCTAGAAACCACTGGATCATTCAGTTCCCACAGAGGGGCTGCCCAGGCTAAAGCTTCACCAGAGAGGAGGGAAATGATATAGGCTACCTTAGCCCGATCAGACAGGAAGTTTTGGGGCTGGAGCTCAAAATGAATCGTGCATTGGCTAAGGAACCCCCTGCAAGCCTTGGAGTCCCCAGAGAAATGGGACGGAGCTGGCAGTTGTAGTGAGTGTGTGGGTGCGACTGGTGCAATAGGTGCAGCCGCTGGTATTATTTGAGGTTGTGGATTCAGGGTTCCCAAGAAGGCCTGAAGCTGCTCGAAGCGAGAAGCCAGATCCTGGAGGAATCGCATCACCTGAGTCTGATTCGATTCCTGGGTTTCAAGTCTGCAAACTATGCAATGCAATGCAAATGAAACTGCAATGGATCATCCGCGGGGAGCGGGATGTCAGCCGGGTTCATGGCTGATCAAACTGTCAGGTCACCTGTGGCCAGGTGACAGATGCACACCGTAGGGGGATAGGAGTGAACCGCAAGGTAGTGAACCCTATGGCTGATTGCTGCGGATAGGAAACTGGGTGGTTGTGGAAAGCGGGACCAGAGGAGCACAACCGGGATCCTATGGGAAGCTAGAGCCAAGATTCCCCAGGGCGCGGAGTCTAAGACCCAGCAGGTCTTCTCCAGAGCCTCTAGTGGTGAGGATGTTATGCTGCAGGCTGGGTCCAGGTCGCGGCCCCTAGAGTCTCCTAGCTCACGCCCCGTAGGATAAGGGGACAAGAGGGGAAGCAGCAGCACGAGATATAAGAGTAACAAATAACAAGCTGAAAGTACAAGCAGACAAGGATAACGAAAGACAAGCCGAAGGTCAAGGGTCACGAGCAGACAGGGATAGTCGGGGACAAGCCAATAACGTAACAGAGAGACAGACGTAGCACACGGCAGGCAGGAACCCAAACACACAATGCCTAACAAACACGTTGATCAGCAAAGCAGGCTTGCAGTGCACAGGTTAATATAGTGTTCTGTGATAGGGCCTGGGGTGGAGTCAGGCTGGGAGGAGATTATAAAGGAAGCCAGGTGAAAGGGTTCAGGCCTCTAAGATGAACACATGGGAAGGAAGGTAAGCTGACAGACAAACACTACTGCATATCCATGACACAAAGCGTCACATAATTGTGAAGTGAAAGGAAATGATAAATGGTTTTCAAAATCTTTTACAAATAAATATGTGAAAAGTGTGGTGTGGATTTGTATTCAACCCCCTTTACTCTTAAACCCATAAATAAAATCTAGTGGAACCTATTGCCTTCAGTAGTCACCTAATTAGTAAATAGAGTCCACCTGTGTGTAATTTAATCTCAGTATGAATACATAATTGTGTTTTTTACCTCTAGCCAAACTCAATAGTGAAAAAATAAGTGGCGCTAAATTACACTCATGTGTATAGAACTCCAATAAAGTGCCAAGATAAACCTAAAAATAAAATAAAGACAACTTCATACGCGGTACAATTTAAAGTATTGCTATAAAGATGATAACAATGTGATAATTCTAATTATCAGTGTAACAATATCACCCTGTGACAAGTGAAATAATATTACATTCAATAAAAAGTTCATAAGCATAATGAAATTCATCTGAAAAAAGAGTTGATCCAGTGTAAACTTTTCTGATGTTCCACCACACCACTAAGTGCCAGTGATTTCACTCCCTTTATGCCTTACACTCTTGTGCTTGGTAAAATCGCTTTAAACCACACGAACAGGGTTAGCTGATCTCCCTTATCCAGCCGCAAGCATGTAAATAGGATCTCTCCACATGTACATAAAAAGTGCTCCAAATAGTGTAATATTGTAAAACCAGTTTAATAAAACACTATGTGAAAAACTTCAACCATACACTCACATCACATCACTTCAAAGCCAGCAAGTAAAAGCACAGCAAACAATTCTTGGAAAAAACATCTGTAATAGTGTACAGTGTGGTCACGGCAGATCCGAGGTGTACGGCTTAGATATCACTCTCACCCGCTCCTCTAGCTTGAACCGTTACTCTCTGATCTGGTGTCCAGCGTAAAGTACTTACAGATGGTTGCCGTTTAGCCACGCCCCCGACATTTTTCATCATACAGACTTGTTCATGGGATTGGCCAAACGACATGGCAACCCATCCTCTTATACCCCCCACGTGAAGCACTGGCGGAGACTATTCAACGGCGCATGCGCTCACCTCGTGTTCCCGTGTCCACAATATTCCGAACACCACGTCAGTACAAAGTGGAACATAGATCCTTTCATGAGGAGCTACCATATTCACATAAAAAGTACTCTATTTTCATTTAGCTTAGATATAATTTAACATGTGGTATTGCAAATAAGCACCGAGCTATGCTATAGCGCAAATATTTAAATAATACTGAATGATTATTAACAAATTTTGCTAGACTCATTCTAAAAAATGTAATACATTACATATCAAAAGGACGAATGACTGGTAATATTGCCTACTATTTTATTATATATAATCAATGAAAATACATGATAAAACCATATAAAAATAATATAAAAAGGATATAGGAATAAACTATTTTAGGAAGATAGGGCAACAATTTAATAACTATATTCAGCCACTGGTAGGCTGTCTTAGCAAGTTGTCCCATTTATTAATTGTTTACCTCATATATTATGCATACCATATTGTTTTGTATGCAAAATATGTGCTCAACATAAGGTGCGCTACTATAGTCAAAAACCATATTGTTTCATATGCAAAATATGTGCTCACCATAAGGAGGGCTACTATAGTCAAAAACTCAGAACCACTCCTCATATAATTAAGCATTAAAACTAACTTCATATGTTAAAAGATCAAATTGGACATAATTATTTCATGCTTCCATCCAGGGTAATCGGAAATTATTGATAAAACAATTGAGGTCTACCTCAATGTTCAAGCCCCTAGGGAAGAGGAATTTTAATTAAAAAAATCCAGCGAGTTTCTCTTTGGGATAAGTCTCGTACTCTATTTGAACCCCTCCAAGAGGGGAACACACAGTCAATCCCACACAATTGTAATAACATGGGATCTTGATTGTGCTTTTCTTTAAAGTTTAGGGAGACACTATGATATTTGAACACCTTTTTTATATTAGCTAGGTGCTCAGCTACTCGTATTTTTAAAAGTCGTTTTGTCCTCCCTATATAAAATAATCCACAAGGGCACCATAGTAAATACACTACATGTGAGGAATTGCATGTAACAAACTCATTTATTTCAAATGTTTCCTGATCAATATTCGTGATCCTAGACATATCTCTGTTGCTCTCTTTAACAGTTCTGCAGAAAATACATTTCCTACAAGAGCATTTTTTAAGTCATTATTTTTGAAGTCATCCTGTTAACCCTATGTAGCGGGGCTCACCCCTCTCTCTATCTTCATCGGTTATATGGCTGTTGTCTAGGGGTACCTGGGAGAGAGGGATAAGACACACCACGGCCCATGTCCTCCATAGCTAAGAGGTGAAGGCCAGCAAATTGGGTTTTGTGTAGGTGTCCTAGAGTCAAGTCCAGTACTTCGTCCCTGACTCCTTTGCTTCTAGTACCAGAGTTCCACACAGTGAATAGGTCCAACTCAGTTTTATTCTTCTTGCCAAGCAATAAAACAGTTTCTTTACTTTGGAAAATGGGGACAGATCGAGGCACAATCCTTTCCCTTCTGCTGCTGACCACTGTGCTGTCACCAGTGGTGAATAGTCACTGCCACTGACTAGGTGATATAGAACATGAATTACCTTCGCTCACTCTGCCCCTGTCAGAGGAAGAAATCCGTCCAAGGGAGAAATGGAGGTCTCTCCGTCACCAGCGATGCTGCGCCGGACTCTTCAGAGAAGTTACTGCACACCAGTCCTCACGAACTCAGACACGGGCACCCAAGGAGTTAGGGCCCCCCCTCGGATTCCTCCACCCTCACGGAACTCAGTCGAAGGTACTGAGCCCCAGGCATCCGCCATAGTACCTCACCCCAGGCTAAAGGTGCCTGAGATGGACTCCATCTCCGCTCCGGCTAGGTCAAGGGCACCTAGGCCTGGAACACCGGAACGCCAGCACCCAGGCTGAAGGTGCCTGGGTGCGACCGCATCCTCTGGCTCTGGACTCTAACCCCGTGATCAGGGCAACCGCCCCTTTTATGACCTCTCCCTTCGCGCCACAGCGGGTTCCCCGCCCCGCTGTACCAGCTCCAGGGGAGGACAAAAAGGTACAGTCTTGCGGTGTGAGCCCAACCCCAGTCCAAGGCAACAACGTCACCTATAGGCCGGCGGGAACTTCACACCACCAGAGTCCTCCAAGACTCACAAAGGGAACCTTGAATTTCCTAACAATCAAGGCATCTGGGTTACACTACCACCCAGATGCTTCCCCTAAATTCAAGTACCCGCTACACCTACAAATAGAATAGTTGTCACTTCGAATAAAATAGTGGCCTGAAAAATAAATCAATATTCAACCCCCAGAATTCTAATAACCACTTTATTGAAGTTTTTAAAAACATGGTGTTGAAAAACATTGAGGTCCAATTTGATCTTTTAACATATGAAGTTAATTTTAATGCTTAATTATATGAGGAGTGGTTCTGAGTTTTTGACTATAGTAGCGCACCTTATGGTGAGCACATATTTTGCATACGAAACAGTATGGTATGCATAATATAGGAGGTAAACAATTAATAAATGGGGCAACTTGCTAAGACAGCGGCTAAGACAGTGGCTGAATATAGTTATTAAATTGTTGCCCTATCTTCCTAGAATAGTTTCTTCCTATATCATTTTTATATTATTTTTATATGGTTTTATATAGTTTTATTATGTATTTTAATTGATTATATATAATAACGTAGTAGGCAATATTACCAGTCATTCGTTCTTTTGATATGTAATGTATTACGTTTTTTAGAATGAGTCTAGCAAAATTTGTTAATAATCATTCATTATTATTTAAATATTCGCGCTATAGCATAGCTCGGTGCTTATTTGCAATACCACATGTTAAATTATATCTAAGCTAAATGAAAATAGAGTACTTTTTATGTGAATATGGTAGCTCCTCGTTAAAGGATCTATGTTCCACTTTGTACTGACGTGGTGTTCGGAATATTGTGGACACAGGAACACGAGGTGAGCGCATACGCCGTTGAATAGTCTCCGCCAGTGCTTCACGTGGGGGGTATAAGAGGATGGGTTGTTGTGCCGTTTGGCCAATCCCATGAATAAGAAAAAAGTAAAAAGAAACTGCGCTAAAGTGTAAAACCTGGTAAATGATTAAAGTTTACCTAGAAAAAAAGAAATAAAGGAAAGCAGCAACTATTCTGAAAACAATCATCAGTGCATGTAAATAAGAAAAAATATATATAGTCGCGCTAACTTATGACTGTGAACATAAGCCCACCACTGAATAGTTGAAAAAATCCAAATACCAACAGTGATCAATCATATGGATACTCAATGAAGAACCATAAAAGATCAGTAAATTATAAATAATGATAAGGTGAGTGAACTATGATTAAACAGTTAATAAGCTGATAGTCCACAACTGCTATATGGGACTCTCAAAGTTCATGTCTAAAAGTCCATGATAAACAAAACACCCGTGAATAAGTGTCCAAAAAAGCCAACGACAGAAAATCTTCTTATAATCCGTGACTTTCACCACCACCAGTAAGAATTCCTGCTTACCAAAAAACGATGGTCCCCTATGACAGAGGACCTAAACCAGCCTCAAATGATACTCAGTGGAACCTCCGGATTTCAGCAAATGATGAACTTCAATGGTTTAGTAGCCCGACAGCTCATACAGCATCATGCGAATGTTCAACATCAACATGGAAAGAAGGAAGGACACCGAATAGTGTAAAATCCTTGGTGTACATTTATTAAAAGAATATTGGAATCATACTCACAAAAGCAGTTAAAAAGACAGCCTTAAAGTGTGTCAGCGCCGACCGGTCAGAGGCGCTGGCACACAAATACGTCCGTGGAAGCCGAGCAGTGGAGGGTGACGTCAGCACAAAGCTCGTATCCTTCCCTACGCGTTTCGTGAAAATTCACATCGTCTCGGGGCACGGGCGATGGGCTGCATCACCCCCTCTTTATAGGGAACACACCAGAGAAAGGGATCCAACCCGAAGAAGAGCGCGCGCACGCGCGCGCGTCACGCCGCGAGGCCACCACGTCTCGCTAGCAGTGCCGCTAAGCCAGTCCAACGCCGGATGCGCACGCATCTCTCCCCACGAGGAAACCAAGCCTCGTTTGTAAAAACATTATGTGCACGTCATCACGCTAAACTGGAATGACGAAAGCACAAGGGGAGAGTGTGCCGCACATCCGCGTGACCATGGCAACAGGGATCATAGCAAGGATACGCATGCCCTCCAAGGGGGAGGGAACCCCCCAGGTGTGTCACAGGAAGCAGTAAAGCCCACAACCTCCGCTGCAACCCACAAACAATGGGTGCAGTGGGCGCAATGGGACAATAAGCTGCTCCGGATGTTAAATCCTAACAACAGAAAAAATATATACATTGATACTGGAACTAAGGAGCATACTAGTTCATACCGATATCAGAAAACATACGTAAATTACAATAGACAAAAAATAATAAAATAAATTTGCCTAAATATTATTTAAAAAATTATTAATAAATGACACTAAAACCACATAGATTAAAGGCTGTCATCATTTAGTCACACCCCTCCCTACACCCCATTCAATATAACTAAAAGACAAAAGCAGTAACTAAATGTCCATAGGAAAAGGAGGGGAGAGGGGGGGGGGAAAGATTCAAATGCGGCGCAATATCAATCGACACACTATATCATACAGTCAGTATTAATAATCCCAGAAATCTGTTATGAAAACATGATTATCAATGGATAAGATAAAACCTAGGAATTATTGATAAAGGCATTGACATCGGTGTCAACGTTGAGACCAAATGGAACATAAGTTCTCAACCTGTACACCCATGCCATTTTCTGCTTGGAGATTTCTCTAACAAGCAAACTGCCTCTCCAGTGAGGTCTGTATTTGTCAATTGCAATGAATAGCGTACCAGACGGGTCTCTCTTATGGACCTGATCATAGTGCCGGGATACAGAATGCTTATCGAATCCTTTCCGTATATTAGCTATATGCTCATTAAGTCTTACCCTTACTGCCCTTTTGGTCCTCCCCACATATTGGAGACCACAAGGGCACTGTATAAGGTAGACAACCCCCAAAGATGAGCATGTTATAAAAGGTTCGATTTCATAGGTTCGGCCAGTACTTGTTGAAGAAAAATGACTGATCTTCCTATCCCTGCAGCTATTCAAGCTGCACACTTGGCATTTCTTACATCTATAGTATCCTGTCAGGTTCTCTAAGAATGTCCTATTGGCCCGTGGGGGATCCTGGACACTTGGGGCCACTCTATTAGAAAGTGTTGAAGCACCTCTAAACACAATAACTTTTTTTTCTGTAAGAGAAGATGCCAGCACTAAGTCACTGGTTAAGACATGCCAGGGCCTACGTATAAGGCTTTTGATGGTCTGATGCTGCATGGAGAAAGTGGTGATAAATGGAAGAGAGAACTTACCATCCCTCACCACCCTCTCCTTATCAACCAAAAGTGATCCTCGATCAACCACACTCACAGATTGTATCAATCGAGACATATCACTTTGTTGATAACCTTTGTCCACAAATCTCTTAGAGAGGATCTCGGCCTGGCCTTTGAAAGCCTCTGGATCTGAACAATTGCGTCTCAGTCTAGTGAGTTGTCCCCGAGGGACAGCCTTCAGCCAGGGGGCATAATGGCAACTGTCAAGCGGGATATATGAATTTCTATCAGTTGGTTTGAAATAAGTGGTCGTGACAAATTTACTGTCAGCCGCTGAAATTTTCAAATCCAGATAGTGAAATGATTCCTGGCTTGCCTCAAAGGAAAATCTAATACCCCTATTGTTGTCATTCAGGGACAGCAGGTAATCCCGCAAAGCAGGTTCACTACCGTCCCATAGGAGGAGGACGTCGTCGATGTACCTTACCCAGAGTACAACCTCTGGTCTCCGGCAAACATCGACGATGTCCTCCTCCCATTTGACCATAAAAAGATTGGCCAGGCTGGGGGCATACTTCGCCCCCATCGCCACACCACGGTCCTGGCGGAAAAATTGATTATCACACCAAAAATAATTGTGACTTGCTGCATATTTCAGCAAAGTCACAATAAATTCAATTTGCCGGGGTGGCAGGTCTGAACCTCTCGTCAAATACAGTTCTACAGCCTCAAAACCACACTCATGGGGGATAATGGTATAAAGTGAGGTCACGTCTGCCATGACCATCCATATACCCTCTGTGGGAGTAAGGTCTTTAAGTAAGTTAATGACATGTCTAGTGTCCCTTACATAAGAGGGGATCTGCTGGATCAAAGGTTGCAGAAAAAAGTCAATATACTTCCCCACCCGGGACGTAATCGAATCTATCCCACTAACGATGGGTCGTCCCGGGGGGGAAGTAAGACTTTTATGGATCTTCGGGAGATAGTAGATGACGGGAGTCCGGGGGGCGCAAGGTATCAGAAACAATCTCTCCCTGTCACTGAGAATACCTTCCCGGTATCCCTCATCCACAATAATTTCAAGTTCTCTTTTGTACTTGATGACAGGATCCCTATTAAGAGGAGTGTAGGTTTCAGTGTCATCCACGATCCTGTGTAACTCTTTAAGGTAGTCACACCTATCGAGAATGACTATCTCTCCCCCTTTGTCTGCAGGTCTGATGACCAGAGATTTGTTAGAACAGAGGGACTCAAGCCCACTCTCCAAATTCCTCTGCATCTTGACCTTTTTTACCTTGATCTTTTCCAGATCTTTAAGTACCACATCCCTGAATATTTTAATGCTCGGGGCCAATGAGCCGGGGGGATTGAACAAGGATGCATTGGCTAAACCAGTATGTTTGTACTCAGGTAAAGGATTCACTCTATCCGTAATAGGATTAGACAGAAAATGCCTTTTAATATTGAGCTTTCTCGCAAACTTGTGAACGTCCATAAAGGTTTGAAACTTGCTCAAGCTCCTAGGCGGAGCAAATTTCAAACCCTTATCCAGCAGGCATTGTTCGGATTCTGATAGAGGCTGTTGGCTCAAATTAAAGATGCCCGTGCCTATATTCTTTTTCTTTTTGAGCAACTGGGCCCTCCTCCCCCCTCTGACCCCTCTCTTCGTTCCGATGGGCCGAACCGACCTTGGTGGCCCATGGGAAAACCCCAACTGGGGTTGGGTCTAAAGTCATATTGACTTGGGGGGTAGGGAGGTCTAGAATAATCATAACCCCTGTCATAATAATTAGACTGAGGGAACTGACCATTCCTATCCTGGTTGTCAAATCCAAATCGTCTTTCCACAGGTTTACGGCCTTGTGGCCCCAGTGAATCTGTTAAAGGAAAAAAACGATTTTGGGTAGGGGTGTTATACTCCCACCTGCCATTGGTCTCAAAGCTGGGTCTCATAAATCCCTGGTTGTACCCCACATCATGATGGGTGGCTCTAGATGAAGGTTGCTCCCAACCTCCCAAAGATTCATCCCGATAGTGTTGAAACTGTGCATCAGGTTTATGAGTTTTCATTTTTTTAGGCGTTTTAGATGAAAAAGTGCCTTGTTTAGGCCCATTCTTAGTTTTGGCCTTATTATTGCGTTGAGCTGGAGTCGGTATGGGGGGGTTAGAAACCCCTCCCCTACCAGTCATAGGAGGGATGCCAACCAAACCGGGTGGCACTACACCCTGAGGGGCAGTATCCATTACAACCTTGTTTGTCTCCTCAGCTGCCAACTTCTTCTGCCACAAAAAAAACAGACCAGACTGATAATCTTCAAAGTCTCTAAGGTACTTTTTCTTCTTTTTCACTTTTTGGTCCTTTTCTTCCCTCTCCAAAGTTTTTTGGAGAGAGTTGGAACACTCCCTGTATTCCTCTCCGTTTTTCGAAGAAGCCAGCAGGTCCCTAACCATTTTAATTTCGGTATCGAGTCTTTGCAATTTCTCGCTCTTTCTTTGAGCCAGAAATCGCAAAAAGGAGACTCCAGCCTCATTAAAATATTTGGCCCAAACCTCTAAATCTGACTCGCCCTTTTGTGGGCTTACCTCCCAACGGAGGCTTCTTGGGACCATAGCATTTCTAATATAATTCTCAAGAAATGCTATGTCCCACTGGGTATGTATCTCGGTCGTCATGAGGTTCTTTAATCTCATAAAGAGACCACTGATATCAGAACCTCCCGAGGCAACCTTTGGTCCAGCAGATCCCCTCTTATGTAAGGGACACTAGACATGTCATTAACTTACTTAAAGACCTTACTCCCACAGAGAGTATATGGATGGTCACGGCAGACGTGACCTCACTTTATACCATTATCCCCCATGAGTGTGGTTTTGAGGCTGTAGAACTGTATTTGACGAGAGGTTCAGACCTGCCACCCCGGCAAATTGAATTTATTGTGACTTTGCTGAAATATGCAGCAAGTCACAATTATTTTTGGTGTGATAATCAATTTTTCCGCCAGGACCGTGGTGTGGCGATGGGGGCGAAGTATGCCCCCAGCCTGGCCAATCTTTTTATGGCCAAATGGGAGGAGGACGTTGTCGATGTTTGCCGGAGACCAGAGGTTGTACTCTGGGTAAGGTACATCGACGACGTCCTCCTCCTATGGGACGGTAGTGAACCTGCTTTGCGGGATTACATGCTGTCCCTGAATGACAACAATAGGGGTATTAGATTTTCCTTTGAGGCAAGCCAGGAATCAGTTCACTATCTGGATTTGAAAATTTCAGCGGCTGACAGTAAATTTGTCACGACCACTTATTTCAAACCAACTGATAGAAATTCATATATCCCGCTTGACAGTTGCCATTATGCCCCCTGGCTGAAGGCTGTCCCTCGGGGACAACTTACTAGACTGAGACGCAATTGTACAGATCCAGAGGCTTTCAAAGGCCAGGCCGAGATCCTCTCTAAGAGATTTGTGGACAAAGGTTATCAACAAAGTGATATGTCTCGATTGATACAATCTGTGAGTGTGGTTGATCGAGGATCACTTTTGGTTGATAAGGAGAGGGTGGTGAGGGATGGTAAGTTCTCTCTTCCATTTATCACCACTTTCTCCATGCAGCATCAGACCATCAAAAGCCTTATACGTAGGCACTGGCATGTCTTAACCAGTGACTTAGTGCTGGCATCTTCTCTTCCAGAAAAAACAGTTATTGTGTTTAGAGGTGCTTCAACACTTTCTAATAGAGTGGCCCCAAGTGTCCAGGATCCCCCACGGGCCAATAGGACATTCTTAGAGAACCTGACAGGATACTATAGATGTAAGAAATGCCAAGTGTGCAGCTTGAATAGCTGCAGGGATAGGAAGATCAGTCATTTTTCTTCAACAAGTACTGGCCGAACCTATGAAATCGAACCTTTTATAACATGCTCATCTTTGGGGGTTGTCTACCTTATACAGTGCCCTTGTGGTCTCCAATATGTGGGGAGGACCAAAAGGGCAGTAAGGGTAAGACTTAATGAGCATATAGCTAATATACGGAAAGGATTCGATAAGCATTCTGTATCCCGGCACTATGATCAGGTCCATAAGAGAGACCCGTCTGGTACGCTATTCATTGCAATTGACAAATACAGACCTCACTGGAGAGGCAGTTCGCTTGTTAGAGAAATCTCCAAGCAGGAAATGGCATGGGTGTACAGGTTGAGAACTTATGTTCCATTTGGTCTCAACGTTGACACCGATGTCAATGCCTTTATCAATAATTCCTAGGTTTTATCTTATCCATTGATAATCATGTTTTCATAACAGATTTCTGGGATTATTAATACTGACTGTATGATATAGTGTGTCGATTGATATTGCGCCGCATTTGAATCTTTCCCCCCCCTCTCCCCTCCTTTTCCTATGGACATTTAGTTACTGCTTTTGTCTTTTAGTTATATTGAATGGGGTGTAGGGAGGGGTGTGACTAAATGATGACAGCCTTTAATCTATGTGGTTTTAGTGTCATTTATTAATAATTTTTTTAATAATATTTAGGCAAATTTATTTTATTATTTTTTGTCTATTGTAATTTACATATGTTTTCTGATATCGGTATGAACTAGTATGCTCCTTAGTTCCAGTATCAATGTATATATTTTTTCTGTTGTTAGGATTTAACATCCGGAGCAGCTTATTGTCCCATTGCGCCCACTGCACCCATTGTTTGTGGGTTGCAGCGGAGGTTGTGGGCTTTACTGCTTCCTGTGACACACCTGGGGGGTTCCCTCCCCCTTGGAGGGCGTGCGTATCGTTGCTATGATCCCTGTTGCCATGGTCACACGGATGTGCGGCACACTCTCCCCTTGTGCTTTCGTCATTCCGGTTTAGCGTGATGACGTGCACATAATGTTTTTACAAACGAGGCTTGGTTTCCTCGTGGGGAGAGATGCGTGCGCATCCGGCGTTGGACTGGCTTAGCGGCACTGCTAGCGAGACGTGGTTGCCTCACGGCGTGACGCGCGCGCATGCGCGCGCTCTTCTTCGGGTTGGATCCCTTTCTCTGGTGTGTTCCCTATAAAGAGGGGGCGACACAGCCCATCGCCCGTGCCCCGAGACGACGTGAATTTTCACGAAACGCATAGGGCAGGATACGAGCTTTGTGCTGACGTCACCCTCCACTGCTCGGCTTCCACGGACGTATTTGTGTGCCAGCGCCTCTGACCGGTCGGCGCTGACACACTTTAAGGCTGTCTTTTTAACTGCTTTTGTGAGTATGATTCCAATATTCTTTTAATAAATGTACACCAAGGATTTTACACTATTCGGTGTCCTTCCTTCTTTCCATGTTGATGTTGAACATTCGCATGATGCTGTATGAGCTGTCGGGCTACTAAACTATTGAAGTTCATCATTTGCTGAAATCCGGAGGTTCCACTGAGTATCATTTGAGGCTGGTTTAGGTCCTCTGTCATAGGGGACCATCGTTTTTTGGTAAGCAGGAATTCTTACTGGTGGTGGTGAAAGTCACGGATTATAAGAAGATTTTCTGTCGTTGGCTTTTTTGGACACTTATTCACGGGTGTTTTGTTTATCATGGACTTTCAGACATGAACTTTGAGAGTCCCATATAGCAGTTGTGGACTATCATCTTATTAACTGTTTAATCATAGTTCACTCACCTTATCATTATTTATAATTTACTGATCTTTTATGGTTGTTCATTGAGTATCCATATGATTTATCACTGTTGGTATTTGGATTTTTTCAACTATTTAGTGGTGGGCTTATGTTCACAGTCATAAGTTAGCGCGACTATATATATATTTTTTCTTATTTACATGCACTGATGATTGTTTTCAGAATAGTTGCTGCTTTCCTTTATTTCTTTTTTTCTAGGTAAACTTTAATCATTTACCAGGTTTTACACTATAGCACAGTTTATTTTTACTTTTTTCTAATTCTTACACAAACTACCATTAATTGCTGCTTAGTGAGTGGTCGATATTTTGACCAAAATGGATATTTTTGATTTCCGAGCGAAACGGATAGTCAATACGACTGGGGTGTTTGATTCCACCCCGGCCTCGGGAGGTTCTGATATCAGTGGTCTCTTTATGAGATTAAAGAACCTCATGACGACCGAGATACATACCCAGTGGGACATAGCGTTTCTTGAGAATTATATTAGAAATGCTATGGTCCCAAGAAGCCTCCGTTGGGAGGTAAGCCCACAAAAGGGCGAGTCAGATTTAGAGGTTTGGGCCAAATATTTTAATGAGGCTGGAGTCTCCTTTTTGCGATTTCTGGCTCAACGAAAGAGCGAGAAATTGCAAAGACTCAATACCGAAATTAAAATGGTTAGGGACCTGCTGGCCTCTTCGAAAAATGGAGAAGAATACAGGGAGTGTTCCAACTCTCTCCAAAAAACTTTGGAGAGGGAAGAAAAGGACCAAAAAGTGAAAAAGAAGAAAAAGTACCTTAGAGACTTTGAAGATTATCAGTCTGGTCTGGTTTTTTTGTGGCAGAAGAAGTTGGCAGCTGAGGAGACAAACGAGGTTGTAATGGATACTGCCCCTCAGGGTGTAGTGCCACCCGGTTTGGTTGGCATCCCTCCTATGACTGGTAGGGGAGGGGTTTCTAACCCCCCCATACCGACTCCAGCTCAACGCAATAATAAGGCCAAAACTAAGAATGGGCCTAAACAAGGCACTTTTTCATCTAAAACGCCTAAAAAAATGAAAACTCATAAACCTGATGCACAGTTTCAACACTATCGGGATGAACCTTTGGGAGGTTGGGAGCATCCTTCATCTAGATCCACCCATCATGATGTGGGGTACAACCAGGGATTTATGAGACCCAGCTTTGAGACCAATGGCAGGTGGGAGTATAACACCCCTACCCAAAATCGTTTTTTTCCTTTAACAGATTCACTGGGGCCACAAGGCCGTGAACCTGTGGAAAGACGATTTGGATTTGACAACCAGGATAGGAATGGTCAGTTCCCTCAGTCTAATTATTATGACAGAGGTTACGATTATTCTAGACCTCCCTACCCCCCAGGTCAATATGACTTTAGACCCAACCCCAGTTGGGGTTTTCCCATGGGCCACCAAGGTCGGTTCGGCCCATCGGAACGAAGAGAGGGGTCAGAGGGGGGAGGAGGGCCCAGTTGCTCAAAGAGAAAAAGAATATAGGCACGGGCATCTTTAATTTGAGCCAACAGCTTCTATCAGAATCCGAACAATGCCTGCTCGATAAGGGTTTGAAATTTGCTCCGCCTAGGAGCTTGAGCAAGTTTCAAACCTTTATGGACGTTCACAAGTTTGCGAGAAAGCTCAATATTAAAAGGCATTTTCTGTCTAATCCTATTACGGATAGAGTGAATCCTTTACCTGAGTACAAACATACTGGTTTAGCCAATGCATCCTTGTTCAATCCCCCCGGCTCATTGGCCCCGAGCATTAAAATATTCAGGGATGTGGTACTTAAAGATCTGGAAAAGATCAAGGTAAAAAAGGTCAAGATGCAGAGGAATTTGGAGAGTGGGCTTGAGTCCCTCTGTTCTAACAAATCTCTGGTCATCAGACCTGCAGACAAAGGGGGAGGGATAGTCATTCTCGATAGGTGTGACTACCTTAAAGAGTTTACACAGGATCGTGGATGACACTGAAACCTACACTCCTCTTAATAGGGATCCTGTCATCAAGTACAAAAGAGAACTTGAAATTATTGTGGATGAGGGATACCGGGAAGGTATTCTCAGTGACAGGGAGAGATTGTTTCTGATACCTTGCGCCCCCCGGACTCCCGTCATCTACTATCTCCCGAAGATCCATAAAAGTCTTACTTCCCCCCCGGGACGACCCATCGTTAGTGGGATAGATTCGATTACGTCCCGGGTGGGGAAGTATATTGACTTTTTTCTGCAACCTTTGGTCCAGCAGATCCCCTCTTATGTAAGGGACACTAGACATGTCATTAACTTACTTAAAGACCTTACTCCCACAGAGGGTATATGGATGGTCACGGCAGACGTGACCTCACTTTATACCATTATCCCCCATGAGTGTGGTTTTGAGGCTGTAGAACTGTATTTGACGAGAGGTTCAGACCTGCCACCCCGGCAAATTGAATTTATTGTGACTTTGCTGAAATATGCAGCAAGTCACAATTATTTTTGGTGTGATAATCAATTTTTCCGCCAGGACCGTGGTGTGGCGATGGGGGCGAAGTATGCCCCCAGCCTGGCCAATCTTTTTATGGCCAAATGGGAGGAGGACGTCGTCGATGTTTGCCGGAGACCAGAGGTTGTACTCTGGGTAAGGTACATCGACGACGTCCTCCTCCTATGGGACGGTAGTGAACCTGCTTTGCGGGATTACATGCTGTCCCTGAATGACAACAATAGGGGTATTAGATTTTCCTTTGAGGCAAGCCAGGAATCAGTTCACTATCTGGATTTGAAAATTTCAGCGGCTGACAGTAAATTTGTCACGACCACTTATTTCAAACCAACTGATAGAAATTCATATATCCCGCTTGACAGTTGCCATTATGCCCCCTGGCTGAAGGCTGTCCCTCGGGGACAACTCACTAGACTGAGACGCAATTGTACAGATCCAGAGGCTTTCAAAGGCCAGGCCGAGATCCTCTCTAAGAGATTTGTGGACAAAGGTTATCAACAAAGTGATATGTCTCGATTGATACAATCTGTGAGTGTGGTTGATCGATGATCACTTTTGGTTGATAAGGAGAGGGTGGTGGGGGATGGTAAGTTCTCTCTTCCATTTATCACCACTTTCTCCATGCAGCATCAGACCATCAAAAGCCTTATACGTAGGCACTGGCATGTCTTAACCAGTGACTTAGTGCTGGCATCTTCTCTTCCAGAAAAAACAGTTATTGTGTTTAGAGGTGCTTCAACACTTTCTAATAGAGTGGCCCCAAGTGTCCAGGATCCCCCACGGCCAATAGGACATTCTTAGAGAACCTGACAGGATACTATAGATGTAAGAAGTGCCAAGTGTGCAGCTTTAATAGCTGCAGGGATAGGAAGGTCAGTCATTTTTCTTCAACAAGTACTGGCCGAACCTATGAAATCGAACCTTTTATAACATGCTCATCTTTGGGGGTTGTCTACCTTATACAGTGCCCTTGTGGTCTCCAATATGTGGGGAGGACCAAAAGGGCAGTAAGGGTAAGACTTAATGAGCATATAGCTAATATACGGAAAGGATTCAATAAGCATTCTGTATCCCGGCACTATGATCAGGTCCATAAGAGAGACCCGCCTGGTACGCTATTCATTGCAATTGACAAATACAGACCTCATTGGAGAGGCAGTTCGCTTGTTAGAGAAATCTCCAAGCAGGAAATGGCATGGGTGTACAGGTTGAGAACTTATGTTCCATTTGGTCTCAACGTTGACACCGATGTCAATGCCTTTATCAATAATTCCTAGGTTTTATCTTATCCATTGATAATCATGTTTTCATAACAGATTTCTGGGATTATTAATACTGACTGTATGATATAGTGTGTCGATTGATATTGCGCCGCATTTGAATCTTTCCCCCCCCCTCTCCCCTCCTTTTCCTATGGACATTTAGTTACAGCTTCTGTCTTTTAGTTATATTGAATGGGGTGTAGGGAGGGGTGTGACTAAATGATGACAGCCTTTAATCTATGTGGTTTTAGTGTAATTTATTAATAATTTTTTTAATAATATTTAGGCAAATTTATTTTATTATTTTTTGTCTATTGTAATTTACGTATGTTTTCTGATATCGGTATGAACTAGTATGCTCCTTAGTTCCAGTATCAATGTATATATTTTTTCTGTTGTTAGGATTTAACATCCGGAGCAGCTTATTGTCCCATTGCGCCCACTGCACCCATTGTTTGTGGGTTGCAGCGGAGGTTGTGGGCTTTACTGCTTCCTGTGACACACCTGGGGGGTTCCCTCCCCCTTGGAGGGCGTGCGTATCGTTGCTATGATCCCTGTTGCCATGGTCACGCGGATGTGCGGCACACTCTCCCCTTGTGCTTTCGTCATTCCGGTTTAGCGTGATGACGTGCACATAATGTTTTTACAAATGAGGCTTGGTTTCCTCGTGGGGAGAGATGCGTGCGCATCCGGCGTTGGACTGGCTTAGCGGCACTGCTAGCGAGACGTGGTTGCCTCGCGGCGTGACGCGCGCACATGCGCGCGCTCTTCTTCGGGTTGGATCCCTTTCTCTGGTGTGTTCCCTATAAAGAGGGGGTGACGCAGCCCATCGCCCGTGCCCCGAGACGACGTGAATTTTCACGAAACGCGTAGGGCAGGATACGAGCTTTGTGCTGACGTCACCCTCCACTGCTCGGCTTCCACGGACGTATTTGTGTGCCAGCGTCTCTGACCGGTCGGCGCTGACACACTTTAAGGCTGTCTTTTTAACTGCTTTTGTGAGTATGATTCCAATATTCTTTTAATAAATGTACACCAAGGATTTTACACTATTCGGTGTCCTTCCTTCTTTCCATGTTGATGTTGAACATTCGCATGATGCTGTCTGAGCTGTCAGGCTACTAAACCATTGAAGTTCATCATTTGCTGAAATCCGGAGGTTCCACTGAGTATCATTTGAGGCTGGTTTAGGTCCTCTGTCATAGGGGACCATCGCTTTTTGGTAAGCAGGAATTCTTACTGGTGGTGGTGAAAGTCACGGATTATAAGAAGATTTTCTGTCGTTGGCTTTTTTGGACACTTATTCACGGGTGTTTTGTTTATCATGGACTTTCAGACATGAACTTTGAGAGTCCCATATAGCAGTTGTGGACTATCATCTTATTAACTGTTTAATCATAGTTCACTCACCTTATCATTATTTATAATTTACTGATCTTTTATGGTTGTTCATTGAGTATCCATATGATTTATCACTGTTGGTATTTGGATTTTTTCAACTATTCAGTGGTGGGCTTATGTTCACAGTCATAAGTTAGCGCGACTATATATATTTTTTCTAATCCCATGAATAAGTCTGTATGATGAAACATGTCGGGGGTGTGGCTAAACGGCAACCATCTGTAAGAACTTCATATTGGACACCAAATCAGAGAGTAACGGTTTGAGCTAGAGGAGCGGGTGAGCGTTATACCTAAGCCGTACACCTCGGGTCCACCGTGACCACACTATACACTACTACAGACATTTTTTCCAAGAGCTGTTTTCTGTGATTTTACTTGCTGGCTTTGAAGTGATGTGATGTGAGTGTAATGGTTGAAGTTTTTCCCATAGCGTTTTATTAAACTGGTTTTACAATATTGCACTATTTGGAGCACTTTTTTACATGTGGAGAGATCCTATTTACATGCTTGCGGCTGGATAACGGAGATTAGCCGACCCTGTCCGTGTGGTTTAAAGCGATTTTGCCAAGCACGAGAGTGTAAGGCATAAATATCTGGTGAGTGTGTTATCCAAAGGGAGCGGAATCACTGGCACTTAGTGGTGTGGTGGAAGATCAGAAAAGTTTACACTGGATAAACTCTTTTTGGATGAATTTCATTATGCTTATGAACTTTTTATTGAATGCAGTATTATTTCACTTGTCACAGGGTGATATTGTTACACTGATAATTAGAATTATCACATTGTTATCATCTTTATAGCGATGCTTTAAATTGTACCGCGTATGACGTTGTCTTTATTTTATTTTTAGGTTCATCTTTGCACTTTATTGGAGTTCTATACGCATGAGTGTAATTTAGCACCACTTATTTTTTCACTATTGAGTTTGGATAGAGGTAAAAAATACAATCACATTTCTACATCATTAAAGTGGCAGCAGGTTAGTCAGGTGTTTTTCCTTAAGGCGCAGTGGTGGTACTTCAAGTGTGGGCGTACGAGACTTGCTGACCCTCAGCATAAATGTAGCTGTTCTGTGAAGCCCTCAGAGGTTTGTTAGAGAACCTTAGTGAACAAACAGCATCATGAAGGCCAAGGATCACACCAGACAGGTCAGGGATAAAGTTGCGGGGAAGTTTTAAAGCAGGGTTAGGTTTTAAACAAATATCCCAACCTTTGAACATCTCACAGAGCACTGTTCAATCCATCATCTGAAAATGGAAAGAGTATGGCACAACTGTAAAACTACCAAAATATGACCGTCCACCTCAACTGACAGGCCGGGCAAGGAGTGCATTAGTCAGAGAAGCAGCCAAGAGGCCCATGTTAACTCTGGAGGAGCCGCAGAGATCCACAACTCAGGTAGGAGAATCTGTCCCCAGGACAACTATAAGTCATGCACTCCACAAATCTGGCCTTTATGCAGTGGTGGCTGGTGAAGTTTTAGGATGGGGGGCGCACGACCCGCCCCTCCTTTTTGATCCCTCCCACTTATAAGCCCCACCCCTTATAGCATCCACCCACTCCATCCCCTGTATTCCACTTGCTTCTACCCATAGTGTCAGTAGTATACAGCTCAGGACAGCTCATCACAGCTCACCACAGGACAGACTATACAGCCCAGACTCACAGCAGAGTATACAGCCTAGAATCACAGCAGAGTATGCAGCCCAGAATCACAGCATATTATAGCATATAGCATTTCTCCCAAATCCAGATATATAACATTTCTCCCAAATCCTGGTATATAGCGATTCTCACAAATCCTAGTATATAGCATTTCTCACAAATCCTGGTATATAACATTTCTCACAATCCTGGTATATAGCATTTCTCACAAATCCTGGTATATAACATTTCTCACAAAGTCTGGTATATAGCATTTCTCACAAATCCTGGTATATAACATTTCTCACAAAGTCTGGTATATAGCATTTCTCGCAAAGCCTGGTATATAGCATTTCTCGCAAAGCCTGGTATATAACATTTCTCGCAAAGCCTGGTATATAACATTTCTCACAAAGCCTGGTATATAACATTTCTCACAAAGCCTGGTATATAACATTTCTCACAAAGCCTGGTATATAGCATTTCTCCCAAAGCCTGATATATAGCATGTCTCACAAAGCCTGGTATATAGCATGTCTCACAAAGCCTGGTATATAGCATTTCTCACAAAGCCTGGTATATAGCATTTCTCACAAGCCTGATGTATAGCATTTCTCACAAAGCCTGGTATATAGCATTTCTCACAAAGCAAGCCTGGTATATAGCCTTTCTCACAAAGCCTGGTATATAGCATTTCTCACAAGCCTGGTATATAGCATTCTCATTGGTCTCCCCTTCTGCTTGAGTCAGTCACATGGCTACTTAAAGTGTAAGTTCACCTTTACAGAAAAATCTATAAGAAATCCTCTCTCCATCCTCGCATCTTCTGCATGGCTGAGAGGATGGGCTATGTGTCTGCTGATTGTTCGGCACCGCCCATGTGACGGCACTGACCAATTAGAATGCCAAAACATCCCCCTGATGAGGGATGTTTTGGACATTTAGCTCAGAGGCTTTCAAAGCCCTGGGATCCTGATGCGGATATACTGGAGCTTAGAACCAGCCAGGGCAGTCTTTACCGCAAGGCAAACCGGGGCAGCTGCCCAGGGCCCTGTCACTGTTTGGGGCCCAAGGCAGAGCTGCCATTAAGCCCGCGTTCTGCCCGCAAATCGACGCTGAAAGCCCCCACACACACAGTCTGTCACAGTCACTGTCAGCGCGATGCGCGCACAGTGCAACAGTGCCAGCAGAGCCAGTACAAGGGGTGGGCGGGACGCTTCTGCCCAGACCGCCAGGCAGCCAGTGTAGTACCAGTCATTTGTTTGCTGGGACCGCGAGTTTCCCAGCAGCCAATGACGTCACGTGTGTGCGCCCCACCTCCTGCTCCTCACCGTGGCTCTCGTTCTCTCTCGGCCGGGCGTGACATCACGCGCGCCCCGCCCCCTGCTGCTCGTGGCTCCCGGCTCCCTGCTCCTGGCTCTCATGTGAGGTATATCTCACAGCTTCCGCCCACCTGCAGCTTGCCAAATGTGCTCTCTCCTGCTCTCAAGGTATGTGGGGCATAATCTGTTAAGGTGCATACCGATGGACAGAATTAGTTAAGGGGCACACATTTTGTTGTGCCCATCAGAGTGCCCCTTAACATAAATTGTGCCCATCAGAGTGCCCCTTAACATGAAATGTGCCCATCAGCATGCTACTTATTTTATGTTAAGGGTCATGCTGATGGGCATATTTTATGTTAAGGGGCACTCTGTTGGGCATATTTTATTTTAAGAGCAACACCGATAGGCACATTTTATGTTAAGGGGCACGCAGATAGGCATGTTTTGTTGTGCTCATCAGAGTGCCCCTTAACATAAATTGTGCCCATCAGAATGCCCCTTAACATAAATCGTGCCCCTTATCATAAAACGTGCCCATCAGCATGCCCCTCATTTTATGTTAAGGGACATGCTGATAGGCACATTTTATGTTAAGGGTCACTCTGATGGGCACATTTTATGTTAAGGGGCACGCCGATGGGCACATTTTATGTTAAGTTGCACGGTGATGGGCACAACAAAATGTGCCCATCAGCATGCCCCTTAACGTAAAATGTACACATCAGAGTGCCCCTTGACATAAAATAAGGGTTATGCTGATGGGCACATTTTATTTTAAGGGGACACACTGATGTGCACATATTATGTTAAGGGGGCTCTCTGACGGGGACACCTGAAGTGATGGGGACACCTAATGTAAGGGGGCACTCTAACGGGAATACCTAATGTAGAGGGGCACACTGATGGGGACACCTGATGTAAGAGGGCACTCTGATGGGGAACCCTGATGTGAAGGGGCACTCTAAAGGGGACCCCTGAGGTAAAGGGACACTCTGATGGGGACACCTAAAGTAAAGGGGCACTGTAATGGGGACCCCTGATGTAAAGGGACACTCTGATGGGGACACCTGATGTAAGGGGGCACTCTGATGGGGAACCCTGATGTGAAGGGGCACTCTAAAGGGGACCCCTAAGGTAAAGGGACACTCTGATGGGGACACCTGATGTAAAGGGGCACTGTAATGGGGACCCCTGATGTAAAGGGACACTCTGATGGGAACATTGATTCTTTCTTAAAAACAGGGGGGGCGGGCACAGTTTGCCATCTTTGCCCTGGGCACCAAATGGCCTTGTCCCAGCACTGAGTGCCAGTGCTGCATTTTTTCAATGGAGGAGCTGGCCACGTGTGAGCGGGGCCTTGAGCGCCACTGACGCTCTGGCCCCGCCCCTTGCTATGTGTGCACCATACAGTCACTGCTGCCTGCCTGGCGACATCATGACGAGGAGAACAGAGCCCCAACATTCGGATTCCTCCTCCTCGCGGTTAAGCTCTGCCCCGACTCCACCCCCCGACTCTGGGTCTTCCCTGAAGGTGAAGGCTGTTCCTGCCGCTGAAAGAAAGGTAGGAGAAATGCTTCCTGCACTGCCCTGAGTAGCTCATGGTCACTCTGCTCCCTCCCATACACAGCCATGCTGTACAGTCCCCCCATACTGCCCTCCACTACCCCCCCATTATACTGCCCTCCAATACCCCCCCATTATACTGCCCTCCACTAACACCCCTCCCATTATACTGCCCTCCACTAACACCCCTCCCATTAAAATGCCCTCCACTAACACCCCTCCCATTATACTGACCTCCACTACCACCCCTCCCATTATACTGCCCTCCACTACCACCCCTCCCATTATACTGCCCTCCACTACCACCCCTCCCATCATACTGCCCTCCACTAACACCCCCCCATTATACTGCCCTCCACTAACGCCCCTCCCATTATACTGTCCTCCACTAACACACCTCCCATTATACTGCCCTCCACTAACACCCCTCCCATTATACTGCCCTCCACTAACACCCCCCCCCCATTATACTGCCCTCCACTAACACCCCTCCCATTATACTGCCCTCCACTAACACCCCTCCTATTATTCTGCTTTCATTTGAATGGGCTGCCATGCCTGCATTTCCTGCAATAAAAAAAGTGCATGCATCATGTAATAGGCTGCGCACACGGCACACCTATGCCCACCAAGCAATGAAATACAGCACTGTCTGTCCATTCTGCTTTTGCACCATGTGACTTATCTGCAGTTCCTGCAACAGCAAACTTGCTGAATTTTTAGATGTTTAGGTCACGCTTTTAAAAACACAGTGCATTTGTGTGTGCAGGAACTGCAGGTAAGTTGCATGGTGCAAAAGCAGAATGGATTTCAAGGCAACTGCATTTTTAAAATGCTGCATGCACCTTTTTTTCTGCAGGAAACAAAGGCATGGCAGCCCATTCAAATGAATGGGCTGCTGTGCCTGCGCAAATGAGGGCCGCCAAAACACATACATGTGAACCAGCCAGGCCCAAAATAAGCTGGAGGGGGGGCCCAAAAAAAATGTTTGCCCAGGGCCCAAACCATATTAAAGACGGCCCTGGAACCAGCGGTGAGGTGAGGAGGGGGACCTGTGTAAGTTCACCTTACAGAGTTTTCTGTAAAGGTGAACTTACACTTTAAGCAGAGGAGGGTTCAGACAGCAGGTGCACACATGGAAAAGCCCAGCCATAAGCCTGCTGATTAGGAAACTGCCACAGAGGGAAAAAAAAGTGCATAATTACCATCATTTGTCCTGTATACAGCTATATATACAGTAACAGGACAAATTATGTATAACTGCAGTCAATGATGATGGAGCAAGGTCTCTATATACAGGAAGGAAGAAGGTGTGGGTATATATAGCTGTATACACTACTACACAGATAATATACACACATTGTGAGCAGAGGTGTAACTAGAACCTTCAAAGTGCATTTTGCACTTTTTAATTAATCCATTTTTTACACATTTATTCCAGGAACACTATGCACTCCTCGTGCACACATAGTATTTGGATCATGCTGTGACAACCGTGTTGTGCTGTGGGCGCTGTTCTCCATCCTTGGAGGGTTCCCCTGTCTCAACCCCAGGGGAGACATCATGCCCGTACCCCCAGATTCATTGGTGGATACCGGACTTGGCCTTGAGGCTGTGCAGTAAGTTTCCCAATTTGTCTCTACCTTTTTGGGTTATAGTCTCTCTGTCCTCCCTTATCCTAAGGGCATTACCATTAACCCCTGTCCATTTTCCTTTCCAGTATATTACTTCATAACACTCCTGATGAATGGCTGTAATGCCAAGAAATGTGTTGAGTGCCACTAGATGCCAACAGTTACTTGTTTCTATTACAAATGTTTTTCAATCTATTTATTTTACCATGTATATTTGCCATGTATATTTTCTATTTGTATTGCATGCTATGAGCAGCATATTTAGTGTAGGTCTTGTGACTACCTATCTGATACAAAATATCTGATATGAATTCTAGATTGTAATAAATAAATCATGTACTATAACTTAATTTCTATGTTATTATTCTTACCTGACATGGCAGTCCCTCATTTAAAGTCCCACAAATTCTTCCTTCCTACTTACCAAATTAGGGATGGAGGCCGCCATGTGTTTTATATAGTGTGTGTGTGTCAGGTTACATCCATTTTCCTTAGATCAAAGCATATTCATGTGTTAGAATAACCCAGTCAAAGTCCAGACCTTAATCCAATTGAGAATCTGTGGCAAGACTTGAAAATTGTTCAAAGACGCTCTCCATCCAATCTGACAGAGCTTGAGCTATTTTGCAAAGAAGAATGGGCAAAAATTCACTCTCTAGATGTGCAAAGCTGGTAGAGACTTACCCAAAAAAGACTTGCAGCTGTAATTGCAGCGAAAGGTGGTTCCACAAAGTATTGACTCAGGGGGGCTGAATACAAATGCACACCACACTTTTCAGATATGGAAAGGGAGAGAATGTTTGGGACTTTGTATGAGGCACACTACTAAGTTAAATGAACCAATAAATGTAAACATTGTTTATTAAATACAAAAGGCATACATAACATGTAACATAGTAAAAATAATAAAATAGCATATTAAATCATTGGTCTCGATAGATATCATCTAAACAATTGGTAGGTATTACACAATTATCTTTATAGCGATACCCCCAGCTAAGAGGGCTGCTGGTATATTTTGGGCCCTGTAATGCACCACTGTCAACCCCTGGCAATCGGCTCTACCCTCCCTTGGCACAGTTAGTAGGGGATGATAGGATTGTGTGGCTTGCAACTCACGGTGACACAATCCTATGACAAGAACACACAGCAATAAGTTAAAACTTTATTTAACCGGCACTTCTGCTGAGTAAATGACACCAACACCAGTATACTTGACCCTTATGTGTTTACTCAAATTAGTGGGTAAGCAAAAGAACAACAGTGTACATGTCATGTGCAGAGCCCTGCAATAAAACAGTATCTAAATGAGCGGACAAGTATACAGTACTATACAACCCTAACTGTCCCCGCTGCAGCTATCCTCCCTTGTGGACAAGATGGTGCCCCGCAATGTCTACGCTACCCAGTCAGGCCTGACTGAACTTAGGGAAAGTCTCGCAGAGAAATCTTCGCTAGCAAACGGTGGTGCACTTTGAAGAACAGATTGTAATCCACAAGAGTAACAGGGATACTGTATCTGTCTCTGAGCAGGTGCTCTCTCACCCAACCGGACCAGTCCGTGTCCGTTTCTTCCGCTGCTGTATCTAGGTACACAGGTCTCTCGACATCCGGGTCTTCGGTCCTCCTGGCAACGATGCAGCAACAATGGAGAGACGTCCCTCAGGTTCCTCGGAGAGAGCGGAAGGCTCTTTGGAGAAGGCCCCAGGCTTTGGGCCTAACGTCACAGCAAACTCAGACAGGAGTTCCACTTGCTGAGCGGGCGGTGTCCAAAGAGAAAGATTTCCGCTCCGCCTTCTCTTATAAAGTCCCTGCGTGGGGCAATGCACCCTGGGTGTCCCAATGTCTACTGGGTAATGTAGTCTCTGCGGGGTTGAAGAGCAATACCCCGCTACACACTCCCACCAATTAAAATCTTTGGTCCCCAAAGATAACACAAACATTATCTGACAGTATTGCAATTTATGGTGGCAAAAGAACTTGGCAGATGAACCTCCCACCAAACTTGGTATGGGGGGTTGCTCTGGCCACAGGGCACATTAACCGAAGTGACCTGCCTAACTGTGCCAGAGAGCAAGCTGGGGTTGTCCTCCACCAAATGTACAGTGGAGGGGCCAGGTTTTTGTGTTGTCCTTCTGGCTGTTGTCACAGTATCCTCAGAACTTTCTCCCATTTGAGTGTATGTCAACCTCTGAGGAGGGCGGATAAGTCTCTTCACTCTTTGCTCCCTGGGAGTTACTGGCTCCGGTAGCGTAGGCATTTCTACTAAGGCAGGTGTGGGAGGATTTTCTGCTTCCAGGACATCTGACTCAGGTGCAGCAAGGTACAGAGAGTTCCTTGGATCTTCATCTGGGACAAATTCCAATGCATCTTCCCACTCATCACTCAGAACACTGGATGGGATAAACTCAGCAGCTTCTGCATTCAAAGTGTCACTCATGGAGAAGTCAGGGGATGAAGGATCCACCATCAGGGGCTCAGGTGCCTGTGACGGCCACAGCCAACTGGGATCAAATTCCTCCTCTTCGCTGTGGTCAGAAGTTTCTCCCTCCCTTGGTAGAGTCGTTTGAGACCTAGTGTTGGGTCTAGGATTATGGGGGGTGGAAGGTAACTCAGGGGAATCCAGAGTAGGAGGCATCCTGACGGCCTCAGAGAGGGGTAGCAGATGGTTCCTGTGCCAGGTCTTTAGTGGCCCCTCTCTTCCTTCAGGCTTCAGCTGGTACACTGGCAAGCCAGGCAGCTTCTTGTAGATTACATAGGGCTCTGACTTCCATCTGTCTGCCAGCTTGTGTTTCCCTGGAACACCTAGATTTCTCAGCAACACTCTGTCTCCAGGCTGAAAATCTTGGATCCGGACCTTGAGGTTGAAGTTTAGTTTATTCCGGGCTCCCCTCTGGTCAGAAGTTGATTGTGCCATCTCATAGGCCAACCTTAAGCTCTTCCACAGCCTGTCCACGTATCCCTTGTGTGAGGCAGCTGATGTATGGTCTGTTGAGACGCCAAAGGCCAGATCTACGGGTAGTCTTGCTTCCCTGCCAAACATAAGTCTATAGGGGGAATACCCTGTGACATCACTGGTCGTGCTATTGTATGCGTGTACGATGGTAGCTAGGTGCTTCCCCCAATGTGGCTTTTCTTCGCTGTTCAAAGTCCCCAACATATTTAGTAAAGTCCTGTTGAATCTTTCTGGTTGGGCATCACCTTGGGGGTGATAAGGGGTAGTACGAGTCTTCTTTATACCCAAAGAGTCCAACAACTTTCGGATCAGTCGGCTCTCAAAGTCTCTCCCTTGATCCGAGTGAAGGCGTTGAGGTAACCCATAATGCACAAAGTACTTCTCTACCAGTATTTTGGCTACAGTGGAAGCTTTCTGGTCTATAGTTGGAAAGGCCTGGGCATAACGGGTGAAATGGTCGGTTATCACCAGAACATTTCCATGTCCACTCAAGTCAGGCTCCAGGCAAAGAAATTCAATGCATACCAAGTCCAAAGGTCCTTGACTCTGCAGGTGGCCCATTGGGGCAGCTTGACGTTCTTTCGGCTCCCAAGTGGCTATGCTTGTCATGTAGGGCAGCTAGGACAGTCTTTCAACGTTTTTCTGGCAAAAACAGCTGCCACTTATCCTCCAGGTCATCAGAGGGGCCCCTTCGGTAGACCACCCCTTGATGCACCTGTAACTTGTCCCATTCTTTGTGGACTAATCGAGCCTCCCTTGAGGGATCCTGTAAGAACCTGGCCGGATCCTGATCTTCCAGAGCTTCCAAAGCTAATCTTCCCCAAGGGTTTTCCAGTTGGTCCCGCCTTAGGTCCTTCTTGGACAGTTTTGGCAAGTTGTCTTCACCAATCTGGGTCACATCACAATAGCATTTTGGCACCCCCACCACCGAAACTCCAATCTCTTCTGCCCTGGATCCGTCACTAGCTTGAAGCTGTGCTCCCTGACACAAAGCCCGCACCCCATCTGGGGCCACCTGGGTCCAGTCTTCCTCAGGGCAAGTGGGGGTATGGGGCCTTCTGGACAATGCATCAGCATCTCGGTTTCCGGCTCCCGGCCTATACTTGAGGCTAAAGTTAAATCCAGAGAGGGCTGCCAACCAACGGTGGCCGGTGGCATCCAGCTTGTCTGTGGTGAAAAGACAAGTAAGTGGGTTATTGTCTGTCTTTACAGTGAAGTCAGCTCCATACAGGTAGTCTTTGAACTTGTCCACCACTGCCCACTTTAGGGCCAGGAACTCCAACTTGTGAGTGGGATAATTATTTTCCGCTGGTGTTAGACTCCTACTCACATAGGCGACTGGCTTCAACTGTCCTTCATATTCTTAGTATAGCACGCCTCCTAGACCATCATGGCTGGCATCCACATGTAGTTCGTATGGTCTCTTGGTATCAGCATAGGCCAAGACCAGGGCAGTGGTCAGACTTTTCTTCAGCATCTTGAACGCCTCTTCACACTTCTCTGTCCACTGATCTTCCACGGACTCCCCGGGCTTCCTGGGCCCAGTGTCATCCTCCTCTCCTTCTGTCTTCAGTAGCTCATTCAGAGGTCTGGCAATTCTTGCAAACCCTTCCACAAATCTGCGGTAGTAAGAGCAGAACCCCAGGAAGGATCTGAGCTCAGTTACTGTAGCTGGTCGGGACCAGGAGGTAACTGCTTCCAGCTTGTCAGGGTCTGTAGACACTCCCTCTTCGGACACTATGTGTCCCAGATAGTGGACTGAGGACTGATAGAACTGACACTTCTCCAGGGAAAGTTTGAGTCCCTCTTCACTGAGCCTCTTCAGGACTTTCTCCAGCCTCTCTTCGTGCTCCTCCAGAGTCTTCTCGAAGACAATGATGTCGTCTAGGTACACCAGGACTTCAATGAGATTCATGTTCCCCACTGTCTTCTCCATCAGTCTCTGGAAAGTGGCAGGAGCCCCGACAAGCCTTGAGGCATCCTGTTAAACTCGTAGAATCCCACTGGGGTGATGAATGCCGTCTTCTTCCTGTCCTCTGGATGCATTGGGATCTGGTAATACCCACTCTTCAGGTCCATTACACGGAACCACTTAGCTCCAGACAGACTCTGTAAGGCATCTTCTATCCTGAGGGTAGTATACTGATCGGGTATGGTCCTCCTATTGAGAGTCCTGTAGTCTATGCAAAGTCTCAGTGACCCGTTCTTCTTCCTGACTACCACAATAGGGGAGGCATATGGGCTTCTGGACTCTCGAATAACTCCAGTTCTCTTTAACTCCGCCAGTTGTTCACGCAGGTCTTCTAAGTCAGCCAGGGGAACTCGCCGGACCCTCTCCCTGAAAGGTTTGTCTTCCTGCAGATGGATCTTATGGGTGGCACTCCTTGCACACCCTACGTCGAATTTGTCCTTTTGAGAAAATTCTTCTCCATCTGGTCAGTTGGGTCTTGGCTCTCTCCTTCCACACGGGTGGTAGGGTGGTGTTCTCCAGGCAGAGCTTGTGCAGGGTGGGTTCCCCTCCTTCAGTCTTCTCTAGGTCAGACAAGGCCAACGGGGTAGCAGGGTTTACTTTTCCCAACAACATCCGGGCCGGAATCTTCACAGGGGAACCGCTGATATTCCTGATGCTCACTTCGCCTTCTTCAAAGCCCTTAACGGGACCACTTCGGGGACCACCTCCAACCCTGGGTGGGTGTCCAGAGGGTCTGGCTCCAGAACCACAACAGGGCCAGGTTGTTTCCATGAGAGCTTCACAGTAGCCTTCAGGCAGGTCATCTCGCCAGGCTGCAGCACTTTCTCCTTCTTGGACAATTTCCAGATTTTCCCCACTCCCTCTTCCGGGGCCTTCTGTTCTAGGACCAATCTTCGGTAGGCCTGCTGCAACATGGGGTGGATCCTGGCTTCTGAAGTACCCTGCTCCTGTGCTAGGGGAGCCAGTAGTCTCCTGACCAGGTCAGTGTTGGTCCCTATAATCAGGGAACTCTTGTTGTCTCCTGGTGGGCGGGGGCAGACTACTGCCAAGGTGTCAAAGACTTCCGCACTTCCGGTCACTGAGGGGTCGAAGGCCAGCCTGAATAAGACATAACCGTCGTAGGGAAACCTTTGAGTACCAATTCCCCATATTTCTAGGTTTTCCAACTTCTGTAGGGGCACGTGGCTCAGGTGTTTTTGATAAAAGTCTCTGTATAAAAGGGTCACTTGGGCTCCTGTGTCTAGGATGGCCCTTGTGTAGACTCCCTCCACTTGAATAGGGACCACATGGGAGGGTCCCACCAACTTGGCTGGAAAACTCTCCTGGGGAGTCTTCTTCTTTGAACTTAGGGCTTTTCCCTTCGGGGATGTCTTTTTTTTTTCATTTCTTTCTGGATTTCAACCCCTGTTGGGCCTGGTATGCACTGACTTCCTGAAGATTGTTAGATTTTAACTCCTGAAAAGAGGTATTGAGTATTTTAGGAGGGGCATTGTTTCCCTTCTCTTTCTTCACTTCCAGCTTTAGGATCTGGTTGGAGCTTTCTGTAAACAATGGGCGCCCGGCTGACTCCTTCACCGGGGCCCTCTGAAGTTTTCCGCCGGCTGGGTGTAAGTGCCTCGGTTCTTCCTTGGACTGGGGCACACACTTCCAAAGTGGCCGACTCCTCCACAGTTGAAACAGACATTTCCTCTTCTTCCCTGCGAGGAGGTTGGAGTTGAGACACTCTGGCGTGGTTCATTTCTGGTCTCCTCTTGCTCTTTGGCTCCTGAGTTCTTAGCCAGTAGAGAGGTCAAAAGGTCCAGCACTTGAGTCATCTGGGACTTCAGGGTCTCCACTTCTGAGTCCCGTTCAGTGGCTGTTGCTGATCTGACTCCCACCGAGGGGAGGGGAGTAGTCTTCTCAGCCGCCTGTTGGTCCTTCAACAGGACTTCTTCATCCCTTATGATCCGCACAAGGTCCGGGTAACTCAGATTCATGACTCCTTCAGAGGTCTTCAAGTGGAGCCAAACTGGATCCGAACGCAAGGCTCCTCTCAGGATCTGCTTCATCCTAGGCAGCATTCCCTTAAGGACAATTTGGCACAACATCCTATTCAGCCTCCGGACGTATTCGGATAATTTTTCTCCAGGCTGTTGAAGGGTATGTTCGAACTGGTACATCAGGTCAGTCACCTTTTCCAGCTGGCCAAATTCCTCCTGCAACATAGCCAGATAATCCATTGCAGTACAAGCAGCATTGCTGAACCTAAGATTCTTCACAGCTTCAGCAGCAGCACCCCTCAAGCTTTCACTTATGCGCTGCTTCTTCTGTGCTTCGTGTACTTCCCATCCTTCTACAGCCTGCATTGCCTGCTCAATCCAGGTGTCGAAGTCTTCTTCCCCGACTGGCACAGGTTGCTTCCCTGAGAAGATCCGGAGCTTCTGGTACCCGGCTTCTACGTGCACCGTATTGCCCTTCTGGCACTTAGTAACGAAATCTCCCAGAGCATTCAGTAATTCCGGTCCTATAGCAGCCAGAGGCATCCCCAGGGTCATCATTTCCTGGGAGCTTTCTACTTTGGGGAAAAGCAGTGGGGATGATGGCGGGGAGATCTGTAGAGAATCCTTCTTTACGGCCCTCGTATGAACTAAACGGTATGTCTGGTTATCTATGGCCCGTATGTTCTGACCTCTAAAGTCTTCCGGGACTTCTCCCCTCCATTCCACTAGTGTGTATGTACACAAGATATCTGGCCTTATATCCATCACCCATGCTTTCTGGCTCGGGGACAGCGACATTATGAGCTGTTTTATCGCTTCTACTTGCCAGATCCCCCCGGGAGTTCAACAACTACCGCCTCGGTTGAATCGGCGCCAACCGCTGCGCACCACTGTGTCATTGCTAGCGGGTCCATGCTGGTACTTCTGACCGGCTTGATTGCAGCGTGCAGTATACAGGGATCCCGGACTCGAGCCCCCGCGTATAGCGATACCCCCAGCTAAGAGGGCTGCTGGTATAATTTGGGCCCTGTAATGCACCACTGTCAACCCCTGGCAATCAGCTCTACCCTCCCTTGGCACAGTTAGTAGGGGATGATAGGATTGTGTGGCCTGCAACTCACGGTGACACAATCCTATGACAAGAACACACGGCAATAAGTTAAAACTATATTTATCCGGCACTTCTGCTGAGTAAATGACACCAACACCAGTATACTTGACCCTTATGTATTTACTCAAATTAGTGGGTAAGCAAAAGAACAACAGTGTACATGTCATTGGTTAATATATGAAAGGGGGCGCTATTCACACTTAATTGATTTTAGATGCTCTGTGACAAAATGTATCTTAAAATTCATAAAGTGGAACCGTGTAAAATAGAAACACCACAGTGATGTGATATTTGATATAAACTTAAAAAATAATTATAACAATCACCGTACAAAATTAATTGAACAATAATTATGATTATATAGTAATCAGTCCCAATAGTGATGATTGACGTGCTCCCACAAAAAAATCTATCAAAAATGATTATATATAAAAAATTATATATAAAAAATTAAATAGATAAAAAGAAGAAAGTCCCCTTTATCTGTGAAAAAATATATGACGGTGTTGCTTCAAATCCGACAAGTGAAAACAACTTCAATAAAGTTCATGCTAAACAGTGATTCTTCCTTCAAAGAAGTGCACAAATGTATTCCTTCACCAAATCTTCCAATGAAGACATACACCCAAAGTGCACAGGTAGTGGATTGCGCTTACCAAATGAAGTGGACCTCTTTAATTAAAAAGATGGTCACAAACAGCTTTAGCAGAATTGTGCCTGCACACATACGGACAGAAACTGGTGATTATGAACCTCCTTCCTCGGTCTCAGGCCTCGAACACACGACCCATTTTCTCGGCAAGAACCAGCAAGAAACTTGCTGGCAGAGAGGTCTTGCCGAGTAAATCGGTCGCGTGTACGCTGCTAGCGGGTTTCTCGTCGAGAAAACCGACAAGAAACCTTGACGAGAAAATAGAGAACCTGCTCTCTATTTTCTCGTCGAGATTCTCCTCGGCATGTTTCTCGACGAGAAAAGTGAGTGTGTGTACACTTACCTGTCCGCCCGGAAGCCCGCGCATGTTCGAAATGAATTCGACGCATGCGCGGTAGCTTCCTAGGCATACGTAGGGTATACCAAGATGGCGGCGACGGCATTGAATGTGACGAGCGCATGCTCGACGTAGTCGATGGCGTCACCGCGTACACTCCTTTCAAAGAACCGCGGGTTCTTTGAAACGAGCGTGTGTACACTCGGCCGGGACAAGTTTCTTGTCCAAGAATCTCGTCGAAAAAAACGACATGTTTTTTTCAACGAGAATCTCGGCCGTGTGTACGAGGCCTTAGGCAAAGGATATGAAACACAAAACAAGATACTCCATAGTGCAACCCATATATTTATTTAAAAAACAGTTGAAAATATATAAAAAGAACGTATGGCCTGGGTGGCCTCTTACATTAAAAGGTGCCCATCCCGGCACTGGGGCTGCAAGCGTGTGGTATGGAGCCAGCGGCTCGTGACCCTGTAGAAGCGGCGTGCATCAAAGCCACCGTTCGCTGCAGTCAGAATCCCGGATGGAGCGTTCTGTGTGTATCACGTGACCAGGCTACCTGTTACGTGACCAGGCTAGCAGGTAGCCTGGTCACGTGGTCACGTGGGACTGATTACTATATAATCATAATTATTGTTCAATTAATTTTGTATGGTGATTGTTATAATTATTTTTTAAGTTTATATCAAATATCACATCACTGTGGTGTTTCTATTTTACACGGTTCCACTTTATGAATTTTAAGATGCATGTTGTCACAGAGCATCTAAAATCAATTAAATGTGAATAGCGCCCCCTTTCATATATTAACCAATCTCAGATAGGAGATCTAATACTCCATCCGCAGGGGAGCAGCTTTTTTATTAATATTATTATTATTTATACTAATCTATACATAGTATTAATTATATTCAGTGGCTCTGAATTATTTAACACAAAGTGTACATGTCATGTGCAGAGCCCTGCAATAAAACAGTATCTAAATGAGCAGACAAGTATACAGTACTATACAACCCTAACTGTCCCCGCTGCAGCTATCCTCCCTCATGGACAAGATGGTGCCCCGCAATGTCTACGCTACCCAGTCAGGCCTGACTGAACTTAGGGAAAGTCTTGCAGAGAAATCTTCGCTAGCAAACGGTGGTGCACTTTGAAGAACAGATTGTAATCCACAAGAGTAACAGGGATACTGTATCTGTCTCTGAGCAGGTGCTCTCTCACCCAACCGGACCAGTCCGTGTCCGTTTCTTCCGCTGCTGTATCTAGGTACACAGGTCTCTCGACATCCGGGTCTTCGGTCCTCCTGGCAACGATGCAGCAACAATGGAGAGACGTCCCTCAGGTTCCTTGGAGAGAGCGGAAGGCTCTTTGGAGAATGCCCAAGGCTTTGGGCCTAACGTCACAGCAAACTCAGACATGAGTTCCACTTGCTGGGCGGGCGGTGTCCAAAGAGAAAGATTTCCGCTCCGCCTTCTTTTATAAACTCCACCCCAGCAGTCCCTGCACAGGGCAATGCACCCTGGGTGTCCCAATGTCTACTGGGTAATGTAGTCTCTGCGGGGTTGAAGAGCAATACCCCGCTACATCTTCAACATGATAAACATAGTAATGGACCTTAGGTATGTAGACCAGATTTGTAATAATAAAATGTAAGCATATAAACAATGATGTATTGGTTCATAATCATATACTGTATTCAGATAAATTGGTATTAATGGATAACTGTGATGTTGCATCATAAGAAAGCTGTACGCGTTTTGTGGTTATGATACCACTCATCAGGAGCAGATGCAGGGTTTTGGGGATGTCTATAATAAAGCAATTTGCCAAAATGATATGGTAAAAAAAGAAGACTATAGAACATAGAAGGAAGAGGGGGAACATAGAAGATCCCAAACACTATCACCTAATTGTAGTATACAGTGGTTACGGAAAGTATTCAGACCCCCTTAAATTTTTCACTCTTTGTTATATTGAAGCCATTTGCTAAAATCATTTAAGTTCATTTTTTTCCCTCATTAATGTACACACAGCAACCCATATTGACAGAAAAACACAGAATTGTTGACATTTTTGCAGATTTATCAAAATAGAAAAACTGAAATATCTCATGGTCCTAAGAATTCAGACCCTTTACTCAGTATTTAGTAGAAGCACCCATTTGATCTAATACAGCCATGAGTCTTTTTGGGAAAGATGCAACAAGTTTTTCACACCTGGATTTGGGGATCCTCTCCCATTCCTCCTTGCAGATCCTCTCCAGTTCTGTCAGGTTGGATGGTAAACGTTAGGTCTCTCCAGAGATGCTCAATTGGGTTTAAGTCAGGGCTCTGGCTGGGCCATTCAAGAACAGTCACAAAGTTGTTGTGAAGCCACTCCTTTGTTATTTTAGCTGTGTGCTTAGGGTCCTTGTCTTGTTGGAAGGTAAACCTTCGGCCCAGTCTGAGGTCCTGAGCACTCTGGAGAAGGTTTTCGTCTAGGATATCCCTGTACTTGGCCGCATTCATCTTTCCCTCAATTGCAACCAGTCGTCCTGTCCCTGCAGCTAAAAAACACCCCACAGCATGATGTTGCCACCACCATGCTTCACTGTTGGGACTGTATTGGACTGGTGATGAGCAGTGCCTGGTTTTCTCCACACATACCGCTTAGAATTAAGGCCAGAAAGTTCTATCTTGGTCTCATCAGACCAGAGAATCTTATTTCTCACCATCTTGGAGTCCTTCAGGTGTTTTTTAGTAAACTTCATGCAAGCTTTCATGTGTCTTGCACTGAGGAGAGGCTTCCGTCGGGCCACTCTGCCATAAAGCCCCGACTGGTGGAGGGCTGCAGTGATGATTGGCATAAATTCTTTTGGCTTTATAAGAAAGCACAATATTGTCTCACAGCCATTTCCAAATTAACCATGCTAGATTTTACTGTGCTACAGAGACATGGCGCCACTTCTTGCAGCATTTAGGAACCACTCACTGGTAGAGTTGAGCGGACACCTGGATGTTCGGGTTCGACGGGTTCGGCCGAACTTCGGAAAAAAGTTCGGGTTCAGGACCGAACTTTAACCCGAACCCGGACCCGTACCCGAACACCATTGAAGTTAATGGGGACCTGGACTTCTAAGGACTAAAAAGGCTCTAAAAAAGTAATGGAAAGGGCTAGAGGGCTGCAAATGGCAGAAAAATGTTGTTAAGAGCATGGCAAGTGCTCTGCAAACAAATGTGGATAGGGAAATAACTTAAAATAACATAAAAAAAATAAAAATAAAAAATAATAATCTTGACCTAGGAGGACGAGGTCCATATGGAGTAGGAGGTTGAGGTGGCGGTGGATGTGGCTGTGTAGGTGGAAGCAGCGGTGAAGGAGGATGAGGTAGCCAACACTGATTCAAAAATACAACAATGGCTGGGTAAGGCCGGTGATGTGTCGAATTCTGTCCCCCGTCAAATAGTGTCCACCCTGTACTGCGCTTGCTCAGTATGTAGGACAAGGGTATTTCTAAAATCTCCCAAGACGAACAGCGTCTGCGTGGTGAGTTCAGGTGAAGGCCACACCATCCGTGGTTCAAGCCGAGCCAAGTGAGGCCGTGCCCGAAGCATGGCGATCGAACCGAGCCCGTGAGGGGCCCTGTTACTATGTGCTACCGTATGTCCACTTGGATGGTGGGGCTTGAACCTGCACTCACAGCGCAGGCGCCGTTCATCTTCGGAGATTTTGTGAATCTCCTTGTCCTCTGTACTGCGCAAGCGCTGCGCCTTCGCAGTATGGGCCGGACACAAGCCGATGGCCAGACAGTTTTTGTCACAACACCGGTATACATGTCTATTCTGCACAAGGTACGGACAAGTCCTGTGGGATCCATGCCTGGTTCATTTTAATGAACGTGAGCTTGTCCACATTGGCTCTGGACAGGCGGCTGCGCTTGTCTGTGATAACGTCCCCTGCCGTGCTAAATACACGTTCAGATAATACACTGGCTGCAGGGCAGGCCAGCACCTCCAAGGCATAAAGGGCAAGCTCAGGCCATGTGCCCAATTTGGAGACCCAGAAGTTAAAGGGGGCAGACCCGTCATCCAGTACGTGTAGGCCTGTGGACACATACTGCTCAACCATGTTGGTGAAATGCTGCCTCCTGCTAAGACGTTCCATCTCAGCTGGTGGTGCTGGTTGTTGTGGCGTGCTGACAAAGCTTTTCCACATTTCAGCCATGCTAACCCTGCCTTCTGAGGTACTGCCGGTGCCCCGGCTGCGTTGGCGACCTCTTCCTCCTCCTCTGCCTTCGCCTTGTGCTTCCACCGTACGCCCGCTGTCAGGTGGGAATGCCACCAGCAGCGCGTCTACCAGCGTGCGCTTGTACTCACGCATCTTACGATCCCGCTCCAGTGAGGGAATTAAGGACGGTACGTTGTCCTTGTAACGGGGATCCAGCAGGGTGGCCACCCAGTAATCAGCACCAGTTAAAATGTGGGCAACTCGGCGGTCATTGCGGAAACACTGCAGCATGTAATCGCTCATGTGTGCCAGGCTGCCCAGAGGCAAAGAAAAGCTGTCCTCTGTGGGAGGTGTATCGTCTGTGTCCTCTGTATCCCCCCAGCCACGCACCAGTGATGGCCACGAGCTGGTCTGGGTGCCACCCTGCTGTGAAAATGGCTCCTCCTCCTCCTCCTCCTCCTCCATCTCCTCCTCCACCTCGTCATCCTCCAGAACTGTGCCCTTTCTGCCGGACAATTGTGTACCTGGCGTTTGTTGGTGCAGGAACCCACCCTTGTAGCCACTTGTGAAAGACTGCCCTGAAAGCCTTTGAAATGATCCCGCTTCCTCCTCCTCCTCCTCATCCTCCTGTGCCACATCCTCTTCCATCATCGCCCGAAGTGTTTTTTCAAGGAGACATAGAACTGGGATAGTAACACTAAGAACGGCGTCATTGGCACTGGACATGTTGGTGGAGTACTCGAAACAGCGCAACAAGGCACACAGGTCTCGCATGGAGGCCCAGTTATTGGTGGTGAAGTGGTGCTGTTCCGCAGAGCGACTCACGCGTGATTGCTGCAGCTGAAACTCCACTATCGCCTGCTGCTGCTTGCACAGTCTGGCCAGCATGTGCAAGGTGGAGTTCCACCTTGTGGGCACGTCACATATGAGGCGGTGAGCGGGAAGGCCGAAGTTACGCTGCAGCGCTGACAGGCGAGCAGCAGCAGGGTGAGAACGCTGAAAGTGCGCACACACAGCCCGCACTTTCTGCAGCAGCTCTGGCATATTGGGGTAATTTTTAAGGAACCTCTGGACCACCAAGTTCAGCACATGCGCCAGGCAAGGGATGTGCGTCAAACCGGCTAGGCCCAGAGCTGCTACGAGATTTCACCCATTATCGCACACCACCAGGCCGGGCTTGAGGCTCACTGACAGCAACCACTCATTGGTCTGTTGTTCCATGTCCCTCCACAACTCCTGCGCGGTGTGGGGTTTTTCCCCCAAACAGGAAAGTTTTAAAACTGCCTGCTGTCGTTTACCCCTGGCTGTGCTGAAGTTGGTGGTGAAGGTGTTACGCTGACCGGATGAGGAGGCGGTAGAGGATGAGGAAGCGGAGTAGGAGGAGTTAGCAACAGGAGGCAAACTGAAGCGCCCTGCAATTCTCGGTGGTGGAAGGACATGCGCCAAACTGCTATCTGCCTCAGGCCCAGCCGCCACTGCATTTACCCAGTGTGCTGTTAGGGAGATATAACGTCCCTGACCGTGCTTACTGGTCCACACATCCGTAGTTAGGTGGACCTTGCCACAGATGGCGTTGCGCAGTGCACACCTGATTTTGTCCCCCACTTGGTTGTGCAGGGAAGGGATGGCTCGCCTGGAAAAATAGTGGTGGCTGGGCACGACGTACTGTGGGACAGCCAATGCCATCAGGCTTTTAAAACTCTGCGTCTCCACCAGACGGAATGACAGCATTTCAAAGGCCAGGAGTTTTGAAATGCTGGCATTCAGGGCCAGGGATCGCGGGTGGCTAGGGGGGTACTTCCTCTTCCGCTCCAATGTTTGGGAGATAGAGAGCTGAACGCTTCCATGGGACATTGTGGAGATGGTTGGTGACCCAGGTGGTAGTGTTGCTGGCAGATCCTCTGTTTGCGGGGTGGCAGGTGCCACTGTCACTACAGAGGTGGATGAAGAGGCCGAGACTGCAGCAGAAGAGGAAACAGGAGGAGCCAGAGACCTTTCTTGGTTTTTGAGGTGTCTACTCCACTGCAGCTCGTGCTTTGCACTTAGATGCCTGGTCATGCAGGTTGTGCTCAGGTTGAGAATGTTTATGCCTCGCTTCAGGCTCTGATTGCACAGCGTGCAAACCACTCGTGTCTTGTCATCAGCACATTGTGTGAAGAACTGCCACGCTAGGGAACTCCTTGGACCTGGCTTTGGTGTGCTCGGTCCCTTGCTGCGTTAGGCAGTAGCAGACATACTGTCTAGCTGACAGACGCTCCACTTTTGCACCCTGCTCCCTCTTCTGCTGTGCTGGTGGCTCTGTGCGACCACCGCCTCTTCCTCCAAACTACACTGGTCACCTGCATAATGTTGATTCCATGTGGGGTCGAGGACCTCATCGTCCTCCACATCATCTTCCACCCAGTCTTCACCCCTGCCCTCCTTGTCTGTCTGCACAATTGCGAAAGCAGCAGCAGTTGGCACCTGTGTTTCGTCATCATCCGAGACGTACTGCGATGGTCCTCCCATGTACTCATCATGAAACATAAGTGGTTGGGCATCGGTGCACTCAATCTCTTCCACTTCTGGGGCAGGGCTAGGTGGATGGCCCTGGGAAACCCTGCTAACAGAGTCATCGAAAAGCAGAAGAGACTGCTGCATGATTTGGGGCTCAGACTGCTTGGTTGATTTGCAAGGGGGTGAGGTGAAAGACTGATGGACATGGGTTTCAGGTGCCAACTCTGTTCTTTCATCAGAAGAGTGGGTGGGAGACAATGTGAAGGAACCCGAGGCACTGTCAGCAACCCAATCTACTATCGCCTGTACTTGTCCTGGCCTAAACATTCGTACAGCCTCATTAGGCGCGACAAAATACCGCCGCAGGCTCGGTCGCCTACTCGCACCTGAGGAAGGTGTTTCACTTGTGCGTGTATCTGGCACAGATCCACCACGTCCTCTCCCTGCAACAGGAGCTCCACCAGCAGCACCACGACCGGGGCCACCACGTCCCTTTGACCTTCTCCTCGTATTTTCCAAATTTAGGATCTTGCCCTAAATGGGTGTTTTTGGAAGAGCAGAACACACCCACAGTACGTAACCGCTGAATCGCACAGCTACAGAACTGCAGAAAATGCTGTTCAAAAAAAATGTTGTTTTTTTAGTATAGCACAGTAGGAGAAAACTATATAGAAATTGTTTATTTCACACACCTCAAAATATGTATAACACACTGCAAACTTTTTTTTGTGCCCCTAAACGGCGTTTTTTGGAAGAGCAGAACACACCCACAGTACGTAACCGCTGAATCGCACAGCTACAGAACTGCAGAAAATGCTATTCAAAAAAAATGTTGTTTTTTTAGTATAGCACAGAAGGAGAAAACTATATAGAAATTGTTTATTTCACACACCTCAAAATATGTATAACACACTGCAAACTATTTTTTGTGCCCCTGAATGGCTCTTTTTGCAAGCGTACATTAAAGTGCAATTTTTTTTTTTTTTTTTTTTTTGCCCTAAACGGGTCTTTTTTTGCACGATCAAAATAAAATGCTTTTTTTTATTTTTTTTTTGCCCTATGGGTCTTTTGGAAAAGAGCACAATAAAGTGCCTTTTTTTTTCCCCCTAAAAGTTAGATTTTCTCTGACACTGGGCTCATGGCAGTGTAAAAAGACTGCACTGCAACACAAACAGGTAAACCTATGCAGATCGCTGATTTTAATCTCTGAATCTGGACTCCTATATAATATTCTCTCTCCCTGAAAGCACCAACACAGGAACCTGGCCCTACACTACACTATCTCTCTATCTTTTCCCTCAGATTGTAGAATCAGGACTACCTCATCTATTTTTCTATCTCTCCCTAAAAGCAGCAGCAGCAGACTAGATCCTCTCCCTATCTATTCTGAAGCAGAGTGACGTGTGTGCTGTGTGCCTCTAGCTTATATAGAAGCTGGGTCACATGTTGCACTGACCAATCACAGCCATGCCATTAGTAGGCATGGCTATGGATGGCCTCTAAGGGCACACCAGCTAATCAAAAGGTGATTGGCTGGCCCCTGAAGCATTTCTAAATGCGTAATTAGATTGCCGAACCTGAACCCGGACTTTTGGGCAAAGTCCGGGTTCGGGTTCGGGAAAAAGCTAAAGTTCGGTACGGACCCGAACTTTACAGTTCGGGTTCGCTCAACACTACTCACTGGCAGAAGAAGAAGAGGGTGTAGAGGACCCAATACATCATCAGACAAAGATACACATAATTGCTATGTTAATATATTTATTTGCATATAAAAAAACTGGGGACTGCATTACATGCCAGAAGGGAGGAGCTGAGAGTGGAATGTTTGTATGTCAAATGAAGAGTAAATGTTTGTTGCACAACTTTTTAATTAGGTGTTTGCAGCACAGAAAGCCATTTTAAGCAAGATAGAATTTAATTAAAGACACAAAATAAATAGCCAGCTTTGCTGCCAAGTAACAAAAAATGCATATACAGTGGAACCTTGGATTATGAGCATAATCCGTTCCAGGAGAATGCTTGTAATCCAAAGCACTCGCATATCAAAGCGAGTTTCCCCATAGAAGTCAATGAAAACTAAAATAATTTGTTCCACATTGACTTCTATTGCATGCAATACCGCATGTGTCCAGAGGTGGGGGGCGTCAGAGACACTCGGAAATACTTGGAGACCGCTCGGATGCACTCGGAAACCGTCGGAAAGGCTTCGGAAACACTCAGGAACAGAGTATTTCCGAATGTTTCCGAGTATTTCCGAGTGGCTCCGAACGGCTCCGAGTGTCACCGGCGCCCCCGCTCCTCTGGCCAAATGCGGTACTGCACACCCCAGAGGCTTGAATCCTGCTTGTTTTGCGAGACAACACTCGAAAACCGAGTCAGGATTTTTTTTAAATAATAGCTTGTATTGCGAAACACTCGTTAAAGTGGTTGTAAACCCACTTTTTCAACTTGCACCTACAGGTAAGCCTAGATTAAGGCTTACCTGTAGGTGCAAGAAATATCTCCTAAACCTACACGGTTTAGGAGATATTTAGTTAAATGACAGGCGCCGCTGTCTACGGCACATGCGCGCCGTAGACAACGGCGCATTCATGGGGTTAATCCCATTCACAAAATCGGCTACTTCCCAGCAGTCGCTGGGCATAGCCGAATGTGACGGCTGTCTCCGCCGCTCCGGCCAATCACCGCGCCGGAGCGGCGCTGTGATTGGCTGGTGCGGCGATACCCGGAAGTAACATTCCGGCTGCGGCTCAAGACATGGACACGGATGGCTTCGGGGGCCCCGGTCTAAGGTAAGTGGTACATTATGAGCTAGTATGCTAGTCATATTATCTCATTATGCCTTTCTCTTGCAGGTGGGGTAAAAAAAAAAAAAAGATTAGTGGGTTTACAACCACTTTAACCGCGCAAGGTATTTCTATAGTTAGTCTGGTCAAAAAAAAGAGTTTAACCAATAGAAGGGAAAAAAATACAATCCTTTATATGCCGTCCTATACCCACAGTTGATCCAGAGGAAAGTAAAAAAAAAAACAATAAAGCATGATCCAATTTTCTCCAGCAAGGGAAAAAACTCCTTTCTTATCCCCCAAGAGGCAACCGGATATTCCCTGGATCAATTTTACCTATGAATGTTAATGCAGATAGACTTTGTCACACTTTACAGCAGCCACTGCCCTCTTCCGAATTTTCAATGCTTTAAAAGGTACCCTGTTCCTGCATACAGTTTCCTGGCCCCCTGCTAGGAATTATGGTATTAAGCAACTTATAGCAAGATGGTGCAGGGAATTATTCTATTCTTCTTAGAGCTGTTTGATACAAAGCAGCCAACGTGAGCTCAGAGATACATTGACACACAGCTTCCCTTTTGACATTTGCCAGGGTTATCAGATAGCCATTCCAAACCTTACTGAGTCTTTAGTATTGCATTATTAAACAATTTTGATATTGCTTTGCACAATGACCCAGGTGTTCTGCACACTGCAATATATACACTGCTAAGCCCTGCAACCTGTGCAACACACACTTCTAAACCCTGTGCCTTACACAATATACACTCCTGAGCCCTCCTCAGGCTGACACCATGGATGCAGGGACATTTTTTTCTCATTGACACTAATGCAGTGCTATTTTGGCTTTTAGCAACACCACCGATTTAAACTGTTTCATGAATTAAAAAAAAAAACACACTAAAGTTAGCCCGATTCTTTTGTATAATGTGAAAGATGATGTTACGTCGAGTAAATAGATACCTAGATCAGGCTCTGATACTAGCAAGTGCCTCACCAGCCACTGACCTCACTGCACATCCCTGGTATGAATACATTTTTGATAATTGCTACCCAGAAACTTGTTTAGGAGTGATTTCTTGAATTTGTGGCTGTATAACATTGTTTGCAGTTCTTTCTGGCACAATCTTCATATGTAAAATTGACCAGTCTAGACCTGAAAATGACAGCTCCTGTCCAAGCAGGTGTTCATTGAGTTGCATCTATTGTAAGTCAGGGGAGCCAGGTATCATTCTCTAGGTTGGAACTGTCATTTATTTCTGGTTGGAAAAAACTTGTGTATGACCAAATCTGTTTTATTAGCTCACAGCTTGCAGCTCTGCCACATTTAGGATTAATTTGACAGATGTCCACTGGTTCCACAGTCAATTATTATGAGCAGGAGACAAAAATAATTAAAAGCTGGTTTGCTGAATTAAAGTCTAAGCAATGTTTTTGAACACTGCTATAAGGTGAATTAACATTTTGTCTGTAGAAGCTCTTTACTTTCTTACGGTGTATTTTTGCTTATAGTACATTGCCATTTCATCTCTCTTATAGACTGAATATGGAACTGTCCAATTAAGAAAAGAATTCATCAGTCAAACAGATTTGGTTCACTGCCTGCGTAGATTGCTTTTATCCACCCACAAGCACTTTACACTCTTGCCGTAGTCCACAGTGACAAGAACAAAGTGGTTTACTCCAACATTTCATACCAGTTGTTAGTGTTAAAGGTATTTTAAAAGCCTCAGTAAAATCAATCCTCCTATGTGGTATTCTTACATTGAGGATAGCTAGTATCTGCCCCTAAGCTACAATGCAAATAAATTATTATCAGTGCTAAGACAAGGTCATTTAGTGTCCAGGGCAAATATGCCAAATTGTGCCCCCCCCCCAATACCAACTGGGGGAGGGGGGGACAGTTGTGAGAGAAGTATCCCACAGTAAAATATGGGGTAACAGTGTCAATGAATGTAATAGGACCTGTGTGCAGGATCTTAAGTTAGGCCCACTTAGGCAAGGAAAAGGAAGCGCAGCACGTACAGTGCGCCACGGCAAAAGTTGGGTGTGGTTTTTCTGCACTTTTTATTGGCAGTGGTTAAAATATAAGCTGAGGGCAGAGGTTCAGTAATAAGTGATGCTGAGTTCAGAGGTCAGTAGTAAGTGATGCAGCGTTCACAGGTCAGTAGTAACACAGAGGTCAGTGGTAAGTGATGCAGAGCTCACAGGTCAGCAATAAGTTATGCAGAGTTCACAGGTCAGTCAGGGAAAAGTAGTAAGTGGCGCAGAGGTCAGGGATCAGTAGTAAGTGAGGCAGAGGTCAGTAATAAGTGACTCAGAGATCAGTAGTAAATGAGGCAGAGGTCAGTAGTAAGTAAGGGAGAGATCAGTAGTTAAGTGAGGCAGCGGTCAGAAGTAAGTGATGCAGAGTTTAGAGATCAGTAGCAAGTGACCTGGAGGTCAGAGATGAATAGTAAGTGAGGTAGGAGCTCCTGGTAAAGAATAATATGTATTCCAACTACAAAAAGAGCCTAATTAGAGCTCAACATACCCCCTACTTCATATTTATAATACATTGAAATTAAAAAAGAACTAATCTCCTCCACATCACAAGCGCTAGAGCTGCAGCAAACACCAATGTAGTGAAGTAGCACTTGGGATGTGATGAGATCAGGCAACAGGGGAGTGGCAGAGGTAGAGGATTGGACACATCCCTTGATGTCTAGATGACAGCAGTCAAGTAACCAGCAGGCACCCATGGACGATAGGCCACTAAGAAGACAGATGCATTACATTTATTACCAGTGACTTAAATAAACGTATTTCTAAACAAAGTCCTACTAGTGTTAAAAAAAACAAAGTACTACTTACTACCTTTTCAATTATGAAAGACAATTCTAAATAAGAAGTACAATTCCTGCTTCCTCAATGTGTGTCTCTGTTTGTAGTGGAGTAAACAAGGTGAACAATATTTATTAATGAATAAAAACACACTCACAAAAGGGGGGACTGGTTCAAAGTGGTAAAAGTCAAAGCTGCTGCCTCTGGAGCATTGAGTCGCTGTGGAATAGCCTGCTTCAGCCCTGAGTAGGGGGAGAAGAGCACAGGCAGGAGGGAGCCATGAGCCTTGATGGAGGGGATGCCTGATACCGCTGGGAGTGTGCTGGGAGATAGGGACACATTTCAAAGCATGTCGCTTCTTCTTCAGCCCCATTCATGCAGAAGTGCCGCAGCTATCTTCAAGAAAACCACTTTGCAATGCTCAGTGTATCTTGGCTGGGTCTTATTTGATCCTGTAGGTGATTGGCTGATGCAACAGAGCAGGAAGGACATGAAGCTGCAGGCTGTTGAGAAAAGGGGAGAAAATTGTCTCGTAACAAGCAGGTGTGTGGAGAAAATACTGAGCTGCTGCTGCTGGCTGAAGAGATCCCTGCCATAGCGGACCATGATGGAGAACGCAGAGAAGCAAATAAACCAAAAACTTTCTCCCTAGAAGGGTGTAAGGTGTGAGTTGGATGCCTGGTAAAAGCAGACTGTACTGGAGAGTGCTGCTACTGCTTGTGAAAAAGGAAAGGAGGGACTGTCTCAGCAGGATTGAAAGAGAGACATCACAACAATTCCTATCCCTTTCTGAGGACTTAAACTGAACCAGAGCACATCTGTTAAAACCAGAACTTAAAAGTCAATAGCCCTCCCTCCCTTCTACTTCGCCCCCTCCCTCCTCTACGTCGCCCCTGATCATGGTGGAGTTCATCTGCCCCTAATCTTCCTTCACCATGTGATCATGTGTTCTCCTACTGTGACCTTCTGTGTCAGTGCTTGGGGAAATAAAAGAAAAAGAAAGAAAAAGCCCCCCCCACCTACTACCTGGGGTTTTATCAATTCCCCCTCCAACAAGACATCATATAAGAGGCCACTGATGGCCATAGTGTCCATTCGTTTTATTAACAAAAATAAAGTGCTTATACAACGTGATTATATATTTATCCGACGTGATTAAATGTATGCGGCCCTCATGGCCTATTTCTCCCCCCAACTCTTTAAACAAACAAGAAAAAAAAAAAGTCAATAGCCCTCACAAGTTCATTTATAAATGTCCTTTCAAAGAAATCTTCTAAACCTTTTTGTTCAACAAAAGTGCATTTCTTGTATAACCGTCACTTTTTTCTTGAGTTTCTGATGAAAATTCACTCAACCAAGCAACTCAAGTCTAAAACAAAAAAGTAAAAGAAGATTATATGATGTAGTATGCTCAACTCCACATGTGCATTAAACAATATTCATATAATGTGCACACATTAGACTAGTGTGTTCCACTCATATGCTCTTTTTATATATTTTTACTGTCCAACTTAAATAGCAAGTCTTTGATACACCACTGCTGAATCCTCCTCTTCAATCACTGTATGTTGTGTCCTTCTTGGGAAAAATTCTCCCCCTCGCTTCCAAGAATGTTTTTATATTGGGAAATCTTGCTGCTTGATGAGTTGAGGAATCTTGTGGACCTTTAGTGTGAAGATATTAGAATAAAAGCATCCATGTTTGAATTATTTGGTAAGGTGCATGGAGTGACCATTTGGTGAATAGTGGGATTGGACACACATTGCACGATGATTGGTTGCTCGGTTGAGTAAATTTTCATTGGAAACTCAAAAAAAAAAAGGGCCGATTATTCAACAGATGCACTTTATTGAACACAAAGGTTTCAAAGATTTTTTTGAAAGGATATTTATGAATTAACATTTGAGGGCTATTGACTTTTAAGTGCTGGTTTTAATAGATGCCTTCCGCTACTGGGGTAGTGGAGGTTTTTCAGCTGCTGTGATATTTGGGTTATTAATACTTTAGTGTGCTGATATCTAACTGTAGTGGGGTATTGCTCTTAAAACCCCAAGAGACTACAGTTCCCAGCACGCCTTAAGGCACCCAGGGTGCATTGCCCCGCGCAAGGACTGCTGGGGTGGAATTTATAAGGGAGAGGTGGGGCCCGCTTCTTTCTCTTTGGACACCGCCCTCCCTGCAAGAGGATCCCTGTGTTGAACTGCTGCGCGTACAGGGCCTGAAGCCTGGGCCTTGTGCTTTTCCAAAGAGCCTTCCGATCCACTGAGGAATGTCTGATCCAGTGGTCGAGCACTGTCACCAGGAGGACCGAAGACCCAGGGTCGTGGATACTGTGAATCGAGTCGCGGTGATGGAGGAGGTGGACAAGAACTGTTCCGGTTGGGTGAGAGAGCACCTGCTTAGAACGACACCATAGTATTTCTAGGCCCACTAACTGTATTCAGGGCCATCCAGTATTGCAGTTATACTCTGGGGAGACTATCCACAGAACTGAGTTATTAGTCTCCCTGGTACATTGAAGTTATCAATCATCGGTTTCCCCATTGGATTACAAATTGTTCTTAAAGTGCACCACCGTTCTTGCTAGCGAAGATTGTCTACCCCCGAACAATACCCCAAATTATAGTCAGGCCTGACTGGGTAGTATAGGACATTGCTGGGCGCCATATTGTCCACGAGGGAGGATAGCTGCAGCGGGGTCTGATAACGTGTATGCTACATTATTGAACGTTTGCTGTTTCACAAGTGTACTTACATTGCAGGGCTCTGCATATGTCATTGCATGATTGTTTATTATCCAAAATCTTTATTAACAGTAAAACATTAGAGTTAAGTATACTGGTTGTCAGTGTAATTTACTGCACTATACTATTTTTTTGTGCCTCACTGTGGGATTGTGTCATAGAGAATCATAGAGTGATTGCAGAATCTATCATCCCCTTTACTAACTGTGCCACGAGAGGTTAGAGCAGATTGCCAGGGGTTGACAGCGGTGCACTACAGGGCCCAAATCAATCAAGGCAGCCCTCTTAACTGGGGGTATCGCTACATAACATTTATTTAAACACATGCCTGGAGATCCAGAGAAGGGCGCCCTCTGTGTGGTAAGAGACTAACATTGCATAAGCGAATCTGTTGTCTGCTGGGAACTGTTGTGCTTTCTTCAAGTGCACCAACTTTGCTGGCTAATGGGGTCTTTTCATCTTCAATCATTGGCCAGTGGGATAAAACTGGGACTCATAGGCGTGCACATAGGGTGTGCCTGGGCACACTCTAATCAACCTGTTTAGACCCCTGATATTTCACTAAAGCCCCCTAATGGGGCTCCTAAAAAAATCCAACTGTCCACTGCCCTACTGACACCATTCTCTGCCATACTGAGACCATCAGTATATACTGTATACACATGCACACACGCAAATGTGTTTAAACTTTGGGGTGCACACCCTAATGCAACAGGTTGTGCACACCTATGCTGGGACTGTTATAGCAAGTTAAAACTGTATTTATATATTGTTGCTGGTAAATGCAGTTCAGTTCTTTTAGCATCTTTAATATTTCTCTATAACCGAAAGACAGTTACAGCGCAGCTCTCAAGTTCTGAGAGGGCGTCCATGTACGTCCTCCTAGGGTACATTTTCTGGAATTTACACAGCTTTAAATTTATGACTGCCTATCTCATTTCTTGAGGTGCTAAAATGGCAGGGCAGTACAAAACCCCCCCAAATGACCCCATTTTAGAAAGTAGACACCCCAAGGAAATTGCTGAGAGGCATGTTGAGCCCATTGAATATTTTTTTTCTTTTGCCCCAAGTGATTGAATAATGACAAAAAAATTACAAAAAGTTGTCACTAAATGATATATTGCTCACACATGCCATGGTTATATGTGGAATTGCACCCCAAAATACATTCTGCTGCTTCTCCTGAGTACGGGGATACCACATGTGTGGGACTTTTTAGGAGCCTAGCCACGTACGGGACCCCGGAAACCAAGCACCGCCTTCAGGATTTCTAAGGGCGCAAATTTTTGATTTCACTCCTCACTACCAATCACAGTTTTGAAGGCCATAAAATGCCAAAATAGCACAAAACCCCCCCCCAAATGACCCCATTTTAGAAAGTAGACACCCCAAGGAAATTGCTGAGAGGCCTGTTGAGCCCATTGAATATTTTTTTTTTTGTCCCAAGTGATTGAATAATGACAAAAAAAAAAAAAAAAATTACAAAAAGTTGTCACTAAATGATATATTGCTCACACATGCCATGGTTATATGTGGAATTGCACCCCAAAATAAATTTTTCTGCTTCTCCTGAGTACGGGGATACCACATGTGTGGGACTTTTTAGGAGCCTAGCCGCGTACGGGACCCCGAAAACCAATCACCGCCTTCAGGATTTCTAGGCACAAATTTTTGATTTGACTCCTCACTACCTATCACAGTTTCGAAGGCCATAAAATGCCAAAATAGCACAAAACCCCCCCAAATGACCCCATTTTGGAAAGTAGACACCCCAAGCTGTTTGCTGAGAGGCATGGTGAGTATTTTACAGCTCTCATTTGTTTTTGAAAATGAAGAAAGAACATTTTTTTTTTCTTTTTTTTTTTCAATTTTCAAAACTTTGTGACAAAAAGCGAGATCTGCAAAATACTCACAATACCTCTCAGCAAATAGCTTGGGGTGTCTACTTTCCAAAATGGGGTCATTTGGGGGGGTTTTGTGCCATCTGGGCATTCCATGGCCTCCGAAACTGTGATAGGCAGTGAGAAGTGAAATCAAAAATTTACACCCTTAGAAAGCCTGAAGGCGGTGCTTGGTTTTTGGGGTCCCGTACGCGGCTAGGCTCCCAAAAAGTCTCACACATGTGGTATCCCCGTACTCAGGAGAAGCAACAGAATGTATTTTGGGGTGTAATTCCACATATGCCCATGGCATGTTTGAGCAATATATCATTTAGTGACAACTTTGTGCAAAAAAAAAAAAAAAAATTGTCTTTTTTGTGTCAACATATAAAATATTCCATGGACTCGACATGCCTCTCAGTATATAGCTTGGGGTGTCTACTTTCCAAAATGGGGTCATTTGGGGGGGTTTTGAACTGTTCTGGCATTTTATACACAACATTAGGAAGCTTACATCCACTCTTCTAACCACTTGAAGACAAAGCCCTTTTTGACACTTTTTGTTTACATGAAAACATTTTTTTTTTTGCAAGAAAATTATGTTGAACCCCCAAACATTATATATATTTTTAAAGCAAAGGCCCTACAGAATAAAATGGTGGGTGTTGCAGTTTTTTTTTCTACACAGTATTTGCGCAGCGATTTTTCAAACGCATTTTTTGGGGAAAAAATACACTTTTTTTAATTTTAACGCACTAAAACACACTATATTGCCCAAATGTTTGATGAAATAAAAAAGATGATCTTAGGCCGAGTACATAGATACCAAACACGACATGCTTTAAAATTTCGCACAAACGCGCATTGGCGACAAACTACATACATTTTTAAAAGCCTTTAAAAGCCTTTACAGGTTACCCCGTTAGATTTACAGAGGAGGTCTACTGCTAAAATTACTGCCCTCGATCTGACCTTTGCGGTGATACCTCACATGCATGGTGCAATTGCTGTTTACATATGACGCCAGACCGACGCTTGCGTTCGCCATTGGGCAAGAGCAGGGCAGGACAGGGGTGCTTTTTTTTTAATTTATTTTTTATCATTTTTATTGTTATCTCAGGGAATGTAAATATCCCCTATGATAGCAATAGGTAATGACAGGTACTCTTTTTTGAAAAAACTGGGGTCTATTGGACCCTAGATCTTTCCTCTGCCCTCAAAGCATCTGACCACACCAAGGTCGGTTTGATAAAATGCTTTCCCGATTTCCCAATGGTGCTTTTTATATCCGGGGGGGGACATTCCCTCCCACTGCTTGTAAAAGCAGTCCAGAGGCTAATTAGCCACTAGGATTGCTTTTACATGAAAGCCGGCCGCTGGCTGAAAAGAATGATACCAAGATGATACCTAAACCCGCAGGCATCATTCTGGTATAAACATTCAAAGTCCAGCAACATACCAGTACGTTGCTGGTCCTTGTTGGACATGTATTGTAATCTTTTTTTTCATGCAGCCTGTTGGCTGAACGAAAAAAAAAGATTGATCGGTGGGTATGCCCACCATTAGAATACCGCCCTTCATCCACCCACTTCTAATGATGGGCATACATGCACCATTTATATATGCCGAAGCATGGGGGCATCTTCCCGCAAAAGTTATTCCGCGTACACATGGTCAGACTTTTCCACGGGCAAGCCTCCGTCGGAATTTCGACCGTATGTACGTGGCATTAGGAGCAAAATCGCTCCTCCGCCCCTGCTGCCCCAATGCTTCGGCATATATGCTTTTTTTTTTTTAACCGTGGTGGTGAAATCACCTCCTACAGCACTGGAGTCGCAGGGATCAGGCCTGTCTCTGCGAACGCTGCAGTTATGTGTGTTGTGTTTTGCAAGTGACAGTGATCGATCGATACTGCACTTGGGTGGCCTGGGCTGGACGGAGGGGCAAAACGCAGGTGCTAGCAGGTATCTGGGCTGATCCCGCTAACACTGCGTTTTTGGGAACCCTAAACTGCTGGGGACGCTAGTATACATCTGATCAGATCAGATATTGATCTGTTCAGATACTATACCACTAAGGGGGGTGTATGCTTAACGCGTGGGTGTTAGCGCTACTGGCACTAACCTGACGCTGCCTGGGGTGTGACGCAGACCCTCTCTGACGCTAAAACCTAATTGATATCACCCGCCGGGCGATCAGGGGGTTAAACCTTTATTGGGTTATATACGGCGGGTGCCCTGACACTATAAAAAGCAAACTAACTAACCAGCGTCACCCGTAAACACTTATATGATGATCACTGGTGAAAGGGTTAACTAGGGGCAATTAGGGGGTTAAAACCTTTATTAGGTAATATATGGGGGTACCTGACGCTATATAAAAACCTGACGGCGAACCTAAAAAAAACAATTACTGGCTACCTATCGGCATCACCGACACTAAGACAACGATCATAAAAACGATCGCTTAGCGACAGTGGTGATAGGGGGTGAAATGGTTACCTGGGGGGCGATCAGGGGGTTAAACCTTTATTAGATAATATATGGGGGTACCTGACACTATAAAAACCTGCGGCGAACCTAAAAAAAATTACTGGCTACCGATCTGCATCACCGACGCTAAGACAGCGATCAGAAAAATGATCGCTTAGCGACAGTGGTGATAGGGGGTGAAAGGGTTACCTGGGGGGCGATCAAGGGGGTTAAACCTTTATTAGGTAATATATTGGGGTACCTGACGCTATAAAAACCTGCGGCGAACCTAAACAAAATTACTGGCTACCGATCTGCATCACCGATCAGAAAAATGGGGGGCGATCAGCATCACCGACGCTACCGATGCTGGCTACCGATCAGCATCACCGACGCTAAGACATCGATCAGAAAAATGATCGCATAGCGACGGCGGTGCTAGGGGGTGAAAGGGTTACCTGGGGGGTGATCAAGGGGGTTAAACCTTTATTAGGTAATATATGGGGGTACCTGACGCTATAAAAACCTGCGGCGAACCTAAAAAAAAATACTGGCTACCGATCAGCATCGCCGACGCTAAGACATCGATCAGAAAAATTATCGCTTAGTGACAGTGGTGATAGGGGGTGAAAGGGTTACCTGGGGGGGATCAAGGGGGTTAAACCTTTATTAGGTAATATATGGGGGTACCCGACGCTATAAAAACCTGCGGCGAACCTAAAAAAAATTACTGGCTACCGATCAGCATCACCGACGCTAAGACATCGATCAGAAAAATGATCGCTTAGCGACGGCAGTGCTAGGGGGTGAAAGGGTTATCTGGGGGGTGATCAGGGGGTTAAACCTTTATTAGGGGGGGTTAGGGGGCTACACTGGACCTAAAACTAAATGTAGTGACACTTTTACAGTCACAAATGTCACTGATTGCAGTGATCACTAAACAAATGGTCACTGCAATCAGTGACACTGTGACTGGGGGCTGGGGGGTGATCTGGGGGGTGATCTGGGGGTGTCTGGGGGGGCCTGGGGGGCGATTTATGTGCCTATGTGTCCTGGTGTCAGTGTAGTGTTGTGTGCACTAACCTGCATCTTCTCCTGTACGGCGCTCGGTATATGTGAGCGCCGCAGGAGAGATGACATCACTTCCTCCTGCCTGGCAGGCAGGGGAAGCTCTCTCATTCGCCGGGAGCGATCAAGAGGGGGGGGGGCGGAATCGAACGTCCGTCCCCTCATGCCGGATCGCTCCCGAAGGTAAAACGACCACCCACTGTAAAGAAGGGGGGTCCGATCGGACCCCCCAACTATACAAAGGCAATCACGTATATGTACGTGATTCTGCCTGTCGGTGCCATTCTGCCGACGTATATTTACAGTGGGCGGTCGTTAAGTGGTTAATGCACAAAATATAACTGGATATTAACATTTAAAGATATTTAACATTTAGGTAATAACAGAGATTGCTGATCTAGGGAATATTTGATTGCCTTCAGGGAATCAAGAAGACGTTTTCCCCCTGCTTTAGCAAATTGGACCATGCTTTATAGGGTTTTTTACTTCCTCTGGATCAACTGTGGGTAAAGAGTTCTATATATACAGTTACAGTGCCTTGAAAAAGTATTTTGTCAAGTTACAACCGAAAACGTAAATGTATTTTACTGGGATTTTATGTGATAGATCGACGCAAAGTGGCACATAATTGTAAAGTGGAAGGAAAATGATAAATGGTTTCAAATTTGTTTAAAAATAAATATCTGAAAAGTGTGGGGTGCATTTGTATTTAGCCCCCTGAGTCAGTACTTTGTTGCAAATATAGCTGCAAGTCTTTTTGGGGATGTCTCGACCAGCTTTGCACATCTAGAGAGTGAAATTTTTGCCCATTCTTCTTTGCAAAATAGCTCAAGCTCTGTCAGATTGGATGGAGAGCTTCTGTGAACAGCAATTTTTAAGTCTTGCCACAGATTCTCAATTGGATTTATGTCTGGACTTAGATTGGGCCATTCTAACACATGACTATACTTTGATCTAAACCATTCAATTGTAGCTCTGGCTGTATGATTAGGATTGTTGTCCTGCTGGAAGGTGAACCTCCACCCCAGTCTCAAGTCTATTGCAGACTCTTCTAAGATTGCCCTGTATTTGGCTCCATCCATCCTCCCATCAACTCTAAAGCCATGTACACACGATCGGATATCCTATGGATTCTAATCCGATGTTTTTTTCCATCGGAAATCCAATGAAACTGTCTTCCATCAGTCTTGCCTACACACCATTAGTCAAAAAACGGACCGTTTCAAACGTGGTGACGTAAAACACTCCGATGAGCCGAGAAAAATTAAGTTCAATGCTTCTGAGCATGCGTCGACTTGATTCTGAGCATGCGTGGGTTTTTTATCCGATGGATTTCCACACAGACGATCGGATTTTGCTATCGTTTTTTTTCCATCGGATAAATTTAAGACATGTTCTATTTTTTCACACCGATGGAAAAAAGACCGATGGGGCCCATACACAATCGGTTCGTTCGATGAAAACAGTCCATCGGACTGTTTTCATCGGTAAAACCGATCGTGTGTACACGGCTTACCAGCTTCCCTGTCCCTGCTGAAGAAAAGCATTCCCACAACATGATGCTGCCACCACCATGTTTCAAGGTGGGGATGGTGTGTTCAGGGTGATGTACAGTGGTAGATTTCTGCCACACATAGCATTTTGCTTTTAGGCCAAAAAGTTCAATTTTGGTCTCATGTGACCAGAGCACGTTCTTCCACGTGTTTGCTGTGTCCCCTACATGACTTCTCCCAAAATGAAAACGGGGCTTCTTATGGCTTTCTTCTTGCCACTCTACCATTAAGGCCAGATTTGTGGAGTGCACTACTAATAGATGTCCTCTGGACAGATTCTTCCACCCAAGTTGTGGATCTCTGTAGCTCCTCCAGAGTTACCACGGCCCTCTTGGTTGCTTCTCTGATTAATGCTCTCCTTGCCTGGCCTGTCAGTTTAGGTGGACAGCCATGTCTTGGAAGGTTTGCAGTTGTGCCATACTCTTTACATTTTCGGATGATGGATTGAACAGTGCTCTGTGAGATGTTCAAAGCTTGGGATATTTTTTTTAAAAACCAAACCCTGCTTTAAAACTTCCCTGCAACTTTATCCCTGACATGTCTGGTGTGTTCCTTGGCCTCCATGATGATGTTTGATCACTAAGATTCTCTAACAAACCTCTGAGGGTGTCACAGAACAGCTGTATTTATACTGAGATTAAATTACACACAGGTGGACTCTATTTACTAATTAGGTGACTTCTAAAGGCATTTGGTTCCACTGGATTTTAGTTAGGGGTATCAGAGTAAAGGGGGCTGAATACAAATGCATGCCACACTTTTCAGATATTTATTTGTAAAAAAAATGAAAACCATTTATAATTTTCCTTCCACTTCACAATTATGTTCCACTTTGTGTTAGTCTATCACATAAAATTCCAATAAAATACATTTACGTTTTTGGTTGTAACATGCATAAAACAGTGGTATACAAACTCATTGGAAAGTCCCAGAGTCAAGTATATAACTGTAGCAGCACTTCCAATCAAATCCTCATTTGAAAGTCTTCTATAAAAGGTGCATATAGTTAGTTAGTAAAGCAGCTAAGGATGGTGGTGATTGGTCATACAGTCTATGAAAATAGTGCTTCTTTCACCCAAAGTGTGTTCACCGCGTGGGGGGATTTGAATCCCCTTTTGGGGATGCACTCACCAAAAAGTGAAATCAAATGGGCATCCAATCAGTCTCAGCCTCCGTTGCTTAATCTGCACTCTCCGCCAATGTCACCAGGTCAGTATTAGTCCAGATATCAGGGATGATGTGCCAGTAAGAGCAACATAGAACTTTGGAGTCAGTGTAATGATAAAAGCAGATACCTTCCTGGCAAATGGTCATCCTTTCAGCAAGCACACAGCAGATGTCTAGCACCCTCTGTTTGTTGTTTCTCTGCCTCAACCTTTTTGGTTGTAACATGACAAAATGTGAAAAAATTCAAGGGGTGTGAATACTTTTTCAAGGCACTGTGGGTCCATATATATTTGGACACAGGCACAATTTTCATACTTTTGGCTTTGCATGCCACCAGAATACAATTTAAATGAAACAATCCAACAATCCAAATAAATTTGAAGTGCAGACTTTCAGCTTTAATTCAAGGGGTTGAACATAAATATCAAGTACACATTTTAGGAACTGCAACCATTTCTATACACAGTCCCCCCATTTTCAGGGGTTCAAATGTAATTGGACAAATTAATATAATCATAAATAAAATTTAAATTTTTAAGATTTTGTTGAGAATCCTTTACTGGCAATGACTGCCTGATGTCTGGAACCCATGGACATTAACTAAAGACTGGGTTTCCACCTTTCTGATGATTTGCTGGGCTTTAACTGCAGCTATCTTCGGTTGTTCTCAGTTTGTGGGTCTTTCTGCCTTTAGTTTTGCCTTCAGCAAGTGAAATGCATGCTCAATTGGGTTGAGATCAGGTGATTGACTCGGCCATTGCAGAATATTCCACTTCTTTTCCTTCAAAAGCTCCTGGGTTGCTTTTGCAGTGTGTTTTGGATCATTGTCCATCTGCACTGTGAAGCACTGTCCAATCAACTTTGCTGAATTTGGCTAAATCTAGGCTGACAGTATATTTATTAAAAACTACAGAATTCATCCGGCTGCTTCTGTCTTCTGTTACATCATCAATAAACAACAATGACCCAGTGCCTCTGGAAGCCATGCATGCCCATGTTGTCACGCTGCCTCCACCATGTTTCAAGCCTTCCCCACACTTTTTTCTTCCTGTCATTCTAGTACAGATTAATCTTAGTTTCATCCATCCAAAGAATGCTTTTCCAGAACTGGTCTGGCTTTTTTAGATGTTTTCTGGCAAAGTTTAATCTGACTTTTTTATTCTTCAGGCTTATGAATGATTATCACCTTGTGGTGAACCCTCTGTATTTGCTCTCGTGAAGTCTTCTGTTGATTGTAGACTTTGACAATGATACGCCCACCTCCTGGAGAGTGTCCTTCGCTTGTCTGGATGTTGTAAATGGGTTTTTCTTTACCAGAGAGGATTCTGCAATCATCCACCACTGTTGTCTTCTGTGGATGTCAAGGCCTTTTTATGTTGCTGAGCTCACCAGTGCGTCTTCTTTCCTCAGAATGTACCAGACTGTTGATTTGGCCACTCTTAATGTTGCTGCTATCTCTCTGATAGATTTGTTTAATTTTTGAAGCCTTACAATGGCCTGTTTCACTTGCATGGACATCTTCTTTACACGCATGCAATAAATCCCAAATGCAAATAGCACACTTATAATCAACTCCAGACCTTTTACCTGCTTAATTGATGAAGACATAATGAAGGAATAGCCCACACTTGGTCATGAAACAGCTTTTGATTTAATCATCCAATTACTTATGGTCCCTTGAAAAAGGGGGATGGCTATTCTTAAGAGCTGTAATTCCTAAACCCTTCCTCCAATTTGGATGTACATACTCTCAAATTAAACCTGAGAGTGTGAAATTTCAGCCTATATCCATTATATAACTATTTCTTAAACATGTTTTGGTAAATGACCTGTAAAAAACAAAAATTGTGTCTGTATCCAAATAAATATGGACCTAACTGTATGGATATTTTCTATGTATCTGAACACACCACAAATTATGTTGATAAACACTTTACACCTTTCATGGGATGTACAAAACCAACAGTACCATCTTTTAATTTTAAAGGTCTTACAAATTCAGAAAATATAACGTTTTGGGGACCTTTTGCATATTTCACAAATGTATACATGGACAAAACAGCAACATTGGTTCTGTCACCTGAGATGCAATACACAAGTCTGTGAATGGCAGTGAAAAGGTACGCCTGAAAATATGTATGCTTCAGTTTCTAGCCTTTTTCTTCTGAAATTCACATTTTTATTTTCCTTTGTGAGTGCAGTTTAGCTTGAGTTGTTGAGGTCTGTAAATATCTAACATTTTCCTCATTTGATGAATAGAGGTGTTCAACTGCTTTAGTTCCACTTTAAAGTGTATGTATAGTTTTAGATTGTGGAAGGTTTAGAACTCTGATGTCCAACACGTGGTCTGCTGAGCGTCTGCATTAGGCCCACGGGCTGTTGGGCCCTTTATAGGCAGCAGAGCAACAGTGGGGGTGCCGGTTGCTGGAACACTTCCTGTTTTGCAACTGAAAGGGAGAGACTGTACTGTGGGTGGTGTTATCTCCACCCGCAGTACAAATAAAGTCCCGGCCTGGAGATAAAGAGAGAGGTATTAGAGTAGTTGATCAGGTAAGGGAATGGGGCAGAAAAAGGGCGTGTGGAATGAATGGACAGCCGCACTCCGAAAACCATGAAGGTTGCCTTTATTGGGTAAAAAAACTTACAGCACTGCAAGTCACAGCAAGAAATGGGGGGGTACAGCCGACACGTTTCACACTGAAAACTAGTGTTTAGTCATGGCTAACACACAATGAAAACATGCTTCAAATAAATACAAAAAGTGCACAAAATCACATGACCCAAAGTAGCCAATAAACATAAAGCATTAATTAAGATGAAGTGGTGTTAATGGTGAAATGTGCAGGTGTGTATATTGGCTAAGTGGAAACAAATGTGAGAAAGACTATTAAGTAAAAAGAAATTCATATTATGACATGATTTAAAGGAAAAACCCGTTAAATATGTTAAAAAATGCATGTATGTATAAATATGTAAATAATGTGTGTATATGTGTCTGTGAACTTGAAAAAAATGTTTTTATGAATAAAAATGTGAGAAATATTTAATATTATGTTTATATAAAAAGGGGGAATGGTTTCTGTGTTGTGTCTGTGAGTATAAATATAACCTAGTATAAAATTGTAGAAAATGTGAAATATCATGATCATACCATTGCAAGTCTATATTAATACAAAACAAAAGTTTTTATGTGAAATTCTTTTGAAAAAACTTTTGAAAAAACTTTTTTCACATATATATGATAGAAATAAATTGCTAAATATATATCACATAAATGTGGAGGTATTAAACAAATCTGTTATGATCAAAAAGTATAGAATATTAATGAAAAATATTATTGGACACAAATGTGACAAAAAATACATACAAATTGATGTTGTGACTGAGCAGGTCAGTGTGTAGATATGACCACACACAGAGGCAACATATCATATGTTGTATGCATCAGATGTTCCCTCAATTTAAAAGAAATCAGAAATAGTATAAAATAATTCATAATATGCAATTATTCATAGATGTATAAGAACGTACATATAAACGTACAGCACATAATGTCATGTATAACATGAAAAAATAATGAAATATATAAAAAAAATGTCTACACTGGATGAATGAAGATGATCATCATTAAACGATAAACTTATGAATATAAGCACACACACTACAACAGCATAAAAAGATCGATAGAGTCAATGGAACAAGAAATTAATGTATGATGCAAAGAAGAAAAAATGCGTAAAATGCAAATAGTTTAAAACAAAATCTCCTTTTAGAAGATAATCACAATATGACTATTGTATCATACAGGTGTTCCGATAGTAAACCCAAATAAGTGCTGTTGCTTCTATTAAGATGATGTTTGGTAATCCCTGTAAGGAACGGAAAGCAAGAGTAACTTAGAGAAGAAAAGACACAATTTAAAGAAAAACTAAATCGATGTGTTGAGTGTGTTATATGGTGCATTAAATATATATCGTTAAGTGTATTATAGAAAAACCCAATAGGACCCTCTGGCTGATATAAATATGAATAAATGAATAGGCGCATATGCAGCTAAATGCTAGAGCCGCCTACAAAAACCAGTCCATCTCTATGTGTGTGTATAATGTCAATACATTTCTTGTGTATAAAGACCACACTTAGACAGAAATGGATATAGGTAAGAAGGCGGCTGTAGCTAAATGAGATAATATGTAAAGAAATGGAGAAGTCAAAAAGACATCTCCATATTTTGATCGTTGGACTCATAGTAGATATGATTGTCTACTTAACTCACTGATGGTATACGTGGCAGTCCCATATATATACGGTGTGTACCAACTGTGAGTAAGACAAAATGATGTAGTATCTCGGAATGCGATGTGTGGGGTAATCTACATCCCCATTAGGAAAAGGAATAAAAATGACAAGAAAAACGGAAGAAATGATGAAGATATGCAACGAGATGGTGTGGAGACAGGATGGTGGCAGATAACATTATTTATAGAAGTGGGATACATCCCACTCAAAATTTAACCCTTTCGGCAGCCGAGTCTGGAGAGTGAAAATCCAGAAAATCTCCTGTCTACACAGCTGTTTAAATCTACTACCTCCCCTGATGGGAGTGGAAATCCTCTCAATGCCCTGGATAGATAAGCTGGACACATTTTTATGATGTAAATTGTTCCAGTGGTTGGCCACATTGGTGTTATTATTTTTCTGTATGTCATATAGGTGATCATACAGTCTATCCTTTAATCTTCTGATAGTGCGTCCGACATATTGTATCTGGCATATGTTACAGTTGATTACATATACAATATACTTTGTATTACAATTTATGAATTGCTTGATTTCAAAGCTTTTTTCCGTGGCATAGGAATGTATGAACTGGCCCGTTTTTATATGATGACAGTATTGGCAGCCATTGGCTCCACATTTAAAAGTACCAGAAAATTGTAGCCAATTAGCGTTGGCTGTTTTGCTTGAAAAAAAGACTGGGTGAAAGTGTGTTGCCTAATGTAGGGGCTCTGCGTGATACTGTTTTAATGCCTTTTTTCAAAATATCTTGATATATGATATCGTTATAAAGTACAGGTAAATATTTTTTGATGGTGTTTTTAATCTGGTCAAATTCGGTACTGTAGGGTGTAGAGAAAACAGGGATATTGTTAAAGGATGTGCCCAGTTGTATTTTGGTCGTGTTTCTATCAATATGGCACAACAGAGAATCTCTAGGTGTTTTATTAGCTTTAAATAAAGCTTTATTAATCAATTTTGTGGAATAACCTCTATCTTTAAATCTGTGTGACATATCTTGAGCTTCCCTAGAGAAATCCTCTGTTGTGCTGCATAAACGTTTGAGCCTCAGGAACTGCCCATAAGGTATATTTTTGATAGTATGTTTAGGGTGTGCTGAGTCTGCTCGTAGGAGAGCATTGCCAGCAGTACTTTTTCTATACAATCCTGTAGATATTGTACCATTGGTACCAGAAAGTTTTACATCCAAAAAATCTATATTTTTGTTCTGCATATTGCCTGTGAATTTGAGATTAAGTATATTATCATTCAAGTATGTTAACCAAACATCTAAACATATGACATCATCAGATACTATAAACAATAAATCGTCGATATAGCGGCAATAAAACAATGTGTCCAGGCGGCGGGGGCTACTAGGTCCGAAGATGCGGGACCTCTCCCACCAACCCATGTAGAGGTTGGCAAGAGAGGGGGAGAATTTGGCTCCCATGGAAGCACCGCATCTTTGGAGGTAGTAGCCCCCGTCAAACATAAAATAATTATGAGTGAGAAGGTATTCCAAAGCCTGTAGTATGAACTCCTGTAAGATAAGAGAAAATTTCCCTGATTCTCTGAGGAAGCAGGCAACCGCACATAGCCCCAAGTCATGTGGAATGCAGGAATAAAGGTTAGTTACATCACATGTGATCCATCTATGGGTGTCAGACCAAAAAAAACCCTGTAGTTTAGTTAATAAATCTTTGGTGTCACGAAGGTAACCAGGGAGGTTTACTACAATGGGTTGCAACTGCCCATCCATCCATTCTCCCAAGCGCTCGTTAAGGGAGCCGATACACATTTTTTCTTCTTTGCATCATACATTAATTTCTTGTTCCATTGACTCTATCGATCTTTTTATGCTGTTGTAGTGTGTGTGCTTATATTCATAAGTTTATCGTTTAATGATGATCATCTTCATTCATCCAGTGTAGACATTTTTTTTATATATTTCATTATTTTTTCATGTTATACATGACATTGTGTGCTGTACGTTTATATGTACGTTCTTATACATCTATGAATAATTGCATATTATGAATTATTTTATACTATTTCTGATTTCTTTTAAATTGAGGGAACATCTGACACATACAATATATGATATGTTGCCTCTGTGTGTGGTCATATCTTCACACTGACCTGCTCAGTCACAACATCAATTTGTAGTGCTTAATAGTCTTTCTCACATTTGTTTCCACTTAGCCAATATACACACCTGCACATTTCACCATTAACACCACTTCATCTTAATCAATGCTTTATGTTTATTGGCTACTTTGGGTCATGTGATTTTGTGCACTTTTTGTATTTATTTGAAGCATGTTTTCATTGTGTGTTAGCCATGACTAAACACTAGTTTTCAGTGTGAAACGCGTCGGCTGTACCCCCCCATTTCTTGCTGTGACTTGCAGTGCTGTAAGTTTTTTTACCCAATAAAGGCAACCTTCATGGTTTTCGGAGTGCGGCTGTCCATTCATTCCACACGCCCTTTTTCTGCATCAATTGCATCGCCAGCACCCTGGTTCCTAGGAAGACACTGACCATCTACTTGCACTCACCTGGAGCGGTGATCTTTTTTCTCTCCTCGTAAGGGAATGGGGGGTTAAACATTTATCAATATGGCCAGCAATAGGGGGCGGGGATAATGGGGTAACTTTCACAGCTATACCCAGAAATAGGGGGGGGGATTAACATTCACCACCAGTGACTACTAATACAGGGTGGTGGGCAGTGAATTAAATTTCATTGCCAGTAACTACAAATGCAAAGGATTTGGGGGGTTTAATTTCACTGCCACAGATCACCAATGTGGAGGGGATGGGAGTTAACTTTAAATGCCATCACTGCGGGGGAGGGGGTAGTACTGACACCAGTGCTAGGGGCTATTCTTGTGTCCACTAACATCATGGGTCGGGGTTATTAAAGGAGTTGTAAAGGCAGAAGGTTTTTTATCTTAATGCATTCTATGCATTAAGATAAAAAACCTTCTGTGTGTAGCAGCCTTCCCAGCACCCCCTCAGGGGCATACCTAGAGCATTTGGCACCCGGGGCGGATCCAATATCTGGCACCCCCCTGCCATGTTTAAAATGTAAAAACACCCCACTGTGCCCCCTGCATACCATTGGACCACTTTACATTACACAGCCCCCTGCACCTCTGGAACCCTTTACATTACACAGCCCATGCACCTCTGGACCCCTTTACATTACACAGCACCCTGCATCTCTGGACCCCTTTACATTACACAACACCCTGCATCTCTGGATCCCTTTACATCACACAGCACCCTGCACCTCTGGACCCCTTTACATTACACAGCCCCCTGCACCTCTGGAACCCTTTACATTACACAGCCCATGCACCTCTGGACCCCTTTACATTACACAGCACCCTGCATCTCTGGACCCCTTTACATTACACAACACCCTGCATCTCTGGATCCCTTTACATCACACAGCACCCTGCACCTCTGGACCCCTTTACATTACACAGCCCCCTGCACCTCTGGACCTCTTTACATTACACACCACCCTGCAACTCTGGGCCCCTTTACATTACACAACACCCTGCATCTCTGGTCCTCTTTACATTACACAGCACCCTGCATCTCTGGACCCCTTTACATTATACAGCCCCCCACAGCTCTGGACCCCCTGCATGTTACACAGACCCCCCACCCTTCAGTGCAGACCCTTCCCCTTCAGTGCAGACCCCCCCATTCAGAGCAGATCCCCCCTCAGTGCAGATCCCCCTCAGTGCAGATCTCCCTCACCGAAAACCCCTCCTTCAGCGCAGATCCCCCCTTCAGCGCAGATCCCCCTTCAGTGCAGTTCCCCCCTTCAGTGCAGATCCCCCCTTAAGCACAGACCCTCCCATCCCCTTCAGTACTTCAGATCAGTGCGGCACAGGCACAGCAGGTCCCCTCCCCCTGTGTACACATAAACACTTGGAGGGGGAGGCGGCTTCACTCTGCTCGGCTGTGCCTGTGTGACATCCTGCCCGGGACCGCTCAGAAAGCCTGCGTCCAAGAGAGAAAGGGATGGTTGGTCAGGTGCAGTGTTGACACCCCGCCCCCCATTGCAACACCACTGCCTGCTGCTTGCCCCTCTCTCCCTTCTCTAACCTGCCTGTCACCGCTTTAGTCACGGAGGGGGGGCACCGGCCTGACACCCCCCAATGTGTGGTACCCGGGGCAGCTCGCCCCCCCGCGGTATGCCACTGACCCCCCTAATTACTTACCTTAGCCCCTTCTCTCTCCAGCAATGTCCACGATCCCCTCAGGCATCCAGGACACTCCTCTTGATTGGCTAAAACAGAGCAGCGGCGTCATTGGCTCCTGCAGCTGTCAATCAAAGTCAGCCAATCATGGGAGAGAGGGGCCGGGGCCAGGTTGGGGCTCCGTGTCTGAATGGATACACGAAGCTCTGACTCGGCTTGGGTGCCCCCTGTAGCAAGCTGCTGGCTGAGGAGCACTCAGAGGAGGGAGAGGCTAGGAGCAGCAAAAAACGACCCAAGAAGAGGAGGATCTGGGCTGCTCTGTGCAAAACCACTGCACAGAGGAGATAAGTATAGCATGTTTGTTTAAAAAAATAAAATAAAAGACTTTACAATCACTTTAATGTATCCACTGACACAAATGCTGAGGGTTATTAGCATAACCACTGACACCAATACTGGGCATTATTATTTCGGCCATTGACACCAATGCTGAGGGGTTTTATTTTATCCACTGACACCAATGCTGAGGTTTTTGTTGCATCCACTGACATCAATGCTGGGTCTTTTATTGCATCCACTGACACCAATGTGGGAGTTATTATTGCATCCACTGACATTATGGGTGGGGGTTATTATTGTGTTCACTGACACCAATGTTGGGGGTTAGTATTGTTTCCACTGACACCAATTCTGGGGCATATTATTGCATCTACTGACATCAATGCTGGAGGTCATTATTGTATCCACTGACACCAATGGCTGTGTCAGTAAGTTAAAGTGGTTGTAAAGCCTTACATATATGAAGTGAAGTTACTAGCCTCAGGTGATACACAGAGATTAAACAAATCTTCCTACATAAGTTGTACCTGCCTGATGCAGATCTCTTGTCTACAACTCTCCAAAGTCCAGAATTTATACAGCTGGTCTGAGCTTTCAGAAATCAGGGAGCTGGAGTTACGCTCTCCAGAGCTCTGTGGGTTCTGATTGGAAGGAAGGAACACACCCCCTTTACACAGCACACAGGAACAAAACTGAGGCTGTCAATCACAGGTCGTGTGCTGTAGCTCCCTCCCCTGTTACCTTTTTATCTCTTGATGTCAGAAAAACCTGTCAGAAGTGACTTATGCAGATAGCAGAGAAACAAGGCAGCAAAGAGAAATTACACTTAATGCTCTAGATCAGGGGTCAGCAACCTTTTTCCACTTAAGGGCCGGATTCAATGTATGTGAATGCATGGAGGGCTGCATTCACCTGTTAATAAATTAAGAACATTACACAGCGCCCGCATCTCTGGCCCCCTTTACATTACACAGCCCACTGCACCTCTGGATCCCTTTAAATTACACAGCCCCCGCACCTCTGAACCCCCTTATATTACACAGCCCCCATGCCTCTGCACCCTTATACATTACACAGCCCCCCTGCACATCACACAGCTGCCCCCCAGCTGTGTAAGCATGGAGGGTTGGGATGCTTTACTTTTTTTTTTTTTACTTATTTATTTTGTTAACAAAAAATTTACACTGTCCCTTTTGATAAAAAAATCCTGATCACTTTTATTGCTGTCAGAAGGAATGTAAACATCCTTTGTGACAGTAATAGGCAGTGACAGGTACTCTTTATGGAGGGATCTGGAGTCTATAAGACCTCAAATCCCTCCCTTCCCCTTAAAAGCATTCAAAACTCCAAGTTTGGTTGTTTTGAATACTGTCTTTTTTTATTTTTATTTGGTGCCTTTAAGTCTTCTGTAAACTGGAAGTGATGTCATGACATCGCTCCCGGGTTACTAGATCTGAGACCCGATCGAAGCCGATTTCGGCTTTGTTGGGGTCTCCAGCTAGCCAGCGGATGTGTCGGCTGGTTGCTCGGGACTCCTGGTGGGACAGGAGAGCCCGGGCGAGCCACGAAGGGCAGCGGGAGGGGGGGGGTGTCCCCTCCTGCTGCTTGGGATAACAGCCAAGCGATTTCTTAGCAGCATCGGTTGTTCTCCCAAGAAAGTCAACCGCCAGTTCTAAAAAACTGTACCGGAGTGATGTGTGCAGCTGCAGGCATCACCTCGGTACAGGTCAGCGTGAAGGTGTTAGAATGTCCGTGGGCCGGGTGGATGGGCCGGACATTTAGCGGCGGCGGGCCAGGTGCGCCCCGCGGGCTGTAGGTTGCCAGCCCCTGGTCTAGATTGAGACAACTACACATTATAGAGGGATATGCTTTGTTCATATTTCATGTATGAGGTTTACAACCACTTTAAGAAAAATATCGCTAATGGGACGCAGACAGCAAAACATTAAACTGACAAGGTTTTAAATCCTTTCTTACTCTATCCAAAATTAAAAAATAAGTTTGGGGTATTCATACACTTTTTAGCATTTGGCACACAGAACGTGATATCCCAGCACACAGCTGCCAGCTATCAAAAGGTTCATTATTAGATTTTTGGATCCTATTTGACATACAAAGAATCAATGCTTGAAAGATCCTAATAATCATAGGCGTGCGCACGGGGTGTGCCGGGTGTGCCTGGGCACACCCTAATGCCCAGGCACATCCAACAAACCCCAGGACTTTTTTGCCAGGAGAATTTGCAGGATCTCTATTTCAGCACCTCTGGTTAGGAACAATGGCAGCGCTGCTGCTACTCTGCGACGGGGACGTTGGCTGTGTAACTCTTGTGAGTGCAGCCACTGATCGCGGAGTGAGCAGGCAGGTGGCCGCATTTTCCGATGCTACTTCTATAGTTCCGGCTACAGCATCCCTGATAGCGGAATATCACTCCGCTGCCTGCTGTCAGGGATGTTGTAGCCAAAACTATAGACATCAGGGCTGGATTAACCCCACTGATTCTGTCATCTAAACCAGTCCTACCCGCTGCCACCGTGGGGCTTCCACAGCCCACCACTGCCCTTTGTCCGCCGCCGAGAAAACCATTCCAGGACCGTCCCAGGCAGAGGCGGAGGATGTAACTTTCTCCTCCCTGCTCCGCCTCCGAGTGCCCCGCCTCCCGGCTTCCGCTCTGCAGTGAGTGCCAACAATGAAGGAGACCCGCCAGGACATGGGACTCAGGAGATGTCACTGGTAAGGAGAGAGTGGGCCAGTGGGGGCACAGACTGTGTGTGCGGCACTACAGCAGGCAGAGAGGGAGAGAGGATGTCCTCTCCTGCAGAGCGAGTCACACTGTGTGTGTGTGTGTTTAGGACCAGCAAACCTGCAGAGAAATGGGAGTCAGGCCTGAGCCTGCTATGCTGGGATTTGTAGTTCCATTGAGGGGAGGGCAATACACACACATACTGGGGAAGGGGGCTGGTCATATAAAGTAAAATAATCTGTGTTGTGAGGGGCTGCTATGGCTGACCTGACCCCCAGTGGCGGTGCGTCCATAAAGGGCGCACGGGCGACGCCCCTTCTCTCCTGCCACCTGTCCAGCACCATAGATAGATTCATGCATTGCATGAATCTATCTATGGTCGCTGCTGCCACCCCCTATTTAGGTGCCCGGCCACTTTTCGGGCGCTGGGCACCTGAATTACAGCGGCGGGGTATTTTTTGGAGGCACCTACTTAGAGCCATAGGCTCTAATAGTCATCCAAAAAGGTGGACAGCAGGCGCCATGCTGGGCGCTCACTGTTCACTCAGCGTTGTATTAGGAAAGCAAATATTCATTCGCTTTCCTAACACTGAACGGCCTCTCAGCCATTCAGGTGCTCGGGTCTGTTACCTGTCACCTGATTGGCTGAAACGAAAGGCGCTGTGATTGGACGCCTATCAGGCATCCCATCATAGCAGAGGACGGGAGAAGACATTGAGGAGCGTGGAGGACACCGCTGCCCCACCGAGACAAGGTAAGTACCGGGCGGGCGGGGATGCACACTGGCAGCATTTGATGGGCACAGTAGGGGCAATTGATGGGCATACTGGCAGCAATTGAAGGGCACACTGGCAGCAATTGATGGGCACAGTGTCAGCAATTGATGGGCACACTGGCAGAAATTGATAGGCACAGTAGTGGCAACTGATGAGCACACTGGCAGCAATTGATGGGCACAGTAGGGGCAATTGATGGGCACACTGGCAGCAATTGAAGGGCACACTGGCAGCAATTGATGGGCACAGTTTCAGCAATTGATGGGCACACTGGCAGAAATTGATGGGCACAGTAGTGGCAATTGATGAGCACACTGGCAGCGGAAATTTATTTGTACAGTAGCTGCGTTTGATGGACACAGTGGTTGCATTTGATGACACAGTGGCTGCGTTTGATGGGCACAGTGGCTGTAATTGATGGGCACAGTGGCAGCGTTTGATGGACACAGTGGCTGCATTTGATGGTACAGTGACAGCAATTGATGGGCACAGTAGTTGCTTTTGATTGGCACAGTGGCTGTAATTTGATGGGTTTTCTTTTCAGTTTGTTTGCGCCCCCCAAAAATTTTGAGCACCAGCCGCCACTGCCCCCTTCTAGAAATACTTATTGTCTGGTTTAAAGGGGAACTCTGCAGAGTCTGGGGTAAAGGGGAACTCTGATGTAAGTGGGATCTCAGTGGACTCTGTGGTAACCAGAGACCCCCTCACATCAGAGCCCCCCCCTCTTTACATCACAGTCTGAAGAGATCTCTTTTGTGTCAAAGCCCCCCCTTACAGTGTATATAAAGGGGGACTTTGATGAAAGTGGAGACTCTGGAAATCCTGATATAAGAGGAAATGCTGGAAACTCTAGTGACCAAAGACCCCCTTATATGAAAGTTCCCCTTTACACCAGAGTCCACAGCATTCTTTACATCAGGTTTCCCAGTGTAAAGGGGAACTCTGGGGACTCTGATGTAAAAGGGGAAACTGTGAGATAAGATATAACACTATTGATTCTGGTGTAAGGGGGGAATGGTGTGGAATCTGATGTAAAGGAGGACTCAGATTTGAGGGGGGCACTGTGGCATATGTAGGGCACATTCACAAATGCTTTGATTTCTGAAGAGCGATACGCAAACAAATCACTCTTCATAGAGCATTTTAGAGGTGGCAAGGAGGCGCTGTATCGCCTCCATACTACCTGCTTTAACCTCTTGAACTCCACACTGCACACAGTTGCGAGGAGCTTGCAGAGTGCCGTCATTCACTTGACTGTGTCAAAATCAACGGGTGCTACACTTGCTGAAAGCAAAAAGGGGTATATTTGTAGCTGCGGCATGTGAACATGCCCAGCCGCTGCCTCTACAGCTAAAAGGTGGTAGCGGTTGATGGGGTGGTAAAAGAATGGCTCAGCTGCAGAGTTTTCCTGCCCCCCAACCACTAGTGTAAACAATTTAATGTTTTAATAAGTAAAAAAATAAATAAAGTGTTTTACTTTATTTTTTTAACGTTGATAAGTGTTAAAAAATGTTTTAATGCATTTTAAAATGTTTGTTCACATTTATTTATTATGCCGCGTACACACGATCGTGATTCACGGCGGTGAAAACACTGCCGTGAATCACGACAGGAAAAACGAGGGAACGGCTTGTTCCCCCACACACGGCTGTTTTTCCCGTCATTTTTTCTCTTGGCGAGAAAAACGACCGTGTGTAGGCTCTGCGGCAGTGTGTCCCTATGGGAAAACTGCCGCGGAAAAAAATGACAGGAATCTCGACGAGAAAAATTAGAGCATGTTCTAATTTTTCTCATCGTGATTAATGACGTTTTTCCCGTCGGGAAAAAACGGCAAAAAGCCCACAGACGATCGTTTTTCTCGTCCAAAGGAAAAAATGTCGATGGGAAAAATGATCGTGTGTACGCGGCATAAGAGTGTGTGTGTATATGTGTATATATATATATATTTAAAAATATATATATACACACACATACGTGTGTTTGAGCTTTGGGGTGCACACCCTAATGCAATAGGCTGCGCACGCCTATGCTAATAATATACACTAAATGAGAGGATGAGAAATTCAGCAGCACTTATGTTTTAGAGGCTAGCACAGAGCTAATGAGAACTTAGGTTGTCAGTTATTTCACAGGAAGCTATGACTCAGATTTGATGCTTTAGGTAGAAAGGTCAGAGAAAACCTAGCAAGCGGATCAAAGGGAGATAATAAAAGAAACATATACAAGGCACGCTGTATAGAAGCCTGAACATGAAAGGCATCTGATGCCATCTGCTGGTTACGGTCACAAATTGACTGCTTTTGTTCAGACAAAGCCTATAAATTATTAATGGCTGGGTGTACCCACTCATATAGCATTAATATAGAAAAAGAGTTCATTGTATATACATACATGACTAGATGACCAGCATTTGAAAATTATATTAATCTAACAAAACTGAGCCATGCAGCAGCACATGTATCACTGCCATTGATTGCCAATGAGGTCTTCAAACATCTGAGTCACCTTCACTTGTCTCCATGGAAATGGACTGCTGCCTTGCCTGCATCAGTAAACCATATTCACACATATCTTATCTAAAGATGTACAATCATACATTTTACACACATTTTATCTGGCTCTATAAAAATCCCTTATTAGATGAAAAAATACTAGATAGCAATCTCAATTTAGTTCACTAAAAATAAAATAAAGCTCCCTTGTATCTTAGAAGGAAAATTCATTAAAACTGAAGTTTATATATGATTTCTATTGCATAATTATATTCCAGCTTGGACCAATGTAAGTGTAGCGGGTATTTGAATTTGTAAGGACTCTGGTGGTGTGAAGTTCCTTGGGGTCCCTGGGTGGCGCTGTTGCCTTGGGCCCGAGCTGTACATACACTGCGAACCATGCCTTTTTGTCCTCCCCTGGAGCTGGTACAGCGGGGCGGGGAACCCGCTGTGATGCAAAGGGAGAGGTCATAAAAGGGGGGAGGCCCTGATTTTTGGGGAGAGAGTCGGAGGACGTGGCCGCACCCAGGCACCTTCAGCTTGGGTGCTGGCGTTCCGGTGTTCCAGGCCTAGGCGCCCTTGGCCTAGCTGGAGCAGAGATAGAGTCCATTCCAGGCACCTTTAGCCTGGGGTGAGGTACTATGGCAGATGCCTGGGGCTCAGTACCTTCGACTGAGTTCCGCGAGGGTGAGGAATCCGAGGGGGCCCTAACGCCTTGGGTGCCCGTGTCTGAGTTCGTGAGGACTGGTGCGCAGTAACTTCTCCGAAGAGTCCGGCGCGGCATCGCTGGTGACGAAGAGGCCTCCATTTCTCCCTTGGACGGATTTCTTCCCCTGACAGGGGCAAAGTGAGAGAAGGTAAATTCACGTTCTAAATTACCTAGTCAGTGGCAGTGACTATTCACCACTGGTGACAGCACAGTGGGCAGCAGCAAGAAGGGAAAGGATTGTGCCTCGATCTGCCCCCCCCATTATTCAAAAGGAGAAAGACTGTTTTATTGCTTGGCAAGAAGAATAAAACTGAGTTGTACCTATTCACTGTGTGGAACTTGAATTACTAAGCAAAGGAGTCAGGGACGAAGGACTGGACTTGGCTCTAGGACACCTACACAAAAGCCCAATCTTTGGCCTTCATCTCCTAGTTACGGGAGGACACGGGCCGTGGTGTGTATCATCTCTCTCTCCCAGGTACCCCTAGACAACAGCCAAATAACCGATAAAGCAAGAGAGAGAGGTGAGGCCGCTACATAAGTATGCATATCTCATACCTGACTGATCCCTGTGTAAGCTGAAAAGCACAGTAGTAGTTGCTGTTACTACACAGATAGAAGCAATCTTCAGTGCCACATGACTTCCCTTCTGCAGAGCAGCCAAGCCCTGCCATCATACAAAGTAAGCCTTGTATTTTTTTTTCATTGAATACAAGGCATTCTCTGACTGGATGAGGTAGAAGGGGGGAAATAAGGTCACAAATGGCATCTTGTCCAATCACAGAACACCTTGTATTCATGGAATACAAGTGAGCAGGAGTGAGAGAGTGGGAGGGAGAGAAAATCACATACCTGATAGAGTCCGATTGGATGAGGTAGCTTCTCTTGCACCTCTAGCCCAACACTCCAGAAGGTGGTGGTAAAGAATGTGAGGGCATAGAGATGCCAACAGTACCAGATCTGTGTTGCCACCAGATGTGTGCAGCAGAACACTGAGGATCACAAGAGAACACGGGTACCAGTGCAAACTAGAGAAACTAGTTTAAGGCCCTCATCAATGACAGACAAGGTACAGCAGCAGGGAACTAGAATAGGAGACAAAGGCAAAACCAAGGTCAGGAACAGTAAAGCAGCATAGTACCAGATCAGGAAGGAAAAACAGAGCCTAGGAAACAATCAGTAGCCGCAGGGCAAACAAAGTACAAGGCAAAAGTCATTAAGTGGACACCAAAAGGCAATTCATGTCATACAAAGAAAGGCAGAATCAACAGTTCAGGTTGCAGGTAAACAGAAACAAGCTGAAGACTACTTAGCAACTTTTAGTAGTGCTCCCATTTATATAGGCTGCCGAATACCGTTACCAGTGCTAAGCATACACACTAATGTTTGCACATGTGCCTACTCACCAATTCACATCTGGTATCTACCCTATGCACAGAGCCTTGGATCAGAGGTATGGGCACATGCATAAGCCTGCACTGGTTTCCTTATACTGTAATAAATTCATCCTTCCTTACTTTGCCCTTCCCTAATGGGCGGCCTCCTTATGTCCATCTTGGACATGTTCTCAGGATTAGCCTCAAAAATTTTCTTACCAGTCTTGGGGCAGGAACATTGGTTTCTGACTCCCATGAGATTTCTTCTGGGCTATAGCCTTCCAATTTATTTAGATATTGAATGCAACTTCTTTTCCTGCAGTCCACAATAGTCTTGTATTTCTCAGGGATCTTCATTTCCTACTGGTGTTCCATCCAACCGCCCTTGAGGTTACCGCCTCAGCTCCCGGGATTGATGATATGTTCTTACCCCCAGCCAGTTTCAGCCCTTGGTGCCCTTCACCCGCACACACAGGTCCTCTGTAAGTAAAAATGGACGATTTTTATATACAGTTTTCACTGCAATCTTTCCTGCGCTTTGAACTGGTGCGGGGGCCCGGGACGGAGAGCGCCCTCACCCCCCACTTCTCACTTCTCCCCACTACTCTCTATTTTCTATTCTTGACTGCTACCCTCTACTTACCCTTCTTCTTCTTTTACCCCTTTCCCACGCCAATGTCAATGTAAACCTCTTTTCTAAACTCTGCCTGACCTTCTCACTATTTTATGCTAGGCGGGAAATCCTGCTCAAGTGGAAGTCTGAGGACCCCCCCACATGCGCCGCCTGGCAGTGCTCAGTCGACTCAGTACTTCCTCTAAATAAATTGGCTTACGAGAGTAGACAGTGCCCCGTGAAGTTCAACAAAGTTTGGTCTTCATGGCAGACCACTCGCTCTGACTTGGAACCTCCCCCGGGGTGTGACTGACTGGGCTGTTTGTTGGGGGTGGTCCCCCCTCACCCCACCCCTCTTGGTCCCTGGACTTTACTGCTACTCAGGGTTGTTGTGTGGCCAGGGAGGGGTGAACTAGAGTCGTTATTATGCACGACCGGTGTTGGGCCAATGTTTGTTGATTATTTGCACTTAGCAACGAATGAGAGGGGTGTGATCCCCCGGATGTGACGCATTATCCTGTTTTTTTGCTCTGTACTAGTGGATGTGCTATTTACTGGTTGTATTGTAATGCTGATTTGTCTAATAAAAACTCTCTGTTAAAAAAAAAACTCTTTTCTGTTTACTCCTAGCCCCCCCCTTTTTGTTTTATTTTATTTATTTTATTTATTTATTTTTTTTATTTTTTTATATGATTATTATTTTTCTCTATTTGTCTTTCCCGATTGCGTTAAGTAACCAACCAAATGATAGCCTGGAGCCTTGCTAGGGGCTCCCAACACCTATACGACCATTGCAATTTCCGATTTCAGAAGTTTTACCATGACCCCGGATAGGCCTGCTGATATTGGCCTACGGTGGGTCCTTGCACTCTTATGCGGGTTTACTTGCTTTCAGTTAACGATCATTGCTCTGTTTAAATGTTGGTTATTGTTGAAATGTTCATGAGCCTGTATGTCTTGTATGTTCATGTAACCTTATTTTTCTTTCAATAAAATCATTTATGGAAAAAAAAAATGGACGATTTAAGGTTACCATCTTTTGTCCAAGATTTATTCCTAATTTTCCCCTGCTTGTCATCTGGCTAGGCCTTAAAATATTCTACATATTTTTTATAGATAGCGATATTGCATCTGCTCCTGAAGATTGGAGGTATCCATGAAATGCGTCAAGCTATATAATTGCTTTTATGATCACCAAATCAAGAGTAGGGATGAGCTCGATGTTCGAGTCGAACATACGTTCGACTCGAACATCGGCTGTTCGATCGTTCGACGAAGATCGAACGTTTTGGGCCGTTCGCGCCAAATTCGAGTGACGCGAACGGCCCACAATACACTGCGCTATCGCAGTGCAATCCCGGCGCTGTGATTGGCCAAGCATGCACTGTGACCCCGCATGCTTGGCCAATCCCAGCGCCGGCAGCGAGGAGAGCCATAATTGGCCACAGGCAGGATGCCTGTGGCCAATTATAGCTCAGGGGGGTTTAGTACACGCCCCACACTATAAAAGGCCGCGGCGCGGTGGCCTTGTGTAGTGTGTTCCGGTTCAGGGAGAGAGAAGGATAGGCAGGGACAGTGTTAGTGATATTTGTTCATTTACCTTGTGTGTAGGGAGAGAGAAGGATACGCAGGGACAGTGTCAGTGATATTCTGCTAAACCTTGTGTGCAGGGAGAGAGAAGGATAGGCAGGGACAGTGTCAGTGATATTCTGCTAAACCTTGTGTGCAGGGAGAGCAGGCGTAGTGTGTCTCCTGCAAAATATACACCTGAAGCTAGGCCTTATTGCTGTGTTTTCCTGTTGTGTAACACAGGCCGGCATCTGCAGCACTTACAGTGGGCGTAGTGTGCCTCCTGCACATTATACACCTGAAGCTACCCCTTATTGCTCGTAGTTTTTTTTCTTTTGTGTTACACTAACAGGCATCTGCAGCACTTACAGCAGGTGTAGTGTGCTTCTTGCAAAATATACACCAGAAGCTAGCCCTTATTGCTGTGTTTTCCTGTTGTGTAACACAGGCAGGCATGTGCAGCACTTACAGCAGGCATAGTGTGCTTCTTGCAAAATATACACCTGAAGCTACCCCTTATTGCTGGTTTTCCCATCTCCCTGCAGGCCTTTAGAATGTCTGGAAGGCAAACAAGGAGAGGCAGACAGTCAGGAGCCAATAAAAGAGGGCAAGCAGGCTCTGTGTCTAGAGACAACAGTGCTGGTCGTGGACGCGGTGCATCGTCATCAGCACGTGGCCATGGGACACGCTTGTCCTTATTTTTGGCAGCTGGATGTGTTGAGCCGCATCATGCCGAAGACTTGGTAGAGTGGATGACCAAGCCCTCCTCATCCTCCTCATCCTCTCTCACCCAGGCTCAGGGTACTGGCAAAGCAGCTGCCAAAGCGTCCTCAATGTCATCATCAGTCACTCCTTCCCTAGACCCACCGTGTCCTCCTGAGGAGTCCCCCGAACTGTTTGAGCACAGTGTTGGGTACATGCTCCAGGAGGATGCCCAGCGTTTCGAAGGGTCTGAAGATGATACCCAGCTAGAGGAAGGCAGTAGCGTGAGAGCAGAGAGAGGGGATGCTCAAGGACACCAATCTGGCAGTCATGTTCCAGCAGCTGCAGCATACTGCCAGATTGGTTCCAGTGATGAGGAGGGAGGGGATGATGAGGTCACTGACTCCACGTGGGTGCCTGATAGGAGAGAGGAGGAAGATGAGGAGGAGGCACATCTCCAACGAGGCAGGATGCCCTCCGGGGGCCAGCGTAAGGGCAGCACACCGACTGAATCACACCGCAGAGCTCCGCCTGTGCAGGGCGCTGCCTCTGCCCGTTATTTCAAAAGTTCTTTGGTGTGGGCCTTTTTTGAGTCGATTGCATCAGATCGCACCATTGCTGTTTGCAACATATGTCTCAAGCGTATCTCGCGTGGCCAAAACATCAGCCGCTTGGGCACCACATGCTTGACCAGACATATGTTGACCTGCCATGCAGCTCGTTGGCAAGCCTACCTTAAAGACCCACACCAAAGAACAAAGCGGACCTCTCCTTGCTCCGCATCAGCTGGGATCTCCAACCCCACTATACCTTCAGTCCTCTCTGAAACCTGCACTGAGAGGAATGAAGGTGTAAAATTAGGTGTGTCACAGCCAAGTACTTGCGGGCACTCTGCTAGCAGTACACCGATGTCCGATTCTAGCAGGAAAAGTTCCCTGCCCCAGCTGCTGGACGGTCGAAAGAAGTTCACTCCCAGCCATCCACATGCCCAGCGGTTGAATGCTAGCTTGGCTAAATTGCTAGCACTTCAACTGCTGCCTTTTCGGTTGGTAGACTCGGCCCCCTTCCGTGAGTTTATGCAATGTGCGGTTCCTCAGTGGCAGGTTCCCAAACGCCACTTTTTCTCACAGAAGGCGATTCCGGCTCTCTACCGGCATGTGGAAGGCAATGTCCATGCCTTGCTGGACAGGGCGGTCAGCAGTAAGGTCCATATTACCGCTGACTCATGGTCCAGCAGGCATGGACAGGGACGTTACCTTTCTTTCACGGCCCATTGGGTCACTCTTTTGGCAGCTGGGAAGGATGCAGGACAAGGTGCAGTAGTGTTGGAGGTTGTTCCGCCGCCACGCCTCCAAAATGCTACTACTGGTTGTTGTGACACACCTCTCTCCTCCACCCCCTCCTCTTCTCCTTCCTCCATGGCCTCTTCCTGTGCTTTGTCCTCGGAAACCATGGTGCTCCGTAGGCGTTCAAGGGGCTACGCAAGTACGCAGGCAAAAAGATGCCATGCCGTGCTTGCGCTGGTGTGTTTGGGGGACAGGAGCCACACTGGGGCAGAGGTTCTGTCAAATCTGCAGGGGCAGGCCGAGAGGTGGTTGACGCCACGCCAGCTTAAGGCAGGAATGGTGGTTTGCGACAATGGCACCAACCTCCTCTCCGCCCTCCGACAGGGACAACTGACCCATGTGCCCTGTGTGGCTCACGTCCTTAACCTGGTGGTCCAGCGGTTATTGGGCAGGTACCCGGGCTTACAGGATGTCCTGAGGCAGGCCAGGAAAGTCTGTGTGCATTTCCGCAGATCATATAATGCCAGTGCTCGGCTGGCTGAGCTGCAAAAGGAGTTGAACCTGCCCAAGAACCGCCTTATATGTGACATGTCCACCAGGTGGAACTCAACGTTGGCCATGCTGCAGCGGCTGCACACGCAGCAGAGGGCCATCAATGAGTACCTGTGCGACTACGGCACCAGGACAGGGTCAGGGGAGCTCGGTTTTTTTTCACCACGCCAGTGGGGCATGATCAGGGATGCATGCACTGTCCTGGCACCATTTGAGGAGGCCACGAGGATGGTGAGCAGTGACAGTGCATGCATCAGTGACACTGTACCTCTTGTCCACCTGTTGGAGCATACGCTGCGTGGAATAATGGACAGGGCACTTGAGGCAGAACAGAGGCAGGAAGAGGAGGACTTCCTTGCCTCTCAAGGCCCCCTTTACCCAGACAGTGTTCCTTCTGTCCCACCCATCCCACAGGAAGAGGACGAGGAGGAGGATTGTGTCAGCATGGAGGTGGAGCCTGGCACTCAGCATCAACAGCAGCAGTCTTTTAGGGATGATTTACAGTTCTCAAAGATTTTCATCCATATTACCGGGACCAGACATTATATTAAAGCCGCAAGCAGTTTTAAATGGCTTTTTTTCCTTTAGAAATGTCATTTTGTGCAGGGACAGTTCTAAACACGGGAAACACATTCCACTTCACAGGCATACTTTAGATACCCCCAGGTACGACATTTAAAGGAATTGTACCGGCACCCCATATATAAAGGGGGTTAACGCCTTATAAGATGTTCTCCTCTCCTGGACACACATTCAAAAACCAATCTTCCACAGCCAGGCGACCCTTTCCCATAGGAATTAATCCTTCTGGAAGAACGAGACGCACGCTCTGTATCTTCCACACAAGTAGACTGGCTTTATTGAGAAAAACATTGTAACTTTTATATACATCCAATACACATTAGTTTAACATGAACAGTGGCCCAGCTCCACCCACACATTAGAAGACTCAACACATTATTTTGACGTCTGTTAGGAGACAACAGACTTTACACAATAGACATAACGATCTTCAATACACATCTTAAATGACTTGCATAACCTTTGTGTTCCCCCAGTCTGTCTTTACAGTACACACAAGTACAGACTTAATTATCCCTTTTCACAATGAAAGGGTCTCCAGACGCCCTCCTAGATTAATTTACAACACAAGCAGGCAGGTGATTAACCTGTCTGCTGCTGGTTCCAAAACCTATAATTATAGGCTTAATTCCTACCAGCCACAGTAGACAATAGAATGCAAATTACCTTAATTCCTCACAGCAATGATTACACAACCCCCCCCTCACAGTACACATCCAATCTAGATACAATGTATGTGCAGCATTGAATATGGCTATCATAGACCATATTGGGGTTTTCATTCACCCTGTGCCCCTAATAGAGACACAGGGTGGTTGACACATAAGAGACATTGGGGAAGCTGAAGCAAGGGTATCTCATACTTTCTAAGAGATTCTGAGTTCCCCGGGCCTTCCCGTTACATCTCTCCCCTTTTGGCAGGAGACTAACAGAGGAGGGGACCCCAGACGGGTTGACTCCGAAGTTAGTCCATAGGTCCCTTCTTCTAATGCCGGTTGCCACACAGTACCCCAAATAAATTGCTCCAAACAGAGCATTACTTACCCAGCCAACCTCTGCCTCTCTCAGAGAATATACCCGCCGCTGGGGAGAGGCCTGGACTGGCCCTTCTCCCTGGAGTCCTTTCAGCCGCTGGAGAGAAGACAGGGTGACTGGGCTCAGTCCGTCATGCTGTTGGGGATCTGGGTCGACTGCCCGGCATCCCTGGGGTATACAAGTGGAGACTGAAGTCCCCTCCACTTGTGGTAGGTGAAAATCCCCCAGTGCTTGCAAAGCAAGGCTGACATCCTTCTGTCTCCGTGTCACACCATTTTCTGGGGTTGTGTCAGTGAAGACCGAAGTCCCATCCAATACCACAGGAACTCCCTCTTCTGTTAGTTGAGAGCAGAGGCCCGTGGCACTCTGCTCTGTTGCCAGCTCTTCTGCTGGGTTGCTGTGAGTGGAGACCGCAGTCCCATCCACCGATATCCGCTCAAGCTGCAGTTGTGTGCAGAGGCCAGTAGCATTCTGCCCTGCTGCCAGTGATTCAGCTGGGGGTAAAAGCTTTACCACCTCAGCTTGTAGCTGGAGAGAGGGGCCAACTGCCCCGGCTCCCTGAAACTCCACAGTTGTTTCCGGTGCTGGGCAGAGGTTGCCATCACTCTGCCCTGTTGCCAGCACTTCTGCTGGGGACTCCACCCCATCTGCTCTGGCTAACTGTTGGGGAGGGAAAAGGGCTGCTTCTCCCCCCTGCATCTCTGAAATCCCCTGGGAAAGAGGAACCATCACCTTCTCATCTCGGGCCTCCAAAACTGCCATGGGTGTAGAGCAGGGGTCTGCAGTACTCTGTCCTGCTGCCAGTACTTGGGCAGACGATGCATAATCCATAACATCCTCTGAACAGTCCCTTAAGTCCATACCTTCTGTAATCTGTAGCTGGGAAGATGAGCCAACTGCCCTAGCTCCCTGGAACTCCATATCATCCACTTCAGCTTTAGGGATGGCAATCTTCAGATTTTCCACTGCTGATTCTTCAGCCAGGCTAGCTCCCTGGAACTCCGTATCATTCACTTCAGCTTTGGGGATGGCAATCTTCAGATTTTCCACTGCTGATTCTTCAGCCAGGATTTCATAGTTGTCAACTGGTATTTCCTGATAGTCCCAGGCAAAGGTAGCCCCACCCTGCTGCTGAGCCGAGTCTAGCAGCTGTCTGTAGGCAATCTCCAGCTCCCATTCCTGAACGGCCAGAAACTCCAAATCTTCCTGTGCCCAGTGCCCTTCCGAGACATTCAGTTTTCGCTCTCTGTGCTCCATTATTTCCTCCAAACGCCACTCCCGATTACTCCCAAAGTCAGGGTCACTGGACAGCCCCCAATACAACAATCCCAGGCCATCATAGTCAAAGCCTTCCGTGGGGCTGTCATCCGCTGACCATGGGCACTCTTGGGCTACATACCACTGGAGGACTCTGTAGCTCTCGTCCAACCGCATCTCTGCCCGGATCAGCCTGCTTAACTCAGCTGTCCACTCCTGCCTTGGTTGTTCCCCCAATAACGGCATTCGCACTTCATACTGCGACCAGTACCTTACATAGATGGAGGGGAGAGTCTTTCTCTGGTGTTGCTGCTTGAGAGCTAGCACTTTCTTCCAGAGTTCGCAACGGATCGAATCCGACCATCCCAGCAGGACCTCCTCTGATACTGGTCCTCTATGCTGTATCTGCATCTCGCGCAACCTTCTTCCGAATTCCTCTTCCATGGCAGCTGGTTCTTTGGGCGTTGTCTCCGATTGCCGTATTTCCGCCATTCTCCGCTCATGTTGCCGCTCTAGTTCTCTCTTTTGTCGCTCTCGTTCTCTCTCTTGTCGGGCATCCTGCAGCTGGATGCCTTTAATGGCTTCCTGTATGGCGGCCTCTGATGGGTTAGCACCATATAATGCCAACCGCTGTTGAACTCGTTGTTCAAACAAGTCTTCAACTGACCGGGGTCCTGCATCACCCTCCTTCGGCTGCATAGCTGGTCATTCACTGTGGTGGCTTGGAGTGTCCCAGGAACTGGAGGGAAAATCCTGCTGCTGCCAACCAATGTAACGGCACCCCAAATATAAAGGGGGTTAACGCCGTATAAGATGTTCCCCTCTCCTGGACACACATTCAAAAACCAATCTTCCACAGCCAGGCGACCCTTTCCCATAGGAATTAATCCTTCTGGAAGAACGAGACGCACGCTCTGTATCTTCCACACAAGTAGACTGGCTTTATTGAGAAAAACATTGTAACTTTTATATACATCCAATACACATTAGTTTAACATGAACAGTGGCCCAGCTCCACCCACACATTACAAGACTCAACACATTATTTTGACGTCTGTTAGGAGACAACAGACTTTACACAATAGACATAACGATCTTCAATACACATCTTAAATGACTTGCATAACCTTTGTGTTCCCCCAGTCTGTCTTTACAATACACACAAGTACAGACTTAATTATCCCTTTTCACAATGAAAGGGTCTCCAGACGCCCTCCTAGATTAATTTACAACATAAGCAGGCAGGTGATTAACCTGTCTGCTGCTGGTTCCAAAACCTATAATTATAGGCTTAATTCCTACCAGCCACAGTAGACAATAGAATGCAAATTACCTTAATTCCTCACAGCAATGATTAGACAACCCCCCCCCCCCCCCTCACAGTACACATCCAATCTAGATACAATGTATGTGCAGCATTGAATATGGCTATCATAGACCATATTGGGGTTTTCATTCACCCTGTGCCCCTAATAGAGACACAGGGTGGTTGACACATAAGAGACATTGGGGAAGCTGAAGCAAGGGTATCTCATACTTTCTAAGCGATTCTGAGTTCCCCGAGGCTTCCCGTTACAGGAATATTTGACTTTTTTTTTTCACTTTATGCATCATTAAAATTACTGCTCCCGAAAAACTGCAGTTTTTAAAACTTCATTTTGCATTCATACATGTTCCCTGGGGCAGAACCCGGGTCCCTAAACCCTTTTTAGGACAATAACATGCATATTAGTCGCTATAATTAGCACTTTAGATTTCGAATGTTCGCGTCCATTGTATTTAATAGGGTTCTAACGTTCGCGCGAACTTTCGGTCCGTTCGAAGGTTCTGGTGCGAACCAAACGGGGGGATGTTCGGCTCATCCCTAATCAAGAGTGATATCAACTTTTTTCTTATAAAATGCTGTACTAGCCTATACCAATATGTTATGGCTTTGCTATATTTCTGTGTACATGGATTCTCGAGTCTGGTGGTTATAATACCATCATTGTGTCATTTTTATTAATTTATTTTTACGCTATCATGTTACTATGTGATGTTTATTTAATAAACCCAACTACAATTTTATATAATGTGTTTATGTTATGCCATTGTATATACAAGATGACACAATGTTACTAGGTCTATTTTTACATTTTATACTTGCTAGCCACTTCACGTTCACATTGCCAATTCAGTCGCATACTTCATACAAAGTCCCAAACTTTTTCTCCATGCCACTAGTCTTGTATTTGTATTCTTCTTTGCTGTTGATCACTGTTGGTGTTAAAGCTCCAGAATTGTGCCCAGGAAAAAGACCTGAGACAGCAGGCATTCGCAGAGATACATTAAAAAAGACTGGATCATAAGCCGCATGATCTTTCTCTTCAAAACAAAAGAGCTAGTACATGTAGGACCTCATTTTAAGTTGGCAGGTGACAGCCACACCTTGTTTTCAGGTTTTAGATTCAGGTCACCTCTTCTTTGTGTAGCGATACCCTCAGTTTAAGAGGGCTGCTTGTTTGCTTGGGCCCTGTAATGCACTGCTACCAACCCATGGCAGTCGGCTCTGACTTCTCTTTGACACAGTTAGGAAAAGGGAGGATGGTATAATTGTATTATCTCTATACACTATTATACAGTACGACCCCCTGCGTATACCAGCACAGTAATTGACACTCACCACCAAATTACTTAACTATAACTCTTTACTGAAAGTAGAAAGATAACAGAGTAATTTGTATAAAATATTCTATGCAGATCCCTGCAATATAGGTGTGCACATTAAAAGGGTATGACAGTCAATAATGCAATAACACATCAACCCCACTGCTGCAATCCTCCCTCGTGAGCATAAAATGGCGCCCAGCAATGTTCTAAACTACCCAGTCAGGCCTGACTATTACTTAGAGTATAGTTTGCTGGAGAATCTTCGCTAGCAACTGTCGGTGGTGCACATGTAGAAACAAATTTGTAATCCAGTAAAAGATATAACAGGTATTCGCCAACCAGGCAAAGTTGGAGAGACTGGCAAACTCAGTTCAGCACTAACAGTCTCTCCAAAGTATAACTGTGTTCAATAATGGGCCTGGGCAAAGTTAATAGGCACAAAGTTATTGATATGGTTCTGAGCTGGCGCTCTCTCACCCAGACCGGACCGACTCCTGTCCGGTTCCTCCGCTACTGTGAGTGGCGTCACAGTGCCCACGATACATCGAGTCCTCGGCCCTTCAGAAGATGATGGCACCTCAGGTGGATCGGATGTCTCCCAGACTCCCCAGCGGAACGGAAGGCTCTCTGGAATAAAAGCGGGAGGCCCAGGCTTCAGGCCTAGCGCACGCAGCAGGTGAGTGCAGGGGATCCTCTTGCAAGGAGGGCGGCGTTCAGAGAGAGCGAACGAGCCCCGCCTCTCTCCTTTTAAAATCCACCCCAGCAGTCCTTGCACGGGGAATGGCACCCTGGGTGCCGCAAAGCGTGCTGGGAAACGTAGTCCTGCGGGCAAAACGATACCCCGCTACATTTGCATGTGTAGCGCTACCCCCGCAAGAGCCGCTTAAGTATGTTCAGTCCCCTACTCTGCCTATCAACCCCAATAACAGTCTCAGCCCCCTCTGGCACACATAACAATAGTGTAAGTGCAAGGACCAGTGTAAAACACACATGGTAAAACACAGAAATTGTCTTTACTGCAATATTTCTGTGGAAAAGAGTAACAAGCAGTAACAATAAATATTCAAGTAATGCAATTAGAGAGCAATAACTGGGATTATGAGCAATATAGTGCAATACTATATTCAGGTTGCTTTCAGGGGATTCAAAACCTGAGAATAACCCCAAGAGCAGAGGCAAACACTTCAATAACAATACATCACAATATGGCAATCTGTATCAGATTGGTTACCTTTACTCAGGTCGGCGATATGAGTCCAGGCAGGAGGAGAGCAGAGGAATGACCCTCTTTATGTCAGGCCTCTCTCTTCTGTCCCCTGACACCACAGGCCCAACTTCAAACACTGTATTCAAATCACTATTTAATGGCTTAGATAAACTGTCCAGCACACCCACTGCATATACAGAGCCCTGAGTATGTGTGTGCAGGCCCATATGGCACTAGTAGCTTCAGTCCTTTTGACAAAAGACGAGGCTTTGTATGTTCAGCTAGCCACTCTCATTGGTGCACTTAAACTCCTGAAAAGCAGGGCCAAACAACACAACTGGCCCGGATTATCAAGTAAAGAATGCAGGCTCTTCCTCAGCAAGGTGAAAGGACAATGGTGTCTGTATACAGTGTCTCTGTGAATGGATGGCCTTATCCTTTAACCCTATGGCACTACAAGTGTCAGCAAGATGACTAATAGCAATGATGTCTGTATACAATGTCCATTTAACTCTGTCTGTGTGCAGTGTCCTTGTTTCCTGCAAATGGGCGAAAGCCCTCTCACCCAATCCTGCCCAAATGAACATCCTGGAAAAGGCAGGCTCTTCTAGGGACACAACTGGTCACCTCACACTGGAACGCTTCACACCGTCGGTGCAGGTGCATCTGGATATGCACCTGGGATCCTCCTCTCTCAGGCTGGATGTCCCGACTGGCTGTGGATGCCTGAAATCATGCAGTGGACTGACCTGGCAGGCAGCACCTCTCCCCTAGGTCTAATCTCTTCCTCTGCCTCATGGAGTCGGAGCACTCTCCTCAGATCAGCAAGATTCTAGTTCCTTTTCCCTCAGAGCAGGCTATAAAACAAGTAGAAAAGGTGCAATGCACAAGTACCTCAGTATGTGGGTTAGGTATGGTACCAAATAGTCCAGGAACAAGGATAAAAGAGATATATAGTACTTATACTCTCGGGTGCATATGTAGAAATGGGTCAGTCAGGGCAGCCGCCGATAAGACCAAAAGCAGGTTTCCAGTAGGCTAAAATAAAACAAGGAGATGGGCGCCTCTGAGAAAGTATCAATAAAACATTTAATAAAAAGCAATATTCACTCACGTGAGGGAATGAAGAGTAGTATTCACGATTCACAGCTGGGTAGAAGAGTGGGGGTGGAACTGCAGGTCACAGCAAGTCCATCTGAGCTGGCACCACAACTATTCCTGGGCAGGAGAGCATGGAATGGCAGAGCACAGCAAGGTATTCTTCTAGGACCCAGTTCATTCATACCAAAATCAGGAGAAAAGAGTCCATCTGGCGTTGGTATGGGTTCCAATGGATAGATGAGAGGGGTGAGACGTCAGGGCTGGATGGCTGGCTCCGCTGTGGCTGATGGAATTCGTCTGGCTTCCGGGATGTGATGGGGAGACACGGCCGTGTGATCAGCATCCAGAATGAGGCTTGGTCAGCACAACAAAGCGGGGCACCGGGCTATGACGTCATCGATGATGAAATATTCCTTTAAATTTCGTACCTGGGGGGTGTCTATAGTATGCCTGTGAAGTGGCACGTGTTTCCCATGTTTAGAACTGTCCCTGCACAGAATGACATTTCTGAAGAAAAAAAAGTCATTTAAAACTACTCGCGGCTATTAATGAATTGTCGGGTCCCGGCAATACAGATAAAAGTCATTGAAAAAAACGGCATGGGTCCCCCCCCCCCCAGTCCATTACCAGGCCGTTTGGGTCTGGTATGAATATTAAGGGGAACTCCGAACCAAATAAAAAAAAGCGTGGGGGTCCCCCAAAATCATTAACTAGGCCCTTCAGGTCTGGTATGGATATTAACCGCCTCACGCCGATATACGTCAGCAGAATGGCACGGCTGGGCACATCCATGTACAGGTACGTTGCCCTTTAAGAGCCCAGCCGTGGGTCGCAGACCCGATCGCCGCCGGTGTCCCGCGAACGGGTCACAGAGGTCCCAAAATAGTGTCAAAAGTGTCCGATGTGTCCACCATAATGTCACAGTCATGATAAAAATCGCTGATCGCCGCCATTACTAGTAAAAAAAAAAAATTATTAATAAAAATGCCATAATGTCAAAATGTCAATAAACGCTTATTGCAATTTTTTTTACTAAAAATATGTAGAAGTATACGTATCAGCCTAAACTGAGGAAAAAAATGTTTTTTTATATATTTTTTGGGGATATTTATTATAGCAAAAAGTAAAAAATATTGCATTTTATTCAAAATTGTCGCTCTATTTTTGTTTATAGCGCAAAAAATAAAATAATAATACCACCAAAAGAAAGCTCAATTTGTGGGAAAAAAAGGACGCCAATTTTGTTTGGGAGCCACGTCGCACGACCGTCAGTTAAATCGATGCAGTACCGAATCGCTGGTGGTTAAGGGGAAACCTGAGCCATTTAAAAAAAAAAATGGCGTTGGGTTTCCCCAAAAAAAATCCATAAAAGGCCATTATCTGAGCACGCAACCCGGCAGGCCGCAGGAAAAGAGGGGACGAGAGAGCGCTCCCCCCTTCTGAACCGTACCAGGCCACATGCCCTCAACATGGGAAGGATGTCGATGGGGACAAGGGCCTCATCTCCACACCCCTTGCCCGGTGGTTGTGGGGGTCTGCGGGCGGGGGGCTTATTGGAATCTGGAAGCCCCCTTTAACAAAGGGGACCCCCAGATTCCAGCCCCCCTATGTGAATTGGTAATGGGGTACACTGTACCCCTACCATTTCACAAAAGAAAGTGTCAAAAGTGTTAAAAACCACACAGTTGGGACAAGTCCTTTAATAAAAAAAAAAAAAAACATTCCAGCGTTGTAATTATCGATGTCCAGCGATGATCCATTCTGACTCCAGCGATGCTCTCCAGCGATGAACAAAGCACGATCTTGCCAGCACCGGCTCTCCACTCCAGCGAGATACGACAGCACGGTCCTCCCTGCACCAGAGCCCCTCGGCTAATGACGCGCAAGCTGTTTGACAGTTCTTTTATAACTGATGGCGGGGCCACCTGTGACGTCATGGGGGTTTCCTGGGGTGACCCCGCCCCCTCTAACGCGTCACGGGGGTTTCCCGGGGTGGCCCCGCCCCCTCTAACGTGTCACAGGGGTTTTCGCCATCGGTTATAGAAGAACTGTCAAACAGCTTGCACGTCATTAGCCAGGGGGCTCCGGTGCAGGGAGGACCGTGCTGTCGTTTCTCGCTGGAGTGGAGAGGCGGTGCTGGCAAGATCGTGCTTCGTTCATCGCTGGAGAGCATCGCTGGAGTCAAAATGGATCATCCCTGGACATCGAGAATGTATTACAATGCTGGAATGTTTTCTTTTATTTATTTATGTTTTATTTTTATTAAAGGACTTGTCCCAACTGTGTCTGTGTAGTTTTTAAAATTTTTGACACTTTCCTTTGTGAAATGGTAGGGGTACAATTTACCCGTTACCAATTCACATAGGGGGGGCCGGAATCTGGGGGTCCCCTTTGTTAAAGGGGGATTCCAGATTTCAATAAGCCCCCCGCCCACAGACCCCCACAACCACCGGGCATGGGTTGTGGGGATGAGGCCCTTGTCCCCATCAACATGGGGACATCCTCCCCATGTTGAGGGCATGTGGCCTGGTACGGTTCAGGAGGGGGGGGCTGCTCTCTCGTCCCCCCTCTTTTACTGCGGACTGCCAGGTTGCATGCTCGGATAAGGGTCTGGTATGGATTTTTGGGGGAACCCCACGCCATTTGAAAAAAAATAAATGGCGCAGTCCCCTTAATATCCATACCAGACCTGAAGGGCCTGGTTAATGATTTTAGGGGGACCCCCACGCTTTCTTTAATAAAAATTTGGTTCGGGGTTCCCCTTAATATTCATACCAGACCCAAAGGGCCTGATAATGGACTGAGGGGGAACCCATGCCGTTTTTTTCAATGCCTTTTATCTGTATTGCCGGGACCCGACAATTCATTAATAGCCGCGAGTAGTTTTAAATTACTTTTTTTCCTTCAGAAATTACATTTTGTACAGGGACAGTTCTAAACACGGGAAACACGTGCCACTTTACAGGCATACTATAGACACCCCCCAGGTACGAAATTTAAAGGAATATTTCACTTTTATTGTATGTAAAAAAAAGGGGGGTGTGGCGCTGCCCTGTACCTGATGTGGGTTGAGGGCTAGGGCCAAACTTGCTAAATCCTTAATATTGTGTACCAACAATGTAGGTGAATGGATCCACAGAGGTGGTATAAAAATATGATAAATTGAATGAATGTCGGGTAGCCACTAGAAAGGGTAAACCCACATGTGATGTGAGCTCCCTTCACCTGCTCAGTGAAGCTGAATAGAGAAACCAGAGCATGCGTGGTGGGCTCCAGAGCCGGTGGATTACCCTAATGCTGAACAGCAATAAGTGAGTGGATCACTCTTCCTGTGGTGTGTGTGGTTGACTGTGTCCAATGAGAGAGTAAGTGGACCCAATCCACCAAAAAAAACACTAATGCCCCATACACACGATCGTTTTTCATGCCGTTAAAAATGCCATTTGTGTGTATGCTCCAGAGCATTTTTAACGACGTGAAAAACGGCCATTAAAAATTTCGAACATGCTCTATTTTTTCAAATCGTTTTTCATGTCGTTTTTTTTAACGACGTGAAAAAACGATAGTGTGTATGCTTTTACAAGGTGAAAAAAAACACGCATGCTCAGAATCAAGTATGAGACGGGAGCGCTCGTTCTGGTAAAACTAGCGTTCGTAATGGAGATAGCACATTCGTCACGCTGTAACGGACTGAAAAGCACGAGGCTGAAAAGCGCGAATCGTCGCTCAACAAACTTTACTAACATGAAGGGTGGCGCCATCCGAACGGAACTTCCCCTTTATAGTGCTGTCGTACGTGTTGTACGTCACTGCGCTTTGCTTGAACGTTTTTTTAAAATGATCGTGTGTACGCAAGACAGGCTTGAGAGGAAACGTGAAAAAAAAACTACGAGAAAAACGTTGGTTTAAAAAATGGCATGAAAAAGGATCGTGTGTACGCCGCATAAGAGGGTAAAAAAAGGTGTGCCAACAAATGTGAATGGTTAAACGAAATTCTTAGTCTCCTGGAGGGAGGAAAGTGGGATCTGTGTAGAGATAGCAGGATGCAACATCTATTGGCAAATAAAAGTGCTGTGCTAAAAAAACAAATTACATAATCCACATGCAGATGTATGTGAATATAAACCAATAATAGTGACTGTTAAATGTCATGAAAATGATAATTTATGAGTCCAAAGGCTTCCCAGCCCCCTATAGCAGCAGTAAATGTGCAAAAACAGTGCAGGCTAGTGTAGCCACTAAAGGCTGCTGTGCTCAAAAATCCTTGTGCAGTACCCCTGGCCTGGAATACTTAGTGCTTATAGATCCAAATCATATAGGTGTGTAGCACACAAACCCTTTTCCCTTGCTTTGGCTCACTTGCAGGAAAAAGGCACACCGTACTATATGCCTGTACCCTCCTGGTTGAGGAGGTTAAGCGGTGTTATGTATTTGGGTCCCACAGCTAGGTTCTTCCATCAGTTGGTTCTCGTCTCCTAGGGTATAGGGACAAGTCTCTGTTTTCCCCCCAGTAATTCCAATGTCCACACCACTCTAAACTCCAACGTTGAGTTTATTTTTCTTCAATGTTCAGCAGATAGGAAAAGGGTGAATGAGAGACAGGACAGTAAGGTTTGGGAGGTTAGTCCAGGCACAAATGGATATCACAATCACTACTCTATCCGAGAGTAGGTTTAGCTCACCCGGATAGTCTCCTACAAAGTGGATCCTAGCAGCCAAAGTGATGCTCGGACGTTTGATCAAGTTCTTTTCCTAGATGCGATCGGGAGACTCTCTGCCACAGAATCTATCCGACCCCGAACCTCTTAGCCTTTGGTACATAAGGACAGGTGCCAGCAGCAGCACATTACTAGGCCCTTGGTGGATAGAAGAATCCCTCCAGAGAGTTACCGGGCCCCTTCCTTCACCGTGAACACTCACCGGTCCGTCAGAAAGGTCCTCCCCCCGGCCTCCTCTTCTTAGAAGCGGGCTCTCTCGCGAGAGACACCCTGGGACTTCTCCTCCTCGAAGCGGGCTCCAGCTAAAGGTGCTGGGCCCAATGTTGAAGACGCAGCCCCAGGACTAAAGGTGCCTGGGACTGGTGCACACGTGCCTGGAGGGCCATGCGCCACGCACTTGGACTCCGACTCCTCTCCTCCTCCGAAGACGAAGACCCCTCCCAGGCAGCGTCTGCATCTTATGTATCCTCTCCCAGCATGCACAGCAGGCAGACCACGCCCACTGTACCGCTGCCGAGAGAGGACACCCCAAGGCACAGCACTAACACCAGTGGTTCAACCCTGACCCATTATGGCAGTGCCATTATGGCAGTATACCATCTGGAAATAAAATAGCACAACCTATAAATTGAGAACGGTCTGAGCCCAACTACTATCTCAGACCAGCCCCTAAATTTGGGTATATAGCACCCCTAAATGGGGTGGGCGCTACATATGCAATAGATAATAAAGAAAAAATGAAATGAAAAAAACTGATGAATTGTTCCACACAATGTGACTAAATAGTGACTTTGGTGAAATGTTCCAACGCTTACCATCAGGTAAGTATCACAGTGACTTTGTGCTCCCCCCTTATAGATCCCCACTCACCAGAGCTGTATACCCCTGCAGGGGTGATGAGCATTATGCCACATACACACGACCATTTTTCACAACGTTAAAAATGCAATTTTTTAAATTGGGCATTAAAAACAGTCGTGTGTAGGCTCCAGAGCATTTTTAACGACGTGAAAAATGGCCTAAAAAAATGAGAACCTGGTCTATTTTTTCACATCGTTTTTCACGTCGTTCTTTTTAACGTCGTGGAAAACGGTAGTGTGTATGCTTTTACGAGGGGAAAAAAAACGCGCATGCTCAGAATCAAGTATGAGACGGGAGCGCTCATTCTGGTAAAACTAGCGTTCGTAATGGAGATAGCACATTCGTCACGCTGTAACGGACTGAAAAACACGAGGCTGAAAAGCGCGAATTGCCGCTCAACAAACTTTACTAGCATGAAGGGTGGCGCCATTCGAACTGAACTTCCCCTTTATAGTGCCGTTGTACGTGTTGTACGTCACTGCGCTTTGCTTGAGCGTTTTTTTTAATGAACGTGTGTATGCAAGACAGGCTTGAGAGGAAACAAGAAAAATCACGTCGAGAAAAACGTCGTTTTTTTTAAATGACATTAAAAACGGTCGTGTGTACGCGGCATAAGAGTGGTAAGGTGGATGAGCCGATCCTCCCCGGTCAGATGGTCATCTGTTGCTGTCCCGGTCCCAACTCTGATCCTAGATGGACAATCCACTGCTGTCGGCGTCTCTCATAGGCAGATCACAAGTGAAAAGAAGCCCACATAGTGTGATATTGATTTAAAAAATGTGGGTTTATTATATAAAAAGTCCCAAGAGGACTGGATACCATGCAAGGTATAAAAACAACATAAAAAGCAAAAAACTTTCCTGATCGCACAGGGGATGAATGGTGCTGGCAGCGTGCGTTCCACCGCTGCTCTCCCCTAAACTAAGTAGGACATGAGACGTCTGCGCTGACTGGTCACCTACTTGGTTTAGGGGATAGCAGAGGTGGAACGCAAAGGGTTTGGGGACCCTGGGGCAGGACCCGGGTCCCCAAACACTTTGTATGATAATAACTTGCATATTAACCTTTAAAATGAGCACTTTTGATTTTTCATGTTCGTGTCCCATAGACTTCAACGGTGTTCGAACTAATTTTTTGCCTGTTCGCATGTTCTGGATGCTAACTGAACCGGGGGGTGTTCGGCTCATCCCTAGTGGAAATTTTGAAAACTGCTAGAGATATTGTTCTTCTGTCTGATTTGTACATTACATCTGACCATTTGTCTGGTAATTTGAAGAAAAACAGGTTTTAGTTATAAGTGCCTTGCAGAGTTCCTTCCTAAAAATTTTGCACTCTGGGGTCAGAGGTGATGCTGCTAGATGTGCAGTCTCCATTGCTAAAGGTGTCCCCATTATAATCACAAAGTGAGCCATTTTGGACTTTCACAAAAATGGTAGGAAATCCTTCATGTGGAGGAAGTTGAACAATAAAGTCCATATTTTTTAAGGTCTGCTAGGAATGGGTAAGGGCCTTACCAAATATGATATGGCCATTCTTACTTTAAATGCATGACTTACAAGCCCTCACATAATTCTGATGATCAGACAGACAGGACCATGACACAGAATGAACACTGTAGATAGAGGTCCTGTGGTAAGACATTTTTTACCAAAGCTGAGCTGACAGGATTGTCTCTGGTTGGCGAGACTCCTCATATTTTGGAATCATTTAGAACAGCGTATCTGATTTTCTGTTTTTAGAATGCAGCCTATAGGTTACGTGAAAATAAAACAGAAAGGACAGTGTTCATGTTGCTTGGCAAGGTTTCAGGTGCATGGAAGTCGTCAGGTATTATAAATTCTTGTGATCTGGATTGGGTGGGCTGTGTCTTCAAGCAGGTAGCACCATTCTTCCAAAACAATTACTGGCAAACAGTTCACAGTCCCCCACACTGTAATTATTTTTTGCAGGGCTGAGTTTTCTGGAAAAGAAAGCTATGGGATGCAAGAGAGATTTGACACTCTGGTACAGTGATGGGATAGTGCCTACAGCTTTTCTGAAGCCACCTTTTTCCACTTTGAGAACAAAGGGTAATGCAGGTTCAGCATTTCATAAGAGTGGTGCTGAGGTAAACAGTGTCTTTTGTTTATCAAATGCAATTTGTGCTGCTGGTGTGTATTCTGCTTTGTCAACTGGGATGATGGCAGAAAAGTCCTTAATAAACTTTTGATAGAAATTGGCAAACTCAACAAATCCTTGAGTGATCTTTCGATCCACTCAAGGATGGATTTGGCCTTTTGGTAAGTCATAGGAATTGAATTATCTCCTTTTCAAATTTGTTTTTATTTATTTTCAGGTTTTCATACACAGTTTATGCTCCCTTAGTTTGCTGCAGATGTTCCTAACAGGTTCACATAACTTTTCTATGGATGGGGAAAAAATAAGTATATTGTTGAGATTGTAAAAAGATCAAGGCAGTCATTCACAAAGTGCTGGTCGGTGGTCTGAGATTTCCATAACCCCAAAGGCAGAGGCGGCTCTAGGCTTTGTGAGGCCTTAGGCAAAACTTAGACATGAGGCCCCACTCACGCCCATAATGGGAAAAATAATTCAAGCGATAAAAAATAACAGTGTGCTCCCCCACAGCGCTGCCGACTTCCCTTCTCTGCCCTCCCGCTGACTGCTGTGCCAGCTGTGGGGGATCTGCAGGATAGAGGCCGGAAAAAGGCCCCTTTTCTAAAAGAACACAGTGAGTGATTGGAACTGATTTGTGTTTACTAAGCTTTAGTTTATGAATTAACAGGAGCTTCTGTCTCCTGTTCATTCATCTGCAGTGCAGCTGAGGCTACAGAGAAAGGAACTGGGGAATGCGTTTCCTCATTTTCTTTCTCTGTCTCAAAAGTGAGACTTCAGGGGTCTGTTTAGACCCCTCATATCTCACCAAAGAAACCAAAAAACTCTCACCAAAAAAACGTAAAAAAATAAATAAAAAGATTGTAATTTTTTTTTTTCAAAAAAAGACTACAATTTCTAATGAAACTAAAAAGCCATGCCCAATAGGTAGCATAATTTAGCCACACATACAAATGTTTCTGTATGGCACGGGTCACCCTCTCCCTAGTAGGGCCCCCTACTGTACAATGGCGGTAAACTTAAGTAGGAGAGGAAAGTGGAGGGTATGACGGCGAGTAGTATGTACATGAGACGGGTGCAGAGTGTATATAGGTGGGTAGTATGTACATGAGAGGGGTGCACAGTGTATATAGGTGGGTAGTATGTACATGAGGGTTGTGGAGTGTATGTTGGGGGGTAGTATGTACATGAGAGGGGTGCAGAGTGTATATAGGTGGGTAACATGTACATGAGAGGGGTGCGGAGTGTATGGTGGGGGGTAGTATGTACATGAGAGGGGTGCGGAGTGTATATAGGTGGGTAGTATGTACATAAGAGGGGTGCGGAGTGTATATAGGTGGGTAATATGTACATGAGAGGGGTGCAGAGTGTATATAGGTGGGAAGTATGTACATAAGAGGGGTGCGGAGTGTATATAGGTGGGTAATATGTACATGAGAGGGGTGCGGAGTGTATGGTGGGGGGTAGTATGTACATGAGAGGGGTGTAGTATGTACATGAGAGGGGTGCGGAGTGTATGGTGGGGGGTAGTATGTACATGAGAGGGGTGCAGAGTGTATATAGGTGGGTAATATGTACATGAGAGGGGTGCAGAGTGTATATAGGTGGGAAGTATGTACATGAGAGGGGTGCAGAGTGTATATAGGTGGGAAGTATGTACATGAGAGGGGTACAGAGTGTATGGTGGGGGGGTAGTATGTACATGAGAGGGGTGCAGAGTGTATGGTGGGGGGTAGTATGTACATGAGAGGGGTGCGGAGTGTATGGTGCGGGGTAGTATGTACCTGAGAGGGGTGCGAAGTGTATGGTGGGGGGTAGTATGTAGATGAGAGGGGTGCGGAGTGTATATAGGTGGGTAGTATGTACATGAGAGGGGTGCGGAGTGTATGGTGGGGGGTAGTATGTAGATGAGAGGGGTGCGGAGTGTATGGGGTGGGTAGTATGTACATGAGAGGGGTGCGGAGTGTATGGTGGGGGGTAGTATGTACATGAGAGGGGTGTGAAGTGTTTATAGGTGGGTAGTATCAAATACACCACTGACCACTGATGCATTAGTGACCAGTGGCAGTAAATAACCCCTTTGTGCTGCATGAGTGGCACCGGTATCAGAGTTTGTGAACCCTTTGATGCTGCACCATATAGGGGTTAATTAACTCTGATACCGGTACCACAAATGCAGCACAAGGGGGTTAATTAACCGCCAGTGGTCACTAATGTATAGTAATGCAATAACCCGATCCATGCTGCATATTACAAATACTAATGTAAACCCCCCCCCACCCCCAAAGAGTTAAATACTTCAGGCAGGTTGACACAGCTAAGCCACTGTGACAACACTGCCTTTTTAGCTTCTGCAAACTTACTTGCACTTTTGCACGAGGCTTCACTGGCTCCTCGCAGGTCTTCACAGCAGCTCTCTGTTCACCTCTTTCTTCCCGCCTCCCGGTCTGAATGACATCACGCCGGGCGGGACTAGGAAGCTCCTGTTGGGGCGGAGATCACTCTGAGTCTGCCTGACAGGGAAGTGAATGCGCCGGGCGGTCGGTTCACTCACAGCATACTTGCACCGCTCTGCTCCAGACAGTGTACCGGCGGCCGGCTGGTGTCACGTCTGTCTTCGGAGCAAGTGGCATTTTTAGCCTCCCCTGCCCCCCCCGCTCAGTCCGCCCCACCCCCTACCTCTTGGCGGGTTCAGCAGCGGCCAGCCCTGCAGCTCCGCCTCCGCCTCCTCTACACCGCAGCGCAGTAAAAGGAAGATATCGATCATTTTCCGGCCCGCTCACCCCGTCAACTTGGGGACACTGACCGCGCGAGGCCCCCGCCTTTTTTGCCTAATTAGAGAGCCGCCTCTGCCCAAAGGTATCACTAAATGCTTAACCACTTGCCGCCTGCCCTATAGCGGATTGACGTCGGCAAAGTGGTTTCAAAATCCTGACTGGACGTCATATGACGTCCTCAGGATTTTGAGCCGCTGCGCGCCCCCGGGGGCGCGCATCGCGGCGATCGTGGTTGCGGGATGTCAGTCTGACACCCCGCAACACCGATCTAGGTAAAGAGTCTCCGACGGAGACTCTTTACCATGTGATCAGCCGTGTCCAATCACGGCTGATCACGATGTAAACAGGAAAAGCCGGTGATCGGCTCTTCCTCACTCGCGTCTGTCAGACGCGAGTAGAGGAGAGCCGATCGGCTGCTCCTCTGACATGGGGGGTTTGTGCTGATCGATTATCAGTGCAACCCCCTCGAGGATGCCCACACTGGGCCACCAGGGATGCCACCAGACCACCAGGGATGCCCACCACCAGGTATGCCACCCTAGACCACCAGGGATGCTAATCAGTGCCCCTAATGGATGCCAATCAGTGCCACAATGGATGCCAATCAGTGCCCACAATGGGCATCACTGATTGGCAGGCATTATTGTTTGGCACTGATTGGCATCCATTAGTACAACACATTACAGTACAGTGCCACCTATCAGTGCCCATCCATGCCACCTATCAGTGCCCATCCATGCCCATCCGTGCCACCTATCAGCGCCCATCCATGCCACCTATCAGTGCCCATCCGTGCCGCCTATTGGTGCCCATCCGTGCCGCCTATCTGTGCCCATCCGTGCCGCCTATCTGTGCCCATCCGTGCCGCCTACCGGTGCCCATCCGTGCCGCCTACCGGTGCCCATCCGTGCCGCCTACCGGTGCCCATCCGTGCTGCCTATCGGTGCCCATCCGTGACGCCTATCGGTGCTCATCAGTGACACCTCATCAGTGCCCATCAGTGCCGCCTTATCAGTGCCCGTCAGTGCAGCCCCATCAGTGCCCATCAGTGAAGGAGAAAACGTACTTATTTACAAAGTTTTGTAACTGAAACAAAAAATATATGTTTTTTTCAAAATTTCGGTCTTTTTTTTATTTTTTTAGCAGAAAATAAAAATCGCAGAGGTGATCAAATACCACCAAAAGAAAGCTCTATTTGTGGGAACAAAATGATAAAAATTTAGTTTGGGTACAGTGTAGCACAACCGTGCAATTGTCATTCAAAGTGCAAAAGCGTTGAAAGCTGAAAAATGGTCTGGGCAGGAAGGTGTATAAGTGCCCTGTATGGAAGTGGTTAAAGAAGAATTCTAGTTATGGATACATAGGGGGTTATTTACGAAAGGCAAATCCACTTTGCACCACAAGTGCAAACTACAAGTGCAAAGTGCACTTGAAATTGCACTGAAAGTGCACTTGGAAGTGCAGTCGCTGTAGATCTGAGGGGGACATGCAAGGAAAATAAAAAACAGCATTTTAGCTTGCACATGATTGGATGATAAAATCAGCAAAGCTTCCCCTCATTTCAGATCTACTCCTCAGATTTACAGCGACGGCACTTCCAAGTGCACTTTGCACTTGTAGTTTGCACTTGTAGTGCAAAGTGGATTTGCCTTTCGTAAATAACCCCCAGAGTTTTTACATAGTTACATTGGTCCAGCTAGGACTAATGTAACTAAGGCATATACCATACTTGTGGGATCCCTCTAAAAGCAGACTAAACAAAAATAAAAAGATATACAAAAGCAAAAAAAGATGCATGCATGTTAGATGCAACCTTCCGATTGCACATATGAAGAATGCCCCGGTCTCCAAGCAGGAAAATGGTATGTCACTCTTGATGCCCATGGAACCTGGCCCCACTCCAATTTAACCAGTTACACAAAATTGACAGTGGCACACCTTGAACATGATGATTTCCCATTTATCCGCTTACAAAATATGCACTAAATATAGTTGCAGCTAAGTTTTGGCTGTACTGTTACCTTTACTCAGGGACACTCCTTCATGGGATATGAATGGAACTCCTATCCTCTAATGCTCAACATGGGAAATAATCACATCACTTCCTGACTGCATAGAAGTCACTTACTGACAGCAGATGATTGTGGGAGGTTTAGTCCGGTCAACTGGTGAAGTAAATGATGCAATAATATACAATAAATAAACTATATAACTATTCTTCCGAAAGGTGGTTACGGATTCCCTCTATCTATTGCATATATGTATTAACTCGTCTATACCTATAATTAGCTAGACTATTAAGACTCTGATAAGCACAATGATATAAGGTTATCTATGAAAGTAAACACACTGCTTAATAAAACAATATCTTTCATTTATTTCCAAAGAAAATAGGAATATGCTAACATCAAACATTAACGTAAAGTATAACAACAGAACATCAAAAATACTCATCACAATCCTCTAGACATAGTCTCATCGGCTGGGCTCAGGATGGCGAAAGAGAAAGAGCCAGAGCCATGAGGCTCTCACAAGCAGGCCAGGAGCCAGAAAAAGGACGATTTCTCTTCTGTGTGCCCTTTTTACACATACATTCACACCAACTCGTAATCACCCCCACTTGCCTCCTGTCCAATAACATATTGCCAAGAGGTAGTCCTTTTAATATAATATATTGGCCTCTAGGGGCAGCATTGTCCATGTATCATGTCTATGAGCCCTGGGCCGTCTTCAGTGTTAGCTAACCCTTGTTCTCTTTGAAGCCTGTAATCACACATATCACACCAGGTGGGCTTGAGCCAAGCCCTTGTTAAACTTGCTAACTTTCAGATGCAGATTCTGATATGCTACAAAGCTTTGATGTTAACTGGTTACATTCCAATTTGGGGCCATCTGCCTGTATCAACCAGGAAGTGAAATTCCAGACACCTGGTTGAAACAACCAGAACGAAAACTCAAGAGTTCTTATTTCATACACATCTTGTATTATGAAATAAAACACGTTGCCTTCCAACACTTGGGTTTATAATAGAATAGATGTGTTAACATAAAACTGTTAAAAATTACAAGTTTCAGTGGGCTGAAGAACCAATGGATTCTGGGCAAGCAGATAAATTGAATTGTCATGGGTGGCCTCGCTATCTTGGGACTAGGGATGAGCCGAACACCCCCCGGTTCGGTTCGCACCAGAACCTTCGAACGGACCAAAAGTTTGCACGAACGTTAGAACCCTAAAAGTAGACCTAGTAACATTGTGTCATCTTGTATATACAATGACATAACATAAACACATTATATAAAATTGTAGTTGGGTTTATTAAATAAAAAACACATAGTAACATGATAGCGTAAATATAAATTAATAAAAATGACACAATGATGGTATTATAACCACCAGACTCGAGAATCCATGTACACAGAAATATAGCAAAGCCATAACATATTGGTATATGCTAGTACAGCATATTATAAGAAAAAAGTTGATATCACTCTTGATTAGGGATGAGCCGAACATCCCCCCCCCCCCCCCCCGTTCGGTTCGCACCAGAACATTCGAACGGACCGAAAGTTCGCGCAAACGTTAGAACCGTATTAAATACAATGGACGCGAACGTTCGAAATCTAAAGTGCTAATTATAACGACTAATATGCATGTTATTGTCCTAAAAAGGGTTTAGGGACCCGGGTTCTGCCCCAGGGAACATGTATCAATGCAAAACGAAGTTTTAAAAACGGCCGTTTTTCGGGAGCAGTAATTTTAATGATGCATAAAGTGAAAAAAAAAGTCAAATATTCCTTTAAATATCGTACCTGGGGGGGGGGGGGGTGTCTAAAGTATGCCTGTGAAGTGGCATGTGTTTCCCGTGTTTAGAACTGTCCCTGCACAAAATGACATTTCTAAAGGAAAAAAAGCCATTTAAAACTGCTTGCGGCTTTAATGTAATGTCTGGTCCCGGTAATATGGATGAAAATCTTTGAGAAAAATGGAATAGCGACCCCATCACCCCCCCCCCCCCCCACCCCAGCCCATTACCAGCCCCTTTGGGTCTTGTATGGATATTAAGGGGAACCCCGCACCCAAAATAAAAAAAGGCCCTATATACTCTGAACAGCAGTATACAGGCGGTGCAAACAAGACACGGACTGTAGGTTTGTCCTTAAGTAGAATCTGTTTGTAATTTTGAACAGGTACATTGTGTGACAGCAGGCAGGTAAAATCACCAGGTTGCATACAGGATGGAAGGTATATATGTCCTAGATTCAGGCTTTATGCCAATTTATCCATTTTCATATCTTTATTAAACCATTTTCTGTTTCATAATACATTCAATCCCCTTTCCCTCCTCCCTCCCTCCCCCCACTTCCCATACAAAACAAATAATTAATAATATCATCTTAAAACCAACCCCTCTTCCTCTTCCCCTAGACCTCGAACCGCTCCTTTCATACTCCTTCCCTCCACTGATTTTCCCTAATCCCTCATTCTCACCCCTTCCATCCTTCCATCTTCCCACTCATTCCTCCCTATCTTCAACATCTTTTCTTCCATTTAATTAGTGTTTTTTCTCCTGCCACGGTTTCCAGATTTTTTCAAATCTTTTTAGTGCTCCTTGTCTAATATATGTCGTCCTTTCTTTTAATAATGTTAAGTTCATGTTTTGCTCCCAGTCCTTGCTAGATGGTGGGGAGACTGATTGCCATTTCTGCGCTATCAGCCTCCTAGCTTGAAATAGGGATCTTATGATAGCTAACTTGGTGTTGTCATTTGTCCCCTCTCCCTCCACCCAGCCCAGTACGCATTGTAGGGGATCTAACTCTATATGTACCTCAAAAATCTGCTCTATTTTTCTCACTACCTCCCTCGGTACCGATAGAGTTTCGGACATCGCCAAAACATATGTATCATGTCCCCCCTTTCTCTTCCACACCTAGGACAAGTATCGTCTAGTCTAAGCCCAAAGCGAAAAAGTTTATACGGCGTATAATATACTCGGTTTAGCAAAAAAAGGTGGGACATCCTCTGAGAGGGGGACAGTGAGACCGCCGGGGCGAGCTCCAGGATTCTTCCCCATTGTTCTTTAGTCAGATTACCCAGGTCTTTTTCCCATTTCTTCCTATCTGCTTGACCTTGGGTTTCTTCTTGGCTCCCCTTATGTAAAAATTGATAGCTTTTTGATATTGAACCCTTAGATGATTTTGTGTTAACGATTTCCTTTAAGAGAGGTATCTTGCTCCAGGTCATTACTACTCCTTTATATTGTTTTGCTAGTGCATGCCTTATCTGTAGTGATGAGCCGAACACCCCCGGGTTCGGTTCGCACCAGAACCCGCGAACGGACCGAAAGTTCGTACGAACATTAGAACCCTATTAAATACAATGGATGCGAACGTTCGAATTCTAAAGTGCTAATTATAACAACTATTATGCATGTTATTGTCCTAAAAAGGGTTTGGGAACCCGGGTTGTGCACCAGGGGACATGTATCAATGCAAAAAGAAGTTTTAAAAACGGTCGTTTTTCGGGAGCAGTCATTTTAATGATGCATAAAGTGAAAAAAAAAAAGTCAAATATTCCTTTAAATATCGTACCTGGGGGGTGTCTAAAGTATGCCTGTGAAGTGCCACGTGTTTCCCGTGTTTAGAACTGTCCCTGCACAAAATGACACTTCTAAAGGAAAAAAAAGCCATTTAAAACTGCTTGCGGCTTTAATGTAATGTCTGGTCCCGGTAATATGGATGAAAATCTTTAAGAAAAATGGCATAGCTACCCCATGACCCCCCCCCCTACCCCAGCCCATTACCAGCCCCTTTGGGTCTTGTATGGATATTAAGGGGAACCCCGCACATAAAATAAAAAAGGCCCTATATACTCTGAACAGCCGTATACAGGCGGTGCATACAAGACAGGGACTGTAGGTTTGTTCTTATGTAGAATCTGTTTGTAATTTTGAACAGGTACATTGTTTAAGTGTAGCTCCAGCCCAAAAATCTATTTTTAAACTTTTTGGAAAACATATGTAAGGGTTATCACCCCTGTAACATTTGTTTTGCTGTCTGTGCCCCTGTTCAGAACATTTCACCTCACTTTCCGTCCCAATGACAACTGTTTTTGAAATGTGGTGTTTTTCTTGAAACAAGGATTGCTGATAAAGCATCAGTACAGAGGAGACACCTTTCTCCCATATTAATTCTTACAGGAGATAATTTTCCTTCCAAGGGGTAGATTTCCTCTCACTTCCTGTTGTCTTCTTGCGTTTGCAAGTAGGAGTCGTTTATAAGTTGGATGTTTGAAAGTAGGGACCTGCCGTATATACTCTGCAGAAATAGGCCCCTTAGTTGTTGGTGTTGGCACAACACTGTAAGCACTCACAATTACTCTTGGTTGGTGCTGGAACGCCCTGCTGTCAACTATTATATCAGGAATTTTAATTACATATAATTGTTGAACAGTGGTAGTAAAAATTGGGGCTTTGATGGTGGTGCTGGTGCCACAACACTGTAAGCCCTGACAGTTACTCTTGGTGGGTGCAGCAATGGGCCCTGCTGTGAATTATTAGATCAAGAATTGTAATTGCATGCCCCTGTTGAACAGGGGCTGAAAAATTGGGCCTTTCGTGGTGGTGGTGGTGGTGGTGGTGTTGCCACAACACTGTAAGCCCTCAGAGTTACTCTTGGTGGGTGCAGGAATGGGCCCTGCTGTGAATTATTAGATCAAGAATTGTAATTACATGCCCCTTTTGAACAGGGGCTGAAAAATTGGGCCTTTCGTGGTGGTGGTGGTGGTGGCGTTGCCACAACACTGTAAGCCCTCAGAGTTACTCTTGGTGGGTGCAGCAATGGGCCCTGCTGTGAATTATTAGATCAAGAATTGTAATTACATGCCCCTGTTGAACAGGGGCTGAAAAATTGGGCCTTAGGCACTGGTGGCACAACACTACAACCCCTCACAGATACTGTACTTGGAGCACAGCAATGAGCCCTGTTGCAAAGTATTGCTTCAAAAATTGTAATGACACGCCCCTGTTAAACAGGGGCTGAAAAATTGGGCCTTAGGCACTGGTGCCACAACACTCCAACCCCTCACAGATACTGTACTTGGAGCACAGCAATGAGCCCTATGGCAAATTATTGCTAAAAAAATTGTAATTACACGCCCCTGTAAAACAGGGGCTGAAAAATTGGGCCTTAGCCACTGGTGGCGGCACCCATAAACAAAAATGATCTTCCAAGCTATCATCATCAATCGTATCATTGAGGACTCGGAGGAGGAGGATAGCCAGTCAACATAACAGCACAGGCACTCAGCATCAGCATCAGTCTTGAAGGGATGTGACATGTTAAAATCAATTAGTCTGTTATATCAGCATCAGGTGTGTGGTAGCTGGTGGTGATCCAAGACTGGTTCATCTTGATGAAAGTCAGTCGATCAACCGAGTCGGTGGACAGGCGCACCCTGTGATCCGTGACAAATCCTCCAGCAGCACTGAATGTGCGTTCCGAAAGAACGCTGGATGCAGGACAGGCCAGTAGCTCAATTGCATACTGTGCAAGCTCTGGCCAGTGATCCATCCTCAAGACCCAGTAAGCCAGAGGATTTTCGGTGGGGAAGGTGTCCAAGTCTGACCTTGCCCCTAGATATTCCTGCACCATGTTTATCAGACGCTGGCGATGGTTGCTGGAACCGATCATACTTTGGGGCTGCGGACTAAAGAATTGTCTGAACGCATCGGTCAGACGGCCACCTTCCCCACCGCTCCTTCTTTGACTGGCCGAAGCCTCAGCAACTCGTTGTCCAGGACCAGGAGTTTGTAACCTCCCAGTCTCTGGGAACGCGTTGCACAGACCTTTCTGCAAGGCCTCCCGGAGTTGTCTCATCCTCTGCTCCCTCTGCGACGGTAACATAAGGTCCGCAACCTTACCCTTGTACCGTGGATCAAGGAGAGTGGCCAGCCAGTAATGGTCCCTCTCCTTGATCCGAAGAATACGAGGATCCTTCCGCAGACTTTGCAGGATCAGGGAGGCCATGCAGCGTAGGTTTGCTGAGGCATTCGCTCCGGAGTCCTCTGGGTCACTAAGGACGACATGATCCGCAGCCACCTCCTCCCAGCCACGTACAAGTCCACTGGTTTCTTGGGACTGTAAATCATCCCTAAAAGACTGCTGCTGATGATGCTGAGTGCCAGCCTCCACCTCCATGCTGACACAATCCTCCTCCTCCTCCTCCTCCTCCTCCTCCTCTTCCTGTGCGATGGGTGGGACAGAAGGAACACTGTCTGGGTAAAGGGGGCCTTGAGAGGCAAGGAAGTCCTCCTCTTCCTGCCTCTGTTCTGCCTCAAGTGCCCTGTCCATTATTCCACGCAGTGTGTGCTCCAACAGGTGGACAAGAGGTACAGTGTCACTGATGCATGCACTGTCACTGCTCACCATCCTCGTGGCCTCCTCAAATGGTGCCAGGACAGTGCATGCATCCCTGATCATGCCCCACTGGCGTGGAGAAAAAAAAACAAGCTCCCCTGACCCTGTCCTGGTGCCGTAGTAGCACAGGTACTCATTGATGGCCCTCTGCTGCGTGTGCAGCCGCTGCAGCATGGCCAACATTGAGTTCCACCTGGTGGGCATGTCACATATAAGGCGGTTCTTGGGCAGGTTCAACTCCTTTTGCAGCTCAGCCAGGCGAGCACTGGCATTATAAGATCTGCGGAAATGCACACAGACTTTCCTGGCCTGCCTCAGGACATCCTGTAAGCCCGGGTACCTGCCCAAGAACCGCTGCACCACCAGGTTAAGGACGTGAGCCACACAGGGCACATGGGTCAGTTGTCCCTGTCGGAGGGCGGAGAGGAGGTTGGTGCCATTGTCGCAAACCACCATTCCTGGCTTAAGCTGGCGTGGCGTCAACCACCTCTCGGCCTGGCCCTGCAGAGCAGACAGGACCTCTGCCCCAGTGTGGCTTCTGTCCCCCAAACACACCAGCGCAAGCACGGCATGGCATCTTTTTGCCTGCGTACTTGCGTAGCCCCTTGAACGGCTACGGAGCACCGCTGGTTCAGAGGACAAACCACAGGAAGAGGCCATGGAGGAAGAAGAAGAGGAGGGGGTGGAGGAGAGAGGTGTGTCACAACCAGTAGTAGCATTTTGGAGGCGTGGCGGTGGAACAACCTCCAACACTACTGCACCTTGTCCTGCATCCTTCCCAGCTGCCAAAAGAGTGACCCAATGGGCCGTGAAAGAAAGGTAACGTCCCTGTCCATGCCTGCTGGACCATGAGTCAGCGGTAATATGCACCTTACCGCTGACCGCCCTGTCCAGCGAGGCCAAGACATTGCCTTCCACATGCCGGTAGAGAGCCGGAATAGCCTTCCGTGAGAAAAAGTGGCGTTTGGGAACCTGCCACTGAGGAACCGCACATTGCACAAACTCACGGAAGGGGGCCGAGTCTACCAACTGAAAAGGCAGCAGTTGAAGCGCTAGCAATTTAGCCAAGCTAGCATTCAACCGCTGGGCATGTGGATGGCTGGGAGTGAACTTCTTTCGACTGTCCAGCAGCTGGGGCAGGGAAATTTGCCTGCTAGAATCGGACGTCGGTGTACTGCTAGCAGAGTGGCCGCAAGTACTTGGCTGTGACACACCTAATTCTACACCTTCATTCCTCTCAGTGCATGTTTCAGAGAGGACTGAAGTTATAGTGGGGTTGGAGATCCCAGCTGATGCGGTGCAAGGAGAGGTCCGCTTTGTTCTTTGGTGTGGGTCTTTGAGGTAGGCTTGCCAACGAGCTGCATGGCAGGTCAACATATGTCTGGTCAGGCATGTGGTACCCAAGCGGCTGATGTTTTGGCCACGCGATATACGCTTGAGACATATGTTGCAAACAGCAGCTGTGCGATCTGATGCACTAGCCTCAAAAAAGGCCCACACCAAAGAACTTTTTGAATGACGGGCAGAGGCAGCGCCCTGCACAGGCGGAGCTCTGCGGTGTGATTCCGTCGGTGTACTGCCCTTACGCTGGCCACCAAAGGGCATCCTGCCTCGTTGGAGATGTGCCTCCTCCTCATCCTCCTCCTCCTCCTCCTCTCTCCTATTAGGCACCCACGTGGAGTCAGTGACCTCATCATCCCCTCCCTCCTCATCACTGGAGCCAATCTGGCAGCATGCTGCAGCTGCTGGAACATGACTGCCAGATTGGTGTCCTTCTTGAGCATCCCCTCTGTCTGCTCTCACGCTACTGCCTTCCTGTAGCTGGGTTTCATCATCAGACCCTTCAAAACGCTGGGCATCCTCCTGGAGCATGTACCCAACACTGTGCTCAAACAGTTCGGGGGACTCCTCAGGAGGAGGACATGGTGGGTCTAGGGAAGGAGTGACTGATGATGAGTCTGACATTGATACCAGGGAAGAGGACGCTTTGGCAGCTGCTTTGCCAGTACCCTGAGCCTGGGTGAGAGAGGATGAGGAGGAGGAGGAGGGCTTGGTCATCCACTCTACCAAGTCTTCGGCATGATGTGGCTCAACATGTCCAGCTGCCGAAAAGAAGGACAAGCGTGTCCCATGGCCATGTGCTGATGACAATGCACCGCGTCCACGACCAGCACTGTTGCCCCCAGACACAGAGCCTGCTTGCCCTCTTTTATTGCCTCCTGACTGTCTGCCTCTCCTTGTTTGCCTTCCAGACATTCTAATAGATGGCCTGCAGGGAGATGGGAAAAAAGCAATAAGGGCCACCTTCAGGTGTCCTTCTCTGTCCCTTTACTTAAGGATTTCTAAATATGGTTGAGGATGATTGCTTTTGCACAGAATAGCACAACGACAATTTCCCTGACTGTCCAAAAAACAAGGATTTCAAAGATGGTTGATGAGGAATGCTTTAGCACACTATAGCACAAGGAGAATTTCCCTCACTGTCCTTCCCTGTCCCTAGAAACAAGGATTATCACAGTGAAAGAAACTGACACTCTTCCTACCTATAGTTTTCTGTCCCTAGAAAAAATGTTTTTTTAAAGCACACTATAGCACAAGGAGAATTTCCCTCACTGTCCTTCCCTGTCCCTAGAAACAAGGATTATCACAGTGAAAGAAACTGACACTCTTCCTACCTATAGTTTTCTGTCCCTAGAAAAAATGTTTTTTTAAAGCTGATTGATGATCAATGCTTTAGCACACTATAGCACAAGGAGAATTTCCCTCACTGTCCTTCCCTGTCCCTAGAAACAAGGATTATCACAGTGAAAGAAACTGACACTCTTCCTACCTATAGTTTTCTGTCCCTAGAAAAAATGTTTTTTTAAAGCTGATTGATGATCAATGCTTTAGCACACTATAGCACAAGGAGAATTTCCCTCACTGTCCTTCCCTGTCCCTAGAAACAAGGATTATCACAGTGAAAGAAACTGACACTCTTCCTACCTATAGTTTTCTGTCCCTAGAAAAAATGTTTTTTTAAAGCTGATTGATGATCAATGCTTTAGCACACTATAGCACAAGGAGAATTTCCCTCACTGTCCTTCCCTGTCCCTAGAAACAAGGATTATCACAGTGAAAGAAACTGACACTCTTCCTACCTATAGTTTTCTGTCCCTAGAAAAAATGTTTTTTTAAAGTTGATTGATGATCAATGCTTTAGCACACTATAGCACAAGTAGAATTTCCCTCACTGTCCTTCCCTGTCCCTAGAAACAAGGATTATCACAGTGAAAGAAACTGACACTCTTCCTACCTATAGTTTTCTGTCCCTAGAAAAAATGTTTTTTTAAAGCTGATTGATGATCAATGCTTTAGCACACTATAGCACAAGGAGAATTTCCCTCACTGTCCTTCCCTGTCCCTAGAAACAAGGATTATCACAGTGAAAGAAACTGACACTCTTCCTACTGTGACAGCAGGAAGCTAAAGTCACCTGGTTGCATCCAGGGGGGTAGATATATTTCTCCCAGATTCAGGCTTTATGCCGACTTATACAACTAGGGAGTTGATGAAGCCCAGCTGAGGCTAGTGGGCTCATGAATGATTCATACCTCTAGGGAGAGTGCTGGGCGTCGTGCAGGCAGGGAGTTGATGAGACCAGCTGAAGCCTGTCAGTTCGTTTAAGGCCTCTATAAAAACTCCCAGCTTCATTAGATGTTAGCTCATGCCTGGAACCAGACCTGTGTGGACTGTCTAGGGAGAGTGAACCCCTGTGCGGTGAGGCAAAGCCTGTGTGGCTATTTGTTTGGACTTTTACTAAACCAGGGACTTAGGGACTAGGACAGCACCAGGCTGATCCCAGTTGTTAGTTTAGGAAACCTGCATGTTTAGTCAGAGGTCAAACTGACCAGGATTTATTTTGTTTGTTTCTTTTTGGCTTTGCTGTGTTTTTGTCACTGTACATAGAGAAATAAACCGCACCTTTTGATTTTGAAAACCACAACCTCCGTCTGCTGGCCCTGTTTTTGTGTGGGGAGCCCAACCAGGGGGTCACACACACCCGCTACCGAGTTAACCCCCTCACACTACCTATAGTTTTCTGTCCCTAGAAAAAATGTTTTTTTAAAGCACACTATAGCACAAGGAGAATTTCCCTCACTGTCCTTCCCTGTCCCTAGAAACAAGGATTATCACAGTGAAAGAAACTGACACTCTTCCTACCTATAGTTTTCTGTCCCTAGAAAAAATGTTTTTTTAAAGCTGATTGATGATCAATGCTTTAGCACACTATAGCACAAGGAGAATTTCCCTCACTGTCCTTCCCTGTCCCTAGAAACAAGGATTATCACAGTGAAAGAAACTGACACTCTTCCTACCTATAGTTTTCTGTCCCTAGAAAAAATGTTTTTTTAAAGCACACTATAGCACAAGGAGAATTTCCCTCACTGTCCTTCCCTGTCCCTAGAAACAAGGATTATCACAGTGAAAGAAACTGACACTCTTCCTACCTATAGTTTTCTGTCCCTAGAAAAAATGTTTTTTTAAAGCACACTATAGCACAAGGAGAATTTCCCTCACTGTCCTTCCCTGTCCCTAGAAACAAGGATTATCACAGTGAAAGAAACTGACACTCTTCCTACCTATAGTTTTCTGTCCCTAGAAAAAATGTTTTTTTAAAGCTGATTGATGATCAATGCTTTAGCACACTATAGCACAAGGAGAATTTCCCTCACTGTCCTTCCCTGTCCCTAGAAACAAGGATTATCACAGTGAAAGAAACTGACACTCTTCCTACCTATAGTTTTCTGTCCCTAGAAAAAATGTTTTTTTAAAGCACACTATAGCACAAGGAGAATTTCCCTCACTGTCCTTCCCTGTCCCTAGAAACAAGGATTATCACAGTGAAAGAAACTGACACTCTTCCTACCTATAGTTTTCTGTCCCTAGAAAAAATGTTTTTTTAAAGCACACTATAGCACAAGGAGAATTTCCCTCACTGTCCTTCCCTGTCCCTAGAAACAAGGATTATCACAGTGAAAGAAACTGACACTCTTCCTACCTATAGTTTTCTGTCCCTAGAAAAAATGTTTTTTTAAAGCTGATTGATGATCAATGCTTTAGCACACTATAGCACAAGGAGAATTTCCCTCACTGTCCTTCCCTGTCCCTAGAAACAAGGATTATCACAGTGAAAGAAACTGACACTCTTCCTACCTATAGTTTTCTGTCCCTAGAAAAAATGTTTTTTTAAAGCTGATTGATGATCAATGCTTTAGCACACTATAGCACAAGGAGAATTTCCCTCACTGTCCTTCCCTGTCCCTAGAAACAAGGATTATCACAGTGAAAGAAACTGACACTCTTCCTACCTATAGTTTTCTGTCCCTAGAAAAAATATGTTTTTTTAAAGCTGTTGATGATCAATGCTTTAGCACACTATAGCACAAGGAGAATTTCCCTCACTGTCCTTCCCTGTCCCTAGAAACAAGGATTATCACAGTGAAAGAAACTGACATTCTTCCTACCTATAGTTTTCTGTCCCTAGAAAAAATGTTTTTTTAAAGCTGATTGATGATCAATGCTTTAGCACACTATAGCACAAGGAGAATTTCCCTCACTGTCCTTCCCTGTCCCTAGAAACAAGGATTATCACAGTGAAAGAAACTGACACTCTTCCTACCTATAGTTTTCTGTCCCTAGAAAAAATGTTTTTTTAAAGCTGATTGATGATCAATGCTTTAGCACACTATAGCACAAGGAGAATTTCCCTCACTGTCCTTCCCTGTCCCTAGAAACAAGGATTATCACAGTGAAAGAAACTGACACTCTTCCTACCTATAGTTTTCTGTCCCTAGAAAAAATGTTTTTTTAAAGCTGATTGATGATCAATGCTTTAGCACACTATAGCACAAGGAGAATTTCCCTCACTGTCCTTCCCTGTCCCTAGAAACAAGGATTATCACAGTGAAAGAAACTGACACTCTTCCTACTGTGACAGCAGGAAGGTAAAGTCACCTGGTTGCATCCAGGGGGGTAGATATATTTCTCCCAGATTCAGGCTTTATGCCGACTTATACAACTAGGGAGTTGATGAAGCCCAGCTGAGGCTAGTGGGCTCATGAATGATTCATACCTCTAGGGAGAGTGCTGGGCGTCGTGCAGGCAGGGAGTTGATGAGACCAGCTGAAGCCTGTCAGTTCGTTTAAGGCCTCTATAAAAACTCCCAGCTTCATTAGATGTTAGCTCATGCCTGGAACCAGACCTGTGTGGACTGTCTAGGGAGAGTGAACCCCTGTGCGGTGAGGCAAAGCCTGTGTGGCTATTTGTTTGGACTTTTACTAAACCAGGGACTTAGGGACTAGGACAGCACCAGGCTGATCCCAGTTGTTAGTTTAGGAAACCTGCATGTTTAGTCAGAGGTCAAACTGACCAGGATTTATTTTGTTTGTTTCTTTTTGGCTTTGCTGTGTTTTTGTCACTGTACATAGAGAAATAAACCGCACCTTTTGATTTTGAAAACCACAACCTCCGTCTGCTGGCCCTGTTTTTGTGTGGGGAGCCCAACCAGGGGGTCACACACACCCGCTACCGAGTTAACCCCCTCACACTACCTATAGTTTTCTGTCCCTAGAAAAAATGTTTTTTTAAAGCACACTATAGCACAAGGAGAATTTCCCTCACTGTCCTTCCCTGTCCCTAGAAACAAGGATTATCACAGTGAAAGAAACTGACACTCTTCCTACCTATAGTTTTCTGTCCCTAGAAAAAATGTTTTTTTAAAGCTGATTGATGATCAATGCTTTAGCACACTATAGCACAAGGAGAATTTCCCTCACTGTCCTTCCCTGTCCCTAGAAACAAGGATTATCACAGTGAAAGAAACTGACACTCTTCCTACCTATAGTTTTCTGTCCCTAGAAAAAATGTTTTTTTAAAGCACACTATAGCACAAGGAGAATTTCCCTCACTGTCCTTCCCTGTCCCTAGAAACAAGGATTATCACAGTGAAAGAAACTGACACTCTTCCTACCTATAGTTTTCTGTCCCTAGAAAAAATGTTTTTTTAAAGCACACTATAGCACAAGGAGAATTTCCCTCACTGTCCTTCCCTGTCCCTAGAAACAAGGATTATCACAGTGAAAGAAACTGACACTCTTCCTACCTATAGTTTTCTGTCCCTAGAAAAAATGTTTTTTTAAAGCTGATTGATGATCAATGCTTTAGCACACTATAGCACAAGGAGAATTTCCCTCACTGTCCTTCCCTGTCCCTAGAAACAAGGATTATCACAGTGAAAGAAACTGACACTCTTCCTACCTATAGTTTTCTGTCCCTAGAAAAAATGTTTTTTTAAAGCACACTATAGCACAAGGAGAATTTCCCTCACTGTCCTTCCCTGTCCCTAGAAACAAGGATTATCACAGTGAAAGAAACTGACACTCTTCCTACCTATAGTTTTCTGTCCCTAGAAAAAATGTTTTTTTAAAGCACACTATAGCACAAGGAGAATTTCCCTCACTGTCCTTCCCTGTCCCTAGAAACAAGGATTATCACAGTGAAAGAAACTGACACTCTTCCTACCTATAGTTTTCTGTCCCTAGAAAAAATGTTTTTTTAAAGCTGATTGATGATCAATGCTTTAGCACACTATAGCACAAGGAGAATTTCCCTCACTGTCCTTCCCTGTCCCTAGAAACAAGGATTATCACAGTGAAAGAAACTGACACTCTTCCTACCTATAGTTTTCTGTCCCTAGAAAAAATGTTTTTTTAAAGCTGATTGATGATCAATGCTTTAGCACACTATAGCACAAGGAGAATTTCCCTCACTGTCCTTCCCTGTCCCTAGAAACAAGGATTATCACAGTGAAAGAAACTGACACTCTTCCTACCTATAGTTTTCTGTCCCTAGAAAAAATGTTTTTTTAAAGCTGTTGATGATCAATGCTTTAGCACACTATAGCACAAGGAGAATTTCCCTCACTGTCCTTCCCTGTCCCTAGAAACAAGGATTATCACAGTGAAAGAAACTGACACTCTTCCTACCTATAGTTTTCTGTCCCTAGAAAAAATGTTTTTTTAAAGCTGATTGATGATCAATGCTTTAGCACACTATAGCACAAGGAGAATTTCCCTCACTGTCCTTCCCTGTCCCTAGAAACAAGGATTATCACAGTGAAAGAAACTGACACTCTTCCTACCTATAGTTTTCTGTCCCTAGAAAAAATGTTTTTTTAAAGCTGATTGATGATCAATGCTTTAGCACACTATAGCACAAGGAGAATTTCCCTCACTGTCCTTCCCTGTCCCTAGAAACAAGGATTATCACAGTGAAAGAAACTGACACTCTTCCTACCTATAGTTTTCTGTCCCTAGAAAAAATGTTTTTTTAAAGCTGATTGATGATCAATGCTTTAGCACACTATAGCACAAGGAGAATTTCCCTCACTGTCCTTCCCTGTCCCTAGAAACAAGGATTATCACAGTGAAAGAAACTGACACTCTTCCTACCTATAGTTTTCTGTCCCTAGAAAAAATGTTTTTTTAAAGTTGATTGATGATCAATGCTTTAGCACACTATAGCACAAGTAGAATTTCCCTCACTGTCCTTCCCTGTCTCTAGAAACAAGGATTATCACAGTGAAAGAAACCGACACTCTTCCTACCTATAGTTTTCTGTCCCTAGAAAAAATGTTTTTTTAAAGCTGATTGATGATCAATGCTTTAGCACACTATAGCACAAGGAGAATTTCCCTCACTGTCCTTCCCTGTCCCTAGAAACAAGGATTATCACAGTGAAAGAAACTGACACTCTTCCTACCTATAGTTTTCTGTCCCTAGAAAAAATGTTTTTTTAAAGCACACTATAGCACAAGGAGAATTTCCCTCACTGTCCTTCCCTGTCCCTAGAAAAAAGGATTATCACAGTGAAAGAAACTGACACTCTTCCTACCTATAGTTTTCTGTCCCTAGAAAAAATGTTTTTTTAAAGCTGATTGATGATCAATGCTTTAGCACACTATAGCACAAGGAGAATTTCCCTCACTGTCCTTCCCTGTCCCTAGAAACAAGGATTATCACAGTGAAAGAAACTGACACTCTTCCTACCTATAGTTTTCTGTCCCTAGAAAAAATGTTTTTTTAAAGCACACTATAGCACAAGGAGAATTTCCCTCACTGTCCTTCCCTGTCCCTAGAAACAAGGATTATCACAGTGAAAGAAACTGACACTCTTCCTACCTATAGTTTTCTGTCCCTAGAAAAAATGTTTTTTTAAAGCACACTATAGCACAAGGAGAATTTCCCTCACTGTCCTTCCCTGTCCCTAGAAACAAGGATTATCACAGTGAAAGAAAGTGACACTCTTCCTACCTATAGTTTTCTGTCCCTAGAAAAAGTGTTTTTTTAAAGCTGATTGATGATCAATGCTTTAGCACACTATAGCACAAGGAGAATTTCCCTCACTGTCCTTCCCTGTCCCTAGAAACAAGGATTATCACAGTGAAAGAAACTGACACTCTTCCTACCTATAGTTTTCTGTCCCTAGAAAAAATGTTTTTTTTAAAGCTGATTGATGATCAATGCTTTAGCACACTATAGCACAAGGAGAATTTCCCTCACTGTCCTTCCCTGTCCCTAGAAACAAGGATTATCACAGTGAAAGAAACTGACACTCTTCCTACCTATAGTTTTCTGTCCCTAGAAAAAATGTTTTTTTAAAGCTGATTGATGATCAATGCTTTAGCACACTATAGCACAAGGAGAATTTCCCTCACTGTCCTTCCCTGTCCCTAGAAACAAGGATTATCACAGTGAAAGAAACTGACACTCTTCCTACCTATAGTTTTCTGTCCCTAGAAAAAATGTTTTTTTAAAGTTGATTGATGATCAATGCTTTAGCACACTATAGCACAAGTAGAATTTCCCTCACTGTCCTAACCTGTCCCTAGAAACAAGGATTATCACAGTGAAAGAAACTGACACTCTTCCTACCTATAGTTTTCTGTCCCTAGAAAAAATGTTTTTTTAAAGCACACTATAGCACAAGGAGAATTTCCCTCACTGTCCTTCCCTGTCCCTAGAAACAAGGATTATCACAGTGAAAGAAACTGACACTCTTCCTACCTATAGTTTTCTGTCCCTAGAAAAAATGTTTTTTTAAAGCACACTATAGCACAAGGAGAATTTCCCTCACTGTCCTTCCCTGTCCCTAGAAACAAGGATTATCACAGTGAAAGAAAGTGACACTCTTCCTACCTATAGTTTTCTGTCCCTAGAAAAAGTGTTTTTTTAAAGCTGATTGATGATCAATGCTTTAGCACACTATAGCACAAGGAGAATTTCCCTCACTGTCCTTCCCTGTCCCTAGAAACAAGGATTATCACAGTGAAAGAAACTGACACTCTTCCTACCTATAGTTTTCTGTCCCTAGAAAAAATGTTTTTTTTTAAAGCTGATTGATGATCAATGCTTTAGCACACTATAGCACAAGGAGAATTTCCCTCACTGTCCTTCCCTGTCCCTAGAAACAAGGATTATCACAGTGAAAGAAACTGACACTCTTCCTACCTATAGTTTTCTGTCCCTAGAAAAAATGTTTTTTTAAAGCTGATTGATGATCAATGCTTTAGCACACTATAGCACAAGGAGAATTTCCCTCACTGTCCTTCCCTGTCCCTAGAAACAAGGATTATCACAGTGAAAGAAACTGACACTCTTCCTACCTATAGTTTTCTGTCCCTAGAAAAAATGTTTTTTTAAAGTTGATTGATGATCAATGCTTTAGCACACTATAGCACAAGTAGAATTTCCCTCACTGTCCTTCCCTGTCCCTAGAAACAAGGATTATCACAGTGAAAGCAACTGACACTCTTCCTACCTATAGTTTTCTGTCCCTAGAAAAAATGTTTTTTTAAAGCTGATTGATGATCAATGCTTTAGCACACTATAGCACAAGGAGAATTTCCCTCACTGTCCTTCCCTGTCCCTAGAAACAAGGATTATCACAGTGAAAGAAACTGACACTCTTCCTACCTATAGTTTTCTGTCCCTAGAAAAAATGTTTTTTTAAAGCACACTATAGCACAAGGAGAATTTCCCTCACTGTCCTTCCCTGTCCCTAGAAACAAGGATTATCACAGTGAAAGAAACTGACACTCTTCCTACCTATAGTTTTCTGTCCCTAGAAAAAATGTTTTTTTAAAGCTGATTGATGATCAATGCTTTAGCACACTATAGCACAAGGAGAATTTCCCTCACTGTCCTTCCCTGTCCCTAGAAACAAGGATTATCACAGTGAAAGAAACTGACACTCTTCCTACCTATAGTTTTCTGTCCCTAGAAAAAATGTTTTTTTAAAGCACACTATAGCACAAGGAGAATTTCCCTCACTGTCCTTCCCTGTCCCTAGAAACAAGGATTATCACAGTGAAAGAAACTGACACTCTTCCTACCTATAGTTTTCTGTCCCTAGAAAAAATGTTTTTTTAAAGCTGATTGATGATCAATGCTTTAGCACACTATAGCACAAGGAGAATTTCCCTCACTGTCCTTCCCTGTCCCTAGAAACAAGGATTATCACAGTGAAAGAAACTGACACTCTTCCTACCTATAGTTTTCTGTCCCTAGAAAAAATGTTTTTTTAAAGCTGATTGATGATCAATGCTTTAGCACACTATAGCACAAGGAGAATTTCCCTCACTGTCCTTCCCTGTCCCTAGAAACAAGGATTATCACAGTGAAAGAAACTGACACTCTTCCTACCTATAGTTTTCTGTCCCTAGAAAAAATGTTTTTTTAAAGCTGATTGATGATCAATGCTTTAGCACACTATAGCACAAGGAGAATTTCCCTCACTGTCCTTCCCTGTCCCTAGAAACAAGGATTATCACAGTGAAAGAAACTGACACTCTTCCTACCTATAGTTTTCTGTCCCTAGAAAAAATGTTTTTTTAAAGTTGATTGATGATCAATGCTTTAGCACACTATAGCACAAGGAGAATTTCCCTCACTGTCCTTCCCTGTCCCTAGAAACAAGGATTATCACAGTGAAAGAAACTGACACTCTTCCTACTTATAGTTTTCTGTCCCTAGAAAAAATGTTTTTTTAAAGCTGATTGATGATCAATGCTTTAGCACACTATAGCACAAGGAGAATTTCCCTCACTGTCCTTCCCTGTCCCTAGAAACAAGGATTATCACAGTGAAAGAAACTGACACTCTTCCTACCTATAGTTTTCTGTCCCTAGAAAAAATGTTTTTTTAAAGCACACTATAGCACAAGGAGAATTTCCCTCACTGTCCTTCCCTGTCCCTAGAAACAAGGATTATCACAGTGAAAGAAACTGACACTCTTCCTACCTATAGTTTTCTGTCCCTAGAAAAAATGTTTTTTTAAAGCTGATTGATGATCAATGCTTTAGCACACTATAGCACAAGGAGAATTTCCCTCACTGTCCTTCCCTGTCCCTAGAAACAAGGATTATCACAGTGAAAGAAACTGACACTCTTCCTACCTATAGTTTTCTGTCCCTAGAAAAAATGTTTTTTTAAAGCACACTATAGCACAAGGAGAATTTCCCTCACTGTCCTTCCCTGTCCCTAGAAACAAGGATTATCACAGTGAAAGAAACTGACACTCTTCCTACCTATAGTTTTCTGTCCCTAGAAAAAATGTTTTTTTAAAGCACACTATAGCACAAGGAGAATTTCCCTCACTGTCCTTCCCTGTCCCTAGAAACAAGGATTATCACAGTGAAAGAAACTGACACTCTTCCTACCTATAGTTTTCTGTCCCTAGAAAAAATGTTTTTTTAAAGCTGATTGATGATCAATGCTTTAGCACACTATAGCACAAGGAGAATTTCCCTCACTGTCCTTCCCTGTCCCTAGAAACAAGGATTATCACAGTGAAAGAAACTGACACTCTTCCTACCTATAGTTGTCTGTCCCTAGAAAAAATGTTTTTTTAAAGCTGATTGATGATCAATGCTTTAGCACACTATAGCACAAGGAGAATTTCCCTCACTGTCCTTCCCTGTCCCTAGAAACAAGGATTATCACAGTGAAAGAAACTGACACTCTTCCTACCTATAGTTTTCTGTCCCTAGAAAAAATGTTTTTTTAAAGCTGATTGATGATCAATGCTTTAGCACACTATAGCACAAGGAGAATTTCCCTCACTGTCCTTCCCTGTCCCTAGAAACAAGGATTATCACAGTGAAAGAAACTGACACTCTTCCTACCTATAGTTTTCTGTCCCTAGAAAAAATGTTTTTTTAAAGCTGATTGATGATCAATGCTTTAGCACACTATAGCACAAGGAGAATTTCCCTCACTGTCCTTCCCTGTCCCTAGAAACAAGGATTATCACAGTGAAAGAAACTGACACTCTTCCTACCTATAGTTTTCTGTCCCTAGAAAAAATGTTTTTTTAAAGTTGATTGATGATCAATGCTTTAGCACACTATAGCACAAGTAGAATTTCCCTCACTGTCCTTCCCTGTCCCTAGAAACAAGGATTATCACAGTGAAAGAAACTGACACTCTTCCTACCTATAGTTTTCTGTCCCTAGAAAAAATGTTTTTTTAAAGCTGATTGATGATCAATGCTTTAGCACACTATAGCACAAGGAGAATTCCCCTCACTGTCCTTCCCTGTCCCTAGAAACAAGGATTATCACAGTGAAAGAAACTGACACTCTTCCTACCTATAGTTTTCTGTCCCTAGAAAAAATGTTTTTTTAAAGCACACTATAGCACAAGGAGAATTTCCCTCACTGTCCTTCCCTGTCCCTAGAAACAAGGATTATCACAGTGAAAGAAACTGACACTCTTCCTACCTATAGTTTTCTGTCCCTAGAAAAAATGTTTTTTTAAAGCTGATTGATGATCAATGCTTTAGCACACTATAGCACAAGGAGAATTTCCCTCACTGTCCTTCCCTGTCCCTAGAAACAAGGATTATCACAGTGAAAGAAACTGACACTCTTCCTACCTATAGTTTTCTGTCCCTAGAAAAAATGTTTTTTTAAAGCACACTATAGCACAAGGAGAATTTCCCTCACTGTCCTTCCCTGTCCCTAGAAACAAGGATTATCACAGTGAAAGAAACTGACACTCTTCCTACCTATAGTTTTCTGTCCCTAGAAAAAATGTTTTTTTAAAGCACACTATAGCACAAGGAGAATTTCCCTCACTGTCCTTCCCTGTCCCTAGAAACAAGGATTATCACAGTGAAAGAAACTGACACTCTTCCTACCTATAGTTTTCTGTCCCTAGAAAAAATGTTTTTTTAAAGCTGATTGATGATCAATGCTTTAGCACACTATAGCACAAGGAGAATTTCCCTCACTGTCCTTCCCTGTCCCTAGAAACAAGGATTATCACAGTGAAAGAAACTGACACTCTTCCTACCTATAGTTGTCTGTCCCTAGAAAAAATGTTTTTTTAAAGCTGATTGATGATCAATGCTTTAGCACACTATAGCACAAGGAGAATTTCCCTCACTGTCCTTCCCTGTCCCTAGAAACAAGGATTATCACAGTGAAAGAAACTGACACTCTTCCTACCTATAGTTTTCTGTCCCTAGAAAAAATGTTTTTTTAAAGCTGATTGATGATCAATGCTTTAGCACACTATAGCACAAGGAGAATTTCCCTCACTGTCCTTCCCTGTCCCTAGAAACAAGGATTATCACAGTGAAAGAAACTGACACTCTTCCTACCTATAGTTTTCTGTCCCTAGAAAAAATGTTTTTTTAAAGTTGATTGATGATCAATGCTTTAGCACACTATAGCACAAGTAGAATTTCCCTCACTGTCCTTCCCTGTCCCTAGAAACAAGGATTATCACAGTGAAAGAAACTGACACTCTTCCTACCTATAGTTTTCTGTCCCTAGAAAAAATGTTTTTTTAAAGCTGATTGATGATCAATGCTTTAGCACACTATAGCACAAGGAGAATTTCCCTCACTGTCCTTCCCTGTCCCTAGAAACAAGGATTATCACAGTGAAAGAAACTGACACTCTTCCTACCTATAGTTTTCTGTCCCTAGAAAAAATGTTTTTTTAAAGCACACTATAGCACAAGGAGAATTTCCCTCACTGTCCTTCCCTGTCCCTAGAAACAAGTATTATCACAGTGAAAGAAACTGACACTCTTCCTACCTATAGTTTTCTGTCCCTAGAAAAAATGTTTTTTTAAAGCTGATTGATGATCAATGCTTTAGCACACTATAGCACAAGGAGAATTTCCCTCACTGTCCTTCCCTGTCCCTAGAAACAAGGATTATCACAGTGAAAGAAACTGACACTCTTCCTACCTATAGTTTTCTGTCCCTAGAAAAAATGTTTTTTTAAAGCACACTATAGCACAAGGAGAATTTCCCTCACTGTCCTTCCCTGTCCCTAGAAACAAGGATTATCACAGTGAAAGAAACTGACACTCTTCCTACCTATAGTTTTCTGTCCCTAGAAAAAATGTTTTTTTAAAGCTGATTGATGATCAATGCTTTAGCACACTATAGCACAAGGAGAATTTCCCTCACTGTCCTTCCCTGTCCCTAGAAACAAGGATTATCACAGTGAAAGAAACTGACACTCTTCCTACCTATAGTTTTCTGTCCCTAGAAAAATTGTTTTTTTAAAGCTGATTGATGATCAATGCTTTAGCACACTATAGCACAAGGAGAATTTCCCTCACTGTCCTTCCCTGTCCCTAGAAACAAGGATTATCACAGTGAAAGAAACTGACACTCTTCCTACCTATAGTTTTCTGTCCCTAGAAAAAATGTTTTTTTAAAGCACACTATAGCACAAGGAGAATTTCCCTCACTGTCCTTCCCTGTCCCTAGAAACAAGGATTATCACAGTGAAAGAAACTGACACTCTTCCTACCTATAGTTTTCTGTCCCTAGAAAAAATGTTTTTTTAAAGCTGATTGATGATCAATGCTTTAGCACACTATAGCACAAGTAGAATTTCCCTCACTGTCCTTCCCTGTCCCTAGAAACAAGGATTATCACAGTGAAAGAAACTGACACTCTTCCTACCTATAGTTTTCTGTCCCTAGAAAAAATGTTTTTTTAAAGCACACTATAGCACAAGGAGAATTTCCCTCACTGTCCTTCCCTGTCCCTAGAAACAAGGATTATCACAGTGAAAGAAACTGACACTCTTCCTACCTATAGTTTTCTGTCCCTAGAAAAAATTTTTTTTTAAAGCACACTATAGCACAAGGAGAATTTCCCTCACTGTCCTTCCCTGTCCCTAGAAACAAGGATTATCACAGTGAAAGAAACTGACACTCTTCCTACCTATAGTTTTCTGTCCCTAGAAAAAATGTTTTTTTAAAGCTGATTGATGATCAATGCTTTAGCACACTATAGCACAAGTAGAATTTCCCTCACTGTCCTTCCCTGTCCCTAGAAACAAGGATTATCACAGTGAAAGAAACTGACACTCTTCCTACCTATAGTTTTCTGTCCCTAGAAAAAATGTTTTTTTAAAGCTGATTGATGATCAATGCTTTAGCACACTATAGCACAAGTAGAATTTCCCTCACTGTCCTTCCCTGTCCCTAGAAACAAGGATTATCACAGTGAAAGAAACTGACACTCTTCCTACCTATAGTTTTCTGTCCCTAGAAAAAATGTTTTTTTTAAAGCTGATTGATGATCAATGCTTTAGCACACTATAGCACAAGTAGAATTTCCCTCACTGTCCTTCCCTGTCCCTAGAAACAAGGATTATCACAGTGAAAGAAACTGACACTCTTCCTACTGTGAGGGGGTTAGCTCGGCAGCGGGTGTGTGTGACCCCCGGGATGGGCTCCCCACACAAAACAGGCCCAGCAAACGGAGGTTGTGGTTTTCAAAATCAAAAAGGTGCGGTTTATTTTCTATTTACAGTGACAAAACACAGCAAAGCAAAAGAAACATAACCAAAATAAATCCTGGTCAAGTTGACCTCTGACTAAACATACAGGTTTCCTAACTAACAACTGGGATCAGCCTAGTGCTGTCCTAGTCCCTAAGTCCCTGGTTTAGTAAAAGTCCAAACAAATAGCCACACAGGCTTTGCCTCACCGCACAGGGGTTCACTCTCCCTAGACAGTCCACACAGGTCTGGTTCCAGGCATGAGCTAACATCTAATGAAGCTGGGAGTTCTTATAGAGGCCTAAATGAGCTGACAAGGTTCAGCTGGTCTCCTCATCTCTGTCTGCACGACGCCCCACACTCTCCCTAGAGGTATGAGTCATCCATGAGCCCACTAGCCTTAGCTGGGCTTATACAACTCTCCACCTAGTTGTATAAGTCAGCGTAAAGCCTGAATCTGGGCGAAATATATCTACCCCCCTGGATGCAACCAGGTGACTTTACCTTCCTGCTGTCACATACCCCCCCCTCTTGTTTTAACCTCGGGGTTGGAACACCAGCAATCAGGCATTCATGTACTCGAGACAAAGCATCCACATTCCCCATTTGAACGCCAGGGCGATGCTTTACTGTGAAGTTGAATTCCTGGAGGGCCAGGAACCACCTATTCACTCTTCTATTTGTTTCCTTGTTTTGAGCCATCCACTTTAACGGAGCGTGATCCGTAACCATGTCAAAGTGCCTACCTAGCAGGTAGTACCGAAGGGAATCTAGAGCCCACTTCACCGCTAAACACTCCTTTTCAACGGTGGCGTAATTTACCTCATGGGACTTCAATTTCCTGCTGAGGTAAATGACTGGGTGCTCTTCCCCGTTCCAGACCTGGGACAATACTGCTCCTAACCCCACATCTGACGCATCACTTTGTACGACAAAGTCTTTAGAGAAGTCGGGTGAGTACAACACTGGCTGGCTACATAAGGCTTGTTTCAAGAATTGGAATGCTGCCTCAGCCTCGGGGGTCCATTTAATCATGACCGACCCTTTCCCCTTCGTCAGGTTGGTTAGGGGCACAGCCTTAGAAGCAAAGTGGGGAATGAATCGCCGATAATACCCAGCGATTCCCAGAAAGGCTCGTACCTGCTTCTTGCTGTTGGGACGTGGCCAACTCTGGATGGCCTCGACTTTGTTGAGTTGGGGTTTTATTACTCCCCTCCCAATGGTGTACCCAAGATTTTTGGCCTCCTCCTGCCCAATGGTACACTTCTTGGGGTTAGCCGTAAACCCCGCTTCCCGAACAGAGTCCAGGACTGCTTGCACTTTTGGCAGATGTGAGGCCCAATCTGTGCTATGGACAATTACGTCATCCAGGTAAGCCGCAGCATACTTCCGATGGGGCCTCAGCATCTGGTCCATTTTCCGCTGGAATGTGGCCGGCGCATTCTGTAACCCGAACGGCATTCTTTTATATTGGAACGCCCCGTCTGGGGTTACAAATGCGGTTTTCTCTTTGGCCGACTTGGCCAGGGGGATTTGCCAATACCCTTTTGTGAGGTCAAGAGTCGTCATGTATCGGGCTGTTCCCAGCCGGTCGATCAACTCATCTATACGTGGCATGGGGTAGGTGTCAAATTTTGTAACTTTGTTCAACTGACGAAAATCGTTACAAAATCGCCAGCTCCCATCCGGTTTAGGCACCAACACGATGGGACTAGACCAATCACTTTGGGACTCCTCTATCACCCCTAAGTTCAGCATTTTCTGTACTTCCTCCCGTATTGCCTCCCGTCGAGCCTCTGGGATCCGATAGGGTTTTAACTTCACCCTTTCACCGGGCGGGGTAATGATGTCATGCTCTACCCCAGATGTTTGTCCCGGCAGCTCAGAGAATACCTCCTTGTTGCGAAGCACAAACTCCTTAACCTCCTGTTGTTGGGGTTGTGACAAGGTGGCTGCTATTCCAACCTCAGGAATCACGCAACCAGTTTGAGCTGGTGACCAAGTGTCTGCGACTAGGGACTCTCTATCCCTCCAGGCTTTCAACAGATTAACGTGATAGATCTGTTCGGGCTTTCGCCTTCCTGGTTGTCTGACCTTGTAATTCACTTCGCTCACTTTTTCCATTATCTCGTAGGGGCCTTGCCATTTGGCAAGGAATTTACTTTCAACCGTAGGGACAAGTACCAATATCCTATCCCCCGGGGAAAAGGTACGGGTCTTGGCTCCACGGTTGTACACTCTCTGCTGTGCCAACTGCGCTTGGGCCAAATGTTCCTTCACGATGGGCATTACCTGTGCAATTCGATCTTGCATCAGGGCGACATGCTCAATCACACTCCTGTGGGGAGAACTCTCACTTTCCCAAGTTTCCTTGGCAATATCCAACAGCCCTCTTGGGTGTCTCCCATACAGTAACTCAAAGGGGGAGAATCCCGTAGAGGATTGGGGCACCTCCCTAATAGCAAACATCAAATAAGGAAGTAAACAGTCCCAATCCTTTCCATCTCTATCCACCACTTTCTTCAACATTTGTTTTAGGGTTTTGTTGAATCTTTCAACCAGCCCATCGGTTTGGGGGTGATACACAGACGTACGCAATTGCGTCACTTTGAACAATTTACACAGCTCTTTCATAACCCGGGACATAAAGGGTGTACCTTGGTCCGTAAGCAGTTCTTTACAAATACCCACCCGGCTAAAAACAAGAGATAGCTCTTTGGCTATGGTTTTGGCCGAGGTATTTCGGAGAGGGATCGCTTCTGGATAACGGGTGGCATAGTCCATTATAACTAATATGTACTGGTGCCCCCTAGCGGACTTGATTATAGGACCTACCAAATCCATGGCGATCCTCTCAAACGGGACCTCAATGATGGGTAGAGGGACCAGCGGGCTACGGAAATGTGGCATCGGGGCCAACCTCTGACACACAGGGCAGGAGGAACAATAATTTTCTACGTCCTTCATCACCCCCGGCCAATAGAATCTCTGTAATACCCTCTCTCGGGTTTTCTCTGTCCCCAGATGACCTCCAAGAATGTGCCCATGGGCCAACTCCAACACCAACTTCCTGTAAGGTTTGGGCACCACAAGCTGCTCAACGGTTTCTTCTGCCCTTTTTGCCACCCGATACAGTAGGTCCTTCTCTACGCTGAAGTATGGGTAAGTGCAGGTATTATCTGGGTTCACTAACTCGCCATCTATTTTCACTACGTTTTCCCGTGCCTTTATTAGGGCGGGGTCTTTCAACTGTTCTGTGGCAAAGTTTTCCCTGTGAACCTCAAGATCAGAAAACTCCACAGACGGTAGGTTTTCGTCTGAGGAGGTGGGCTCCTCTCCAGTTTCTTGAGTCTCCCCTGCCAATACTGATAAGGGAAATTCCGGAGAGTCCTCACCACTCTCAGGGGAGTTCTGGCTATCACATTCCTGGTACATAGGGGCACCAGTGAGGGGCTCAGGATCATCCCACAGTTCCCAGAACTTCGGAAAATCCCTTCCCACAATGGCGTCATGCGGTAACTGAGATACTAAGCCCACTGGATGAGAGAGGGTACCTTTGGGGGTCTCGAAACACACTGTAGTCACTGGATACTCTCGGGTGTCCCCATGCACACAAATAACAGCTACCTTGCTATTCCCAGAGACCTCTGTTTTAACTAACTCAGCCTTTATCAGGGTCACAAGGCTACCTGAATCCAGCAATACCACAACATTTCTACCATTAACACACATTTTGCATAAATGTTTCTCAGTTCCTCGAATGGCAGTGCATGCGACTGTCGCACACAGCGACTGACGTCTGCCCGTCAGAAAGTCACACTGCATGGGTTCCTCCACAACCGGGCAATTGGCTGCAATATGTCCCGCTTGCCGGCAGCGGTAGCAAACGATCCTTCTTGCCGCCTCTTGAGCCGCTGATTTCCCAGGCTGTTCTCGCCAAACTTGGGGTAGAGCTCCCACCCTCTCACTCTCTCCACCCTCACCCCTTGGAATCCTCTTATCCGCCCCTGGGGATGGTCTGGTCTTAGGGTGGAAAGTCCGAGTGTCTCTGGAAGAGGCCGTCAGGTTCTCTGTAGCCAAGTATTTCTCCACACGATCCACAAGACCATCGGCCGTCTCTGGGTCTCCATGGCTTACCCACTTTTGGATGGCAGTAGGAAGAGCTCTCAAAAACCGATCCATTACAACACGTTCCACAATCTTTGGTGCGGACAAAGTCTCTGGCTGTAGCCACTTTCTGCTCAGGTGAATGAGATCATACATTTGAGACCTGGGGAGTTTTCCAAGCTGGAAAGTCCAGTTATGCACACGCTGAGCCCGGACAGCCTGGGTGACACCCAGCCTTGCCAATATTTCAGCTTTTAGCATCACATAGTCTTTTGCTTGGTTAGGCTCTAGGTCATAGTAAGCTTTCTGCGATTCACCAGTTAACAGAGGAGCCACCAGTCCAGCCCACTGCTCCTCAGGCCACTTTTCTCTTTCAGCGGTCCTTTCAAATGTGGTCAAAAATACCTCTGGATCATCCTCTCCAGTCATTTTTGTCAATAAACGACTCACCCCAAAGGACGCGGTATTAGTGGGACGGCTTTCCTCACTGGTCTGCGGACGTTGCTGCATTACTGCTTCCATCTGTTGTTGTAGTCTCTGCTCTTGCTTCTGCAACAGGTCTATGAAGCGGGCCTCAGATTGCTGCTGGGCTCGTTGCTGAGCCTCCAGACTCTGTTGCAAAGTTGCGTTTGTCTGCTGCTGGGCTGCAAGGCTCTGTTGTTGAGCTGCAAGGCTCTTTTGCAAACCTGCATTTGTCTGCTGTTGATTGGCATTTGCTAGAGCCAGCTGCTTCAGTATCTCCTCCATGCTGGCTTAAAAAAAAACTGCCACTGGTTCTCCACCAACTGTGAGGGGGTTAGCTCGGCAGCGGGTGTGTGTGACCCCCGGGATGGGCTCCCCACACAAAACAGGCCCAGCAAACGGAGGTTGTGGTTTTCAAAATCAAAAAGGTGCGGTTTATTTTCTATTTACAGTGACAAAACACAGCAAAGCAAAAGAAACATAACCAAAATAAATCCTGGTCAAGTTGACCTCTGACTAAACATACAGGTTTCCTAACTAACAACTGGGATCAGCCTAGTGCTGTCCTAGTCCCTAAGTCCCTGGTTTAGTAAAAGTCCAAACAAATAGCCACACAGGCTTTGCCTCACCGCACAGGGGTTCACTCTCCCTAGACAGTCCACACAGGTCTGGTTCCAGGCATGAGCTAACATCTAATGAAGCTGGGAGTTCTTATAGAGGCCTAAATGAGCTGACAAGGTTCAGCTGGTCTCCTCATCTCTGTCTGCACGATGCCCCACACTCTCCCTAGAGGTATGAGTCATCCATGAGCCCACTAGCCTTAGCTGGGCTTATACAACTCTCCACCTAGTTGTATAAGTCAGCGTAAAGCCTGAATCTGGGCGAAATATATCTACCCCCCTGGATGCAACCAGGTGACTTTACCTTCCTGCTGTCACACTACCTATAGTTTTCTGTCCCTAGAAAAAATGTTTTTTTAAAGCTGATTGATGATCAATGCTTTAGCACACTATAGCACAAGGAGAATTTCCCTCACTGTCCTTCCCTGTCCCTAGAAACAAGGATTATCACAGTGAAAGAAACTGACACTCTTCCTGCCTATAGTTTTCTGTCCCTAGAAAAAATGTTTTTTTAAAGCACACTATAGCACAAGTAGAATTTCCCTCACTGTCCTTCCCTGTCCCTAGAAACAAGGATTATCACAGTGAAAGAAACTGACACTCTTCCTACCTATAGTTTTCTGTCCCTAGAAAAAATGTTTTTTTAAAGCTGATTGATGATCAATGCTTTAGCACACTATAGCACAAGGAGAATTTCCCTCCATGTCCTTCCCTGTCCCTAGAAACAAGGATTATCACAGTGAAAGAAACTGACACTCTTCCTACCTATAGTTTTCTGTCCCTAGAAAAAATGTTTTTTTAAAGCACACTATAGCACAAGGAGAATTTCCCTCACTGTCCTTCCCTGTCCCTAGAAACAAGGATTATCACAGTGAAAGAAACTGACACTCTTCCTACCTATAGTTTTCTGTCCCTAGAAAAAATGTTTTTTTAAAGCACACTATAGCACAAGGAGAATTTCCCTCACTGTCCTTCCCTGTCCCTAGAAACAAGGATTCGCACAGTAAAACACACTGACACTCTCCCTACCTATCCTTCTCTTTCCCTAAACTAAAGGAATCCAGGTTAAGCAAGAAAAAATAAATGTCACTGTCCCTGCCTATGCTTCTCTTTCCCTGCTCCGGAACACACTACACTAGGCCGCCGTGCTGGCGGCCTTTTATAGTGTGGGGCGTGTACTAAACACCCTCAGCAATAATTGGCCACAGGCATCCTGCCTGTGGCCAATCATTGCTCTCCTCGCTGCCGGCGCTGTGATTGGCCAAGCATGCGGGGTCACAGTGCATGCTTGGCCAATCACAGCGCCTGGATGACACTGCGATGGCGTAGTGCATTGTGGGCCGTTCGCGTCACTCGAATTAGGCGCGAACGGCCCAAATCGTTCGATCTTCGTCGAACGATCGAACAGCCGATGTTCGAGTCGAACGTATGTTCGACTCGAACACCGAGCTCATCCCTACTTATCTGCAGATATTTATAGAAAGATTTATTTGGGAGTTTATATTGTTCTTTCAATGTCTGAAAAGTTTTTAGTGTGCCATCCTGATACAGCTGGGAGATATGTTTTATACCCTGTCTTTCCCATTCCTTAATTGTTCCCATCTTCTGTATTTCAATTAAGTTGACATTCTCCCATATAGGGGTATACTCATTAATGCCACTATATCCCAGCACCCTCTTCACTTCTTTCCATGTTCTAATCATAAGGTCTAAGGTGGGGGAGTTCATAGGGAATGAGCCCGATTCCACAGCTTCTACTAAGGTATCGTGACTTAGGTTCTGTATTAATATTCTCCTTTTTATTTCTCCTCCTTCCATATTACTGCCCCTCATGTATTGAATCTGGGCTGCAAGAAAATAACTGAACGGGTGTGGGAGTGCCACTCCTCCCTCCCGGATTGTCCTCTGTAGTGTGTTTAGTTTTATTCTTGCTACCCCCCCTTTCCAGATTAACTCTCTGAATATACTTTCTATATTTTGAAACCATTTTTTGTAAATCCATACTGGGGAGTTTTGTAGGACATAGAGAAGCTGTGGCATCCAGACCATTTTTATTAAGTTACAGCGGCCTGCCACTGAAAGTGGGAGACGTTTCCATATTTTACTTTTTCCCCTATATTTATTAAGCAAGGGTATCAGATTATCTACAATGTAATGATTAGGGTCTTTAGATATATTTATCCCCAGATATTTTATCTGAGTTGTAATTTGTATTTGTGTAGCCTCCTGTGGTAAAGGGTCTATAAGCGGGTCCACTGGGAGCAACATAGATTTTCCCCAGTTTATTGATAAGCCTGCAAAGCTTCCAAAATTCCCTATCATTTCCATAGCTTTTTTCAATGATTGCTGGGTATCCCCTAGTAGAAGGAGGAGGTCGTCCGCATATAATACTACTTTTTCCTCTATCTCCCCTCTCATAAACCCTCTTATCTCCGGGGTCGACCTAAGGGCTATTGCTAGAGGCTCGATTGCGAGGGCAAATAGGAGGGGGGACAGTGGGCACCCCTGCCTCGTTCCCCTCTGCAATCGAAACCTCTTAGATTGAGCATTATTCACTTTCACTCTTGCTTCTGGGTTTTTATATAACAATTTGACCCATTTCATGAAGATCGGTCCTACCTGATACTCACCCAGAGCTCTCCACAGATATTTCCATTCTACATTGTCAAAGGCCTTGGCGGCGTCCAGTGAGACAATTGCTCTTTTTCCGTCTTCCTCTGTTGGTATCTGAAGATTCATATAGACTCTTCCTATATTTGTATAGGTGGCCCTTCCTGGGATAAATCCCGATTGGTCGGGATGCACCAATTTCTCAACTACCCCACTCAGTCTAGCCGCCAAGACCTTCGACAATATTTTTGCATCTGTGTTTATCAAGGAGATGGGTCTATATGATGAAGTGTCCAGTGGATCCTTTCCCTCCTTATGGATGACTATTATAGTTGAATCCAACATAGATGGTGGGAGTTCTCCTTTATCTATAGAGCTATTTAAAACCTTAGTGAGTTCCGGGAGCAGTTCTTTCCCGAAGTATCGATAGGTCTCCACCGGGAGACCGTCCGGTCCCGGGGATTTCTGTCCTGCCATCCCCTGTACTGCACTTTGTACTTCTTCTAAAGTTATAGGTCTATCTAGCTCTGCTCTGTCCCTCTCCGAGATTAAAGGAATCGTTAACCTTCCAAAAAAGGTATCCATTTCTTCTCTTCTTTCCTCTTGCTTTGAGCTATACAGATCCTCATAATAGTTCTGAAAACTCTCTATTATTTCAAATTTTTGGGAAGTGATTCTACCCCCGTCTACCTTTATCGCCGGTACTATTGAGCTGGGCGCGTTTGTTTTAATTAGTTGGGCTAGCATTCTACCTGCAATTTCTCCTTCTGCAAATGCTACTTGTTTTTGAAATATTTGTTTGTTTTCTATTTATTTTTTTTATTAATATACGATAGTTCTGCTGTGCTTGTATCCATGTTCTTGAGTTGTTGTCTGTTGGATCCCTGATAAATTTTGCTTCCTCTTTAGAAACCATCTCACTAGCCATTTGCTCATTTTCTCTAGATTGTTTTTTTATCCGAGAGATTTTTTGGATCATTATGCCTCTAAAAAAGGCTTTTAATGTATCCCACACCACTTGTTCTGAGGCAGTACCTTGGTTAATTTCTATAAATTCTCTAATCTCCTCTAGAATCTCTTTTGGGTCTTTTATTAATTCCATCCAGTATGGGTTTATTTTCCCCTCCCTTTGATGTATTATTTCTCCTGTGTCCAGCTCTACCAGCATTGGAGCGTGGTCTGAGAGGCTCCTTGTTTATGCCAATTTATACCACTAGGGGGAGTGCTGGGAGTCTTGCAGGGGAAGAGTTAATGAGCCCAGCTGAAGTAAGTGGGCTCATTAGGGCCTCTACAAGAACTCCCAGCATGCTAAGGAAGATGCTCCAACCTGGAACCAGATCTGTGTGGATAGTCTGGGGAGTGTGATCTCTGTGCGGTGAGCCAAAGCCTGTGTGGTTATTGCTAAGAACTTCTAAAAGCAGGGAGCTAGGGACTGGGACAGCGCAAGGCTGTACCCAGTTGTTAGTTAGGGACACCAACATGTGTAGTGAGAGGTCAAGTTGACCAGGATTTCTTTTCCTCTTTCTTTTGCTGTATTTTTTTGTCTGTATATAGTTCAAATAAAACCACACCCTTTTGTTTTCTCCTACCACTGTCTGCTGTGCCTGTTTTTGTGTGGTGAACCCATCCAGGGGGTCACACACACCCGCTGCTGAGTTAACCCCCTCACAATTGTTTAAGTGTAGCTCCAGCCAAAAAATCAATTTTTAAGCTTTTTGGAAAACATAGGGAAGGGTTATCACCCCTGTAACATTTGTTTTGCTGTCTGTGCACCTGTTCAGAACATTTCACCTCACTTTCCGTCCCAATGACAAATGTTTTTGAAAAGTGGGGTTTTTATTGAAACAAGGACTGGTGATAAAGCATCAGTAGAGAGGAGACACCTTTTTCCCATATTAACTCTTACAGGAGAGAATTTTCGCTTCCCATGGGTAGATTTCCTCTCACTTCCTGTTGTCTCCTTCCGTTTGCAAGAAGGAGTCGCTTGTAAGTTGGATGTTTGAAAGTAGGGGCCTGCCGTATATACTCTGCTGAAATTTGCCCCTTAGATGTTGGTGTTGCCACAACACTGTGAGCCCTCACAGTTACTCTTGGTGGGCGCTGGAATGCCCTGCTGTGAACTATTATATCAGGAATTGTAATTACATGCCATTGTTGAACAGTGGTAGGAAAAATTGGGCCTTTGGTGGTGGTGCTGGTGCTACAACACTGTCAGCCCTCACAGTTACTCTTGGTGGGCGCATGAATGGGCCCTACTGTAAATTATTAGATCAAGAATTGTAATTGCATGCCCCTGTTGAAGAGGGGCAGAAAAATTGGGCCTTTGGTGGTGGTGCCACAACACTGCAACCCCTCACAGATACTGTACTTCGAGCACAGCAATGAGCCCTGTTGCAAAGTATTGCATCAAAAATTTTAATTACACGGCCCTGTTAAACAGGGGCAGAAAAATTGGGCCTTAGGCACTGGTGCCACAATACTGCAACCCCTCACAGATACTGTACTTGGAGCACAGCAATGAGCCCTGTTGCAAAGTATTGCATCAAAAATTGTAATTACACGCCCCTGTTAAACAGGGGCTGAAAAATTGGGCCTTAGCCACTGGTGCTGGTGCCACGACACTGCAAACTCTCCCAGATACTCTAGTTGGAGTGCAGGAATGAGCCCTGCTGCAAAGCATTGCATCAAAAATTGTAATTACATGCCCCTGTTAAACAGGGGCTGAAAAATTGGGCCTTAGCCACTGGTGGTGGCACCCAGAAACAAAAAAGTTCTTCCAAGCTATCATCAAGAATCGGATCATTGAGGAGAAGGAGGATAGTCATTCAACATAACAGGACAGTCACTCAGCATCAGCATCAGTCTTGAAGGGATGTGACATTTGAAAATAAATTATTCTGTTATATCAGCTTCAGGTGCTTGGTAGCTGGTGGTGATCCAAGACTGGTTCATCTTTATGAAGGTCAGTCGATCAACCGAGTCGGTGGACAGGCGCACCCTGTGATCCGTGACAAAGCCTCCAGCAGCACTGAATGTGCGTTCCGAAAGAACACTGGATGCAGGACAGGCCAGTAGCTCAATTGCATACTGTGCAAGCTCTGGGCAGTGATCCATCCTCAAGACCCAGTAAGCCAGAGGATTTTCGGTGGGAAAGGTGTCCAACTCTGACCTTGCCCCTAGGTATTCCTGCAACATGTATATCAGACGCTGGCGATGGTTGCTGGAACCGATCATACCTTGGGGCTGCGGACTAAAAAATTGTCTGAACGCATCGGTCAGACAGCCACCTTCTCCACCGCTCCTTCTGCTACTGACCGAAGCCTCAGCAACTCGTTGTCCAGGACCAGGAGTTTGTAACCTCCCAGTCTCTGGGAACGCATTGCACAGACCTGTCTGCAAGGCCTCCCGGAGTTGTCTCATCCTCTGCGACGGCAAGATAAGGTCCGCAACCTTACCCTTGTACCGTGGATCAAGGAGAGTGGCCAGCCAGTAATGGTCCCTCTCCTTGATCCGAAGAATACGAGGATCCTTCCGCAGACTTTGCAGGATCAGGGAGGCCATGCAGCGTAGGTTAGCTGAGGCATTCGGTCCGGAGTCCTCTGGGTCACTAAGGACGACATGATCCGCAGCCACCTCCTCCCAGCCACGTACAAGTCCACGGGTTTGTTGGGACTGTAAATCATCCCTAAAAGACTGCTGATGTTGATGCTGAGTGCCATGCTCCACCTCCATGCTGACACAATCCTCTTCCTCCTCCTCCTCCTCGTCCTCTTCCTGTGTGATGGGTGGGACACAAGGAACACTGTCTGGGTAAAGGGGGCCTCGAGAGGCAAGAAAGTCCTCCTCTTCCTGCCTCTGTTCTGCCTCAAGTGCCCTGTCCATTATTCCACGCAGCGTATGCTCCAACAGGTGGACAAGAGGTACAGTGTCACTGATGCATGCACTGTCACTGCTCACCATCCTCGTGGCCTCCTCAAATGGTGCCAGGACAGTGCATGCATCCCTGATCATGCTCCACTGGCGTGTATGCAGTATGCATTAAAACAGGGGTTTAGTCTGCACACATTTGCAAATACATGCATAAGCCACAGAGCCTTGTCATGGCACTCTGGTATCTGTGGTCCTATCTCTAGTATATGAGAGACTCCACAATGGAAGCACATGCATTCTGATGGATATGGACTGAAAATATATCTGCAGTGGTAAAAGGTATCCACTACAAAAGATATCCGCTGGCCCATGGGACACTTCCAAGATCCAGGGGATAGAACTTTTGGAAGCTGCAGCTACAAGTAGACAAAGGTAACTGTAAAGGCACCCCAAATCTGAAAGGGGGTTAACGCCGCTTAAGCGATTCCCTCTCCTGGACACACATTCGCTACCGATACTCCACAGTCAGGCGACCACTTCCCATAGGATTAATCCTTCCGGAAGAACGAGACAACACGCTCTGTATCTTCCCAAGATAGACTCTGTTTATTGAAAAAACATTGCAACTTTTATACACATAGAGGGGAGTTTCTTATTTTCTTCTCAGCATACATCTTTGACCAGAGCTAATTTACATGATCTACTTAACTACAGCTTGATGACTCAGACATATGACCTTTTAGGCTAGCTTTTGTCTCCCAATCCACATTTCAGTTTAAATGATTATGCATGACCTTTTAGGCTAGCCGTACAGTCTCCCATTTCTCAAAAGACTTCACACAATGGATACATAACGAGCTCCCAATACACATCTCACAATGAAAGGATCTGTAGCATAATTGAGGTTCATTAACATTACACAAGCAGACAGGTGACACATCAGCATCTCTTAATTTAACCTGTTGAGTTCAGGATCAATAAAATAGTTATTTACAGATCCTGGGAAATATTGGGGAATAATATTACAGACCCATTTTAAAACAATCCAATACATATTCTCAATGTCCATTATTTCCTGGCTCACCCTGTGCCCAAAATGACCCTGTCACAACAACGTATATACAGCATTGCATCTGATTAGTACAGATCATAGTGGGGTTTTCATTCACCCTGTGCCCCTAATAGAGACACAGGGTGGTTTACACAAAAGAGGCATTGGGGAAGCTGAAGCAAGGGTATCTCATACTTTCTAAGAGATTCTGGGTTCCCCGGGCCCTCCCGTTACAGTAACCGATGATAGATTTGGATATATAAATAAATTCCCATGTGTTGGATAGATAAAGCTATATCCAGGGTTCAACGCTGTCCCGGGTAAGTATGATTTACTCAAGTACACTCCATAGACAGGTAAATGCCTGCAGCCGGGAGCTAACGCTACAAAGGGTCCAGGCAGGAATGTTTTGATGACCCAGTTTAATTATCATGATTACAATTTTTTTTTAACAGAAAAGTTTGTATTAGTAAATAAAGCATCAGTACATCTCAATCATACATCATGATTACTATTACTTTAATAAATAAGAAGAAGAATACAATTTTACACAGTATAACACCTTTAAAGATAGCTTCTGAAAGCTCTTTACAAAGACAAGAGAAACAAAAACACAAGAAATACACAGGGTAAAACAGAGGGGAAAAAAATAGGTAATTATGTGTCTAAAGAAAAAAGTTTTTAGATTTGATTTGAATGAGGTTAGGGAAGATAACTTTCTGATGTTCTACAGAAGTGAATTCCAGAATTTTGGGGCATAACAGGAGAAGGCTCCGTCTCCCATCGAGTGTAGGCGTGTAGGGGGGGACACACAGAAGACCAAACTTTATTACTATGATTATGATGATGAGCAATATATATAAGGATTATTTTAAAAGTTAATACTCAACAATTAATTTATTTTAATTTAATTAAAGTTTGAAAAGTACATTTTGGTTCATGTATTATTCAATTATTTTTTTCATTACCTTATTTATTATCCCTTGTAACACAGTTATATTATGGGTATGTTAATGAATATGATGTTTTTGATGATTAACTCAAAAAAAAATTAAATTGTTTCTACGATTAATATTTTTGCCCCACAGAAAAGCAATATCTTATTAAACATCAAGTCCTCTCCAAAGATTAGATGTCCATAGGAAATACTTTTGATATAATATCTTTTCCTTTTCAAATAGCACTCCCAGATGCATACAATTGAAACTTTACACTACCAAATATGGAGCAACAGGGTATTTTGTGGGCATATAGCGGTGCCACAAGTCATAGAAAACCAGTTTATATAAAACAAATTTTTATTCACATATAGTTAAAAAATGGGTTCAATAAAAATACATTAGGTATGTATACATATTATATTATTGATCACTGGTGTCCAGAAACATGGATGGTCAGAGCGTGGTTTTGGATTCCAACATGTTTTGCCAGAATTGGCTTCTTCCGGGGATTTACAGATCACCACTTTTTACAAAACTCTGATAAAAACAAAATCATATACATAATTAAAAAATATTCATAAAGAAAATATAGCAAACCGTCAATATAAAGGACTAGTTACTCATTCTGTCCAAACCCTTTAAAAACGTACCCAAAGAACCATCAAAGAGCCACCGAGTGAGTCCACAAATCTTTGGAAGGGAAGCTCTGTGCGATCACAGGGGACACAAGCAGACAAAGCTAAGGGAATACAATACATATATTGGCTTCCAATATATCACAAATCATTGAACAATCAAACTATATGTCCCATTAAGGGCTAACCTAGCCTCAAATATTACTTACTGAGATTATATTAACCAGTGGCCTATCTTGTGCGTCTTACAAACGTCCATAAAACCCCTTCCTCTGTACACAGGACATGTCTTGTATGCCGAAGACCAAACTTTATGCACTTTCTTATCTTTTCTTATCTGACTCACTCTGACAGACAATCTCAGTGAGAATTCAATGTAACATTTTAAGCCAAAATAACAACAACAAGTAACATAGTAGCTATCTTATCTCATGCATTCCCTGTCAGACAGATTTGTGAGTGAGAAAGCTGCAGCTGACAGAGGAAAGTTTATTGTGTGCACAGGGAATTAACTCTTAATTAACCAGGACATGCACTTTTTTTTTTACTACTTAACATATTAATTTCAACCTGTATAACGGAAAATTTATTACCAAATACTTACCGTAATTTTCCTTTCCTGATAGACTCCATGGCAGACTACGTGTGGGTTAACCCCGCCTCCTCTCCACAGCTATAGGACCCCTTACCCATAAATTTGAGCTCACCTCTACAGACAGGTGTTCCGTAACTAGCCGACTCAAATTTCAACTCTCATATTTTTAATTCATGGGTGGGAACTCCGTCTGCCATGGAGTCTATCAGGAAAGGAAAATTACGGTAAGTATTTGGTAATAAATTTTCAGTTTTCCTGACAGACTCCATGGCAGACTACGTGTGGGAAATAACTAGCCAATCCACACGGGAGGGTATGCTGAACAAAAAATATTTTAATCTTTCCCGTCAACTGACAGGATTTTTCGACCAAAATTAACAGAGGAAAGGGACGCAGGCTCAATACAATAATGAGACATAAATGTATTAATAGAGGACCACGAAGCTGCCTTGCATATCACTTCAGGAGCCACGTGTGGAGCCGCAGCCCATGAGGCTGCCATGCCTCTGGTGGAATGAGCCGTCACCGCCTCTGGAGGAGACAAGCCCTTTGCCCTGTAGGCCTGTTGAATTGATTGAACGATCCAGGCCGCTATCGTTCTGTAGGAAGCCCTCTTTCCTTTGTGGCTACCAGTGTGTAACAAGAACAGGTAGTTCGAGCTTCTAAAAGATGAAGTAACTCGCAAGTATTCTTTCAGAGTCTCGCCCACATCCAAGGGATGAGCGTCTGCTGATTCCGGAGAATTGAAAGTAGGAAGGACTATTTCTTGATTCTCGTGAAAAACTGACGTGACTTTTGGCTTAGACCCAAGCATGGGAATAAGGACCACTCGGTCCAGGAAGAAAGTCAAAAAGGGTTCTTGACAACCCAGGAAGCTTATTTCTGAAACCCTTTTGGCTGAAGTAATGGCCACTAGAAAGGCCAGTTTGATAAGTCCTTAATAGAAAGATCTTTGTTGTTGAGTGCTGGACGAGCGGAAGATCCCATTTGGGGAATCTGGGTTTCCTCTGAGGCCTGATTCTCGATGCCCCCCGAAAGAACTGTTGAACCAGGGAATAAGTTGCCCATGATGTTCCCGAAAATGCTGATAAGGCTGATACTTGTACCCTAAGGGAACTGATCGATAAAGGCAGATCCAAGCCTGATTGGAGAAAACTCAAGATGTCTTGAACACTAGGATTTCTAGACGATTTTCCCGCAGAAGTCGTGAAGCTGACAAATCTGGCCCAGATTCTATTGTAAGTTTTGTTTGTGTTAGGCTTTCTGGAGCTCATAAGGGTAGAGATTACTCCTGAAGCACACCCAAGAGACTCTAGCCTCTCCCTCTCAAGAACCAGACCATCAGTCTCAGTATTGCTGGACAGGGGTGCAGGGTCGCCCCCTGAGAAAGAAGGTCCGGCCTGAGAGGAAGAGGCAGCGGTTCCCTGAAGCTCATCAGATTCAGGAAAGGAAACCAAGGCCTGATCCGCCAGTATGGTGCTATTGTTATCACTTCGACTTTATCCAACTGGAGCCGCTGTAGGAATTTTAGCATGATCGGAGTTGGCGGGAAGGCATATGCCCTGTTGAAGTCCCATTGACTCGTTAATGCATCTACTCCGAAGGCTTGACTGTACCGAGCTCGAGTGTAGTATCTGTCGATCTTGTAATTGCAGGGGGATGCAAACAGATCCACCTCTGGATCGAAATCCAACGATAGGATCCACTTGAAGGTTTGTGGATGCAGTGACCATTCGTTGTTGTCTAGATTGCTGCGTGACAGGAAGTCCGCTTGAATGTTCTGCTCCCCTGGAATGAAGACTGCTGTTAAGTTGAGCAGATTCTTCTGAGCCCAGGTCATGATGGGCTCGACCTCCTGGAGAAGGGCAGAGCTCTGAGTGCCCCCTTGTCTCTTCACATATGCCACAGCGGTGGTATTGTCCATTTTTAGTAGGACCGACTTCCCTTTCAGAAGGTGGGAGAAGGCTTGAAGGGCGCACCATGCCGCGCGCAGTTCCAGAATGTTTGAACCTGGAGAGTGGAGATGGGCATCCCATTTGCCCTGAGCCAGTTCTGCCCCACAATGTGCCCCCCAGCCCGCATTCGGATGTAACAGTCACCCAATGGATGGGAGCAAGGGAGTGGCAAGTTGACAAGTTCTTGGTTTGAAGCCACCAGAGGAGACTGTTGCTCATTGACTGTGTTATCCAGATCAACTGATTGAGATCGTCTGTCTTCCATTGCTGGAGAAATCCGGATTGAAAAAGACGAAGCCTCCACATCGCCCATTTGACCATGGGGGATGTGGCCACCATCGTGCCGATTATCTTCAGGCACTGTGATGCCCTTAGGTGAGAGTAGTCTAGGGCTAAGGAGATTCTTTCCCAAATGATTGGTATTTTTTCTTCTGGAAGAGAGATGGTATTCTCTATGGTGTCGAACTGGGCTCCTAGATAGACTAAGCGCTGGGTTGGTTCTAGCTGACTCTTCTCCCGGTTTAGGAGCCATCCGAACTCCAACAGTGTAGAGATCACCTGATCTTTGTGGATCAGCAGCTGCTGCTTGTCTTGGGACAGTACTAGTAGATCGTCCAGATAATGATACAGACGCACACCCTGTATTCTGATAAGGGACATAACTGCTAACAGCACCTTGGAAAAGACTCTTGGAGAAGTCGTTAGCCCGAATGGAAGACAAATAAATTGTAAGTGCTCTTGTTCGACCTGGAACCGCAGATATTTGTGAAAATTTTCCGCCACGGGGACATGAAAATACGCGTCCTTTAGATCTATTGAGATCAACCAGTCGCCTGGTTGAACTACTTTTTGGATGGTTGAGAGTGACTCCATCTTGAATTTCTCGTGCTTTATGTACCTGTTCAGGAAAGTGAGATCTATAACTGGACGCCAAGAGCCGTTCTTCTTTTGTACTAGGAAGAGGGGGGAGTATACCCCCTGGAATTCCTCATCCTTTGGGACGGGCACCACTGCTCCTTGATCTTTCAGGACATTCACATATGAAAGAAGAATTTGTTGTTTTTCTTCTGACCGAGGTAGTGAGGTTTGCATTGGTCTGCACGGAGGGATCTTGGTGAAGGACCATGTGTGACCTGTTGAGACCGTTTTGATGGTCCAATAGTCTGAGATCGAGGCCACCCAGACGTGCCGGAAGAGACGTAGGCGAGCCCCTACCCGACCCGCCTGGGCGGGCCCAATCTCAAAAAGACTTGGTTGGTTCACGCCCACCGGGCGTCTGTTTCTTGCCAGACTTTTGAAAAGAAGATTGGCCTCTATTCCAGTTCCAGCTTCTCCTAAAATCCCGTCCGGGTCTATAGGAGCGTGCCTCCCTCGAATGCTCTGTACTGCGTCTCTGTTGAGGTTTTCTCTGGTTAAACGGGCGCCTGTCCTGGGGAAGAAAACCCGACTTTCCGCCTGTAGCTTTTGAAATGGCGTTGTCAAGTTTGTTCCCAAACAATGAAGTCCCTTCAAAGGGAATTTTGCACCACGCCTGCTTGGAGGCTGGATCAGCAAGCCAGGGGCGTAACCACAGTGCTCATTTGGCCGTGACCGAGGACAACATTGATCTGGCCAGTAAGCGGATGAGGTCAATTGAAGCTTCCCCCAAGAAGGCGATTGCCATTTTAAGTTCTTGCACTGCTGAACTTTGAGCCAGTTCTTCCGAGACACCTTTCAGAACAGAGTCTACATTTTCCACCCAGGCCTCCATTGCTTTGTAGGTAACTGCAAGGGCTAAAGCTGGTTTGCAGGCCGTTCCGGTCAGGCTATATATTCTTTGGAGGTCCTGGTCGATCTTTCGATCCAGAGCATCTTTAAATGATACAGTGTCATCTAGCGGGAGGGTAACATGCTTCGCTAGGCGCATTACTGATGCATCTACCAGGGGAGCATTTTCCAAATGCTTAACGTCCTCAGATTTAAAGGGATACAGTCTAGAGGTTTTGCTTAGCATAGAAACCTTCTTATCTCCTTTGCTCTATTCTTCCTCAAACACTCCTTTCAGCTCAGAGGGAAGTGGGAAATTGGAGCGTTCTTTCCCCAGTTCCTTTGTTTTTCTGGGGGGGCAGTGGTATCCTCCAACTTCAAAGTTTCCTTCACTGCCTTGATCAGTGGAGAGACTAAAGCGTAGTCGAATCCCACCGTAGAATCATCTCCCTCCATCTCGTCTTGCGAGGAATAATGGGAGGAATCATGGGGCTGGAATTGGCCGGGATCCTCCTGGGCCTCGTCAGCCAAGGAGCCAGACAAGGTGGTGGACTGGCTCCTCGTGTTGGGGGCAACTATTTCTTTCATAGATTGCTGTACCACACGTTTCACAAGAGACTCAAGGTTTTGTTTTTCGGTCTCTTTCTCACCAACCGCTCGGGCATAACATGGGTCGCATAGCGATTTGCCCTCCGGGATTCTGGTCTTACATTCCCAACAGGCTCTGTGGTCAGAGCGATCATCGCGGTGGTGGTGGCGGTGACTAGAGGAGCAATGGGAACGTCTCCTATGTCTAGAGGGGGTATGTGAACGTCCCCTATGATGATGGGTCCTAGACGTAGTGTCGCGTCTGGACCTGGATGATGAGTGATGATGCTGATGCGGCCTGGCAAGGTCCCTGTCTTGTGACTGATGAACTGAAGTAGCCAGGCTGTAAGAGATAATACAGACAAAGGGAGGGGGAGGAAGGTGGGCAGGATGTAACCGTTAGCAACCACCAGACAGGCACAAAAGACACCAACCCCCTACCCACTCCGCACATACCTTGTGCGGGAGGGCTGGCCACACCGCGGTGAAGAAGAGTCCATGATGAGGCAAGACAAACGCAAAACTCTGAGACTACCTAGGACAAAAAGTAAGCAACACAAACAAAAAAAAAAGAATTTTTTTTTTTTTTAAAACTGTCTCTTTAAGAGACACTTGCATGACTGCCTAAAAAATGTTGCCTACCTTGTCCCAGCAGAACCAAGCTCCGGGATGCTGCCGTCAAAGCCCACAGGTTATCCCACCTATACAGGGCTCCTCAGCGGTTTAAATTCCCCGCTGTAGTGATGTCACGGACGGTCCCGCTGCGCGCATGCGCAGAGGGGACTGGCCCACTGCGCCTGTGCGGCCCCCGACCCGCCGCCGTACCGCGCATGCGCGAAAACCAAACCTCGGTTTCACCGCGGCTCTGCGCATGCGCAGACGTACGGCGGACCGGGAGGCAGGAAGTAAAGTGGCGTCCTGGAACGCAGAAGCGTTCCACAAACGGCGCAAAACAAAAACAAAGATGCACAAAAGGGAGGGACACAGACAAGATGACACACAAAAACGGTCTACCAAGGAGGTAATGAAGAAGTCTTCAGACCTTGCCAGCCAGTCCTACATCCATCCTGGTACACTGGGCCACATCCCTTCCACCATAGGGGTATTAACTGACCGAAGACCACTCGCCCGCTCATAGCTGGGCCCTGGGTGCACCGCACAACTGGTACCTGATCCGACGGACATCCTGGACTGCACCTGAATTGCATGATGAAGGGTCCATGTGAGGAGGACAGAAAAGGAACACCTGTCTGTAGAGGTGAGCTCAAATTTATGGGTAAGGGGTCCTATAGCTGTGGAGAGGAGGCGGGGTTAACCCACACGTAGTCTGCCATGGAGTCTGTCAGGAAAATTACTATTTAACAGTTTCTTCTTCTGTTCCATGTTTCTATTTTAAATTATTTGCTGGAAACATTTTTTTCTAAAGCACATTAATACATTAAAAACAGGGGTGCACGGATATCTGCGCTAACTATAAACCAAAATAATATGCAGCGCTTCAGTAAAAAGACATATGTGTTATAGGCCATGTGATAGAATCAATGTAAGATGAAAGACTGGTATAGACACCTCCACCAAGCTTCAGTGTGCAAAAATGAAAAAGCACACCACACCAACGTGCTCTCAATCCGCTTACCAGAATTAATATAATAACAAGCAATGTGATCATAGAATGCAGGAGGTTAAATGACAAAGGCAACTCTCCAGGCTTGATGGATGGATGGTAGATATCATCAGCATCAAAGGAAGGATTCCAGGACTCAAACAGGCAGATGAAAAGATTGTACGATCATCAACGGGAGATCAGACCCAGTATGGGAAAAGAAGCAATCATAGTGAAGCCCGTAAAAGTAAACCATACAGCATTTTTTGTAGTCTACTTACAGGATAAACAGGAACATAAGACATAAAAAACTTTGCGGCTCTCAGCGTGCTTGCATCGCCCAGCCTGACATGTTTAATCCTACTCGGATATCATCAGAGGCGTGGCCTGTGACGCAAGCACGCTCATTTAAATACAATCACAATAACAACATCCATGTCCTTGATAGGACAGCACAGAGATGGTGAACAGCTGTATGTAATCATGGTGATTCACGCTGCGGCCGCGCATGCGCAGTACGGCCTTGCTAGTGTATACAAGGAAGTGAAGGAGACTACAACAGCGTGCGGCCGCACATACACAATACGGCCACGATGGTCAGGTGAAAGAAGGAGCAAATGAAGACACTGCAACCTTCTAATATTTCTGGGAGGCGGGACAGCACCACCGCCAGGTCCGGACTGGGACAAAAAATAGGCCCGGCATTTTAGACTGAGCAGCCCGGTGGGGGGGGGGGGGGGCGCGGCGGCGGCGCTTTGCAGCGGCGGTTAATGATGGGATGTGGGGTTCCAGCACCTTGTACCTCTGGACCCCTTTACATTACACAGCACCCTGCACCTCTGGACCCCTTTACATTACACAGCACCTTGCACCTCTGGACCCCTTTACATTACATAGCACCACACTTCTGGACCCTTTTACAATACACAGCACCCTGCACCTCTGGGCCCCTTTATATTACACAGCACCCTGCACCTCTGGGCCCCTTTACATCACACAGCACCCTGCACCTCTGGACCCCTTTACATTACACAGCACCCTGCACCTCTGGACCCCTTTACATTACACAGCACCCTGCACCTCTGGACCCCTTTACATTACACAGCACATTGCACCTCTGGACCCTTTTACATTACACAGCACCCTGCACTTCTGGACCCCTTTACGTTACATAGCACCGAAAATGCCTGATTATGTATGTGTGTGTATATATATATATATATATATATATATATATATATATATATATATATATATATATATATTCTTTTTGTATTTGTGTTTGAAACAGCAATAAAAAGTAATTAAATAACATAGCACCGCACCTCTGGACCCCTTTACATTACACAGCCCCCCCACAGTTTGTTACAGACACCCCCTAACATTTCTGGACCCCCTGCATGTTGCACAGACCTCCCTACACTACAGACCCCCTCCCTACAGTGCAGACCCCCTCCCTACAGTACAGACCCCCTCCCTACAGTACAGATCCCCCTACAGTACAGACCCCCCCACATTAGAGACCCCCTCTGCAATATAACCCCCCACTACATTACAGCCCACCTCTACAATACAGCCCCCCTCTACAATACAGACCCCCCTACATTACAGACCCCCTCCCTACAGTGCAGACCCCCTCCCTACAGTACAGACCCCCCTACATTACAGACCCCCCTACATTAGACCCCCTCTACAATACAGACCCCCCTCTACAATACAGACCCCCCTACAATACAGACCCCCCTACAATACAGAATAGGAAATAAATATTGCGCTAGTCTCAAAACAAAATAAAGATAAAAAAATGGTAAAGCTGCTACATAAAATATGACTAGTATTAGATGTATGTGAATGAAAATGTAGCGCTAGCAATGAAAGAGAGGCCAAAGAATTGGTCTCAAGGTAAAAGTGAATGTGGATATAAAACAACAACAATAAAGTGAGTCCACAAAATGTCCATACATGTATCCGTGATAGGAAAAAATATTTGAAGCCACACGTGAAACAATATGGGTCATCACAACTTCTGAAGATGAAGAGAGGTAGAATACCCTTACCGAAACAGGTGGATCTGCGGGTTTAAGGCAGATCAAAAAGGTGTTGAAAAGACTCAGGGGCGGTTCCCTTCTACTTGTCTGAAGGCTGGACCACACGAATCTCAGATGAAAACTCCCCGGCAGATTCCCCGACTTGGAAGGTTTCGAAAACGATCTCCATAGACATCAGATAGGACAGAAACCACCTTGAATTCTGATTTTTTTTCCGGAGTAGCAATCGCACATAGGGAGAGAGCTTCAACTCAATCGACCAACTGCTCAGCTGCCACTTCCAGTAATGTCTCCTCTCTACTTCCTCCCAGAACCCCCCTACAATACAGAACCCCCCCTACATTACAGACCCTCCTCTACAATACAGACCCCCCTACAATACAGAACCCACCTATAATACAGAACCCCCCCCTACAATACAGACCCCCCTACATTACAGACCCCCCTACAATACAGACCCTCCTACATTTCAGACCCAGCTAAAATACAGAACCGCCTACATTTCAGACCCCCCCTACAATACAGAACCCCCCCTACATTTCAGACCCCCCCTACAATACAGAACCCCCCTACATTTCAGACCCCCCAACAATACAGAACCCCCTACATTACAGACTCCCCTACAATACAGAACCCCCCCTACAATACAGACCCCCCTACATTACAGACCCCCCCTACAATACAAAACCCCCCTACATTATGCCCGGTATGCCCTATGGCCAGTCCGGGCCTGACCACCGCCCACCGGAAGTGATGTAAACACCCGGCCAATAGAGGAAACACCAACCAAATGTTATAGTGACACCCAGTGGGAGGAAATTAATTGTTCCAAACCGGATATGATGTCACTGGAATGCATTCTGGCCCTGTTTGCACTCCAAGGGAAAGGAAACAGGAAGAGAATGATTATGGGTAACAGAACAGGGACAACCAAATGTCACCATTAACAATAAATGCACAAATTTCATATCAATTAAAAACACACTCATATCAAAAGCAATGATAACATTAGCATAGCCCGACATGGGGCAATTGACCACCCCTACCAAATATTAGATCACTGCATATTTAACATGAGCTATGGTATGATAATGATACAACACCAAAGAAATAAAAAAAAAACATAAAAAAACATTAATTGATACCATAACAAGAGAGGAATAGATAGGAGGCTCCCCAGTAAATGGCATCATCAATTTAAGATAAAAATATATATATATATATATATATATATATATATATATATATATATATATATAAAAATTCATTAAAAAACATATATATATGAAAATCCATTAATAACAAATAATAAAAACTGCATATGAACACCGCCCACTAGTGCCTAAACCATATGAGTACTAAAATTTAACTATTATTAATGAAACAGTTAACATCCCAGTCGACATTCATGCCGAAAGGGGTGTAACACTTCAGGTCGTATATCCAGCGGGTCTCAAGTCTGGAAATTTCCCGCTTGGACATACTCCCACGCCAATGCGGATTGAACCTGTCAATGGCCACAAAGGTGGTGCCTCTGGGATCTTTATTATGACATTCCAAATAGTGCAGAGAAACTGTGTGCTTCGGAAAACCTTCCTGATATTTGTAATATGTTCATTGACACGAACATGCATGGCTCGTGACGTGCAGGCCCACATACTGAAGGCCGCATGGGCAAATCAGGAGTTATACTACATTCAGAGAAGTGCAGGTGATGAAGGTGTTAATATCAAAAACCCTACCTGTAGTAGGGGATTTGAACTGACAAATTTTTCTGCTTTTGTCCTTATTGATTATGCACACATTACAATAACAACAGGGGAGATAACCTTTGGAGTTCTGAAAAAATGACACCCTGTTTGGAGCATCCAGAATATTGGGTGCTATTTGAAGTATTAAAGGGGGGACTCTTCTAAAGACAATCTGTGGCCGATCAGGGAGAACTGGACCTAAAATCTTATCATTCTTCAGAACCCCCCAATGCTTAGTCATAATTTTCTTGATATCACGATGTTGATGGGAAAAAGTAGTAGCCGTCGAAAAATTATAAATCGATCCCATTGGAAAAGGCTCTCCCTTTATTTTGAAGGACAGAAGATCGATCTAAGTTACCTATTTCATTGATAGTCACATTCAGCTCATTAGCAGCATAACCTTTCTCAAAAAATCTCTCCTTCAGAGTAGTGGCCTGTATAAAAAAATCTTCTCTAATGCCGTGTACACACGACCGTTTTTCTCGTCGAGAAAAATGAAATTTTTTCCTTTTGACGAGAAAAACGATCGTCTGTGGGCATTTTGTCGTTTTTCTTGACGAGAAAAACGGCATTAAAAACGACGAGAAAAATCAGAACATGTTCTAATTTTTCTCGTCGTTTTTCCCGACATTTTTTCCGCGGCAGTTTTCCCATAGGGAAACACTGCCACGGAGCCCACAGACGGTCATTTTTCTCGACAAGAGAAAAAATGTCATGAAAAACGACCGTGTGTGGGGAACAAGCCGTTCCCTCGTTTTTTTAATGTCATTATTCACATTATTTTTAACCGCCGTGAATAATGATCGTATGTACGCGGCATTAGAGTACAATTTTGCCTTAAGCGGAGAAATTGGCTTTTCGGAACTGACTTAAGCCACGAGGGATGGTGACAACTACCCTGTCCAATATAGCCATTCCAATCAGTGTTCTTAAAGAACGTAGGCATATTAAATGTACCATTCTTGATCCGTATACTTAAATCCAAGAAATTACTCTTATCCGTGCTTATCCGTGCTACTCTCAAACTGTAGTACAATTCCCAATGAATTGTCAATAAGTTGTCGCATGAACGCAGACAATGACGAAATGTCGCCGTCCCACAGGAGGAGGATGTCGTCTATATATCTGCCCCAGAAGACCAACGCTAGTCTCCTGTTGGCATAGACGACATCCTCCTCCCATTTGGCCATAAACAAATTGGCCATTCTGGGCGCAAACTGCGCAAGGTAATGGGTCCCTCCGAACCAAAAATAATTATGGGTCATAGCATATTATAACAGGTCCAATATAAATTCTTGTTGGGACGAGATCAACTCAGAGTTTCTCTTTAAAAACATCTCCACAGCCTCTAAACCATCGGAATGTGAGATAATGGTGTAGAGGGAGGTCACATCGGCTGTGGCAAAGATGTAACCCTCCCTCCACTCCAAGCCCTCAAAACTGCGAATCACTTGTGCAGAATCTTTGATATAGAATGGAGTACCCCATGCCCCATGTCCCATGTTGGGCTATGCTAATGTTATGATCGCATTGATATAAGTATGTTTTTAATTGATATGAAATGTGTGCATTTATTGTTAATGGTGACATTTGGTTGTCCCCGTTCTGCTATCCATAATCATTCTCTTCCTGTTTCCTTTCCCTTGGAGTGCAAACAGGGCCATAATGCGTTACAGTGATATCATATCTGGTTAGGAACGATTAATTTCCTCCCACCGGGTGTCATTCTAACATTTGGATGGTGTTTCCTCTATTGGCCGGGTATTTACATCACTTCCGGTGGGCGGTGGTGCTGTCCCGTTTCCCGGTAGTGTTAGAAGGTTGCAGTGTCTTCATTTGCCCCTTCTTTAACCTGACCATCGCGGCCGTATTGCACATGCGTGGCCACACAGTGTTGTAGTTTTCTTCACTTCCTTGTATACACTAGCGTGGCCGTACTGCGCATGTGCGGCCGCACGTTGTTGTAATCTCCTTCACTTCCTTGTATACACTAGCACGGCCATACTGCACATGCGCAGCCGCAGCGTGAATCACCATGATTACATACAGCTGTTCACCATCTCTGTGCTGTCCTATCAAGGACATGGATGTTGTTATTGTGTTTGTATTTAAATGGGTGTGCTTGCGTCACAGGCCACGTCTCTGATGATATCCGAGTAGGATGAAACATGTCAGGCTGGGCGATGCAAGCATGCTGAGAGCCGCAGAGTTTTTTATGCCTTATGTTCCTGTTTATCCTGTAAGAAGACTACAATAAATGCTGTATGGTTTACTTTTACGGGCTTCACTATGATTGCTTCTTTTCTCATACTGGGTCTGATCTCCCGTTGATGATCGTACAATTTTTTCATCTGCCTGTTTGAGTCCTGGAATCCTTCCTTTGATGTTGATGATATCTACCATCCATCCATCAAGCCTGGAGAGTTGCCTTTGTCATTTGACCTCCTGCATCCTATGATCACATTGCTTGTTATTATATTAATTCTGGTAAGCAGATTGGGAGCACGTTGGTGTGGTGTGCTTTTTCATTTTTGCACACTGAAGCTTGGTGGAGGTGTCTATACCAGTCTTTCATCTTACATTGATTCTATCACATGGACTATAACACATATGTCTTTTCACTGAAGCGCTGCATTTTGGACCTTTTTACATTAATACATTGTTATCTTTAAGGATTTACTGTTAAAAATATGTGGTTTAGGGTATATCTGTTTTATTTTAAATCAGTAAGAACTATAAATTACTGATGCATTATGGGAAAAATGAAATGTATGCAAAAAAAAAGAAGAAAAAACATTAATTCTTTTGTAAATAACTTTAACATGCTTTGTATCGAAAATGTAATATTAATGTTGCAGTAAATAGAACAAGCAGCAGAATTAAATGTATGTTTTTTTCCCTCACATTAATGGTATCAGTCAGAGGACTTTAGGATGACGAGCCCTATTTGTCCCCCCAAAATATATATATGTAATAATTCTTTATCATAAGTAGTTACAAAGTTATAGACTCATGAACAGACACATAGCAGAAATGTGAAATATGGTCTGGTCCATAGGGGGTAAACAGGTGTGAGAGCCGAAGTGGTTAACAAGGAACACTGCAAGGGTGCCGAATCATACTATGGTAACCATCGGCTGATATTAGCATAAAACAACCACTGCAATAAAAAAGGGGATGACCTAACATAATATACTGCATTACCTCCATGGTGTAAATACATGTACAAAAAAATCAATCAAGTATTGACTATAGTCTATAGAGTGTCCATACAGCCAGTTATAAATGATATAGTAAATTCCACTTCCCTTTTCCCTTTCCCCTTTGTTTGTTCTATGAACGCCTCACTCCATTTCTGCTATTGGATCAATACCACTGATTAGGTGATACATAATAAATGACGGATTTAAAATATGGATGTTTTGAAACTAAAAACAAACTCTTCATGAAAAGCAGCAACCAGTCCCAGGCTTGTGATTCCTATAGGGCATCCCAAATTTGGACCAGGGGTTCCAGATGTAGTACTGGCACAATCTTCTGGCTCCTGTGTAAGGGCATACTCTGGATACTTTTCTAATGGCTCAGTCCATTCAGCCCCAACATCCTATCCACACATGTGGCAACCAATCTTGACTCACCAAGAGTCCCTTCAGTCACAGTCAATCCTGCAAACTATGCCAAAAAAAACCTGTATTGCTCCCTAGCTGCAGGACATTAAGCCAGTTCCTGAGCTGCGGCCTACAGCTTGTAGTGATGGTGGGTCTGAGATCCCAAAAAGCATCCCTCCGGTTTACTATATTGTTCAGGTTTCTCTAGAGGCTTTTGTCTCTAGTGGTCCCAGGTCTAGTCCACAGGAATCCCTGCCAAACAGGTTTCCAGGCGCATACACCCACAGTAACCTGCTTACCGTCACCTAGTAGGCAGACCCTCCTTTACTAGGCCACCACTCATTCGTGGTCTGAACTGGTTGTAATGTCCACACTCCCCGGGTATAACAAGTTAGTTATTCAGATCGTATTGAACTCTCTGCATAAGCATAAGTTTTCAGCAATTCAGCCTCCATATTTTCTCATTATAGGCTTCCTCTAATAAAATGAACAGCCTGCCAAATAGTCCAATCGAAATTCACATTTCGCACTAGTGTGAACCCAGCCTTAGACCTTCCAACAACAATGTAAGCGAGGCCCTGCCTGATTGGATACAGATAGATAATATAGTTCAGGTGGCCCCTTGTATTACATGTTTTGGTAAATCTAAAGTTAATTGTACTGTCAGGTAGTAATGTGTATGGTGAGCGTTAGACCCCTTTCACACTGACTCATTTTTCAGGCAGTTTTTGGCTAAAAATAGCGCCTGTAAAGCACCTGAAAAACACCTCCCCTGCAGTCCCGGTGTGAAAGCCAGAGGGCTTTCACACTGGGGTGCTGCGCTGGCAAGACTTTAAAAAAAGTCCTTCAAGCAGCATCTTTGGGGCGGTGAAGGAGTGTATACACCGCTCCTGCCCATTGAAATTAATAGGCACCGCTGCCGAAGCACCTGCAAAGCACTTAGGTAGGAGAACATTTAACCCTTTATTCGGCCACTAGCAGAGGTTAAAAGTGCCCTGCTAGTGGCCGAATAGCGCCGTTAAAATGAAAAGCGTTGCTTAAAACGATGGTAAAGCACCACTAAAACTAGCAGCATTTTACTATCAACGCCCGCCCGCCCCAGTGTGAAATCTTCTATAGTAAGATCTTTGGGTTTCATTTCCATCTATGGGTGTTCCGACTCTCCCTGATGGATTTTTATTTATGTATATATTGTATTTTATGTAGAATGCAACAAGAATAGTTGTATAAGATAATTTCATTATATGGATATGTCAATTTTGCCTAGGTGAGAAAGATGAAAGTGCAGGCTAAGCTTCCTAAAAAAGCCCCACCAAAAATGTTTTTATTTTTAATTGTCTTAACAGAGGGGGGAACTGAAATATTTATTTTTGTGCTGATTGAACTACAGTCTAAACAAAAACAGTTTTAAACTGTGGAGTACAGATTTAAATTGATTCATTAGTAGTGTTACCCCCCTAGGAGCAGCTTAGAGGTTTCCCGGATCCTTTTCCTTGTCATTTCCTCACAGAAAAACACACAGTTCTAATCTTTCTTCAGGCTCATTAACTAGTCTAGGCGTATGCTTTTTCTGATGCTTCTGTAGCGCCCACCCCATTTAGAGGTGCTATATACCCAAATTTAGGGGCTGGTCTGAGATAGTAGTTGGGCTCAGACCGTTCTCAATTTGTAGGTTGTGCTATTTTATTTCCAGGTGGTATACTGGTGTGCAGTTCCCTGTGGCCTGTAGGTGGCACTGCAATTATGGGTCAGGGTTGAACCACTGGTATTAGTGCTGTGCCTTGGGGTGTCCTCTCTCGGCAGCGGTACAGTGGTTGTGTTTGGACTGCTGTGCATGCTGGGAGAGGATACATAAGGGGCAGACGCCGCCTGGGAGGGGTCTTCGGAGGAGGAGAGGAGTCGGAGTCCAAGTGCGTGGCATGGCCCTCTAGGCCATGGAGCCACGTGTGCACCAGTCCCAGGCACCTTTAGTCCTGGGGCTGCATCTTCAACAATGGGCCCAGCACCTTTAGCTGGAGCCCACTTCTAGGAAGAGGAGTCCCAGGGTGTCCCTCGCGAGGGAGCCCGCTTCTAAGAAGTGGAGGCCGGGGGAGGACTTTTCTGACGAACCAGCGAGAGTTCACGGTGAAAGAGGAGGCCCGGTAACTTTCTGGAGGGATCCTTCTGTCCACCAAGGGCCTGGTGGTGTGCTGCTGCTGGCACCTGTCCTTGTGTACCAGAAGCTAAGAGGTTCGGGGTCTGATAGATTCTGTGGCAGAGAGTCTCCCGATCGCATCTAGGAAAAGAACCTGATTGATCGTTCGAGCATAATTTCGGCTGCTGGGATCCACTTTGTGGGAGACTATCCGGGTGAGCTAAACCTACTCTGGGATAGAGTAGCGATTGTGATATCCATTTGTGCCTGGTCTAACCTCCCAAAACCTTGCTGTCCTGTCTCTCATCCGCCCTTTTCTATCTGCTGATCATTGAGAAAATAAACTCAACATTTGAGTTTAAAGTGGTGTGGACATTCAAATTACTTGGGGGGGAAACAGAGACTTGTCCCTATATCCTAGGAGATAAGAACCAACTGATGGAAGAACCTAGCTGTGGGACCCAAATACATAACACCGCTTAACCTCCTCAAACAGGAGGGTACGGGCATATAGTACTGTGTGCCTTTTTCCTGCAAGTGAGCCACAGGTAGGGAAAAGGGTTCGTGTGCTACACTTCAATGAGACACTTTCCCCTCTGATACAGACTAGATCCTCAAACGACTTTCCCTCAGTCAGCTTTCAGGAACTTTTCCACCTAAGGCCTTAACATCCCACAGTGACATGGCAAATTGGCCTAGGGGGCTAGCAGCCCCCCCAGGCTATGATCACCTCCTCAGGGAAAAACACCAGGCTGCTCTCTGTCTCAGAGTATTTATATAGACTCTGTCACCATCTAGGCACTTCTCTCTAGGGATTGGCCATGGCTGTATGAATATTCAGCTGCTGATTATACTCTTCCTGCCCACTAACTTCCAGAACATTTCTGGACCAGCCAGGGGGAAGCAGTCAATTCTGCAGCCACTGAAATATAGAACAAGCCAGAACAATCAACATGGCCCCACTGATTACAGTGAGCCAAACTAAAAAAATTCCTAACAATGAAATGCAGCTCCACTGATACAGTGAGCCAGAACTAAATTTACCTAATCCTATCATCTATCCAGGAGGGTGCTACACATGCAAACACCTATTACAAAATTATTGCAGATCCTTTTGGGATTTACTTCCATTTTCTGCTGAACTACCATAGTCTCCACTATATATGGTAGCCATTTGTGAAATAGCTACATCATAAGACTTCCTAAAACTCCAGTTTTGATTTTGCGCAAACATGGCTAGGTTTAATCATCCTCTTTTTCTTGTCAATTCATTTTATTTGAAAGTATAAAAGAAAAGTCGACATTTACAATGTAATACAAAGAGTTCTTGATAACATGGACAGCTGTTGGATAACACAGAATTTACATTTTCAAGGGTATGGCGATTGTAGCAGTATTAGTGCACTTATACTTTGTTATAAATTGTTATAAAAACAATTGAGTATTGTCCATGATACTTTTTTTTATTTGCATTAACATCCAAATTTTCAGGACAAGCTTTCACGGTGGGCCCCTCTCTTCAAGGTCCAAGCAGTACTAATAGCCATATTCAAGCATTACAATTTCAAGAGATGATGGTCAAAGTCTTGTGGGAGGTAACAGAAAATCCATGGTTCCCAAACTTGTGAAGTTTGGGTCTGTTGCCCCGAAGTCATTAAACATAGTTCAATGGACTAATTTAACCCCAGATGATTCATCCACTTTATAGACTCCAGAAATAATATAAGGTCTAAGCTCAGCCCACCTGCTGTAGTCATTACTAAGAGGTCTCATTCAACCTCTTTGATTTCTCATTTAATTTGCATTATAGATGTAGCGGAGGCTGCTCTGTCACCTGCGGCCTCACACCTAATGCCATCGATGCTGGCAGTCACCAGAATGGACACTGACACAGGCGCTCATTTAAGCAGAGTGCACCTGTTAGTCCAGCAGGGGGATTTCTCCCCCTCCCTCGTGTCTTCCTTGTGTGACGAGCGGCGCTTGCACACAGGCATCTGCCTGCGCTGCTCTCTCTCTTGTCTCTATTGGCAAGGAGAGAGAGCCAATGATCAAGCAGCAGCAGAGGACTATGGGACATGAAGTTCTATCACAAAGTGACCCCACTGACTCTTAAAGAGGCAGGACTACAAAGCTCAGCCTGCACTGCAAAGAGAGGGGAGAATTGTGGGAAAGACTATAAAGTGTTTTTTAGAACAGGCCCAAGCCCTCTTGCTTCCCAGGATCCATTGTGTGTGCACCATCTTGCCGCTGTGTGAGAGGACTGTGGCCTATGGCACGGTGCACAGCCTACAGCTCTAGCCACAGAGGGTCGGTACATCACCCACTACTAGAAGGACACTTGGCAGCAGAGAAGAATGCTGAGGATCCGGCCGAATCGCTGAAGCAGCAGGCTGATCATCACCTTTGTCCATCTGCAGCAAACAGAATCAGTTGATTATCCTCCGTAAGGTTGCTGGACATTAGCAGGATTGGTGAGAGAGTATTTACCAACAAATTTCACAGTCAGCTATTATTAATACACCTAGAACACTGTGCAAAGAAAACACTGCCTGGATTACATAGAGGATTGTTAAAAGACTGAATCAGCTTGCTTTATCCACTATTACTTTGCCACATTAAGGAATTCTGGTGTTAAGAGCTTCAACCTTCCGGTGAAGACAGTAGTAAAGGCCTTGCATTTAACATCGCTGTTCATTACTCTTAAAGGGGACATATCACTAGCATCTATAGTACATTGTTTCGCAATAGGATAAAAGATACTATAGTCCGGCCTGGGGTTCCCCTTTAGCAGTGGTAATATCTACAGCAATCAATAGCTTCTTTGAGGAACTTATCTATTACTGTTTATTACTGTATTCGTTGGTATTATTTACTTGTTGCTAAATGTTAATCTGACTGCTTTAAAACTGTTTCAACCGAGTCTTGGCTATTTATCCAGGACTTGGCTGACTAATATAGTTTTAAGTCTCTTCTCTTGACTAAGTAAATCAGAGAGAGCTGAAATACTTGATCTGCGTCTGTGTGTCATTAATTATGCTATTCCACTAACCACTTTGCTAGGTGTGCCAGTATGGGCTGAGACGGTTCTTGGGGTTGAAGGGCAGAGTAACGTATTGAACAAACTTAAGCGGCTCCTACAGGGGTAGGACTACATAGAGAATCAGCAGGGAATTGTGCCAACGGCAAATTCAGCAAGAACACGTCAACACTATAACTACCAAATAAAGCTATAAAAGCAGCAAGTGGTTTAGGTCACAGGGTTTAGCTAGAACTCAAATAGCAATTTTAAAAACATATAAGTGGAATCTGTTGAAATGAGCTAAGAACATTTTCAGCAAATACACAAAATATTCACTGATCTCCCCAGAAATGCAGTGTACTTGACACTTCCTGTGATCCGCACCAAAGATTATATTCCTTCCTACCACATTTCAATAAACTACCAATTGTCCTGCTCCCAACCTAATAGAGATGAAGAGATACAGACATGTATGTTGTCCATATCAGGGGACCAGCCTGGGGTAACAACTATGGTTCCCTCCATTGATACAGTGGAGGAGTGACAAAACCACTTAGGGACCAGGCAGGATCACCAGATAAAAATAAATCAAAAGAAGATTGAAAAAATTAAATAAATGCAAGCACCTAGGACTAGGGCTAGTAAGCTGCAAAATATTACATTTTTGGTTTTGGGTTTAGATACACTTTAAAGCGGAGGTCTGCCAAATATTTTTTTGTTAAAAGTCAGCAGCTACAAATACTGCAGCTGCTGACTTTACAATAAGGACACTTACCTGTCCAACGCGGCCGTGATGTCGGCACCTGAGGCCGACCCGTCCCTCGGTCCTCGGAGGCTGCCGCCGCCATCTTCGGTAAGGAAATAGGAAGTGAAGCCGCAAGGCTTCACTTCCTGGTTCCCTACTGCGCATTCGCGACTCGCGCTGCACAATGCCACTGGTCCCTGCTGTCTTCTGGGACCCGTGTGTCTCCCAGAAGACAGCGGGGGGCGTTGGATGTAGCGTAGACTCCCGCAGATAATGCAGGGGTCTATGCCCGGAAGTGGGTGCAAATAATCCGGACAGTGGAGGTTTCATTTTTGTGTGGACCTCCGCTTTAAGCAGCAAATCTATTTAAATCCTGCACATGGGGCGTGGCCAAGCTATGGTGGAGTGAGGACGTGTGTGCTCTCAGCTCCGCTCACGCCACAGCATTTTTCAGCTTTCCCCGGGGGATATTCGACGGGGAACTTACCTGAGCATGTCCCAGCGAACGAGGGCGTCCTCCCAGCCTCTGAAGGCAGATCGGGCGGCACAGGGAACGATGGATTCGTTCTGCACGGAGCCGCGGCGGACCGGGAGAATAGACTCCAAGATGGCGACGGAGAGGAAAGGCCCCAAACAGCACGGGGATGCAGCTTCTGGCTCGGCGGCCTCTCTTACTCCATCTGCTCAGCTGGTGAGTGACACAGCCCCCCCTGCATCCCCAGGCCCCCCTTCCCCGCAGGGATCAGGCCCGGATCCTATGGACTTGCTGGGTGATGAAAACCTGAAGAGACACATATGGTCTCTCCCTACCAGGGAGGACCTGGAGCGTTTCACTGCAAGGATTGAGAAGGCTTTCACCCAGGACATAGCCCAGCGTAAGACAGACACTGCACACTTGGGGGGCAGGCTGGAGACCTTAGAGCAGCGCTTTGAGGACTCTCTCCCTAGCATAGCCTTACTGCAAGAAACCTGTAATGCACAGAGCCACAAGATGGAGACCTTAATATCCCAATTGGATGATTTTGAGAACCGCAGCAGGCGAGCTAACATACGCATCAGAGGTATGCCGGAAGCCACTGGGCCGCGGGATATAATCCCTTCTTTGGAGGGGGTGTTCAGGGAAATACTGGGACTTCCAGCCACCACTCCGATAGAGATTGATCGGGCTCACAGAGCTCTGAAGCCACCTTCCCAGGACCCTGAATCCCCATGGGACATTATTTGTAAACTTCATAAGTACACTTTAAAGGATCGCATAATGCAGAAAATGAGGAACAAGCCTTATTTTGACTTTGATGGAGCTAAACTTTTCTTCTACCAAGATCTCTCCCGGCGCACTCTTATGCAATGCAGGGCTCTGCGACCCCTGTTGTCAGCTCTTCAGACTGCAGGCCTCTCCTACCGCTGGGGCTTTCCCTTTAGTCTCCAAGTAATGCATGAGGGGCGTCAGGAGACGCTGCATACTAAAGATGATCTGCCACACTTCCTCAGGGCCCTGCACCTCGGGGATGTGGACTTTCCGGATTGGAGAGGAGCTCCAGTCTCAACGGCTATCCCTCCCTCGCAGCCCTGGCAAACTGCACCAGGTCGGAGACGCAGGAGGAATAACAGGCGCCGCAATGTCAGCACCTCTTCTGGCCCTTCATCCACTAGAGACTGAGGTGTCCTTGCCCCTTGCTCTTCTATATTAGATGATTCATCTGCACCTTCTTCCTTAACTGGGGTCGACGGACCCTGGGATAGTTTTGTTTCCATTACAGGAACTTTTTGTCTCGTTTTGTTTTGGGTGGTCCTGGCCTCCATAGATTGCACCGTGGGCTGTCGGACTCCCCTTTTTTTTTTTTTTTAAGGGGGGTTGGGGGTGGGGTTTTGTTTGGTGCTTTGTAGCCCCCTGTCATCTGCAGAATCACCTCTTCCTGTCTAGGAGATTTGGCTTGGGACATGCACCGAGAGTGCCCCCGGATAGTACTTTGCTGCTTCATAAGAGGCGGCGTGGGGGGAGTGAGGTTCTTATCTCCCTCATGTTGGTCTATGTTCCCCCAGTAGGCCTACCCACAGTGGGTGTTTTCCCTTTAAGGGTTGGTGGGCTGCGACCAGGGGCCTTCCTTGTGGTGGGAGGACACACCTGGTCGGGTTCGCTTCGAGTGTCTTTCTTGGATGGGTTGGCTAGACATGGCTCGCTTAGGCGGGCTATGCCTCCTGACCCGCTTAACAATGTTCTTTTTTTTGTTCTCATGTTGTTGCTTATTGTGTGTCTTTGTGTTGTCTCCCCTACCTGCCCTAATCTTTTCCTCTCTTCTTCCCACTTCCTCCTTTCTTTTCGTCTGAAGTTCTCTCAGGTACTCCTTCCACGGATCTGCTCCTGTTGGGTTCAACGGCTATTCCTTGGCTCTAGCGGACATCCTCGGTCCCCATGGCTTCTGTTAAGGTAGTGTCTTATAATGTTCGGGGTCTTTGCTCTCCACACAAAAGGGGCAGGCTGTGGCTGGAATTGAAACGCTTGGGGGCGCAGATAGTATTTCTGCAGGAGACCCACTTTACAGTCCAATCCACCCCGAAACTCCCGACTCATTTATTCAACCAATGGTTCCTTAGCGCGTCCACGGTCCCTAAGGCCAAGGGAATGGCCATAGCCGTCCACAAGTCCTGCCCCTTCCGCCTTAAAGCACATTTCTCTGATCCTATGGGTAGGTTCGTCCTTTTGAAAGGGGAGATAGCTGGGACTCTTTACACCTTTGCTAACGTATATGCCCCTAACGCCAACCAGTTGGCCTTTGTGGATACCGTACTGGATCGCCTTACTGATTTCCGGGAGGGCCGTCTGATCTTGGGGGGGGACTTTAATATCAGCCCAGATCCTTTATTCGACACTTCTCATAGTCGCTCAGCTCATTCTCATGCGTTCCTAAAAAGGTTTAAGAAAACTATACAATCCCATTTCCTGTTCGATAGCTGGCGGGTGCTCCACCCTTCAGCGAGAGACTATAGCTATTATTCTAGAGTGCATGACGTGTACACTCGTATAGACCTCATTTTTGTAGATCAGCACACCCTCGAGCTACTGCAGGCGGCATCCATAGAGAACATAACTATTTCTGACCATGCTGCGATCACAATCACCTTTGAGGTGTCTCAGGGCGCGTAGCGCCCATGGTCATGGCGCCTGAACGAGAATCTATTGGATGACACTGTAGTAGTGGCGAAGGTCTCGGAAGTAATTTCGCACTATTTTAAGGAAAACACTACGGATGGTGTACGTGAGGGGATGGTCTGGGAGGGCCACAAAGCTGTCATGAGGGGGGAGCTGATTTCACAAGGGGCTAGATGCAAGAGGGCGCGACAAGCAGATTTTCAGAGGATCTTGACCAATCTCCAACAGGCAGAGCTTCGTCATAAGCGTTGTGGGGACCCGGAGGCTTTGGAGAGACTGCTGGAGCTTCGGGGACTTTTTTACTTTCAATATTTTTTTTTTTTTTATTAATCAAATGACAAGACGATGTCTCAAAGAATACATTCAATAATCAACAATGTTTGCAAATGAGAAAGTAAGCGTAAGCCGCCAAATGTCCTTCCATCAGGATAAACAGAAATACACCACTTCAACACGATAAATTGAGAAATGCAATATAGAACACTATTGATGGAAATAGTGGTGAGATTGACAGAGTGAAATAACATAGAAATTTAAGAGTTATTAATGATCAGATCATGAAGTATGCTTCAGATTTGTTGGGGACTAACTACATAAAGTCCCAATGAGTCATTTAGGCCTGCAATATTAGGAAGGGATATAGCACAGGGAAAAGGTACAGTATAGGAAGCAAAGGAAAAAAAATGTGGAGTGGGAAGGGAATGTGGAGTGGGAAGGGAATGGGGAGGGGGAGGGATAAAGGGAAAAAAAAAGGGGGGGGGGGGTTCTCTTGTGTACCTTCTCTCGAGTATCAGCAACCTGGAAGTATATGTATTATTAGGACATCCTGTATCTACAAAAATATATCTGATAAGCAGTAAATCTGAAAAAGAGGAGAAAAGGAAAGGAGAAGAAAGAAAAAAAAAAAAGAGAAAAAAAGAAAAAGGGGGGGGGGGGAGAAGAGAGAAGAAGAGAGGGTCAGCCAGAGGTGTATTAGGATGGAGAGATGTATCGTATCCACGGATCCCATATCAGATCAAATTTCTTAGTAGTGTTGCGGAGGATGCAGGTGAGTCTATCATTAACCATGATCCAGTTGAGCTTATTCTTCACCGAATCAAGAGGAACCATCGACTGCTTCCAATATTTAGCAATGGTTATTCTGGCAGCTAAAAGTATGTATATAATTAGCTTCCTCGATTTTTTAGGGACCCCTTCAGGAAGCCTTTGGAAAAGCGCCACCTCCGGGGATCTACGGATATTAATTCCTGTGACAGAGTATACCAGGTTGAATATCCGAATCCAGAATCTAGTGATGTTGGGGCACTTCCACCAAACGTGATACATTGTACCCATCTGGCCACATTTTCTAAAGCAGGTGGGGGATGCAGATGGATGCATCCTAGCGACTCTGGTTGGAACCAAATACCAGCGAAGGAGAGTTTTATAGTTCGCTTCAATTAATGTCGTATTAATTGATACTTTAGATAACGCATAAGCAATATCCTGCCATTCAGCCAAATCAAAAGTGATATCCAAATCCCGTTCCCATTGAATCATGTAAGGGAGTTTAGTATTCGGGTTAGTAAGGGTAGCATATACCGCAGAAATCCGTCCCCGTAGGAGGCCCCTCGTTTGGCAAGATAATTCAAAATTTGTAAGTGTAAAAGGTCTGTCTAACATTTTAAGTTTGGAACGTATAAAGGAAATAAGCTGATTGTACCTAAACAATTCACTAGAGGGCATCTGCAGCGTGTCTTTAAAATATTGCAAAGAGAGTGGTTGATCTCCATCAAGATAGTCTCCTATCCTAAGAAGTCCCTTATTAAGCCACCAGTGAAATAACAATGGAGTCAGGCCGGGAGAAAACTCAGGATTACAGAACAAGGGGGCTAGTGGGGTATGTGGAGACGATAGGCATCTACGATGTCGCACCCTGTCCCAAACCGCTAGGGAGTGAGACAGGGTGGGGCACAAAATGGGGGGGCCGCGGCGGCCTGGGAGCCACATTAGTGATCCGATACTAAAAGGATGGCACGAAAGAGCCTCAATAGAAACCCACAGGGGTGGAGACCCCTTAGCTGTTGTTTAGGAAAGCTGTGTTATTTGAGCTGCTTGATAGTAAGCTTGTAAATCAGGGAGGCCAAGCCCACCACATGGTTTCGAGACAAATAACGTCAGTTTGTTTATGCGAGGTTTTTTATTACCCCAAATAAAATGGAGAACATCCGATTGTAGTTGTTGTAAATCTCCCCTCGGGACTGCAATTGGAAGAGTTCTAAAATAATAAAGTATCCTGGGTAGAAATGTCATCTTAATGGAATTGATTCTACCAAACCAGGATAAGGGATAGTCTGCCCATCGTTGAAGATCTTCTTGGAGACGGCGAAACAGTGGAGGATAGTTAGCCCGATATAGAGTGTTAATTGAAGGCGTCAGCTGAACACCTAGGTACGGAAAGGAGTGTGTCGCCCATTGAAAGTTATATGTAGTTCGTAGATTCCGTTCCATCGAGGGGGGTAAAGAGATATTAAGAGCCATAGTCTTCTGAGTATTTAAAGAAAGCCCTGAGAACTGGGAAAATTGACGAAATAGAGCGAGTAGATTAGGTAGAGTAACTTGAGGGTTAGTGACATACATGAGGACGTCGTCAGCAAAAAGGGAGCATTTATGCTCTTGTTGCCCACAGCATACTCCATGTATTTTGGGGTGGGATCGAATTGCCACAGCTAAGGGTTCAATTGCTAACGCAAAGAGCAAATGGGGAAAGTGGACAACCCTGTCTTGTCCCTCGTCGGATAGGAAATGAAATTGATCTATAACCTCGAATGGAGACCTGGGCCGACGGATTGCTATATATTGTTTGTAATAGGGTGATAAAAGTAGAATCAAATCCAAAGGCCTTTAAGGTGGCAAATAAGTAGTCCCAATTCAAGCTATCAAAGGCCTTATGAAGATCCAATGAAAGCAGCAGTAATTCCCTAGACCATGGGGCATCCCATTTAGAGCGAACTGCAGAAATCAATGTTATAGATCGGCGAATCTGGTCTAGCGTTTGGCGTTGATTTATAAAGCCAGATTGGTCTTTATGTATATACTGTGGCAGAAAAGCACCAAGCCGCAAAGCTAATAATTTCGTCAGAATTTTGAGATCACAATTGATCAGCGATATAGGGCGGTAATTAAGAATATCAGTAGAGTCTCTATTCGGTTTCGGTATGACACTAATGTAAGCCCTATTTTCGTCTAAAAGAACTTCTCCACCGCCTCGCAAGGAATTGAAATAGAGAACCATATGAGGAGCCAATTGTTCAGAAAACGTTTTATAATAATTATTAGGAAGACCGTCAGGGCCAGGCGATTTATGTAAAGACAACAATTTGATAGTGTTACATATTTCTTCACATGTAATGGGTTGATCCATACGTTCTCTATGAGATTCTGTGAGAGACGGCAGAGATAAGGTATGTAGGAAGTCACTAATAGAAGAAGACACATGACCCTGGGCCGGGGTATATAGGTTAGTATAGAAATCTTGAAATTCACTAAGAATCTTTTGAGGATTTTGGGAAAGATTGCCCCTTGAGAGTCTAATTTTCGGGAGAGCAGCCTGTGCATGTTTAGGGGTAAGTTTATGTGCCAGTAAGGAACCCGGCCGGTCACGGCAGGTAAAAATTTTATGATTAGTCCAGCGTAGGCTTTTTTCCGCTTTAGTAGTGAGGCAAATATTAAGTTCTGTACGGGCCTGTTCAAGTTTAAGCAACAAGTCCGGATGTGGGGAACGTTTATGTTGGGTAACTAAAGTTTCGTATTCCTTAGTTTTGACCAAAATCACTTCTTCGTGGGCTTTTTTAAGTCTGGATGCCAACTGAATCAAGAAACCCCGCACTGAAGCTTTGTGTGCTGCCCAGTTAATAGCAGGAGTAGTATCTTCTGCTTTATTAATAGCAAAGTAAGTTTTAAGGTGAGTAATAATATCTAGGCAATAAGATTCATTACTGAGTATAGATTCATTAAGCCTCCAGTGAAATTTAGCCAACTTGATCGTCAAGTTTGAAAACATAACCACCACAGGGTCATGATCAGACCAGGGTGCTGACATAATTTTGGCTGCTGTCAATTTAGGCAATAGTCCCGAATGGAGAATTACATGATCAATACGTGAATAACGATTATGAGCTCTAGAGAAATGGGAATAATCCCTAGTGGTAGGGTTAGCCTCTCTCCAAGCATCAACTAGGCCATGATGATGCAACAGCTGAGCAAGTTTTCGGCTTTGTTTAGGAGGGGACTGAAGTTGTGATAGATGAGATTTGTCTAGTATATGGTCTAACGCTAAATTAGAGTCACCAGCTAAGATTACATCTCCTTCAAACTTCGGTGCCAAAGATCGGAGTAAGGAATCAAAGAACGCTACCTGGTTCGTGTTGGGGGCATAATAGACCAAAAATTTCACTAAATTACCCCCCAAGTGTCCCTTCACCAATAAGTACCTCCCCTCCTGGTCCCTCAGTACTTCAGTTTCAGTAAATTAAAGACATCGCGATAAGCATAACGCCACCCCTCGTTTTTTCTCCCTGGCATTAGCAAAATAACAAACGGGATAGTTTTTATGTATATAACGGGGAGTGAAGGAAGAAGCAAAATGTGTTTCCTGAAGAGCTACAACATCAGCACCCAGTGACTTGTAGTAATTAAACACCTTAATACGCTTAGATGGAGAACCCAATCCCTGGACATTATGAGAAAGCAGTCGTATGGTTCCAGTGGGATCAGTCAACATGGACATGGTAAAAGACAAAAACGGTTGTAATAGACAAACTCACCAACCAACACCAATGTATAGGCATCTCAGGCAACCAAGGGAACCTCCGGCTGACCCTCAGGGAAGAAAAGGAAAAAAGGTTAAAAGTAGAAAAAATAGAAAAAAGAAAAGAGAATAGTCGATACTTGGGCATAAAAACGCCCAGTATCAAGGAGTATAGCATGAACAAAACAAATTAAACAACTGAACAAAATATATTGTAACCATGTAGTCCAGAATCCCGGTTCTGAAAGTGTGGGAGTCTCCACCAATAGTAATGAATGGGGAGAGTCCGACAAGTAGGGAGAGCGCATAGCCGCCTCCCGGCACAAATATGGTATATCAAATAAAGTGCCCGTCTAAATTTTCCTGAGCAGACAATATAAAACAAGAAAACAAAATAAAAGAAAGCAAAAAAAGTATATGTATAATGGACCAGTAATAAGTAGAAGCATAGCAAATATTTTGCAAGACAATTAATAGGTCCCAAGGTCAACAAAACTAGAACGACTTAGAAGGTAAAAGATGCCAGATGTATGGTATTTAAAAAATGTTAACCAAACTTAGGCAATAGCTAATGTCCCGTGAGGGGACCACTGAGAGGCTATTGCTATAAAAAAGGGGGAAAAAGACAATATGTAACAGTCAGGAATCTTCAGGTATCTCGGCGTGAAGTTGCAGTTTTCCTTGAAGACGGAGAAGACCAAAGAGGTGAAAGCGGAGGAGGAGGGCCGTTGGATCTTAATGGGTCTCGGGATGAGGGATTATGAGAGATAAATCCCAACTTCAGTAGGATCTTTTCACCATCGGCGAACGTAGAGAAGGCATATGATCTATTGTTATATGTGAATTGCAAACGGAAAGGATAGTTCCAGCGATAGCGAATATCACGTTGAATCAGAGGGGATAACAGCGGTTTAAATGCTCTTCGTTTTTGAATGGTAGCTTGGGAAATATCCGCAAATATTTGGATATCCTTCAACTTCCAGATCTGGGTGGTCTCTAGCATATCTCATGACCGCTTCCTTGATCCTGAAAAAGTGAGGCTTCACAATCACATCTCGGGGAGGGCCGTCCGGTTTCAGAGAGACCAGGGCTCTGTGAATTCGATCGATCTCCATGTGTGCTTCGTCAATATCTGGAACAGCCGATTGCATCAGGGAAGAAGCTATAGAACTGAAATCTTTAACCGTTTCTGGTAACCCACGGATACGGAAATTATATCGCCTGGCACGATTTTCAAGGTCGTCAATTCTAGTGTAAGCGTCCTCCAAACGATCGTGGAGTTCAGTAATCATGGTAGAGTTCTGCGCCACTCTATGGACAGTGTCATCAACTTTGGATTCAATACTGTCTAAACGACATCCCAGATTCTGAAAATCTTGCTTAATGTCAGAAGCCAATTTAGAAGAGGCTTTCTCCAACTCTTTTTTCAACATGTCCGCAAAGCGAGCAAGGAGAATAGTATCTGGAGAATATGGTAATGGTGCAGGCAGGGGATCTGGAGATCTCTCAGGACTGTCAGGATCTATATCTTGGCCACTATCCTGGCTGAGGAAAACATCTGCCATATCTCTTTCCAGGGCAGAAGAGGTATGGGAAGCAGGGCTTGGAGATGGCAGGGAAGCCTGTGTCAGAGATCTGGCAGGGCTAGATGATGGACAGGGATGGTCTGTCTGCTCACCTGAGGATCGGATGGCTGCGGATGAGCCCATGCAGAGCGATCCGTTGGGAGATGGCTGTCCCTTCTTCTCCTGTAACTGAGGCTGCTGCTGTCCCTTTCCTGCCTGGATAGAACTCGCGCTGGACGCCATCTTGGATCCTTTGGCTGAACCACGAGGCGGGTAGGAACTGCCGCCGTAGGTCCTCCCTGACGATCGGGTATACATGTAGTGTGTCCCCGCGATACGTGTCCGCCGTCCCAGTGCTGTGCTCGGACGAGCGGGATATGAGGGCTGCTGATGAAGGCTCTAAGTGCCGGGAGTGTGCAGAGCGATCTAAGCTTGCATCCGCTCCGGCCGCCCGCGCATGCGCTCTTCAGGGACTTTTTTCTCAATACTTGGACCGTAGGGCTCGCAGACAGCTCCGTTACCTTTCTCATAAGTATTATGAGCATGGTAACAAATGCAGTAGGATGCTTGCTAGGGCCCTCAGAAAACGCAGGGCCCAGACTTATATTCACAGACTTCAATCCGCTTCGGGTGGAGTTGTGTGTCAATCCTCCAAGATTGCCTCTCTGTTCCAGGACTACTATGCGAAGCTCTACTCTTTGGATTCAGATGCTACACCGGAGTCTGCGGCTTCTAGATACAGTGCTGTTAAGGAATATTTGGTAACTTCGGGGCTCCCCTCCTTGTCGGAGGTACAGCAGGCGGAATTGGAGTCCCCTGTGCAGCCCTCCGACATCGAGGAGATTGTTAAATCCTTGCCGAATGGGAAAAGCCCGGGGCCAGATGGATACTCAAAGGCGTACTACAGTACATTTCTCCCGATTTTAGTCGGCCCCATGTGTAGATATTTTAACTCAATTGCAGGGGGAGACCCGATCCCTCCTGAGGCCTTGCTGGCTCATATATCGGTTCTCCCCAAAGAGGGCAAGGACCCTTCTCTGGCACAGAGTTATAGACCAATATCGCTACTGAACCTGGATGTTAAAATCCTTGCTAAAATATTGGCTAATCGCCTTAAACATCTAGTTCCAAATTTAGTACACCCAGACCAAACAGGGTTTGTCACGGGGCGCGAGGCCCGAGACAACTCGCTGCGAGCTATACACCTGATTCATTGGGCGCGCTCTAATCCAAAACAGTCCCCATACCTGGTCCTCTCAACGGATGCGGAGAAGGCTTTTGACCGGGTTGACTAGTCCTTTCTGCGTGCGGTCCTGGAGTCTGTGGGTCTGGGCCCATTCATGTTGACTTGGATCATGGCCTTCTACGCTACCCCAAGCGCCCAAGTCAGGGTGAATGGCATCCTCTCCTCGCGGTTTCCGATTAAAAATGGTACGAGACAGGGCTGCCCCCTCTCACCCCTCCTGTTTGCCCTTACCCTGGAGCCTCTGTTGCGCAGGGTGAGGGCCAACCAGGACATTAAGGGATTGACAGTGGGGAGCATGGAGCATAAGCTATCGGCTTATGCAGATGACGTCCTGTTTCATCTCACCGAACCCCTTATCTCGTTGCCGAACCTCATGAAAGAACTCCATGAGTTTGGAGCATTGTCCAATTTTAAAATCAACTACTCAAAGTCTGAGATTCTGCCGATAGTGCTTCCCCTGTCACTCAAAGAAAGCTTGAAAGCAGCGTTCCCTTTCAAGTGGGCTAGGTCCTCCATAAGGTACCTGGGTATCCAGCTGACCGACCGGTTTGAGACCCTGTATCAGGCCAATTATCCCTCCCTATTGACGACCATCAAAACCGACCTATCTCATTGGACTAAAACGGCCTTTACGTGGCTCGGGCGGGTTAACATTGTTAAGATGAATGTGCTCCCCAGGGTCCTTTTCTACTTGCAGATGTTGCCGGTTCCTCTGCCGAGCACCTTCTTCACTTTAATTAATAGCATGCTCATAGATTTTGTGTGGAGTGCAAAGAAGCCTAGAATAGCCATGAGGGTGCTTAAGCGCTCTAAGAGGGCTGGGGGTCTGGGGATCCCAGACATTCAACGGTATTACAGGGCCATTGTCCTTCAAAGGATTCTGAACTGGAGGTTCCACACCCGTACTAGACTTTGGGTTCCCCTGGAGAAGAGCATGGCGGGAAGAGATTTGGCCTATGCCCCATGGCTAGCGAAGGAGCATAGGGGGCTGTCTGATTTGTCATCCCCCCTAACGAGACAGGCCCTTAGGGTTTGGGACAGGATTAACACGCTATACTCTTTAGCTCCTCCTGGGTCCCCATTGGCCCCACTAGGGGGCTTTTGTTGGTTCCCCCCGGGGGAGCAGAGAGCCTTTTTTAGGAACTGGTTAGATGACCCTAATGCTCCCTGTGGCAAACTTTTGGAGGGTGGGAGACTCCCCCCGTTGGACTTGTTTAGGGCACGCCATGGGACTTTTCCAATGGATTTCTGGCGATACGCGCAGCTTAGCCATTTTTTTGCAACGCAGGTCACCCCTATTCGTACCCCATCTCAACTCTCGCCCTTTGAGCTTCTCTTTGTTGCGGAGGAGCCCATCTCCCACATGATATCCGAGCTCTATCAGCTACTCGGTTCATCCGTGACGGAGACTAAGCCGGCCTACATCAGGGAATGGGAGCGTGATCTGGGGACGGAGTTCACGGAGGCGCAGCTGGCTCCCCTGTACCGACTAACCCACTCTAGCTCCATAGAGTCTAGAACGCAAGAAACGAATTACAAGTTACTGACAAGGTGGTACAGGGTGCCTGCTGTGCTCTCACGCATATACCCCACTGTATCTGATCGATGCTGGAGAGGCTGTGGCCTCCGTGGCACTTTGATTCATATATGGTGGGAATGCCCGAAAATTCAGCCCTTTTGGGAAAAAATTCAGCAACAAATCAAGGCCATACTGGACATAGATGTCCCACTTTTGCCCATACATTTCCTTCTCCATGTGCCGTCTGTGTCGACCAGTAGTTACAGGGGATGCGTACTGCCACATCTCCTGAATGCCGCTAGGCGTTTGATCCCTATTTACTGGAAGCGGGCTCATGTTCCGGGGCTCCAGGATTGGTCCAAGAGGGTACGGGAAATTAAGGAAGCTGAAGAATGGGTGGCGAACTGTAGTAGCAAGAGTGAGCGCTTTCAGGTCATCTGGGCTGCCTGGTTGCAGCACACTTCAGGTGAGGAGTTGGTTCCATCTAATCTGGATACTGCCCTGTTGGAACTTGCAGAGCCCTCCCTTCGGGGACGTAGGGTTGTAGTGGCGCAGGCCCCGGAGACGGAGTCTGAGGATGTGGGAGCCCGGCTAGTGGGATAAGCACTACCAGCCTTTTTCTGGGCTGGCGGAGTCACATGACGCAGGGGGAGCATGCCTGATGGAAGAGGTCCTATTTCCCTATACTTCTCTCTTCTATTCCCCTTTTCTGGCTTTCTTACCCTGCTGTTTCCCGTTTATGTTTGTTTGTCTTGTCTGTGCTTTTATTTTTATTTTTATTATTAACTCAATATGTGGATCCTCACTTATTTGTTCAGCTCAGGTTGTTTACTGGCTGCAGGGGTCGGCCCCATGCTCGGGTCAACTCTTATTAAGCAGGGGGAGTCTCCTCTCCTTCTGCTTGGGAGGGGAGGCTCCTAGACGAGCAGGGTTCTCCCACCTCTTTGTGTCCAAGGGCCGGTTTTGGCCCGGGGAGGATTTGATGGAGGCTACTTGAGCCCCCTCTCCCCATATGGGGCACGGGATGTGGGATCCCCTTGATAAGCTTAGTCCATGACCCCGGTAATTGTTAGCGGACTGGTAAGCAAGTTACGGGGGTGAGGTTCCCCCCGATGGTTTCATTACATTGTCTGGAAAATGGTACCTGTCTCTTTTGATGCCGAGTTATACCTTGTGCACCGTACAGGATTGTATGCTTGATGTGGACCATGTATGCCATAAGTTGCACTTTTGTTTATGTGTATATGTTTCTGCTCAATAAATACAGATTATGCAAAAAAATAAAAATCCTGCACATAAACGTGGTACAGTAATATTTTAGAATTTTTCTTTTCAGCCACAAGATGGCATACTAACATACTTGACTGTGTACACCAATGCAATGTGGATTAATGTCTCCTCAAATGTGTCTTTCTAGATGTCTTTCTTGAATTAAAACAGTATTCTGTATTTATTTGTATTACCTATAATGCAAAGAGAAAATCATTTTTATTTTAAGTTGTTGAAATACTAATTGTTTTGCTTCATTATCAAGATACAGAAAAAAATGAATTTAAAAAAATGTTTGTAGGCATTTGCCTAGCTACATTATCTGACTCTGTTATAATAAAAGCTTGAAAATGTAACATCTGACACATCAGAAAACACTAGCTTGTCCTGTGATTAATTTATGAACTAAAAATCATAAGGGACCAGGGTATGAGCAAGTTCTAAGTACTTGTGTTAGTGAGTGGTGTGGTAGATATTTCACAGGTATCCTGAACATCCAGCCATGCTCCCCAAATTTTCATGGAACTTTTTTTTAGGGCAACCTCTAGCTTCAAAGGTTAGTTTATACATAGGCAAGTTTTGGCTGATGAGCGTTTTTCACAAATTATTATGAAGAGGGTCTGTGTGTGTCCAGTGCAGCACCACCAATTTCCTCACATAGTATAGAATAATTCTCAAGATTTGTTTTTGTGTGGTACCAAGGTTTACTGTATATCATCAAAGATACCCAGAATTCCCCATTTAAAGTTACAAATATTAGATATAGAAAGTGGTCATAAATGAAGAGGGCAATTTGAGACCAAAATAGTCTAATATTGGCACAACTCCAAACCATATGTAAAAAGTCACCAGTTTCTTTGGGGCATTTATGGCAAGTAGGCATGTTTCTATTCTGCATTTTAAACACCACATAGTGGAATATAGTATACTCTATGAAACTCAACTAAATGAGTTTGTCTCTAGCAGATATAACAGTATCAAAGTGGGATTTTAAGAATTCTCACCAGTTGATTTCAGGAATATAATTTTTCCAGTATATTTGCGGTTTAAGGAGTGTGGGAACTTTACTTCTTAAGAGAGTCTGATAAAAGGTAGAGATCAGATTTACACTCCATCCTGCTTCGGTTCATCTTTTTTGTGCACTTATGTTCCTATGTATGCAGTGTTAAATGGAGTGGGCCCTCCCCCCAATTCAGTGTTATTTGTACTGTTCTATACTTATATGCCAAAATCTCAATGAAGAGTATTAAAATAATTTAAAAAAAAGTAGAGATCAGACTGGTGTGAGTTAGTTAAAGGATGGCTTCCTCTCTTTTGTAATTGCTAAGTCTTACACTCCTTAGCCCGAGACATCTTGAATACAATATCCTGGTTTTAAAAAATCCATTCCAGTATGTACCCGAAACTCAATAAAAGTATCTTCTACTCTCTGTTAGAGGAAGGCTATGTTGATTCTCCGTGGTCCCACTGTATGTGGGATTGGGGCAACCCTCTCTTGCTCTCTCCCAAAATGGACTAGGGACTTTATGGATTATGGCAGCTGTAGTTTGCATACAGCAGCCAGCTCGTGTGCACTGGTTGCTCTAAAACAGAACAAAAGTACAAATGGAAGTGGAGGGGAAAATGAGAGGCAAAAATGTCATTAAAAATAGATCACAAGGCCATTAAGTAGTGGATGTGTATGGATTATTTTGGGAGAAAAAAGTCACTTAACCACTTGACCACTGGGCACTTAAACCCCCTTAATAACCAGACCAATTTTCAGCTTTCGGTGCTCTCACATTTTGAATGACAATTACTCAGTCATACAACACTGTACCCATATGAAATTTTTGTCCTTTTTTTCACACAAATAGAGCTTTCTTTTGGTGGTATTTAATCACTGTTGGGTTTTTTATTTTTTGCGCTATAAGAGAAAAAAGACTGAAAATTTTGTAAAAAAATGATTTTTTTTTTGTTTCTGTTATAAAATTTTGCAAATTACTATTTTTTCTTCATAAATTTTGGCCAAAATTTATACTGCTACATATCTTTGGTAAAAATAAGTACAAATTGGTGTATATTATTTGGTCTTTGTGAAAGTTATAGAGTCCACAAGCTATGGTGCCAATATCTGAAAATTGATCACACCTGAAGTACTGACGGCCTATCTCAATTCTTGAGACCCTAACATGCCAGAAAAGTACAAATACCCCCCAAATGACCCCTTTTTGGAAAGAAGACATTCCAAGGTATTCAGAAAGAGGCATTGTGAGTTTTTTGAAGTTGTCATTTTTTCCCACAATTCTTTGCAAAATCAAGATTTTTTTTTTCTCTTTTTTTTTTTTCACAAAATTGTCATATTAGCAGGTTATTTCTCACACACAGCATATGCATTCCACAAATTACACCCCAAAACACATTCTGCTATTACTCCCGAGTATGGCGATACCACATGTGTGAGACTTTTACACAGCGTGGCCACATACAGAGGCCCGACATGCAGGGAGCACCTTCAGGCGTTCTGGAGCACCCAGGCCAATTCTGACATTTCTCTCCTACATGTAAAAATCATCATTTGTTTGCTAGAAAATTACATAGAACCCCAAAACATTATATATGTTTTTTTAGCAAAGACCTTAGAGAATATAATGGTGGTTGTTGCAACTTTTTATCTCGCACGATATTTGCACAGCAATTTTTTTAACGCGTTTTTTACGGAAAAAAAATGTTTTGTGCTTTAAAAAAAAAAAAAAAACAGTAAAGTTAGCCCAATGTTTTTGCATAATGTGAAAGATGAAGTTACGCCGAGTAAATAGATACCTAACATGTCGCCCTTAAAAATTGCACACACTCGTGGAATGGCGCCAAACTTCGCTACTTAAAAAATCCCCATAGGCGACGCTTTAAATATTTTTACTGGTTACATGTTTTGAGTTACAGAGGAGGTCTAGGGCCAAAATGATTGCTCTCGCTCTAACGTTCGCAGAGATACCTCACATGTGTGGTTTGAAAACCGTTTTCATATGTGGGCGGGACATACGTATGCGTTCGCTTCTGTATGCGAGCTCACGGGGACAGGGGCGCTTTAAAAAAAAAAAAAATGTATTCTTCATTTTACTTTATTTATTTTAGTTTTACATGTTTTTCCGCCCTAAACATTTTTTTGATCACTTTTATACCTATTACAAGGAACGTAAACATCCCTTGTAATAGGAATATGGCATGACAGGTCCTCTTTACAGTGAGATATGGGGGGGGTGTCAATAAGACCCCACATCTCACCTCTAGGCTGGGAAGCCTGAAAAAAATACAAAAAAAAACCAACAATCCTGGCTTTGATCGTAGCGGTGAGTCGGTAGAAGCACCGGAGGGCGGCGGGGGGGGGACATCCCCTCTCGCCTCCCGTAAGAATGATCAAGCGGCGGAACAGCCGCTATGATTGTTCTTATGGTGTAGGGAATCGCCGGCTGAAAAAGCTAATATCTGAATGATGCCTGTAGCTGCTCCCATCATTCAGATATCCCCGCACAAAGTCAAGGACGTCATATGATGACCGGAGGGCGGGAAGTGGTTATTGCAGAGTATTGCCGGGCATTGCGGAGTATTGCCGGGCATTGCGGAGTATTGCTGGGCATTGCGGAGTATTGCAGGGCATTGCGGAGTATTGCGGACTATGGCAGGGTATTGCGGTGTATGGCAGGGTATTGCACGGGTATTGCACAGGGTATTGTGGAGGGTATTGCAGAGTAGGCTTGTGCACAACGGAAAAATTCGTTCCGTTTCGGTTCGTTTCTTTCCGGTCCTGTTGATTCGTAATCATTCGTAATTTTGCTAGACGGGATTTTTCGTGTTCGGACTCATTCGTATTTTTGCAAGCGACATTTTTCGTTGAATTTTTTGTTGCTTTATAATTCGTACTTTCGGTAGAGTACGTTGTTTTTCGTTGATTCTGGACACAACTCCTACTTTCGTAACTTTTTTTGGGTTCGTTGATTCGTAATTTTCTGTGTCTCTCTCACGACGACGCTGACTATTATGCCTAATGTGCTTCGAATGGATTTGTACTTTTCGAAATACATAGCGGTTATTTGTAACGATTCGAAATCTCGTATTTTACTTTCGTTTTTTACATGCGGCTATAGCCTCCGCCCCTGTACACCATTTTGAGAGGGTTCAGCACGGTGAGGGAGAAGCAGAGAGCAGAGCAGAGTGTTATTGTGCTTCGAATGGATTAGAAATCTCATATTTTACTTTCGTTTTTTACATGCGGCTATAGCCTCCGCCCCTGTACACCATTTTGAGAGGGAGTTCAGCACGGTGAAGGAGAAGCAGAGAGCAGAGCAGAGTGAGTGTTATTGTGTTTCCAATGGATTTGTACATTCGTAAGTTTTTTCATAACGAATTATGCCGAAGACATTCGGGCATTCGCTATTTTGCGGTATAATTTATTTCGGATTCGGTTTTATTCGTAATTGCTTTGTTCGGAAATTCGAATGCTTCCGAATGTCCGAAAGTTGCTAAATTCGGACGAATTTCGATTCGTTACGAAACGAATTGCACAAGCCTATTGCAGAGTATTGTGGAGGGTATTGCAGAGTATTGTGGAGGGTATTGCAGAGTATTGTGGAGGGTATTGCAGAGTATTGTGCAGGGTATTGCAGAGTATTGTGCAGGGTATTGCAGAGTATTTTGCAGAATATTGCGCAGGGTATTGCAGAGTATTGCGCAGGGTATTGCAGAGTATTGCGCAGGGTATTGCAGAGTATTGTGCAGGGTATTGCAGAGTATTGCACCAGAGTATTGCAGAGTATTGCACCAGAGTATTGCAGAGTATTGCACCAGGGTATTGCAGAGTATTTTGCAGGGTATTGCGCAGGGTATTGCAGAGTATTTTGCAGGGTATTGCGCAGGGTATTGCAGAGTATTTTGCAGGGTATTGCAGAGTATTTTGCAGGGTATTGCAGAGTATTTTGCAGGGTATTGCAGAGTATTGCGCAGGGTATTGCAGAGTATTGCACCAGGGTATTGCAGAGTATTGCACCAGGGTATTGCAGAGTATTGCACCAGGGTATTGCAGAGTATTGCACCAGGGTATTGGCAGGGTATTTTGCAGAGTATTGGCAGGGTATTTTGCAGAGTATTGGCAGGGTGTATTGCAGAGTATTGGCAGGGTATAGCACAGGGATGGCTGAGCAGGGATGGATGGATGGCTGGATCTGTGACTGCAATTGTCACAGATCCAGCCCACAGTGCTGCTGCTGCCATCCGCTCCCTCCCCCTCCCCTCTCACACTGTACCGATCGGTACAGAGAGGGGAGGGAGGAACCGGCGTCATCAAATGACGCCGGTCTGTTTACAAGTGATTGCTCCGTCATTTGACGGAGCGATCACGTGGTAAACGGCCGCTATCAGCGGCGATTTACCGCAATTCGTGATCCGCCGGGTCCTCTGGACCCGGCGGTCACGGAGTTTCCCGTGTGCGCGCCCCAGGGGGCGCGCGGGAGCGCGATTCTGGGAGGACGTTATATAACGTCCTCCCAGAGTTAAGCAACCACCTTGTCTACGTTATTTGTCGGCAGGTGGTTGTTAAGTGGTTAAAGATTCTTCTGCAGAGGAAGCTCTTCCAGAAGGACAGGTGAATACTAAGCATGGTCTTTCCAAGCTGGGGTTATTTTTAAGTTTTAATACTTGCAATCGAGCCATTTTAAATACCAATAGTTAATTCTACTACCCCAAGTACCTGTCTAGTGGACCGTACACTGTTTTTCTTTGCGTAGAGTGTGGTCCAAGTTTGCTATGTGTGATGTTTGTGCTGGATCACTGTGACCCTTCACCCTTTTCTCCTGATGCATGCTGGGGGAGGAGCTGTACCAGGAAGTGAGCGTGTGTGGGGCTGGAAGCAGCAACAGCAGCAGCAGCATGGATGCATAGATCTGGTAATGACAGAAGCCTGTTGTATTAAGACTCCTCCATGTAACAAAGTCATCATGTTTCTGAGTGAGTAATAAACCCTTCCATGGTTAAGAAGTTCATCCGGCCTGTGTGTAATTTGCTAAGCAGATATTGGCAGCATTGCTAGCAGCAACCTGAGAGACCCCATGCAGACATTTAAGAAGCACTTACTGTCCACTCTGGACCAGGTCGGAATGTCAGAGGAGAAGCTGCTGGAGTTGACCATGTACCGAAACACAAAACATGCTACTACTAGGCTGTCCCCAGCTTTTCTTATGTTTGGCAGGCATCTCCGCACCAAACTGCATTTAGTTCATCCACAGGAACAGTCACCAACACCTCATCCGCCAGGCCGTCCTGGATTTCGTGCCGGTGATCTTGTATGGTTTCGGAATTACAGAGTTTTGCCTCATTGGCTTCCTGGCATTATTGATGGACCTCTTGGACGACAAATGTACCTTGTTCACCTGGAGAATGGCGTTTGTGTTCGAAGACACCGTTCGCAATTGAGAAAGCGCATTTTCCTGCCAGTAAAAACAAAACCGACATCTCTTTCTACCCAACCACCAAAGTCTACTCAGGGCTCTACTGGTGACATATGGCATGGTGTCTGGCATGATCCCACAAGTTTACAACCAACCCCTGAAGCGGTTGGTGACCATATTCCTGAGGAGCCCAGACATGTGCCCGGAGTTGCAGAGACTGATTTGTCTGTTGGACACCCACTGACATCTCCAGAACATTTAACAGCCTCTAACCCTCCTAGTGCTGTGCCACTTCAAAAGTCTGCCCGCCAAAGACATCAAACTCCTTGTTGGCAAAGCACTGAAATCTTACGGAACACTTTGGAGGTCAGGAAACAGAGACAAAGGGCTCATAACGTGATGCGGGAGCCACAGAACTGAGTTGGAGATACTACTTGCTAAACTGATCCTGCTTGCCTTGTTATTTTACGTGTTGAATATTTTATGTGTTGAGTATTTTGCTCTCATGTTATGTTTTTTTTTTGGGGGGGGGGGGAAGAGGAGGTGTGATGTTTGTGCTGGATCACTGTGACCCTTCACCCTTTTCTCCTGATGCATGCTGGGGGAGGGGCTGTACCAGGAAGTGAGAGTGTGTGTGTGGGACTGGAAGCAGCAGCATGGATGCATAGATCTGGTAATGACAGAAGCCTGTTGTATTAAGACTCCTCCATGTAACAAAGTCATCATGTTTCTGAGTGAGTAATAAACCCTTCCATGGTTAAGAAGTTCATCCGGCCTGTGTGTAACTTGCTGAGCAGATACTGGCAGCATTGCTAGCAGCACCCTGAGAGACCGCGTGTCTAAGGGACATAACACTATGCACATTTACAATATAAATAATATGGCTTTTGTGCCTTCTATTCATAGAAGTACCAAGAATGCAAATGTCAACATTTTACTAAAAGCAGAACTACACTGCATCTGAGCACCACAAACCAAAAATGCTATTTAAATATGTTTTTTATATTCAAAGCAAACTCACCCATCCATCCATGTCTTCATGCTTTATTTTGTCCAGAAATACCTTTTAAAAACAAAACAAAACACTCCCTAGCATTTCTAGCCGTGGTCAACTTGAGTAAGGGCAGACGATTTTTTTAACATTTACTTTCTGGAATCTATCTGGCATTCGTTCAGGCATGCAGGCAGGAGGGTGTGCTTAGCTGTGAAACTCTCTACTCCCCTCCTTCCCTCCGGAAGACTCCTGGAAGGTATGACATTATTTGCCTAGGCCTACAAACCAGGAAGTAACTGAAGAAATGTAAAAAAAAAAAAAGGTTAAAACATGTAAATATGATATACTTTCCTATTTACTAATGTTAGCACCATAAGGATTAAAATAATCAATGTCGATTGAGAGAGTGATGTTCCGCTCTAAAAGTAAATGTAAATAAAAAAAAACACACAAATGGAACTGGCTGGCTTTGCAATTAAATGTGCACGCGGCAGATGAAAAGCATGTCATAACCATAGGCGTGCTCACAGGGTGTGCCGGGTGTGCCCAGGAACACCCTAATCATTCTGTGACAGCACAGATTCCCCCAATTCCCTGGCTCCTCACTCCTTCCCTCTGCAGCACCGCCGGCTTCTCTCCTCTCCTGTCGGCTGTTGCTGCGGAGATGTTTTAGGATGAGTGAGGGAAGGGGCCGGTAAATATGTATTTGCCAGCCCCTTCCCTTTCTGAATGAACATAGTGAGTGATCGGTAGTGTGTGTTTGAGCTTTGGGGTGCACACCCTAATGCAATAGGCTGCACACACCTATGGTCATAACCATAAAGATCTCATACGATTTGTTTGTTTTTTTAAATCGCTATTCCAGGCACCAGCCTTGTGTATCAGTTCATACTTGTACTTCTGTGAATGCACACAGAGAAATTAATGTGTACAGTACAGTCTGTGTATGGTTCACCAAGGCTTTTTACAAATGTAATTGTTTTACAGTCTCTTTTAATTATAGCCACACCTAATTAGTTTGTTACCAATTTGTTAAATTATTACTACATGGTATGAACATTTATAAATGCAAATAGCAGTTATGCCCCGTACACACGGTCTGAGTATTCTCCGGCCAAAAGCACATCGGAATTCCGACAGAATTCCATTGGAGAAAAATAGAACATGTTCTATTTTTAAACTCTGATGGAATTCATCAAAAATTACTCGGATGGGGCACACACACGGTAGGAATTTCGGATGGAAAAAGTCTGTCTGACTTTTTCCATCGGAAATTCCTATCGTGTGTACAAGGCATTAGGTACACTCAACAACTTTAGGTGGTATGTATTTGGATGCCTAGTAAAATACGCTTGTTTGTAAAATTCCACATATATGCTGTAGTGAGGGTACGCTTTTAATTGTCCATGCATAAATGATTTTGCATGCATGGACATAATGGTTAGTACAGGGGGTGGGCAATTAATTTTCCAAAGGGGCCACATGAGAAAATAGGATTGTTATGGAGGGCTGAACCAAAGTTTGTTGTATAGTAAAAAATATTTGGATTAAACCAGCCGTCTTAGATGAACAACACTGGACTGTACGCAAGTACGTAAACATATAGAAAACAAACTCCCGATCCTAATAATACGTATAAAAACTCATGAAATTGTGTGCACACACACGATTATTAGAAGCAGTAGAGAAAAAATGTCCTATGCTAATCTGCTAGTCACAATGTTGGTGTAGGGCAGGTTGGTAAAAGCAGTGAGGAAGCTGATTTATTAACTTACCTGTCATTCTGAGCACTAATGTGTGACTGACAGGCTCAGGGAGATAACTGGCGGAGCTGCAAGCACTGAGACCTTAAGGAGAAAGCCTGAGAAAGGTACAGCAGGGATTTCTGCACATCCTGACCTGGAATGAATAGCATGTACACGTCTCCTGGGGTTTGCAGCTTGCAGACACTGGCACAGGAAGAACTTGTCTAGGTAGCAGAGTGGCGGGAGGGCATCAGAATGTCTTTTAGCCAATGCTCTTCCACTAGAACCGAACCTCTGTGCTGTAGCAATCAGATTCTCAGGCTCTCTCCTTCCAGTTCTTGCAGCTCTCCACGTGGACATCTGTCAGGGTGCCTCTGTGAGCCTATCAGAACAAGCCTGGGCAAATTGTGGCCCCAGGGCCACATGCAGCCCTTTGGCTGTCCCTGTCTGGTCCACAATGCCTTCACTGTCAGCATGCCTCTCTGCGCCTGTCAGCTTCCTCAATGAAAATATAAATATATATTTATCAGACAAGGATTTACCCTCAAGCAAAGAGAAATTTTGTTTTAAGTAGACCTCCTATTTGAATATTTAGACATACAATTCACTATTTAATAATTTGCCTGTTAAAGGGCATGTGAAGTGGGTTTGCTTCTTCGCTGCCATTGTGCTATATGCTGGGTGTCCAGTGTGCCCCTGTGCCTTTAAGGAGGGGTGGGCTCCTTCCAGGCTCACCTGCCTTCTGCATATCCATTATAATGCATGTGCTTCTACTATGGAGGTTCTCAAAAATGTATAGAGTTAGAACTGCTGATAATAATGGGGTGCCATGTCGCGGCCTCTGCAGCTTACACATGTACCGTGCCTTGAAAAAGTATTAATTCCCCTTGAAACTTTTAATATAAATATGTGAAAAGTGTGGCGAGCATTTGTATTCAGTCCCGAGTCGATACTTTGTAGAACCAACTTTCGCTGCAATTACAGCTGCAAGTATTTTTGGGTATGTCTCTACCAGCTTTGCACATCTCTAGAAGTGACATTTTTGCCCATTCTTCTTTGCAAAATAGCTCAAGCTCTGTCAGATTGGATGGAGAGCACCTGTAAACAGCATTTTTTAAGTGTTTAGCCTCGTAGACACGACCGAGTTTCTCAGCAAGAACCAGCAAGAAACTTGCTGGCAGAGCTTTTTTGCCGAGTAACTCGGTCGTGTGTACGCGGCTATCAGGTTTCTCGTCAAGAAAACCGTCAAGAATCTCGACGAGAAAAATAGAGAACCTGCCCTCTGTTTTCTCGTCGAGATTCTTGTCAGCATGTTTCTCGACGAGAAAAGTGTGTGTGTGTACACTTACCTTTTGCCGTGGAAACCCACGCATGCTCGAAATGACTTTGACGCATGTGCGGTAGCTTCCTAGGCATAGTTAGGGTGTAGCAAGATGGCAGTGTTGGCATCGAATGTGACGAGCGCACGTTCGTCGTAGTCGATGACGTCACCGTGTTCGCTCCATTCAAAGAACTGCGGGTTCTTTGAATGGAGCGTCTGTACACTCGGCCGGGACAAGTTTCTTGCCCCAGCCCCAGTCTCAAGTCTTTTGCAGACTCTAACAGGTTTTCTTCTAAGATTGCCCTGTATTTGGCTCCATCTATCTTCCCATCAATTCTGACCAGCTTCCCTGTCCCTGCTGAAGAAAAACACCCTAATGGTGTGTTCAGGGTGATGTGCAGTGTTAGTTTTCTGCCACACGTATCGTTTTGCTTTTAGGCCAAAAATTTATATTTTGGTCTCATCTGACCAGAGCACCTTCTTCCACATGTTAACTGTGTCCCCACATGGCTTCTTACAAACTACAAAATGGGACTTATTATGCCTTTCTTTGAACAAAGGCTTTCTTCTTGCCACTCTTCCATAAAGACCAGATTTGTGGAGTGCACAACTAATGGCCTTAAATCCTGGATGCAAGTTTAACCATTGTTGTTGGGTATTGAGTATTTTAAGGTTTGTGTGTTGTGGTACACTGCAAGTACATGCACCTCTTTGGGGGTGTTTTGATATATTATGCAGACACTTCAAATAAATAGGCTGCCCTTGCACAGAGCAAGCATGTTAAAGCGTATGTAAACTCAACATTTCGTATTCCTGATATGTGCTTGCATGAAAAAATATCCAGTAGTTCTCTCTGTATTGTCTCCTTTGTGTGAAATCCCTGGTGCTTCTGCCAGTCCCTCTTCTTTCCTATTATTAACTGACCACACTAAGCAGGAGAACACACAGGGGTCAGTTCTCTAGCTATGCTGGGAACTCAACCTGCTCTTCTTCAATGATCAGACTTGTCCTGACTACCCCCCCCCCCGCACAATCAGTGCGCTGCTGCTGCTGCTCCTCCCCCCACCCCCCACCTCTTATGCAGCTGAGAACAGAGAGAATGTGATCACTTACAAAAAAAGTGAAAAAAGGTATTTATGATGTTTTTTATATTTATACACAAATGTTTTGCCTTCATTTCCATTTTAAACTGAATTGGTTTTACACGGTGATCATTTACAATCACTTTAACACATGATGTAATGCGTGTTAATGCTCATGCGTTACCGCACTGCAGATGTGTGAACCCAGCCTAAGGTTTAAACAACTTACAATTTGTTAGTGCCTGGTTTACAAAGCTCAAATCACTGGTAGCCTGGTTACCATGCCACCAGCACAATACAATGTAACCTAGTTATGGGAAGAGAAGTGACTCAAGAGAGAGAAATTGCAGTAAGACGCCACAGTCTACGGAAAGCAGTGAGTCGAACCAAAGGCTATCAGCTAGATACTGTAGAGCTGGATTATGTGCAGAATTTTCATTCTCCCTTTCCATAGAAAATTATTTTGTTTCTACTAAGGTGCCTATAGTCCAAGCTCATTTTTGTCATTCTCTTGACACTGCCATGAAAACTAGCACATTAAAATTGTGTATATATCTTAACACAACTCTTTTGAACATCACAAATTTGCTGCAGAGATTTCCAATGTCCAAGTGCAAGAATGCCCAAATAAGCAATCAAACACAATAAAGTCTAAGCTCCAAATTTCTCATATCACATCTATTCATGATCCTAACCCCTGCACTTCTTTCCACAGCCCTCAATCAGCATTCCTTCAAAGTCCACTCTTTTACTTTACTCTTTTGCATTCAACTATCTTTGAGAATAACCGGTATTGTGCAGGTACTGTTAACCCTAGGTCATATCTAAATAACATCCTTGGTAACAACATACAACATTTTTACACCTTTCCTACCAGGAGGCCCACTAGTATGTCTATCTGGCTCTAATTCTAGATATGCTACATAACATTATCCAACCTCGGCTATTGGAGCAGAGCTTTTACATACAGTTATATAACTACTCTGGTCTGTAATATTAGGAATATAATACGAGCTCCAACCTGGTATGGTTATTTTACATCTGCTTCTAAAGACAATTATACAGTTACCCATGATTTTCTAGGTTAAAACGTAGCAAACATCTATTGAAAATTAAACCAATGTTCAGTATAAAATTTAACAGTATGCACATGTGCTTCAAAGCATCTCATTTGCTGAAAGAAAAGGACCATTATTATTCATTTATACATTTACTCTGGATAGTTGGACTCCTATAGGTTCCTGTAAGGTATCCTTCAGTCAGATTCAACATCCTAGATCTCATTACTTAAAAGTAGCCTTCCACAGACCTTGAATGCGTCACACCTACAGTAAAAAACTAAAATTCGATCAGCGCACACCAATATTAAAATACAATACATATTTTGCAAGCTGAGCACAAGACAATATTAAAAAACAAACAGTGCAGCGCAAAATAGGTATAGAACATTTAGGTATCAGCGTAAGGTTCTTAAAAGGGTCCAAAAGCCCAAATAGAGATTCACTGAGAAATATTCATGAACAGGATATATTCCACGTAAGAAGCTATCAGATGCAGCAACATCCTAAGTGAATGAGCCCATCACCAGCACACAGAAAGCTTGCTTACCTCAAAATATTGACCCCTGAACCAACAGGATGGTCAATGATTGCTTGTCTAACAAGGGGATACTTTTCACTGCATTGTCAAATGGTCCGATGTTCACATCCACCCTAATCAGAACAAAAAAACTTGTAGGTAGCCAAACGCCAGATCGGCTCCTTTAGATAGCAGTGGGTGACATTTCAAATCGCAGCTCCTTTTCCCGTATGCGTTATGTCCTACGGGACTTCGTCAGCATGGTGGAGCCACAACATCACCCATTTCCTAATATAGAGCATAGATTTAGGAGATTACCAGAGTATACACCCAAGTACCCTACAATGACGGACAATCTCGGCCACAGAAAGAAGACATGTTAGATAAAATAATTTAATTTTTTTTTGTAGTGCTAGTTAAAATATTCCAAGAAAGGTTAATGTACCCCAACAAGGGGCAATAGATTATCATACAGCAAATACACAATAAAATCAATACAAACGGATACAGCCAATACAATCTATACAGTGGTATCAAGTAAAGTTGTCTGTGCAGTCTGTCTGTACGGTCAATGTTTTGCCACAAACTTGGCTTCTTCAGGACCGAGACATGTGACAGATTTAAAGGTTACCTAAAACAATATGGTGTTAGTAACACATTTGTATTTGGCAAATTCAACCCAGATGTGTCATATGCTCCTACCAATATGGCCCAGGAGTAGACAATCCAGCCTGAACACCTGTGGCGGGCATAAGAGCACTCAGGACCAAGCAAACCACAGCGCTGATAGTAAAACAAGCTAGCAAACTATAAACTATATATCTAGTAAAAGAGAAAATCTGGCTCAACAACTATTAAATTACTTCAATCAGATATAAATATCGGATATAGAGCAGCGGGTACAAAATTCATCAAGATGGGGGAGGATGCTGGTATTATGCCTGTTTCTGAGGGCGATATGTCTACCAATAGGGGTAGATAGTGAATTATTGGTGGCATAATAAACATGGTCTTTAATTATTCGCCAAAACTGGCATATCATTTTCCCTATATAATAGGCCCAGCATTCACAAAGTATGATAAAGACAATCCCTGGGGTTTTGCAGTCTACATAGTGTTTAATTTGATGGAGTCTCCCATTCGGAAGATAAAACCCTGGATTGACCAGGATCCAATCACAGAAGTCACATGAATCACATTGCCATGTGCCCCTAAGGTTGGATGCCGGGGAGGATAGTGTCTGCTCTATAGTGGATATTATGCTTTTCCCCATACATCTTACCTTTTTGAGTCTGTTTTAATACACTACTGTAAGTATTGGTTACTATCCTTATGAGATACATTAATTTCACTTGGTGATAATTGGTTGTTTATATATATATATATATATATATATATATATACAAACACACATACATATATATATATATGTAGCTGTCCTCCCCCAGCTTCTCCCCTCTCTTCACGGCTGGTTTTACTCGTCTAGGGGTATCTGGGAGAAGGGGGAAAGATGCACACCACCAGCTCGGCTCTCTGATGTAGGATGCAGAGATATGAGCTAAACCATTTACCCTCGGGTCTGTGTTTTAGGCCGGAGCCTCAACTTCCTCTGTGGAGGATGATTGTCACTGTCTCTGACAGGGACACTTAGCTTCCAGTAACACGAGTTCCACACTAAGAAAAGTCCAACACCGTTTTATTGCCTTGAAACTCGTTGACTTTTAAAAGAACAGACAAGGTGTAGGGAAGAGTAGGTCCAGGCACAACTAATGAATTAAAGTTTCTCCTGTTCCGTTTAGTGCAAACAGGCTTGGCGCACAGTCGACTGTGCCACCGACTGTGAATTTGGTCACTGCCACTGACCTGGGTGAAAGTTGAGGCCCCTGCCACAGGCCTTGGATGAGGCCTGCCACTGACCTGAGAAAGATGGGTCTCTGCCACAGACCATGAGAACATGAAGTATCTTCTTTAGAACAAACGACCCCTGTCAGAGGAAGACATCCATCCGGACGGTCACTAGAGGCCTCCACCTGCACCAGCAAATGCTGCGCTGGCTCTACGGGGAGGTCACGTCTCCGGTCCCTTACGCCCAGGATTCAGGCACCCAATACAGGGGGCACCTTAGGAACTTTAAGCATTATTAAATCACTGCTTCTGAAAAAACAGCTGTTTTTAAAACTTTTTTTGCATTGATACATGTCCCCTGGGGCAGGACCCGGGGCTTTTTATGTCAATAACTTGCATATAAGCCTTTAAAATTAGCACTTTTGATTTTTCATGTTCGTGTCCCATAGACTTTAACATTGTTCACTTGTTCGTACAAATTTTTTGCCTGTTCGCATGTTCTGGTGCGAACCGAACCGGGGGGGTGTTCGGCTTATCCCTAATGATAAGCACAACCATCAATGTACTGTATACACAGGGGAGTAGAGGACAGTAATCTTCATCATATGCCTTGTAAGGGGAAGAGATTTGTTCCTCCAGGAAATCATCTAACAGCTCTTCTTTATGAGGAGCCGCACAATCATGAATTTCGACAAGTCCTTGAGCTATTGGGCACTTTTTATTTTGTTTATATCGGACTTCCAATGGCCACCCTTGTAGAGATTATGTCCAAGAAGTTATTCTGCTGTTTGACAACATTACCATCTCTTATTTTGTCACTTTGTAAATATTGTAGAGGTTGATGTGTGGTTTCAATGATGATTTTCTCACCCTCACACTTGTGGCGGGTAACGCTTTTTCACAGTCACAAAATTTTACCTCTACAGGTGACAGGGACTTACTTGCATAGGCAATGACTTTGTTCAAATTGTCTTGTTTTTGACATAGTACCACACCGATACTGAGGTTTGTAAAACCAATTTCCAGATAGAAGGGTTTACCCCCTTTTGGATATATCAGACATGGGGCTTGGGTGAGTTTTCTTTTAAGCTCATTCAGGGCCTGCTCCTGATCCTCTCCCCACATCCATGGTACATCCTTCTTGAACAATGTTAAAGATGGTTTACTGATTTCTGCATGATTATCAATAAACTTGCGTGAATAATTCATCATACCCAAAAATGATCTCAGTTCACTGATATTGGTAGGTGTTTTTGACTTCATCACAGCCTCCACTTTCATCTTTTGGGGATTGAGGCCTTCGGAAGTAACCTCATGTCATAAGTAGTGATGAGCCGAACACCCCCGGGTTCGGTTCGCACCAGAACCCGCGAACGGACCGAAAGTTCGAACGAACATTAGAACCCTATTAAATACAATGGATGCGAACGTTCGAATTCTAAAGTGCTAATTATAACAACTATTATGCATGTTATTGTCATAAATAGGGTTTGGGAACCCGGGTTCTGCACCAGGGGACATGTATCAATGCAAAAAGAAGTTTTAAAAACGGTCGTTTTTCGGGAGCAGTCATTTTAATGATGCATAAAGTGAAAAAAAAAAAGTCAAATATTCCTTTAAATATCGTACCTGGGGGGTGTCTAAAGTATGCCTGTGAAGTGCCACGTGTTTCCCGTGTTTAGAACTGTCCCTGCACAAAATGACACTTCTAAAGGAAAAAAAAGCCATTTAAAACTGCTTGCGGCTTTAATGTAATGTCTGGTCCCGGTAATATGGATGAAAATCTTTAAGAAAAATGGCATAGCTACCCCATGACCCCCCCCCCTACCCCAGCCCATTACCAGCCCCTTTGGGTCTTGTATGGATATTAAGGGGAACCCCGCACATAAAATAAAAAAGGCCCTATATACTCTGAACAGCCGTATACAGGCGGTGCATACAAGACAGGGACTGTAGGTTTGTTCTTATGTAGAATCTGTTTGTAATTTTGAACAGGTACATTGTTGAAGTGTAGCTCCAGCCCAAAAATCTATTTTTAAACTTTTTGGGAAACATAGGTAAGGGTTATCACCCCTGTAACATTTGTTTTGCTGTCTGTGCCCCTGTTCAGAACATTTCACCTCACTTTCCGTCCCAATGACAACTGTTTTTGAAATGTGGTGTTTTTCTTGAAACAAGGATTGCTGATAAAGCATCAGTACAGATGAGACCCCTTTCTCCCATATTTATTCTTACAGGAGAGAATTTTCCTTTCTAGGGGTAGATTTCCTCTCACTTCCTGTTGTCTTCTTTCGTTTGCAAGTAGGAGTCGTTTGTAAGTTGGATGTTTGAAAGTAGGGACCTGCCGTATATACTCTGCAGAAATAGGCCCCTTAGTTGTTGGTGTTGGCACAACACTGTAAGCACTCAGTTACTCTTGGTTGGTGCTGGAACGCCCTGCTGTCAACTATTATATCAGGAATTTTAATTACATATAATTGTTGAACAGTGGTAGTAAAAATTGGGGCTTTGATGGTGGTGCTGGTGCCACAACACTGTAAGCCCTGACAGTTACTCTTGGTGGGTGCAGCAATGGGCCCTGCTGTGAATTATTAGATCAAGAATTGTAATTACATGCCCCTTTTGAACAGGGGCTGAAAAATTGGGCCTTTCGTGGTGGTGGTGGTGGTGGCGTTGCCACAAGACTGTAAGCCCTCAGAGTTACTCTTGGTGGGTGCAGCAATGGACCCTGCTGTGAATTATTAGATCAAGAATTGTAATTGCATGCCCCTGTTGAACAGGGGCTGAAAAATTGGGCCTTAGGCACTGGTGGCACAACACTACAACCCCTCACAGATACTGTACTTGGAGCACAGCAATGAGCCCTGTTGCAAAGTATTGCTTCAAAAATTGTAATGACACGCCCCTGTTAAACAGGGGCTGAAAAATTGGGCCTTAGGCACTGGTGCCACAACACTCCAACCCCTCACAGATACTGTACTTGGAGCACAGCAATGAGCCCTATGGCAAATTATTGCTAAAAAAATTGTAATTACACGCCCCTGTAAAACAGGGGCTGAAAAATTGGGCCTTAGCCACTGGTGGCGGCACCCATAAACAAAAATGATCTTCCAAGCTATCATCATCAATCGTATCATTGAGGACTCGGAGGAGGAGGATAGCCAGTCAACATAACAGCACAGGCACTCAGCATCAGCATCAGTCTTGAAGGGATGTGACATGTTAAAATCAATTAGTCTGTTATATCAGCATCAGGTGTGTGGTAGCTGGTGGTGATCCAAGACTGGTTCATCTTGATGAAAGTCAGTCGATCAACCGAGTCGGTGGACAGGCGCACCCTGTGATCCGTGACAAATCCTCCAGCAGCACTGAATGTGCGTTCCGAAAGAACGCTGGATGCAGGACAGGCCAGTAGCTCAATTGCATACTGTGCAAGCTCTGGCCAGTGATCCATCCTCAAGACCCAGTAAGCCAGAGGATTTTCGGTGGGGAAGGTGTCCAAGTCTGACCTTGCCCCTAGATATTCCTGCACCATGTTTATCAGACGCTGGCGATGGTTGCTGGAACCGATCATACTTTGGGGCTGCGGACTAAAGAATTGTCTGAACGCATCGGTCAGACGGCCACCTTCCCCACCGCTCCTTCTTTGACTGGCCGAAGCCTCAGCAACTCGTTGTCCAGGACCAGGAGTTTGTAACCTCCCAGTCTCTGGGAACGCGTTGCACAGACCTTTCTGCAAGGCCTCCCGGAGTTGTCTCATCCTCTGCTCCCTCTGCGACGGTAACATAAGGTCCGCAACCTTACCCTTGTACCGTGGATCAAGGAGAGTGGCCAGCCAGTAATGGTCCCTCTCCTTGATCCGAAGAATACGAGGATCCTTCCGCAGACTTTGCAGGATCAGGGAGGCCATGCAGCGTAGGTTTGCTGAGGCATTCGCTCCGGAGTCCTCTGGGTCACTAAGGACGACATGATCCGCAGCCACCTCCTCCCAGCCACGTACAAGTCCACTGGTTTCTTGGGACTGTAAATCATCCCTAAAAGACTGCTGCTGATGATGCTGAGTGCCAGCCTCCACCTCCATGCTGACACAATCCTCCTCCTCCTCCTCCTCCTCCTCTTCCTGTGCGATGGGTGGGACAGAAGGAACACTGTCTGGGTAAAGGGGGCCTTGAGAGGCAAGGAAGTCCTCCTCTTCCTGCCTCTGTTCTGCCTCAAGTGCCCTGTCCATTATTCCACGCAGCGTGTGCTCCAACAGGTGGACAAGAGGTACAGTGTCACTGATGCATGCACTGTCACTGCTCACCATCCTCGTGGCCTCCTCAAATGGTGCCAGGACAGTGCATGCATCCCTGATCATGCCCCACTGGCGTGGAGAAAAAAAACCAAGCTCCCCTGACCCTGTCCTGGTGCCGTAGTCGCACAGGTACTCATTGATGGCCCTCTGCTGCGTGTGCAGCCGCTGCAGCATGGCCAACGTTGAGTTCCACCTGGTGGGCATGTCACATATAAGGCGGTTCTTGGGCAGGTTCAACTCCTTTTGCAGCTCAGCCAGGCGAGCACTGGCATTATAAGATCTGCGGAAATGCACACAGACTTTCCTGGCCTGCCTCAGGACATCCTGTAAGCCCGGGTACCTGCCCAAGAACCGCTGCACCACCAGGTTAAGGACGTGAGCCACACAGGGCACATGGGTCAGTTGTCCCTGTCGGAGGGCGGAGAGGAGGTTGGTGCCATTGTCGCAAACCACCATTCCTGGCTTAAGCTGGCGTGGCGTCAACCACCTCTCGGCCTGGCCCTGCAGAGCAGACAGGACCTCTGCCCCAGTGTGGCTTCTGTCCCCCAAACACACCAGCGCAAGCACGGCATGGCATCTTTTTGCCTGCGTACTTGCGTAGCCCCGTGAACGGCTACGGAGCACCGCTGGTTCATAGGACAAACCACAGGAAGAGGCCATGGAGGAAGAAGAAGAGGAGGGGGTGGAGGAGAGAGGTGTGTCACAACCAGTAGTAGCATTTTGGAGGCGTGGCGGTGGGACAACCTCCAACACTACTGCACCTTGTCCTGCATCCTTCCCAGCTGCCAAAAGAGTGACCCAATGGGCCGTGAAAGAAAGGTAACGTCCCTGTCCATGCCTGCTGGACCATGAGTCAGCGGTAATATGCACCTTACCGCTGACCGCCCTGTCCAGCGAGGCCAAGACATTGCCTTCCACATGCCGGTAGAGAGCCGGAATAGCCTTCCGTGAGAAAAAGTGGCGTTTGGGAACCTGCCACTGAGGAACCGCACATTGCACAAACTCACGGAAGGGGGCCGAGTCTACCAACTGAAAAGGCAGCAGTTGAAGCGCTAGCAATTTAGCCAAGCTAGCATTCAACCGCTGGGCATGTGGATGGCTGGGAGTGAACTTCTTTCGACGGTCCAGCAGCTGGGGCAGGGAAATTTGCCTGCTAGAATCGGACGTCGGTGTACTGCTAGCAGAGTGGCCGCAAGTACTTGGCTGTGACACACCTAATTCTACACCTTCATTCCTCTCAGTGCATGTTTCAGAGAGGACTGAAGTTATAGTGGGGTTGGAGATCCCAGCTGATGCGGTGCAAGGAGAGGTCCGCTTTGTTCTTTGGTGTGGGTCTTTGAGGTAGGCTTGCCAACGAGCTGCATGGCAGGTCAACATATGTCTGGTCAGGCATGTGGTACCCAAGCGGCTGATGTTTTGGCCACGCGATATACGCTTGAGACATATGTTGCAAACAGCAGCTGTGCGATCTGATGCACTAGCCTCAAAAAAGGCCCACACCAAAGAACTTTTTGAATGACGGGCAGAGGCAGCGCCCTGCACAGGCGGAGCTCTGCGGTGTGATTCCGTCGGTGTACTGCCCTTACGCTGGCCACCAAAGGGCATCCTGCCTCGTTGGAGATGTGCCTCCTCCTCATCCTCCTCCTCCTCCTCTCTCCTATTAGGCACCCACGTGGAGTCAGTGACCTCATCATCACCTCCCTCCTCATCACTGGAGCCAATCTGGCAGTATGCTGCAGCTGCTGGAACATGACTGCCAGATTGGTGTCCTTCTTGAGCATCCCCTCTGTCTGCTCTCACGCTACTGCCTTCCTCTAGCTGGGTTTCATCATCAGACCCTTCGAAACGCTGGGCATCCTCCTGGAGCATGTACCCAACACTGTGCTGAAACAGTTCGGGGGACTCCTCAGGAGGAGGACATGGTGGGTCTAGGGAAGGAGTGACTGATGATGAGTCTGACATTGATACCAGGGAAGAGGACGCTTTGGCAGCTGTTTTTCCAGTACCCTGAGCCTGGGTGAGAGAGGATGAGGAGGAGGAGGAGGGCTTGGTCATCCACTCTACCAAGTCTTCGGCATGATGTGGCTCAACATGTCCAGCTGCCGAAAAGAAGGACAAGCGTGTCCCATGGCCATGTGCTGATGACAATGCACCGCGTCCACGACCAGCACTGTTGCCCCCAGACACAGAGCCTGCTTGCCCTCTTTTATTGCCTCCTGACTGTCTGCCTCTCCTTGTTTGCCTTCCAGACATTCTAATAGATGGCCTGCAGGGAGATGGGAAAAAAGCAATAAGGGCTACCTTCAGGTGTCCTTCTCTGTCCCTTGAAACAAGGACTTTGACAGTGAAAGAAACTGACACACTCTCCCTACCTACAGTTTTCTGTCCCTAGAAAAAATGTTTTTTTTAAGCACAAATTAGCACAAGGAGAATTCACTCACTGTCCTTCCAGGTCCCTGGAAACAAGGACTTTGACAGTGAAAGAAACTGACACACTCTCCCTACCTACAGTTTTCTGTCCCTAGAAAAAATGTTTTTTTTTAAGCACAATTTAGCACAAGGAGAATTCACTCACTGTCCTTCCAGGTCCCTGGAAACAAGGACTTTGACAGTGAAAGAAACTGACACACTCTCCCTACCTACAGTTTTCTGTCCCTAGAAAAAATGTTTTTTTTAAGCACAATTTAGCACAAGGAGAATTCACTCACTGTCCTTCCAGGTCCCTGGAAACAAGGACTTTGACAGTGAAAGAAACTGACACACTCTCCCTACCTACAGTTTTCTGTCCCTAGAAAAAACGTTTTTTTTTAAGCACAATTTAGCACAAGGAGAATTCACTCACTGTCCTTCCAGGTCCCTGGAAACAAGGACTTTGACAGTGAAAGAAACTGACACACTCTCCCTACCTACAGTTTTCTGTCCCTAGAAAAAATGTTTTTTTTAAGCACAATATAGCACAAGCACAAAACACACTGACACTCTCCCTACCTATCCTTCTCTTTCCCTAAACTAAAGGAATCCAGGTTAAGCAAGAAAGAAATAAAAGTCACTGTCCCTGCCTATGCTGCTCTATCCCTGCTCCGGAACACACTACACTAGGCCGCCGTGCTGGCGGCCTTTTATAGTGTGGGGCGTGTACTAAACACCCTCAGCAATAATTGGCCACAGGCATCCTGCCTGTGGCCAATCATTGCTCTCCTCGCTGCCGGCGCTGTGATTGGCCAAGCATGCGGGGTCACAGTGCATGCTTGGCCAATCACAGCGCCTGGATGACACTGCGATGGCGTAGTGCATTGTGGGCCGTTCGCGTCACTCGAATTTGGCGCGAACGGCCCAAATCGTTCGATCTTCGTCGAACGATCGAACAGCCGATGTTCGAGTCGAACGTATGTTCGACTCGAACACGAAGCTCATCCCTAGTCATAAGAAATTTACCTTGGAAAGGCACCATTGGGCTTTCTGTAATTACATTTTAACCCCTGCCTCTCTCAACTGGTTAAAAACATGTCTAATCTCTTGGATATGTTTTTCAAACTTAGTAATTTTTATTAGAATATCATCCACATATGTCAAATTTCCTCTTTCAGTTGCATCATTCATGCCCTGAATTGATATAACCAAATGGAATTCTGTTCCAGGTGTATTGCTCCTTACCAAACATAAATTCCAGCTTGTATTGGTCTTCAGGACTTACCTTAACAGTCCAATATCCTTGAGCACAATCTAGTGTAGTAAAGTACTTAGCATCTTGCATCTCTACCAAGCATTGGTCAATATATGGCACAGGCCAGCCGAAAATATATACTCATTTATTTAGCTGTCTGAGATCAGCACATAAACGCTATTGACCATTTGGTTTAAGGATTCCAAGTATAGGATTATTATAAGAACTGTGCACCGATCTTATAATGTTCCTTTCCTTGAGATTCTTAATGATCTCCGCTAGCGAATCGTAAAAAGCTAGGCGAAGGACGATATTGCTTGATATAAACAGGAGGTGCTGCAGGATCAGTCTGAATCCTAGCAATATGTATGTCTGTTAGACCACAATCATATGAATCTTTTGCGAACATATCCTAGAACTCCAAAAACACTTTTTTTAATACCTGACGCTCAATGTCATTAGAACATAGATCAGCTAACAGTATTTGCTCTTGGACTATATCCAAAAATCCTGGGAAAATCTCAGGTTGACCCATTTCATAGGTTTCTTCAAGCCTATCAGTGAGGTCATGATTTGACTTACTAGACTTTTCAGTGTACTGACGATATTCCTCTGCTCCCTGCTCTCTAATTGTATGATCAAAGGTAAGGGAGGCTTCCTCCACCTTGCAGGTACCTTCTTCGGGATTGAAAGGATATGCTGAATTTATAGTGAACAATCCTTCTGGAGAAGAATTAAATTATTGTTCAACTATTTGCTCTTCGGTGAGATATTGTTCAACTATTAGGCCAATAATTGCATTATGAAACCCAAAAGTGTAATAATCAGAATCTAAGGCCAGACCAAGTATGGTATCTTTGGACAGAGAAACTTAATTCGGAGTTATATTATTAACAATGAATTGAGTTTTGCATAAATGGATATTTACCATGGGTGTATGATTTACGGCAATTCCTATTTGTTGCATCCTGAGAGGCATATTAATGCATCAGGATTTTTACATTTTTTACCTTTTTTGTACCTTGATAAGTAGGGATAAGCCGAACACCCCCCTGTTCAGTTCGCACCAGAACCTGCGAACAGACAGAATGTTCGCGTGAACTTTAGAACCCTATTAAATACAATGGACTCGAACGTTCAAAATCAAAAGTGCTAATTATAAAGGCTAATATGCAAGTTATTGTCCTAAAAAGTGTTTGGGGACCCGGGTCCTGCCCCAGGGGACATGTATCAATGCAAAAAAAAGTTTTAAAAACTGCCGTTTTTTCAGGAGCAGTGATTTTAATAATGCTTGAAGTGAAACAATAAAAGTGAAATATTCCTTTAAATTTCGTACCTAGGGTGTGTGTATAGTATGCATGTAAAGTCGCGCTTGTTTCCCGTACTTAGAACTGTCCCTGCACAAAGTGTCATTTCTGAAGGAAAAAAAGTAATTAAAAAAATTACTCGCGGCTATAATGAATTGTTGGCTCCTGGTTTATTACACTGTGGAGGAAGTTCCCCATCAGGTCCGCCCCCTCGTATGTCAGACCCCGCCTACGTCATTGGCTGAGCGGACCTGATGGGGAACTTTAGAAGGGGTGGGTCTATTAATTTAATACACTGCCGAGGAAGTTCCCCATCAGGTCCGCTCAGGCTCAGCCAATGACGTTTCGTGTGGACAGCGCTGGACATCGGATCGTCGCGGGACACTGGATTTCATCGCTGGAATGTTTTTTTTTTTTTTTTAATAAAGGACTTTTCCAAGGTGTCTGTGTGTTCTTTTTACATTTTTTTTACACTTTCTTCATGAAATGGTAGGGGTACAATATATCCCTTACCAATTCACATAGGGGGGCCGGGATCTGGGGGTCCCCTTTGTTAAAGGGGTCTTCCAGATTCTGATAAGCCCCCTGCCCGCAGACCCCCACAACCACCAGGCAAGGGTTGTGGGGATGAGGCCCTTGTCCCCATCAACATGGGGACATCCTCCCCATGTTGAGGGCATGTGACCTGGTACGGTTCAGGGGGGGGCGGCGCTCTCTCGTCCCCCCTCTTTTCCTGGGGCCTGCCAGGTTGCGTGCTCGGATAAAGAGTCTGGTATGGATTTTTGGGGGAACTCCATGCCATTTTTTTTTTTACATTTGGGGTGGAGTTCCCCTTAAAATCCATACCAGACCTGAAGGGCCTGGTATGGATATTTGGGGGAACTCCACGCATAATTTTTTTTTAAATTTTCGGCAGGGTTCCCCTTAACCACTTAAGCCCCGGACCATTTGGTAGCTAGAGGACCAGAGGTGATTTCAGAATTTTGCACTGCGCTGTTTTAACTGTAAATTGTGCGGACATGCAATGTTGTACCCAAACGAAATTTGCATCCTTTTCTTCCCACAAATAGAGCTTTCTTTTAATGGTATTTGATTGCCTCTGCGATTTTTATTTTTTGCGATATAAAACGGAAAAAGACCGAAAATTTTGAAAAAAAATTATATTTCTTGTTCATACATCACGGGACACAGAGCAGCATAGTCATTACTATGTGGGTTATATAGAATTACCTTCAGGTCCTGGCACTGGCAACTTCCAAAACAGGAAGTACCCTCCCCTATATAAGCCCCTCCCATCCGGGAGTACCTCAGTTTTTTGCCAGTGTCTAAGGTGTTGGCCAAGGTTAACATGTATTCATCTGGGCTTGTGTACAGGTTCTCTGGGCCTTAGCAAGCTATTCCGGATCCGACCAAAAAAGCTTCATAGCTAAACGGTCGGTACCCGGGCCTTGCAGAGAAGAGCAAGGTTTTGCCTGTAATGCCTCTCTTAGGAGGGCTGGACCCTGGGATCCAGAGCTCTGGTCATACCCAAAACCAAGAGGCTATCTGTGCAGGGTGCTATACAGGTCCAGGGGAGTGGAATCCTTGGGAACCCGGTCCCTGAAGGTCTAGTACAATGCCTGCCGTGAGAGGTGAAGTTTGGGCTTCTGTGGACCAAACAAAGTCCTGCGGCGGGGAAAAGGTAAGTGGGGGCCCCTCAGGAACTTGGTTCTATTGAGGGGACCCCCAAGCCTAATATGTCTTTCTGCCTGTTACCTAAAGGGTATTCCCGCTAATAGCTGTATATGCCTAAGAAATCCTAGAAATGTTTTTTCATAAGGGAAGTTTTAAAAAAACTGTAAACCTGGAAATGTTTTTTCATAAAGGAGGTTTTAAAAAAAAAAAAAAAAAAGACAAAGGTGCGGTACCTGTGTTTGTCCACTAGAGGCCGCTGTGGAACGTCTTTTTTCTTGGGACTATTCCTTCCATGGTGAAAGTCCAGGCAGATGAGTGAGCTCACTATCAGGGAAGCTGCATTCCTCTGTCATGCTGCCAAGTAGTTTCCTTCCATCCCCGAGTCCTGGTGAAACAGGGACCCTGGCTCCTCTCCCTACATGGCGCCAAGAGCGCACACGTGCACGCGCGCACGCGCGCACACATGCTTTCCTTTTATAAGGTTTAGCTTCAAAAAAGGGGGCGGAGCCTGGCGGATGACGCGCTCTGTGCGCCCAGCGCTTCTGCGCATGTGCGGGCGTCCCAGCAAGATAAAAGGACTCAGTCCACGCTGCTTGCTATGGACACAGAGCATGAAAAGGAGCTGGTAGCATGGTATAGGGGCTTACAGCGGGCGGTTGATACAGGCATCCCCAGAAAGACGCATTAGTAGACACCCACTGATGTACATAGCAGCAAATTGCATTAGACTATTTCAGTAAGGGGTGTATTGCGGCTGGAATACCTCAGCTTTGAACTAAGGAATATGCCGCCTAAAAAACTCTGAGATATACCTCTCAGGAAGTGTAGGGGGTCTCCATCGGGCTCTGAGGATCTGGAGCAGTCATCTGCACCCTCCTCCCCTGAGAAATCAGAGGTTAATACCCATAAGGAACCCCCGGGAGTGCCAGGTACTGCGGCTGTCCTCAGTCCACCTGCTCCTGCATATATAACAGAGGAGGTTTTTTCCTCAACTCTGGAGGGATTGGAGCAGAGATTGGCTGCATTGATCGCTTCTTCTCTACAGGAAAGAAAGCGCGCCAGATCTCCATCACCTCCATTAGAGTGCCTGTTGGCAGAGCAACAGTCCCAGGAAGGGACCGACCTACCTGAAGGGGATCAGGAGGAGGTTAGCTCTGTTTTTGAGGAATCGACAGTAGATGAACCATTTTCAGCATCACAGACTGAAAGATTGTGGGTCCAGACCCTAACTGACATGGTTTGATCTGCATTTAAAATGCCTCTTGTTGAACCATCAACTACTGCTGTCTCCTCATTGGGGTCGCTAAAAGCTCCCCAGGTTAATTGCTCCTTTCCAATACATCCATTATTGGAAGGACTTATATACCAGGACTGGGAACATCCTGATAAACTATTTGTTCCGCCTAAAAGGTTTCAGGTGATCTATCCCATGGAGGAAAAGTTCACCCAGAGATGGAATGTTCCTACGGTGGATGCAGCCATCTCTTCTGTGAACAAATCACTGACATGTCCAGTAGATAATGTTCAAATGTTCAAAGATCCAGTGGATAAAAAATTGGAATCTTTATTAAAATCTGCTTTTTCCACAACAGGGGCTGTTACACAGCCAGCAGTGGCAGCTATTGGGGTCTGCCAAGCTTTAAAGGATCAAATGAAAATGGTCCTGAGGGATTTGCCAGACCAGCAGGCCCAGGCTCTGGCTGATCTGCCTAGAGCATTATGCTTTGCGGTTGACGCCATCAAGGATTCTATCCATCAGGCCTCCCGCCTCACGCTGTCTTTGGTACATATGCGTAGGCTTCTGTGGCTCAAAAACTGGTCTGCTGAAGCTCCCTGTAAGAAGCTCTTAGTTAGCTTCCCATTTCATGGGGAACGCCTTTTTGGCGAAGACCTGGATAAGTATATCCAGAAGATTTCCAGTGGTAAAAGTACTCTCTTACCGAGTAAAAAGAGGTCTAGGGGTCCATCTTTTAAGAGGACTACCTCTCCTATCCCTGCGACGTCTGCTACTAAGCAGTTCCGACGGCCTCCTCGGTCAAACTCAGGAGGTAAAAATCAGGGACAGCCACAGGGTAATAAAAAGCCCTGGATCCGAAGAGGTACTAAACCAGCCTCCAAGTCAAGCCTATGAAGGGCTGCCCCCACTCAAACGGGTGGGGGGAAGACTTCAGTTGTTCGCAGAGACCTGGCGGGAGACGATCAAAGACAGATGGGTGCTCTCCGCAGTAACTCTGGGATACAAGTTGGAGTTAAAAGAGTCTCCTCCGTCCCATTTTATGTGGTCAGGCATGCCAAGAGACCCTCTGAAAAGAGGGTCTCTCCTATTGGCGTTAGAACAACTATTGCTCCAAGGAGTAATTATGGAGGTTCCTATGGAAGAGTGGGGGTTGGGTTTCTACTCAAACCTTTTCACAGTCCCGAAGCCAAACGGGGAAATAAGACCCATATTGGACCTAAAGAGTCTAAACAAATTTCTAAACGTCCGGTCTTTCCGGATGGAGTCGATCCGATCGGTCACCGCTGCCCTACAAGGGGAGGAATGGTTAGCCTCGATCGACATCAAAGATGCTTACTTGCATGTTCCCATCTTTCCAGGTCATCAAAAATTCCTACGCTTTGCAGTAGAAGGGTGCCATTTTCAGTTCAGAGCCTTACCATTCGGTCTGGCCACAGCACCACGAGTGTTCACAAAAATTCTGGCCCCACTGTTGGCCGATCTAAGAACACGGGGTGTAACGATAATGGCATACCTAGACGACCTGTTGTTGATGGACCACTCAGTTGCCAAGCTAGAAGTGGTAATTGTCGATACAATCAAGTATCTAGAGTCTCACGGTTGGGTCATCAACCTGGACAAGTCAGCCCTACAGCCAGTGAAAAACCTGGTATATCTAGGGCTACGGCTGGATTCAGACCAGAGGAAGATTTTCTTACCTCTAGACAAGGTATCCTCTTTGAGGGCCTTGGTCCGTCTGCTTTGTGCAAAAAGACAGCCGTCCATACGCCTGTGCATGAGGCTGCTAGGAAAGATGGTAGCATCATTCGAAGCTGTGCCATACGCCCAATTCCACTCAAGGAATTTACAAAGGGCCATATTGTCAGCCTGGAACGGAAAAGTTCAGGCTCTAGACTTCCCGATGGCTTTGTCCCCTTCCGTTCGGAAGAGTCTCTGCTGGTGGTTGATCCCCCAGAATCTCCAGAAGGGAAAACCCTTCAGCCCGATATCTTGGAAGGTGGTCACTACAGATGCCAGCCTTATAGGCTGGGGGGCAGTACTGGAGCAATGGTCTCTCCAGGGCAGATGGTCAAATGTAGTAAAAACCCTGCCCATCAATCTCTTAGAGATACGAGCAGCCCGGTACGCCCTAGTAGCCTGGACATCCAGACTCCAAGGGTCCCCTGTCAGAATTCAATCAGACAATGCCACAGCAGTGGCATATATCAATCATCAGGGAGGCACCAGGAGTCGTGCAGCCCAGAGGGAAGTAAGTCACATCCTGGAATGGGCAGAAAAGCATGTCCCATGTATATCAGCTGTCTTCATTCCAGGGGTGGAGAATTGGAAGGCGGACTTTCTGAGTCGCCAACAGTTATGCCCAGGGGAATGGTCCCTTCATCCCGAGGTCTTCCGAGCAATATGTCAGCGGTGGGGAACACCGGATGTAGATCTGCTAGCATCCAGATTCAACGCAAAGGTGGACAGATTTGTCTCCCGGACAAGGGATCCCCTCGCTTGCGGCTCGGATGCTCTGGTGTTCCCTTGGGATCAGTTCAGACTGATATATGCATTCCCTCCGCTACAATTGTTGCCTCGACTCCTTCGCAGAGTCAGGTTGGAGAAGAAGCCGGTGATCCTGGTGGCTCCAGCGTGGCCCCGAAGGGCCTGGTACGCGGAGATCATCAAAATGTCTGTGGGGAGTCCTTGGACCCTTCCACATCGTCCGGACCTGCTTTCGCAAGGACCGATATACCACCCTTCCTTACTAACTCTAAGTTTAACGGCCTGGCTATTGAATCCCACATCCTAAAGAAGAGAGGTCTCTTTAACTCTGTGGTATCAACTATAATCAATGCCAGGAAGCCTGTATCCAGGCAGATCTACTATAGAGTTTGGAAGGCGTACATCACTTGGTGCGAGGCCAGAAAATGGCATCCACGTAAGTACGTTATAGGCAGAATTCTGGACTTCCTGCAGTGGGCTGTAGACAGGAAGTTTGCCTTAAGTACTATCAAGGGCCAGGTTTCGGCCTTGTCAATACTATTTCAAAGGCCCCTGGCTATGCATTCACTTGTCAAATCCTTTATGCAAGGTGTGACTCGTATTATTCCACCGATTAAGGCTCCCATATGCCCATGGGATCTAAATTTGGTTCTGTCGGTTCTGCAGAAGCAGCCATTTGAACCTTTGCGGCACATTTCCTTGGTTCTACTCACCAGGAAATTGATATTTTTAGTAGCCATATGCTCGGCTAGAAGAGTGTCGGAATTAGCCGCCATGTCCTGTAAAGAGCCATATCTGGTTATCCATAAGGACAGAGTAGTATTACGTCCTCACCCAGCCTTTCTTCCTAAGGTGGTATCGAGGTTTCACTTGAACCAGGATGTGGTTCTTCCTTCTTTTTTCCCCAAACCAAGCTCGGTAGAGGAAAGGTTATTGCATTCTTTGGATGTAGTAAGAGCAGTTAAAGCTTATCTAAAAGCCACTGCTCAGATTCGTAGAACGGATTCTTTGTTTGTTCTGCCGGAAGGCCCCAGAAAGGGTCAGGCAGCATCAAAATCTACTTTAGCCAAGTGGATTCGACAGGTCATAATACAAGCCTATGGCTTGAGAAGTAGACCGCCTCCGTTCAAAGTTAGGGCGCACTCCACGAGAGCAGTTGGAACTTCATGGGCAGTGCATCACCAGGCCTCCCTGGCGCAAATTTGTAAGGCCGCAACATGGTCTTCAGTACACACGTTTACTAGGTTCTACCAGGTGGACGTTAGAAGTCAGGAGGATGTCGCCTTTGGGCGCAGTGTGTTGCAGGCCGCAAAAGATCCTCATGCCTGATGGCGCCCAGCTTATGTATGGTGTATCCCCCCCCTCATGTGGCATTGCTTTGGGACGTCCCACATAGTAATGACTATGCTGCTCTGTGTCCCGTGATGTATGAACAAGAAAGTAGGATTTTTAAAACAGCTTACCTGTAAAATCCTTTTCTTGGAGTACATCACGGGACACAGAGCTCCCACCCCTCTTTTGGGGACACGTATTGCTTTGCTACAAAACTGAGGTACTCCCGGATGGGAGGGGCTTATATAGGGGAGGGTACTTCCTGTTTTGGAAGTTGCCAGTGCCAGCACCTGAAGGTAATTCTATATAACCCACATAGTAATGACTATGCTGCTCTGTGTCCCGTGATGTACTCCAAGAAAAGGATTTTACAGGTAAGCTGTTTTAAAAATCCTACTTTTCTACTTTTTGTTATAAGGAAAATCGAATAAACTCAATTTTAGTCATACATTTAGGCCAAAATGTATTCAGCCACATGTCTTTAGTAAAAAAAATGTCAATAAGCGTATATTTATTGGTTTGCGTAAAAGTTATAGCGTTTACAAACTAGGGTACATTTTCTGGAATTTACACAGCTTTAAATTTATGACTGCCTATCTCATTTCTTGAGGTGCTAAAATGGAAGGGCAGTACAAAACCCCCCCCCAAATGACCCCATTTTGGAAAGTAGACACCCCAAGGAAATTGCTGAGAGGCATGTTGAGCCCATTGAATATTTTTTTTTTGTCCCAAGTGATTGAATAATGACAAAAAAAAAAAAAAAAAATCTTTTTTACAAAAAGTTGTCACTAAATGATATATTGCTCAAACATGCCATGGTTATATGCGGAATTGCACCCCAAAATACATTTGGCTGCTTCTCCTGAGCACGGGGATACCACATGTGTGGGGCTTTTTGAGAGTCTAGCCGCGTACGGGCCCCCGAAAACCAAGCACCACCTTCAGGATTTCTAAGGGCACAAATTTTTGATTTCACTCCTCACTACCTATCACAGTTTTGAAGGCCATAAAATGCCAAAATAGCACAAAACCCCCCCCAAATGACTCCATTTTGGAAAGTAGACACCCCAAGCTATTTACTGAGAGGCATGTTGGGTTCATGGAATATTTTATATTTTGCCACAAGTTGCAGGAATATGACAAACTTTTTTTTTTTTGCACAAAGTTGTCACTAAATGATATATTGCTTCACACTTGCCATGGGTATATGTGAAATTACACCCCAAAATACATTCTGCTGCTTCTCCCGAGTACGGGGATACCACATGTGTGGGACTTTTTGGGAGCCTAGCCGCGTACGGGACCCCAAATACCAAGCACCGCCTTCAAGGTTTCTAAGGGCATACATTTTTGATTTCACTCCTCACTACCTATCACAGTTTTGAAGGCCATAAAATGCCAAGATAGCACAAAACCCCCCAAAATTACCCCATTTTGGAAAGTAGACACCCCAAGGAAATTGCTGAGAGGCATGTTGAGCCCATTGAATATTTTTTTTTGGCCCAAGTGATTGAATAATGACAAAAAGAAAAAAAAAATTTACAAAAAGTTGTCACTAAATGATATATTGTTCAAACATGCCATGGTTATATGCAAAATTGCACCCCAAAATACATTTGGCTGCTTCTTCTGAGTACGGGGATACCACATGTGTGGGACTTTTTGAGAGCCTAGCCGCGTACGGGCCCCCGAAAACCAAGCACCGCCTTCAGGATTTCTAAGGGCACAAATTTTTGATTTCACTCCTCACTACCTATCACAGTTTTGAAGGCCATAAAATGCCAAGATAGCCCAAAACCCCCACAAATGACCCCATTTTGGAAAGTAGACACCCCAAGCTATTTGCTGAGAGGCATGGTGAGTATTTTACAGCTCTCATTTGTTTTGAAAATGAAGAAAGACATATTTTTTTTTCTTTTTTCAATTTTCAAAACTTTGTGACAAAAAGCAAGATCTGCAAAATACTCAACATACCTCTCAGCAAATAGCTTGGGGTGTCTACTTTCCAAAATGGGGTCATTTGGGGGGGGGTTTGTGCCATCTGGGCATTCCATGGCCTCCGAAACTGTGATAGGCAGTGAGGAGTGAAATCAAAATTTACACCCATAGAAATCCTGAAGGCAGTGCTTGGTTTTCGGGGTCCTGTACGCGGCTAGGCTCCCAAAATGTCTCACACATGTGGTATCCCCGTACTCAGGAGAAGCAACAGAATGTATTTTGGGGTGTAATTCTACATATAACCATGGCATGTTTGAGCAATATATCATTTAGTGACAACTTTTTGTACATTTTTTTTTTCTTTTTGTCATTATTCAATCACTTGGGACAAAAAAAAAATATTCAATGGGCTTAACATGCCTCTCAGCAAATAGCTTGAGATGTCTACTTTCCAAAATGGGGTCATTTGGGGGGTTTTGAACTGTCCTGGCATTTTATGCACAACATTAGGAAGCTTATGTAACACATCATCCACTCTTCTAACCACTTGAAGACAAAGCCCTTTCTGACACTTTTTGTTTACATTAAAAAAAAAAAAAATTTGCAAGAAAATTATGTTGAACCCCCAAACATTATATATTTTTTTAAAGCAAAGGCCCTACAGATTAAAATAGTGGGTGTTGCATTTTTTTTTTCACACAGTATTTGCGCAGCAATTTTTCAAATGCATTTTTTGGGGGGAAAACACACTTTTTTTATTTTGAATGCACTAAAAAACACTATATTGCCCAAATGTTTGATGAAATAAAAAAGATGATCTTAGGCCGAGTACATGGATACCAAACACGACATGCTTTAAAATTGCGCACAAACGCGCAGCGGCGACAAACTACATTCATTTTTAAAATCATTTAAAAGCCTTTACAGGTTACCACGTTAGATTTACAGAGGGGGTCTACTGCTAAAATTACTCCCCTCGATTTGACCTTCGCGGTGATACCTCACATGCATGATGCAATTGCTGTTTACATATGACGCTAGACCGACGCTTGCGTTCGCCTTTGCGCAAGAGCAGGGGGGGACAGCGGTGCTTTTTTTTTATTATTATTATTTAGTTTGCTTTTTTATTTGATTTTTAAACTGTTCCTTCCATATTTTCTTTTTTTACCATTTTTATTGTTATCTCAGGGAATGTAAATATCCCCTATGATAGCAATAAGTAGTGACAGGTACTCTTTTTTTGAAAAAAATTGGGGGGTTAGACCCTAGATCTTTCCTCTGCCCTCAAAGCATCTGACCACACCAAGATCGGTGTGATAAAATGCTTTCCCAATTTCCCAATGGCGCTGTTTATATCCGGGGGGGGCATTCCCTCCCACTGCTTGTAAAAGCAGTCTAGAGGCTAATTATCTGCTAGAATTGCTTTTACATGAAAGCCGGCCACTGGCTGAAAAGGTTATGCCGCGTACACACGGTCGGACTTTTCCACAGGCAAGCCTCCGTCGGAATTTCAACCGTATGTACGCGGCATTAGGAGCAAAATCGCTCCTCCGCCCCTGCTGCCCCCATGCTTCGGCATATATGCTCTTTTTTTTTAACTGTGGTGGTGAAATCACCTCCTACAGCACTGGAGTCACGGCTTTATGTATCGTGGGAGAAAACGCTGTTGCTGTCAAGATAAATAATTCCGCGCTGCAGTTGAATGGCGCACCTGAAAACAAAAAATTACATACCTGAAAAGCAAGCATGATAAAACATTGCAGAATGGAATACAGTAAAAAAGAGCAGAACAATAGAGAGAAAATAGAGAGAGAGAGAGAGAACAATAAAACTACAACTATTTTTGTTTTTTTTATTTTATATTTTTTTTGTGTTTTGTTTTTTACGTTTTTTTATTTTTATTTTTTACACTTTTTTTTTGTAATTTTAACAACTGTAATGGTTCGGGTCTCTCAAAATGTAATGGCATCTTGGGAGACCCTGTGTAAGTGTGTCCTAGTCTGTGAAATGCTGTACCCTACGCTAAAACTTCACTTTTGAGTGGTAGCGTTCAAAACATTCACCAAGGCAAAGACCAGGCTTGTCAGGACAGAGTGGACAATAATGACAGGTGTCACGCCTAAATCCGCGCTTGCTACAGACACGACATCTTTTTTGGGGGGCTCGTTGGGTAGGGGTACTCGGGAGGACATACGTATAATGCCTCTCATGCAGCCGGCTTACTGCATTTGGTTGGGGATGGTGAGGTGCAGAACCGCCTGGATACAGAAGTTCTGTGACAATCTCATTCTGAAATTTTAGAAGAGATAAAGTCCCGCCTGAAGCTCTGTATAGCACATGAGCGTTCAGCAAAGCCAATTGAAATAAGGATAGAGACACTTTTTTGTACCAGCGTCTCGCCTTACGGTCAATTAGATACGGCACCAACAACTGGTCGTTGAGGTCCACCCCTCCCATATTTTTGTTATATTCGTGGACACAGAGGGGTTTCTCCACAACACCAGTCGCCGTAGGAATTTGGACTGTCGTGTCTGCATGAAGGGAGGTAAGAAGGAAAACATTCTTATTGTCCCTCCACTTCATAGCGAGCAAGTTATTACACTTTACGCAGGCTCTCTCCCCCAGCCTAAGACGGGCATCTACAAGCCGCTGGGGAAAGCCCCGGCGATTAGGTCGCACGGTGCCACATGCTCCAATCTGATGATCAAACAAGTGACTAAACAGTGGCACGCTCGTGTAATAATTGTCCACATACAAGTGGTACCCCTTTCCGAATAAGGGTGACACCAATTTCCACACTATCTTGCCAGCGCTCCCTATGTAATCTGGGCAGTTGACCGGCTCAACCTGACTATCTTTTCCCTCATAAACCATAAAGCTCCATACATAGCCTGTTGCCCTGTCACAGAACTTATAGAGCTTGACCCCTTATCTGGCACGCTTGCTGGGCAGGTACTGCTTGAAAGCCAAGCGGGCAGAAAATTTAATCAGGGACTCATCAACGCAGACAACTTGATCGGGAGTAAACAAGGCTGCAAAACGTTAGTTGAAGTGGTTTATGAGGGGCCGAATTTTATAGAGCCGGTCGTATTCAGGGTCCCCACGTGGACGACAAAGTTCATTGTCGTTGAAGTGCATGAACCGCAAGATCTGCTCGTATCGTTTCCTGGGCATGGAGGCAGAGAACACGGGCATGTGGTCAATTGGGTGCGTGGACCAATAAGCACGCAATGACGGGAATTTATGTGTGCCCATGTTGAGGGAAAGGCACAGAAAGGTCTTAAATTCGGAAACCGTAATTGGTTTCCAATCTTTGGCAATGGAAGGCAACTGGGGATTAGCGGCGATGAATTGACCAGCATATAAATTACTCTGGTCCACAATAGATCTATAGAGATCTTCCGTGAAAAACAGCGAATAATAATCAATTGGCATAAAATCAGCTGTTTCCACCTGAATACCGGGTTGGGCAGAGAATGGGGGAAGTACGGGTTCTGCAGAAGTGGTGGGGACCCAATCAGGATAGACTAATTCTGCAGGAAGAGCACTATGGGTATGACGGGCCTGCCTTTGTCTTCTTATTGGTGGCAGCAGGACACTACTTGTGCTTGCCACCTCGTCAGCTTGAACTGCACTTATGGGACTCGCTACGTCACCACGTGATACTGCAGTGCTGGATGTACGCCCAGGCTGTACTAGGCCGCTGGTGCTTGCCAATTCACCAGAAGGAATAGCGGCGCTAGTACTCCTCTGCTCCATGATACAAGAGCCCTGCGGTTCTTGCTCCTCAACAACCTCAGAAGATCGGGATTGGGTACGCCTGACCTTAACAGGGACCTCAACTTCGTCGTCAGAGCTATCTGACGTGGGGCCGCTGACGTCACTGTCTTCTACGGGAAGATATTCTGAGCCTGAATCTGACAGATACGTGACCTCCTCTTCACTATCTGTCATGCTCAGAATCTCGTAGGCCTCTTTACTAGTGTACCTTCGACTTGCCATTTTGGGCTCTAAATTTAGGGGTACACTAGTAAGATTCACAGGAAAAAAAGCACCTGACTGTCGTCAGCAAATATATCAAACGCTACAAAAAAAACTGTTAGCGATCGCAGGGATCAGGCCTGTCTCTGCGAACGCTGCAGTTATGTGTTTTGTGTTTGGTAAGTGACAGTGATCGATCAATACTGCACTTGGGTGGGCTGGGCTGGGCGGAGGGGCTAAACGCAGGTGCTAGCAGGTATCTGGGCTGATCCCGCTAACACTGTTTTTGGGAACCCTAAACCGCTGGGGACGCTAGTATAGATCTGATCAGATCAGATATTGATCTGTTCAGATACTATACCACTAAGGGAGGTGTATGCTTTGCGCGTGGGTGTTAGCGTTACTGGCACTAACCTAACGCTGCCTGGGGCGACGCAGACCCTCTCTGGCGCTAAAACCTAATTGATCTCACCCGCCGGGCGATCAGGGGGTTAAACCTTTATTGGGTTATATACGGCGGGTGCCCTGATGCTATAAAAAGCAAACTAACCAACCAGCGTCACCCGTAACCTTTATATGGTGATCACTGGTGAAAGGGTTAACTAGAGGCAATCAGGGGGTTAAAACCTTTATTAGGTTAAATATGGGGGTACCCGACGCTATATAAAAACCTGACGGGTTACCTAAATAACTAACTGGGTAACCAGTGTCACCAGTGACGCTTATACGGTGATCACTGGTGAAAGGGTTAACTCTAGGGGCAATCAGGGGGTTAAAATAATATATGGGGGTACCTGGCGCTATAAAAACCTGCGGCGAAACTAAAAATAAATAACTGGCTATCTAGGGCACCACCGGCACTAAATACAGCGATCGAAAATACGATCGCTTAGTGACGCTGGCGTTAGGGGGTGAAAGGGTTACCTGGGGGGCGATCAAGGGGTTAAACCTTTATTAGGGGGGTTGGGGGGCTACCCTGGACCTAAACCTAGGGGGGTTGGGGGGCTACCCTGGACCTAAACCTAACTGCCCTGCAATTTTTTACTGTCACAGATGACACTAAATGCAGTGATCAGTAAAATAAATGATCACTGCAATCAGTGACACTGTGATTGGGGGCTGGGGGGTGACCTGGGGGGTGACCTGGGGGTGACTGGGGGGTGAAATGTGTGCCTATGTGTACCTATGTGTCAGTGGACTGTTGGTGCACTAACCTGCTTCTTCTCTCCTCGGCGCCGGGAACGAAAAGACCGACACGAGGAGAGATGACATCACTTCCTCTGCCTGTGTTTACATTACACAGGCAGAGGGAGCATTTTCATTCGCCGGGAGCGATCGCGGGGGGGGGGGGGTGGCCGGAATCGAATGGCCGCCCCCTCATCTCGGAACGCTCCCCAACGATAAACGGCCACTCACTGTATAGGAGGGAGGTCCGATCGGACCCCCCAACTGTACAAAGGTGATCACGTACACTGTACGTGATTGTGCCTGTCGGTGCCATTCTGCCGACATATATATACAGTGAGCGGTCGTTAAGTGGTTAATATCCATACCAGACCTGAAGGGCCTGGTAATTGAATTTGGGGGGACCACCATGCTTTTTCTTTTCTATCAATGACTATTCTATGTATTGCCGGGAGCCGACAATTCATTATAGCCGCGAGTGAGTTTTAAATGACTTTTTTTCCTTCAGAAATGACACTTTGTGCAGGGACAGTTCTAAGCACGGGAAACAAGCGTGACTTTACATGCATACTATACACACACTATAGGTACGAAATTTAAAGGAATAATTCACTTTTATTGTTTCATTATTAAAATCACTGCTCCCGAAAAAACGTCAGTTTTTAAAACTTTTTTTTGCATTGATACATGTCCCCTGGGGCAGGACCCGGGTCCCCAAACACTTTTTATGACAATAACTTGCATATAAGCCTTTAAAATTAGCACTTTAGATTTCTCCCATAGACTTTTCGAATTTGCCGCGAACACCCCAAATTGTTTGCTGTTCGGCGAACGGGCGAACAGGCAATGTTCGAGTCAAACATGAGTTTGACTCGAACTCAAAGCTCATCCCTATTGATAAGTAACAGAAAATTATTAGCACCTGGAGGAATGATAACATCATGGGGTACTAATATACTTACCTCATATGGTAGTATCTGAGATGATTTGAGGGCTTCACGTTCATTTATAAATCTACATGAATTTATCTTTAATCTGGACCACAATGTGGAGTTTACTAAATCCACGTGTATAGAAAAATGATGTAGTACATCGTTGCCAATGTAAATATGATACTGGGGCTCATTGATTACCAGGAATAAGTGATTGGCTATTTTTCCCCCAATAGAAATGGATAACATGCATTTAGCAATAATATTATGACTGTTAGAGTCATTATCCAGATCGTGGATCCAGTGATCCTGAGGATTTGGGTACCTAATTACTTTAGGATTTTCCAACTGTTCTAGTAAATTTCTACTCATGTAACTACTTTCCTGACGCATCAAATCATAATCCACCTTTTCAATTCCTGCTCGGAATTGTGTATGATTACTGAACTCACCTGAGTCAGTATTTTCTGGATGGAGGTGAATGGTGAGCACATCACCTTCCAAGCAAACATCTCAAACTCTTTCAGGGGACACACATATGGTGTTACCCTCCTGTCCACTACCTACAGTGGGTAGTCGGTGTTGCCTGCAAGAAGGAGACATCTGGAATTTGGCTATTCCTAAGATGGATCTCAATAGAGTCCGGCCTTTGCTCAATCACATGGCAGTTGCGTCAGCTGTGATAGGATTGGGAATGTTCATAGTTTATGGGCAGTTTCACTTGGGACCAGATAATATTATAATTAAAAACAACAATATGATTTAATCTCTTGAGGAGATCGATGCCAATAATTAATCGATCATAAGACAAGTCAACTAATGTGGGATGACAAATTACCTTTTTCCCTTAGTTAAAGTTCAACCAAGCCTTTTCTATGACTTTCAGGGTGGTGCCTGAGACACTTACAAGGTCAGCTGTGAAATTTTTCAGCTTATACTTTTCCGAAGATAAATCCAGGATTCATTGAAAATATAGCTGAGACAAAATAGTTGCTTGGCTACCAGTGTCCAACAAAGCCATAATGGTTGGTAAATCATCATGTAATCCCATCTCTATGAAATACCTAGAATCAATTTCTTGTAATGAGCAAAGATATTTGGAATGACATGTAAACTTGTCTTTTCGCCTGTTGTGTCTTACTCACCAGAGAAATTACCCCCACCTTTTTTACACAGGCAACATTTCTGGAAGCTGTTAGTTTTTTTACTTCAGAGGTTTCTTTTGGCTGTAAGAGATAATCACACACATGTCCCCCCTCCTTCTCGCCACTTGGCATTGGAGGGGTTAATTTAATTTCAGCCTTACAAACATTTGAATTAATTTGCTCATTTTTGCCGACTGGTAAATTACAGGCATTTGCATTATTTGACACTTTAGTCAGCTCTTTGGTTTTAAACAGTGTTTAGGACAGGGGTCCCTCCTTCTAAAAAAGGATTTTTGGGTTGTACAGTGAGAAAATTTGATAATTTTTTTCATCTGCTCTGTCAATACCCCAAACTGAGATTGCATCTGATCCATCCGGTGATATAAATTACTTTTTACTATTTTTCCAAGGAACCCTTGTGGGTGTTTTTTTTGGAAATTAGAAGCTTGCGGCTTTTCAGACTCATCTGATTCAGAACCACTTTGAATTTTTTTCTGGTCAGGCTTTTTATCTCTGTAATAAGTTTTCTGATTTCTCCCATACTGATTGAAGTGTCTTTTTATAAACAGTTTTTTTATTTGGGTTTTCAGAAACTGCTGGGACCTTTTTATCATCTGGATTGGGTCTAGCTTTCCTGTGATTAGGAGGACTGGGGCTTTTAACCACTACAGCATAACTTCTTTTTGGGGTTACAACCTATCCTTGATCCCTTTTTATGGGAGTCCCAGCTGTTACCCGAGTAGACTTTTTAAATCTATCCTGGGACTTATCACTATTTTGGAGAACAGCAAAAAGGGTGGTACTCTCAGTTAATATCCAATCCAGACTTTTATTAGGATGGTAATCGCAGGCTAGAACAAATTTTAGGTATTTGGCAAAGCCTCATAAAATAGTTTGGGCTTTGATTCACGCAACATTTTAGGGTAAACATGGCCCTTCTTGCAGCAGTAACTGATTTATATGGACCAAATTCTGTTTTTATTTCTGAGAGGACTTTAGCCCATTTATCAATGCCCAGATCTGGTAGAGATTTAAAGACATATCTATGTTTCAAACATACGATAAATAGCCAACCCTTAGTGTAAACGGAATTTAATTTTTAAAGTGCAATACTCAAAATGAACACAAGATGGCAGTCAAAATGCCAAAGTCCACTGCATATAACTCTTTTAGGTGCAATAGTGAAATAAACGTCCAGTGCAAATAAGTAAATAAGCAAGACTATAAAATCACAAAGTGCTTGATGGATACTTGACTTCCCACCAAAGATAGCCCTGTGACACAACCCAGCTCACTCACACACTCACTTTATATCAGGTTTGGGAACATCTAGTATTTTTTTTGCATTGGTAAATAGCTTAACAAAGACCACCTGCATAGAACATAAGGAAAGAGTCAAATTGCTTTGTTGCTGCCATTTGTTGATGGAGATGCTTCAGTGATGACCAGTGGAATATAGCGGAGCCATCAGCTACTATTTGATTGATCTACACAAGGAGGAAGCCCCACCCCCAGGCTACTTGACCAACCAAACACCCAGGAATGGATCCGCCGAGGAAACCAGACCATCACTATTAGAGTTGAGCGGACACCTGGATGTTTGGGTTAGACGGGTTCGGCCGAACTTCGCAAAATAGTTTGAGTTCGGGACCCGAACTTGACCCCGAACCCGAACCCCATTGAAGTCAATGGGGACCCGAACTTTTGAGGACTAAAATGGCTCTAAAAAAGTAATGGAAAGGGCTAGAGGGCTGCAAATGGCAGCAAAATGTTGTTAAGAGCATGGCAAGTGCTCTGCAAACAAATGTGGATAGGGAAATAACTTAAAATAACATGGGTGGGAGACAATGAAGGAACTGGAGGCGCTGTCAGCAACCCAATCTACTATCGCCTGTACTTGTCCTGGCCTCAACATTCGTAGAGCCGCATTAGGCCCGACCAAATACCGCTGCAGGCTCTGTCGCCTGCTCGCACCTGAGGAAGGTGTTTCACTTGTGCGTGTAGCTGGCACAGATCGACCACGTCCTCTCCCTGCAACATGAGTTCCACCAGCAGCACCATGACCGGGGCCACGTCCCTTATTTGACGTTCCCTCGTATTTATCAGATTTAGGATCTTGCCCTAAATGGGTGTTTTTTGAATAGCAGAATAGAACAACAGTATCTAAAGGGTGTATCTCACACGTACAGATACAAACTAGGCCGCAATTTAAGATCTTTCACCTAAAATGTGTTTTTTTGAATAGCAAAATAGAGCAACAATATCTAAAGTGTGTATCTCACACGTACAGATATGCAGGAAACGCTGCAAATTAATTTTTTTTGCCCTACATTTTATTTTTTTTGAATACCAGAATAGAGCAACAGTATCTAAAGGGTGTATCTCACAGGTACAGATATGCAGAAAATGCACCAAACATTTATTTTTTTGCCCTAAATTATTATTTTTTTGAATAGCAGAATAGAAGAACAGTATCTAAAGTGTGTATCTCACACGTACAGATATGCAGGAAACACTGCAAAATAATTTTTTTTGCCCTAAATGTGTTTTTTTGGAATACAAGAATAAAATAAAACAGTATCTAAAGGGTGTACCTCACACGTACAGATACAGACTAGGCCGCAATTTAAGATTTTCCCCCTAAATGTGTTTTTTTTGAATAGCAGAATAGAGCAACAGTATCTAAAGGGTGTATCTCACAGGTACAGATATGCAGAAAACGCACCCAAATTTTTTTTTTTTGCCCTAAATTATTATTTTTTTGAATAGCAGAATAGGAGAACAGTATCTAAAGTGTGTATCTCACATGTACAGATATGCAGAAAACATTGCCAAAATTTTTTTTGTCCTAAATTTCTTTTTTTGGAATAGCAGAATAAAACAACAGTATCTAAAGTGTGTATCTCACTAAATATAGATATGCAGGAAACGCAGCAAAATATATATTTTTTGCCCTAAATGGGTGTTTTTAGAATAGCAGAATAGACCAACAGTATCTAAAGGGTGTATCTCACAGTAACATATGCAGTGCTGGTGCACTGAGCTTGCACAAAATGCCCGCCGACGTCAACCTAACTAACAGACGGATAAAAGTTATCTTTTCTCTGGCACTGGGCTCAGAGCAGGGTAAAAAGATTGTGCACTGCACCCACACAACAAAAGCAAGGTAGATCGCTGAGTCATTTGATTTCTGAATCAGGACTCCTATCTAATTCTCTCCCTCAAAGCAGCAGCAGCAACCTTTCCCTACACTAAAGCAGAGTGACATGCTGTGCTATGTGCCTCTAGCTTATATAGAGGCTGGGTCACATGCTGTACTGGCCAATCACAGCCATGCCATTAGTAGGCCATTTGTGATTTTATAGTCTTGCTTATTTACTTATTTGCACTGGACATTTATTTCACAATTGCACCTTAAAGAGTTATATGCAGTGGACTTTGGAGTTTTGACTGCCATCTTGTGTTCATTTTGAGTATTGCACTTTAAAAGTCACATTCAGTTTACACTAAAGGGTTGGATATTTATCGTATGTTTGAATCCTAATTTTTATCATTTTATGTATATTGTGCAGTTTTTTGTAACAGCTCAGCACCATTCATTAGCACTGTATATTTTTGGTTCTGGAGTCACCTTATCGGTGCTCGCAGCAGTTACACTTTTATTTATATATTTTCACCTTCACCTATAGTGATAGCGCGGGAGTACCCCCTCTTTTTTCTATTCCTCATTTCAGCTACCCAGTTATTGATATCATCTTTAATTTTCAATCTTTCTTTGACATAAGATATTACATGAAATTTAATTATTTCCCTGGTATCTTGGTTATGCATGCTAGGCTCAGTTTCTGCACCTTTAGTATCAGACAATAGCAATAACCACTTAAAAAAATGGCAACAACATATATATAATTTGCACAATTATATCTCTTTGTTTCAAACTTTTGCAGATCACGTCAGGGTCACCATAATATGTCAGGGTATTTATACTGAAATTATAAAACAATTTTATATTTATTGAAATAAGTAAAAATCTAAAAATAAGGAGATTGCCACATATTTCCACAAATAAACAAAACTCAAATTCTCTATTTTTGCCATTCATATCACTCTACCTATTTCCCCTTTTAAGCTAAATTATAGTTCGCCATGTTTAATTACATATTGCCACTTGCAATAGCTCTTACACCATTGTCCTCCTATATAACTTTACCTATTTGGAGGAGTCTATATGCACAAATTGCTGCGATTTTGCAGGCCCTTCCATTATTTATCATCATTGATTATCATGTCTCTCTACTTATCCATTGATGATAATGAGATGACAATGTGTTATTCATTGCTGGCAATACATCGGTGGAAACACTAAGCGCCGCAATGCGTCGTTCCATACGCGTTGCGTCCCAGGGGGCGGGACTTCATGACTGCTGATGAAGTCCCGCCCCCTGGGACGCAACGCGTACGGAACAACGTGATTCTGCGTGACGTCACCCGCGTCCCATGCTGACACTCGTGGATACTCAGACACGCTGCTTATCCTCCGCACTGAGGCACAGTGCCATCCTTGTAAGTTCATTTACGTTTTTAATGATCAATAAATGTTTTAAATACAGAGAGCACTAGATGTCCTTGCTTTTCCTTTTATATCTGGCTTCCTGGATCTGACCTCCTGGATTATTTGATGTGAGATTGACCTACGCTCTGAGTTCATCCTCTCACCCTGGTGTGCATTCACTACAGTGATTCTGATGTCTGATATCCCAGAGAGGGAACTGCTTAAGTGACCTGACTGACTAGCTCAGGGGTCCACTTGCTGAGGTGAGCTGCTAACCATTACTAGTGGTGGAGGTCGTCACACAAGTCACCTTTTAAGAATCTAGAGGTCACCGTTTTGGACACTGACTGGTGTTTTTATTCAATTAGTGAAGACTTTTTGGACTGTCTCTATCTTTTAAGTTTTCAATATTTTGTCTATTTTATGTTTGCGCTGCACTGCTTTTTTTTATAGTTTCTTATGGGGATTTGATATTTTGAACCTCAGTGTTTCAGCTGCTGTCTTGCTAGGGTTATTTGCACTGGTTGATTTTGTTTTTATTACTATAATAAATATACCAATTTTTTTTTTAAACTATTTTTTTCCTCAGTTTAGGCCAATATGTATTCTTTTACATATTTTTGGTAAAAAAAATATAAAAAAATCACAATAACCATATATTGATTGGTTTGCGCAAAAGTTATAGCACCTACAAAATAGGTTATTGATTTATGGCATTTTTATTTATTTTTTTACTAGTAATGGCGGCTATCTGCAATTTTTATCAAGACTGCGACATCGCGGCAGACAGATCGGACACTTTTGACACTTTTTTGAAATCTATGACATTTATACAGTGATCAGTGCTATAAATAGCCACAGATTACTGTATAAATGTCACTGGCAGGGAAGGAGTTAACACTAGGGGGCGATCAAGGGGTTAAATCCCTCACTGTGTGTTCTAATTGTAGGGGGATAGGACTGACTGGGGAGGAGACCGATCAGTGTTCCTATATACTAGGAACACACAATCTGTCTCCTCTCCCTTGACAGAATGTGGATTTGTGTTTGCAAACAAAGATCCACGTTCCTGCTCTGTCAGGAGCGATTTCCGGTGCCCAGCGGTCATCGCGGCCGCTGGGCACACACACACATAAGCTCCTCAGTAAAATGGCGGGCATGCGCACGCGCCCCCTATACCAGCGGGAGGATAGGAGATCCCATCTGCGGACGTCATTTGACTATACGCTGGGAATGAAGTGGATAAGAAGATATCTGCTGGGTATCCCAAGGGAACTTTATTTTCCTAGATATCCCTGAACCCGTTGGTAATCTCTTTTTCTCCCTCTCTCTCCCCTGTGTTTACACTTTTATCCCACCCAAAAAGTGTATGTGTGTGTCACGACTACGTAATTAATGATGTCAAATGACGTATTATTATCATGTAACCATGACAACACTATTTAGGAAGCCATTTTGGACTTTACCATAATCACCACTAGGGGGCAATGTTGTATTACAATTGCTATTTAAATGTCTTTGAAAATGTCAAAATATATTCTATATAACCTTAAAGAACACAATAAACTATGATCAGAAATCTCTACCTTGTGACAGATATGTCAAACTTTCTGGACTTTCTGGCTGAAACTCAGATATATGGCTATGAGAACGTATCATCCCCACTAATTACTCTTTCTTAAAATTCCTTGAGTTGAGTAATGTGTAATACCCCACTAATGATTATAGTTTCTATTCTTTAAAACTTTTCATAGCCTTACAAACATGCTATATTTCATATTAAGATCAGGGGCGGATCCAGGGGGGGGCAACGGGGCAATTGCCACACCCGAGAAATTAGTCTTAGTTGCGGAATTTTCGGCCACCTCAGAGTCTGAGCGGATGGTAGTTGCGGAACTTGCAGCGCCTGAGAGTTTGAGAGGGCTGTAGTTGCGGAACTTGTGGCGCCTGCGAGTCTGAGCTGGCGGTAGTTGCGGAACTTGCGGCGCTTGAGAGTCTGAGCGGCAGGCTCCACAGGCGGGTGACAGCGTGGGCTGCCGGGTGCCGCTGGCCAATCAACAAGCCGGCGGAGCAGAGAGATGACATCTCTCACCGCCCCGCCCTGCATCCCGGCAGTAACTTCCTCCCTCACTGTGCAGGCAGCAGAGAGATTACATCATCTCTCATTCTGCCCGACTCTGACAAGCAAAACACCACCTTAGCAAGTTACAAGGTGTGGCAGGTTAGGTGGCAAGTGACAATCTGCATCTGGTGGCAGGCAAGTGACATTCCGCAACTTGTGGCAGATGACGTGGCAAGTGACAATCCGCAACATGTGGCAGGTGATGTGGCAAGTAACAATCTGCAACATGTGGCAAGTAACAATCCGTAACGTGTGGCAGGCGACATGGCAAGTGACAATCCACAATGTGTGGCAGGTGACGTGGCAAGTGACAAGCTGCATCTTGTGGTAGGTGACGTGGCAAGTGACACACTCGGGGCACCCACTGATTCTGCATTATGGTGTGTTGAACCATGTAATTTTATATTACAATGTAATAATATAAATAATGCGCTTCAATCATCCTGACACCATAACAACCATGGTGCGGTTATCATTGAAGCGCTAACACCAGTCATTTCCCTGATAAATTGCCCCCCAAAGAAAATATTTTCTGGTAGTGCCCCTACTGAGACTAGACTCTGGATCCGCCCCTGATTAAGATAGATATACTAGTAGGTTTTTAGAAATATATCAAATAATATATATTATGATTGATAAAAAAAAAAAGATATAAAAAAGAAAAATATGAACCAAAATAAGGTAACATTGGTCAATTAATTATGCATATAATGACTCCAATATAATGTAATAATATAATAGGAATTATAGCTATTATAACTATTTGTAATGAACAATTTTTGGTTCAAAATCCGATTGTGAATGAGCCCTTTTTCCTCTTCTCAGTCATGAAAAGAGAAAAAATATATACATGTTTCTGTCCAGTGTTACTTGGAACCTTGGAGTCACATTCCTCTAAACATAATATTAGCTGGTACTTTCTTTTCCTGGCTAACCTCACGTCAGCACACCATGGGTTAATCCTCCGTAGCTAACCCCAAGGACCACCGCCAATAGATTGAATAAAAGTCACACCCTCCTAATCCCTGATGTTCTTCATTTTTGGTTGCTCCAGGCCACCTGCCAAAGGTTTCCAGATGGGATGGATGTTGGTGAGACGTATCCCCCCTACCGCACCTCCCCCCAGGTTCTCTGCCTCTCTTGGGTTGGAAGGCCCTGTGTTTGGCGATAAATTCCCCGGAAAGCCAGGGTACCCTTGTGCCTGGGTTGCGGGCATTGCTGCTTAGATAGCACATTATTTACTGACCTCTGCGGTGCTTCTCAGGGACGCTGTGGCTGCACTGCTTGTTTTTCTCCCATACTGTGTCTCCTTAGCAGCGCGCCAGGCTCTCTCTTTCTCTTCCTTATCCTGTTTGGAGGGCGTTTCCCCTCCCATCACCTGGCAACTGAATAAACAAAAAGCATAGAGTCAGATGGCCTGAGCGGCCCTGCTTCCTGTCTCTCTGCATGTCAGATCCTTTTTTCTTATAAGAGAGGCTGTAGTGTAAGTAATCTTTCTTTCTTCTTTTAGTCTCGACTGATTAATACCTGCCTGTGGACTTAGCAAGCCGCCCGTTGCACCCTGCTGCCTTCCTCATTGTAAGCTGCTTAAAGGGGACATGACATAAAAAAAAAAAAAAGGGAGAAAAACAGGGGGTGGGAAGAGTGTGCTCTCTGTGCTCCCTGTCTCATGCAGTGATTCTTGTTTTTGTTAGAGGAGCACACCCCACAGGTCAGAGGCACGAAGATCTAAAGAAAGGTAAGAGGGGCGGCGTGGGACGATGGTGAAAAGAGTGCTAACCGTTCGCTCACGGTTGTTTGTCTTGGCTGTTTTGCAGGAGCCGAAGCGCTAAGCTCAAATGCTCATCAAAGCATAAGTTCCGCCAACATTCTGTGTCACCGAGGTGCCATGAATCCCGTCCATCTGTACGGAGGCTCTCGCTCCCTCCTGACCCGCAAGATCTGGATATCCAGACATCTACCCCTGTCCAGACCCAAGCGCAACATCCTCCACAGGGTCTATGCTGGGCCTGAAAACTCCCAGCCTTGCCTGGAAAGCTTATCTGCAAGGGAGAAGTGCCAGATGATAAAGAGGATGATGCAAGGAGATTTAAAGACAGGAGAGCCTCAAGGACATGGTGATTCCAACGAGACACTCTTCCCATAAGCTTACACAGCCCAAGACATCTAGCGCCTCACCTGAAGAGAGCGTATCAGAGTTATCATCGGATCCAGAGAATGCTGGGCCTGGGACCTTTGATTATGATCTGGTAGGCCCCTTTGTGCAAGCAATTAAGGAAGCCCTGGATTGGGAGTCAGAGTCACTGTCAGATCCACAGGTTTTTTCCTAACCTGAAAAAGGAGGGACCCACCTTTCCAGTATTTCCGGAGATTAAGGAATTAATTGAGGACAAGTGGGAGAAACTGGATAAAAAATATGAATTGGCAAAACAAACTCTCAAAACTGTACCCCATGCCTTCTTCACAGGCTAGCCTTTGGGGGGCCCACCGAATGTGTATGCAGCCTTGCAGCGTTTGGCCCGGCCTGTGTCCTTACCATTGGAGAACTCAGTAACCTTCAGGGATCCAATGGACTGCCGGGTGGACGCAGATATTAAAAGGATTTATTCCATGGCTGGGTCAGCCCTTCACCCAGCCATTGCCCTGATGGCCTTGTCAAGGGCCTTGAAGACATGGCTTGTCAATGTTGAGACTGCTTTAAACGCAGGGGTAGACCCATCAAAGATTGTTACAGCATTGGAGGAGCCAAACATCTCAGCGGATTTCCTTGCAGAGGCATCAGTAGATTTAGTAAAGCTATTAGCCAGATCCATGGCCAGTGCAGTTACAGCAATGAAGGCCCTGTGGCTCCGTCTTTGGATGGCAGATGGAACTTCCAAACAGGTCTTGCGCAACATACCATACAACGGCAAACTACTGTTTGGAAAGACCTTGGATGATGCAATCAAGGGAGTCACAGGGGGGTAATTCGGCTCTTCTCCCTCAGCCTGGCCGAAAGAAACCACTTAGACAACCCAGTCAGTCAACCTACAAACGCTTCCAGAAGGCAAAATGGTACAGGCCAGGATGGGAGAAACCTCAATGGGGAGGGACTCCAAGTTCCTTTCTCCGGGGGAACAAATCGAAGGCAGTAAAGGCAGTCAAAACAAGTGAAAAGTCCTTTTGAGGGTGTGCCCGCCCAGGCTTGTCCGGTGGGAACAAGGCTAAGCTCCTAGTGGAGCATCTGGGCGGGGAGGGTTACCGATCACTGGATCGTGGACACTGTAAAAAAAAAGGCTAGTCTATAGAGTTCTTACACCCCCCTCTGAATTCCTTTGTGAGAACTGAGTGGCCAGAGTGTCCCGAGAAGAGACAGTCCTTGCAGGCCTATTATAGACAAACTCTTATCCAAAGGGGCCATCAAGTATGTACCGGCAGAAGAGAGAGGGGTGTTTCTATTCCCCAATCTTCCTGGTGCCAAAATCTTCAGGGGCCTTGAGGCCTGTGTTGGAATTAAGAAGACTGAACAATTACATCCTCAACGGGCAGTTCAAGATGGAGTCCCTTCAGACCGTAATGAAGGTGGTCCAGGAGAACGACTGGCTCATTTCGGTGGACCTTTCGGACGCGTACCTGCAGGTCCCTATAAAGGAAGCAACATCAGAAATTTTTCAGGTTCGCAGTATGCGACCATCATTATCAATTCACATGTCTCCCTTTCGGCATCTTTACTGGGTATTCTCGAAGATTCTCCTCTCCATCATTTCTCTAATTCGCCTGGAAGGAATAAAAATATACCATAACTTAGACGATATCATCGTTCTGGGAGAATCCTCTCAACAACTCTCAGAGCATCGAGACCGGGTCCTTCTGACCCTAAACAGTTTTGGTTGGATAATAAACAAACAAAAGAGCCAGCTCCATCCCTCCAGGGCAATGGAGTATTTGGGGGTAATTTTCTCTACTTCTCAGGGACGTGTTTATCTCCCAGACAGGAAGATTTATCAACTACGCCAGTGTACCGCAAGAATAGTGAGGTCTACCTTTCTCTCAGCCGCATACTAGACATGGGAGCCGTCGAAAAATTTGTTCCGTTCCGTTTCGTATTTAAAAAAATTCGTAATTCGTAATCCGTGTACGGAATTCAATTCGAATTCGTACGAAATACGAATTCCGTACGACACGTATAACGAACGATTCGACCGAATGATTCGACCGGAAATTTACTTCCCCCACCCAATTCCAGCAGCAATCTTTTCTCTCTATAATGTCGAATCTTTTCTCTCTATAATGTCGAATTGGAACGAACGAATGATTCGACCGGAAATGTACTTCCCCCACCCAATTCCAGCAGCAATCTTTTCTCTCTATAATGTCGAATCTTTTCTCTCTATGTCGAATCTTTTCTCTCTATAATGTAGAATCGGAACGAACAAATGATTCGACCGCAAATGTACTTCCCCCACCCAATTCCAGCAGCAATCTTTTCTCTCTATAATGTTGAATCTTTTCTCTCTATAATGTCGAATCTTTTCTCTCTATAATGTCGAATCTTTTCTCTCTATGTCGAATCTTTTCTCTCTATGTAGAATAATCTTGGACTAATAGAGTTAAGGTTAGTCACATTCGACCAAAAAATATTTACCTATCGCTTTGTCTAATTTTCATGTCTCATTTGGTAGTTTGGATTCAGATAATTTGGATACCAAATTTCGTACAAATTTTTCAAAATTTCGTATTTCGTACAGAATTCGTATTCGAAAAAATTCGTAAAATCGGATTCGTACAAATGTACGAATTTCGAAAAATTCGTACGAATTTTCGATTCGTACGAAACTAAATGCACATGTCTACCGCAGACTGCATGGTCTTGATCGGGATGTTTACCACCACAATTCCGGTAGTCCCATGAGCCAGGTGGCACATGAGGGCTTTCCAGGTAACCTTCTTGAGCCAATGGGATGGGTCATCCAAGAACCAGAATATATACATCCCAGAGGGAGTACATCAAGATCTAGGCTGGTGGACTGTGCCAGAGAACCTATCCCGGGGGGTACCCCTCAATCCAATGGACTGGACTATCGTCATCTCGGACGCCAGCCTCCAGGGTTGGGGGGCCCATTGTCTGGGAAAACAAATCCAAGACCGTTGGAACCCACTATATGGACAATCAAACTATTTGGAACTCAAGGCAGCCTTTCTTGCCCTACAGGCTTTTCAGGAAGATCTTCGGGGAGCACGGGTCAAGATGCTACTAGACAACAAAACCGCAGTAGCTTACCTTGCCCACTGGGGGGGCAAGGACTCTAATGTTCCTTCACCTGTCAGCAGACATCTTTGCCTGGGCAGAGGAGCATCTCCAGGACCTGACAGCAGCATATCTTCCGGGAAGCCAGAATCAACTGGCAAATCAGCTGAGCAGACTTTTCCCCGAACACAGCGAGTGGTCACTCCAACCAAGGTACCTCCGGACAGTTTTCAGGAAGTAGGGCACACCCACGGTCGATTTGATGGCGACCCCACAGAATGCTCAGCTTCCCCTGTTTGTGACAAGATACAGTTACGCAGGAGCACTAGCACAGGATGCATTTTCGATCCGCTGGGCCTTTCCGATGGTGTACATTTTTCCACCAATCCCGTTATTAATGAATGTCCTATTGAAAATCAGAGCAGAGAAGGTCCACACAGTGTTGGTGGCTCCCCGATGGCCGAGGAGGCCTTGGTTTCCTTTGATCCTACAGATGTTGTTGACCCCGCCAATCCTGTTTTAAGCCAAGAGGGACCTTTTGACCCAGAACCAGTGGCGATACTCCAACCCGGCAAAACTCAGACTAGCGGCATGGCTGCTGAATCTGCCCGATTAAGGGCTCAGGGACTTTCCTCACAGGTGGTACAGACTTTAATGAAGGCCAGAAAGACCTCAACCAAACGCACGTATGAGCGTGTTTGGAATAAATTTATAGAGTTCGATGAACGCAAGCACTTTTCTCCTGAATCTCCTTCTCGGCCAAACATACTGGATTTCCTGCAGTCAGCCCTAGATAAGGAGTTAGCATATAACTCAATTAGGGTGCTGGTCTCTTCCCTGTCAGCTCTCACCGGACATAGGTGGGCTGAAGATCCTCTAATCAGGCGTTTTCTGCAGGCTGCAACTCGCATTAAACCACCAAAGAAATGCCTTATACCTTCCTGATTTCTCGGCTTGGTCCTCAGGTCACTCACACAACCTCAGTTTATACCTTCACACTCTTGCTCCTTAAGGTCCCTGACCTTAAAAATTGTGTTTTTGGTCACCATAGTCTCAACAAGGAGAGTTTCAGAATTGGCAGCTCTGTCCTGCAAAGAACCTTACTGTGTGATCCTTCCACAAAAAGCCATTCTCTGACCTGCTCCAAGTCTGAGGTCTACGGTCGCATCTAGCTTCCATGAGAATTGTGAGGCAATCTTCACAACTTTTGACCCGATACCTTCACTAACAGAAGATTGCAGCTTACTGGATCTGGCGAGCCTTCTGGCCATGTATCTGAAGAGATCTGCTCCTATTAGAAAGGTGGATAACCTTTTTATCCTCCCAGTGGGCGCCAAAAGGGGTGAGGCGGCAAAGTCAAGAATTATCTCTTCCTGGGTATCAAGGGTCATCACCCTAGCCTACAAGAACCAAGGTCTGGCTCTACCCAAGGGAACACATGCTCATTCAACGCGAGGGATGGCAGCCTCCTGGGCATCATACGCTAAAGTTCCGCTAGAGAACATCTGTAGAACTAACAGTTGGAGTTCCTGCACAACCTTGGCACGTCACTATAGCCTGGATATTCAGGTCACAGCATCCGCAACATTTGGGACAGCGGTGGTCTTGGCAGCCTTACAAGAGAAATACAATTAGTTTTTCCTTATTATGCAGCATATCTTGGCTAAGTGTCCTTTGCTTTTCCCGCCCTTCTTTTTTATTGCTAGTTAAATCTCATGGTATGCTGACGTGACGTTAGCCAGGAATATAGTAAATTGTTATCAAATACTTACCGTAATTTTCCTTTCCTGGCGTACCCTCACGTCAGCACAAATTTCCCTGCCCTGGTGGCCTGTCGCTAACTAGTCAGTCAAAGAACACTGGGGTTTAGGAGGGTGGGACTTTTATTCGATCTATTGGAGGTGGTCCTTGGGGTTACCTATGGAGGATTAACCCATGGTGTGCTGACGTGAGGGTACGCCAGGAAAGGAAAATTACGGTATTTGATAACAATTTTCAATAATCTCTCCTGGTTGGCAGAAGTAGAATTTATGATCTGAGAGAGATCAAGATAGGATACTTAAAACCTTCTTATAAGAAACCTCTGTCCACAAGTATAGACTTAATTGAACCTCTTATAAAACAGCACAAAGATGGCTACCGAGTTGTTCATAAAATATATATGAAAAATATATGATATGCAGAGGCCTTAGGAATTAATCCTTTTAACCTTTTAATTTAAATAGTTCTGATAATACAGTTATATATATATATATATATATATATATATATATATATATATATACATACACACATACAGTGCCTTGCAAAAGTATTCGGCCCCCTTGAACTTTTCATCCTTTTGCCACATTTCAGGCTTCAAACATAAAGATATAAAATTTAAATTTTTTGTGAAGAATCACCAACAAGTGGGACACAATTGTGAAGTGGAACGAAATCTATTGGATTTTTGAAACTTTTTTAACTAAGAAAAAAATTTAAAGTGGGACGTGCAAAATTATTCGGCCCCCTTGCGTTAATACTTTGTAGAGCCACCTTTTGCTGCGATTACAGCTGCAAGTCGCTTGGGGTATGTCTCTATCAGTTTTGCACATCGAGAGACTGAAATTCTTGCCCATTCTTCCTTGCAAAACAGCTCGAGCTCAGTGAGGTTGGATGGAGAGCGTTTGTGAACAGCAGTTTTCAGCTCTTTCCACAGATTCTCGATTGGATTCAGGTCTGGACTTTGACTTGGCCATTCTAACACCTGGATGCGTTTATTTGTGAACCATTCCTTTGTAGATTTTGCTGTATGTTTGGGATCATTGTCTTGTTGGAAGATAAATCTCCCTCTCAGTCTCAGGTCTTTTGCAGACTCCAACAGGTTTTCATCCAGAATGGTCCTGTATTTGGCTGCATCCATCTTCCCCTCAATTTTAACCATCTTCCCTGTCCCTGCTGAAGAAAGCAGGCCCAAACCATGATGCTGCCACCACCATGTTTGACAGTGGGGATGGTGTGTTGAGGGTGATGAGCTGTGTTGCTTTTACGCCAAACATATCGTTTTGCATTGTGGCCAAAAAGTTCAATTTTGGTTTCATCGGACCAGAGCACCTTCTTCCACATGTTTGGTGTGTCTCCCAGGTGGCTTGTGGCAAACTTTAGACAAGACTTTTTATGGATATCTTTGAGAAATGGCTTTCTTCTTGCCACTCTTCCATAAAGGCCAGATTTGTGCAGTGTACGACTGATTGTTGTCCTGTGGACAGACTCTCCCACCTCAGCTGTAGTTCTCTTTAGTTCATCCAGAGTGATCATGGGCCTCTTGGCTGCATCTCTGATCAGTCTTCTCCTTGTCTGAGCTGAAAGTTTAGAGGGACAGCCAGGTCTTGGTAGATTTGCAGTGGTCTGATACTCCTTCCATTTCAAAATGATCGCTTGCACAGTGCTCCTTGGGATGTTTAAAGCTTGGGAAATCTTTTTGTATCCAAATCCGGCTTTAAACTTCTCCACAACAGTATTACGGACCTGCCTGGTGTGTTCCTTGGTCTTCATGATGCTCTCTGCGCTTTCAACAGAACCCTGAGACTATCACAGAGCAGGTGCATTTATACAGAGACTTGATTACACACAGGTGGATTCTATTTATCACCATCAGTCATTTTGGAGAACATTGGATCATTAAGAGATCCTCGCTGAACTTCTGGAGTGAGTTTGCTGCACTGAAAGTAAAGGGGCCGAATAATTTTGCACGCACCACTTTTTAGTTTTTTATTTGCTAAAAAAGTTTAAAAAATCCAATAGATTTCGTTCCACTTCACAATTGTGTCCCACTTGTTGGTGATTCTTCTCAAAAAATAAAATGTTATATCTTTATGTTTGAAGCCTGAAATGTGTCAAAAGGATGAAAAGTTCAAGGGGGCCCGAATACTTTCGCAAGGCACTATATATATATATATATATATATATATATATATATACATATACATATACATACATATATATATATACATACATATATATACATACATACATATATATACATATACATATATACATACATACATATATATACATATACATATATACATACATATACATACACACACACACATATACACACACACTCTGCATTCAGTGTAGCCTATATATACAGTACAGTCGTGGTGTACAGTTTCTAATACACTTCAGGCGGTGTACACAGTATGTATTACAATGCAGACGGTGTAGTTATATATATATATCTTAGTTGCAAAAAAAGTATGTGAACCCTTTTGGAATGATATGGATTTCTGCACAAATTGGTCATAAAATATGATCTGATCTTCATCTAAGTCACAAACAATAGACAATCACAGACTGCTTAAACTAATAACACACAAATAATTAAATGTTACCATGTTTTTATTGAACACACCATGTAAACATTCACAGTGCAGGTGGACAAAGTATGTGAACCCCTAGACTAATGAGATCTCCAAGAGCTAATTGGAGTGAGGGGTCAGCCAACTGGAGTCCAATCAATGAGATGAGATTGGAGGTGCTGGTTACAGCTGCCCTGCCCTATAAAAAACACACACCAGTTCTGGGTTTGCTTTTCACAAGAAGCATTGCCTGATGGGAATGATGCCTCGCACAAAAGAGCTTTCAGAAGACCTACGATTAAGAATTGTTGACTTGCATGAAGCTGGAAAGGGTTATAAAAGAATCTCCAAAAGCCTTGCTGTTCATCAGTCCATGGTAAGACAAATTGTCTATAAAAAAAAATGGAGAAAGTTCAGCACTGCTGCTACTCTCCCTAGGAGTGGGCGTCCTGTAAAGAGGACTGCAAGAGCACAGCGCAGACTGCTCAATGAGGTGAAGAAGAATCCTAGAGTGTCAGCTAAAGACTTACAAAAGTCTCTGGCATATGCCAACATCCCTGTTAGCGAATCTACGATACGTAAAACACTAAACAAGAATGGATTTCATAGGAGGATACCACAGAGGAAGCCACTGCTGTCCAAAAAAAAACATTGCTGCACGTTTACAGTTTGCACAAGAGCACCTGGATGTTCCACAGCAGTACTGGCAAAATATTCTGTGGACAGATGAAACCAAAGTTGAGTTGTTTGGAAGAAACACACAACACTATGTGTGGAGAAAAAGAGGCACAGCACACCAACATCAAAACCTCATCCCAACTGTGAAGTATGGTGGTGGGGGCATCATGGTTTGGGGCTGCTTTGCTGCATCAGGACCTGGACGAATTGCTATAAATCGAAGGAAAAATGAATTCCCAAGTTTATCAAGACATTTTGCAGGAGAACTTAAGGCCATCTGTCCTCCAGCTGAAGCTCAACAGAAGATGGGTGTTGCAACAGGACAATGACTCAAAGCATAGAAGTAAATCAACAACAGAATGGCTTAATCAGAAGAAAATACGCCTTCCGGAGTGGCCCAGTCAGATGCCTGACCTCAACCCAATTGAGATGCTGTGGCATGACCTCAAGAAAGCGATTCACACCAGACATCCCAAGAATATTGCTGAACTGAAACAGTTCTGTAAAGAGGAATGGTCAAGAATTACTCCTGACCGTTGTGCACGTCTGATCTGCAACTACAGGAAATGTTTGGTTGAAGTTATTGCTGCCAAAGGAGGTTCAGCCAGTTATTAAAGCCAAGGGTTCACATACTTTTTCCATCTGCACTGTGAATGTTTACATGGTGTGTTCAATAAAAACATGGTAACATTTAATTATTTGTGTGTTATTAGTTTAAGCAGACTGCGATTGTCTATTGTTGTGACTTGAAGATCAGATGACATTTTATGACCAATTTGCATTTTATGACCAATTTGCATTTTATGACCAATTTGTGCAGAAATCCATATCATTTCAAAAGTGTTCACATTCTTTTTTTGCAACTATATATATATATATATATACACATACACACACACACACACACACACACACACACACACACACACACACACACACACACACATATATATATATATATATATACACACATACACTCTGCATTCAGTGTAGCCTATCATATATATATATTTATAGTGCATTCGATGGTGTACAGTTTCTACTACACATCAGGTGGTGTACACAGTATATACAGCCGGTCAAAAAAGTATTTAGTCAGCCACCAATTGTGCAAGTTCTCCCACTTAAAAAGATGAGAGAGGCTTGTAATTGTCATCATAGGTATACCTCAACTATGAGAGGCAAAATGTGGAAACAAATCCAGACACATTGTCTGATTTGGAAAGAATTTATTTGCAAATTATGGTGGAAAATAAGTATTTGGTCACCTACAAACCTGTACCTTCTTCTTTGAGAGGCTCCTCTGTCCTCCACTCATTACACAATTTATCACATGAAAATTCTAAAATTCTTAAATAAATCAGCCTCATTATCTCAATGATACTGATCGGGGGGAGGGTACTTGCTCAGTATGTGAAGTGAAAGGCAGAAAGCCACCAATGAGAAAATCCACAAAAATGTGGTAAAGTGTGCAATTATAATCTGAAAGTTGCATACACATTGTGCTTAGGTAGACTTAAAGCGGTCATAAAGGCAGAAGTTTTTTTTATCCTAATGCTTGCTATGCATTAAAAGGGTCGGTTCCCACTGGTGCGATGTCCGACATCGGATGTTATTCGCACCACACTGCAGTTTCTGTGCGATGCAATTTCAGCCAGATAGTATGGCTGAATTTGCATCGCATTTGTACCAAACTCGCACAGGACCCTTTGTTTGGTCCGCAGCAGAATCGGATTCACATCCATGCAATCCGATTCCTGTCTGAACTTGCAGTTCGCGCTGCGATATGCAAACTGATTTTGGGGTGTCATTAACTTTTAATTGACACTCCCAGCAGTTCGCATAGGGCAGTGTGAACTGCCACCGGGAGACAGCCACTTATTATTTATCTCTTTGCAATATGGTAAAATAATCTTGTTAACAAACCTCAGCCAACTCTGGATAACAAATCTTTATATTATATGGCTCAATCAAACAAGGTCTGAAAGCAGGTTTCATTTGCTTTGCTGTCTTTTTAGCTAACCCATATTGCTCTTGGAGTTTTATGTAACAAAAGTTTTAGTTTAGTTTTTTTTAAGATTGCAAAACAATAAAGTGTAAAAAAATTTAAACAACCATTATATTTTTCCTTAAAAACCGAGATTAAAGATCATGTTACGTGTAGATTTTTGGTGAATGTGTGGGAGATCTTTGACATTTGCCAGCCACAATCCAGGATGGAGTATTAGGTCAATTGCTAAAACAAAAAAAGGGGGAGATGATGATATACTACTGGGTCATGCAATTCGTTATTTTCACCCATCATGTGAATTTAAACAATTATTTGTGGTATTGTATTAAACATTTTTCCTAAATGCCCAAAAAAACTAACAAAAAAAAACAAAACACTGTGCTCTTTGTTGTTTTTTGTGACAGTGTTCGGCCAACAGAACAGCCTAAAAGGAAAAAGCTTCAGGACATTCAACCATGAGTTATTTTGCACTACTGCGGTGATAGTAGAATCTAACTTTCTGCTGAGACTGTAGGCCACACACACACACACACACACACCTTAACCATAACTAACCCTTAATACTAATAAATAAGCACAAACACCATTTAATTTTGGCAAATATTATTGGCCGCGGTACCTTTATTGGTTTTCACCATATTAAACATTTTAATCATTAAACTCACCAAAATATATTTATCATCACCATAACCAAATTGTTCTGCCCAGTTATTAGAACTCGGGCAGCCAGTAAACACCATCATCATTTGAATCAAACAGTCCCCACCAGCCGGCTTGCCTCAAGCCCGGCCCACCCCCACCACCGTGGCCATTTCAATACCAGACTGTATACCTAAATTAAAAAGATCCATGCCAATCTCTGAAAGGTGAACCCCATTCAGTTCTGTAAAACCCCGGGACACCACCCTCCAGGTCAACATGGTGGTAAGATAACCCACCAATAGTGGGCATGTATTTTTCTAAAGCCTTATTTACCCGTTTCCTCATCCTTTCCATCACTCTCCGCAAGGGAGAGGAGAGCCAGGAAAGGCGGGGAAAAATCTCAGAAAAAAACGATAACCGTATCAGAAGCTGAATGAAAACGATGAAGATCTTGTTTGATCATAAATAAAAGGTCTAAGGTCCTGGGATTCCCTAGGTCATTTCCTCCCAAATGCAACACCAAAATTGAGGGAGGAGGCCATACCTGAAACAAAATTATTTAAATGAAAATATAACTTATACCACTGGAGACCGTGCACTCCCTTCCAGAACAACCTGAAGGATTCCGGCTGCAAAGATAAGTTTGCCGTATAAGGCCGTTGAGCCGCTCTCATATGCGCCCAGTGTACAAAAGAATGTCCCAGTATCCACACAGTGCGATGTAAGTCTGGAAACTAAATAAACAAGTTAGGACGTATATATAATTTGAAACAATCCGACCTCCCCATTTCCTTAATAGCCGAATCCTGTAACCAACGCCTAGCGACTTCCGAAGCTGCCCCTATTCGAAAAGAATGGGAAGAGAATTTGAGGTTCTGTAAACCCAGCAACCCCAGACACTTATGGAGGATAAAATTAAATTGGTAGCGAGACAAAGGCAACCGGTTCGTGTGTATAAGAATATGCCCATGACCTTGCGGCCTAATTGTCAGGTATTGGCGAACCACAGATACTGGGCATAATTCCTCATTCAATTTAGCTTTTAAAGTTATCCATGACCCCTTACCATACTGATTTGTCTTTGAATGCTGTAGCCATATGTGAACCTCAGAATGCTCCAACACTACATGCTCTGAGCGTACGCCCGAGCGCCCATATTTAGAATCTGGCACCAGCTCCGAAATCCAAAATGCTCCAAAAAATCCCAGCACGAAAGCAGTTTTAAACAATAAAGCCTCGTAAGCGGAGTAACACACCGAGGCAGTCCCAGCACATAAACCGGACAGTATTGATAAAGAAATGGGCCTTCTATTATCAGCAACAAAAGGTTCTCCTCCTGTATCCTTTCACAGCCTGTTTTATGGAAAAATAAGACATACAAGACGGCAACCCCTTCAAACGACAGAAAAAAAGATATGCCTGCCATATGACTGTAGGAAAATCCAGCTCCAATTAGGGACGCCACAAAAGCAAGCAGGCCATCTTCCATCGGTACATCCCCTCTGAGACCTGAATTACTTGCAAACTCCAGCCACTTCTGCCAGGACGCAGAATAGCTTGCCCAAGTCTTGGGTGCCACTGAACCTCTGATGGCCTCAACGGCCACACTTATATCAGTAACCATAGATGATCAGGGCACATGGCGCCTTCCACATCCGCCTCTGGCAGCAAGCTTCGAAAATGGTCCATCTGAAAACGGGATAACGAGTAGAGGTCGACCGATATATCGGCCGATTTTTGGAACTTTTTAATTAATCGGCATCGGCCGATTGTGTTGAAAAAAAAAAGCTGATTTAAAAAACTTCAGCGCAACTTGCAAATAACTTCTTTCATAGAAGTCAATGCAAGTTCCCTGAAGCTTCCCGTGGAGCGACTCTGGGCAGCCTGCCAAGTGAGAGAAAAGAGATACAATGTTTCTTCTTATCAATGAACTAAACTCTGTGTGTAGAAGTTCTCAGTTTAACCATTTAAAGACCAAATCTTTTCTGACACTTGTAGCTTACAAGTAAAAATCCTGTATTTTCTGCTAGAAAATCACTTGGAACCCCCAAACATTATATATTTTTTTTTTAGCAGAGACCCTAGGGAATAAAATGGCGGTTGTTGCAATATTTTATGTCACACGGTATTTGCGCAGCAGTCTTTCAAACACATTTTTGGGGGAAAAAATACACTTTAATGAATTTTAAATAAAAACTAAACAGTAAAGTTAGCTGTTTTTATTTTTATTTTTCGTCTAAAAATTTTGATTACCTGTTTTTGTGCCTGCTTCCTGATTCCCTTACCGAAGATGGTGGCAGCAGCACCCGAGAGCCGAGGGAGAGATCGGCTTCGTGTGCCGACATCGCGGGCGCCCAGGACAGGTAAGTGTCCATATAAATTAAAAAGTCAGCAGCTGCAGTATTTGTAGCTGCTGACTTTTAATTTTTTTCTTCGGTGGAACTCCGATTTTACACTGGTGCGGGTAGGCGTTGATGGTAAAACGCTGCTAGTTTGAGCGGCACTTTACCATAATTTTAGCGGCGGTTAAATGCACCCGTGTAGCACCGCTGCAGAAGCGCTTTGCAGGCGCTTCGGCAGCAGTGCCCATTAATTTCAATGGGCAGGAGTGGTGGAGGAGCAGTATACACCGCTCCAAAGATGCTGCTTGCAGGACTTTTTTTAACGTCCTGCCAGCGCACCGCCTCAGTGTGAGACTGCAGGGGAGCTGCTTTGCAGCCACTTTTACAGGTGCTATTTTTAGCCCAAAAGTGCCTGAAAAACACCCCAGTGTGAAAGGGGTCCAACTGTTAGATGTAATGAGATGAAGGGAAAAAAAGCGAAAAAAATCGGCCTAACATATCGGCCCAAAAAAAAAAAAAAAAAAAAAAAAAAATCGGCATCATATATCGGCCATCGGCCGCCGCGATTTCTAAATATCGGCATCGGCCAGAGAAAAACCCATATCGGTTGACCTCTAATAACGAGTCAGCAATGGTGTTCAATTTACCAGGTGTGAATTTAGCCTTTAGCCAAATATTGTGTTTGAGACACAAAAATACAATCTGCCGTAATATTTTGACCACCCATAATGAGCTGGAAGAAAGGCAATTGACCGCAAATAACACACCTTTATTATCAGTTTCCACTAAAATGCGCAGATTCGCAAAAGACTCACCCCATAATTCTAATGCCACCAGAACCATAAAAAGCTCAAGCAAGACTATATTCTTGGTGGCACCCAGGCTAACCCAGGAGTCAGGCCAGGCTGCACATCACCAATGGGATCCCCAGATGGCCCCAAAACCCTTGGAACCTGCCGCATCAGTAAACAACTTCATGTGGTTATAAAAGAAAAATTTGCGCTAGGTGCAAATTATTAAAGTGCAATAAATGAATAAATCCCTAAAAGAAAACCTGCTGCTAAACACCAAAAAAAAACTTGATATAGGTACAACAAATATAAATATACAAAAAGGTGTAGCGCTGGATGAGCAAAACTGTGTATGGCTATACAGTGAAAAAAATACTTTTTCTTATATCAAAAACATGGGTGAATACTACAAATAAACAATTTAAAGTTCATGTGTGTCAGTGAAAAATATATGAAATCTTTTCCTCTATTTAAAGATAAGAGTTCTACAGAGTGCAGGTATCCGATGAAAATCATAGGCAAAATGCTCCAACACTTAGTAAAGATCCCGCCACCAAGGTGAAGAATGAAGGCTTACCAGACAGCCTGCGACCACCCTTCTCAGGGGGGTCAAAACAGGCTCAGTAGAGTGATGTTTTACTCCATGGAAGGCAGGATGATTCTGCAGGGAAGCTTCATCCACAGTGGGAGAGTCTCCAGAGACGTTGATTGAACACCTGGCCAGAACTGGGAGTAGACACACTCTTGGCAGATCTGAGTGGATGTTCCTCAGTAAGTAGGATAAAATCCAAAAGAGAAAGAAAAACTTTCCATAGTGTAGCGTTCATCCATAAAAAAGGGGTTTATTTTCACAAAGTATGTGATACAGAACCTCAAAGTAACAAGTCCTGAGATATTAAAATGCTGGTTAAAAAACTCCTTGCAAGGAATAAAAAGCTCCGTATTCTGTCAATCAAACGACCGTTCGCGTGTGTGCAATGCGCAAAAACCAGTTCACTTTGAAAGAAGGAGCGCCCATTATAAGATTCCAGAAACCGGGCCCATACCCGCAGATCCTCCTTGAGGCCTGGTTCACACTGGGGCGACAAACGCTCCGACATTGGGAGCTCATGTCGCATGACGTGTGAAAATCAATGTTTCCCTATGGGAGCCGTCTTAACTGGTCCGACACATGTCGGTCCGACTTTGAGAATGCTCCCTGTACTACTTTGGTCCGACTTTGATCCGACTTCAGCCCATTGACTATCATTGAAGTCAGATCAAAGTCGGACCGCAGTCTTGCATGATCCGACTTTGGCATGCGACTTGTGCTGTGCTGCTCTTGAGGGGGAACTCCAGGCCAAATTTTAAATAAAAAACCGGCATGGGTTCCCCCTCCAGGAGCATACCAGGCCCTTGGGTCTGGTCTGGATTTGAAGGGGCGCCCCTACGCCGAAAAAACGGTGTGGGGGTCCCCCCAAAATCCAAACCAGACCCTTATCCGAGCACACAACCTGGCAGGCTGCAGGGGAAGAGGGGGGGGGGACGAGAGAGCGCCCCCTCCCTCCTGAACCGTACCAGGCCGCATGCCCTCAACATGGGGGGTTTGGTGCTCTGGGGCAGGGGGGCGACTTGCGGCCCCCCCACCCCAGAGCACCCTGCCCCCATGTTGATGAGGACAGGGCCTCTTCCCGACAACTCTGGCCGTTCGTTGTCGGGGTATGCGGGAGGGGGGCATATCGGAATCCGGGAGCCCCCTTCAATAGGGGGGCCCCCGGATTCCGGCCCCCCCACCCTATGTGAATGAGTATGGGGTACATCGTACCCCTACCCATTCACCTGGTGGAAAAAAATTGCAATAAAAAAACACTACACAGGTTTTTAAAGTATTTTATTACACAGCTCCGGGGGTCTTCTTCCGACTCCGGCGCTCTTCTTCCGACTTCCGGGGGTCTCCGGTGTCGTCTCCGCGCTCTCCGGTTCTTTCTTCCGCCGGGCCTCCGGTAACTTCTTTTTAGTTCTTTTGCTAACGGAGGCCCGGTCTTCTCCGTCTTCTTGTCCGGCTCTCCGTTGTCCTTCTGCCAGCCCCTCCACTAACTTCTTGGTAGCTCTTTCGCTAGTGGAGGGGTCGGTCTTCCCGTCGTCGCCGTCGGCTTCTTCTTCCCTCTTCTCCTTCTCGATTTTGCCGCGTCGCTTCCTCCCGCTGTAATACTGGCTCTCCGCTCCGCATTAATATAGGCTTTTTATGACGTCACAGTCACATGTTCCCATGACGTCACAGTCACATGCTCCGGGGCCATGTGCCCCGGAACATGTGACTGTGACGTCATGAGAAGCCTATATTAATGCGGAGCGGAGAGCCAGTGTTACAGCGGGAGGAAGCGACGCGTCAACATTGAGAAGGAGAAGAGGGAAGAAGAAGCCGCCGACGGCTACGACGGGAAGACCGACCCCTCCACTAGCGAAAGAGCTACCAAGAAGTTAGTGGAGGGGCCGGCAGAAGGACAACGGAGAGCCGGACGAGACAACGGGAAGACCGGGCCTCCGTTAGCAAAAGAGCTAAAAAGAAGTTAGCGGAGGCCTGGCGGAAGAAAGAACCGGAGAGCGCGGAGACGACACCGGAGACCCCCGAAGTCGGAAAAGACCCCCGGAAGTCGGAAGAAGAGCGCCGGAGTCGGAAGAAGACCCCCGGAGCTGTGTAATAAAATACTTTAAAAACCTGTGTAGTGTTTTTTTATTGCAATTTTTTTCCACCAGGTGAATGGGTAGGGGTACGATGTACCCCATACTCATTCACATAGGGTGGGGGGGCCGGGATCCGGGGGCCCCCTTATTGAAGGGGGCTCCCGGATTCCGATAAGCCCCCCGCCCGCATACCCCGACAACCAACGGCCAGGGTTGTCGGAAAGAGGCCCTGTCCTCATCAACATGGGGGCAGGGTGCTCTGGGGTGGGGGGGCGCAGGTCGCCCCCCTGCCCCAGAGCACCAAACCCCCATGTTGAGGGCATGAGGCCTGGTACGGTTCAGGAGGGAGGGGGGGCCGCTCTCTCGTCCCCCCCCCTCTTCCCCTGCGGCCTGCCAGGTTGTGTGCTCGGATAAAGGGTCTGGTTTGGATTTTGGGGGGACCCCCACGCCGTTTTTTCGGCGTAGGGGCGCCCGTTCAAATCCAGACCAGACCCAAGGGCCTGGTATGCCTCTGGAGGGGAACCCACGCCGTTTTTTTTTTATTTAAAATTTGCCCTGGAGTTCCCCCTCAAGATTCATACCAAACACAGTGCCTGATATTGGCGGGGATCCAAGTCGGATCCCCGTTCATTGAAAGTCGGACATAAACCCAAGGTAAGTATAGTAGCAAGTCCTAGTTGCAATCTGGGAACACCCAAGAGGATAGTATGTGACCGGTCAAATAATATTAATGCATTAAAGTGTCTGTTCACCAATGCCAGAAGTCTGCCAAGCAAAATAGGTGAGTTGGAAGCTCTGGTGCATGAGGAGAGCTATGATGTAATCGGTATTGCTGAAACTTGGCTTCATTCCTCACACGACTGGGCTATTAATATTCCGGGATATGCACTCTTTCGGAAAGACAGGGTAAAAAGGAAGGGTGGAGGGGTCTGTCTCTATGTGAGAAGTGATCTCAAAGCGAGTGTGAAAGAGGACCTGGTGGATGGAGAGTGTGATGAGTCTGAAGCATTATGGGTAGGACTGCATACAGATGTGCGTAGTTCAAAGCTAATCATTGGAGTTTGTTATAGACCACCCAATGTTAATGAGGAGTTAGAGACTCAGCTCCTTGCACAGATGGAAAGGGCTGCAAGGGCTGGGACGGTGATAATAATGGGGGATTTTAACTACCCAGAAATTGACTGGAGTAATGGAACTGCTGGGACAGTTAAAGGGCAAAAATTTATAAACCTATTGCAGGACAATTTTATGGTCCAGTTTATTGAGGCCCCAACTAGGAATGATGCTCTGTTGGACCTGGTAATCTCAAACCATGCAGAGCGTATTACTAATGTTCAGATAAAGGAACACCTGGGTAGCAGTGACCATAACATGATTTCATTTGATGTTAGTTGTAAGCAAAAATCACATACAGGAAAGATAAAAACACTTAATTTCAAGAGAGCAAATTTTCCAAGGATGAGTGCTGCTCTCCAGGACTTAGACTGGGAAGGAATATTGGCATCAATGGGCACAGAACAGAAATGGGAATTCTTCAAAAAGACTGTTTGGGAACTCACTGCAAAGTATATTCCCATGGGCAATAAGTTTAAAAGGCTAAAAATAAAACCTATGTGGCTCACTGACATAGTTAAAAAAGCTATAAACTATAAGAAAAGAGCTTTTAAAAAATATAAAAATGAGGGAACACTAGTGTCATTTAAATGTTACAAAGAATATAACAGGATATGTAAAAAGGAAATCAAGGATGCAAAAATTCAAAACGAACGACAGATTGCAAAAGATAGTAGGACAAACCCCAAAAAATTCTTCAAATATATTAATAGTAAAAAGGTCAAGTCTGAGCATGTAGGCCCTTTACAAAATAATCTAGAGTGGGTGACTGGGGACAAAGAGAAGGCTAATTTATTAAATACTTTCTTCAGTTCTGTGTATACAAAGGAGCATGGGGGAGCTCATGTCCAAAATGGGGGTGGTAGTGACACAGCCCCAAATCCACAATGGCTCAAAAGTGATATGGTCCAGAAATATTTAGATGGAATAAAGGTGGATAAAGCACCTGGACCAGATGGCATACACCCACGGATCCTAAAAGAATTGAGCTCTGTAATTTCAAAGCCATTGTATTTAATTTTTAGGGACTCATTAATGACAGGAATAGTACCACTGGATTGGCGCAGGGCCAATGTGGTGCCTATATTTAAAAAGGGAATTAAGTGTTTACCAAGTAACTATAGACCTGTTAGTTTAACTTCTATAGTTGGGAAAATACTGGAGAGATTAATAAAAGACCACATAGATGAGTTCTTGCTGGAAAAAAACTATTTAAGCAACAGACAGCATGGATTCATGAAAGACAGAAGTTGTCAAACAAACCTGATTTCTTTTTATGAAGAGGTAAGTAAGACCTTGGACAGAGGGGTGGCAGTGGACGTGGTATACTTGGATTTTGCAAAAGCGTTCGATACAGTTCCCCACACACGGCTCATGTGTAAGGTAAAGTCTACAGGATTGGAAATATCAGTTTGTAAATGGATAGAAAACTGGCTAAAAGACAGAATTCAGAGAGTAGTGGTTAATGATTCTTACTCTGAATGGTCCAAGGTTATCAGTGGTGTACCCCAAGGTTCAGTGCTGGGACCCTTACTTTTTAATATGTTTATAAATGATATTGGGTCTGAGATCAAAAGTAACATTTCTGTCTTTGCAGATGACACCAAGCTATGCAGTGGAATAACGTCCTTTCAGGATGTCGCCAATTTACAAGCCGACCTCAATGCTCTGTCTAATTGGGCGACTATGTGGCAGATGAGGTTTAATGTTGATAAATGTAAAGTTATGCACTTGGGGGCTAATAATATGAATGCATCATACATACTAGGGGGAGTACAACTGGGGGGATCCGTAGTGGAGAAGGATCTGGGGGTTTTGGTAGATCATAAGCTCAATAATGGCATGCAATGCCAAGCTGCGGTTTCCAAAGCGAGCAAAGTCCTTTCTTGTATTAAGAGAGGTATGGTCTCCAGAGAGAGAGATATCATTTTGCCCCTGTTCAAATCATTAGTAAGACCTCATCTGGAATATGCAGTTCAGTTTTGGGCCCCAGTTCTCAAAAAGGATATTGGGGAACTGGAGAAAGTGCAGAGAAGGGCAACCAAACTGATAAGAGGCATGGAGGAGCTCAGCTATGAGGAGAGATTAGAGGAACTGAATTTATTCTCTCTTGAGAAGAGGAGATTAAGGGGGGATATGATCAACATGTACAAATATATAAGGGGTCCATATAGTGAACTTGGTGTTCAGTTATTCACTTTACGGTCAACACAAAGGACAAGGGGGCACTCTTTGCGTCTAGAGGAAAAGAGATTTCACCTCCAAATACGGAAAGGTTTTTTCACAGTAAGAGCTGTGAAAATGTGGAATAGACTCCCTGCAGAGGTGGTTCTGGCCAGCTCAGTAGATTGCTTTAAGAAGGGCCTGGATTCTTTCTTAAATGTACATAATATAACTGGGTACTGACATTTATAGGTAAAGTTGATCCAGGGAATATCCGATTGCCTCTCGGGGGATCAGGAAGGAATTTTTTCCCCTGCTGTAGCAAATTGGATAATGCTCTTCTGGGTTTTTTTGCCTTCCTCTGGATCAACTGTGGGTATAGAATTGGGTATATGGGAGTGTACGATATATGTTTATTTTTATTTTTTTATTTTTATTTTTTACGGTTGAACTGGATGGACTTGTGTCTTTTTTCAACCTGACTAACTATGTAACTATGTCGGCTTCATGTCGCAGGGCAAAGTCGGATCCAAAGTAGGACAGATGTTGTGTCGCACTAGTGTGAACCCAGTCTGAATGCAGAAGTCAAACGAACATGAGCAAATGGGGATTTTAAACCAGAAATCGCCAAAGCCAGACGTCGTGAAAAAATGCGACCTACCGGCATGATCCGACAGGCAAAAGCCAACATACCCAATAAGGACTGTAGGTCCTTCAAACGTAACCTTCGATGTCTTCAAAAACCATGCCAGTAAAAATCTCAATTTCACAATCTTAGCTGCAGGCAAACTGAACTCCCTCCTCACAGTGTCAATATGTATCCCCAGAAACTCCAAAGAGGAAACTGGCGCGCATGTTTTTTCCTCGGCTAACGGGACGCCAAATGACTGAGCCACTGCCCGGAAAGTGCCCAACAAACTGGCACAGCGCACATCATCCGCTGGCCCAACAAATAAAAAATCGTCCAGGTAATGCACTACACTGTGCACCCCTGACTGCATACAAACAACCCCATGTAAAAACGTGGAAAATTCCTCAAAGTAGGCGCACGACAAAGAACAACCCATAGGGAGGCATTTATCAAAAAAGAAACAACCGTCAAAATGAAAACCCAGTGAAGTAAAAGCCTCAGGAGAGATGGGTAAAAGGCAGAAAGCCGACTTCACATCCACTTTGGCCAACAATGCCCCAGGACCACACGATCTAATCTTGTTAATTGCATCTTCAAACGTGGCATAAGAAACAGAACATAATGACATGTCAATATCATCATTCAAAGACTGTCCCTTGGGAAAGGACAGGTGATGGATCAAACGGAAAGAATTGTGCTCCTTTTTGGGGACTACCCCTAGTGGTGATAAACGAAAATTCTCAAACGGGGGTACCCGAAAGGGTCCTGCCACCCGCCCTTCATCAATCTCCTTCCAAACCTTGTCTCTTACCACCTGGGGAAATACAGAAACAGATTTAAGGTTATCCACCAATGTGCAGCCTGACCCAGCAAATGGGGGCAATGGGAAACCCTGAGAAAAACCTTCAATCAGGGCCAGGGCCCTCTCCCTGTTTGGGTACAAGTCCAGCCACGGGCGCATTCTTTCCAGCCTCACTGGAGTGCAGGCTTTTGGGAAAAATATCCCTCTGCCCCGGTGCGGATCCTGCAGCAGTTTTCTTAAAAGCATTTTGCTACAGGATGTGCCCTGGCACAAAAAGAGCACTCGTGTCTGTACTTGCAGGAAGCGTTCCAACGGCATTGCTGTTCGTTATATGCGAAACAGCATCCTTTCCTATACAGAGCCGGGCCAACCGGGGCAGCAGGACTCTGTCTAGGCATGGGGGGGTTTCTGAGCCACCATTAAATTAAGCCACAAGCCCACGTCTTTCATACCCCACCGAAGCAAGGGATGAATGGACAATTTCTGCCGGAAGGTTTCATCATAAAAGAACCAGCCCAGCCCCCCAAAATTTTTATATGCCTCCAGGATGTGGTCCATATGTTGAAAAAGCCCCCCGCATAGATTGGGGTGCTTCTCGGCCACAACTCCGGAATATATAAAAAATGCCTGCAGCCAATTGTGAAAGGACCTGGGCACCTGCCTGCGCCTATCATCATCCTGCTTATCCTCTCCCCTTCTATCCGTTTTAAAACCAGCGTCTTTATGTACAGGGAGAAGTGATAAAATGTCCACAAACTCACCCTTCCATATTTTCTCCTTAATTGGTAACCCTAAATGATATCCTAACGGGGAAATTTCACAAGGCATAACCTCTTTCATATGTGTTTCAGGCAAGCTATGCTCCATAGATGACACACAAGTACCAACACTGATTAAACAGCAGCAGGAGAAGCATTAACAAAAGTAGGAGCAGAGGATAGGAAAGAAGGAGCAGAGACCGGGTTAATAGGAGGAGAGAGTGATTTAACCAGTGATGATAAAGAATCCATAATGACTTTAACAGCAGCAAGTTGATTACACTCACCAGCCACTGGGGGATGCTCTGCCCTTTGCTGAGCCATCCCCTCCAGCAGCAGACTGGGACCTGGAACCTCCGTGACTTGATCCTCCTCCATCCGGTGTACTGCTGGCTATGCAGGGTCCTTTACTGCGGTGGGCAGCTTGCGAGCCTGTGCAGGGGAAGGCCCCCCTTTCACCTCAGGCGTTGCGGTCTTCTTCGGAGCGTCCCGTCGTCCGTTGAATGCAGGCGACTGTGAGCCTGTCCGCCTCTTCACTCCGGAGCGGCGGCTGGGGCCCGCCTGTCCGCCGTCATGTTGTTCTCCGCCGCCGCGTCCACCGCCATCACTGCTGCTGGGCTGGTTCTCCTAGGGGCTGTGCTCCGGCGCTGACCTCCGGTTCGTCCACCCACTGGCCGGCACTCCTCCTGTGAGACGTGCCAACCTCTGCTTCGGCATCCTCCTCACTCCCGGTGGCTGCCTCCAGACAGCGCCGCAGCCAGGCTTCACCTCCATCTTCACTGACTTTGTTCAAAAATTGTCTCACCAGGGATTCCATGCTGACAGGTAGGGGGGGGGGTGAATAAGCCCCACTGCAGCTGCCTCTTTATAGGCCGACTGGGTTTAGCCAGAACCTTCCATGTAACTCTATTGGTCAGTACACACCTGAAATATAAAATTTGTGACACAAGTCCAGTACATTAGCCTAGCTAAACCTAATTACCCTGATGTGTGCTGGCCACAGTCTCACGCAGGTGGGCCCCAATTAGTGCCCTCCTTTTGTCATTCTTTTTAAAGCTCTCATTTAGGTATGACTGAAATTGAGGAGCCGTTTAAATTTTACTAAAATAAAAACTCAGAGTTGGGAAAGCTCTTCGTTATGATCCTGGATCTGCAATTGTGCTATGAAATGGCACATAATCCAGGGATGTTAGATATTGTAAAGATATACCTTAAAAAAAAAAAAGTGCATTTTAAAGTGATTGTAAACGCTCCCCCACAACTTTATCCCATGCCATTGCTTGTAGACATCTCCTTACTTGCTTACTATTGTAATACTTTTTGTTTATTAGAATGACATCACTGGAGCATGCCCATAATATCTCCCCTGATTTACGGCATGCTCTGTGTGCTTGTCTGTCTAGTATCAGGAGTCCCTGCAGCACAACCCTCAAATCCTACAAGACTGCAGAATCATTCAGAGCTTCCTCCTACACACCCCATGTGACCATGTGACATCACATGGAGTGTAAATCTGGGCATCAGACTGCATTACTGCAGTCTTATCAGTAAGTAAAATACTATGAAATAAAACAAGTCGGTTACGAACAGGTGTTCCGTCAGATTAGGCGACCAGTCAGAATTGGTAACGGACGTGACGTTTTATCGCCGCCATCTTGCTACACCCTGCACTCGTCCACAGTAAGGATACATGGAGAAGGGGGCAAGCGGACATCTTGTTACACCCACCAGAGTTTTGCATTAGCAAAAAAAAAAAAGTGTGATTGCCTGATCTACCGTGTTTGATAGTTTACATGAAAAAGAAATCAATCAAGATTTCACTGTTTGTATTCACACCTCATCCACACGAAAACGCATGGGATGCAGTTCCGATAGCCCTAAAGGCATATAACAAAAAATAAGAGAATAAAGTTCTCTTAAGAGGGCCAAAACAGAACACTATGGATGATACAAACAAGCTTTATTAGAAAAGACACAACAATTAATTTGAAAAAAAGTGGCAGATTGACTGTGTAGTACAAACTATTTAAAACAAGAACTCTGCATTTTAATCTCCTCAATTGAGGTCAGGACAGTTATGCACTCACGCATCTACCCAACATACTCCATGTTCAGAAGAAGCCATTCTGATTGAGCACACAGTTAACAGGAGCTTTTTTCTTATAAGACTATTGTCAATATATAACACCAACTCTCCAGTTTGATTTCGGCCTTTTTGCCATGTGCTTAAAAATCAGTGCCTGAATGTGTTGATTGGGTTATGAATGTGATATGCGCAGCTGCGATTCCCCTTGTTTTTAACTATCAGACAACATTGTCTTATTTTTTTTTAAATAGTTTGTACTACACAGTCAATCTGCCACTTTTTTTCAAATTAATTGTTGTGTCTTTTCTAATAATAAAGCTTGTTTGTATCATCCATAGTGTTCTGTTTTGGCCCTCTTAAGAGAACTTTATTCTCTTATTTTTTGAAGTTTTGCATTACAGTTATTTTTAACAGGAAACTGAGCTTATATGGTGAATTACAGTATTTAGAAATCCCTCGGACTGTTTACATGTTGAATTATAAAAAGCATCTAAACAGTCCGAGGGATTTCTATATTTCACCATATAAGCTCCATTTCCTGTTAAAAATAACTGTGAAATGCAAAACTCCGGTGGGTGTAACAAGATGTCCGCTTGCCCCCTTCTTCGTGTATCGTTACTGTGGAGGAGTGCGGGGTGTAGCAAGATGGCGGCGACAAAACACCACTTCCGTTATCAATTCTGACGGGTCGCCATATCTGATGGAACACAAGGTAGCAGGGTTGCCATAGAAACGTTGGATCGAGATGGAGGCTTGGTTAACAGTACAGGAAGTGCTCCATGTTAGAGTGTAAATACACTCTACTGTGGACTCAAAACAATACCGAAGATGACGCTGCCTTACCCCTGAAAACAAGTTTTTTTAAAAGTTTCTTTAAAAACAGTAATATGCGATTTGGTCTGGATTACAGTGGCTAGTTTGATAATTACTTAATATAATGGACTAAATGAAAAGAAGCATCATCGTGGGAGAGGTTACTTCCTCTTTAACACTTGGTTTTTCATTGCCTGTGTAATTTAACAATTGACAGTTTGCTGCACACATACTTTTATGACGGTTTATTGCCCTTGTTTTTTTTTGTTTTTGATTTATGTATTTTTTTTTTGGAGGGCCATATATTACTATAATGTAATCCCCGCAGACCTATCAAACTGTGCTGCTAATATTCACCCATTAAATTTACCCCTTTGCAAAAAAAATAAATTTCCCGACAATCACATGGTGAAATTAGAGGCCATTTTCATTGAAGTTTTGCAGATGATTAAATCAGTTTAGAGGTTGTGGTGGTTAAGGCCCAAAACATGTGGTCCAAAAGAGCTGTCTAGTGATCTCTGGTGTGGCTCAGGGTGTCCACCAGAAAAAGAAAAAAGGAAGACAGGAAAGCATTTCTAGTGTGGTAAATTACGTAAAAAATTGTACGATGATTCATTCAAAAAGATTCTACAGTAGGAAGAACAGGAAAACAAAACAACAACCCTTTACAGATGAGGCTGCAGTCAACCAAAGGAATGGGAAAAAAGACACTACCCTCTGAATGTGCTGGTGAAAAAACCCAAATATCCACACAAGGATGAGGTGATTTCTGTTAGTGAAAATTGATCACTCTGTAACAGAATCCACCACCCATTGTCACTCTCTGGAGTATGCTTCCTACTTTTGTCCACAGCTGCCGTCGACAAACACTGCATGGACCATAAAAAACAAAAACAAAGGCAGTAAGAACAATATGATGGCTACGCAGAGTACCCCTTTCTGTTAAAACTTTTACAGGCTATGAAATTGGTATTACTGAAAGCAATCTACTTTTATAGGAGGCTTCAAAAACAGGTGGAGCTCCAGAACACATTATCATAGCAACATTTATGGAAGCAATTCCTAAGCTTCCCAGAGTCCTTCTAAACAAAGAGGTCTCTCTGCAGGTGCTACTGTCAGTCTATGCTGCAGCCCTGTCACGGTCCATGGTTTGTGGACTCCAGCTGCCTCTGTACTCTCGATTTGACGATGATCATTTCTACGGCTACGCAAGTGCTTTTAAGCATTCTACAAATAAATTTCCTTTTTATGCACAAAACTTGCACCCTTGATTTTTGTTTTGTGTGTTGGCTCTCTCTGATCTCCAGGAGCTGTAGTGGACTAAAGTTAATTTGCCACATGCTGGGTTTTTATTTACTTTTTATGGACTAGAATTAATTTAGCTTAGAACATACTATCCAGTGCGCTACTATTTTCAGTTATCCTATCTACTTCTATGAGAACACTACTATGCCCAACATCTTCAGAAGTAGTTAAAACTTTGTGAACAGGTTTTCAATTATCCGAGAGATTATATTATATATACAGTGGGTACGGAAAGTATTCAGACCCCCTTAAATTTTTCACTCTTTGCTATATTGCAGCCATTTGCTAAAATCATTTAAGTTCATTTTTTTTCCTCATTAATGTACACACAGCACACCATATTGGACAGAAACACACAAAATTGTTGACATTTTTGCAGATTTATTAAAAAATAAAAACTGAAATATCACATGGTCCCAAGTATTCAGACCATTTGCTCAGTATTTAGTAGAAGCACCCTTTTGATCTAATACATCCATGAGTCTTTTTGGGAAAGATGCAACAAGTTTTTCACACTTGGATTTGGGGATCCTCTCCAGTTCTGTCAGGTTGGATGGTAAACGTTGGTGGACAGCCATTTTTAGGTCTCTCCAGAGATGCTCAATTGGGTTTAAGTCAGGGCTCTGGCTGGGCCATTCAAGAACAGTGACAGAGTTGTGAAGCCACTCCTTCGTTATTTTAGCTGTTTGCTTAGGGTCATTGTCTTGTTGGAAGGTAAACCTTCGGCCCAGTCTGAGGTCCTGAGCACTCTGGAGAAGGCTTTTGTCCAGGATATCCCTGTACTTGGCCACATTAATCTTTCCCTCAATTGCAACCAGTCGTCCTGTCCCTGCAGCTGAAAAACACCACACAGCATGATGCTGACACGACCATGCTTCACTGTTGGGACTGTATTGGACAGGCGATGAGCAGTGCCTGGTTTTCTCCACACATACCGCTTAGAATTAAGGCCAAAAAGTTCTATCTTGGTCTCAGACCAGAGAATCTTATTTCTCACCATCTTGGAGTCCTTCAGGTGTTTTTTTTAGCAAACTTGATGTGGGCTTTCATGCGTCTTACACTGAGGAGGAGAGGCTTCCGTCTGGCCTCTCTGCCAAAGAGCCCCGTCTGATAGAGGGCTGCAGTGATGGTTGACTTTCTACAACTTTCTCCCATCTCCCGACTGCATCTCTGGAGCTCAGCCACAGTGGTCTTTGGGTTCTTCTTTACCTCTCTCACCAAGGCTCTTCTCCCCCGATGGCTGTTTGGCCGGACGGCCAGCTCTAGGAAGGGTTCTGGTCGTCCCAAACGTCTTCCATTTAAGGATTATGGAGGCCACTGTGTTCTTAGGAACCTTAAGTGCAGCAGAAATGTTTTCTGTAACTTTGGCCATATCTGTGCCTTGCCACAATTCTGTCTCTGAGCTCTTCAGACAGTTCCTTTGACCTCATGATTCTCATTTGCTCTGACATGCACTGTAAGGTCTTATATAGACAGGTGTGTGGCTTTCCTAATCAAGACCAATCAGTATAATCAAACACAGCTGGACTCAAATGAAGGTGTAGAACCATCTCAAGGATGATCAGAAGAAATGGACAGCACCTGAATTAAATATGAGTGTCACAGCAAAGGGTCCGAATACTTAGGACCATGTGATATTTCAGTTTTTCTTTAATAAATCTGCCAAAATTTCAACAATTGTGTTTTTCTGTCAATATGGGGTGCTGTGTGTACATTAATGAGGGGAAAAAAAAAAAAAACACCACACAAAAAAAAACACCACACAAAAAAAAAAAAAAAAACGTAATTTTAGCAAATGGCTGCAATATAGCAAAGAGTGAAAATTTTAAGGGGGTCTGAATACTTTCCGTACCCCACTAATATATATACAGTGGGGCAAAAAAGTATTTAGTCAGCCACCAATTGTGAAAGTTCTCCCACTTAAAAAGATGAGAGAGGCCTGCAATTGTCATCATAGGTATACCTCAACTATGAGACACAAAATGTGGAAACAAATCCAGACAATCACGTTGTCTGATTTGGAAATACTTATTTTCCACCATAATTTGCAAAAAAAATTATTTGGTCAATATCAAAAGTTCATCTCAATACTTTGTTATATATCCTTTTTTGGCAATGACAGAGGTCAAACGTTTTCTGTAAGTCTTCACAAGGTTGTCACACACTGTTGCTGGTATGTTGGCCCATTCCTCCATGCAGATCTCCTCTAGAGCAGTGATGTTTTGGGGCTGTCACTGGGCAACACGGACTTTCAACTCCCTTCAAAGGTTTTCTATGGGGTTGAGATCTGGAGACTGGCTAGGCCACTCCAGGACCTTGAAATGCTTCTTACAAAGCCACTCCTTCGTTTGCCCGGGTGGTGTGTTTGGGATCATTGTCATGCTGAAAGACCCAGTCACGTTTCATCTTCAATGCCCTTGCTGATGGGAGGAGGTTTGCACTCAAAATCTCACGATACATGGCCCCATTCATTCTTTCATGTACACGGATCAGTAGTCCTGTTCCCTTTGCAGAGAAACAGCCCCAAAGCATGATGTTGCCACCCCCATGCTTCACAGTAGGTATGGTGTTCTTTGGTTGCAACTCAGCATTCTCTCTTCTCCAAACACGACGAGTTGTGTTTCTACCAAACAGTTCTACTTTGGTTTCAACTGACCATATGACATTCTCCCAATCCTCTTCTGGATCATCCAAATGCTCTCTAGCAAACCTCAGACGGGCCCGGACATGTACTGGCTTAAGCAGGGGGACACGTCTGGCACTGCAGGATCTGAGTCCCTGGTGGCATAGTGTGTTACTGATGGCAGCCTTTGTTACGTTCTGTCCCAGCTCTCTGCAGGTCATTCACTAGGTCCCCCCGTGTGGTTCTGGGATTTTTGCTCACCGTTCTTGTGATCATTTTGACCCCACGGGTGAGATCTTGAGTGGAGCCCCAGATCGAGGGAGATTATCAGTGGTCTTGTATGTCTTCCATTTTCTAATTATTGCTCCCACAGTTGATTTCTTCACACCAAGCTGCTTGCCTATTGCAGATTCCGTCTTCCCAGCCTGGTGCAGGTCTTCAATTTTGTTTCTGGTGTCCTTCGACAGCTCTTTGGTCTTCACCATAGTGGAGTTTGGAGTGTGACTGTTTGAGGTTGTGGACAGGTGTCTTTTATACTGATAAGTTCAAACAGGTGCCATTAATACAGGTAATGAGTGGAGGACAGAGGAGCCTCTTAAAGAAGAAGATACAGGTCTGTGAGAACCAGAAATCTTGCTTGTTTGTAGGTGACCAAATACTTATTTTCCACTATAATTTGCAAAAAAAAATCTTTCCAAATCAGACAATGTGATTGTCTGGATTTGTTTCCACATTTTGTCTCTCATAGTTGAGGTATACCTATGATGACAATTACAGGCCTCTCTCATCTTTTTAAGTGGAAGAACTTGCACAATTGGTGGCTGACTAAATACTTTTTTGCCCCACTGTGTATATATATATATATATACACATATACACACATACACACATACATACACACATACACATATATATACACACACACACACATATATTTATATATATATATATATATATATATATATATACACACACACACACACACACACACACACACGTGTATTTTTTTAAACAAATCACTGTGAAACCGTTTTTCAAATAGGTTTATACTGCCAATACAGGAAGGTAAACCACAACCACAGTTGAAATTGCAAATGGACTCTTGACAGTAGAACAATCTAAAATACACACATTCAAACTGTTTACCTTGTTTTGAGGGAACAAAATAAATAAAAGAGGACTTTTTGGAATGTAAATTTTATTTATATGGTTTATCCTGAAATCCGGTAAAACACTGAGTGCAGCATATAATGTATAGATATATATTTTTATATATATATGCAGTTTAACAGATATATAAAATCCAAAAAACAGAGCAGAAAACACATAGATGCAGGCTTGGCCTGCTAATATCAAACCCACAAGACTATTATCGCCAGCTAGGCACCAATTTCTGACACACAATTTCAGTTAAACACATATATCTGAAAAAAGACAAACAACCCACCCCCAATCCATGCAAGAAAAACAAAATAAAATATAATATATATTAACATAATAATTATAAAATACATTTTTTTGTTTTTAAAACAGAGGAATCCTTCATTCCCATTTGAGAGTGGTGTCGACTTAATCATCTTCCATCTTTAGGACCTGTGTTTTGGGAATATGTTTTTTTTCAAGAATGTAATGCATCTATGACAAACCATTACAACATTTTTTATGTTCATTGTATGTGCTCATTTTGAAGTTTGTACCATCTTTAAAAAGAATATTAGAATCAGTGGAGAATTGGAAACTGGATTAAAAAATAAATAAAATAAAAAAATTACCGATGCATCTCAGTCAAATCTTTAAAAAGGACAATGAAATTGTTGAATTTCGACTTGTGTTGTGGAACGCGGTAAAACATGCCTTTTGAGGGTTTTCTGCAGCATACAATAATATACGAAACACTGTACATTCTGAACGCTCCCCCCAACACACAACAGTGCATGTATTTCATTTCGAGCATTCCACAAAAAAAACACATAAAAAGTGCACTAAGATTTTAAGAGTTGCATTGGCAAAATATCTAAAAAAAAAAAAGAAAAAAAAAAAGAAGACTGCCTTACGGAAATGCACTACAATATGTGAATCAAGCTAATGGACCCTGATAGTGAATTCCCTATTGGTACCTGCCTGCAGCCTCACTGTATAACCCTGCCAAAGACTTACAGCCTTCTTCAAAAGTCCTGGCTGGTTATGCTGAGCCACCAACATGTGCCCTCCATGACCCCTGTTCCTTCCTATGGATGGGTCCATACCTATACTCCAAATGGAGAACAGAGGTGTCCATAGGAATGTACAGAAATTGCAGTATGCAAACATATTCGATTCGAAACAGAGAAGATCTTAAGTGTGGCAGGGAACTCAACTGGGTCCATAAAAGGACAACTTTATTAAAAGTGATGCAGTCTCTTAAAGTGGTTCTAAAAGCATAGGGTTTTTACCTTAATGCAGTCTATGCATTAAAGCAGAACAATACTCACCTCAGCTCCAGCAATGTGGTGTCCCCAAGCTAGTAAGTGGTTGGCTATGGTGGCAGACACAGAAGAGGAGCCAAAAGCGTGGGCTGAGGTTTGGGGCCGCTCTGTGCAAAAGTGTGGCACAGAGCAGGCAAGTATAACTTTTTTTTTTTTCTTAAAATAAACAAAAATGGGAAGAAGCTGAGCTTTTACAACCGCTTTAAATAGAATATGTGTAACAGATGTTCAGGTGTGCAGATCACTATAATAACTGGAACACGTGAAGCGATGGACATGTTGTGAGGCAGCTCAAAACTGTTGATCCTAATGCATTGTATAAATGGCTTTCAAGTTGCGCAACAAGACTGACCATCTACAGTTGGCACTGTAATTAAAAGCACAAAAAAATAAAAAAGCAACTTGTCAACACGGTTTGAAAGCTAAATGACAGACAGGTGAATAAAAACCAGGATAAAAACCAAAGCCAATTTCTTGTACTCCCTTCAATAAGAATATTCATAACTGGATTAGTCTTAACAGTGCCAAAAAAATAATAATATTCCTCTTCCTTCATCGGCTGCCAACACTGTGCCCACATTCTGAATGAGGCATGTAGATAGAAGCATAATATTAGGGGTTGATTTACTAAAGGCTGTTCATTTTGTAGAGAAATTTTCACTTTGCAAGGGAATTTTGCTTTACTTTAGTAAATGAGGGGTACTCTGCCAACGTCCATCATTCAAGCAAAAAGGTTCTTTCATTAATTTTATTTTCCTTGCAAGTGATGGGGCATTCTTTGTGAAGTGAATTTTCACCACAATCACTTCCCTAAAAGGGAAAAACCACAGGTGAAATTGAATAGCCTATTTGACTTTAGTAAGTCAACTCTGTAAAAGCAACTTTCATACAGTTACATCATTGTACGGTAAAAATGTCCTCTTAAGTAAATACAATTGAAAATCATGGGACAAACAAACAAAAAAAAAAAAAAAAAAAAAAGTAAAAAAGGAAGAACAAAAAAGATGTTTCATGATTTCAACAAATGTTGAATAGACTGTGCCCTCTTCAAAAGGAGGCATGTATAAAACCAGTAAAAGTTCTCTGTACATTATGCATTTTGGGCATTATTGTAACGGAATTGCACTTAACTTTTGCAATGTCTGAAATTTTCTCGCTTTACAAATATGTCACACCTGACCCCAATTTTGCTATAGATCTATAAAATATTTTTGATAGGTTGGGCAAGTTGTACACCTGTGTTAGCTCATTTTAAAAAAAAATGATTATGCCCTGTTTACATTTTCAGAGAAAAAAAAAAGCCAAATGAGATTATTCATTATATTCTTACAGTAAAAAGGGGGGGGGGGGGGAATTAAAACAGAGAACCTCATTAGTTAATGTTGAAAAACACAGCCCAATCCTTCAGAGTCGTTTACACAGAAAGCCTGTCACAAAAACTCATGTAACATGTACAAGCCCTGCAAACAGTTCTCAGTTTTGGATTATACTGTATAAACATCAACCATTTAAAAAAGGCAAACAGCCATGTTTTCCATGCCTTTCCTAATACCTCTTTTCTGTAGCTTATAAATTCAAACAGCACCAAAATGAATTCATTGCAGCAGGTTAAAATTTTCACAGTGAATCTAAAAAAGAAAAATTACATATGCTGGCATGAAAAATGCTTACAGTTAAAGCAATAAGCGTAGGCTATACAAAAACAAGATTCTATGCAACAACCAGGGATGAAATGATAGATTGCTTTGACAAAACATGGCACAGTAAATTATACAACTTGTTCAAGAAAATATATGGTTAGCCACATGTCACTGTTTGATCAGAACAACAAAAGCACAACAGTAAGGCCTCATGCCCACTGGCGTTTTTACAGCTGCGTTTTTTGCAGCTTAAAAACGCCTGTCCATGTTATTGTAAATATTTTTTTTTTTTGAAAAAAAAAAAAAAAAAAAAAAAACGTCGGAGCTAAAAACGCGACCGCGCGTTAGTGCGCGTTTTTTGCGCGTTAGTGCGCGTTTTTTGACGCTCGCGTTTTTTCCTGCCTAATTCTGACGCTGAGGAACGCACTGGCCCTGGGTTTTTTTTACAGCTTACAAACGCCTATGCTCTTTACAGCTCAAAAACGCCTAGGTGGGCATGAAGCTATAGACTAACATGGACAGGCGTTTTTAAGCTGTAAAAAACGCTCAAAAACGCGGCTGAAAAAACGCCCGTGGGCATGAGGCCTAATAGTAAAGTATGTCACAGCTTAAAAAGTGCTCATTGATGTCAGTTTATTCTACTCAGACCCATGTGCTTAAAAAAAATACATGCATGTTGCATAAACATTGTCATGTACATTTTAGACAGGCTTACAAGTGTTGAATAGAGTTGTTGTCACTTCCAAGGATGTTTTAGAAATAAAATTCACAGCTATTGTGAAGCTACGCCATTCAAAAGCACCCAAAAACACAATTTAACATGGATTTTTTTTGCACGTGGGTTTTGCTACAAACATTGCTGAGGCAAGCAGAACTTACAAAAAAATTTAAAATGCATTTTACATAAGTACACATATGTGAACAGATGTCTACACCAAAATGAATATTAAATCTGCAGTTTGCATGCGTTTTGCAGCAAGAGCACGAACAGGGTATAAAATTGGTATTAACAGGAATATGACTGGATTTTTTTATGGTTGAACTGGATGGACTTTGTGTATTTTTTCAACCTATGTAACCATGTTTGAAATCTGATGAGATGCCTGTAAAACATCACATGCAATGGTCTACACAGCTACCAGTGCAGAGACGTTATTCATCTCATATGTCAAAGGGAAGAAGGTACAAGTTAGTCACTGGACCTAGGCCTTTATAAAAAGGAGCCATACAGAATTTGTAATCATTGAATGAAAAAATAAAATCTATAAATTTCCCTATATATCTGCATCAGGCAACAGCTTCAGTTAAAGTCTAAACTGGAACCACAATGGAGTACCAAAGGCTACAAACGAACGCACTTTGCATTTATAAGAATATTTCTCCTATCTTTTTAAACCATGTATATAAAAATGTTTCTGAAGCAATATTCACAGATGCAAGTCTACCGCTGGGAATTTTTACTCTAGTATATATGTTGCCAGGGCTCATATATGCTAAACTAGGTCATGTTACTATGGCGCAATGAAAAAAAAAAAAAAAAAAAAAAAACGTTCACAAAAAAAATTAAGCAATCCGTCATTATCAAGTTTTTTCTGAAAATGCTCATGGCTATGGCCTAAATACTGATGTGGAACAAGCAAAACCGAGGCATTTGAACAAATTGTTCTGAGCCAGAGACTGAAAACATTGAAGCCACTGTGATTCAGCATTATAGCCAGGCAGCTAACATTTTTGGATTAGTCAGCAATGGCACCCTTTATATTTCCTCAACACAGGTTACCTTTAAACAAAGAATCTTTCACCAGTTGGCACCGGCCGCATGCAAATATGCAGCCTCTCGGCAGATGGGCCTTGGTGCCCAAATATTTGCGTGAATTGGTGGGATACAGCTGTGCCAAGAATGCCAAGCGCTCCTGCCAGTTACCGGCAAGCTCACAAATCGCTGCTTGCGAGCGATAGCTTTCTGATCATATGACCGCCGTGACAGCCAATCACGGCGGTCACATGATCATAAACCTCGCCCCCCCCCCAGCATCCTAAAGCCCTTAAAAAAAAAAAAAAAAAAAAAAAAAACCTAGAAGCCAGCTCCAAGGGGTTAAAATAGTAATTTCCAGTCTATACAAAAAATTGCAGGACTAGGCTAAAATACAATTTTTGGGTAGACTGACCTTCGAAGGTGTCTCTTCTACACAGAGATGAATTTGAACTAGCTCAAGAGCGTGACCAAGGCAGCCTTTCTCAACCAGGGATCTGTGAAACCCTAGAGAGCCTCCAGGAGGTTGCTATGGGTTCCTTGAGCAAAATAAAATGGTCTCTCAGTAACCACTGACATCAAGAAACAATGGCCACCAGAGTATGGGGTAGCGACACTGACCACCAATGCAAGGGGACATTTATCTACTGAAATCAAATCAATGCCTAGTGTCATAAGTACTTGGTAGTGTCGCTCCAGCTTGAGGTGTAAAGCCCAAGCCCCATTGGCACTCAGGATAGTAGGGATGCCAGCGTAAGAAAAACGCATCCAGTGAGCAAACATTGTAAGTTGATACTGTCGCTCGTCATAGCTGATCCTAGAATGAATTCGGAAAATGAATCTACCTAAACATAAAATTAGTTAATGAATCAAAACTACTTTTTTTGTTGTGCACATGTCTAACTGTTGCCTTGGTGCAAAAAAACAAAAACAAAACAAAAACACTCGGGCAGTCTGTATAAAGCAGATTACTCCCAGTGCTTCTGCTATCCAACACTTCTGGGTGTGTGAAGGTGTCCTGCACCATGAACTGCGGTAGGCAGATCTTGCCACCATGTCGCTACTGCGTTCAGTAATGACATAATGGCCGGTAGTAAGAACCATGCGGCAAGGGACAAACCTGGAAACGTCAGCAGGGCTTCTGGTATATCGACAGGTTATTGAAGATTTGACTTTCCACCAACCAGATAGTTGAGTATTAACGTGCATCTTTTGCAAGCTGCCCAAGTTTACTTCAGTAACAGACTTTCAGGATGAAAGTGGGCAACAGGAAGGTAAATCAATCCCATGCTGACTGGCAGGGTTCTTGGTACTTCGTGGATGTTTAAACTGTTCCACTGAATAGGCTACCACCACTTTGGCACGATGTAGCCTGGTTTTGGAGAAACCAATGAAAGCAAATGGGTTTTCAAGGCCAGTCTGCTTTTCTTTTTTTCTAAATAGCTCGTCCAGGTGCTCGACACTCCTATTCACAAAGGATGGGGATGTGCTGCAAATTTTCAAATATATAGCAAGCACCTCGTTTTTTTTCACACAAGATTTCTTTGCCAAGATTTAAGTATAACTGGTTGCTATGGATTTAGAGATACTATAAGTCTCCAATGAGTATGGATAATTACAAAATAGACAAACTAAAGTACAAGTACAACGCATCTTTGCATAAGCTATAACCTGCTCATTTTGTTATCCGGGCAATTGCTTTTTTTTTTCTCAGAAAATCACACTTTAGCATAGTTTTGTATTGCAGTTCTTATCAGTGTTAGAAAGTACATATGCAACAGTAAATACTTTTTGAAAAATTGAATTAAGGCTTGTGCTGAAACAGAAAAGGTCTAAAATCTGGTGCAATCACAAGTCAAAATGCAAGTCGTAATACAAAGTAATCTTATTATAAAGTCCCTTACTAGACTTCTGATAGAGTTTAAGCCGTTTTGGTAATTCTCTGGGTATTTAGATTAGATAACAGCAAGACACAATATAATTTATTAGTTATGCTTCCATTGTGCTTCAGACTAGTAGTATTCTGGAAACAGACAGGCACTGTTGCCCAGTGAAAAATACTTCAAATCCAACATTGCTGGCAAACATGGCCATTTGACAACCGGAGATCCACAGAGTGCCTAAACTGGCTCTTCTCAATAATCAGCTTCTGCTTTGTTAATGGTTGACCATTACAATATATTACATTTAGAAAGCAATTAAACCTTTTGTATGCAAGTATTTGATGCAGTTCAGCTTAAAACAGGTGTCAACCCTACCAGGTATTAGATTTCACAAATATAAAAACACAAAAACTAGGACTGAGTACTACATGTGAACATTAAAAAAGGCATCCAACTTGCAGTTTAGTTAACAGACTGGACATCTGTTGGTACCTGCTTGATAGATGCCAATGTCACTGTACTTATACCTTATAGAAGGAAAAAGTGTCCAATGCGCACGTGCATATTTCATATAAGTTCTTCGGCCACAAACTTTGCTGTACACATTTTAAAATTATAATATTAGAACTATGAAAGTGCACAATTGTTTCCTGCTCGCTAGACTGACAGTAGCTTGAAGTTAGTAAAACTGCTGCACTTTCCATCAAAGGAGGAAGAACAGGGCCAGACAAAAATCTCTTTTATAATGGACGGAAAAGTAAGTGCAATAATTTATCGTGGATAATAATCATTTAGAACTAATTTCTTTCTAGGTCACAAACGTGGAAAGCTTTCATTGAAAAACATACTGGTAAAATATTTCACTTATCTGACATAATAAAACAGAAAAGCAGCAAATTAAAGTCAAGTTGATAAAAAAGTGCAAGTTGCTTTTCTTTTGTGTATTAGTATATCTTGAACTAAAGAAGGGGCTTTTAGCTATCTGTAATATTGTAAATTATTTACATAGAAAATTCAGCATTTATACATTTAAAATGCCCTTGCAGAGTCTCAGACAGTAAAATATAGGACCTCGGCTTTAACATCCAATGATAAATATGCAACAGTGTAATCTGAAAATTTGCTAGTGAACTAAAAAGGACCGAAAACCTACATATTTTGACCCAATCAAGTGTAAGCTTTTCACTGGCACAAAGAGGAAGAGAAATATATATATATATATATATATATATATTTTTTTTTGCTTAAGTAACATTCTTATTGGGGTTGAAGAGAACTTTATATCTGAGGCTGGGTTCACACTATCTGCAGCCCGGCTCGCAAGGGGCCCGGTGCGTCCTTGTTCACCGTTTCAAGTCCGAATTTTTACCTGAATGCAGACCTGAAATGGAGTCAAAGATGCACAAGACCCCCAGAGATGTGTGAACTGGCACCATTTAGAGCCGGTCACACACTCCTGGCATGCAAATTGGATGCAGGGAAACCTGCATACAAACTGCATAAGTGGGAACCCAGCCTGAAGGTCTGACTGGGTCAGTGTAATAAAACTAAAAAAAAAAAAAAAAAACCCACACACTATCATTTTGCGCTTAACACAAATCTCAACCAACGATATTCAGTTTACACCCAGGGCAATTGCTCTGGGTGTATAAAAGATGTAAAAATTAACTTAGCAGATTAGAAAACAGGTCACAATGCCCCGCTTATTAGCTAGCCATTTCATTCAACTCCTAAATCCTTCAGAACTGGTTGATAAAATAGAACAAAAACACACAAAAAAAAGGATAAAAGATATACTCTGACATTAGCACTAGGGTTGTCCCGATACCGATACTAGTATCGGTATCGGGACCGATACCAAGCATTTGCGCGAGTACTTGTACTCGCGCAAATGCTCCCGATGCTTCACCCGATACTTTTTTTTTTTTTTTTTTGTGGCCGGAGAGGGCGGGAGGAGTCAGTGGCTAGGGAGGGCAGGAGAGAGGGCGGGGGAGCGCGGCGGAGTCTGGCCGGAGAGGGCGGGAGGAGTCAGTGGCTGGGGAGGGCGGAAGAGGAAAGTGCGGGCGGAGTCTGGCTGAAGAGGGCGGGCACAGTCGGTGGACGGAGTCCGCGGGCGGAGAGCGAGTCCCTCACCTGCAGTTGAACCTGGTAAGCTGGCAGGGGTTCAGGGCGCAGCCGCATCAGGAACGGTGACCGGTGCTGTCACATTCGGTCGCCGTCAGCGGCTGAACGTCCCCACGCCCATCTTGGTACACCCTGCACTCGGCTGCAGTAAGCAGCAGCAGACATCTTGTTACACCCAGCCCGAGCTATATGGGCTGGGTGTAACAAGATGTCTGCTGTTGCTTACTGCAGCCGAGTGCAGGGTGTACCAAGATGGGCGTTGCAGCAGTTTTTTTTTTTTTTCTTAAATCCTGTGTCATTTCCCCCCCACCCCCCGCAGCATTTCAGTGCCAGCCACCTATCAGTACCCACAAGTGCTACCTATCAGTGGAATCAGTGCCATCTACCAGTGCCACCTATCAGGTGGCACTGGTAGATGCCACTGATTGCACTGATAGGTGGCACTTATGGGCACTGATAGATGGCACTGATTGCACTAATAGTGCAATCAGTGCCATCTATCAGTGCCCACAAGTGCCACCTATCACTGCCCACAAGTGCCACCTATCACTGCCCACAAGTGCCACCTTTCTGTGCAATCAGTGCCACCTATCAGTGCCCACAAGTGCCACCTATCACTGCCCACAAGTGCCACCTTTCTGTGCAATCAGTGCCACCTATCAGTGCCCACAAGTGCCACCTATCACTGCCCACAAGTGCCACCTTTCTGTGCCCACAAGTGCCACCTATCAGTGCCCACAAGTGCCACCTTTCAGTGCCCACAAGTGCCACCTTTCAGTGCCCACAAGTGCCACCTATCAGTGCCCACAAGTGCCACCTATCAATGCCCACAAGTGCCACCTATCAATGCCCACAAGTGCCACCTATCAATGCCCACAAGTGCCATCTATCAGTGCCATCTATCAGTGCCCCCAAGTGCCACCTATCAGTGCCACCAATCACTGCCCACAAGTGCCACCTATCAGTGCCCATAAGTGCCATCGATCCGTGCCCATAAGTGCCACCTATCAGTCCCCATCTTTCAAACTGTCACATGACATTGAAAAAAAGTATCGGTAATCGGTATCGGCGAGTACTTGAAAAAAAGTATCGGTACTTGTACTCGGTCTTAAAAAAGTGGTATCGGGACAACCCTAATTAGCACCAAGAAAGCCAAGGGTTTTTTTTTTTTTAGCAATTTCCCTTGCAAAACCATTTCATATATTTCAGACTTAAGTTAAACAGAAGGATAACCTTAAGTATCCAAATTAAATTTGTGCCCATTTGAGCAGAACAGTAACACTATTCTTTACCGCTCTCTGCATACACAACAAATGCAATGTGGAAATCAATTTTTCCTTCAATGTCTATCAATGCAAAAGTATACTGGGATATTAGCACCAGGTGTTGTCTTAACTTCCCATTACTGAAAAATCGTAGGAAGCATTGCAGAGCAGTGACACTTTACAGCTAGAAGCAGGCTAACCACTTTACCCATTCTAGAACACCATAAACCTTGAATTCATTGCAGAGATTCCATTTCATTCTATGAGATTTTCCATATCAAAATGTTAAAAGATGCATTCACTCAAAAGCTTGTTTTCAAGTTTTATCTCAAAAGAGAAGAATAGGACTCCAAGATACGGTAATTAAAATATAATAAATTCTGAATTTGAAAAAAAGGCTATGAGCTACAGATCCATTCCAAAACATTTCATTTTAGCACAGCACCAGTAGTAACGTTCTTGTGCTCGTTATTGAAATTTTGGAATTTAAAGCCTTCATTTACAACATATTTAGATATAAAATGTGATGGAACAAACTATTACTTGGCCAAGGCAATGCCATATTATTTGTCTTCATAGCCGAGTCTGTTAACTTAATACAGTGGGTCAGAGACAGGAAACTAAATCATGAGAAGGGAGGCACATGAGATCTGGTGGGCTGAATTTGAGAGCTGAAAGTGGACCGACCTGTTCTGTAAAATTTACAAGTCTGTGTAAATACTTTTCTGACATGTTGCAATACACTGCAACAACCATTTTTTAACAAAATCTGTACCCATTATTTCTAAAAAGCTGTCCTTGAAGCGCAAGGCAAGTGACTTTGCCTAGGCTGAGATGTCATCAGTCTGATCCATGAGGGAGGAAGCATTTCCTCAGTTTTCTCTCCCCCAGTGATCAAACTGCAAATTTTTTGTAGGTCACAAGCTCAGGAGGCTGCAGGGGCTATGTGAAATCGTTGTGAACACAGCATAGAACTGTGCAGGTACCAGGATTTACAGTGCACCTGGAAAGTATTCCCAGCGCTTCACCTTTTCCACATTTTGTTGGGTTACAGGCTTATTCCAAGATGTATTAAATTAATTATTTTCCTCATAATTCTACAAACAATACTTCATAATGACAACGTGAAAGAAGTTTGTTTGAAATCTTTGCAAATTTATTAATAAAAAATATCATGTACATATGTATTCACAGCCTTTGCGCAATACTTTGTTGAAGCACCTTTGGGACCAATTACAGCCTTAAGTCTTTTTGAGTATGATGCTACAAGCATGGCACACCCATTTATTTTTCTTTGCAGGACCTCTAAAGCTCCATCAGGTTGGATGGGGAACGTCGGTGCACAGCCACTCTCAGATCTCTCCAGAGATGTTCAAAGTCTGGGCTTTGGCTGGGCAACTCAAGGGCATTCACAGAGTTGTCCCGTAGCCACTCCTTTGTTATCTTGGCTGTGTGCTTGGGGTCATTCTCCTGTTGGAAGAGGAACCTTCGCCCCAGTCTGAAGGCCAGAGCAGATTTTCATCAAGGATGTCTCTGTACATTGCGGCATTCATCTTTCCTTCGATCCTGACTAGTTTCCCAGTTCCTGCTGCTGAAAAACATCCCCACAGCATGATGCCACCACCACCATGCTTTACTGTAGGGATGGTATTGGCCAGGTGAGGAGTGGGGGCCTGGTTTCCTCCAGACAGGATGCTTTCCATTCAGGCCAATTCCAATCTTTGTTTCATCAGACCAGAGAATTTTGTTTCTCATGGTCATAGTCCTTCAGGCGCCTTTCGGCAAACTCCAGGCGGGTTGTCATGTGCCTTTTATGGAGGAGTGGCTTCTATCTGGCCACTCTACCAAATAGGCCCGATTGGTGGAGTGCTGCAGAGATGGTTTTTCTTCTGGAAGGTTCTCCACAGAGAAATGCTGGAGCTCTGTCAGAGTGGCCATCAGTGTTCTTGGTTACCTCCCTGACCAAGGCCCTTCTCCACGATCCCTCAGTTTGGCCGGATGGCCCACTCTAGGGAGAGTCCTGGTGGTTCCAAACTTCTTCCATTTACAGATGAAGGTCTCGAACGCTGCAGAAATTCTGTACATGGGATTTTTTTTGTTTTTTTATTTTTAATAAATTTGCAAAGATTTCAAACAAACTTCTTTCACATTGTCATTATGGGGTATTGTTTGTAGAATTTTAAGGAAAACAATGAATTTAATCAACTTTGGAATAAGGCTGTAACATAACAAAATGTGTAAAAAGTGAAGTGCTGTGAATACTTTCTGGATGCACTGTATTAGATGATGTCATCTCTGAGCCAGTAGATCAGTTCAGAAATTAGATGCTGACCCTAGATGACGACAGGAAAAGAAGAGCAGATGAGGGAATTGTTAAAAGGGAGTGCTGTGATCTCTAGATGTAACAAATACCCAGGCATACAATTGCACATGTAGCATGCATACAAAAGAACATGAAAATAATATGATGCTAGACCCAAATTAAAGACATCGTTCACATGAGCCCAACACCTTATCACTTTTTTGCTCTCTGGCCAAGGTACACATTAGTGTACAGGATAGCACAGCATAAAATGATATTGAGAAAAATGCTGAATGCATTGATTTTTATCCCTTTTTTCTAAAGTGCCATATATGCAACTATTTTTATTATCGAAATCTGATGTCGATATAATGGAGAACACTATCTTTGTGCAACACTCACCTTTTTGCCTCATTCTGCCCACCTGCAGTTATGGTTTGTTTACTTCCATGAACTACTGGATGAGCTTATTTCTCTACTTTTGTATTGGAAAGTCAAAGACTTCTGTATGTTCCATTTCAAATCAGACCAAGGTTTAAAACTAGGAAATTAATGAAGTGCATCAACAGGGGCCTTTAAATAGTGCTTTGAATGCTACTCCCTCAATCCTGAACAGTTTTTCAGCAAGTAGGCTGTAACAAGTGTGTGTGTGTATATAAATTAATTGTGTAATGTCTGCTTTAATAGCAAGCTATAGCTCTTACATAGTATACATGCACAATTCATTTCTGTGCTTAGCAGCCATGACAATATAAGCAAATATAGTAAATACAGTTAAATTTTGTTTCCTTTGTGCTATGCTATGAAATGTTAAACTATATATGGGGTGGAGAGGACATATGTAGATCCTCGGACCAAGTGCCATCACATTCTACATTTAATTTTGCCACACTGGGTAATGAAGTATAGGTTGTACTATCTTTTAGTACATCCTTATACATGGTCATAAGGATGTAGGAAGAGGATATAGGGTGGTGCATTACAAGCTTTAGAGTGAAACAATCTTTAAATTGTTGTACATATTTCCGATTACTCGCCCTTCTCCTATTCTATTTGCCTACTGCTGCTACTTTCTCGAAGTCTTGTGCATTGCAAAACTCTTTGATGGTGACGGTCAACAGGTTACTGGTAACATCAGTCACCACCACATTGGAACATGGTGACATGTCTGGACGCCAATCCCCAGCTTCCTCTTCTGGTTCAGATTCTTCAGGCTCCCCTTGCCCACGTTTGCTTGCAGAGGATTCTGGTGGTATAGAAAGATCCAATGCCTCAGATTCCCTCCAGTCAGGAACAGCAGGGCTAAGAGTCTCAGGCAGCAATTTAGGGGGTCGATCATCTGATGGAGCTGGAGAAGGACACCCAGATGTGGCAGAGCTTTCATCCTCTAAGCCTTGGTGAGTGCTTTCATTATCTGCCTTCTCTTCATCTGGGCCTCGAAGGGCTGGCTTGTTGTACAGTGAAAATGACCCATATTTTATGTGACGAATCTGGTTACGCAACATGCTCTCACTGTACTTTTTACTTTTACCAATCACTCTATTTCGGGAAGGAATTTTTGGGCGTCCTAGAGGTGGCTTTGCAGCTTTATCAATGACCTTTAGATTGAGAATGATTCGATTACGCTTTGGCTCTCTGGGTTTAGCCTTGCGATTGATGATTCGCACAGTTTCTGAAAATGGTGACACAGGGGGGCGTAGACCAGAACTAGTACCAGAAGGCGCAGAAGGGTCTGGACGGGGAAGAGGGCGACGGGACATGCTATGGCAGCGTCGAATGTCCTTTTTTAATCGATGCACAGCAGCACTTGAGTGCAACTTAGCGGAGCCACTGGAGCCTGGTTTAACGCCAAAGTGGAGATCATTTATACGAAGTGCTTCAGCCTGGGCTCTGGCCTGTTAACGACAGAACATTAGTTAAAAGTAACCTGCTTTTTTCTCCAATAATGTTGCTAAACATTTTCAGAAACTTACTACGGTCTGTAGCAGATTCCAAATTGGCAAACAATAAAAAAAAAAACAAAAAAAAACACACACACACACACACACACACAACCACATACATGGGAGAGGGTCTGAAGATGTGCCTTGGACATAGATCTACCGACTAGTATTCTGCATAGATTACTGCCAACTGAGAAGACTGAAGGACACAAAATAGGATTCTGAATTATTTCCTTTCACCCATTACAGTGATCGGAAAATCTTAATGCCCACAATTGTATAAACTTTTTCCAGTTATATTGGTGTGGTCCTTCTACATAACGTGTCCCTTTAAGGATCGTTTTGCTTAACTTAGCCTGCTTCTTCATTCGAACTTAACAAGCCTGTTCTAGTTTTAGATATGGCTTGCATGGCTACTTTACCCAATATTCACCATACAGTCCCTATCAAAAAGTTTGCCTGAGTTGTAAAGCACATCTGAAGCCAACTTTTATCTTCAAATCAAGATTCTGATTTTTTTTCTTCCCCATTCACTTATTTATAAAGCAAAAATTCTTACAACTGCTAAAAAGATTCCCCTAGAAATAATCCTTACTCAAAGATGGAGAATCCAATTATCTTAAATTGGTAAAAGCATTTGCATTAATACTAAATGCAGATTCACACAATACTTTGATTTGGCTTCTCCCTCAGCAGCATTACCTGCCAATCTTTATATAAAAATCAGGCGGCCATAGATGGGAGCAATTTTTTCCCTGCAACCACAGACTGCAGGAAAGGAAAAAAAAAATATATATATATATATATATATATATATATATATATATATATAAAAAATCAGTCGGTGTTGATGGGGGAAACCCTGCTGTGGAGCCAGTGTTCTCCTGGTGGGGGAAGCCATCCCAGCTGGGAGAACAGCAATTACTGCTAGCAGCTACAATAGTGTCTAAAATCCGACAGGCTGGCTATACCAAAAGTTAAGTGATCGATCAACTTGCCCATACATGGTTCCAATCTCGGCTGTCCCCTGCTGAACTGGCTGAGATTCGAACCATCTATGTCTGGCTTTAGTGAATGCTAGAGAATTCAGACAGACAAATGTATCTGGATTTCCTCAATATTTGTATTGTATTTAGTATTGCCTCAGGCAATGACAAATCAGATAAATACAATTAAGGCTGTTCACACCTAGTCATTTTTGGGAGTTTTTCTGCTGTAAGCCTCAGCTCTAAAAACGCCCAACAAGACAAATCCCATTCATTTCAATAGCCCCTGTTCACATCTGAGCGTTTTGTCAAACAAAACGCCTGAAGCTCAAAAAAAAGTACAGGAGCTTATTTTTTGGCAGACTACATGCCTTTTCTGCTTTTTACATTGGTGACTTTTTGATCTCTGCAAAATCGCGGTAAAGTCACGATAAAAAACTAAATTTCTGCCTTAAAACAAAACACCTAGGTGTGAACAGAGCCCAACACATTGCAACTAGTGAGTACATTAAAAAGGCCAAGACCACCTTTTGCAAAAATAAAAAAAAACGCACCCATATAGCCATTTTACACCCTAAATATTGGTGTAACATACAATATGGTCTAAAAGATGGAGTTAACCTTTAACAAAAAAAAAAAAAAAAAAAAAAAAAAAGTACATTTTTTTTACCTTTAATAAGAAAGTTTTTGGTTTCGGACCCCTTTTTTTCGGTCCATAGATCTCCTGTTCCCTCTCTCTGTACAAACAGAAAAGATTAAGCAGAGATCAAAAGCAAGTCATAGTAATGATATTAAAAGAATCTAAACAATACAGTTCAAATGATCCATTCCAAATTCACAGACAAGCTTCAAAAGCTTCAGAAATATGTGCCGCTTTCCAAATCCAGTATATATAAATTTTTGTAAATGACCACGTTTATAAAAAAAAACAAAAAAAAACACGGGTACATAGTGGCCATTGTAGAGCCAGGACACTAGGAATGTGCGTTATAGAATTACATTTAGTTACAGATGGGAAGTGACAAACTTACTTTTGCTCAAATGCCACAATAAGGCGAGAATCCAGAATGTTCTCTTCCGGTTCCCAAGTGCTGTACCTGCAAAAAGTTACACATATCAAAATGTTAAACGGTATTTGGCCCCTTCTTCCTTTTGAACATAGGACTTTAAAAATGTAGTCATGTATTTAAGGGTTTGTTTTTTTTTTTAAAAGCAAGAACATCTCTAATACATGCACATATGCATGCATTCATTCAGAAAATACCTGCTAACCTGACAAAAAAAAGCAGTCAGCTCAATTATCTATTATGGGCTGACAAAACAGCAATTTCAAGGACAGAGGCCTCGTACACACGGCCGATTTTCTCGGCAAGAACCAGCAAGAAACTTGCTGGCAGAGAGGTCTTGCCGAGTAAATCGGTCGTGTGTACGCGGCTATCGGGTTTCTCGTCGAGAAAACCGACAAGAAACCTCAACGAGAAAATAGAGAACCTGCTCTCTATTTTCTCGTCGAGATTCTCCTCGGCATGTTTCTCGACGAGAAAAGTGAGTGTGTGTACACTTACCTGTCCTCCCGGAAGCCCGCGCATGTTCGAAATGAATTTGAGGCATGCGCGGTAGCTTCATAGGCATACGTAGGGTATACCAAGATGGCGGCGACGGCATCGAATGTGACGAGCGCATGCTCGTCGTAGTCGATGACGTCACCGCGTACGCTCCATTCAAAGAACCGCGGGTTCTTTGAAACGAGCGTGTGTACACTCGGCCGGGACAAGTTTCTTGTCCAAGAATCTCGTCGAAAAAAACGACATGTTTTTTTCAACGAGAATCTCGGCCGTGTGTACAAGGCCTGAGTGGTGTCAGCTGTGCCCATTGTCTTTTGATAAACAACGCTTTTTTTTTTTAAGTCTATAGCTCAAGTCATAATTGATTTTAGGTCCCTTTTAGGCAACCACGGGACAGCATTGGATTTCAGACAAGTTCAGCAGGTATTTTTTTATACTTCTAAAACCGATTATTTCAGTGGTATAATTACCAAACAAAAATGCAGCAATAAGTTTGTTAGGCAGTTTATATGATATCCACCTTCAAGCTTTGTTTGAAGTGGGGCATACCTACAACTGCAGTCCTTGGGGGTGGGGGAGGCACAGAACCTATATGGCCAGTGCATCTGCGGGGTACATTGGGACAGAAGAATAATAGCCGATAGGATAGTTGTGCTTAAGTGCATCAGCTTTGGTTCTCAAATGTGTATATGACAGATGCTCAATGAACTAAACAAGCAGCTGCATGGGGCTCCGTTCTGCCGATGCCCTGTTCGGAGCCGCCGATTATAAAGCTGGCCACTCGAGTTTACATTTCTGCTGCACAGTTTAGGAAGGACTAAAAAGGCAATGAACAAATTCTTCCATCCACGCTAAACATCACGGATAAAAGAATCCCCCTCTGCGGGCTGACTGGATGCAGGTGCTGTTGGAAAATTGACCTTCATCATCCATTTGGGTGTCGCAGTCAGGGCCACCCATGGACAAGTCAGCAGGAATCAGTTTAAATTCAATGCGTTTATGGACATATTAAAAAGGAGTACAGTCAAAGCTCGTTTGACTGTACTTCTCCTGTGGATCATAGGAGTGCATTCTGCACTCCTGTGACCCATTTTCAGCCGAAAGCCAGCTGGAGCCCACTGTCGATGGACATCACAGAGCCGGTCCAGGCCAAGGAAAGATCGCAAACATATGGTCAGGATCCACCCAGGAGCCATCAGTGTTGTTTGATTGCTCAGTTCGATGATGAGGCAATGACCAGATTGATGCTGCATCCACCTAGGAAAGTAGGATAAAAAAAAATAAAAAATACTGCTCTATTAACCACTTCCTGCCCATGAGCATCATATGAGTGGCGATCTCTGCAGGCATCATTCAGATATGTTTTTTCAGCCAGCAATTCCTTGTAAAGTAAAAGCAATCATAGTGGCAGCGTTTAGAAGACTGGTTGCTTTTACAGGCGGTGGGGGGGGGGGGGGAGAGAATGTTCCTTCCCCTCCCTCCGGTACTTCTCCCGGCTAGCCCCTGTGATCAGCAAGCCAGAGAATAAATTCTGCCGGTAGCAGCAGCTTACCATAGGGCTGATCGCAGACCAGATAGTCCCCGGCCATCTCCATCATCCTTGGAGGCCAGAAGGAACATCATGGCGCCATTTTCGGCGGCGGCAGATGTAAACACTGCTGTGCTGTTTTTTGCAGGGAAACCCAAGATCGATTTTTTTTTGATCTTAGGCTTTCCAGCATAAAAAAGGAGAAATCTGGGGACTTCTAGACCCCAGATCTCCCCATAAAGAGGACTTGTCATGCCCTATTTCTATTACAAGATACGTTCACATTCCATGTAATGGGAAGAAAAGTGATAAAAAAAAAAATTATGTTTTTAAAGTGCCCCCATCACATCGTGCTTGCACGCAGAAGCGAACACATATAAAGGTTGCACCCACATATCTAAAACGCCATTCAAACCACACATGAGGTATCGCCACAAACGTTTGTTTGAGAGCAACATATCTAGCGCAAGACTTCCTCTGCAAATCTGATTTGAGGATATAGGATTTGTACTGCGCCGAATGCGCTCCCATAGGAGTGCGTCTAGGCACACAATGATCTTAAAATCAAACTTGGATTACCGATGGATGGGTATGGAGCCTACAGAGGAGAAATGCATAGTTATGATTGGGGGGAGATAGAGCAAATAAGAGCCGAGGGGGGGGGGGGCTAGCACTACAGGGGGAGAGGGGGAAAGAACATGGAAAATCCATGTTTTTCATCAGGTTTGTCCGTAAGCCTGGATACATAGAAAGGACTTTAGACCCCTCCTAAAGCTCAGAAGGGAGGGTAGAGACCTTAGAGTCGGTGGTAAGGAGTCCAACAGCTCATTGCCCTTTGTGACCAGGTGTCTGTTGCCAGTGGATTGTAGTCTGCTGATTGTTGGTTCTGTGAGATGTAGGTTGGCTGACCGGAGTTCTCAATGGTACATAGTGGGTGGCCCATTCAGACAGATAGATAGGGCCCAGTCTCTGGTGTGCCCTGTATATGTAGCACATTGCCTTGAATATGACCCGCTTGGCAATGGGGAGCCAGTGCAATTTTTACAGCACAGGAGTAATATGGTCTCTTCTGGCGCATCCGGAGACCAGGCGAGCAGCGTGATTCTGGGTCACTTGCAATTTTTTTTGCCACTTCAGCGGAAGTCCAAGGAAAAAGATGTTGGAGCAGTACAGCCCGGAGTGCACAAGACCCTGCACAAGAGCTAGCCGGTTTTCGAGAGAGAACAGATCTTTAATTTTACGGAGTCTCTGTATATAAAAGATGGAATTTTTGATACAGAGTTTTGCGTGAGGAATAAATGACAGGCAGGGATCGAAGATGATGCCTAGGTTCCTAATCTGTTTTTTCGGCATTGGATTGGGGCAAAATGAGATGGGCCAAGCCGATAGAAAATTGGTGGTTGATTGAGGGCCCACCAGCATCACCTCGGTCTTTGCTTCGTTGAGGCCCAGTCAGTCGCCGGCCATCCATTTTTGTATGTGAAGAAGCCCATTTCTCAGTTGTAGGTGCACGTTTGTCCCGTTGGCATCAGCCAGGATCTGCGTAGCATCTGGCAAGCTAGTTTGTGTGTAGCAATAGATGTCAGCGAGAGGGCGCATATAGCAGTTGAATAGCAGCCCGAGCCCTGCAGGACTCCATAGAGAAGGGGTTCAATTGGCGAGCTGCACGTTTTTTTTATCCGCACTTGATGAGTCCTGTCTGTAAAAAAGGAGTTGATCCAGCGGAGAACAATGCCACTACATCCAAAACGTTGTTTCATACGATCTTCTAAAATCTGATGGTCGATTGTGTCGAAGGCTGCGGAGAGGTCAAGCAGCACCAAGGCTGCCGATCCCCCCCGCATCCTTTACCTTCAACAGGCATTCACACATATCAAGTGCAGAAAGTTCTGTGCCACAACCCGGCCTGAATCCCGACTGGGAATCATGGAACAGGTCGTTACCCTCGAAGAAACTTTGCATTTGTTGAAAGACGACCTGTTCCAGGATCTTCGCCAAAAAGGAAAGGAGAGATATAGGTCTGAAATTGGCGAGAAGAGAAGGGTCGAGTATGCTCTTTTTCAGCAAGGGAGAAACAATGGCATGCTTCAGGCGGGTTGGAACGACCCCTATTATTAAAGATAGGTTCACAATCTTAGTGATCTCTGGGGCCAATGTGTCTGCATTCTTCTGCATGAACCATGCAGGACAGATATTCGGGAAACTTGATGGTTTAAGCCTGGACATTTTGGATATCTCTGCAACTGAGGAAGATACAAATTAGCTAAAAGTTGGGGGAGTTTTAGTGGGTAAAGGTGGTTCAAAAGCATCAGGCAAGGTTTTATCCTGACGGATTTTTTTAATTTTAGCATAATTTTTGAATAGCAGAGCATAGTTCCGTAGATGGAACAATCTTGGAATATAATTTTGGTTCAAATATGTCCTTGACCATTGTAAACAGTTCCCGAGATTTGTTCGAGGCTTGCATTATTTGCTCGTTATAAGATTTTTTTGGGCGTTTTACTGCCTGTGTGTAACCTCGACAATAGACCCAATAAGCCAGTTTGTCCCAAGGGAGTTTTGATTTAAGCCACTTTCTTTCCAGTATTCGTCTTTTATTCTTAAGTTAAGACTTGGGGCGTACCAAGGGCTGGACTTAGAGTCTTGGGCGCCTATTTGCTGTTGTCAATGGGGCCAATATGTCCAGACTTGCCTTTATCCTTAAATCAAATTAATTTAGAGCGATTTCCAGCCTTTCAATCTTGGTTTCCAAAAAGGGAAATTCAGATTTCTCTCTCATTTACTAGGTGTGGCTGTCCCGGATAGTTGTCATAGCATGTTTTAAAATCTTCAGTTGTTATATTAGTTTCTGGAATGGATCAGATTTTGTCATGGGATTTCCTTTGGGGATTTTTCTTGGTGCAAAATCCGAGAGGTTGAAGGTGACCAGGCTATGGTCTGACCACCCCACCTCATGTGATTTGACATTGGAAGCTTCCGTGCCGTGGGTGAAAAGGGCATCTAGCATATGGCCCTTTAGGTGTGTGGTCATGGTTGATGCTAGGAGAAAAGTGGAGGCCATCTAAGTCACCTATAAGATCTTGAGAGTCACAGCTTGTGTCATCCTCCAGCCACATGTTCATATCTCCCTGGAGGATGACACAATCTGCTTGTAGACACAGAGACATCATTAGTTCCTATAGATCAGCATGGAAAGTCCCTGCTGGGCCAGGTGGACGGTAAACAGTGGCTAATACGAATGTAGATGAATCACTTACTTTACACCTGACCATCGGTTTTTCAAATGAGTTATACTCAGGTGTTTTTAACTCCCCTCTTGTGTTCTCTGTTTTTGGACTAAAATCTTAAAATTCTGAGGAAGCTATTCTTCTAAACCTGACTTATGATTCACATTAAACCAAGTCTTTGATTCCTAAAATATGAAATTTCTCTGACTCTAGCGTTTCAAAAATTTCTGAACAGTGCTTAGTAGCTGAACGGGCGTTAATAAAAGCGGCCTTTAAAGTCTCAAAAAAAGGTGAGTGGTTTCACCAAGGGTTTTTCGGCTGTTCGTCCCATTTCTTATATTCCAGGGGGCACCAGATTTTGTTTTCGATGCAAATAAGTCGAGTTTCTCTTAGAATTTTGGCATTTTGATTATTAGGTGAAGTAAGCATCGGCCTCGAGTACTTACGTCCCGAGTAGAATTTTCTGTACTGGATCCAGGTGGTGTGTGGCCTGTCTGCCCCGCCCGCCCGGGCACCGACGGGCTTGCCTCTGGCGCGCCAGCAGCCCGCTCGGTGTGGGGGCGCCATGACGCTTTTAGCAAGTCCTGGTGATGAAGGGTCGCGTTGGTTGCCAGGCAACGGGACGCCGGATGGGCAGGCTGCACTGTGCAGAAGCGGCAAGATGGAGGCTGTTAGTGCGATCTTCAGGGGAGAGTTCAGCAGTGCAGAGGGGAAGAAATGAGGCACACAGGGGCCAACCCTGGGCTCAATCCAAGATCTCTGGTAACCTGTAAGAATGTTTAAAGTGTAGCCCATGGAAATTTTTAAGTAACAAAGTTTGCCCCCATTCCACGAGTGTGCACAATTTACAAAGTGTTTTGTTATTTTTTTTTAATTAAAGTGGCTATTTTCACCCCAAAAAAAAAAAAAAAAATCACGTTTGAAAAATTGCTCTGCAAATACTGCGCGACATAAAAAAATAGCAACAAAATTTTAGTCTCTGCTAAAAAAAAAAAAAAATATAAGGTTTGGGGGTTCCGAGTAGTTTTCTAGCAAAAAAATGAAGATATTTACATGTAGGAGAGAAGTACCAGAAGAGGCCTAGACTAGAAGTGGTTAAAGACATGTTGCTTCCTGTAGTCTAAAATATGATAACATTTTCAACTTGCTGACCTTGAAATTGTAGCCAGAACAGCAGCTGATCCAGGAATTTCCCTTGTCTGCCCACAGACACAAGTCTAAGGGGGTTTCTAAGGGGGTTTCCAAGGTGGTTCCAGGCCAACATGAAGATATACTGTACCTATTCCCAGTTGGATATATAGTTTCAAAAGAGCGCTTGCAGGAGCAACTTTGAAAGAAGTCCAAACCACTTTACTTATCTCAGTATGAAATAATTTTCTATAAGACATCTATGACAAAAAAAAATTAAAATACTTTAAATTTGTATCTCTCAGCTAGATGCACCATCTTTATTATATGCATGCAGATGAAGCAATGAATTATGTAATGTTTTACTTATGAACAGGTAGAACATTACCTGTAAGCAGCCCCCACCCCAAGACTACCTTCAAGTTCAACTGCCTTTGCTGAGCATCCGGCTTTAAAAAAAAAAAAAAAAAAAAAAAAGGGGCGTCTATCTGCTTAAAAACCAATGAAATTAAACCGATTATGCCTGCGGTGCACTCCTTATGTGCTTTTCAATGATTTTAGTGTTTTAGTGTTACAACCTGAAATTAAAAATTGATTGAATTGGAATTTCCAAATGATTAATACATTACTGGCATTAAGGTAAAACAAAAAACTTCCACTTGATGTTCCTGCCTCCATAAATACTTACCTGAGCTCTATTCTCAATCCACCGCTGTGTATCTGCAGCAGTGCAGGTCTCTTCCTGATCTCACAGGACAGATTGAAGGCACAGGGAGCCATTGGCTCCTGCTACTGTCAAAGCCAGTGAGGAGAGAGCGTTGTGTGTGTCTATGCATGCTAGGGAGCACAGCCACTTAAGTGCCTATAGCACTATGCTGGTCGGTGTGCATGAGGACATTAGATCGTCCATAAGCAGCATATGACACTTTTCACCAGAATGGACATCAGGGGAACTGCCGAAACGCATCGGCCAGGGCTGATCAATCTGCCGTTATTTTGAATGCTGACCAGCATGGTGCCATCCTTGTTTTTACTGTCCCCCGTTTTATGCTTCTTTTGTGAGTATATATGGAGAAAGAAGATTTCCTGGACTGCCGCACTCTGTTCAAAACGTTTTATTTTGAAAAAATAAATAAAAATCCAAAAGATGTTCAAAAGCAATCCAAAGCCATCAAAAATAGAAAAGTGGACATACAGGGAACAAAGGCTAACGCGTTTTACATCAAGACATGATGCTTACACATAGCTACGAGTAAGCATCATGTCTTGATGTGAAACCCCTTCCCTGCCAGTGTCATTTATACATTGATCGGTGCATTTTTATAGCACTGATCAATGCAATAATGTCACTGGTCCCCAAAAAGTGTAATTTGGGATCAGATTTGGCTGCCGCAATGTCACAGTCCCGCTAAAAATCGCAGATCGCTGCCAGTAAACAAAATAAATAAATAAAAGTCCATAAATCTATCCCGTAGTTTGTAGACGTGATAACTTTTGCGCAAACCAATATACGCCTATTGCGATTTTTTTTTACCAAAAATATGTAGAATACATATTGGCCTAAACTGATGAATAAATTTTTTTTTTTATATTTTTTTTGTATATGCGTTATAACAAAGTAATTTTTTTTTTTCCCCGAAGATTGTCACTTTTTTTGTTTATAGCGCAAATAAAAACCGCAGGGGTGAATAACACCAAAAGAACACTTTGTGGGGAAAAAAAGGATGTAAATTTATTTTGGGTACAGTGTTGCAGGACCGCGCAATTGTCAGTTAAAGCGACACAGTGCCATATCGAAAGATATGATCTGGTCAGGAAGTGGATAAATCCTTTTGGGGCTGAAGTGGCTAAACACAAGATAGATATCCATCAGTCCTTTTATTTAGAAAGGACATGGCAATTCTTTATGACACACACAGTGCACACAGCAATTGGCATACAGTTAGGGCAGGGGTCTCAAACTGGTGGCCCTCCAGCTGTTGCAGATCTACAATTCCCATGAGGCATTGCAAGGCTAAACAGTTACAAGCATGACTCCCATAGGCAGAGGCATGATGGGACTTGTAGTTCCGCAACAGCTGGAGGGCCGCAGGTTTGAGACCCCTGAGTTAGGGTTTACACCTACTTTTAAAAAAGGCAATGTAAAATAGACATCTAATATTTTCAAAACTGGGACAGAAGATGCAGTTGTGCATGAAAACCAATCAGCTTCTCCCTTTCATTTTCAAAGCTTAATTAAACAAAGATAGAATCTGACTGGTTGCCATGCACAGCTGCTCCAATTTTGATAAAATTTCCCCCATTGTGGTTATGACCTTATACTTTTAGATAAATATTCATTAGATTGTAGAAAATACTTTAATAAGTATCTGAGGAATCCTACAGAAACTAGAATACACCTTTAACTGCTTCTATGCTTTAAAGGGATTTGTAAAGGCAAAATTTTATTTCTATCTTAATGCATGCTATGCATCAAGATAAAAAACCTTCTGTGTGTAGCAGGCCCCCAACATTTACCCTGAGCCCCATTCTCTCTCCAGTGATGTCCACGATTCCCTCGGCCACCCGGGACTCTCCTCCTGATTGGCTGGGGCACAGCCGCTGCCCCATTAGCTCCAGCGCCTGTAAATCAAAGTCAGATAGCCAACCAGGGGAGAGAGGGGGTGGGGCTGAACCGCAGCTGCTTGTCTGAACGGACACAGGGCTGCAGTTCGGCTGCACTCGTCAGGAGGGAGAAGCCAGGAGCAGTGAATAGGGACCCAAGAAGAGGGGGATCTGGGCTGCTCTGTGCAAAATCAACTGCACAGAGCAGGCAAGTATAGCATGTTTGTTTTTCATCGAGACTTTACAATCACTTTAATATAAAGGAATCAACCAGCGCAAATAAAACCTAAAACAGCAGCTAGGACAATGAGGGTCAAATTATCAAGTCCCAAAAATAGTAATATAAAAACAGCAGTGCAGCGCAACAACATAAAATGACAATTCTAAAGTGAAAATAATGACAGAAAGAAGTCCATAAAAGGAAAATCTTCAAAGGGTAGATGAACAAGCACCACCAAGTGTCCGAAGTGAAGTAGATATTCAGGTGACTGTGACAACCTCCACCTCTGGTAGCAATGGCAGCTCACCTTATATAAATGGACCCGAGTAAATCAGTCAGGTCAATCAGACGGTTCCCCACTGGGGAGTTTGCAGCCAAATGCTCCGGATCAGTAATAGCCAGTAACTTGTTTAAGATGAACCTCATCAATCATCTCCCATACGATGTATACATGAAAAAGTAAAGCAAAATCTAGTGCTCTCCGTATGTATAAAATTTTGGAAAAATGCAGAAATCCACTTACAATTTCAAGCACTGTTCCACAGTGCAAGGGATCCACAGCATATATCCAGCATAAACTGCATGAGACAATGTGTATGGACACGGGTGACGTCACGATCCTCGATCACGTTCCGTACGCGTTACGTCCCAAAGAGGGTGGGACGTAACGAGTACGGAACGTGATCGAGGATCGTGACGTCACCCGCGTCCATACACATTGTCTCGTGCCGTTTATGCTGGATATATGCTGTGGAACAGTGCTTGAAATTGTAAGTGGATTTCTGCATTTTTCTAAAAACATTTTTATACATACGGAGAGCACTAGATTTTGCTTTACTTTTTCATGTATGCATCGTATGGGAGATGATTGATGAGGTTCATCTTAAACAAGTTACTGGCTATTACTGATCCGGAGCATTTGGCTGCAATCTCCCCAGCGGGGAACCGTCTGACTGACCCGACTGATTTACCCAGGGGTCCATTATATAAGGTGAGCTGCCATTGCTACCAGAGGTGGAAGTTGTCACAGAGTCACCTGAATATCTACTTCACTTCGGACACTTGGTGGTGCTTGTTCATCTACCCTTTGAAGATTTTCCTTTACAATCACTTTAACTGCCAAAAATATATTACAGATATGAATGGTCATAGAAATAAAAGTAAAGTTTATCCACAAAGGTGAATTATAATGAGAAGAAGAAATAAAAGTTCTTACTTGATAGCCCAACCTTTCCATTTCACAAGGTATTCAACACGACTCTGAAATAAAAATAAATAAAAAAAAAAGTGTAAGAAAGGAAGAAAAAAAGAAAAAGTAAAAAAACAAACAACCAAGTAAAAATGTGCAGCTCTGAATTTCCTCAAATATATAGAATCTCATTGGTAAAGTATCAAGCTTCCAAATCTGTTTAAACTATCACGTTCACAAACTTCACAAGCCTTGCTTTCTGAAGAGAAATATTGTGGCTACCATTTCTAAAAATCCTAGTTGCCTAGCTTTTGGTTTGATCCTCTGAAATACATTCCAACTCAGTGGCCCAGAAGAATTCCTCATATCAGATAAGCCAGTTAAAGCGGTTGTATAGTCATTTTGGTAACTTTTACCTACAGGCAAGCCTATAATAAGGCTTACCTGTAGGTAAAAAAAAAAAAAATATATATATATATCTCCTAAACATTTACAGTTTAGGAGATATTCCCCTCGCAATGAGCCACTGACTGCAGCGACTCATGCGCACAGGGGATTCTCGGCTGAAGGACCTTGCCGGAAAGAAGTCTCACGCATGCGTGGGAGTGACATCGTGGCTCCAGCCACTCACAGCACTGGAGCCGCGATACCTGGAAGACACGCCGAGGCAACATGTCATCTCCCTCAGCGTGAACTGGGATTAGATACTGACGCCTCGTTCTAAGGTAAGTATTTCATAATGAGCTAGTATGCGGTGCATACTAGCTCATCATGCCTTTTACCTTAAAAGGTGACAAAAAAACAAACATATTGTTGTTTTTTTATCTGACTATACAACCGCTTTAAGTTGCGAGCTCCTTTCTGCACATTGTTCTGGCTTAATGACTCAGAAGGATGGATGCCAGCATTTTTAGAATGAGAATTCACCACTGTGCCCATACGTGGTGCATAGAAGGCACCTTAAACAGGGTGCAGGGTGCACTCCCCCCTCCCAGCATCAGAGCCCCTAGACATACCCAGTACTTCTGGCTAAAGAACAGGTGATAATCCCCCATCATCCACTTTCCAAAATGTATTGCTTGGTGTACTTCTAGTCAAACACTCAGCTTGACCACCATCACATGTACTACCCTTTTAAAGCTTCCACAGCAATTTTAACACAATCTGGCAGCAGATTTGGGTGGGATGGGAGCACAGAAGGGGTACCAGCCTGCCTATTGGTGCCTCCTTTGCCTTGTAAAATGCAGTCACAGTACGTTGAATGTATAAACTCAGTGAATGTATATATGCCACAAATCAATGCCATCTATCCATGCCACTTGATGTATGTATTCTACTGAATGGTAATGTTTCAGTCTTCTGCTCTTTTGTTATTTGCTGCAAAAATATGAATTCCAATTTTCCCAGACCAGTTTGTATTTAAAAATCTGAAAACAAACACTGAAATTGGTGATCAATGATCCACACTTTATTGTCAATATGCTTTTCTTGTGGGGATCCCCCCCCCCCTTTCTCCAAAACGGCACATACTCATGAATGAAGAGTCCCCGGGCCAGAACAGCCCTCAGAAGCCAGAACGGCCCTTGGGGTCAAGAACGACACTTGGGGGTCAAAAATGTCCATCGGAGGCAAAAAATGTCTCTCAGGGGCTGTGTACTGGTGGGTGCAGTGTTAGATTGAAATTTGAAGTCCTCCGTCACCCGATAACTCAACAGCGGTAATATTCCAGTGCAGCAGGCACTCGTCTAGTGCCGACTATGGCCACCCTTCCCACGCCATGCTCCATTCATGAAAGCCATGCCAACAGTTCCCACAATAAAAACTGTTCTATTAATGGAGGTGGACCTTTCATTCATTCGCCTGTCCTCCATTCATAAAGTGCTTTATATTGTGGGAATCATTAGTACGGCCTTATACATTTTGTGAATGAATGCCACCACAGCACATGGACTGGTTCTCAAAAGAAACACTAGACCGCACTCTTAGTTCATCGATACTTCCTCCAGAACTGTAACAGAAAGTCTGTACCTTGGTATAGACATACAGCTGGAGGAAGAGTTTGCAGAAGCCTCATTTGCAAAAAAAATTAATTAATGCACATTTTTTTTGCTTCAAACATAGGTGCGTTTATTATGTTTTTTTTTTTTGTTTTTTTTGCTAAAAGGTGAAACTAGCTTTTAGAGCGGTATTAAACCCCCCCCCCCCCCCAAAAAAAAAATTAAAAAAAATGTAATATATATTGCAGCTTACCAGTCATCACATGTTCAGATGTGGTGGCTGCATTGGCTTTTTTTGGCTCCCCCAGTTTTTACTTGGTGATCTGGCCAGCAACACACCTTCTGTAATAGGGTGCCCCCACTCTGGATGAATGAGAACCGAAGGCACAGCAGAATTGTCAGTCTTGGGGGGGGGGGGGAGGCGAGTGTTAGATGTACTAGCAGAATTTGATACATTAACAAATTGAAGCCAAACTCCAGCTCAGACACAATTAGTTGCAACATTTTTTTTTCCTTTTGGGATAAAGAATTTACATGAATAACTAAAAGCTAAATCGTTTTAAGAACCCCATTCAGTGTTTAAATGGTTTGTCTCACCCCTGTAAACTCAAATTGGAAGAGAGCTTGTTCTTTTGAGAAACCGACTTACTAGCTGGATCACTAGATGAAAATAGAAGAAAGCCTAAAAAAAGAAAACAAATGTAGCCATCACATCCAAGAACTGGTAAGCTGCAATATAAAAAAGGTTTGCTTTTGGGTTTAATACTGCCTTAAGCATTGGAGACTTTCATTGAGCTAGCCATGTTTGTAAAATTTAGGCCTCATGCCCACGGACGTTTTTACAGCCGTGTTTTTGAGCGTTTTTTTACAGCTTAAAAACGCCTGTCCATGTTAGTCTATAGCTTCATGCCCACCTAGGCGTTTTTGAGCTGCAAATAGCATAGGCGTTTTTAAGCTGTAAAAAAAAAACCAGGACCAGTGCGTTCCTCGGCGTCGGGCATAAAAAAAAAAAAAACGCGAAGCGGTAAAAAAAAAAAAAAACAAAACAGCAAAAACGCCGCAATTGCGTTTTTGAGCTCTACGTTTTTTTGGGGGGAAAAAAAAGGTAAAAAAATGTATACAACAACATGGACAGGCGTTTTTAAGCAGTAAAAAACACAGCTGTAAAAACGTCCGTGGGCTTGAGGCCTTAAAGGTAATAAAAAAAAAATTCAATAGCCATCAGCAAAAATTAAAGTGAAAGCCAAACAGAACAAAGCACAGGAAAGAAATCTGTTGTGTGCACTTCTTTCTGCTTGCTGGAAAGTTTATCTATAAACTTAATTACCTGTTCTGTCAAGGATCACCACTTATCTCATCCCTTGGGCTATAAATGCTTATGAGCCCAACAAGTCTGGTTTTTAAGTCTTGCATAACAATACAACGCAAAAAAAGGTAATCTAATAATCCTAGAAGACAACCTATCTAACCTTTGTTACAAAATCTGCTTGTTGACAATTACTGCAAATCCATAATTTTAAACAAGTCTTGAATTGCATACATTCCTCAACTAAAATATAGTACATGTTATAACCGCCCCTCCCCCATCTACAATAGAAATATTCCAAAAACGTAATTATAATCAGAGTTTATACAAGTCTTATTCCCATTCATATTAACGTAAGACTGTACTAACCGTGTAGATAAGCATAAGATAAAATTAAAATTTGGGATGAGGTTTTATTGGAAATGTAAAAGTAAACAGAAAGGTGACGGCTCTCGGGTTAATTAAGAAAAAAAACGCCAAATGCCGAGGCTGGAGGGAAAATCTCAAGCATAATAAATGAATTCACTTGCAGAGATAGATGTGTGTTTGTAGGGAGACCCGTCAGCGCAGGACCAATGGACTTGGGGAATATGATAGAGACACTCATTAAAAAAAAAGGGAGTACATAGCCAGGCATTTTGGGCTTGTTCACGACTGTCATGTGCAGAATAAACTAGGCATTCTCCTCTACATTCACGTTCTGCTTTGCCAATTTGTCCCCTTAATGAATCATTAAACCCCCAATACAAGTTACCGTATATACTCGGAGTATAAGCCGACCCAAATAGAAGCCGAGGCACCTAATTTTAGCACAAAAAACAAACAAACTGGGAAAACTTATTGACTTGAGTATAAGCCTAGGGTGTCCATCTGCATGCCTCACTGTGCCCAATCTCCCTACCTGATCTCCTACGCTGTGTGACTAGACTGACTTAACATGGGAGTCTATGAAAAGGGTGCCACCGGCCGTAGGTCCCCTGGACAACAAACTTGGCACACTTGTAGATGAACAGTGGGGCTACATGTGTGCCAAGTTTGGGGTCCAGGGCACCTAGGGCCGGCCAGTACCAGGTCCCCAAATTCACTAAAGAAATTACCGTTTAACATAGGAGTCTATGGAAGGGGTGCCTGGCTTTGAAAAAATCAGTGCTCCCCGGCCGTAGGTCCCCTGGACAACAAACTTTGCACACTTGTAGAGGAAGTGGGGCTACATGTGTGCCAGGTTTGGGGTCCAGAGGATCTACGGCTGGCCGGGATCTGGCACACAAAGATGAAGATGGACACAGACTCGAGTATAAACCGAGGGGGGCATTTTCAGCACAAAAAAAAAAAAAAGTGTTAAAAAACTCGGCTTATACTTGAGTATATACGGTATATGAAAAAAATAAATAAAATTAAAATGGACAAATGTGCCTAGGATTTTGCAGAATAAATTATAGTAAATGTATTATTACGATTTCTGTCTGGTTTATTAAATAAATGATCTACATGGCTGACGAGCATTCTTTATTTTAAACTGAAACTGGCGGCACTCCAGCTGTTGCAAAACTACAGGTCCCATCATGCCTCTGCCTGTGGGAATCATGCTTGTAACTGTCAGCCTTGCAATGCCTCATGGGACTTGTAGTTTCGTAAGAGCTTGAGGGCCGCCAATTTGAGACTCCCTGCTCTAGGCAGATGAAAAGCACCATTTAGCCCCCGTTCACAACGGTGCAACTTGTCAAGCGAATCGACAGGTCCAAATCGCACATTGTTGGCAATGGAACTGTTTAAATTGGTGGGACAGGAACTTTGCGGTGTCGCACCACTTTGAAAAAGGAGATTCTGCACTATTTTTGACAATTTCAGGTGCAGCTTACAGACATCTGTGCATGAAGTCGCACAGCTGTCAGTCAAGTCGCACTGACATGCGGCATTGAAATCATGCAATTTCAAAGTTCGATTCAGTGTGAACGGGGGCTGAGGCTAGGTTCACCCCTTGTGAAACCCATGTTATTTGAATGGGCTTTCCTACCCGCAAAAAACAGACAAGTCCTCAACCCTTGTTTTCTTTTTTAACCCCTTTGTGACCGCACTACAGCCGATCGACGGCTACAGCACAGCCTCACTTTGCCGGGAGGACATCCTAGAACGGCCACCCGTGCTTGCGCCACGCATTGGCAGTGATCTGTTATCGCTACGTCCTTCAGACGCAGCTGATTACAAATCGGGGTAAAGAGCCAATCACGGCAGCTCTTTACCATATGGTCAGCCGTGTCCAATCACAGCTGATCACATTGTAAACAGGATTGGCCGGTAATCAGCAATCCTCCCCTCACACTAACAACGCATGAGGCCGAAAACCAGCAAACCCACACAGGGGACATGAGAACTGACAATCAGGGCAGTGATCAGAAGTGTCCTGATGATCAGTGCAGCCCCAACGGTGCTGCCAATCTGTACCCACCAGTGCCGCCCACTATCAGTGCACCCTCATCAGTGAAGGAGAAAAATTACTTATTTACAAAATTTATAATAAAATAACTTTTCTTTTTTTTTTTTTTTCGGTCTTTTTTTGTTTGTTTAGCAAAAAAATAAAAAACCCAGTAGTAATTGAATACCACCAAAAGAAAGATTGGTTTAAAAATAAAAAAATAAATAAAAATTATATAGTTTAGTTTGTGTACAGTGTTGCATGACCGCGCAATTGTCATTCAACATGCGAGAGCACTGAAAGCTGGAAATTGGCCTGGGGGGTGAAAGCGCCCAGCAGACAAGTGGTTAAACTGTGCCACACAGAATCACAGCGTGTTGTGGCACGTGCGGCGTTAGCGGCACATTTTTTCCAGCCGCTAGCGGCCAAAGAAAGGGTTAAAAGTGCCCATTTTTGCAATAGGGAGGGCGTTTTGGGAGCGGTGTTAACAGCACTCCCAAACCGCCCCAAAGATGCGGCTTGCAGGAATTTTTTTCCCCATCCCACAAGCGCACCGCCCCAGTGAGAAAGCACTTGGGGTTTCTTCACACAGGGGAGGCATGAGAGGCGCTTTTCAGGCGCTATATTTTTTGCGCCAAAACGACTGAAAAGCGCGTGAAATGGGTCTTAGTCAGCAGGCGAGGGGCTGTTCTCTGCCAGACATTTGTCAATACTGCCAAGTAGAGAGTGACCATGAATGATGTCTGAACAAAGATGGCTCAATCATCCTCGAGGGAAGAGCTGATGAAGGCATTGTCCGGGGGGTACTGTGAACTCTGGAAGCAGTGAGAAAGAAAATGTAGTGCTGGCACATTACTTTGCACGCATGTACTTACCTTTGGAAATATACCTTAGGTACATTTCCAAAAGTAAGTACATGTAAACCTAAAGGTATATTTCCAAAGGTAAGTACATGTAAAATTATCAGCCAAAACATTATGACCACCCAAATATGGAGTAGGTCCCCCTTTTGCAGCCAAAACAGCCCTAAACTGTCAAGGCATAGATGCCACTAGACCCCTGAAGGTAGGTAGTAGGGACTTGTTTTTCCCCAGCACATCTCACAGATGCACTATTGGATGAAGATCTTGGCCTTCAAATTCTGCAGTCAACACCTTAAAGTGACCATAAAGGCTCATTTTTTTTTTTTCCTTATAAAAATAATAAAACATGTTATACTTACCTGCTCGGTTACAGTGGATTTGCACAGAACAGCCCGGATCCTCCTCTTCTCGGTTGCCTCTTCGCTGCTCCTAGCCCCTCCCTCCTGTTCAGTGCCCCCACAGTAAGCAGCTTGCTATGGGGGCACCCGAGCCGAGTCACAGCTCTGTGTATCCATTCAGACAGAGAGCCCCAACCCGGCCCGCCACCTCTCTCCCGATTGGCTCCTGCTGCTGTCAATCAGTCAGCTAGCCAATCAGGAAGGAGAATCTCCAACGGCTGAGACATTCGTGGACAATGCTGGACCTCAGGTAAGTTAGGGGGTCTGAGGGGGGGGGGGGAGCTGCTGCCAACAGAATGCTTTTTATCTTGATGCACAGAATGCATTGAGATAAAAAAAAACCTTCTGCCTTTACAACTCCTTTAAACTCACACTATCTTCCATTGCTTTGTATTCCAGTTTTGATGCTCATGTATCCATTGTAGGCACTTTGGGCTGTGGACATGGATCAGCATGGCCACCCTAACCAGTCTGCGGCTATTCAGCCCTGTATACAAACTGCAACACACTGGGGGAGATTTACTAAAGCTACAGAGTGCAAAATCTGATGCAGATCTGCATAGAAACCAATCAGCTTACAGGTTTTATTGTCAAAGCTTAATTGAACAAACTGAAGTTAGAAGCGGATTGGCTACCATGCAGCGCTGCACCACATTCTGAGTGCACCAGTTTTAGTAAATCTCCCCCACTGTGTACCTTTCTATTTATAGCCCAGGTTCACACTGGGCTGTGGGAATGAAGCCGTGCGAGTTCAGCTGAACTCGCACGATTTCACTCCCGTTTGCCAGTCCCGATTTCAGATGCAATTTCAGAGACATCTGTGCAGGTTGTCAATGTAAATCGCAGGCCGAAATCGCAAGAAGTAGTACAGAAACTACTTTTTGAAATCGTTGCAGTGCCGCAGATGTGGCGTCACACCGATTAGGACGGTGCCATTTCTGGCAAATGCCGCCAATTTGACATGTCAAAACGTACCAGTGTGAACCAGGGCATAACCAGCATTACGTTTTTTAGCTATTTGAGCTACAGTATCCCGTCTATAGGATCAGACTACACGGGCCAGCCTTCACTTCCCATGTGCATCAGTGAGCCTTGGCTGCCCATGACCCCTTCGCCGGTTTTCCTTCCTTGGACCACTATTGGCAGGTCCTGACCACATCTCACAAAGGGCTGCAGTATTAGAATTGCTCTCACCCAGTCTAGCCATTACAATTTAGCCCTTGATAAAGTCGCTCAAATTCTGAAGTGGACCACACACTATAAGAAAATCTGAAGGAAAATTTTGTACAAGGCATGATCGTTTGATCTGTCAGTGGTCATAATGTTATGGCTGACCACTGTATATCTGATAAGTCCACTTTAAAAGTATGCTCGATCATGCCACAAATCCAAACCAACCATTAAGTTATTTACATCTGTTACAGACAAAACTGACAAGCCTTGGTGTATAAAAGTGACAAAAAGAAAAAAGGCGTAATATATAGACTGATGCAAGTCATGCAGTGAATCATTTACTAGATCACTACTATTTTATACTTTGAAAAAGGAGCTAGCCTAGTGTAGAAAACTCTCAGACTATAATCCTACATTATTTTTGGGGGATGACTGCTTTTAGCCGTCATACTTCTCAGCTCTGACAATGAACAGACATTACATCTCACCCGCACTCCCAGTCTACAGAACACAATTTATGGCACGTCACCAGCCTACAACTTCCATTTAGGGATGTGTACAAATGTGCATTATTTTCAAACAATTCTAAAAGATTCAGGTAACAGCAGCTGCCGTCTAAACTTCTATATGTCTGCCACAAGCGTATAGTTAAACATTAAGGCCTCATGCACACTGGACTTTTTTACAGCTGCTGTTTTTGGCTTCAGACATTTTTTTCTACGATCAATATACTATACTCTCCAGCATGTTATCCTATGTGTCCATACACACATAGGCTGGTATCAACTGTTTTTGGCTGGGGTGTTTTTTTTTCCCCAGCCAAAAAACTAGTGGGTTGTGAGAGCCATTTTTTCCGCTGTAAAAACACTCTAACGTCAAAAAACGGCTAAAAATTAAGATAAACGCCAATAAACGCTAAAAAATGTGGCTCACCAGCATTTACCATTTTTGATCCACTAAAAAAAAAAAATAAACGCAAAAAAAACCAACGCTGACAAAAACGCAAAAAAAAAAAAGAAAAGAAGGTACATGTAAAACTTACGTAGGGAGACTTGTTTCATCCTTGTGTATCATCTGCTGTTGACTTCACTTAGTATGTGTGAGGGTTTACATGCACTTTAAGCGTCACGTTTGAGCATTTTCTGAAGCAGAATTGCAAATTTTTGTCGCTTTGGCAAGGTGTTTATATACTGTATTTATTGGCGTATAACACTCACTTTTGTACCCTGAAAATAGAGAGTGTAAACTGTTCCTGCGTGTTATACGCAGGGGGCTGTGGAAAGTTTTTTCCTGAAACTTCCCTCTTAAAGTTAGGGTGCGTGTTATACGCCGATAAATACGGTAACTAAAAAGGTGTGGAGTGCTGCTGAAAAAGAGGCAGAGAGCTGCTGTTTTGTTGCACGTTGGCTGCCGTTTGAGCAGAACTCTGACTCTTTTTCAGCAGCACTCCACACCTATTTATAAAAGCACCTTAACAAAGCAGCAAAAATGTGCAATTCTGCTTCAGAAAATGCTCAAACTTGACGCTTAAAGTGGATGTAAACCCTCGCACATACCAAGTGAAGTCAACAGCAGATGATACACAGGGATGAAACAAGTTTTACATGTACCTTTTTTTTTTTTTAAAAGCATTTTGTTGCACGTTTTCTGCTAAAAATAAAATTAAAAATTAAAAAAAAGTTGCACTTTTCCATTTTCATTGAAGTCTATGGGGATAAAACACTCAATTCTGCCTGAAAAGTAGCTTGTGTAACTTTTTTAGTGACAGGTGTTTTACTACAAGCGACAGGATGCTGAAATATGAACAAAAGCTATTGAAAACAATGTGTTTTTGCACGTTGAGTGTTTGAGCTTCGAGCGACAAGCTACAAAATGCTCAAGTGTGAGCAGGGCCTCAAGGAAGAAAAGTTTACAGAAATTAGAAGCAGGCAGGATGTAGGTTACGTTTTTTTTTTCTTTTTTTTAAACTAGACTTTGGCTTAAAATCTAAAAGTCGTATTTTTAAAACATAGGTCTCATTCATCTCAGAAAGACAAATCTACTTTGTGATTCTCAAGGTCTATAAATTTCACTCAACAGAAAAAATAGAAAACACAATTAAGCCCGGGATGTAGAAGGTTCCCAGGTGCAAAACATATGCGTCTGACATTATCACTTTCCATCCTTTCTACATAAGCAGAGTGTTCTAGAAGGGGAAACAAAGCACACAGCTCTCATTAAAAAAATAAAATAAAAGTACTATAAATCTGATAACCCAAACACGGGGTACTCAATGGCACATTGGCTCCTTCCCTATAATATCATCACCAGCAGCTCCAAAGCAATGACTGATCATTGGCCATACTTGAAATGGGTAGGGGTATTGAAGGTAAAAAGCCTTTGTAACAATCAGACAACAGATATGTGAAAAAAAGTGTAACACACAGAAAATGTTGGGGATTTGGATCCCTGTAATGCACGCATCTTCTACTAAGCTTAAAGTGCAAGTTCACCTTTACAGAAAAAGGACACAGGAGCCCCATTTCCGCTGACCTGAATGGCAGCAATCGCCCGCTCTGAGCCCCAGTTATAGCCGCCTTGCGGCTCCAGTGCTTAGAAATCCTCTCAGCGTTCTCTTCCCCGCTGAGAGGATGGGCTACGCAGCTTACGATTGGTCCGCGCCACCCATGTGACGACACAGACCAATTAGAATGCTCCTAAACGTACCACCTGACGGGGTATGTTTAGTTTAAACTTCAGGGATTTATAAGCACCGGAGCCGTGCAACGGCTATACCGGGGCTCAGAACAGGCAATTGCTGCCATTCAGGTCAGCGGAACAGGGGGAGGGAGGGCGGGCGGTACAGATTTTTCTGTAAAGGTGAACTTACCCTTTAAAAAAGGAAGGAAAAATGCGCCTACTAAGTGCAGTATGTAAGCATAGATTTTTTAATTAATTAATAAAAGTCAGCCAAGTGGCTACTCACAAGACAATGGTAAAGCCACGCATTGAATAGTGTTAGTAGGCTCCTGCGAGGGTGTCACTCTAGTCACTGAAGTCGTCTGCAGTATAGTGTCTCCTCCGGTGTGAGTGTGTGTCCGGTATCTAGCTGTCCGTTGCTGTTCTGGGGAGAGCGTGGTAAGGCTCATTGGTAGCAGGGGAACCCGGAACTATCCGCACAGCAGCGTGCGTTTCAGCCTGGAGCGCAAGCGGCTATCGGCGACAGGAAGTGACGTCAGGACGGGCTCGGGTTGATGACGCGTTTCAATTCTTCCGCATTTTCCTCAGATCTAATTGGCAAGGGGCATTGTCTGTCTTATATGTGTTCCCCAGGGCGGAACAACAAATAAAGTTTTTAAAACGAGCGCCATTATTGGATGGCCACATTGGAAAAGAGTTTTAAGAAAAAACGTAGATTAAAACATCAACAACATCGATTGGAGAACATCGTTTCATAAAGGACATATAAAAAATACTTGGACAACAGGATAAAGATAAAAATTACAAAAATATAAAAAGGAATATATATTATATATATATATATATATATATATATATATATATATATATATATATATATATATATATATATATATAATTGTGTAAGCATGTGTGGGTACAAATGCACCTACACATGCATGCGTATGTCTATGAATATACAGGATTATGAAATTAAGACACCTGTCGATCAACATAGATGGCATGAAGAAGCAAACAAAGAGTAAGATGATAATACGTATGCACTTGTGTGTGCGCAAAGTACTAAGCATAGGCACACTTGTGCGCCATATGACCACATATGTAGTTGTTAAAAAAGGGAAAGAGATATATGTAAAAAAGAATGATACCAGAATCTGAAAAAGCAAACAGAATATGCATATAACATGGGAGTAGGAGGCCCGCGCATATAGATATACATGTACATATGTCTCCCATGTCATTACATAACTGTGTTGACTTCGATCTCTTCATTAAGTTAGGATTATTGTCATTTTGCACGACTGTTTTTACTCATCCTTTACCTCCAAGTTTGTATTCGTGTATTTTCTGTGCCTACTCCTCGCGCCGTCATTTTTGCTTGAACTTACCCTTTAAGCCTAGGTTCACATTGCTGCGGGATGGAAAATCAACCCAACAATGCAGTCCAACTTCGAGTGCGAATTGACAGACATCTATGCGGATTCCTGCACAGATGTCTAAACAAATCGCCTCACCAAGTCGCCAAAAGCAGTACAGTAACTACTTTTGGAAATCGGTGCTGCGTCGCAAAGTATAGCCGCCTATTTGGCATGCAATTTGACATTTCAAATCGTACCGATGTGAACCTAGGCCTAATCAACTTTCTTGAAACCCCTAAAGCCCTTTAGCTGCAGTTTGAGATGCTGGCTTTAGCTTTAACCAAAAAAGCTGATCTAGGCAATAGATAATTGGCTTGTAAAATGATTGCCAAATCTGACAAAGTAACCTTCGGTTTACAAACGTACTAGGACTTGTAGTTTCCAAATAGGTTTGGTAAGCACACATGACTGCTGACTAAAAGGTGACCATACACTACACAATCCATTTGTATAGACCTTTAGATCGGCCATCATCTATGTACTGCAAAGGCCTGCCTGATTTGATACAAATTGAGTAGACTGTTTCGGCGTGTCCTCCCATAAAACGGGGGTCTCAAAACTTTCCAAGAAAAGGGCCAGTTTACTGTGCTTGAGGCTTTAGGGGGGCCAGACTGTGACCAGTGGGAGTAAAAAAAAAAAAAAAAAAAAAAACCCCGGCATCAGCAGCGTCCCATCAGTTTTATTGGGATAAACAGTGCCCCTTTTTTATATCAATCAGTAGATTAGTACCCCATTAATGGTGTCAGTAGGGGGAATGGTGCCCCATCATTGGTGCAATAGTGCCCAAAGGACCAGATAAAGTCAAGCAAAGGGCCACATCTGGCCCTTGGGCTGCAGTTTGTAGACCTCTGTCCTATTACATAGTTTTGGTAAATCCAAGGGCCACATCTGTGCAGAGTATTTTATGGGCATTTTACAGTACATGCAATTTTAAGTGCATTACAAATGAACTCTATAGAATGTGCATTTTGATGAAAGCACATCAAAGATGCAGCATGCAGGGCTTTTCTTTTTTGTTTTTTACATTGCACAGGTATGGAGCGTAAAAGGCAGTTGTTGTACAAGCAAAGTGTGTGGCCAGATTAAACTTTAGCTGCTACTGAAATGGCAAACAATCATAAAGAACCGTCAGCAACATAGGCAGGACAGACACATCTCAATCATAAGGCGTGTGCCGTTATATAGGTACAGGAATATTAGATAGGAAGGAATATTTAGGTTTCCCTGGTAAAATCAGTTTTCTATAAATTTGGTGGCTAAAATGGTTCGACTTTTTTTTTAACCTCTATTTTCATCTGGTGATCTGACCAGTAACACTTCCCATCTAAAGCCTGGTTCACACCTATGTGAGTTTTAAGTTTTGCAGAAACACACTACAGTCCATTTAACATGGTTTCTGATGGGTCACGTTCACATCTGTGCATTTTATGGAAAGGGCCAGGGACTTTTTTCTGGTTTTTGGTTCCATAGACTTAAATGGATGAAAAATGTGTATTGGGAAAAAAAAAAAAAAAACGCAAAATGCGCCTGCAACCTGCAGGTGTGAACCAGGTCTCAAGCCTTATTCACATGGGAGTACCAATCTGTACACCCACAGAAAGGGGCCATCTTCACCTGCTCAGAATGTACAGGCGTTCCACGTAGACCTGCACAGGCAGCCTGTTTAAATCAATGGAAGGTGGCCAGCTGCTTGGACTTGTATGGATTTTGATGCACATCATTCCAGTGTGTACAACCTTGTGGGTCCCATGCATGGATCACAACGCCGTTTTGTCAATATCTCCAACCCATCAGAAACTCCAACTATGTCACGTCTGGTTTATTTTTAAACCTTAGTAATCTGAGATTTTGACGAATTGGTGGTTGGACACAACACCAACAACCAAATAGAGTCCAGTACAGGAAGACTAAGCTGTTTTGACAGCACAGCGGCTAACGAGGACAAAGTTGTTGCCGGCTCGGAGGCGGCCATTTTGTTGGCTAGTATCGGAGCGGAGTAAGAATCTATGCTCATAATATCCTGCAGCGGACACTATTCGGTTGCCAGTGTGGTGTCCAACCACCAATTCGTCAAAAACTCCAATTACTGCTGGTTTTAAATAAACCGGAAGTTAAGTGGTTGGAGTTTGACAGGTTGGAGAACTTGACAGAACACCGTCTGTCTGTGCAGGTCCATGCAGTCGACCATCTGTCTGACTTGAACAGGTTGCCTGCACTGGTCAGATGCCGATCGGCAGACCTTTTTGGGTTATGCATGGCTGGCTTCTGTCAAACCAACTGACACACACACCAAATGTCGACCAGTTTCTATTGAACCAGCCAATGCTGCCCGATATTCGGCCCGTGTGTACATCCCTTAAGCAATTAATCCCAAACTCCTGCTTTACCTTATAAAGCAGGAGTTTCACCCAAAAGTGGAACTTCCGCTTTAATAAATCCTTTCCCCCCTGACATGCCACATTTGGCATGTCATTTTATTGGGGGGGGGGGGGGATCTAGTCTTCACAGGTACCCAGCTCCCACTTCCACTCCTCTCCATCACTGCAATATTCTGGGACACGTCACAGGTCCCAGAAGACTTCTCGGCTCGCGCAGTGCGCACCCGGTTGTGAAGCTGCAAGCTGTCACAGCTGGGTGCCCAAACTTACAATGCTGGCGGAGAGGGGGAGAGAAGCGAGGCTTTGGGTGGCCACATTGCTGGACCATGGGACAGGCGAGTGTCTGTTTAATAAAAGTCAGCAGATATACTTTTTGTAGTTGCTGACTTTTAAATAGATGGAACTCCATTTTAACCAGGTACGTCCCCTTTAAGATCCAAGCCGCGGGTCGCGCTCGCGGTCCGGAGCTCCGTGACCGTTCCTGCGGACCCGATCGTCACCAGTGTCCCGCGATCGGGTCACAGAGCTGAAGAACGGGGAGAGGTAAGTGTAAACAAACCTTTCCCCGTTCTTCTCAGTAACACTGTCAGTGATAGTCTGTGGCGAACTACAAAAAGGTTGGCAGTACAATGTCCTGAGATCTGTGGAATGTACTGGCCACCTTAGGCAAAAAACCTGGATCAGGTTTTCAAAACACAATCCTCAAAAATCGTGAGCAACGGCTCCCTCACTGATAAGGGCTGTAACTCGCTTACCCTACGAGCTGAGGTAATTGCTACCAAAAAAAATCTTTTTTAACTACTTGAGGCCCACGCTATAGCCAAATGACGGCTTCAGTGTGGACCAGAAAATCCGGGAGGCCGTCAATAGACGGCCTCCCCTTTGCGCGCTGTGATCACCCGAGTCACTGAGACTCGGGTGATCACCGATCCCGACCCCTTACCACGTGATCAGCTGTCAGCCAATGACAGATGATCACGTGATGTAAACAAAGAATCGGTAATCTTTTTTTTTTTCCTCCTCGCGCTGACAGGAAAAAAAGCCGATCACCAGCTCTTTCACAAGGGACATCGGTCCCGATGAGGAAGGAGGCAGATGTGCCTCATCAGTGCCAGTAAAATGCTACCTGCCAGTGCCCCCTATCAATGCCCTTCAGCGTACATCAATGAAGGAGAAGAATTACCTGTTTACTAAAATTTATATTATATTATAATATATATATATATATATATATATATATATATATATATATTTTTTTTTAATTACAAAAATATTTTATTAGGAAGTTCAGATGTACAGTTACATAGAGTGTTTATAAAGGTAATCAAAATTAAAAGAAATAAAAAATTCAAAAGAAGAGGAGATAATCGAGCTCATACATGAAGATAGTAAATATATAAAAAGTTTTCTGGTACAAAGAGTTCCTACATGGGCGTATGTTAAATATAAAAAGGGTAGGCACTATAGGTCAAAATTGCATGAATTTGCTAGAGTGTGTGGGTGGGAATTCAGGTTCTAGGGTAATGAGTTATGTTGTAGGCCAATATGACCATTTTCTTTCAAAAACCTGGAAGGTATCGTGAAGTGTGTGAAAGATTCTTTCCGAGAGTTTTATCGTCTCCATCCGAGCTAGCACCTGTGCCCAAGGCAGATTGTTTGATCTCCAATTGGAGGCAATCATCCATTGGATGGAGCTACATAAAGTATGGAAAAGTCTTTTACAAGGGATGGGAACATTGGGTATATCTGCATATAGAAGGCAAATCTGTGGGGAGATTGGGATTTTCTGTTTCAAGGTATTATCAAAAATTTCTGCAGCATGGCTCCATATATGATGCAGGTATTTGCAGCTCCAGAATGTGTGTAGGATAGTGCCTGGTTCTGGACAGCCCCTGAAACAGTATGGAGAAATAGAAGGATAAAATGTGTTGAGCTTGGACGGGGTGAGATACCATCTAGAGTATATTTTAATGGGAGTTTCTCTGGAGGAGATAGCTATGTTACTCCTCCGGAGATTGTCCGACATATTATGCCATTCATCTACTGTGAAGGTGTTATTTAGGTCAGTTTCCCAGCGGAGCATCTGACCAGACTTGTCGAGTGAATGAAAAGTGTTTAGATAGCTATATAGATGGGATATGATACCTTTATCTCTAGAAGAAGAGATGCAGATCCGTTCAAATACAGTAACAGGGGGCTTGGTGGTGAGAGAGTAATGTTCTGCGTAAAAGGCTTTGATTTGGTTATAGTGTTGAAGTTCGGATGTGGGGATACTATATTTATCTTGCAGAGCGGTGAATGAGGAAAACTCCCCATTTATTTGTAATGATTTAAGTGAAGTGAGCTTATTATGGGTCCAATAGGTGAAAGAGTGGTGATCTCCGTGAGTACGGGTAAATCTCAGGTCACCTAGAAAGGAAGCAAGGGGAGGAGTGAGTGAAGATAATTCAAAAGTGTATTCAATTCAAAATTCTAAAAATATATATATATATATATATAATCAAATACCACCAAAAGAAAGCTCTATTTGTGAGGGAAAAAAAAAAAAGATAAAAATTTCATTTGGGTACAGCGTTGTATGACCGGGCAATTGTCATTCAAAGTGCATCAGCGCTGAAAGCTGAAAATTGGTCTGGGCAGGAGGGGGGTTTAAGTGCCCAGTAAGCAAGTGGTTAAAGTAAGTAACTTAACAGAAATATCCTCTAGGGGCTCAAAAGGAAATTCTACCAGAGTTTGAAGCACCAGGGACAGGTCCCAGGTTGGACAACTTCTCACCTCTACTGGCCTGGCCCTAGAAATGGATTTGAGAAATCTAGCTATAGTGGGATTTTCCAGGAGAGAAAACTGGGAGGAAAACACCGATAGCTGCCGCCAGTACCTTTAAGGTACTAACGGAAAGAACTTTGTCGACACCCTCTTGAAAAGATTCCAAAATAGAAGGATCATCATGAGTTAATCTTTGATTTTCAGATAACCATGAGTTAAACTTTTTCCAAACCTTGGAATATATGGCTCTAGTGACTGGTTTTCTGCAATTTACCAGAGTCTTGACTACTTTGTCACAGAACCCCTGGGCGCTTAGTATCTTGTCTTCAGATACCAAGCCATCAAGTTTAAGCAAACCACCTGTGGGTGTGACACTAGACCCTGCAAGTGTAAGTCTTCACTCTTCGGAAGTCTCAGTGGAGGTTCCGAGACCAGAGACTGTAGCAGGGAAAACCATGGCCTCTTGGGCCAGAAAGGGGCGATCAGAATACGGTCTGTTTCTTCTAGGAGAAACCTCCGCAATAAGTCTGATAGGCGGGAAGCCGTAACAGAGGCCAAATGGCCACGGATTCGCCAGACTTGGTTGTCCTGGTTTGCGAACAGATCCGCTTCGGGACAACCCCATTTGTCGGTGAGCTCCGCAAACACCTCGGGATGAAGAGACCAATTGTCTCAATCCACCCTGTAGTGACTGAGATAGTCTGCCAGACAGTTTTGCGTCCCCTTCAGGTGTACTGCTGTAATTGAGGCTAGATTCCCTTCTTCCCATGATAAAATCTCCTGGGCAATAGATTGAAGAATCCGACTCCTCGTACCACCCTGTATGTTGAGGTACGCAACCGTCGCAATATTGTCAGATAAAATCTAGAGATTGTGACCCCTGATCTCCGTCTGAAAAACTTGCAAGGCTCTCTGAACCGCTAGAAGCGCCCTCTGGTTTGATGAAGCTCTTACTACCCTCAAGGACCATTCTCCTTGTGCGACTTTGTTGCCATGGTGGGCTCCCCACCCCCAGGAACTCGCATCCGTAGTGATCCTCTGGGATATAGGAATGGACCATGGTAGACCTCTTGTTAGGTGAAGGTTTGTCCTCCACCACCACAAGCTTTGTTTTACCCTGGCAGGTAACAAAACCCTTGACTCCAGAGACCTTGCGTATCCATCCCAATTCCTCAAAAGAAACATCTGTAATGATCTTTGATGAAATCTTGCCCATGGTACTGCAGGAAAGCACAAGGTCATCAGACCTACTGCTCTTGAAACCTCTCTCAGCGAGATTGATTGGTCTGTAAAGCCGAGACTGTTTGCACCATCTTCGAGACCTTCTCCTGTGGGAGAAACACTTTTTGGTCTACTGAGCAAAAATCGTACCCCAGATATGACACCTTCTGGGCTGGAATCAAGAAAGACTTCTCTCTGTCCAGGTAAGGGATGAAAGTTATCGCCTTTAACCTTAGCGGAGCCAGCGCCTCCCCCAAACACTTTTGTGAAAATGCGTGGGGCTGAGGACAGACCGAAGGGGAGGGCTTGAAATTGAAAGTGCCGAGTCTCTGTTCCCATTTTGACTGCTATTCTCAAGAATCTTTGGAATGCTGGATGGATAGGGACGTGCAGATAAGCATCCCTTAAATCAAAAGTGGCCCTGAAGCAGTTTGGGTGAAGCAGGTTTTTGATTGTGAACACTCTCTCCATACGAAAAAGTGCTTGTACCTGATCGATCGGTTTAGAGACCGAAGGTTCAGAATAAGCCGATACTTCTCTGACAGCTTTCTGATAACAAAAATATGGGAATAATACCCCTTGCTCTAATCTGAGCGGGGGGGGGGGGACAGGGATCAGGACTTTCTGATCCAACAAGTCTCCGATTTGGAGACCCAGAGGACTTGGCCTTTCACACTGGGGCTGCAGAAGAGGCAGTTTACAGGTGCTTTTCAAGCACTATATTTGGCACAAAAACGCCAGTAAAATGCCTCAGTGTGAAAGTAGCCCAATGCTTATTGAGTTAGAATAACAGACTGTAAGCTTTGAAAAAGGAGGGAGGTGCTTGAAACCATTGTTTTTCCTCTGTTAACCTTGGTTACCTGCAAGGAAACATGTGCAGTCATCATTGCTTTGCACAAAAAAGGATTCACAGGCAAGAATATTGTTGGATTGCAACTAAATCAACCATTTATCGGATCATCAAGAACTTCAAGTAGAGGTTCAATTGTTGTGAAGAAGGCTTCAGAGCATTTAAGTCCAGCAGGCACCAGGTCCGTCTCCTACAGTTGATTCAGCTGGGGGATCGGGCACCACCAGCACAAAGCTTGGAAAGGCAGCAGGCAAGTGTGAGTACATCTGCATGCACAGTGAGGCGAAGACTTTGAGGATGGCCTGGTGTCAAGAAGAGCAGAAAAAAAGCCACTTCTCTCCAGGAAAAACATCAGGGACAGACTGATATTCTGCAAAAGGTACATTAGACTGCTGAGGACTGGGGTAAAGTAATTTTCTCCAATGAATCCCCTTTCAGATTGTTTGGGGCATCTGAAAAAAACCTTGTCCAGAGAAGAAAATGTGAGAGTTACCATCAGAACACAGCCATGAATAAAGAATGGTACAAAAACATCCGAGAGCAACTTCTCCCAACCATCCAAGAACAGTTTGGTGAGGAACAATGCCTTTTCCAGCATGATGGAGCACCTTGCCATAAGGCAAAAGTAATAACCAAGTGGCTTGGGGAACAAAACATCAAAATTTTGGGCCCATGGCCAGGAAACTCCCCAGACTTTGTGGTCAATACTCAAAAGGCAGGTGAAAAAACACAAATTCTGATAAACTCCAAGTATTGATTATACAAGAATGGGCTGCCATCAGTCAGGATGTGGCCCAGAAGTTGATTGACGACATGCCTGGGCGAATTGCAGAGGTCTTTAAAAAAAAAAAAGAAGAAGAAGGGGTCAACACTGCAAATATTGACTCTTTGGCTTTGCAGTAACAAAAATGTAATTGTCAATACAAGCCTTTGACACTTATGAAATGTTTGTAATTATACTTCAGTATACCATAGTAACATCTGACAAAAATATCTAAAAATACCAAGGCAGCAGACTTTGTGAAAATGAATATGGGTGTCATTCTCAAAACTTTTGGCCATGGCTGTACAAAATAAAACATTTTTTCTTATCTACCGTAACACTATTTTTTTTTTTTTTTGAACACTGGTCAAAAGAGCTTTTTGCTTTAGTTCTGCTACTTTGTTTGAGCGACTTCTGTATCATGTGACCATTGCGATCGCCTCTCACTGCGGTCACGTGTTCAGGAGTCTGTTCCAGGGGCTCTGGATCAGAAGCTTTGACCAAGAATCGTCAGTGACAGCTCAGTCAATGTAATGGGAGCATGCAACCTCATGCCACCATAGATGCATAAGCTACATTAAAGCCCACCCCTTTCTTACGTGGTCAGCCAGAGGTTAATGTACTGACGCTGTAATGCTTGGGGATGTTTTTGGGAGAAGTCAGTAAAGGTGAACTAACTCTTTAAATCAAAGCACTTTCTTTTTCAAGACACAAATAAAAGGGTTCCTAAGAACTTCAAACACAAAAGAATGAGAATACAGAACACTAGAAACAGAGGCAAACAAAAGCAATCCATGGACTCGGCATGAACCTTCACACCTAATACAATCCCCACTAATGCTGCATTTTCTATGTAGATCCCCATGTATAGGAATTCCCAGCAGGATCCACACACAGCAAGGAGCAACTGCCGACACACAAACTAGTGCTGACATGGATGCTAGGATCTCAGTCACAGCCAACAATGATACTCTATTAGTTTTGGCATGTTACCAGAAATCATGTACACTGTTTACTTCTATACGCTGTACAACGTGAGCAGGAATCCAGCCTTGTCCTCATTTTAACTTTGTCAGAGGAAATAAGCACCAGTAGATGTTACAAGGAGAGGTTTCCCTATATATTAATGATCAGAGGATCTCCCTCTCTCTCTCTCTCTCTCTCAAAATGATCAGAGGATCTCTCTCTCTCTCAAAATGATCAGAGGATCTCTCTCTCTCAAAATGATCAGAGGATCTCTCTCTCTCAAAATGATCAGAGGATCTCTCTCTCTCTCTCAAAATGATCAGAGGATCTCTCTCTCTCTCTCAAAATGATCAGAGGATCTCTCTCTCTCTCTCAAAATGATCAGAGGATCTCTCTCTCTCAAAATGATCAGAGGATCTCTCTCTCTCTCTCAAAATGATCAGAGGATCTCTCTCAAAATGATCAGAGGATCTCTCTCTCTCAAAATGATCAGAGGATCTCTCTCTCTCAAAATGATCAGAGGATATCTCTCTCTCTCAAAATGATCAGAGGATATCTCTCTCTCTCTCAAAATGATCAGAGGATATCTCTCTCTCTCTCAAAATGATCAGAGGATATCTCTCTCTCTCAAAATGATCAGAGGATATCTCTCTCTCTCAAAATGATCAGAGGATATCTCTCTCTCTCAAAATGATCAGAGGATATCTCTCTCTCTCAAAATGATCAGAGGATATCTCTCTCTCTCAAAATGATCAGAGGATATCTCTCTCTCTCAAAATGATCAGAGGATATCTCTCTCTCTCAAAATGATCAGAGGATATCTCTCTCTCTCAAAATGATCAGAGGATATCTCTCTCTCTCAAAATGATCAGAGGATATCTCTCTCTCAAAATGATCAGAGGATATCTCTCTCTCAAAATGATCAGAGGATATCTCTCTCTCAAAATGATCAGAGGATATCTCTCTCTCAAAATGATCAGAGGATATCTCTCTCTCAAAATGATCAGAGGATATCTCTCTCTCAAAATGATCAGAGGATATCTCTCTCTCAAAATGATCAGAGGATATCTCTCTCTCAAAATGATCAGAGGATATCTCTCTCTCAAAATGATCAGAGGATATCTCTCTCTCAAAATGATCAGAGGATATCTCTCTCTCAAAATGATCAGAGGATATCTCTCTCTCAAAATGATCAGAGGATATCTCTCTCTCAAAATGATCAGAGGATATCTCTCTCTCTCTCTCTGAGGATCCCTACACTTCAAAGACATGCTGGTAGGTTAATTGGCTTCTGTCTAAATTGGCCTTAGTATATGAATGTGAGTTAGGGACCTTAGATTGTAAGCGCCTTGAGGGTAGGGACCGATGTGAATGTACAATGTATATGTAAAGCGCTGCGTAAATTGACGGCGCTATGTAAGTACCTATATAAAATGATCAGAGAATCCCTATATAAAATGATCAGAGCATCCCTATATAAAATGATCAGAGCATCCCTATATAAAATGATCAGAGCATCCCTATATAAAATGATCAGAGCATCCCTATATAAAATGATCAGAGCATCCCTATATAAAATGATCAGAGAATCCCTATATAAAATGATCAGAGAATCCCTATATAAAATGATCAGAGAATCCCTATATAAAATGATCAGAGAATCCCTATATAAAATGATCAGAGAATCCCTATATAAAATGATCAGTATGCCCAGCTCCAAGGATAATGATAACCATACACACTTCCATATATGGTCGCCCTCTCTTTCATTTGATCTCTGCCGATAGAGAAAAAGACAAAAAAAAAAAAAGAGAATATGAAAACTATAGTCGGCAACCCATTTGATCAATTTGCCACACATGAAGTGGATTTTGATCGATAGTTAAAATACAATTGGAAATGATTGATCTGATCTCCGTTTCCATCTTGGAATCTCCAAATCTGAAATACAACTGTATTCATGGAAAAAAAAAAAAAAAAGTGTCTCAATGTTGCCTATCGATACTTTGACCGTGGCCAATCGACTCGGATTGATTAAATCCAATCAAAACCGAGTCTAAATTGATTAGAAGGGACGTTATGGCTATGTGATTGTGAATTTGGTGGAAACAATATGAAATAAAATAAATGAGGAGTGTGGGCGGCCAGCATTAGATGGCAGTCATCCTGGTGAGATGTGATGGAAGGTGAGGATGGGACATGCTATGAATGGTAAGAAGTGTTGGAGATGGTGGGGGTGGTCTGGTAGATCTGAGTGCTGGGGGCATACGAGATCAGTGGAGTGATCCCACATGAGGATCTGACGTGTGTGCCAACAATTCACATCTCACCGGAGATTCTATTCCCCCCTAAGAGAGGAAATTACTAAAGTCAGCTTTGTGACGTCACTAGCTCATGATGACGTGATCACCACATTCTATAGAAGAGCGGACGTATACAGGCGGATTGAGGGAGGCAATGATCTCCCGGGAACACACTCACAGAACGGCACCGATTGTCTGCTGATCAGATCGATGTGGTCAGCCATCAGTGTGGGGGAGGGGGATCGGTGCTGGCATTCGGCCGCCGCCGCTATGTCTATTCAGGGGGCTGAGAGGTGACAACGTCAGAGGAGATGCAGAGCCGCCATGGCGATGCTGCAGGGGCCTGTCCTCTGACTGCGCACTTCGGTGCTAAACAAGGAGCCGGCGAGGGAAGATGGAGGATTCGGAGGTCACTAAGCGCCAACCCGGCGGCGGTGCTGGGTTGAGCTCTCACCTTCCTTATGCGCCGTTTAATGATGGATTCGGCGGCGAAGACTCGCTCCCCGACTGCAGACAGCTCCATGTTCAGCGCGGCCCCGGCGAAGACTAACAGACGGCTCCTCCTTCTCCGAGCTCCGCTGTCACCTCGCCCGGGGCCACGCCTCTTTCCGCTGTCAACTCTCTAATACCACCCCTCTTCTTGTCAGTGTCTTACAGCACCTCCCACTAGCGCGCGGCCGGGCCCGTGCTCGCCAGTGGGAGGTGGCACGTGCACGAGGGCAGATGAGGGGTACGCGGAGTGTCCGTGCCCCTTGGCGGGAAGACAATGTGTGTGGCTAGAACATTCCTTCCAAAGGATGCACATTGTCATACAGACAGCAACAATGCAAAAAGACTTTATCATCTAATTCTGGATTGGGGGACTTTTCCATGGGTGTCCCTATTGTGGAACGTTTCCTACTAATACATAAATGTAAATTATAGTTCATTTTTACCGAAAACTGCTTATACAGTCAGAGCTGGAATTATAAGGGGGCAATTGCCTCGCCCCCCCCAACTGACAGAGGGGGCCGCCATCAGGAATTTTGGGGCCCTTTACACAGCTTCAGGCATGGGCCCCCTGGAGCAGAGGAGAACCGGGGGGGGGGGGAGTGCCATCCGGGGCCCTGGGGACCTCTGGGCCCCTTACAAAAAAAAATGATAAAAATAAAAAATAATTTTTATAAAAAATAAAAAAAAGGAGGTTGCCATCTGGGGCCCTGTGACCTCTGGGCCCCTTACAAAAAAATGATAGAAATAAAAAAAAGGGAGGTTGCCACCTGGGGCCTCTGGGCTCCTTACAAAAAATAAATAAAAAAAAATGATAAAAATTAAAAATAATAATTTTTATAAAAAAAAAAAAAGGAGGTTGCCATCCGGGGCCCTGGGGACCTCCGGGCCTCTGGGGACCTCTGGGCCCATTACAAAAAAATAAATAAAAAAGAATAACATAAATAATTTAAAAAAAAAATGTACTAAATTTTTTTTATAAAAAAAAAAATAATTATAAAAAAAGGGGGGGTTGACATTCGGGTCCCTGGGGAACTCCGGGCCCCTGGGGAACACTGGGCCCCTTAAAAAAAAGGGGGGCACCCGGGCCCCTACAGGTGTACTGCCTGTACCCCCCTGATTGCGGCCCTGCCTGTATACATAAATTATATAACACAATTAGACCCCTTTCACACTGAGGGGGGGGGGTGCTGCCGCCGCGAATTGAGAAGCGGGGGGCTGCCGCAAATTGAGAAGCGGGGGATGCTGCCGCCGCAAATTGTTGAGGTCAGGGGGCTTTGGGTGCTGACGAACACAAAAAAGAACAAAAAAAAAGGGGGTTGCCATCCGGGGCCCTGGGGACCTCTTGGCCCCTTACAAAAAGAAAATTATAAAAAAAAAAATAATAATAATTTTTATAAAAAAAAAAGGGAGGTTGCCATCTGGGGCCCTGGGGACCTCTGGGCCCCTTACAAAAAAAAAAATTATAAAAAAAAAATAATAATAATTTTTATAAAAAAAAAAAAAAAGGGGGGTTGACATTCGGGTCCCTGGGGAACTCCGGGCCCCTGGGGACCACTGGGCCCCTTAAAAAAGAAAAAAAAAGAATAAAAAGAAAAGAAAAAGGGGAGGGGGCATCCGGGCCCCTTACAGGTGTACTGCCTGTACCCCCCTGATTGCGGCCCTGCCTGTATACATAAATTATATAACACAATTAGACCCCTTTCACACTGAGGAATTTTTCTGGCGCTTTTGGGCTAAAAATAGCGCCTGTAAAACGCCTTCCCTGCCACCCCAATGTGAAAGCCCAAGTGCTTTGACACTGGGGCCCTGCGCTGGCAGGACATTAAAAAAAGTCCTGCAAGTAGCATCTTTGGGGCGGCGGAGGAGCACGCTGCCCATTGAAATTAATGGGCACCACTGCCGAAGTGCCTGCAAAGCGCTACACGGGCACATTAAGCCATTCATTTGGCCGCTAGCAAGGGGTTAAAAGCACCCCGCTAGCGTCCGAATAGCGCCGCTAAAACGATGGTAAAGTGCCGCTAAAACTAGCGCAGTTTTACCGTCAACGCCCACCCGTCTCAGTGTGAAAGCAGCCGTAGAAATTAAAAAATAAAATGTAAAATATTACTTTGTTTTATTAAATGTATTTTGGGAAGTAATATTTTGACAATCATCATTTGTAAAACATTGAACTGGTATATTGTATCGTTTTTCAAAAATACATTTTGGCGGTTCAGCTTTGGTTCACACTTGTGTGATGCAGGAACCAGTGCGATTCCAGTGCCGGTTTCCGCATCGCATCTCTCCCGCACGCAGTTCACACTGCCCTCTGCGAACCCCTGCGGGTTTCAATACAATGTTAATGGCACCCCCAGATTGGTTTACAGATAGCAGTGCGAACTGTGAACTCGCACATAAATCAGATCGCATGGAAAATTCTAGTTTGCTGGAAAAAAAGTCCCTGCATTATTCTCGTGGGAATCCAATGCGAGTTCAGGCATACAAGTGTATGGCTAAACTCGCACTGCACAGACATCGCATTTGATCGGCACCTGCGGTGCGGGTGCGAATCACATGCGATGTCTGAGATCGCACGTATGTGAACCTGGGCTCAAGCAAGCCCCACATAGAGCACAATGACTGCATGTTTGACCCCAGAATGCCTCTTTCTGAGATTTGTTGTTTACAAGTTAAAAGCGCAGTGACGTACAACACGTACGACGGCACTATAAAGGGGAAGTTCAAATCTAATGGCGCCACCCTTTGGGCTGCTTTTGCTGATTTCGTGTTACCGCGTGTTAGTAAAAGTTTGGGGAGAGCCGATTCGCGCTTTCCTGACAGACTCCATGGCAGCCTACGTGTGGATTAACCCCGCCTCCTCTCCAATGCTATAGGACCCCATACCCATAAAAGTAAGCTCACCTCTCAGTACTGTGTTCCTTTTTTGTCCTCCTCCAATGGACCTGAAGCACGCACGGCTGTGCAGATTTCCGGATAGATGGATCAATGGATGGATGGCACACTCCTTTGCGGTGCAGCTCGGAACCCAGCCATGGGCGGGTGGAGAGCCTGTGGCAACCATGTATCCCTGGATGGGATGTTGCTGAAGTGTGCCCAGAGCATCAAGACGTCCTCGGCTGGCAAGGTCTGCAACGCTTTTTTATTTCCATGGCAGTCGCCTCTGTATTATGTGTGTGCTTTTTCTGTTTGTCTCATGCCCCTTGCTGCTCCCCAAATGGCTGCTGGAACGCATCTGCGTTCCAGCTCGCCGCAGTGAACCGTATTGCGGGCGCCGATACCGCTCGCGCATGCGCAGTGCCCGCTCTCAGAGCGAGGCTTGGTTCGCGCATGCGCGGTCCAGCGGTTTTTCCGGCGGCCGCGCAGGCGCCGAGGTTGGCTTCTCCACCTCGCATGTGCGATGTGTGGTCGGCGGTGACGTCACAGGCAGGCGGGGGATTTAAAGCTGTGTCTCGCCTATGTCATTTGGGATTTCCCCTGACAGGCGAACAGAGGCAACACAACAGCTTTCCCAGGTTAGTGTGCTTGTATTCTCTAGGGAGATGAGTGGAATGTTTATTCCTTTGGTGCAGGCTTAAATGTATTTAAATTTACAATGCATTGTGAATTTTTTTTGTGGTATGAGTACTTTTTAAAGGGCAAGTTACATGTATTTTTTTTATATGAAATTATAGGTTTTCTTAAATCAACCTGTCGTTATTGTGACGCTTTTACAAATTATGGACAATTCACCGCTTTCATGTGGCCAGCCCTCACGCACAAGGTATGTGCGGGAGAGGGGAGGGGCTTGGGGTACAGTCGCAAGTCTTGGGGTTACTTGACGGCTTGTCTTTTCCTCCCAAATCTGTTTTCTTTTAGCCCTTCTGGTCAGGATCCTCAGACAAAAACGGACCTTGCCAGGCCGCATCACTCGTCAGCTTCGAAGTCCAGACGTGATTCTCCGTCTGCATCTCACCACCAGAGGAGACGATCCCATTCCTCCTCCAGACACCGCTCCCACCGCCATGACAGTCGCTCTGATCGGAGAGCCTGCTGGGGATGTGGCACACGAGTCCCAGAGGGCAAATCATTATGCAGTCATTGCTATGCCCATGCGGTTGAGGAAAAAGAGACAGAGGATCAACGGATCGAGTCTCTAGTGAAAAAGGTGGTGCAACGCTCTCTGAAAGAGATGGATACTTCCCACACACAAAGCCAGTCCAGCGCTACTCGATCTGGCTCCCCGGCTGATGTGGTCCGTGAAGTCCCAGGACCTTCCCAGACCTACGCATCCTCGCCTCTTCCCTCGGAAGGAGAATTAGAGAGTGATGAAGAGAGTATGGAATTTGACTTCTCTCAAGTTACTCCGCTTATCAAGGCGGTCAAAGAGGCCCTTATGTGGGAAGAACCATCTACTCCCCCAGCTAGGCAGAATTTTTTTTTCAAGCGCCTGGGGAAAGAGCGCCCAAGTTTTCCTTTTAGCCGAACTAAAGGGCATCTTTTATGAAGAGTGGAGCAAAGTGGACAGGAAGTCCTCTATGACAAGCAAAACCTCCAGGATGTATCCCTTTAAAACAGACGAGGTAAAACACCTGGAGAACATTCCTTCTGTAGACGCAGCTGTAATGCGTCTTGCCAAACATGTCACGCTCCCCCTAGATGATGCAGTTGCCTTTAAGGACAGTCTTGACAGAAGAATGGATCAGGACCTCAAAAGAATTTACGGCCTTGCTGGTACAGCTTGTAAACCAGCTCTAGCCTTAGCAGCCGTGTCTAAGGCTATGGAGGCATGGACTGAGAATGTAGATTCCTTCCTTAAAGGCGTATCTGAAGAACTGGCCAGTCATTCGGCAACAGCAGAGCTAAAATTAGCGGTGGCCTTCTTGGGAGAAGCATCGGTCGATCTGATCCGTCTACTGTCCAGGATTATGCTATCCTCAGTTACAGCTAAACGAGCCCTATGGCTACGCCCTTGGCAGGCAGACCCATCTTCTAAACAAACATGGTGCAAAATTCCTTTTGAAGGATAATCGCTGTTTGGAAATAAGCTAGATGACACCATAGCTAAGGCCACAGGCGGAAAATCGGGCTTTCTTCCACAGGACAAGCATCCACAGGGTCGAAGGAAACCCCAGTTCAGAAGACGCAGCCCAGAGCGTTCGAGGGAAGCACGCTCCTATAGACCTGGCCGGGACTTCAGAAGAAACTGGAGTAGAGGTCAAGCGTCTTTTCGCAAACCAGCAAAAAGCCAGGCGTCCAATGGTCGCGATCAGGCTAAATCCTTTTGAGATTTTGCCCGCCCAGGCGGGTCGGGTGGGAGCACTCCTGCTCCTCTTCCGGCACGTGTGGGTGGCCTCAATCTCAGACTTCTGGGTCGTCAGGACAGTGTCGTCAGGTCACGCATGGTCCTTCTCCAGCATTCCTCCCCCCAGTTTTGTCTCAACCCTACTCCCAAGTACGAAAGAGCAGAAACAGGCCTTACTATCCTACGTAGATCTGTTGAAAACCCAGGGAGCAGCAGTACTTGTCCCAGAGGAAGAACAGTTCCAGGGTGTGTACTCCCCCCTTTTCTTAGTACAAAAGAAAAGCGGTGCCTGGCGCCCGGTAATAGATTTGACGTACCTGAACAAATTCATAAGGCACGGAAAATTCAAAATGGAGACTCTGTCAAAAATCCAACAAGCCATTCAACCAGGCGACTGGATGATTTCGATAGACCTGAAAGATGCCTATTTCCATGTGCCAGTGGCAAAGGACTTTTTAAAGTACCTCCGGTTCCATATCAGGCAAGAACATCTTCAATTCATCTGCCTACCGTTCGGTTTGACAACTTCTCCTCGAGTTTTCACCAAGGTCCTCTTGGCCGTTGTGGCCCTCATCAGGCTAAAAGGTGTGCGTCTTTACCATTATCTAGACGATCTCCTAGTTCTGTCTCAAAACAGAGAACAGCTGCTGGTGCACAGAGAACAAGTGATCTCAACCCTTTCCAGCTTTGGAAGGCTTCTAAACTTGGAAAAAAGCCACCTGGTTCCAGCCCAACATTTAATTTACTTAGGGGCTCTGTTCAACACAGTAGAGAACACCATCTCCCTGCCGGCAGAGAAGATTACGGTGATTCGGAAGAGGTTTTCTCGTGCTCTGGATGCTCCTCGTCTGAAAGCGTCACAATGCCTAAGAATCATCGGCACAATGGTCTCCACAACCCCCATGGTCAAATGGGCTCTATGGAGGTTACGCCCGTTCCAGTCAGGGTTCCTCCGGCAGTGGAAGTCAGAGGACAAGAGTCAGCTGATCCACATATCCACAACAATGAGAAACAGCCTCTTCTGGTGGCTCCAACTCAAAAATTTGCAGAACTGTCACTCCATTGCCCCCATCTCCTGGGTTACAGTCACGACCGACGCCAGCGGCTCAGGTTGGGGAGCTCTCTGTGGTCAGAACCTAGCTCAGGGAAGATGGGACGTTCGTCTTCACAACCCAGGCTCAAACGTCCTGGAGCTCAGGGCGGCCTGGTGCGCCCTCCAATCTTTCTCCCAGTTCCTGAAAGGAGAGTCGGTATTGTTACGGATGGACAACACAACAGCAGTGTCGTATGTGAAGAGGCAAGGAGGGACCCGGAGTTCTACTCTCCTTCTAGAGGTCGAGCCCATAATAACATGGGCCCAGAAAAACCTGGCCAATATCTCAGCAGTTTTCATTCCGGGAGTCCAGAACTCCCAAGCAGACTTCCTCTCACGTACTCGCCTAGACAACAATGAGTGGTCTCTCCATGTACAGTCCTTCAACTGGATTCTGTCTCTGGGAGTCAATCCCGAAGTGGACCTATTCGCTTCCCCCCACAATCACAAAACAGTGAAGTTTTATTCTCGGGGCCGTTGCAGCCAGGCAGTTGGAACGGATGCCCTGACGGACAGATGGAGGTTCAGGCGGGCATACGCTTTTCCCCCGATCCCGATAATCCTCAAGTTCCTGAGGAGACTTCAAGCAGAATCAGCCGAAGTAACAGTAGTGGCTCCTAACTGGCCCAACAGGCCTTGGTTTCCCCTCCTGATCCAACTGAGCTACCGGTACCCGGTACCTCTTCCTCTCAGACCGGACCTTCTCTCTCAAGGGTCACTCCTACACCCTTGTCCGGCACTAATGAGACTGACGGTCTGGTTCTTGAGAGGGAGAGGCTGGAATCCCTTGGTTGCGCCTCTAGAGTGATTTCTACTCTGCTAAGCTCAAGAAGGACAAGTACCAACAAAATTTATGGAAGAATCTGGGCGAGATTCGTTGAATTCTCCTCTGCTTCAGGGAGGCCCTTCAGAAATCCAGGAGTTCAAGATGTTCTCAGTTTTCCTCAAACTGGACTAGACTTACCCTTATCTGTCAGTTCTTTGAGAGTTCAAGTCTCGGCTTTATCAGCCTTCTCTGGGATCTCATGGGCAGTCCATCCCCTGGTCCGGCAATTTTTCCGGGGAGCATCAAGAATTAAGCCTCAAAGAAAGCCAAGATTCCCCAAGTGGGATCTTCCTCTCGTCCTAGATTCCTTGTCTGGACTCAGTACGACGGGGCTCTCCCCGTCCTCCATTAAGGACTTTTCAGCAAAAGTAGCCTTCTTAGTTGCCATCACCTCAGCTAAGAGGGTCTCGGAGATCGGCTCACTGGGTCATGAAGAACCTTTTCTTACCTTCTTTCCAGATCGAGTAGTCCTTATACCCTTATTGGGTTCAAATCCGAAAGTGTCTTCAGTATTCCACGAGAATCAGGAAATTGTCCTTCCTACATTCAAAACTCCGGAATCTAATGATACTCATCCACTGGATATAGGAAAAATCCTCAAAGAATATTTGGAAATGACTTCTCCCTTCAGAAGATCAGATCATCTATTCGTACTGCATTCAGGCAGCAATAAAGGGAAAAAAGCTTCAATCAGGACAATTGCGTCCTGGATTGTCCAAACAATCCAACAAGCTTATAGGGCTAAGGGCTTGGCTCCTCCACAGGCGGTGACTGCACACTCCACCAGAGGGATGGCAGCTTCTTGGGCGGCGGCCCGACATGTGGCTCCAGATGTTATCTGCAAAGCAGCCTCGTGGGCTTCTATCAATATGTTTATGGCCCATTACTGCATTGAGCCTGCATCACTGTCTTCTGTTAATTTTGGGTTAAGAATCCTGTCGGTTGACGGGACAAATTAAAGCTATTTTCTGTTCAGCATACCCACCCGTGTGGTCTGGCTAGTTATTTCCCACACGTAGGCTGCCATGGAGTCTGTCAGGAAAACGGAAAATTTATTACCAAATACTTACCGTAATTTTCCTTTCCTGATGGACTCCATGGCAGACGGAGTTCCCACCCTAAAAGAAAATAATGTTAAAAGTATGAAAATAAGTGTCCAAAAAGTCGGCTAGTTACGGAACACAGTACTGAGAGGTGAGCTTACTTTTATGGGTGTGGGGTCCTATAGCATTGGAGAGGAGGCGGGGTTAACCCACACGTAGGCTGCCATGGAGTCCATCATGAAAGGAAAATTACGGTAAGTATTTGGTAATAAATTTTCAGTTTTTCAGTCTCCGTGCTTTTCAGATCGTTTTCTGCCTTTCAGTTTGTGCTTGTGGGTTCGTATTTGTCTTTCAGTGCGTGCAGTCAGGTCGTTACTGTTTTGCAGTGCCTTCTTGGCCGCTCGTTACTGTTTTTCACGTCGTTCTTCTCAGGCCTTGCTGTTCCTCGGTGCGTTCTGTTTGAGTTTGTTTTGATCAGCCGACCGGTTTAAAGCCATGTTGGAAGTACGTTCTCGTCGTAGAGCTCGTGCTACATATGGGCTTGGTGTTGCGGTTAATACTGTAACCCGAGTTCAGTCCATGAACAGGGTGAGGAAGGGTTCATGGACCAAGAATTGGTTGCTCCAGCGGGACCAATTCTCTCACATGCCTCTGCTGTGGGAAATCCAGGAGAATAATCCTGATGATTTCAGGAATTATCTCAGGATGACGGACCCTGTTTTTCACCGTCTGTTGGATTTGCTGCCCCCCTATATCACGAGGCAGGACACTGTGATGCGCCAGGCCATCACTGCCAATGTCAGGGACTTGCCAGAAATAGAGGACGATCCCTGCTTCCCTCTGTACCTGTGCGTCGGCGCGCGCCAATTGCGCGCGCGCGTGCACGCTAAATGACATGGCGCCATTAGGCCTTTAAAAAGCCAGCAGTTGCAATAGTGCACTGCTGTCTGATCTGCAGCTTCTGTGTATCTTTACCTGCATCTGCTATCTGATTACCTGGACGACCCGGCTCTGCTGACTTACCTGTTATCTCCAACCCTGACCTCGGCCCGCCTTGACCCTGCTACTATTACCTGTTGTTCCGTTGCCAGACCTCTGCCTGCTTATCTGATCCTGCTCCAGTCCACCGCATTGTTCTGCCTGACCACCTGATCTGACCCGGCTCGCCTGACCCTGCACCTGCCTGCTACTTGCTCTGTGTGTTCCAGTGTTGACCTGGCTTATCTCTCCCTGCTTCAGCCTGCTACTGATTCTGCTGTCATCCGCAGTTCCAGCCTACTTGGAGGATCATCAACCAGCTACAGTGTCAACCACCACAGTCTCCACAGGCACTCCTACCCCGCTGTGTTCCCGAGACCACTGTTCCCACTCCGGTGGCTCCTGAACCAGAGCTGTATGAGAGGTCTTCTCCTACAAGTCAGACTCGTCCTCTGAGGTATGTAACAGTATCAGACAGCCATGACCGAGTCTGCAGGAGAAACCTCACCCATGGAGGAGATTGGCACACATCTTGCAAGTCTCACGCAAGCCATTAAATCCCTACAAGAAGGACATGTCAAATTGGACGAGCGGGTCCAGAACTTATCAGATTCCAGTCATGTGGCTTCAGTTTCTCCCGCTGCACCCGAACAGTCTGCCTCCGCTCCTTCCGTAGTGATGCTTCCGCCTGAACCCAGAGTTCCTGTTCCGGAAAGATTCGCAGGAGACCGCGCCAAATTCCGGGCCTTCCAAAATGCATGCCAGCTATACTTCTCTCTACAACCCCAGACTTTTTCACTTGAAGCCACCAAGGTGGGGTTTGTCATCACCCTACTCCAAGGAGAACCCCAGAGTTGGGCCCACAGACTACTCGAGCAGAACAGTGCACAGACCCACTCCTTGTTAGTCTTTTTTGAGGCCATGGCTCAGCTTTATGAGGACCCCCAACGGACCGCCACAGCGGAAGCTGCCCTGTTTGCGCTCCAGCAAGGTCGCAGAGCGGCCGAGGACTATGTCACAGACTTTAGGCGCTGGAGCTCAGACACTCAATGGAATGATGCTGCCTTACGACACCAATTCCGTATGGGTCTTTCTGACAGCCTCAAGGATGAGCTCGCCCGAGTGGGTATACCAGGTACTCTTGAAAATCTGATCACCCTGTCCATCCAAATCGATTGACGACTCCGTGAGCGTCGGTCAGAGCGGTCCACTCAGCAAGGCCGCCCCGTGTGGAGGACCCCCAAGGGCGCCAGCTCCCTCTTCCCGTTACCTGGCACCAACCTGTTCAGATCCTGCCGGTCCAGTTCCAGACACTTCCAGGCCCATGCAAATAGGAGTGATACGATCAACTTTATCCCCTGAAGAACGAGCATGTCGCAGACAGCACAATCTTTGCCTCTACTGTGGCGAGGCCGGCCACTACATTGCACAACTGCCCTGCCAAGATGCGCAAGTGCCCTTCTTCCATACCTGCCAACCTGTCAACTCTGTCTGCCAATGCAACCCACCTTGCTCTCCCTCTCTCATTCCAACTTCCGGGAAGAACAATAACAGTCAACGCTATTGTCGACTCCGGGGCATGTAGCTGTTTTGTCGATATCACCTTTGCCATTCAGCAACGCCTCCCGCTGCAAGAAAAGGCGCATGGACTTTCTGTCTACCTGGCTGATGGCTCTTGCATAAAGTCAGGACAAGTAACCCAGGAGACCGCTCCTTTGCCTGTTGCCATCTTCTCCCAACATAAGGAGCTGCTGACTCTGGATGCCATATCTTCGCCATTGTTCCCCGTGATCCTGGGGTTATCTTGGCTTCAGGCTCACAATCCCCAAATAAATTGGGTATCTGGGGAAGTGAGATTCCTGTCCTCCTACTGTCAGAGACATTGTATATCCAAACCCTCCAACCCACCCACTACTCTGCTGTGTATGGACTCCGATCAGAATTTATTCCAGTCAGTGCCTGAACCATACCACGAGTTCATTGATGTTTTCAGTAAACGGGGGGCTGACTCCCTTCCGCCTCACCGCTCCTATGATTGCCCAATTGAACTGCTTCCTGGAGCTGAGATCCCCTTTGGGCGCATATTTCCTTTGTCGGAAAAGGAACAGGAGGCACTAAAGGTTTACATTGATGAAAATCTGAATAAGGGGTTTATCCGCCCCTCAACCTCACCAGCAGGTGCCGGAATATTCTTTGTCACAAAAAAAAGACCAGACCCTTCGCCCATGTGTGGACTACCGCGAGTTGAATAAAATCACGGTCAAAAACCGCTATCCGTTGCCCCTGGTACCTGAACTGTTCCAGAAATTAAGATCTGCCATTATCTTCACCAAGTTGGATCTAAGGGGGGCCTACAATCTTGTCCGCATCCGAGCCGGGGATGAGTTGAAGACGGCCTTTCGTACCCGGTTCGGCCATTATGAATATCTGGTCATGCCATTTGGGCTCTGCAACGCCCCTGCCACTTTCCAATATTTCATCAATGATGTATTCAGAGACTTTTTGGACATTTGTAATTGTCTATCTAGATGATATCTTAATCTTCTCAGGGTCCCTTGACCGGCATCGGGAACATGTCTGCAGGGTACTGAGTCATCTTCGTCAGCATGGACTGTATGCAAAGGCAGAAAAATGCGAATTTGAGCAGCAGTGCATCCAGTTCCTAGGATTGGTGATTTCCCCAACGGGAATTAAGATGGACCCCCAAAAGGTGTCTGCTATTCTAGACTGGCCTGTACCCTTAGACAAGAAGGGAGTGCAACGTTTCATAGGGTTTGCAAACTTTTACAGAAAGTTCATCAAGGGTTTTTCCGCGATAATCACGCCCATAACGCAGCTAACTAAACAAAACCTGCGATTCCATTGTAATCCCGAAGCCCAAGATGCCTTTGAAACACTCAAAAACTTTTTACCTCAGCTCCGATCCTCAGCCATCCTGACCCATCTCTACCCTACATCCTCGAGGTAGACGCCTCAGAAGTTGCTGTAGGGGCGGTCATTTCTCAACGCCAGGGTACTAAGGACCTAATGCATCCTGTGGCCTTCTTCTCACGAAAACTTTCCCCTGCAAAGAGGAACTACGATGTGGGTGATCGGGAGTTACTTGCCATCAAGGTTGCTTTAGAAGAATGGAGGTACTTGTTAGAGGGTGCTGTCCATCCAGTACTCATATACACCGACCACAAGAATCTAGAGTACCTAAGATCTGCTAGACGGCTGAAACCTTGACAAGCCCGATGGGCCCTGTTTTTCTCTCGCTTTTCCTTCCACATCACGTACCGGCCTGGATCAAAAAATACCAAACCAGACGCGCTATCGCGTATGTATGACAACCCTAAGGACCTTTCTGTCCCTGACACCATCTTACCCGCAGGCAACTTTCTACTTCTTCAAACGGACCTTCTCTCCCAGATTAAGGAAGCATCCACTGATTCTTCGAGACCCCCTGGAATTACCTTGACGTCCAGAGATGGCCTACTGTGGAGGGGGAGTCAAATCTTTGTCCCTGGTGACTTGCAAGTTGGAGTGTTAAAACTTCTTCATGATCATCCACTGGCAGGGCACTTCGGGGTCCGCAAGACCCTCGAGTTGGTACGTCGCACATTCTGGTGGCCAGGTCTGGAGGAGTTTTGCAAGAAATATGTAAGTACATGCCCTGTCTGTAACCGGAACAAGACAGCAAGGAGTCGGGCCTGGGGACTATTGAAACCCTTACCTGTACCGGATAGACCATGGAAGATGATCTCCATGGACTTTATAGTAGAGCTTCCATGTTCTGAAGGGTGTACCGCAATCTTTGTAGTCGTGGATCGACTCTCTAAAATGGCCCACTTCCTACCATTAAAGAGTACTCCATCCGCTATGGAGACAGCCCGTGTGTTCATTAAGGAGATTGTCAGATTGCATGGAGTTCCTGCAAACATCATATCAGATAGGGGAGTACAATTTACCTCACGTTTCTGGAGAGCATTATGTAAGACCCTGAAGATCGAACTAGCTTTGTCCTCGGCCTATCACCCCCAAACGAACGGACAAACTGAGAGGACAAATCAGACTCTTGAACAATACATCAGATGTTTCACGTCCTTTGTCCAAGATGACTGGGTATCCTTACTGCCCCTAGCAGAATTTTCCTATAACAACGCCAGCCAATCTCCCTTCTTCTCTAATTATGGTTTTCATCTGTCTTTTTTACCCGATTTTCTTCCAGAATCCTCAATTCCAGCAGTACAGAGCATGGTGGACTTCCTCAGTCGCAATAACCAAGTGTTGCAGGAAGCAGTGACCAAGGCCCAGGCAGACAGCAAGAAAGCTTTCGACAGGAAAAGGAGAGGGGAATTGGACCTGCAAGTGGACGATCAGGTATGGCTCTCCACAAATAACCTCAGGTTGGCTTGGCCTTCGAAAAAATTAGCACCCAAGTTCTTAGGACCCTTTTCGGTGAAGAGAAAAATCAACGAGGTATCGTATGAACTTTCCTTACCTGACTCTTTTAAGATACATCCAGTATTTCATGTCTCTTTACTCAAACCTGCAGTACCTGATCCCTTCCCTGACAGAGGGTCCAGACCACCAGAACCTGTTATTATTGATGGAAGTGAGGAATACGAGGTGGAAGCCATCCTCGATTGTAGGAGACGGCAAGGTCAAGTGCAATTTCTAATTAAATGGAAAGGTTACGGTCCGGAGGATAACTCCTGGGAACCTGAACGTAACATTCATGCTAAGGAATTAATTCATGCATTTTTCCTTGCCCATCCTGAAAGAAGAGGCCGGTTAGGCATCCGGAGGCTGCCCCTTGGGGGGGGGGGCAATGTCAGGGACTTGCCAGAAATAGAGGACGATCCCTGCTTCCCTCTGTACCTGTACGTCGGCGCGCGCCAATTGCGCGCGCGTGCACGCTAAATGACATGGCGCCATTAGGCCTTTAAAAAGCCAGCAGTTGCAATAGTGCACTGCTGTCTGATCTGCAGCTTCTGTGTATCTTCACCTGCATCTGCTATCTGATTACCTGGACGACCCGGCTCTGCTGACTTACCTGTTATCTCCAACCCTGACCTCGGCCTGCCTTGACCCTGCTACTATTACCTGTTGTTCCGTTGCCAGACCTCTGCCTGCTTATCTGATCCTGCTCCAGTCCACCGCATTGCTCTGCCTGACCACCTGATCTGACCCGGCTCGCCTGACCCTGCACCTGCCTGCTACTTGCTCTGTGTGTTCCAGTGTTGACCTGGCTTATCTCTCCCTGCTTCAGCCTGCTACTGATCCTGCTGTCATCCGCAGTTCCAGCCTACTTGGAGGATCATCAACCAGCTACAGTGTCAACCACCACAGTCTCCACAGGCACTCCTACCCCGCTGTGTTCCCGAGACCACTGTTCCCACTCCGGTGGCTCCTGAACCAGAGCTGTATGAGAGGTCTTCTCCTACAAGTCAGACTCGTCCTCTGAGGTACGTAACAGCCAAGCAGAGGCTTATTACCACGTTAAGGTACCTGGCGACTGGGAGAAGCTTGCAGGACCTCAAGTTCAGGACAGGCATCTCCCCCCAGGCTCTTGGGATCATTATCCCTGAGACGTGTTCTGCCATCATCCAAGTCATGCAGAAGGACTATATTAAGGTAAGTTTTCTCCTTTAACATCACATTCTATGTTTTGAATGTTTGCTAATGTATTGTATTTCTTTCATCCTTCCCAAATTACCATGATTGTAATATGAAGGGAATGTCCCCTTTCTGCCCATGCATGTTTTTACTTTTAAAAGCTATTTTTTTTGCCTACATGCCTATTTCCCTTCACTAACCTCTCCAGCATGCTATCTTGGGCCCAAACACACCTAGCCTAGTCTGTTCTAAACTATGTTTTTTGTCAGCGCCTGTCAGGAAAGGCGTTTTTACAATCTGCCTGGCAACAGTGCCGCCAGGAGATTGTCTACACTCCATAGGTCCACTCCGCGCATGCGCGTGCACAATAGCGCGATCGGCGGTGCGCGGGCTTGCGCGTTCACGGGAGCGCGCGCGCGTGCGTTCGCGGGAGCGCGCGCGGTGACAGCATTTGGCGCCAAACAAGGTATTTAAACTATCTGCCTACCTTGCTTCTTGCTGTCTGGTCTACAGCGTTCCCGAGACCCCTGCTATTGACTTCTGATTCCTGTACTCCTGTTATCTGATCCGGCTTGTCTCTGTTAACCCCGATTGCTGCCCGCCCCGACTTCGGCTTGCTCTGACAACTCTCTTGGTCATCCCTGTACCTAGTCGCCTGCTGGTCCGACCCATCGGTCTGCTCGAACTATAAGGCACCTCCACCTGAACTACAGTGCACCCTGCCTGAAGCCACCGTGCATCTCTGCCTGAATCATAGCGCACCTCTGCCTGAACTACCCTGCACCTGTGCCTGAGCTACAGCACACCTCAGCCTGTACTACAATACACCACCTTGTTTCCGCAGTCTGATCTGGGACTTTTATACATCTGCCTGCCGTCTGCATTCTGATTAGTCCTACTGTGCACCTTCCAGCTATCTTCGGACTGTTCCAGTTTGCCGTGCACCATCTGCTGCCGCAACTACCCAATATCCTGCTTACCTGCCAGGCACTTGTGCCCCCTGTCCTCCTGAGCCTCTGTCTGCTCTATCAGGGGCTCTCGAGCCAGGGGTTTACGAGAGGCCGCTCCCTGCACGTTGGGCTCCCATCACAAGGTACGTGACAGTACCAGACAGCCATGTCGGAGCCTACGCAGGGGGCCTCTCCCATGGAGGAACTATGCCGCCACCTGGACGGACTTACTGCTGCAGTCAGGAGTTTGCAAGAGGGATATACCCGGCTAGAGGAGCGTGTCCAGACCCTGGCTACCTCAGCACCTGTCGCATCAGGTACCTCACCTGCACCGTCGGTTGTCATGTTGCCACCTGAACCCAGGGTCCCTACTCCGGAGAGGTTCTCTGGGGACCGCGGCAAGTACAGGGCCTTTCGTAACGCCTGCGAACTTTTCTTCGCGCTACAGCCCAGGACCTTCTCCCTGGAATCTACCAAGGTGGGCTTTGTCATAGCCCTATTGTCCGGTGAACCTCAGGCCTGGGCACACCGCCTCCTGGAACAGAAAAACACCTGCCTTGACCAACTAAGTACTTTCTTCCAGGCCATGGACCTCCTCTATGAGGACCCTCAACTGGCCGCTACCGCCGAAGCAGCATTATGCTCTCTCCAGCAGGGTCGCAGAGCCGCTGAAGACTATGTATCGGACTTTAGGCGCTGGAGCGCCGATACCAGCTGGAACGACGCCGCCCTGCGACACCAATTCAGGCTGGGACTATCTGAGCCCTTAAAGGACGAGTTGGCCCGGGTCGGTATACCGAACACGCTCGATGCCTTGATCCTTCAAGCTATTCAGATCGACAGGCGACTAAGGGAGCGTAGAGCTGAACGGTCAGCGGGACCATCCCGTCCAGTATGGATGTTGCCACGGGTACCCTATCCTCCTCATTCCGCTTCTTCGACCTCCCCACGCTCCACTACCGATGCCTCTGAACCCATGCAACTGGGGTTGATCCGACCTTCACTTACTCCGGAGGAGCGCCAGCGACGCCGGGTTCACAACCTCTGCCTCTACTGCGGGGACTCAGGACATTACGTGAGGATGTGCCCCGCTAAACTGCGTAAGTGCCACCTCTCCTCTACTGTCTCGCCTGTTCTGCCTAACCATTCCGCTCACCTGATCGTTTCCATCTCTCTACAGCTCCCAGGAAGGAACATCCGGACTCCCGCCATTATTGACTCCGGTGCCTGCAGCGGCTTCATGGACCTTTCCTTCGCCTTGAAACATCAAGTCCCTTTGAGGCCCAGACCTAAAGAACTCACGGTCCACCTTGCCGACGGATCGGCCATCAGATCAGGACCAGTGACACAGCAGACTATTCCCCTGCGCACAACCACTGCGGACAAGCATCAAGAACTATTGTGCTTGGACATTATAGAATCCCCTCTCTTCCCAATTATCTTGGGGATACCATGGCTAAAAGCTCATAATCCTCAGATCGACTGGAACACTGGAGAGGTTCGCTTTCCATCTCTCTATTGCCGTGAACACTGTTTTCCAGCACCATCCGACACCTCGTCCCCATTACTTTGTCTGGGGAGTGATATGGAGAACCGGCGGCTGGTCCCGGAGGCCTATCACAACTTTCTAGATGTCTTTAGCAAGAAGGGCGCGGAGACTCTACCTCCGCACAGGCCCTACGATTGCCCTATTGACCTTCTTCCGGGGGCAGAGGTCCCTTTTGGAAGAATTTTCCCCTTATCTGAACTAGAGCTTGGAACTCTCAAGACGTATCTGGATGACAACTTAGAGAAGGGATTCATACGTCCCTCCACCTCTCCTGCCGGAGCCGGTATATTCTTTGTAGAAAAGAAGGACCACTCCCTACGCCCCTGTGTGGATTACAGAGCCCTGAATAAAATAACTATTAAAAATAGGTATCCCCTGCCATTAGTACCCGAACTTTTTCAAAGACTTGGGACAGCAGCCATTTTCACTAAACTGGACCTCCGCGGCGCCTACAACTTAGTCCGCATTCGGAGCGGTGATGAATGGAAAACAGCGTTTCGCACCAGATTCGGGCACTTTGAATACCTGGTCATGCCCTTCGGGCTATGCAATGCCCCTGCCACGTTCCAACATTTCATAAACGATATTTTTAGAGACTACCTAGATCTGTTCGTTATCGTCTACCTAGACGATATCCTGGTCTTCTCTTCCTCCTTAACCGACCATCGTGAACACGTCCGGAAGGTATTGGCCCGACTTCGCCAACATGGTTTGTACGCCAAGCCCGAGAAATGTGCATTCGAACAACAAGATATTCAGTTCCTAGGGCTAATCATTTCGGTAGAGGGTATTAAGATGGACCCTCAGAAGGTCACGGCCATTCTGGATTGGCCAGCCCCCAGCGATAAGAAGGGGATCCAACGCTTCGTGGGCTTTGCGAACTTCTACCGGAAATTCATTAAAGGATTCTCCTCTATCATTGCCCCCATTACCAACTTAACTAAACAAGGTAACCAGTTTCACTGGTCCCCCGAAGCTCAGGCCGCCTTCGCTAACCTTAAGAATCTGTTCATCTCGGCCTCTGTCCTAAAGCACCCTAACCCGGCCTTACCTTACATCTTGGAGGTGGATGCCTCTGAAGTGGCAGTTGGAGCAATACTTTCCCAGAGACAAGGCCCAAAGGCCGCATTGCATCCAGTAGCCTTCTTCTCCCGTAAACTAACAGAGGCCGAGAAAAACTACGACGTCGGGGACAGGGAACTTCTGGCAATAAAGTCCGCACTTGAGGAATGGCGCTACCTCCTGGAAGGAGCAGCACATCCTATTCTGATCTATACCGACCATAAGAACTTGGAATACTTAAAGATTGCCAAGAGACTGAGACCACGCCAGGCCAGGTGGGCACTCTTTTTTACCCGATTTTCGTTTCACATCACGTACCGACCCGGATCAAAGAACACCAAACCGGACGCCCTTTCCCGGATGTTTGCCGAACCTAAGGTCCTTTCCCCTCCGGATACCATTCTACCTCCCGGTAACTTCCTCCTGTTACAAGAGGACCTCCTGTCCCAAATCAGACAGGCCTCCTCAGGACCATGCCCAGTTCCTGGCCTTGCCCTACAGTCTAAAGACGGTCTGCTGTGGAACAAGGACAAGATTTTTGTACCTCAACAACTTCGGGTGGCCGTCTTGAAATCCTGTCATGACCACCAGTTAGCCGGCCACTTCGGTGTGTACAAAACTTCCGAACTTCTCCAGCGGACATTCTGGTGGCCACGATTATCCCAAGATTGCAAGCGCTATGTGGAATCTTGTACCACCTGCATCCAGAACAAAAACAGCAAAACCAGAGCCTGGGGGTTACTAAAACCACTACCCGTCCCGGAGAGGCCATGGAGGATGATCTCAATGGACTTCATAGTTGAACTACCTCCATCAGAAGACTTTACGACCATCTTTGTAGTGGTGGATAGACTCTCCAAGATGGCCCATTTCCTACCCATGAGGGGCGTCCCCTCGGCCTCTGAGACTGCAAAGATCTTCATCAGGGAAATAGTAAGGCTGCACGGTGTACCTGCTAACATTACATCTGACCGGGGGGTACAGTTTACATCAAGATTTTGGAGAGCACTATGTAAATCACTGAAGATCGATCTGTTCTTTTCCTCAGCATACCATCCCCAAACCAACGGCCAAACAGAACGCACCAATCAAACGCTCGAGCAGTACCTGCGCTGCTTTTCAAGCTTCTCCCAGAACGATTGGGCCCCTCTTTTGCCTCTTGCTGAGTTTGCCTACAACAACTCTGTTCATTCTGCCATCAAGCAATCCCCATTTTTCGCAAACTACGGGTTTCACCCATTATTTCTATCTAACAACATGCCCGAATGTCCGGTACCAGCCGCCCAGGAAACTCTAAATTTCTTCTCCACCAACAATAAACTTCTCCAGGAGACCATGACTAAGGCACAAAGCTACAACAAGGAAATTTTCGACAGGAAGAGGAGAGGGGAGCTCAACCTGGCACCTGGGGACCAAGTTTGGCTCTCTACCCTGAATCTAAAATTGGCATGCCCATCCAAGAAGTTGGGCCCTAAATTCGTGGGTCCCTTCCCTATAACAAGGAAGATTAACGAGGTAGCTTACGAATTGAAACTGCCTGAGTCCTTCCGGATCCACCCAGTTTTTCATGTAGCCCTGCTTAGGCCCACGGTCCCCGATCCCTTTACAGATCGGGACATCAATCCTCCCGAACCCGTGCTTATCGATGGAGAAGAGGAATTTGAGGTTGAGTCCATTCTGGGTTGTAGACGAAGACGAAACCAGATCCAATACCTGGTGAAATGGAAGGGTTACGGCCCAGAAGAAAACTCATGGGAGCCAGAGATGAATGTCCACGCGGAAAGGCTAATCAAGGACTTTGAGAGATCTCACCCAGACAAAGTGGCCCAGTTGGGCATCCGGAGGCTGCCCCTTGGGGGGGGGCAATGTCAGGAAAGGCGTTTTTACAATCTGCCTGGCAACAGTGCCGCCAGGAGATTGTCTACACTCCATAGGTCCACTCCGCGCATGCGCGTGCACAATAGCGCGATCGGCGTGCGCGGGCCCGCGCGCGTTCACGGGAGCGCGCGCGCGTGCGTTCGCGGGAGCGCGCGCGGTGACAGCATTTGGCGCCAAACAAGGTATTTAAACTATCTGCCTACCTTGCTTCTTGCTGTCTGGTCTACAGCGTTCCCGAGACCCCTGCTATTGACTTCTGATTCCTGTACTCCTGTTATCTGATCCGGCTTGTCTCTGTTAACCCCGATTGCTGCCCGCCCCGACTTCGGCTTGCTCTGACAACTCTCTTGGTCATCCCTGTACCTAGTCGCCTGCTGGTTCGACCCATCGGTCTGCTCGAACTATAAGGCACCTCCACCTGAACTACAGTGCACCCTGCCTGAAGCCACCGTGCATCTCTGCCTGAATCATAGCGCACCTCTGCCTGAACTACCCTGCACCTGTGCCTGAGCTACAGCACACCTCAGCCTGTACTACAATACACCACCTTGTTTCCGCAGTCTGATCTGGGACTTTTATACATCTGCCTGCCGTCTGCATTCTGATTAGTCCTACTGTGCACCTTCCAGCTATCTTCGGACTGTTCCAGTTTGCCGTGCACCATCTGCTGCCGCAACTACCCAATATCCTGCTTACCTGCCAGGCACTTGTGCCCCCTGTCCTCCTGAGCCTCTGTCTGCTCTATCAGGGGCTCTCGAGCCAGGGGTTTACGAGAGGCCGCTCCCTGCACGTTGGGCTCCCATCACAAGGTACGTGACAGCGCCATTGTAGTTTTGAACCCCTCAACCCCCTAAAATGTGTCCAAATGTTTTATTTAACATTCAAGTTCAGCAGAGTGGTAGAGCCTTTTGTTGCGGGGCACAAAATCAGCTTTAACCCCCTCCCCCCCTTATAATTTGTTCCAATGGCCCATCAGCGGGGTGACTGATCTGATAAGTGGTTCTTCTTATTTTGTGTTTAAATACTCCTTCAAATAAATGTTATACTGATGTTGGCCAAGAATGTATTTGTGTAATCTGCTTGCAATGTAATGTGCAAAAGTACAATTTTTTTTTCTTTGACTCCACAGTTTCCTTCATCGCCACAGGAATGGCAGACTGTGGCCTCCCAATTTGCCCAGCGGTGGGACTTCCCCAACTGCAGAGGGGCAATCGATGGGAAGCATGTCCACATATTGCCGCCACCCCCGTTCGGGGTCGTACTATTATAATTATAAAGGTTTTAATAGTATAGTGTTAATGGCGGTGGTGTCGGCACGCTATGAGTTCCTGTATGTGGATGTGGGGAAGAACGGCCGGATGTCCGATGGCGGAGTCTTCGCACAGACGGAGTTTGCTCACCGTCTGCACTCTGGGGGCCTGGCACTGCCTCCAGATGCAGAGAACGTGGATGGACTTTCTTTTGTGTTTATCGCGGATGAAGCCTTTGGACTGGGACCACACCTGATGCGGCTGTTTCCCCAAAGGACCCTCACCCCGGATAGGAGGGTTTTTTCATTACCGGCTGGCCAGAGCCCGGAGGGTTGTTGAGAATGCCTTCGGGATAATGGCCAGCCGGTTCCTCCTGTTTCAGACAGCCATACACATGGCGGAATACAAATTTAATCACATAATCTTAACCTGCTGCATACTGCACAATTTTCTGAGAGAATACTCTACTTCCTATATTTCTACTGTTGGGCCAGAGGCCGGTCTTTCTGAGATGAACATCCTGACAGGCCTGGACACTGGCCGTACTGGCTTGGCCCCCCAAAGCGCCCGTGAAGTACGTGATAAATACGTTGAGTACTTCATGGGTAGGGGGGCCATCGCAATGCCAGACCATATCTGATCCTTTTATAAAAACAAAAAATAAGAAATAAAAATTCGTTCAAAAACTTGTTTTGTCATTTTTTATTTTTTTCTTATGTGTCTCCCAGGTTATCATAGTACACTTGGCACTACGTACATAGTACACTTTGTCTTTAGTAAATAGCCACAATAGTCACATTAACCACTTCAATACAGGGCTTTTTATACCACTTCTATACCGGGCCAATTCTAGCACTTCTCTCCTACATGTACAAATCATCATTCTTTTGCTAGAAAATTACTCAGAACTAGGGATGAGCTTCGTGTTCGAGTCGAACATACGTTCGACTCGAACATCGGCTGTTCGATCGTTCGACGAAGATCGAACGATTTGGGCCGTTCGCGCCAAATTCGAGTGACGCGAACGGCCCACAATGCACTACGCCATCGCAGTGTCATCCAGGCGCTGTGATTGGCCAAGCATGCACTGTGACCCCGCATGCTTGGCCAATCACAGCGCCGGCAGCGAGGAGAGCAATGATTGGCCACAGGCAGGATGCCTGTGGCCAATTATTGCTGAGGGTGTTTAGTACACGCCCCACACTATAAAAGGCCGCCAGCACGGCGGCCTAGTGTAGTGTGTTCCGGAGCAGGGAAAGAGAAGCATAGGCAGGGACAGTGACATTTATTTCTTTCTTGCTTAACCTGGATTCCTTTAGTTTAGGGAAAGAGAAGGATAGGTAGGGAGAGTGTCAGTGTGTTTTACTGTGCGAATCCTTGTTTCTAGGGACAAAGAAGGAAAGTGAGGGGAATTCTCCTTGTGCTATAGTGTGCTTTAAAAAAACATTTTTTCTAGGGACAGAAAACTCTAGGTAGGGAGAGTGTCAGTGTCTTTCACTGTGCGAATCCTTGTTTCTAGGGACAGGGAAGGACAGTGAGTGAATTCTCCTTGTGCTATAGTGTGCTTTAAAAAAACATTTTTTCTAGGGACAGAAAACTCTAGGTAGGGAGAGTGTCAGTTTCTTTCACTGTGCGAATCCTTGTTTCTAGGGACAAAGAAGGAAAGTGAGGGGAATTCTCCTTGTGCTATAGTGTGCTTTAAAAAAACATTTTTTCTAAGGACAGAAAACTCTAGGTAGGGAGAGTGTCAGTTTCTTTCACTGTGCGAATCCTTGTTTCTAGGGACAGGGAAGGACAGTGAGTGAATTCTCCTTGTGCTATAGTGTGCTTTAAAAAAACATTTTTTCTAGGGACAGAAAACTCTAGGTAGGGAGAGTGTCAGTTTCTTTCACTGTGCGAATCCTTGTTTCTAGGGACAAAGAAGGAAAGTGAGGGGAATTCTCCTTGTGCTATAGTGTGCTTTAAAAAAACATTTTTTCTAGGGACAGAAAACTCTAGGTAGGGAGAGTGTCAGTTTCTTTCACTGTGCGAATCCTTGTTTCTAGGGACAGGGAAGGACAGTGAGTGAATTCTCCTTGTGCTATAGTGTGCTTTAAAAAAACATTTTTTCTAGGGACAGAAAACTCTAGGTAGGGAGAGTGTCAGTTTCTTTCACTGTGCGAATCCTTGTTTCTAGGGACAAAGAAGGAAAGTGAGGGGAATTCTCCTTGTGCTATAGTGTGCTTTAAAAAAACATTTTTTCTAGGGACAGAAAACTCTAGGTAGGGAGAGTGTCAGTTTCTTTCACTGTGCGAATCCTTGTTTCTAGGGACAGGGAAGGACAGTGAGTGAATTCTCCTTGTGCTATAGTGTGCTTTAAAAAAACATTTTTTCTAGGGACAGAAAACTCTAGGTAGGGAGAGTGTCAGTGTCTTTTACTGTGCGAATCCTTGTTTCTAGGGACAAAGAAGGAAAGTGAGGGGAATTCTCCTTGTGCTATAGTGTGCTTTAAAAAAACATTTTTTCTAGGGACAGAAAACTCTAGGTAGGGAGAGTGTCAGTTTCTTTCACTGTGCGAATCCTTGTTTCTAGGGACAGGGAAGGACAGTGAGTGAATTCTCCTTGTGCTATAGTGTGCTTTAAAAAAAATTTTTTCTAGGGACAGAAAACTCTAGGTAGGGAGAGTGTCAGTGTCTTTTACTGTGCAAATCCTTGTTTCTAGGGACAAAGAAGGAAAGTGAGGGGAATTCTGTATGTGCTATAGTGTGCTTTAAAAAAAATTTTTTTCTAGGGACAGAAAATTCTAGGTAGGGAGAGTGTCAGTTTCTTTCACTGTGCGAATCCTTGTTTCTAGGGACAGGGAAGGACAGTGAGTGAATTCTCCTTGTGCTATAGTGTGCTTTAAAAAAACATTTTTTCTAGGGACAGAAAACTCTAGGTAGGGAGAGTGTCAGTTTCTTTCACTGTGCGAATCCTTGTTTCTAGGGACAAAGAAGGAAAGTGAGGGGAATTCTCCTTGTGCTATAGTGTGCTTTAAAAAAACATTTTTTCTAGGGACAGAAAACTCTAGGTAGGGAGAGTGTCAGTTTCTTTCACTGTGCGAATCCTTGTTTCTAGGGACAGTGAGTGAATTCTCCTTGTGCTATAGTGTGCTTTAAAAAAACATTTTTTCTAGGGACAGAAAACTCTAGGTAGGGAGAGTGTCAGTGTCTTTTACTGTGCGAATCCTTGTTTCTAGGGACAAAGAAGGAAAGTGAGGGGAATTCTCCTTGTGCTATAGTGTGCTTTAAAAAAACATTTTTTCTAGGGACAGAAAACTCTAGGTAGTTAGAGTGTCAGTTTCTTTCACTGTGCGAATCCTTGTTTCTAGGGACAGGGAAGGACAATGAGTGAATTCTCCTTGTGCTATAGTGTGCTTTAAAAAAACATTTTTTCTAGGGACAGAAAACTCTAGGTAGGGAGAGTGTCAGTGTCTTTTACTGTGCGAATCCTTGTTTCTAGGGACAAAGAAGGAAAGTGAGGGGAATTCTCCTTGTGCTATAGTGTGCTTTAAAAAAACATTTTTTCTAGGGACAGAAAACTCTAGGTAGGGAGAGTGTCAGTTTCTTTCACTGTGCGAATTCTTGTTTCTAGGGACAGGGAAGGACAGTGAGTGAATTCTCCTTGTGCTATAGTGTGCTTTAAAAAAACATTTTTTCTAGGGACAGAAAACTCTAGGTAGGGAGAGTGTCAGTTTCTTTCACTGTGCGAATCCTTGTTTCTAGGGACAAAGAAGGAAAGTGAGGGGAATTCTCCTTGTGCTATAGTGTGCTTTAAAAAAATATTTTTTCTAGGGACAGAAAACTCTAGGTAGGGAGAGTGTCAGTTTCTTTCACTGTGCGAATCCTTGTTTCTAGGGACAGGGAAGGACAGTGAGTGAATTCTCCTTGTGCTATAGTGTGCTTTAAAAAAACATTTTTTCTAGGGACAGAAAACTCTAGGTAGGGAGAGTGTCAGTTTCTTTCACTGTGCGAATCCTTGTTTCTAGGGACAAAGAAGGAAAGTGAGGGGAATTCTCCTTGTGCTATAGTGTGCTTTAAAAAAAAAAAATTTCTAGGGACAGAAATCTCTAGGTAGGGAGAGTGTCAGTTTCTTTCACTGTGCGAATCCTTGTTTCTAGGGACAGGGAAGGACAGTGAGTGAATTCTCCTTGTGCTATAGTGTGCTTTAAAAAAACATTTTTTCTAGGGACAGAAAACTCTAGGTAGGGAGAGTGTCAGTTTCTTTCACTGTGCGAATCCTTGTTTCTAGGGACAGGGAAGGACAGTGAGTGAATTCTCCTTGTGCTATAGTGTGCTTTAAAAAAACATTTTTTCTAGGGACAGAAAACTCTAGGTAGGGAGAGTGTCAGTTTCTTTCACTGTGCGAATCCTTGTTTCTAGGGACAAAGAAGGAAAGTGAGGGGAATTCTCCTTGTGCTATAGTGTGCTTTAAAAAAACATTTTTTCTAGGGACAGAAAACTCTAGGTAGGGAGAGTGTCAGTTTCTTTCACTGTGCGAATCCTTGTTTCTAGGGACAAAGAAGGACAGTGAGTGAATTCTCCTTGTGCTATAGTGTGCTTTAAAAAAACATTTTTTCTAGGGACAGAAAACTCTAGGTAGGGAGAGTGTCAGTGTCTTTTACTGTGCGAATCCTTGTTTCTAGGGACAAAGAAGGAAAGTGAGGGGAATTCTCCTTGTGCTATAGTGTGCTTTAAAAAAACATTTTTTCTAGGGACAGAAAACTCTAGGTAGGGAGAGTGTCAGTTTCTTTCACTGTGCGAATCCTTGTTTCTAGGGACAGGGAAGGACAGTGTGTGAATTCTCCTTGTGCTATAGTGTGCTTTAAAAAAACATTTTTTCTAGGGACAGAAAACTCTAGGTAGGGAGAGTGTCAGTTTCTTTCACTGTGCGAATCCTTGTTTCTAGGGACAAAGAAGGAAAGTGAGGGGAATTCTCCTTGTGCTATAGTGTGCTTTAAAAAAACATTTTTTCTAGGGACAGAAAACTCTAGGTAGGGAGAGTGTCAGTTTCTTTCACTGTGCGAATCCTTGTTTCTAGGGACAGGGAAGGACAGTGAGTGAATTCTCCTTGTGCTATAGTGTGCTTTAAAAAAACATTTTTTCTAGGGACAGAAAACTCTAGGTAGGGAGAGTGTCAGTTTCTTTCACTGTGCGAATCCTTGTTTCTAGGGACAAAGAAGGAAAGTGAGGGGAATTCTCCTTGTGCTATAGTGTGCTTTAAAAAAAAATGTTTTCTAGGGACAGAAAACTCTAGGTAGGGAGAGTGTCAGTTTCTTTCACTGTGCGAATCCTTGTTTCTAGGGACAGGGAAGGACAGTGAGTGAATTCTCCTTGTGCTATAGTGTGCTTTAAAAAAACATTTTTTCTAGGGACAGAAAACTCTAGGTAGGGAGAGTGTCAGTTTCTTTCACTGTGCGAATCCTTGTTTCTAGGGACAGGGAAGGACAGTGAGTGAATTCTCCTTGTGCTATAGTGTGCTTTAAAAAAACATTTTTTCTAGGGACAGAAAACTCTAGGTAGGGAGAGTGTCAGTTTCTTTCACTGTGCGAATCCTTGTTTCTAGGGACAAAGAAGGAAAGTGAGGGGAATTCTCCTTGTGCTATAGTGTGCTTTAAAAAAACATTTTTTCTAGGGACAGAAAACTCTAGGTAGGGAGAGTGTCAGTTTCTTTCACTGTGCGAATCCTTGTTTCTAGGGACAGGGAAGGACAGTGAGTGAATTCTCCTTGTGCTATAGTGTGCTTTAAAAAAACATTTTTTCTAGGGACAGAAAACTCTAGGTAGGGAGAGTGTCAGTGTCTTTTACTGTGCGAATCCTTGTTTCTAGGGACAAAGAAGGAAAGTGAGGGGAATTCTCCTTGTGCTATAGTGTGCTTTAAAAAAACATTTTTTCTAGGGACAGAAAACTCTAGGTAGGGAGAGTGTCAGTTTCTTTCACTGTGCGAATCCTTGTTTCTAGGGACAGGGAAGGACAGTGTGTGAATTCTCCTTGTGCTATAGTGTGCTTTAAAAAAACATTTTTTCTAGGGACAGAAAACTCTAGGTAGGGAGAGTGTCAGTTTCTTTCACTGTGCGAATCCTTGTTTCTAGGGACAAAGAAGGAAAGTGAGGGGAATTCTCCTTGTGCTATAGTGTGCTTTAAAAAAACATTTTTTCTAGGGACAGAAAACTCTAGGTAGGGAGAGTGTCAGTTTCTTTCACTGTGCGAATCCTTGATTCTAGGGACAGGGAAGGAATTCTCCTTGTGCTATAGTGTGCTTTAAAAAAACATTTTTTCTAGGGACAGAAAACTCTAGGTAGGGAGAGTGTCAGTTTCTTTCACTGTGCAATCCTTGTTTCTAGGGACAGGGAAGGACAGTGAGTGAATTCTCCCTGTGCTATAGTGTGCTTTAAAAAAACATTTTTTCTAGGGACAGAAAACTCTAGGTAGGGAGAGTGTCAGTTTCTTTCACTGTGCGAATCCTTGTTTCTAGGGACAAAGAAGGAAAGTGAGGGGAATTCTCCTTGTGCTATAGTGTGCTTTAAAAAAACATTTTTTCTAGGGACAGAAAACTCTAGGTAGGGAGAGTGTCAGTTTCTTTCACTGTGCGAATCCTTGTTTCTAGGGACAGGGAAGGACAGTGAGTGAATTCTCCTTGTGCTATAGTGTGCTTTAAAAAAACATTTTTTCTAGGGACAGAAAACTCTAGGTAGGGAGAGTGTCAGTTTCTTTCACTGTGCGAATCCTTGTTTCTAGGGACAGGGAAGGACAGTGAGTGAATTCTCCTTGTGCTATAGTGTGCTTTAAAAAAACATTTTTTCTAGGGACAGAAAACTCTAGGTAGGGAGAGTGTCAGTTTCTTTCACTGTGCGAATCCTTGTTTCTAGGGACAAAGAAGGAAAGTGAGGGGAATTCTCCTTGTGCTATAGTGTGCTTTAAAAAAACATTTTTTCTAGGGACAGAAAACTCTAGGTAGGGAGAGTGTCAGTTTCTTTCACTGTGCGAATCCTTGTTTCTAGGGACAGGGAAGGACAGTGAGTGAATTCTCCTTGTGCTATAGTGTGCTTTAAAAAAACATTTTTTCTAGGGACAGAAAACTCTAGGTAGGGAGAGTGTCAGTGTCTTTTACTGTGCGAATCCTTGTTTCTAGGGACAAAGAAGGAAAGTGAGGGGAATTCTCCTTGTGCTATAGTGTGCTTTAAAAAAACATTTTTTCTAGGGACAGAAAACTCTAGGTAGGGAGAGTGTCAGTTTCTTTCACTGTGCGAATCCTTGTTTCTAGGGACAGGGAAGGACAGTGTGTGAATTCTCCTTGTGCTATAGTGTGCTTTAAAAAAACATTTTTTCTAGGGACAGAAAACTCTAGGTAGGGAGAGTGTCAGTTTCTTTCACTGTGCGAATCCTTGTTTCTAGGGACAAAGAAGGAAAGTGAGGGGAATTCTCCTTGTGCTATAGTGTGCTTTAAAAAAACATTTTTTCTAGGGACAGAAAACTCTAGGTAGGGAGAGTGTCAGTTTCTTTCACTGTGCGAATCCTTGTTTCTAGGGACAGGGAAGGACAGTGAGTGAATTCTCCTTGTGCTATAGTGTGCTTTAAAAAAACATTTTTTCTAGGGACAGAAAACTCTAGGTAGGGAGAGTGTCAGTTTCTTTCACTGTGCGAATCCTTGTTTCTAGGGACAAAGAAGGAAAGTGAGGGGAATTCTCCTTGTGCTATAGTGTGCTTTAAAAAAACATTTTTTCTAGGGACAGAAAACTCTAGGTAGGGAGAGTGTCAGTTTCTTTCACTGTGCGAATCCTTGTTTCTAGGGACAGGGAAGGACAGTGAGTGAATTCTCCTTGTGCTATAGTGTGCTTTAAAAAAACATTTTTTCTAGGGACAGAAAACTCTAGGTAGGGAGAGTGTCAGTGTCTTTTACTGTGCGAATCCTTGTTTCTAGGGACAAAGAAGGAAAGTGAGGGGAATTCTCCTTGTGCTATAGTGTGCTTTAAAAAAACATTTTTTCTAGGGACAGAAAACTCTAGGTAGGGAGAGTGTCAGTTTCTTTCACTGTGCGAATCCTTGTTTCTAGGGACAGGGAAGGACAGTGTGTGAATTCTCCTTGTGCTATAGTGTGCTTTAAAAAAACATTTTTTCTAGGGACAGAAAACTCTAGGTAGGGAGAGTGTCAGTTTCTTTCACTGTGCGAATCCTTGTTTCTAGGGACAAAGAAGGAAAGTGAGGGGAATTCTCCTTGTGCTATAGTGTGCTTTAAAAAAACATTTTTTCTAGGGACAGAAAACTCTAGGTAGGGAGAGTGTCAGTTTCTTTCACTGTGCGAATCCTTGTTTCTAGGGACAGGGAAGGACAGTGAGTGAATTCTCCTTGTGCTATAGTGTGCTTTAAAAAAACATTTTTTCTAGGGACAGAAAACTCTAGGTAGGGAGAGTGTCAGTTTCTTTCACTGTGCGAATCCTTGTGTCTAGGGACAAAGAAGGAAAGTGAGGGGAATTCTCCTTGTGCTATAGTGTGCTTTAAAAAAAAAATTTTCTAGGGACAGAAAACTCTAGGTAGGGAGAGTGTCAGTTTCTTTCACTGTGCGAATCCTTGTTTCTAGGGACAGGGAAGGACAGTGAGTGAATTCTCCTTGTGCTATAGTGTGCTTTAAAAAAACATTTTTTCTAGGGACAGAAAACTCTAGGTAGGGAGAGTGTCAGTTTCTTTCACTGTGCGAATCCTTGTTTCTAGGGACAAAGAAGGAAAGTGAGGGGAATTCTCCTTGTGCTATAGTGTGCTTTAAAAAAACATTTTTTCTAGGGACAGAAAACTCTAGGTAGGGAGAGAGTCAGTTTCTTTCACTGTGCGAATCCTTGTTTCTAGGGACAGGGAAGGACAGTGAGTGAATTCTCCTTGTGCTATAGTGTGCTTTAAAAAAACATTTTTTCTAGGGACAGAAAACTCTAGGTAGGGAGAGTGTCAGTTTCTTTCACTGTGCGAATCCTTGTTTCTAGGGACAAAGAAGGAAAGTGAGGGGAATTCTCCTTGTGCTATAGTGTGCTTTAAAAAAACATTTTTTCTAGGGACAGAAAACTCTAGGTAGGGAGAGTGTCAGTTTCTTTCACTGTGCGAATCCTTGTTTCTAGGGACAAAGAAGGAAAGTGAGGGGAATTCTCCTTGTGCTATAGTGTGCTTTAAAAAAACATTTTTTCTAGGGACAGAAAACTCTAGGTAGGGAGAGTGTCAGTTTCTTTCACTGTGCGAATCCTTGTTTCTAGGGACAGGGAAGGACAGTGAGGGAAATTCTCCTTGTGCTATAGTGTGCTAAAGCATTCCTCATCAACCATCTTTGAAATCCTTGTTTTTTTGACAGTCAGGGAAATTGTCGTTGTGCTATTCTGTGCAAAAGCAATCATCCTCAACCATATTTAGAAATCCTTAAGTAAAGGGACAGAGAAGGACACCTGAAGGTAGCCCTTATTGCTTTTTTCCCATCTCCCTGCAGGCCATCTATTAGAATGTCTGGAAGGCAAACAAGGAGAGGCAGACAGTCAGGAGGCAATAAAAGAGGGCAAGCAGGCTCTGTGTCTGGGGGCAACAGTGCTGGTCGTGGACGCGGTGCATTGTCATTAGGGATGAGCTTCGTGTTCGAGTCGAACATACGTTCGACTCGAACATCGGCTGTTCGATCGTTCGACGAAGATCGAACGATTTGGGCCGTTCGCGCCAAATTCGAGTGACGCGAACGGCCCACAATGCACTACGCCATCGCAGTGTCATCCAGGCGCTGTGATTGGCCAAGCATGCACTGTGACCCCGCATGCTTGGCCAATCACAGCGCCGGCAGCGAGGAGAGCAATGATTGGCCACAGGCAGGATGCCTGTGGCCAATTATTGCTGAGGGTGTTTAGTACACGCCCCACACTATAAAAGGCCGCCAGCACGGCGGCCTAGTGTAGTGTGTTCCGGAGCAGGGATAGAGCAGCATAGGCAGGGACAGTGACTTTTATTTCTTTCTTGCTTAACCTGGATTCCTTTAGTTTAGGGAAAGAGAAGGATAGGTAGGGAGAGTGTCAGTGTGTTTTGTGCTTGTGCTATATTGTGCTTAAAAAAAACATTTTTTCTAGGGACAGAAAACTGTAGGTAGGGAGAGTGTGTCAGTTTCTTTCACTGTCAAAGTCCTTGTTTCCAGGGACCTGGAAGGACAGTGAGTGAATTCTCCTTGTGCTAAATTGTGCTTAAAAAAAACATTTTTTCTAGGGACAGAAAACTGTAGGTAGGGAGAGTGTGTCAGTTTCTTTCACTGTCAAAGTCCTTGTTTCCAGGGACCTGGAAGGACAGTGAGTGAATTCTCCTTGTGCTAAATTGTGCTTAAAAAAAACATTTTTTCTAGGGACAGAAAACTGTAGGTAGGGAGAGTGTGTCAGTTTCTTTCACTGTCAAAGTCCTTGTTTCCAGGGACCTGGAAGGACAGTGAGTGAATTCTCCTTGTGCTAAATTGTGCTTAAAAAAAACATTTTTTCTAGGGACAGAAAACTGTAGGTAGGGAGAGTGTGTCAGTTTCTTTCACTGTCAAAGTCCTTGTTTCCAGGGACCTGGAAGGACAGTGAGTGAATTCTCCTTGTGCTAAATTGTGCTTAAAAAAAAAAAATTTTCTAGGGACAGAAAACTGTAGGTAGGGAGAGTGTGTCAGTTTCTTTCACTGTCAAAGTCCTTGTTTCCAGGGACCTGGAAGGACAGTGAGTGAATTCTCCTTGTGCTAAATTGTGCTTAAAAAAAACATTTTTTCAAGGGACAGAAAACTGTAGGTAGGGAGAGTGTGTCAGTTTCTTTCACTGTCAAAGTCCTTGTTTCCAGGGACCTGGAAGGACAGTGAGTGAATTCTCCTTGTGCTAAATTGTGCTTAAAAAAAACATTTTTTCTAGGGACAGAAAACTGTAGGTAGGGAGAGTGTGTCAGTTTCTTTCACTGTCAAAGTCCTTGTTTCCAGGGACCTGGAAGGACAGTGAGTGAATTCTCCTTGTGCTAAATTGTGCTAAAAAAAAACATTTTTTCTAGGGACAGAAAACTGTAGGTAGGGAGAGTGTGTCAGTTTCTTTCACTGTCAAAGTCCTTGTTTCCAGGGACCTGGAAGGACAGTGAGTGAATTCTCCTTGTGCTAAATTGTGCTTAAAAAAAACATTTTTTCTAGGGACAGAAAACTGTAGGTAGGGAGAGTGTGTCAGTTTCTTTCACTGTCAAAGTCCTTGTTTCCAGGGACCTGGAAGGACAGTGAGTGAATTCTCCTTGTGCTAAATTGTGCTTAAAAAAAACATTTTTTCTAGGGACAGAAAACTGTAGGTAGGGAGAGTGTGTCAGTTTCTTTCACTGTCAAAGTCCTTGTTTCCAGGGACCTGGAAGGACAGTGAGTGAATTCTCCTTGTGCTAAATTGTGCTTAAAAAAAACATTTTTTCTAGGGACAGAAAACTGTAGGTAGGGAGAGTGTGTCAGTTTCTTTCACTGTCAAAGTCCTTGTTTCCAGGGACCTGGAAGGACAGTGAGTGAATTCTCCTTGTGCTAAATTGTGCTTAAAAAAAACATTTTTTCTAGGGACAGAAAACTGTAGGTAGGGAGAGTGTGTCAGTTTCTTTCACTGTCAAAGTCCTTGTTTCCAGGGACCTGGAAGGACAGTGAGTGAATTCTCCTTGTGCTAAATTGTGCTTAAAAAAAACATTTTTTCTAGGGACAGAAAACTGTAGGTAGGGAGAGTGTGTCAGTTTCTTTCACTGTCAAAGTCCTTGTTTCCAGGGACCTGGAAGGACAGTGAGTGAATTCTCCTTGTGCTAATTTGTGCTTAAAAAAAACATTTTTTCTAGGGACAGAAAACTGTAGGTAGGGAGAGTGTGTCAGTTTCTTTCACTGTCAAAGTCCTTGTTTCAAGGGACAGAGAAGGACACCTGAAGGTAGCCCTTATTGCTTTTTTCCCATCTCCCTGCAGGCCATCTATTAGAATGTCTGGAAGGCAAACAAGGAGAGGCAGACAGTCAGGAGGCAATAAAAGAGGGCAAGCAGGCTCTGTGTCTGGGGGCAACAGTGCTGGTCGTGGACGCGGTGCATTGTCATCAGCACATGGCCATGGGACACGCTTGTCCTTCTTTTCGGCAGCTGGACATGTTGAGCCACATCATGCCGAAGACTTGGTAGAGTGGATGACCAAGCCCTCCTCCTCCTCCTCATCCTCTCTCACCCAGGCTCAGGGTACTGGAAAAGCAGCTGCCAAAGCGTCCTCTTCCCTGGTATCAATGTCAGACTCATCATCAGTCACTCCTTCCCTAGACCCACCATGTCCTCCTCCTGAGGAGTCCCCCGAACTGTTTCAGCACAGTGTTGGGTACATGCTCCAGGAGGATGCCCAGCGTTTCGAAGGGTCTGATGATGAAACCCAGCTAGAGGAAGGCAGTAGCGTGAGAGCAGACAGAGGGGATGCTCAAGAAGGACACCAATCTGGCAGTCATGTTCCAGCAGCTGCAGCATACTGCCAGATTGGCTCCAGTGATGAGGAGGGAGGTGATGATGAGGTCACTGACTCCACGTGGGTGCCTAATAGGAGAGAGGAGGAGGAGGAGGATGAGGAGGAGGCACATCTCCAACGAGGCAGGATGCCCTTTGGTGGCCAGCGTAAGGGCAGTACACCGACGGAATCACACCGCAGAGCTCCGCCTGTGCAGGGCGCTGCCTCTGCCCGTCATTCAAAAAGTTCTTTGGTGTGGGCCTTTTTTGAGGCTAGTGCATCAGATCGCACAGCTGCTGTTTGCAACATATGTCTCAAGCGTATATCGCGTGGCCAAAACATCAGCCGCTTGGGTACCACATGCCTGACCAGACATATGTTGACCTGCCATGCAGCTCGTTGGCAAGCCTACCTCAAAGACCCACACCAAAGAACAAAGCGGACCTCTCCTTGCACCGCATCAGCTGGGATCTCCAACCCCACTATAACTTCAGTCCTCTCTGAAACATGCACTGAGAGGAATGAAGGTGTAGAATTAGGTGTGTCACAGCCAAGTGCTTGCGGCCACTCTGCTAGCAGTACACCGACGTCCGATTCTAGCAGGCAAATTTCCCTGCCCCAGCTGCTGGACCGTCGAAAGAAGTTCACTCCCAGCCATCCACATGCCCAGCGGTTGAATGCTAGCTTGGCTAAATTGCTAGCGCTTCAACTGCTGCCTTTTCAGTTGGTAGACTCGGCCCCCTTCCGTGAGTTTGTGCAATGTGCGGTTCCTCAGTGGCAGGTTCCCAAACGCCACTTTTTCTCACGGAAGGCTATTCCGGCTCTCTACCGGCATGTGGAAGGCAATGTCTTGGCCTCGCTGGACAGGGCGGTCAGCGGTAAGGTGCATATTACCGCTGACTCATGGTCCAGCAGGCATGGACAGGGACGTTACCTTTCTTTCACGGCCCATTGGGTCACTCTTTTGGCAGCTGGGAAGGATGCAGGACAAGGTGCAGTAGTGTTGGAGGTTGTCCCACCGCCACGCCTCCAAAATGCTACTACTGGTTGTGACACACCTCTCTCCTCCACCCCCTCCTCTTCTTCTTCCTCCATGGCCTCTTCCTGTGGTTTGTCCTATGAACCAGCGGTGCTCCGTAGCCGTTCACGGGGCTACGCAAGTACGCAGGCAAAAAGATGCCATGCCGTGCTTGCGCTGGTGTGTTTGGGGGACAGAAGCCACACTGGGGCAGAGGTCCTGTCTGCTCTGCAGGGCCAGGCCGAGAGGTGGTTGACGCCACGCCAGCTTAAGCCAGGAATGGTGGTTTGCGACAATGGCACCAACCTCCTCTCCGCCCTCCGACAGGGACAACTGACCCATGTGCCCTGTGTGGCTCACGTCCTTAACCTGGTGGTGCAGCGGTTCTTGGGCAGGTACCCGGGCTTACAGGATGTCCTGAGGCAGGCCAGGAAAGTCTGTGTGCATTTCCGCAGATCTTATAATGCCAGTGCTCGCCTGGCTGAGCTGCAAAAGGAGTTGAACCTGCCCAAGAACCGCCTTATATGTGACATGCCCACCAGGTGGAACTCAACGTTGGCCATGCTGCAGCGGCTGCACACGCAGCAGAGGGCCATCAATGAGTACCTGTGCGACTACGGCACCAGGACAGGGTCAGGGGAGCTTGGTTTTTTTTCTCCACGCCAGTGGGGCATGATCAGGGATGCATGCACTGTCCTGGCACCATTTGAGGAGGCCACGAGGATGGTGAGCAGTGACAGTGCATGCATCAGTGACACTGTACCTCTTGTCCACCTGTTGGAGCACACGCTGCGTGGAATAATGGACAGGGCACTTGAGGCAGAACAGAGGCAGGAAGAGGAGGACTTCCTTGCCTCTCAAGGCCCCCTTTACCCAGACAGTGTTCCTTCTGTCCCACCCATCGCACAGGAAGAGGAGGAGGAGGAGGAGGAGGAGGAGGAGGAGGAGGAGGAGGATTGTGTCAGCATGGAGGTGGAGGCTGGCACTCAGCATCATCAGCAGCAGTCTTTTAGGGATGATTTACAGTCCCAAGAAACCAGTGGACTTGTACGTGGCTGGGAGGAGGTGGCTGCGGATCATGTCGTCCTTAGTGACCCAGAGGACTCCGGAGCGAATGCCTCAGCAAACCTACGCTGCATGGCCTCCCTGATCCTGCAAAGTCTGCGGAAGGATCCTCGTATTCTTCGGATCAAGGAGAGGGACCATTACTGGCTGGCCACTCTCCTTGATCCACGGTACAAGGGTAAGGTTGCGGACCTTATGTTACCGTCGCAGAGGGAGCAGAGGATGAGACAACTCCGGGAGGCCTTGCAGAAAGGTCTGTGCAACGCGTTCCCAGAGACTGGGAGGTTACAAACTCCTGGTCCTGGACAACGAGTTGCTGAGGCTTCGGCCAGTCAAAGAAGGAGCGGTGGGGAAGGTGGCCGTCTGACCGATGCGTTCAGACAATTCTTTAGTCCGCAGCCCCAAAGTATGATCGGTTCCAGCAACCATCGCCAGCGTCTGATAAACATGGTGCAGGAATATCTAGGGGCAAGGTCAGACTTGGACACCTTCCCCACCGAAAATCCTCTGGCTTACTGGGTCTTGAGGATGGATCACTGGCCAGAGCTTGCACAGTATGCAATTGAGCTACTGGCCTGTCCTGCATCCAGCGTTCTTTCGGAACGCACATTCAGTGCTGCTGGAGGATTTGTCACGGATCACAGGGTGCGCCTGTCCACCGACTCGGTTGATCGACTGACTTTCATCAAGATGAACCAGTCTTGGATCACCACCAGCTACCACACACCTGATGCTGATATAACAGACTAATTGATTTTAACATGTCACATCCCTTCAAGACTGATGCTGATGCTGAGTGCCTGTGCTGTTATGTTGACTGGCTATCCTCCTCCTCCGAGTCCTCAATGATACGATTGATGATGATAGCTTGGAAGATCATTTTTGTTTATGGGTGCCGCCACCAGTGGCTAAGGCCCAATTTTTCAGCCCCTGTTTTACAGGGGCGTGTAATTACAATTTTTTTAGCAATAATTTGCCATAGGGCTCATTGCTGTGCTCCAAGTACAGTATCTGTGAGGGGTTGTAGTGTTGTGCCACCAGTGCCTAAGGCCCAATTTTTCAGCCCCTGTTCAACAGGGGCATGCAATTACAATTCTTGATCTAATAATTCACAGCAGGGTCCATTGCTGCACCCACCAAGAGTAACTCTGAGGGCTTACAGTCTTGTGGCAACGCCACCACCACCACCACCACGAAAGGCCCAATTTTTCAGCCCCTGTTCAAAAGGGGCATGTAATTACAATTCTTGATCTAATAATTCACAGCAGGGCCCATTGCTGCACCCACCAAGAGTAACTGTCAGGGCTTACAGTGTTGTGGCACCAGCACCACCATCAAAGCCCCAATTTTTACTACCACTGTTCAACAATTATATGTAATTAAAATTCCTGATATAATAGTTGACAGCAGGGCGTTCCAGCACCAACCAAGAGTAACTGAGTGCTTACAGTGTTGTGCCAACACCAACAACTAAGGGGCCTATTTCTGCAGAGTATATACGGCAGGTCCCTACTTTCAAACATCCAACTTACAAACGACTCCTACTTGCAAACGAAAGAAGACAACAGGAAGTGAGAGGAAATCTACCCCTAGAAAGGAAAATTCTCTCCTGTAAGAATAAATATGGGAGAAAGGGGTCTCATCTGTACTGATGCTTTATCAGCAATCCTTGTTTCAAGAAAAACACCACATTTCAAAAACAGTTGTCATTGGGACGGAAAGTGAGGTGAAATGTTCTGAACAGGGGCACAGACAGCAAAACAAATGTTACAGGGGTGATAACCCTTACCTATGTTTCCCAAAAAGTTTAAAAATAGATTTTTGGGCTGGAGCTACACTTCAACAATGTACCTGTTCAAAATTACAAACAGATTCTACATAAGAACAAACCTACAGTCCCTGTCTTGTATGCACCGCCTGTATACGGCTGTTCAGAGTATATAGGGCCTTTTTTATTTTATGTGCGGGGTTCCCCTTAATATCCATACAAGACCCAAAGGGGCTGGTAATGGGCTGGGGTAGGGGGGGGGGGTCATGGGGTAGCTATGCCATTTTTCTTAAAGAATTTCATCCATATTACCGGGACCAGACATTACATTAAAGCCGCAAGCAGTTTTAAATGGCTTTTTTTTCCTTTAGAAGTGTCATTTTGTGCAGGGACAGTTCTAAACACGGGAAACACGTGGCACTTCACAGGCATACTTTAGACACCCCCCAGGTACGATATTTAAAGGAATATTTGACTTTTTTTTTTTCACTTTATGCATCATTAAAATGACTGCTCCCGAAAAACGACCGTTTTTAAAACTTCTTTTTGCATTGATACATGTCCCCTGGTGCAGAACCCGGGTTCCCAAACCCTATTTATGACAATAACATGCATAATAGTTGTTATAATTAGCACTTTAGAATTCGAACGTTCGCATCCATTGTATTTAATAGGGTTCTAATGTTCGTTCGAACTTTCGGTCCGTTCGCGGGTTCTGGTGCGAACCGAACCCGGGGGTGTTCGGCTCATCACTAATTGTCATCAGCACATGGCCATGGGACACGCTTGTCCTTCTTTTCGGCAGCTGGACATGTTGAGCCACATCATGCCGAAGACTTGGTAGAGTGGATGACCAAGCCCTCCTCCTCATCCTCTCTCACCCAGGCTCAGGGTACTGGCAAAGCAGCTGCCAAAGCGTCCTCTTCCCTGGTATCAATGTCAGACTCATCATCAGTCACTCCTTCCCTAGACCCACCATGTCCTCCTCCTGAGGAGTCCCCCGAACTGTTTGAGCACAGTGTTGGGTACATGCTCCAGGAGGATGCCCAGCGTTTCGAAGGGTCTGATGATGAAACCCAGCTACAGGAAGGCAGTAGCGTGAGAGCAGACAGAGGGGATGCTCAAGAAGGACACCAATCTGGCAGTCATGTTCCAGCAGCTGCAGCATACTGCCAGATTGGCTCCAGTGATGAGGAGGGAGGGGATGATGAGGTCACTGACTCCACGTGGGTGCCTAATAGTAGAGAGGAGGAGGAGGAGGATGAGGAGGAGGCACATCTCCAACGAGGCAGGATGCCCTTTGGTGGCCAGCGTAAGGGCAGTACACCGACGGAATCACACCGCAGAGCTCCGCCTGTGCAGGGCGCTGCCTCTGCCCGTCATTCAAAAAGATCCTTGGTGTGGGCCTTTTTTGAGGCTAGTGCATCAGATCGCACAGCTGCACAGCTGCTGTTTGCAACATATGTCTCAAGCGTATATCGCGTGGCCAAAACATCAGCCGCTTGGGTACCACATGCCTGACCAGACATATGTTGACCTGCCATGCAGCTCGTTGGCAAGCCTACCTCAAAGACCCACACCAAAGAACAAAGCGGACCTCTCCTTGCACCGCATCAGCTGGGATCTCCAACCCCATTATAACTTCAGTCCTCTCTGAAACATGCACTGAGAGGAATGAAGGTGTAGAATTAGGTGTGTCACAGCCAAGTACTTGCGGCCACTCTGCTAGCAGTACACCGACGTCCGATTCTAGCAGGCAAATTTCCCTGCCCCAGCTGCTGGACCGTCGAAAGAAGTTCACTCCCAGCCATCCACATGCCCAGCGGTTGAATGCTAGCTTGGCTAAATTGCTAGCGCTTCAACTGCTGCCTTTTCAGTTGGTAGACTCGGCCCCCTTCCGTGAGTTTGTGCAATGTGCGGTTCCTCAGTGGCAGGTTCCCAAACGCCACTTTTTCTCACGGAAGGCTATTCCGGCTCTCTACCGGCATGTGGAAGGCAATGTCTTGGCCTCGCTGGACAGGGCGGTCAGCGGTAAGGTGCATATTACCGCTGACTCATGGTCCAGCAGGCATGGACAGGGACGTTACCTTTCTTTCACGGCCCATTGGGTCACTCTTTTGGCAGCTGGGAAGGATGCAGGACAAGGTGCAGTAGTGTTGGAGGTTGTTCCACCGCCACGCCTCCAAAATGCTACTACTGGTTGTGACACACCTCTCTCCTCCACCCCCTCCTCTTCTTCTTCCTCCATGGCCTCTTCCTGTGGTTTGTCCTATGAACCAGCGGTGCTCCGTAGCCGTTCACGGGGCTACGCAAGTACGCAGGCAAAAAGATGCCATGCCGTGCTTGCGCTGGTGTGTTTGGGGGACAGAAGCCACACTGGGGCAGAGGTCCTGTCTGCTCTGCAGGGCCAGGCCGAGAGGTGGTTGACGCCATGCCAGCTTAAGCCAGGAATGGTGGTTTGCGACAATGGCACCAACCTCCTCTCCGCCCTCCGACAGGGACAACTGACCCATGTGCCCTGTGTGGCTCACGTCCTTAACCTGGTGGTGCAGCGGTTCTTGGGCAGGTACCCGGGCTTACAGGATGTCCTGAGGCAGGCCAGGAAAGTCTGTGTGCATTTCCGCAGATCTTATAATGCCAGTGCTCGCCTGGCTGAGCTGCAAAAGGAGTTGAACCTGCCCAAGAACCGCCTTATATGTGACATGCCCACCAGGTGGAACTCAACGTTGGCCATGCTGCAGCGGCTGCACACGCAGCAGAGGGCCATCAATGAGTACCTGTGCGACTACGGCACCAGGACAGGGTCAGGGGACCTTGGTTTTTTTTCTCCACGCCAGTGGGGCATGATCAGGGATGCATGCACTGTCCTGGCACCATTTGAGGAGGCCACGAGGATGGTGAGCAGTGACAGTGCATGCATCAGTGACACTGTACCTCTTGTCCACCTGTTGGAGCACACGCTGCGTGGAATAATGGACAGGGCACTTGAGGCAGAACAGAGGCAGGAAGAGGAGGACTTCCTTGCCTCTCAAGGCCCCCTTTACCCAGACAGTGTTCCTTCTGTCCCACCCATCGCACAGGAAGAGGAGGAGGAGGAAGGAGGAGGAGGAGGAGGAGGATTGTGTCAGCATGGAGGTGGAGGCTGGCACTCAGCATCATCAGCAGCAGTCTTTTAGGGATGATTTACAGTCCCAAGAAACCAGTGGACTTGTACGTGGCTGGGAGGAGGTGGCTGTGGATCATGTCGTCCTTAGTGACCCAGAGGACTCCGGAGCGAATGCCTCAGCAAACCTACGCTGCATGGCCTCCCTGATCCTGCAAAGTCTGCGGAAGGATCCTCGTATTCTTCGGATCAAGGAGAGGGACCATTACTGGCTGGCCACTCTCCTTGATCCACGGTACAAGGGTAAGGTTGCGGACCTTATGTTACCGTCGCAGAGGGAGCAGAGGATGAGACAACTCCGGGAGGCCTTGCAGAAAGGTCTGTGCAACGCGTTCCCAGAGACTGGGAGGTTACAAACTCCTGGTCCTGGACAACGAGTTGCTGAGGCTTCGGCCAGTCAAAGAAGGAGCGGTGGGGAAGGTGGCCGTCTGACCGATGCGTTCAGACAATTCTTTAGTCCGCAGCCCCAAAGTATGATCGGTTCCAGCAACCATCGCCAGCGTCTGATAAACATGGTGCAGGAATATCTAGGGGCAAGGTCAGACTTGGACACCTTCCCCACCGAAAATCCTCTGGCTTACTGGGTCTTGAGGATGGATCACTGGCCAGAGCTTGCACAGTATGCAATTGAGCTACTGGCCTGTCCTGCATCCAGCGTTCTTTCGGAACGCACATTCAGTGCTGCTGGAGGATTTGTCACGGATCACAGGGTGCGCCTGTCCACCGACTCGGTTGATCGACTGACTTTCATCAAGATGAACCAGTCTTGGATCACCACCAGCTACCACACACCTGATGCTGATATAACAGACTAATTGATTTTAACATGTCACATCCCTTCAAGACTGATGCTGATGCTGAGTGCGTGTGCTGTTATGTTGACTGGCTATCCTCCTCCTCCGAGTCCTCAATGATACGATTGATGATGATAGCTTGGAAGATCATTTTTGTTTATGGGTGCCGCCACCAGTGGCTAAGGCCCAATTTTTCAGCCCCTGTTTTACAGGGGCGTGTAATTACAATTTTTTTAGCAATAATTTGCCATAGGGCTCATTGCTGTGCTCCAAGTACAGTATCTGTGAGGGGTTGGAGTGTTGTGGCACCAGTGCCTAAGGCCCAATTTTTCAGCCCCTGTTTAACAGGGGCGTGTCATTACAATTTTTGAAGCAATACTTTGCAACAGGGCTCATTGCTGTGCTCCAAGTACAGTATCTGTGAGGGGTTGTAGTGTTGTGCCACCAGTGCCTAAGGCCCAATTTTTCAGCCCCTGTTCAACAGGGGCATGCAATTACAATTCTTGATCTAATAATTCACAGCAGGGCCCATTGCTGCACCCACCAAGAGTAACTCTGAGGGCTTACAGTGTTGTGGCAACGCCACCACCACCACCACCACGAAAGGCCCAATTTTTCAGCCCCTGTTCAAAAGGGGCATGTAATTACAATTCTTGATCTAATAATTCACAGCAGGGCCCATTCCTGCACCCACCAAGAGTAACTCTGAGGGCTTACAGTGTTGTGGCAACGCCACCACCACCACGAAAGGCCCAATTTTTCAGCCCCTGTTCAAAAGGGGCATGTAATTACAATTCTTGATCTAATAATTCACAGCAGGGCCCATTGCTGCACCCACCAAGAGTAACTCTGAGGGCTTACAGTGTTGTGGCAACGCCACCACCACCACCACCACCACGAAAGGCCCAATTTTTCAGCCCCTGTTCAAAAGGGGCATGTAATTACAATTCTTGATCTAATAATTCACAGCAGGGCCCATTGCTGCACCCACCAAGAGTAACTCTGAGGGCTTACAGTGTTGTGGCAACGCCACCACCACCACCACCACGAAAGGCCCAATTTTTCAGCCCCTGTTCAAAAGGGGCATGTAATTACAATTCTTGATCTAATAATTCACAGCAGGGCCCATTGCTGCACCCACCAAGAGTAACTCTGAGGGCTTACAGTGTTGTGGCAACGCCACCACCACCACCACCACGAAAGGCCCAATTTTTCAGCCCCTGTTCAAAAGGGGCATGTAATTACAATTCTTGATCTAATAATTCACAGCAGGGCCCATTCCTGCACCCACCAAGAGTAACTCTGAGGGCTTACAGTGTTGTGGCAACACCACCACCAACACCACCACCACGAAAGGCCCAATTTTTCAGCCCCTGTTCAACAGGGGCATGCAATTACAATTCTTGATCTAATAATTCACAGCAGGGCCCATTGCTGCACCCACCAAGAGTAACTGTCAGGGCTTACAGTGTTGTGGCACCAGCACCACCATCAAAGGCCCAATTTTTACTACCACTGTTCAACAATTATATGTAATTAAAATTCCTGATATAATAGTTGACAGCAGGGCGTTCCAGCACCAACCAAGAGTAACTGTGAGTGCTTACAGTGTTGTGCCAACACCAACAACTAAGGGGCCTATTTCTGCAGAGTATATACGGCAGGTCCCTACTTTCAAACATCCAACTTACAAACGACTCCTACTTGCAAACGCAAGAAGACAACAGGAAGTGAGAGGAAATCTACCACTAGGAAGGAAAATTCTCTCCTGTAAGAATAAATATGGGAGAAAGGTGTCTCCTCTGTACTGATGCTTTATCAGCAATCCTTGTTTCAAGAAAAACACCACATTTCAAAAACAGTTGTCATTGGGACGGAAAGTGAGGTGAAATGTTCTGAACAGGGGCACAGACAGCAAAACAAATGTTACAGGGGTGATAACCCTTACCTATGTTTTCCAAAAAGTTTAAAAATAGATTTTTGGGCTGGAGCTACACTTCAACAATGTACCTGTTCAAAATTACAAACAGATTCTACATAAGAACAAACCTACAGTCCCTGTCTTGTATGCACCGCCTGTATACGGCTGTTCAGAGTATATAGGGCCTTTTTTATTTTATGTGCGGGGTTCCCCTTAATATCCATACAAGACCCAAAGGGGCTGGTAATGGGCTGGGGTAGGGGGGGGGGGGTCATGGGGTAGCTATGCCATTTTTCTTAAAGAATTTCATCCATATTACCGGGACCAGACATTACATTAAAGCCGCAAGCAGTTTTAAATGGCTTTTTTTTCCTTTAGAAGTGTCATTTTGTGCAGGGACAGTTCTAAACACGGGAAACACGTGGCACTTCACAGGCATACTTTAGACACCCCCCAGGTACGATATTTAAAGGAATATTTGACTTTTTTTTTTTCACTTTATGCATCATTAAAATGACTGCTCCCGAAAAACGACCGTTTTTAAAACTTCTTTTTGCATTGATACATGTCCCCTGGTGCAGAACCCGGGTTCCCAAACCTTTTTTAGGACAATAACATGCATAATAGTTGTTATAATTAGCACTTTAGAATTCGAACGTTCGCATCCATTGTATTTAATAGGGTTCTATTGTTCGTACGAACTTTCGGTCCGTTCGCGGGTTCTGGTGCGAACCGAACCCGGGGGTGTTCGGCTCATCACTACTCAGAACCCCAAAACATTATATATGTTTTTTTAGCAGACACCCTAGGGAATAAAATGATGGTCATTGCAACTTTTTTTTCTTGCACGGTATTTGCGCAATAATTTTTCAAACGCCTTTTTTAAAAAAAAAAATGGTTTCATGAATTAAAAAATAACAAAACAGTAAAGTTAGCCCAATTTTTGGGGAAAATATGAAAGATGATGTTACGTTGAGTAAATAGATACCTAACATGTCACGCTTTAAAATTGCGCACACTCATGGAATGGCGCCAAACTTCGGTACTTAAAAATCTCCATAGGCAACGCTTTAATTTTTTTTATAGGTTACCAGGTTAGAATTACAGAGGAGGTCTAGTGCTAGAATTGTTGCACGCGCTCTAACGCACGCGGCGATACCTCACATATGTGGTTTGAACGGCGTTTACATATGTGGGCGACTTACGTGTGCATTCGTTTCTGATCACGAGCTACCGGGGAGAGGGGCGTTTACATTTTTTTTTTATTATTATTTATTAATTTTTTTACAATTATTTTACTTTTTTTTTTGATCACTTTTATTCCTATTACAAGGAATGTAAACACCCCTTGTAATAGGAATGTGTGTGACAGGTCCTCTTTATTGAGAGATGCGGGGTCAATAAGACCTCACATCTCTCCTCCAGGCTGGAAAGCATTAGATCAGTGAATTTTTTTTCACTGATCTCATACTTACTAGCCGCAATGGCGGCTTTGTTTACATTTGAGGACTCGGGCATGACGTCATCACATCGCGCCCGGGCCTCCGACGATCATAGAGATGACTGGTGACCATCTGGTCACCAGTCATCTCTATGCTCGTCACGTGACCCACCAACGGTGCTGGAAGATTCTCTCCGGGTCCCTGATCGCACGGGAGAGCCCGGAGAAGCACCGGATGGCGGCGGGAGGGGGGGGTTGTCCCCTCCCGCCGCCTATAAGAACGATCAAGCAGCGGAACTGCCGCTATGATCGATCTTATGGTGCACAGAATCGCCGGCACGTCAAAAGGATATCTGAATGATGCCTCTAGCTGCAGGCATCATTCAGATATCCCCCTACAAAGCCAGGACGTCATATGACGTCCACCCAGGATGTGGACTCCCATCTGTGGACGTCATTTGACTATGGCTGGGTAGGGAAGTGGTTAAAAAACCTGAACTTTGCAATTTTCTATAACTGATATTGAGCCACACATTGTTAAGTGTCCAAAATGTTTTTACTCTGTGCACAAGATGTGCGTTATTAGTATTTTCAAAATACAATCTTGACATTTTGGGCTCCAAATTGTGGAGATTTTTTATTTAGTTTTGGTTTGCATAAACATGCATGGGTCAAAAAAGCAAACATAGAAAAACAATGGAACTTACAAAGTTCAACCTTAAAAAGATAAACCAGAGATGGGGTGATGTCACCCCTAAACCATCCCAAATTTGAAGATGCACACAGTTTTTGTGTGGCAAAATGGGTATTTTCATCCTGATCCCATGGCTAAAGCCAACATGTGCTATCTGCCATCATGGGGGATCAATGGACGTGTTTTGGGGGTGCAAACCCTTCCTCTCACCTACTTGAGTAGCGAGGAAGAGGTTGCACCCACAAAACAGGGACATAGATATCCTGTGACGGCAGAAAGCACATGTTAATACACTGTGTGCATCTTCAAATTTTGGCTTGTGGTAAAACAAGTGCAAATTTTGGAAAACAAAAGATAAAAAATAACGGGGGGGGGGGTGTCAGACTATTTGCCCCAAAATATCAATGATGTTTTTATATTTTTGCTCAATCACATTCATCCTATTCCTCATAATGTCCATTTCACTACTACATTCCATTATTTCTTGAATAAGGATTTGGGCACTAGCACTTGAGAATGGAGTAGTAGGAGTTTGACACACCACCATGTTCATCTCCTAAAACCAAAAAGTTATTTAGAAAGATGCAGGCCTACATCTCTTTTTTACGTGAAGCTGTGGTGACAGACACTGACCTGTTGTGGTGATAAGCTCCAACTCTGCTTCCTCCACCTCTCCTTCCTCCACCTCTGCTTCCTCCACCTCTGCTTCCTCCACCTCTGCTTCCTCCACCTCTGCTTCCTCCACCTCTGCTTCCTCCACATGCTGATCTTGGGGTCCTTTTGGATCTTGGGATTCTTTCTGTGGTCTGTGCTTCCTAGGCTCCTCAGATTGGTGTCTTCCCAGTCTCCTCTCCCCTATGAGAATGAAACAAACAAAAAGGTATCCTTTAGCACACAGAGATTGGACGGCATAAATTGTAAACATTGCTAGGAAGTGGGGTACAATTGTTTGTTTTGGCAGAGTTCCAAGATGAACAGATGTGATTTTGGGAATTCAACAAAGCAAGAATACTTTCAGTTTTTGTCAAAAATAACACACATGGAGACACCCCAAGGTATCCACTGGAGCACCTGTATGTGACACCCTAAAAAGGTTGTTCTGGTGGCCCACACAATAGTGCTCCGGAGTCAAGATGTGTAACCAGCTGCTTGAGTGTCCTATCCTTTACACAGAATCTAGTTTAGCATTTAACAATCTACTTACTTACAACACATCATCTAGACAACAATGTTTTTAACCTCCCTGGTGGTATGATTCTTTCTGGAATTATGTACCAAAAGCGGTACAATTATTTTGCATGGAAATTTGGTGTTATGTATTATAGGCCTGCAATTCTTAGTAATTACTTACCGTATTTTTCGCACCATAAGACGCACCTGACCATAAGACGCACCTAGGTTTTAGAGGAGGAAAACAAGAAAAAAAATATTCTGAACCAAATGGTGTACTAAAATATTTTCCAGTGCCCATGAAATGCAGCCTGACCATTGCCATAGTAAATGCAGAGGGACCATGCCATAGTAAACGCAGAGGGACCATGCCATAGTAAACGCAGAGTGACCATGCCACAGTAAACGCAGAGTGACCATGCCACAGTAAACGCAGAGTGACCATGCCACAGTAAATGCAGAGTGACCATTGCCATAGTAAACGCAGAGTGACCATGCCATCAGTGGTGTATTTAGGTTTTGTGCTGCCCTAGGCCTGACTAAACTTGCGCACCCCTAATTTAAATATGACCCACCCCTTCCTGTCAAGGCCCACCCTGTCATCTTCATGGGAAGAGGACAGAGGGGACGCTGTGGGAAGAGGACAGAGGGTTGCCGTGGGTGAAGGACAAAGGGACACCCTGGGAAGAGGACAGAGTAACGCCCTGGGAAGAGGACAGAGTAACACCCTGGTAGAAGACCCTGGGAATAGTAATGGATAATGGCCAACAGGCCCTCTTACCAGACCCAGCGAAATCGCAACAGTGATCCCTCTGGCTGGACGTTCGCTCACTCTGGGTTGCCCGGGGTGACTCTAGTCAGTAGTGTAGCATGTCTGTATCCTGGCAGTGGCTCGGTCTTTCTCCCTCTCTGGTGGTGCGGGTACAATGTGGCTCCCTCTCTGGTGGTGCGGGTACAGCGGTTAAAGTGTGGCTCCCTCTCTGGTGGTGCGGGAACAGTGTGGCTCCTTCTCTGGCGGTGTGGGTACAGCGTGGCTCTCTGATGGTGCGGGTACAGCGTGGCTCTCTGGTGGTGCGGGTACAGCGTGGCTCCCTGGTGGTGTGGGTACAGCATGGCTCCCTGGTGGTGCGGGTACAGCGTGGCTCCCTGGTGGTGTGGGGTACAGCGTGGCTCTCTGGTGGTGCGGGGTACAGTGTGGCTCTCTGGTGGTGCGGGGTACAGCGTGGCTCTCTGGTGGTGCGGGGTACAGCGTGGCTCTCTGGTGGTGCGGGGTACAGCGTGGCTCTCTGGTGGTGCGGGGTACAGCGTGGCTCTCTGGTGGTGCGGGGTACAGCGTGGCTCTCCGGTGGTGCGGGGTACAGCGTGGCTCTCCGGTGGTGCGGGGTACAGCGTGGCTCTCCGGTGGTGCGGGGTACAGCGTGGCTCTCTGGTGGTGTTCCCCAGCAGAGTATTTTCTTTTGCTCCTCTTCAAGTTCTAACACCCCCTCCCTCCCCTCCAGCAGAGTGCTTGCATGCTGGGGGAACTGGTGCCAGAACTCTGCAGGGACTTCATTTCCCATGATGCCCCCAGTGTCTTCTGATTGGCCCTCTGCTGTGGCCAATCATGGGGGGGGAAACAGTGGGTAGGAAGCTGGGTGGCGACCCAGCAAATCCAATTAGAGCTGCTCTCTCGCTCTCTCTCTTCTCCTTACAGAAAGGGAGGGGGGCGGCGGGGGATATACAGACAGCCCGCAGCTCTTCTCCCCATGTCACAGCGCCGCTGCTCTATTTGCCAGAGAACTCGGCAGCGGTGCTGTGACAGGGAGAGGAGAGCTGCGGGCTGTCTGTATATCCCCCGCCGCCCCCTCCTCCCTTTCTGTAAGCCAAAGAGAAAGAGAGAGCGTCTCTAACTGGATTCGAGAAGCCCCTTATACTGCGGCGGGGGGGGCGGAGCTAGTGGCGGCGGTCGGGGATTCCAGAGGCTGTGAGCGGATGGCAGGGGCGGTGCCAGCGACGGCGGGGCCCCTGTTATGTATTCGGACTATAAGACGCAGGGACATTTTCCCCCATATTTCTGGGGGAAAAAAGTGCGTCTTATAGTCCGAAAAATACGGTACTTAAACCTGAGCAAACAAGAGTCTAGTAGACATCCCGGGTATGATAAAGTTTGAAACACAAAATTATAAATTATAATATAATAAATAACTATAAATAATTATAAAAAATAGTAATCTAATTATAATAAATCTAATTATAATAAAAATTATTCAATAATGTAATCAAATCAAAAACACTGAAATTTGCTCAGTTGCAGAATTGTCGCTGTCATTAGATTTAGTGTTTGATGACGAATTTCCCCACAAATCGCTATCGCTCAATTTTGCGAGTGATTCTAATTTATTATCGCTGTTTTCTAGCTGGTCTAAAACCACTTTTGACATAAAGGGACACTTTTTGGTTGCTATGGACAATCTCCCGTTTCCAGGCAGAAAGAATAGTTTTTATTATATAAAAGTGCATGCAGGACACTGGGCAGACCACTAGGGACAAAGGGGGTGTGTAATTATTACATACAGTACTGTAATCAGTAAGATTACAGTATACTGTATGTATACTATGTGTTTACCTTTTTGAATTTGCCGCCCAGTTCCGCTCCCATGCGCCGCTGCGGCTCGCAGGGAACGGAACTAGGAAGTCAGATGGGGTTGAAAAGTGCCGACACTCGCCGGAGATCTCGCTGGCGATCACAGCAGAGGACATCATCGCTGGATCGCCAGGAGAAGGTAAGGAAACTCCGCCGCGGGCTCTGCAATGTCTACCCCGAGCGTGACTTGGGGTTACCGATCCTAGCATAAAAAAACAACCCCGAGTCACGCTCGGGATTACCGCCAGGGAGGTTAAACGTTGTTTTCAGACAAATAGGCATGACCACATGTGGTTTACGGGTATCTGTGCAAAACATGTGATTTTTTAGATAATCGCTGTTTACCATGAAACATTACCAAAAATGTGGCCACTCAACTTTTAACAGGAAAGTTGCCATTTTACAATGTGAAACCAGTCAATCCAAGCACATGGAGCAAAACATGCAAGAATACATCTTATAATTTGAAAAAACACAGTAAAAATAAAAGCTTACTTTTTTCAATGCTTTTTCTAAGCTTCCTATACTGCTCCGGCTCCCTCAGCTTTGTCATGGATATGCATTAATGTCTGTCTGCCATCTTACCTTCCTCCTCATGTGTTCATCTAGAGACCAGACCTCCTTCACCTGGCTTCCTTTATAATCTCCTCCCAGCCTGACTCCACCCCAGGCCCTATCACAGAACACTATATTAACCTGTGCACTGCAAGCCTGCCTTCTGATCAACGTGTTTGTTAGGCATTGTGTGTTTGGGTTCCTGCCTGCCGTGTGCTACGTCTGTCTCTCTGTTACGTTATTGGCTTGTCCCCGACTATCCCTGTCTGCTCGTGACCCTTGACCTTCGGCTCGTTCTTCGTTATCCTTGTCTGCTTGTGGCCCCTGACCTTCGGCTTGTTATTCGGTTCTCCCTTATCTTGTGCTGCTGCTTCCCCTCTTTTCCCCTTATCCTACGGGGCGTGAGCTAGGAAACTCCAGGGGCCGCGACCTGGTCCCAGCCTGCAGAACAACATCCTCACCACTAGAGGCCCTGGAGAAGACCAGCTGGGTCTTAGACTCCGCCCCCTGGGGAATCTTGGCTCTAGCTTCCGTTAGGATCTCGGTTGTGCTCCTCTGGTCCCGCTTTCCACAACCACCCAGTTTCCTACCCACAGAAGCCAGCCATAGGGTTCACTACCTCGCGGTGCACTCCTGTCCCCCTACGGTGTGCATCTGTCACCTGGCCACAGGTGACCCTGACAGTTTGATCAGCCATGAACCCGGCTGACATCCCGCTTCCCGCGGATGATCCATTGCAGGGCATAGTTCGCAGACTCGAAGCCCAGGAATCAAATCAGACTCAGGTGATGCGATTCCTCCAGGATCTGGCTTCTCGATTCGAGCAGCTTCAGGTCTCCTTGGGAACCCCGAATCCGCAACCCCAAGTACAACCAGCGGCTGTACCTATCGCACCAGTCGCAGCCTCACACTCACTAAGATTGCCAGCTCCGTCCCGTTTCTCTGGGGACTCCAAGGCCTGCAGGGGGTTTCTCAGCCAATGCACAATTCATTTTGAGCTTCAGCCTCAAAGCTTCCTGTCTGACCGGGCTAGGGTAGCCTATGTCATTTCCCTCCTCTCCGGTGAAGCTTTGGCCTGGGCTGCCCCCCTGTGGGAGAGGAACGATCCGGTGGTTTCCAGTCTGTCCGATTTTTTGAAGCTCTTTCGTAATATCTTCGAAGAGCTGGCTCGGGCTTCTTCAGCGGCTAGTGCTGTCTTACGTCTTCGCCAAGAATCTAGTTCAGTGGGGCAATATGCTCTTCAGTTCCGTATCCACACAGCTGAATTGAGCTGGAATAATGAGGCCCTGGTCGCTACCTTTTTACATGGCCTCTCTGACCGAGTGAAAGACGAATTAGCGGGAAGAGCCATTCCCGTCGGTCTGGACGATGTAATTTCATTATGCAACCAGATCGACATTCGTTTTCAAGAGAGGTCTTTAGAAAAAAGACGCCAGCACTCTCTGGGTCCTAGCCAGTCTGAGCTCCCCTCCCTTCATTCCGTGGAGCATCCTCTACCTGCTGAAGAACCTATGCAGCTGGGCCGGACCAGACTAACCCCCGAAGAACGTGCTAGGCGCAGAACTCTGGGCTTGTGCCTCTATTGTGGGGGCAAGGGTCATTTTCGTGACTCCTGCTCGCTCCGTCCGGGAAACGCTCGGGTCTAATACATTTGGAAGGTGGAGTATTGGACCCAGAAACATCACCTTCTCGCCTGCTCTTGCCGGTGTTCCTTCATGTAGGCACTTCTCCTCAGTCAACCCTTGCATACCTGGATTTCCGGGGCTGCCGGCAATTTTATGGATTGGAGAACTGCTTCTTCTATGAAGCTTACCCTTTCACCTCTCACTACCCCATTGGTAGTCTCGGCAATTGATGGCACTGTTCTCCCAGGGGGCCCTATTCGCTTCCAGACGCTACCCATTAGGATGTCGGTAGGGATTCTCCACCAGGAGTGGATATCCTTTCTTATTCTACCCAAGGCCTCTACCCCAGTTGTATTGGGCCTCCCTTGGCTACAGCTCCACTCTCCACATGTGGACTGGGTCTCTGGGCAGATCCTGGCCTGGGGTTCCTCATGTTTCTCGTCGTGTCTTCTCAAGGTGACCCCCAAGGAGAGTCTTCCGGTTGCTGCCACTTCTGTTTCTTCTGATCTTCCTGCTGCATACAGCGATTACCGGGATGTGTTCTGTAAGAAATCAGCTGAGGTGCTTCCTCCCCACAGGTCTTTTGACTGTGCTATTGATCTTGTCCCCGGAGCAACTCTACCCAGGGGTCGTACCTACCCTCTGTCCATCCCAGAGACCCAGGCCATGTCGGAGTATGTCGCAGAGAATCTGGAGAGAGGTTTCATCCGGAAATCCTCATCGCCTGCAGGGGCAGGGTTCTTTTTTGTTGCCAAAAAGGATGGTACCTTAAGACCCTGCATCGATTATCGGGGTTTAAATGCGGTTACTATTAAAAATCGATACCCCTTACCCTTAATATCTGAGCTATTCGATAGGTTGAAGGGTGCCTCCATTTTCACCAAGTTGGATCTCAGAGGCGCGTACAATCTCATTCGAATACGGGAGGGTGACGAATGGAAGACTGCATTCAACACTAGAGACGGGCATTACGAATATCTGGTGATGCCTTTTGGTCTGTGTAATGCTCCAGCCGTGTTTCAAAACTTTGTCAATGAAATTTTCAGAGATCTGCTGTACCAGTTTGTTGTCATCTATCTGGATGACATTCTGATCTTTTCTGAAAATCTGCTCGTCCACAGAAACCATGTCCGCACTGTACTTCAACGTCTTAGAGAGAACAATCTCTATGCCAAGCTGGAGAAATGTTCCTTTGAATGTTCTGAGGTCCTGTTTTTGGGGTGCTTCGTCTCATGTTCGGGTCATCGTATGGACCCTGGGAAGGTCTTGGCTATCACCAACTGGCCTCTTCCTGCTAGCCTCAAGGCCACACAGCGCTTTCTTGGCTTCACTAATTATTATAGGCAGTTCATAAGGAATTACTCTTCCATTGCCGCGCCTATTATCGCTTTGACCAAGAAGGGTGTGAATGCCAGAGACTGGCCTCCCGAAGCTGTCTCTGCATTTCACAACCTGAAACAGGCCTTTGTTTCTGGCCCCCTCTTGAGGAGACCAAATCCTGGGAATGCATTTTTTATTGAAGTGGACGCTTCCTCAATGGGGGTGGGAGCTGTGCTTCTTCAAATCTTTGAGAAGAGACGCCAACCATGTGCGTTCTTCTCCAAAAAAAATTCTCAGGCAGAGAGGAATTATGCTATCGGTGATCGGGAACTTCTCGCAATTAAATTGGCGTTAGAGGAGTGGCGTCATCTCTTGGAGGGTTCCCCTCACTCCATAACGATCTTTACCGATCACAAGAATTTACAGTATCTACAGAATGCTAAACGTCTGAATCCTAGACAGGCCAGGTGGAGTCTCTTCTTTGCCCGTTTTAATTTCACGATTACCTACAAACCTGGTTCCTGCAACGGTCGGGCTGATGCGCTCTCTAGGTCATTTGACACTTTGGACGAGGAGTCCGCCCCTGAACCTGAGCCGATCATTCCAACCTCATGCATTGTTGCCCACTCTACCACCCTGAAGTCAAAAATTCCGCCTGGTAAGACCTTTGTCCCCACTGAGCTAAGAGCTAAGATCCTTCGTTGGGGACATGATTCCAAGGTGGCAGGGCATTCTGGATTCCTCCGATCCTTCCTACTCATCAGTCGTCACTACTGGTGGCCTAATCTCCGCTCAGACGTCAAAGACTACGTTAAAGCTTGTCATGTCTGTGCTCAGTCCAAATCCTCCACACAAGCTCCTGCTGGTTTCCTCATGCCCTTGCCCATTCCTAAGGAACCCTGGGCCCATATTGCCATGGATTTTATCACCGATCTCCCACTGTCTGAGAATAACACAGTCATTTGGGTGGTAATCGATCGATTCTCCAAGATGGCTCATTTTGTTCCTCTTCCTGGTCTTCCTTCTGCCCCTGCCTTGGTTCCCATTTTTATTCGAGAAATTCTCCGCCTACATGGGGTCCCTTCTCATATTGTTTCCGACAGGGGAGTCCAATTCACGTCTCGTTTTTGGAGAGCCTTTTGCAAATCCCTCAATATTGTCTTGGATTTTTCTTCTTCTTACCATCCCCAATCCAATGGACAGACTGAGAGGGTTAATCAGGAGTTAGAGGTCTTTCTTCGCACCTTTGTGTCTTCTCACCATGACGATTGGTCCTCTCTACTCCCGTGGGCAGAATTCTCCCATAACAATCATGTGAATACCAGTTCGCAGAAGACACCCTTTTTCACAGTTTATGGAAAACACCCTCAACTTCCTCTTCCCATGATCTGTTCTCCTGACATTCCAGCTTTGGCTTCGGTTCAGGAGTCTCTCAATTCCGTTTGGGGTCACGTTCATGATTCCCTCCGGGCAGCTGCTGAAAAATTCAAAGGCTTTGCCGACCGCCGCAGGCGTAAACCGCCTTCTCTTCAGCCAGGGGACAAAGTCTGGCTCTCTACCAGGAACATCAAGCTCCGAGTTCCTTCTCTGAAGTTTGCTCCACGATTCATCGGTCCATACACGGTAACTGCTAAACTGAATCCGGTTTGTTTCAAACTCCAGATTCCTAAGAGCCTTAAAATCACTAACTCCTTTCATGTTGCTCTTCTAAAGCCTTTAGTCCTCAATAAATTCTCTCGTCCTCTCCCTACCGTGGCGCCTGTCTCTGAGGATAATCAGGAGTACGAGATCAGTCAAATTCTGGACTCCCGACTCTGTAAAGGCGTTCTTCAGTACCTCGTTCATTGGAAAGGGTTTGGTCCTGAGGAGAGGTCTTGGATCACTGCATCTGAGGTCTTTGCACCTCGTCTGTTAAAGGAGTTTCATCTGAAGTTTCCCTCTAAACCTGGGCCCAGGCGGGGAAGGGGGAGGCCTCGTAAGAGGGAGGGTACTGTCATGGATATGCATTAATGTCTGTCTGCCATCTTACCTTCCTCCTCATGTGTTCATCTAGAGACCAGACCTCCTTCACCTGGCTTCCTTTATAATCTCCTCCCAGCCTGACTCCACCCCAGGCCCTATCACAGAACACTATATTAACCTGTGCACTGCAAGCCTGCCTTGCTGATCAACGTGTTTGTTAGGCATTGTGTGTTTGGGTTCCTGCCTGCCGTGTGCTACGTCTGTCTCTCTGTTACGTTATTGGCTTGTCCCCGACTATCCCTGTCTGCTCGTGACCCTTGACCTTCGGCTCGTTCTTCGTTATCCTTGTCTGCTTGTGGCCCCTGACCTTCGGCTTGTTATTCGGTTCTCCCTTATCTTGTGCTGCTGCTTCCCCTCTTTTCCCCTTATCCTACGGGGCGTGAGCTTGGAAACTCCAGGGGCCGCGACCTGGTCCCAGCCTGCAGCACAACATCCTCACCACTAGAGGCCCTGGAGAAGACCAGCTGGGTCTTAGACTCCGCGCCCTGGGGAATCTTGGCTCTAGCTTCCGTTAGGATCTCGGTTGTGCTCCTCTGGTCCCGCTTTCCACAACCACCCAGTTTCCTACCCGCAGAAGCCAGCCATAGGGTTCACTACCTCGCGGTGCACTCCTGTCCCCCTACGGTGTGCATCTGTCACCTGGCCACAGGTGACCCTGACAAGCTTCAGGTCAGACCACCTTTTACGGAGCTGCTCCTTGGATCTCCTGACCCCAAATTTATGGTACAGACTCCTCGCCACTTTGTCCATGATTTTAGACTTCCTGAGATTAGGGGTGTCGTATGGCCCATGCTTCCCATCATAATCTTTCCTCCGCAGGATGTCCACCATCTCCGCCATCTCAGCAAATGACATATTATTATCGCCTTGTATCTTTTATACCTGGATCGGGACGTTCCCGCCTCCGGGCTTTCCTCGTCGATACTTAATAATAAAGCACGCACCTGTGTCACTGCCATGTCGTCGTCTCCCACTGTGCGCCGAACGAGAAGGGGCGGGGAAATTCAGAAAAAGACCGTCATGGGCGGGCGACGCGGGCGGAGTTTCACGCATGCGCAGGGTATATAAATGGTAAACGAGGTTGTGGTTGCGCGGAGTAAGGACGACCGGAAGTGCCGAACGAATCCTACTAAGGTAAGAAAGAAACTTGGGGCATCAGTGGCCTATACTGGTTCATGATTGTAAAGGCCTATATTGGGGTAAGATTAGGACAGATAAAGCTGACCTACTGTTTTTGTATTGTGTTTTATCTTGCAGAAAGAACTATGCATAAATTACGTGAGCCAGACATTATGCTATTATTCATTGAAAAATACAAGGAAATGCGCAACTTATGGGAGATAAAACATAGTTCATACCACAACACTGTGCTATGAAGGGCAACAATTGGACAATTAGCGTAATATATGAAGACCTGGGTCCCAGAGGCAGACTATACAATGATGAACAATAAGATAAACAACATGAGTAATGCGTACAAAAAACGCTACAAATATGTCCGCACTTCAAGGAGATCAGGAGCAGCAGCAGACAAAGTAGTTCAGCCCAAGCTGTGGTACTACAAGCATCTGCAATTTCTTGACGACCAGATTGAGGCCAGGGAATCACTTTCCACCCTTCCCTCAACCCTTCCTTCCACCCTTCCCTCCAGCGTTCTGCGCATCTTCAGCCAGGTATAGTATTTTCAAACATATTTATTGGCCTCAAACTATTATTGTGAACTAGATGTTATTATTCACAAATGAAATAATGAAATTTAAAAACAAAAAAACAAAAAAACAACACAAAAAAAAAAAAGGGGGCCAGAAATGATTGGTACAGTATCTAAAAAAGCGTAGGTCAGAATGAGACTCTTTTCTATTTATTAACATTCAAATTGCAGCAGTCATGAGATGAAAATTATGTGTGATTGGTTCAACAAAAAAAAACAATGTCCCTTTTTTCTACACAGGATGAGCTCAGCCAGGAGGAAGAGGCTCCGGAATGTGGCAGCCAGGAGGAGGCAGGGGTGAGTGGCAGACAGGAGGAGGCCGGCCCAAGTGGCACTCAGCAGGTCCCAAGGCCAAGTGGCAGCACCCAGTCCCAAGTGGCTCCCCTCCACCTCAGACCCCCCAAAAAATCGGCGGATGACACAGGTGGAGGAGGAGTCACTTACTGTAAGATGATCAGGGACGCTGCTGCCATAATGAGGGCCCCCCTCAACCCTGTTGAGGGCTTTAGCGCCTACCTGGCAGAGAAACTCATGAAACTTGAGGAGGGACAACGTGCCCTCTGTGAGCACCTGATCTATACTGCCATTCACACGGCGGGGAAGGGGCAGCTGACAGAGGGCACACATCTCTGCCATCTGGCCCATCCTTCTCCTCCTCCTCCTGCCACATTACCACAGACAGAGCCACAGCCTGCAAGGGTGCGTGGACGGGGCTATGGAAGAAACGCTGCAGAGAAGTGTGGAGGGAAGGCTACAAGGAAGACCAGAAGGTGATTCCCTGGCTTCAAGCTGCTCTGCCAGAAGTTGCAGTTTGTAGGAGTACCACAGCTTGGGATGATGTATGTCTTTGGCTGCTGCTCCTGATTTCCTTATGTTGTTTATTTTATTGTTCATCAAAGTCATGTCTGCCTTTGGGGTCCAAAGTCAGCATAAATTCCACTAATTTTCCAATTGTTGCCCTTCCTGTTTATTTATTTTATTCCAGAATAAATGGATATTTGATTTAAGAAAAAAACTTGCCTATGTGTTTTTATTTTGAGTAGCAATAACATTTCATAAATACAATGTGTAATTAACAAGGGACACCAACCTCCTTGAGGGTAAAAAAATATAAAAAATATGTTGTTGTGAGAACATGACACCAAAAAAAAATAGGCCACAAGAAACAAAAAAGAAAAAAAGGTATATCTCGATTCTACAAAAAAATTATAATTAGGGAGATCTGGCTTTAAAAAACAGATAACATTATTCATGAGATCACTTGAAACAATAAAGAAATACGTTTGTCAGAACTCTGGATACATTTTTGCAGCAAAAAAAAACATTTTAAACACCATTAGAAAGAAGAAAACAATGCGCTGCATTAAACGAGGCAATAATTTGCAGAATGACGAATGTTCCATTAGAAACGCTAGTTTTACCAAAACGAGCGCTCCCGTCTCATAATTCAGTCTGAGCATGCGTGGGTTTTTTATCCGATGGACTGGCCCATAGACGATCGGAATTTGCTATAGTTTTTTTTTCCATCGGATAAATTTAAAACATGTTCTATTTTTTCACACCGATGGAAAAAAGACCGATGGGGCCCATACACGATCGGTTTGTCCGATGAAAACAGTCCATCGGACTGTTTTCATCGGTAAAACCGATCGTGTCTACAGGGCTTTACACATTGGAGGTTATAATTGTGGGCACTGACACCAGTGCTGAGAGTTAATATTGCAGGCACTGACACCAATGCTGGGGGTTATTATTGCATCATCTGACACCAGTACTGGGTGGTATTATTGCCGTCACAGACACAGCTCATTTCTTTTTGTTTAGCCAGCAGGCCGAAAAAAATGAAATTTCTAAAGGAAAAAAAGTAATTTAAAACTGCTGGCGGCTTTAACCACTTCCTTACTGGGCACTTAAACCCCCTTCGTACCCAGACCAATTTTCAGCTTTCAGCGTTGACGCATTTTGAATGACAATTGCGTGGTCATACAACGCTGTACCCAAATGATATTTTTATCATTTTTTGTCCCACAAATAGAGCTTTCTTTTGGTGGTATTTGAGCACCTCTGCGGTATTTATTTTTTGCGCTATAAACAAAAAAATACAGAAAATTTTGAAAAAAAAACACCATTTTTTTTACTTTTTGCTATAATAAAATCCTATTTTTTTTTTAAAAAACGGTTTTTTTTCTCAGTTTAGACTGATACGTATTCTTCTATTTATTCTTGGTTAAAAAAAATGCAATAAGCGTATAGTGATTAGTTTGCGCAAAAGTTATAGCGCCTACAAAATAGGGGATAGATTTATGACTTTTTTATTATATATTTTGTTTTTACTAGTAATGGCGGTTATCTGCGATTTTTGTCAGGCCTGCGATATTGCGGCGGACATATCGGACACCTTTGACACTATTTTGGGACCATTCACATTTATACAGCGAACAATGCTATAAATATGCACTGATTACTGTATAAATGTGACTGTCAGGGAAGGGGTTAACACTAGGGGGCGATCAAGGGGTTAAATATGTTCCCTGGAAGTGATTCTTACTGTGTGGGGGAGGGGACTGACTAGGGGAGATGACCGATCTGTGTCCCTATGTACAAGGGACACAGCATCGGTCTCCTCTCTCCCTGACAGGACGTGGATCTCTGTGTTTACACACAGAGATCCACGTCCCTCCTCTGTTACAGCCGATCGCGTGTACTTGGCGGACATCGCGGCCGCCAGGCACGCGCATCGGCATCACGTGACACGGCGGGCACAGCTGTTCCCCGCTGCGCGCCCTCGGCGGCACGCGGAGGGGATGTAAACAGCAGGACGTCCAGGGACGTCCACCCGGCACTTGAGAGCCGTGCTGCAGACGTCTTTCGTCTATAGCGCGGGTCTCAAGTGGTTAATGTAATGTCTGGTCCCGGCAATATAGATGGCCACTTTTGAGTGGAACTTCGCTTTAAGCATTACATTTGGAGTGGGGAGTAGGTAAAACTGCATTCAGCCAAGGGGTTGTACTGCCCCCAACTGCTTGTGTTAATGAGCCCTAATGCACAGACCAAAAAAGTGCAGTTAAGCCATGTTTTTGCCGCATGCCAACTGCCCCCACTTTAAGCTGCAATAGGCACCGGACAGGGATGTTTACATGCTGTGGGTGCGAAGCTGTAAATTTACTCAACAAGTAGCAAATGGCAGGTGGCAAGCCCACCGAACGCTACAAATTCAAGTAAATGGGGAAGCAAAACATGCTGTTGCAGGGCAATTGTCTGAAAAAATGGGGCTAAAGCAGGTGGTGAGGAGGCATCACATCGCTTCCTCACCACCTGTCAGTAGCCTCTGGAGCACGATTCGAATACAGGGTACAGAACTGCAAGAGCAGAAGACACCCACCCCCTCCTTGCACTCACTCACCAGATAAAATAGCAGCTCATAGTGAGAGTTCTGGAGGAGGGTAGTAGACTTGCTCTCACACTGAGCTCCCGCTCTCACTGAGGTGTGGGTTCACTGGAGGTGCTGTGGCCGCTAGACATGTGCACTGCCAAAAAAATTGTTTGTTTTCGTTTTAATTCATTTTTTTTTCAGGTCATTCTTTATGGTCGCAATTCATAAATTTGTAAATTCAAAATTCGTAATTTAGAAAATTCTAAAATCCGAAAATAAGAAAGTAAATTCGAAAGAACAAAAATCCGAAAATTATACATAATAACAAACTCACTAATAATAATACTAACTATTAGATTATAGGTATTGGAATTTCCTTTCAAATGTGGCTGTTAGTGAACGTAACTGTAGCGACCCTCTCTCTCCCCCTTGCTTTATCGGTTATGTGGCTGTTGTCTAGGGGTCCCTGGGAGGGAGAGATGAGATACACCACGGCCCATGTCCTCCATAACTAAGAGGTGAAGGCCAGAAATTTGGATCCTGTGCAGGTGTCCTAGAGTCAAGTCCAGTACTTCGTTCCTGACTCCTTTGCTCCTAGTAACCAGAGTTCCACACAGTGAATAGGTCCAACTCAGTTTTATTCTTCTTTCCAAACAATAAACAGTTTCTTCTACTGAGTTATAATGGGGAATAGATCGAGGCACAATCCTTTCCCTTCTGATGCTAACCACTGTGATATCACCAGTGGCGGATAGTCACTGCCACTGACTATGTGAGGTAGAACGTGAATTACCTTCGCTAGCACGACCCCTGTCAGGGGAAGGAGATCCGTCCAAGGGAGAAACAGGAGGCCTCTCTGTCACCAGCTATGCTGCGCCGGACTCTCCAGAGAAGTTCCGCACACCAGTCCTCACAAACTCAGACATGGGCACCCAAGGATTTAGGGCCCCCTCGGATTCCTCCACCCTCGCGGAACTCAGTCGAAGGTACTGAGCCCCAGGCATCTGCCATAGTACCTCACCCCAGGCTAAAGGTGCCTGGGATGGACTCCATCCTCGCTCCGGCCAGGTCAAGGGCACCTAGGCCCGGAACACTGGAACGCCAGCACCCAGGCCGAAGGTGCCTGGGTGCGGCCGCATCCTCCAACTCTGGACTCTGAACTCTGAACCCTGTGGTAAGGGCGTCCGCCCCTTTTATCCCCTCTCCCTTTGCGTCACAGCGGGTTCCCCGCCCCGCTGTACCAGCTCCAGGGGAGGACAAAAAGGTACAGTCTTGCGGTGTGAGTTCAGCCCCGGCCCAGGGCAACAGTGCCACCTGTGGGCCGCAAGGAACCTCACACCACCAGAGTCCTCCAAGAACCAGAAAAATGTCTCGGATACCCTAGCAATCTGTGCATCTGGGTTACAATACCACCCAGATGCCTCCCTTAAATTCAAGTACCGTATATACTCGAGTATAAGCCGACCCAAATATAAGCCGAGGCACCTAATTTTACCACAAAAACTGGGAAACCGTATTGACTCGAGTATAAGCCTAGGGTGTGCCTCACTCTGCCTCACTGTGTCCATGCCTCACTGTGTCCATGACTAGACTGACGTTTAACATGGGAGTCTATGGAAGGGGTGCCCGGCTTTGAAAAATCGGTGCTCCCCGGCCGTAGGTCCCCCAGACAAGAAACTTTGCAAACCTGTAGAGGAAAAGTGGGACTATATGTGTGCCAAGTTTGGGGTCCAGAGGACCTACGGCCAGTCGGTACCGGCTCTCCAAAGTTCGGGAGATCAGGCGGAAAAAGGTGACTCGAGTATAAGCCGAGGGGGGCATTTTCAGCACAAAAAATTGTGCTTAAAAACTCGGCTTATACTCGAGTATATACGGTACCCGCTACATAACGAATACGAATTTATCCGAAGTTACGAATTATCCGAAATAACGAATGCCACATCTAAACAAATGGAACGGAACAAATTAATAACAAATAATAATAATAAAACTTTTTTATTATTATTGTTATTTATTATTATTAATTTGTTCCGTTCCATTTGTTTAGATACGGCATTCGTTATTTCGGATAATTTGTAACGTCTAAAAAATTTGTATTCGTTCACTAGCAGCCAAATTTGGCAGGAAATTCCAATACCTATAATTTAATAGTTAGTTATTATTTCAGATTTTCAAATTTTCGTGTTTTCGGATTTTCGAATTTTGAATTTACGAATATTCAAATGTACGAATATTCAGAAAAATCACAGTGAATTTTTTTGTGCTAGACAGAGCTAAAGAAACTGACAGCCGCAGCACCACCGGTGAATCCACAACTGCTGATTCAGTGAGAGTGGGAGCTCAGTGCGAGAGCAAGTCTCCTCTTCTCCAATCAGTTCTCCTCTGCTCTGCCCAGTTCTCACTCTGACAGCACTGGGGAGGAGCAGTTCAGACCAGGGTAAGCAATGCAGAGACACAATCTACCCATCACCTGGCCACAATCAATGGGTAGATTGCGATCGATGGGTTGCCGGCCCCAGCTACTAAATCTGAAATAATAAAGAAGTAAAGCACTATATTGCAGTCAATTCCAATCTCTTCACCTCTCTTGTTTGAGAAGGTTTTTTTGTTGAAAGATTGTTTATGGCCCGTTTTTTTTATTGGTATCTCTGTCCCTCTTGGAATGTTCTTCCCATCCTGAGTGGTCATCATAACAGGAAACTGTAGGAAATCTAAAATCAAAACAAAAGACAGAAAAATGGGGATAAAACCCCTGAACTATAAATTATTTTAATATTACAAAAATATGGCAGAAAACTTTATAACTCTCTGCCATTGTCATTTGTAGTCAGCGTCCTCCTGAACCGACAAGCACTAACTTACCAAGACCTGCGGTGTGCCTTTGCCTGACTGGTCGGTATACCTGAAAAGAGGGCATAACCTGTGTGGATGGAAGTGTGAAAGTATGACTGAACAAAGTATGACTGCAATAAATGTGGGAACCGGGAGGGTGGGAACCCGGAAAAACCAGCCGACACTGAACTGGCCATGGAGGAGGGCTATATAGCCCCAGACTTCTTCCAACTTGTAGTCAGAGTCCTCCTGAACTGACAAGCACTAACTTACCAAGACCTGCGGTGTGCCTTGGCCTGACTGGTCGGTATACCTGAAAAGAGGGCAAAAGACACATGAGTAGGTGTGAAACAGAAAGTTTTAATGGAAATGAAGATAACAAGATCAATCCAACAAAGAGGCGAACGCCCTAATAACCTCTGCGTGAGGTTCAGGAATATACCTACCAGTGGCGGCCCGTCCATAGGGGGCGCCCGGGCGCCGCCCCCCACCACCCAGGCAGTAAAAAAAAATATCATATATATATATAAAAAAATATATATATAAAAAAAAATATATATATTTAAACATGTCCCTTTAACCACTTCAGATCCGCGCTATAGCCGAAAGACGGCTGCAGCGCGGACCTTAACTGCCGAGTGGACATCCCCAGGACGTCCTTGTATTACACTCTCCCCGCGCGCTCCCGAGAGCGCGCATCAGGGAAAATCTGTGTTGGCCGTGTCCCTTGGACACAGCCAATCACAGATCGTGCTGAATGGCCAATCACAGAGGCCATTCAGCACTCGATCTCACTGCCCAATGAGAGATGATCTCAAATGTAAACATATGAGATCATCTCTCATTGCCGGCTTTCTCTCCTCACACAGAGACAACGTGTGAGGAGATTGAGAGATCTGTGCTGCTGCTGCTGTCAGTTATAGTGAGTGAACACAAATCCACAGTAAAAAACAGTGCCCTCTTGCCAGTCCCATATCTGCCAGTGCCCTCTGCCAGTCCCATATCTGCCAGTGCCCTCTGCCAGTCCCATATCTGCCCGTGCCATCTGCCCATGCCATCTGCCCGTGCCATCTGCCAGTGCCATCTGCCCGTGCCATCTGCCCGTGCCATCTGCAAGTGCCATCTGCAAGTGCCATCTGCCCGTGCCATCTGCCATTAGTGCCACGTATAAGTGCCACGTATCAGTGTCATCAGTGCCACGTATCAGTGCCACGTGTCTTCAGTGCCAACAATGGCTAGAAGATTATTTTCAGCCGAGGAGGCATACAATATTCTTGCGGCCGACGAGAGCAACGGGGAGCTCTCCGATTCGGATTCCTCCGCAAGTTCAGACTATGAGCCTGACTATGAGTCTGACGTGGACTACGAGCCTGTCCTAAGCAGTGGAACACTGACAACCTCAGAAGAGGAGGAGGAGGAGGGCCCGCCCGCCAGACGAAGGCGTTCTGCTGAGGAGGCAGTGCCATCCACCAGCACCGCAGTGCCATCCACCAGCACTGCAGTGCCATCCACCAGGCAAGCAAGGCCACGTACCAGTGGGGTGTCATCTCAGTCCCAAAGGGTTAGGTCCCATGCCAGCCTTCCCTATTCCCTTCAGAACCCCTTGTGGCTTCCTCCTAATTCAGGAGAAGCCAACATTCCCCCTTTCACTGCCCAGCCAGGAGTCCAGGTGGACACAGAAAATTTTGCCCCTATTGACTTTTTCAATTTCATTTTCACTGACGACATGCTTGCATCAATTGTGGCCCAGTGCAACCTATACGCCCAACAGTTCATAGCAAGCAACCCAACGTCCTATTATGCCCGTCCCTACCAGTGGAGAGCCCTTACAGTGGAGAAGTTTAGAATGTTTTTGGGCCTCACATTCTGCATGGGACTAAACGGAAAAAATCAAGTGCGTTTATATTGGTCATCCCGCCCCATCTACCATATGCCCATCTTTTCCTCAGTAATGCCCAGGTCCCGATATCTAATGATTATGAGATTCCTACACTACAACGACAATACCCAGTGCCCTCCCCGAAATGACCCAAATTTTGATAAGCTTTATAAAATTCGGCCGCTACTAAATTATTTTTCCAGTTGTTTACCCCAGACAAACACATATGCGTGGATGAGTCCCTAATAAAATTTTCTGGCAGGCTGGGCATAAAACTATTTATACCCAGCAAAAGGGCCCGCTATGGGGTGAAGCTCTATAAACTGTGTGACCGAGAAACTGGGTATGTGTATGGCTTCATCATATATGAAGGGAAGGACACCGAACTGAACCCCCCTAATTGCCCAATCTACATTGGAACCAGTGGGAAAGTAGTTTGGGAACTCATAAACCCACTTCTGGAGAAAGGCTACCACTTGTATGTGGACAATTTCTATACAAGTTTGCCCCTGTTCCGAAACCTACATAGAATGAAGACTCCAGCATGCGGCACCGTAAGGGCGAACCGGAAGGGCTTTCCTCAAAGCCTGGTCACCAAAAAATTGAAAAGAGGGGAGACGGCGAGTTTGAGGAATGAGGAAATTTTGGCTGTGAAGTTGAGAGACAGAAGAGATGTCTACGTGCTTTCTTCCATCCACAACAATGAATTCGTTGAAATCACCAGGAGGAATGGCCAGATACAAAAACTCAAATGCAACTACGATTACAATAAGTTCATGGGGGGTGTCGACTTCAACGACCAGATGCTCGAACCCTACCTTTCCACAAGAAGAACATACCAGTGGTATAAGAAAGTTTCCATTTATTTATTTAATTTGGCCATGTACAACTCATATGTAATATATAAAAAATCCACTATAAGACCCAAATCCTTCCTTTTCTTCCAGGAGGAAATCACCACTGCCCTTATATACCCGAACAGCCCACCAGTAAACATTAGATCCGATGTCATTAGCCGACTCTCTGAGCGCCACTTCCCAGATAAAATCCCTCCCAGACCAACAGGCCAAAAACGCCAGAAAAAATGCCGGGTGTGCTCCAAAAGAGGAGAGAGAAGAGACACCATTTATTATTGTTCCCAATGTCCTTCAGAACCAGGCCTCTGCATGATTGATTGTTTCCGCCGTTACCATACCAAAATAAATTATTAGTTCACTTCCTGCCATTTATCTTTACACCCCTTATGCATCTGCTTTCTCTGTAACTGACCCTGGCTTGTTATTCGACCACGCTTCTGCCTACCGATTCTGTTTATACCTCTGCCTGATCTGGAACTGACCCTGGACTGTTATTTGACCACGCTTCTGCCTACCGATTCTGTACATACCTCTGCCTGATCTGGAACTGACCCTGGAATGTTTGACCATGCTTTTTGCCTGCCTCTTGGACTGATCTTTTACCCTGCCAGTGGACTAGTGGGATTCATAACACAGGGGTCTCACATATGTGAGGGGCTCCAGAATTGTTTTTCTGGATGAAGAAAACAATTGTTTTTGTTTTCTCATTCCTAGATTAGGGTCTGGAGACTCGGAGGCTTCAAAGAGATTTGGGTGGGAGAAGCCTCTACCCCTGTCCCCATTCAGTCCTGAACGAGGCCCTACTTCTGCCTGCTGCCTGTAGGACCTATGCCACCATGCCTCTGCCTGTTGCATGAACTGACCACACCACATGGACCTGCCTACTATCAGGACCAATATTTTGGCACTGCTGACAATCTCTGCTTGCACTGACCCTGGACTGTATATAACAAAAAGACTGTTAACTATTGGAGTACTGCAGAATGCTCACCAGCTGCCTGTACGAACTATGGACAGTATTCCTGCCTGTTGCCTGGACAATTGCATTCGCTTTTGCTGACCAAGTCCCTGCCTGTTGCCTGGACCAGTGCTATCCTCCTGCGGACAACTGCGCTTCTAAAACAGGTAATCTTTTGTTTACCATTTGCTCAGCAGAATGTATTTTGGGGTGTAATTCTTGGTATGTGAATGTTATGTGTCCCTAGAACACCTGATGGTGTTCCTTGCATTTTGGGCCACTGTATGTGGCCAGGCTGTGTAAAAGTCTCACACATGTGGTATCGTCATACTCAGGAGGAGTAGCAGAATGTATTTTGGGGTGTAATTTTTGCTATGTGCATGCTATGTGTTGGAAATATCTTATAAATGGACAACTTTGCGTAAAAAAAATGCGTTTTAATTTTTTTCCCACATTTTCCCAAAACTTCTGGAAAAAAATGAAACGTTCAAAAAACTCATTATGCCTCACAGATTATACATTGGGGTGTTAGCTTTCCAAAATGGTGTCACTTTGTGGGTGTTTCCATTGTCCTGGTGCTCCAGGGCCTTCAAAAGTGTAATAGGTGGTTGAGAAATGAGATGTGTAATTTATGCTCCTAGAATGCCTCATGGTGCTACTTCAATGTTGGGCCTCTGTATGTGGCCAGGCTGTGTAAAAGTCTCACACATGTGGTATCGTTATACTCAGGAGGAGTAGCATAATGTATTTTGAGGTGTCATTTTTGCTATGTACATGCTATGTGTTGGCAATATCTTATAAATGGACAACTTTGCGTAAAAAAATTGCGTTTTCATTTTTTTCCCGCATTTTCCAAAAACTTCAGGAAAAAAATGAACCATTCAAAAGACTCATTATGCCTCATAGATTATACGTTGGGGTGTTAGCTTTCCAAAATGGGGTCACTGTGTGGGCGTTTCCATTGTCCTGGTGCTCCAGGGCCTTCAAAAGTGTAATAGGTGGTTGAGAAATGAGATGTGTAATTTATGCTCCTAGAATGCCTGAAGGTGCCATTTCAATATTGGGCCTCTGTGTGTGGGCAGGCTGTATAAAAGTCTCACACATTTGGTATCGCCATACTCAGGAGGAGTAGCAGAATGTATTTTGGGGCGTCATTTGTGGTATACACATGCCATGTGAGAGAAATAACCTATTACAATGACAATTTTGTGGAAAAAATAAAAAAATTAAAATAAATCTTCATTTTGCAAAGAATTGTGGGAAAAAATTACAACATCAAAAACCTCACGATGCATCTTACTAAATACCTTGGAATGTCTAATTTAAAAAAGGGGTCATTTGGGGGGTATTTGTGCTTTGCTGGCTTGTTCGGGTCGTAAGAAATGAGATAGGCCACCAGTACATTAGGTGTGATCAATTGTTTATGATCCGCACCACAGCTTGTAGACTCTATAACTTTCACAAAGACCAAATAATATCCACTAATTTGGGTTATTTTTACCAAAGATATGTAGCAGTATAAATTGTGGCCAAATTTTATAAAGAAAAATTCATAATTTGCAAAATTGTATCACATAAACTAAAAAAAACCCTTTTTTTTTCAAAATTTGCCGTATTTTTTTCATTTATAGCGCAAAAAATAAAAAACCCAGAGGTGATCAAATACCACCAAAAGAAAGCTCTATTTGTATGAAAAAAAGGACAGAAAAATCATTTGGGTACAGTATTACATGACTGAGTAATTGTCATTCAAAGTGTGAGAGCACTGAAAGCTGAAAATTGGTCCGGGCACGAAGGGGATTTAGTGCCCAGTTGTCAAGTAGTTAAGATGAAAAAAAAAAAAAATAAGTCCTTATGTGCACTGTGTCCGGGCGCCAGGCACAGTGCTATATGGGAAACGCCACGTCAATGCAATCACGAGATTGCAGACGAGGCGCTTCATTTGCGGCTAAAAACTTGTTCTGTGGCGCGTTCGAGCGCGCCACTAGCTTCCGGTGCGATGGACTGGCCACTGCATAGAGCCATAGACAATCACCGCCCTGGGAAATGGGCGGTGCTTTCTGTTCTAGTACCAACGTCAATCAAAGTACACGAAGTAACGTCGGCACTCGGCAGCTCAGCTGAACGTGCAAGCGTGAGCCCCCCCCCCCCCGCTTATTACTTTTTTTTTTAACTACATGGCCGGCGGGAGCAGCGCTCCCCCCCTTATTATTTTTTTTTCAAACTACATGGCCGGCGGGAGCAGGAGCAGCGGCACCCCCCCCTCTTGTATTCAGACAATATTTACTTATCACGTAATGTAATGTCCCTAAAATTCTTCTTAACCCTCTAATAGTGTGTGGCCAATATGTAGCCTATAAAGCCCTGTTCACATTTAGGGATTTGCCGCGATTCTGCCAGTGTTTTCAAATCGCACTTCAAAGCTGGCAAAACAGCAAAACACAGCATGTATGTTTGTGTGACAATTATTTTTAATGCCACCAAAATGCGGTGCCATTCTGCTGCAATTGTTGTGCGATTTATCACGTGGCAATCGTGGCAAAGCTTGTCGCCCAAAGTAAACCCCTGCTCCTTTTGGAGCGACAAGGTTGAAGCAATGCAGTTTGCTGGGCAATAAATTGTGCCACAATCATGGCAAAACCTTACAGTATTTTGGTGCCTTTAAAAATGAATGGCACACACACATGCATGCTGTGTTTTGCCAGCATTGCGGTGCAATCTGGAATCGCAGGCAGAATCATGGCGGTTCCGCCCACAATCCCAAATCGCTAGATGTGAACGGGGCCTTAGCCACATGCACTGTGTGTAAGGATGGCCATACACTTTGCAAATTTGCTCTGGTTTGAGATTTAAATGACCAAAATTCACTCCATGGGTGGCCCTGTCCAGTGGCGGCCCATCCATAGGGGGCACCCGGGCGCCGCCCACCCCCCCAGGCAGTCAAAAAAAATATATTAAAAAAATATATATATAAAAAAAAATATTTAACCACTTCCCTACCGCCCATAGTCAAATGACGTCAACAGATGGGATCTCCCATCCTGAGTGAACGGGAGAGAATCGTCCGGCGCCGGTGGTGGGTCACGTGACGAGCATAGAGATGACTGGTGACCAGATGGTCACCAGTCATCTCTATGACCGTCGGAGGACCGGGCGCGATGTGATGACGTCACGCCCGGGTCTTCAGATGTAAACAAAGCCGCGATTCCGCCTAGGAAACATGAGATCAGTGACATTTTTTTCACGATCTCATGCTTTCCGTCTGGATGAGAGATGTAGGGTCTTATTGACCCCGCATCTCTCAATAAAGAGGACCTGTCACAAACATTCCTATTACAAGGGATGTTTACATTCCTTGTAATAGGAATAAAAGTGATCGAAAAAAAAAAAAATGTAAAATAAGTGTAAAACAAAATAAAAATAAGTAAAATAAAAAAGAAAATAAAAAAAAATTAAAACGCCCCTGTCCCCGGTAGCTCGCGATCAGAAGTGAACGCACATGTAAGTCCTGCTCACGTATGTAAACGCCGTTCAAACCACATATGTGAGGTATCGCCACGTGCGTTAGAGCGAGAGCAACAATTCTAGCACTAGACCTCCTCTGTAACTCTAACCTGGTAACCTGTAAAAAAAATTAAAGCGTCGCCTATGGAGATTTTTACATACCGAAGTTTGGCGCCATTCTATGAGTGTGCGCAATTTTAAAGCGTGACATGTTGGGTATCTATTTACTCGGCGTAACATCATCTTTCATATTTTACAATTAAATTGGGCTAACTTTACTGTTTTGTTATTTTTTAATTCATAAAACCATTTTTTTTCCAAAAAAAAGGCGTTTGAAAAAAAAACATATATAATGTTTGGGGGTTCTGAGTAATTTTCTAGCAAAAGAATGATGATTTGTACATGTAGGAGAGAAGTGCCAGAATAGGCCCAGTATTGAGGGGGTAAGAAAAGCCCTATATTGAAGTGGTTAAACATGTCCCTTTAAGAAAAAAAAAAAGTCCTTATGTGCACCGTGTCCGGGCGCCGGGCACAGTGCTATATGGAAAACGCCACGTCACCCCCCCCCCCCCCCAGCTTATTACTTTATTTATTTTTTAATTACATGGCCGGCGGGAGCAGCGGCACCCCCCCTTATTTTTTTATTTTTTTAACATTACAAGGCCGACGGGAGCAGCGGCACCTAACACCCATCCCCACCCCCCGCCTTAGTACTTTGTCATGTAGTTAGCCTGCTTTTGGCTTTCTTTGTGTTACAAAAAGACATGATGTGTAGTATGTATCTGGTTGGAGTATAATATTATAAGCATACTGTATGTTGGTAAAAAAAAATTATTAACTGCTTTGCCCATTAACTTGCAGATCATTATGTTCAAAATGCATTGCAGCTGATAAGCCAGTCCAGTATGTAGTTATGTTATTAAGGTTTAAAGTCTCTCGAATTAAAACTGTAAGCATGGATTCATTAAAAATAGACATGTATTCGTGGAGGGGAATAGGGTGATGGATAAACAACCTTCACATCTATTCAGCCAAGCAGCGGCACTCAAAGCCCCCCCCCCCTGCTTAACAACTTACTTTTAACATTAGGTGGTCGGCGTCAGCAGCGGGCCCTCCCCCTTACCCCGCTTATTCATTTTTTTTAACGCCAGGTGGTCAGCGGCAGCAGCGGATCCCCGCCCACTTATTAATTTATTTTTGACATTCTGTGGTCGCTGGCAGCAGCGGTTCCTGATGCTGGGGCTATATACTCTGTCCTGTGATGCTGGGGCTATATACTCTGTCCTGTGATGCTGGGGCTATATACTCTGTCCTGTGATGCTGGGGCTATATACTATGTCCTGTGATGCTGGGGCTATATACTATGTCCTGTGATGCTGGGGCTGTATACTCCTGACACTATGAGTGGAAGCAAGTGGAATACAGGGGAAGGAGTTTAGTGGATTCTATAAGGGGTGTGGCTTATGAGAAGTGGGAGGGGCCAAACATGGAGGGGCGGGGTCTTGCACCCCCCCATCCTAAAACTTCACCAGCCGCCACTGGTACCTACTAAAACAGTAGGACCTCCATCGTCCCATGTGTTTGATAATGAAAGGAGGCACCCCCTGATTAATCCTAAAAGAGTGGCCGGTAAACAGTTTTACATTCAAGCTTAACCTCCCGAACAGGATCCTAACATGAGCCATGAACTGTTTGGAAGTAAGAGGATCTGAGGGGAATAGCAATAAAGGGTTGTCCAGCGGGGATGTGGCCAGAAACCTAGAAAGTGCGTCAAGTACCTTGATCGGACACCACCTGCTATTAGTACTGTAATACTTGACCACAAAACCCTGGCCTACCTGTCTAGTTTTGTTATTGTTGAGCTGTAGTGCGAAGTGATCAATACCCCTGCTGAGACTGCCTTTGGACAGGAAAGGTGCAAGGCTACTGACCCGCGAAACCTCCCCTGCTCTGAGGAAGCCAAAGAAACTTAAATACATGGCTGCCTTGATCACCAGACTGGAACCTACACCAAAAGGGGATGATGACAGCAAATCCGAAATATCCCGGACCATCTGGCCGGTAACAAGCAGTCTTGATGCCTGTGCTTCACCCTGCGACTTCAAAATACCCCTCAACAAGGCCTTGAGCAGCAAAAATGGACGGACTGGAAGGGTCTAGCAGAGTCTTGAAGTGTTGTACACCTGAAAGATATGACTTAATAGTACTGGCGGACAATGACAACTCGTTATGGCAATAGGCCGCAAATGCCATAACAAATCTGAGGAACCGGCTTGCCCACCCGCTACGCTTCCGGGTGCTGCAAGAAAAAATGATCAAATTTGAAACGAGACAAAGCATCGGCCGCCCTATTGCAATCCCCACTGATAAATTCCCCCTGAAAATGGAACCTGTACGTCAAACTTAACCAAGTCAACCTCCGCATGAAGGACATGATGGCCAGGGACGCTGACCTGCCTTTGTTGATGATGTTAGCTGTGACCAGATTGTCAGTAAAGAAAATGACAGATCTTCCTGCCCAGTCTGGCCCCGAAGTGACAGCTGCTGCCACAATTGGGTACACTTCAAACAACGCTGAAGTCTGCGCAAATTTAGGCAAATGGAAAACTTCCCGGGGCCAACAGCTAGCCAGCCATTCAGCACCGCATATGGCCGCAAACCCCGCTGATGCTGCTGCATCAGTGAAAACCCTGGGTGATGAGCTAGTAGGCTGAGGAATAAGCAACGAAATGCCATTCCAGTCCTAGTCATGCTGAACTAAGCGGTTTAACCAAACAGGAAGACTTGGGATGTGCCCTAAAGCAATTTGAACAAACGTGCAGGAGCCTACACTGATTATAATTGCAGCCAGCATTATTGAAATTATTACATACCTGCGATTTGCCTAAGATATGGATGGGTCTACCCAACTTGTCCACCTGCCCGGAAGGTCCCGTGCGTCCCATGGAGGACGCACCGGCCATCTGCTTACTAACCCCTGACGGACCCAGGACCTCAACTATAGGACACCACGCAGAGGTGTGAGCAGAGGACTGGCAAGTGCTGCATACTGGGGATTTCTGATTGGCAAAGTGTCTGCAGAACAATTCCATGTCCACATTACTCCAACACATAACCACTTGGAACTGAGCCCACGTGGCCGCCACCTTGGCTGAGAAAGACCAGTGGTAGTCATAGAAACTGCAACCTCTGTACTTGTGCGCCAGATCTACCACCTTGTGCATGTACAAATCTAACTCCACCCTCCTGTCAGGACTGACTGAACAAATGATATCACAGAAGATGCCGAAGGCTAGAACAAATTCCGCCACATTAAACTTGCGGTTGAGCCTGGGATCTTTGGTCTTCAGGACAACCGACACTTCCCTGCAAGCATAAGATTTATTTTCCGTGATATGTTGGGAAGCTATCAGAAGGGAGGCCAGATTCACGTCCTTCCCTTCCAATATGTCCTTCCTCAAGTTGGCAGGAATGAAATGAGCCGGAGATACCGACGGGAATGTCGCTAAAGGAAATGGCCATATTTCCTGCGGGAGCACTAGGAAGAACTGGTCGCTCGGGGTACAGGTGACACCTGCGCACTGGCCACATGTGCCTCTACTGCCTCCATCCTGTCCTGCATCTGAGACATGGAAGTGGAAAGTGTATTCAACAAGGCATGGATTTGCGTAAGCGAATTGTGCACCGACACCTGACTCAAACTGTCAGCAGGGAGGGGCTGCGCTGGACTAGGGAACAATAATCTAAAAAGTTCTGCTTTCCTGGCCGTGGCCGGAAACGAAATGCCCCTATGACGAAGCTCCGCCGTGAGCCTGGGCACAGTCCAACTTCTCAATGACGGGGTGCTGCCGTGCTCCGAACCCCCAGTAAGGGATGGAGGAATAAATGCACACTCATCGCTTTCTGATGTGTGACATGGTTGAATCTAAGACGAAAAACAACAAGAAATATTTTGAGGAAAAAATCCATGCAGACCCTCCAACCCCCCCTACCCCCCTCTGAACAGCCTAATAGCAATGTGGGTGCAGTAATGTGCCAAACAGCGCGTGAATGAAACCTGATGCGCAACCACCCTACGTGAATGAACTGAGCGAGCCCGAGCAACCTGTGGCGCTAAGACAGGTAATTAACAACGAACACTCAGGGCTACGTTACCCACAGAGCGTGGTGGGTATGGAAATGAGAGTAGGACGTGAACGTGCAACGTATAACGTATGATCATCGGCCGAGAACCTGTATTGACACTAAAGCCTCATACACACGGCCGAGAATCTCGTCGTAAAAAACACGTCGTTTTTTTTGACGAGATCCTTGGACAAGAAACGTGTCCCGGCCGAGTGTACACACGCTCATTTCAAAGAACCCGCGGTTCTTTGAATGGAGCGAACGCGGTGACGTAATTGAATATGACGAGCATGCGCTCGTCACATTCGATGCCGTCGCCGCCATCTTTGTACACCCTATCCTATGCCTAGGAAGCTACCGCGCATGCGTCTAAGTCATTTCGAGCATGCGCGGGCTTCCCGGAGGACAGGTAAGTGTACACACACACAATTTTCTCATCGAGAAACAGGCTGACGAGAATCTCGACGAGAAAATAGAGAGCAGGTTCTCTATTTTCTCGTCGAGATTCTAGTCGGTTTTCTTGACGAGAAACCATACACACAAACGAATTTCTCGGCAAGAAATCTCTGCCAGCAAGTTTCTTGCTGGTTCTTGCCGAGAAACTCGGTCGTGTGTACGAGGCTTGACAAGTGAATTCTGGCCAGTGAAGATCTAAAGACGTGATAGATCCTGACCTGTGTACTGACTACAAGCCCCGTGAATAAAAAATTATATGCAGGCACCTGCAGATTTTGCGTAAGAGCTGGGAATGACACGAACGAATGACCTGCGAGATGAAACACCTACAAATGGTAAAACGACAGACAGAGAAAACCAACTGAAAAACCCTAAACCTGTAAAGAAATGAACCAATGAAACCCCTGTCATGCTGACTGTCCCCCCCCCCCCACTACCCCTACCAACCCTGAACGCACCTGACGTTTGCGAGAAAATGCAAGGATTCCTGTGAACAAAAACACCTATACAGGAGCAGAACCTGAAAATAAACATGACAGATAAAAGAAATGACCATATGAAAAAGAAAAAATGGCACCCATACATACCGTGACAGCACAAACCCATGAAAGAGAGAGTTTGCACTGGACTGCTCCCCCTGAAAGATGCATGCCCACACCTGCAGACCCACACTGTACCCCGTGACAGCGACAGATCCTGTTCTGGTGGCCCCTAGCCCCCCCCCACCCCCCCATGCCTGTGACCCCTTGCCAGGTACCAGACACATGGTGAATGCACACCATCCCCCTGAGCACAGCATCCTGACTAGAACAATGGGCACCATTAGCAGTCCTGACGCCCCCTATCCCCCACCAGCTCTGAACATACCTAACCAGGCCAACCCTGCACATGCCAAACGTCCCCCTATCAGCCTGCAACCCAGCCCCCCCAGATGACATGTGGTACACTACCGTAAGTGAGGCATCCATGATGCTGCCCAGCCGGCCGACCGACCGACCGCGGCATCCGACCATGTGCCGTCCGCCCCCGCACCCACCAAGCCAACAGAGTGGCCCCACACCTACCTTCCGCCCACCAGAAAGAGCACAAACACCATGAGGTGCCGCGGTGCACGGAGATCCCCTGAACGAAAAAACAGAAGTGAATCGAACCGGAAATTACTGGCCGTGGAGGAGGGCTATATAGCCATGGACTCCTCCGGCCAGCCTTCCAACTTGTTCCCTACCACATTCATACCAAAATCTGGTTCTGGTAAACCTTCCCTTAATGTTTTACAATTGTTTCTTAGGGCTTATGCACACTGCATCTCAATTTAAAGAAGCGGCTCCCACAGGCTTTTGAAGTTTTTTGAGCTTTTTTTTTCTGCCTGGAAACTCCCCTCCATGTTTGCCAATGTGTCCATGTACACAATGTTTTTTTTCAGGAATTTACAGGCATGTGCTCTTATAGGCAGAAAAAACCCCCACCAAACTTGCATTTTTGAGAGGAGCTTTCGAACAGAAAAGATGCCTAAGTGCCCAAGAAAATGCACAGAAAAGCTTGAAAACACACAAAAAAATGGAAAAATTAGCTGAGGGGAGGCTTTGTGAAAAAAAAAACGCTTATGCTCAAAAAAGCTCAGAGAAGCTCAATAAAAACATGCAAAAAGCACAAAAAAAACCAAGCTTTTTCAAGCTTTTGTAGGCAGAGTTCCAGACCGCCCACTGCACATTTACTGCGGCAGGGCAGCCCGGCTGCGTGAAAAAATGTACCTGTATGTTGCTCGCGCCCTTGGGTAGGGGGCGCACGCACCCGCAAACCCGGCTGTGATCGAATTTGTTTCAGAACTGATCAATCTACAGGTCCAGGCCAAAGGTTTATGGTCTGGACCTGCTAATTGGTTCTGATGAATCACAGAACGTCCTATGCCTGAATAATGTAAACACAGGCACAGGAAACTATGCAATCTCCTCTCCTGGAGCCTTTTTCGGTTCTAGCGTGAGAGGAGATAGCATCAACCTTGAGTATAAGCACTACGACACCAGTACACATAGTTAGGCACATTTAACCCCCTGATTGCCCACCTAGTTAACCCTTTTACTCCCTGTCACGGTGTCACTAAGTAGAGTGTACAGATTTTTTACTGATCACTGTATTGGTGTAACTTGTGACGCTAAATAGCGTTAGGGGCAGTTAGCGTCAGTCCCAGATAGGTTCAGGGTACCCGCCATATATTCCCTAATAAAGTTTAACCCCCTGATCACCCCCAGTTAACCCTTTCACTCCCTGTTGCAGTGTCATTAGTACAGTTTACAGATTTTTTTTCTGATCACTGTATTAGTGTCACAAGTGACACTAGTTAGCATCAGCGTCAGTCTTATACAGCGTCAGGGTCCCACCACATATTCGCTAATAAAGTTTAACCCCCCCCAGTTAACCCTTTCATTTACTGTCACAGTGTCATTAGTACAGTGTACAGATCTTTTCTCTGATCGTTGTATTAGTGTCATGGGTGACGCCAGTTAGCGTCAGCGTCAGTTAGTGTCAATCCCAGACAGTGTCAGACAGTGTCAGACAGCGTCAGATTTTAAACATTGATTTCCAGTAACACTAACACACACTATACACAAATCAATATCTTTGATCAGATCAGAACTGTACTAGCGTCCCCAAAAGTATAGTGTTCCCAAAAACACAGGGTTAGCGGGATCAGACCAATACCTGCCAGCACCTGCGTTTAGCCCCCCCCCCCCCAAACAAATGCAGTATCAGTAGATCACTGTCACTTCCGATATCAAGAGGGATTTCTACACTGACACCAATGTAATAGGAGCATTTACACCAACTACCAGTGTAAGGGAAATATACAACGACCTTCATGTAAGGGGGAATTTACACTGACAACCATTGTCGAGGAGATTTGTACTGACCACTAATGTAAGGTGACACTTTTACATCGACCACCAATGTTAGGGGGATTTACACTGACCACCAATGTAAAGGGGGATTTACACTGACCACCAGTGTAAGGGCAATTTTGCACTTACCACCAATGTAAAAGTAAATGTACACTGATCACCAATGTAATGGGGGATTTTACATCAACTGCCAATAAAGGGGGATTTCTACACTGGCCACCAATGTAAGGGGGATTTACACTCATCACCAATTTAAAAGGGCTTCTACATAGACAACCAATGTAAGGGAGGACTCGACCACAGATGCAAGTTTGGATTTTTTTACCAATTACCAATATAAAGAAGAGTTTCTACACTGACCACCATGGTAATGGGGATTTACATTGACCACTAATGTAATGGGGATTTACACTGACCACTAATGTAATGGGGATTTACACTGACCACTAATGTAATGGGGATTTACACTGATTACTAATGTAGGAGGAGCATTCACAGTAACCACCAAGGTAAGGAGGGATTTACACTGACCACCAATGCAAGGGAAACATTCAAACTGGCCACTAGTGTGAATGAAAGGATTGTGGATCAAGCCCCAATGTAAAGAAAAGCCCCGAGCAAAAAGACAGAATGCCATAGGCGCAGGGCTGGGCATGACTGAGTGAACAGAGTATGTAATAAGAGGGTATTAACTATTGGCTAATGGAAATATAGAGGGGAGGGGAGAAGGCTAGATAAAAGGAAGAACCCGCCCCTCTGAGTTAACATGGGCAGAGGCCGCTACACGTGGCGAGGATTGGCTCCGGGAGACCCTGGGGCTGATGCTGTCGGGTCCGTCTGGATCAGCAGGTACCGTGGGGAGAGAGGATGGCGAGCTCGCAGGGTCGGGACCACAGCGTGGGTTATCGGGGGCTGCGGTGTCCGGGCATCCCCCCCGGGCATCCCCCCTCGGCCGAACATCATGGGCTGGTGCAGGCGGGTTCGGGAATGAGGGAGCCAGAGAGAGATGACGGCGGTGCTGGGGAACAGCGTGTTGGCAAGTCGGCTAAACGATCGGTGTGCAGGTCTGGTGCGTGGAGGATGGATCGATCGGGTGCAGGACCCTCGGCTTCCAGGGACAAGTCGCCTGGTGAGCTTTCTTCTGGTGGTGAGGAGCAGTCTGGTGTGCCGTCGGAGGGGGAAGTGTGCAGCTCGGAGTAGGATCGGAGACCCGGATGGTCGGTGGCAGCGGTGGAGTCGAGTCGATCGGCTGGTGGGATTTCTTCCAGGCAGCCCGGTAAGTCATTTTTACTTACTCATTCTGGGGGTGGTGGCCAGGTGATCGGTTCCAGGTTCTATGGTATGCTAGGCCTGCTGGGGGTGAGGGTTTAGCGGTGCAGGTGCTGGATCCAGGTAGTGGGCAGGCTGGGGGGTTACGGTCCCTGATGGGGGAGGTGCACGGCTGGATGGGCTGCAGGTTTTTTTTCTTGAGGGTATCAAGTCCTTGGTCAGCCAATTTGAGAGGGGGGATGGTGGGCAGGTCGGCCCGGCAGTGGCGTGGGTTCTGCCGGCGGGGCCCATGACTGCGGTGGTAGCGCCAGTTTCCACCTGCGTCGACTACTGCGGTGGGGGGTATCGGTAGGGGTGGCTACCGTGGCTTTGGGGGCCACACAGATGGGTAGCGCGGTGGAACAGGCAGCACGGCAGGATATGTTTAGGTTGGCTGATGCTGCAAAATGTGAGGTGTATGTGTGTTATGAGGCACCGCTGGGAGCACACCTGAAACCTGAAGTGAGGGAGAAGATATGGAAAGGTGAGTATGTGGAGATGTTCTCACTGTTACCATTGAAAAGTTTCACCTGGACAGGGTTAAGCCAGATGATTCTAGACAGGAGGATGAGGAGAAGAGGAGATACAGGCTTATCCCACGGACGTTTGCAAATTGGCTGCAGGCGTTCGCCGTCATGGCCAGTGTTATAGGATAGAAGAATCTGGAGCACTGTTCAGCACTATTTGGCTAGCAGGACTCCATTGGAGAGGCCTACAGGGTGTACGGGGGCATGGAGTGGCTCCGATATGACGAACAGTTCAGACAGAGGAGAGCAGTGCGGCCAGATCTACTGTGGGATAATAAGGACATCAGCTTATGGATGCGGTGGATGACCTCGCCGAGGGCTCCTAGTCAGTTTTTTCAGGAGGGTCGTGCCGGAGGCGCTGGGCACAAAAAGGGAGGACTCCAGTGATGGTGGAAAGGAGGCGGCTGTTTCTCGGTCAGTATCCGGACAGGGGGGCGGCCAGATTGTTGGATCGGGGGTTTTTTCAGAGGGATTTCACATTACATGTTCCTTGCAGGTTATCCCCCCGATCTCGTGCAATTTGCTGTCGGCCATGCAGCAGCCTGCTACGGTCGCAGAGAAACTGCTCAAGGAGGTTACTTTAGGCCGCATGGGCGGTCCTTTCCCTTTCCCCCTTTGGAGAATTTGGTGGTCTCCCCGCTCGGGGTTGTCCCCAAGAGGGAGCCCAACAAGTTCCGCCTCATTCACCACCTGTCTTTTCCGAAGGGTGGGTCGGTCAATGACGCGATTGATCCGGAAGCATGTACAGTCAGTTACACTTGCTTTGATGCTGCAGTGGGCTGGGTTTGCCGGTACGGGCAGGGGGCGTTGATGGCAAAAGCCGACATAGAGGCGGCGTTTAGATTGTTGCCGGTTCACCCTGATAGCTTTCACCTCCTGGGGATGTCATTGGGACAATGCGTTCTATGTGGATAAGGGTTTACCTATGGGATGCTCCATATCGTGCGCATTGTTCAAACAGTTCGGCTCATTTGTGGAATGGGTTGGCAGGGATGTGTCGGGGTGAGTTCAATTATTCACTACTTGGGACGATTTTCTGTGTGAGGGTCCGGCCTCATCCAGGATCTGCGCGGTGCTCCTGGCCACCTTGGAGCACATTGCGGAGCAGTTTGGGATCCCTTTGGCGCCTGGGAAAACTGAGGGACCTCGCACGGCTATCACATTTTTGGGCGTTGTCCTGGATTTGGAGGCCATGGAGTGCCGCCTACCATTGGACAAGTTGGAGGCTCTCAAGGGGGAGCTGAGAGTTATGGTGGGGCTGAGTAAGGTGCAGCTTAGGGTGTTGTAGTCGCTGCTGGGAAAACTCAATTTCGCGTGCCGCATCCTGCCAATGGGCAGGGTGTTCTGCCGACGGCTGTCGGCTGGCATGGCTGGGGTATGGTCTCCCACACATTTGTGAGTTTGGGCAGGGAACACAAGGCTGACTTGCAGGTTTGGCATTCATTTCTGGAGTCCTTCAATGGGAGGGCGGTAGGGAGGTCCGGCCCAATTAGCAATTTTGTTTCGAACTGTACACGGATGCAGCTGGGGGGTCAGGTTTTGGGGCTTTCTTTCAGGGAAAGTGGAGTGCGGGCCCCTGGTCTCAGGCATGGATTGATGCTGGTTTTTACCAAGAACTTGGTCCTGCTGGAACAGTTCACCGTGGTACTGGCAGTGGAACTGTGGGGGGTTTGTTTCAGAGACTTAGAGGTGCGGTTTCGCTGGGACAACCTGGGGGTGGTGCAGGTCATTAACAAGGTGTTGGCATCCTCCCCCCCCCTGTGGTGCGGCTGCTGCGCCATCTGGTGTTGAGATGATTGCAGCTCAATGTGTTTGTGTATGCGGTACACCTGCCGGGGGGGGACAATGTCATTGCTTATGCGCTGTCTCGCTGTCAGTGGGACAGGTTACGAGAGTTGGCACCAGGGTGTTTTGGTCTTTGGGGGAGAATGAAGTTCCTCAAAAAAGCAAGTGGTCAGGACCTATCGGTGGTATGGGTTCTGAGAGGGTATTCCAGCTAACAGGAGTTTAGCTGGAAGAGTTTGATAATGGGGGCACGGCGGTCAGTGGTCGTCTCTGAGCAGCTGGTCGGCTTGAGGCCTATGACCATTTAAGTTACCGCAATGTCACGAATGGAGTTCCTCAAAAAAGTGAGTGGTCAGGACCTATCGTGGTAGGGGTTCTGAGAGGGTATTCCAGCTAACAGGAGTTTAGCTGGAAGAGTTTGATAATGGGGGCACTGCGGTCAGTGGTCGTCTCTGAGCAGCTGGTCGGCTTGAGGCCTATGACCATTTAAGGTACCACAAGGTTACGAATGGAGTTCCTCAAAAAGCAAATGGTCAGGACCTATCGGTGGTCTGGGTTCTGAGAGGGTATTCCAGCTAACAGGAGATTAGCTGGAAGAGTTTTGATAATGTGGGCACTGCGGTCAGTGGTCGTCTCTGAGCAGCTGGTCGGCTTGAGGCCTATGACCATTTAAGGTACCGCAAGGTTACGAATGGAGTTCCTCAAAAAGCAAGTGGTCAGGACCTATCGGTGGTATGGGTTCTGAGAGGGTATTCCAGCTAACAGGAGTTTAGCTGAAAGAGTTTGATAATAGGGGCACTGCGGTCAGTGGTCGTCTCTGAGCAGCTGGCCGGCTTTAGGCCTATGACCATTTAAGGTACCGCAGTGTCACGTGGGTTGCTATAGGAAATAGTATATTGATACGATTAATATTATTATTGGTGCTGTCCTTCTCATTGGCGTTCTTTGGAGCATTCCGGATAGGGGGGTTGGTCAGCCCGTCCAAAGCGGTGCACGGGGGGTTGCTGGCTTGCGATGTGTTTTGGACGGAGGCCGGGGTGTCACTGGCGCTTAGAAAGTCTACGACGGACCAGGTGGACAGAGGTAAGTTGGTACAGGTTTTCCGGTTCCAGGTTCTATGGTATGCCCTGTAAGGGCTGTTAAGGGGTATTGGGAGGTTCGCCCGCCCAGTGTGGTTTCTTTTTGATGCACAAGGACGGGACCCCCCTTTCAAGATATCAGTTTATTACGGTATTCCGAAAGTGCCTTCGGGCGTTGGGAATCCGTGATGAGCAGTTTTTTCCACTCACTCCTTCAGGATAGGGGCAGCTACAGAGGCGGCCAGATGTGGGATAGACGAGGAAGCTGTTAATGAGGTTACGCCGGTGGGAAGCCAGGAGGTTCCGGCTGTACGGTCGCCCCCAGCTAATAGTGGGGCATGAGTAATTTTGGGGGCATGCCCGGGGTGTTATATTCGGGCTGCTGAGTTGTACAGGTTGGTTTTTTGGGAATTTTCTCATGGGGGTTATTGTTCTTCGTCTACTTTCAGGTGAGACACAAGCTTTGGTCTGAATACTGGGCCATTTGTTTGTGTTCTGGGGGGCTAAGAGGGCTGGCGTCGATATGAGGGTCGGCTGTTGGGATTCCCAAGACCGGAGGCGAGTGTCCGCTGGCTGGGAGTTCCAGGAATGTGGTGGAGTAGGATGGTTCCGGAGGTGCACCGTTTTGCTCGTTTGGACAGGCCACCTGACATTTTGGTACTGCATGTAGGTGGCAATGACCTGGGCTTTAGGTCCATGTTAGAAGTTTAAGAGATATGAAATTTGATTTCATTCGGCTCAGGATGTCATTGACGGACATGATCATTGTCTGGTCAGACATGGTGGCACGGTCAGAGTGGAGGGGGGCGAGGTCCGTGGATGGCATCAATAGGGCTCGGAGAAAAAATCAACCGGGACATGGGCAGGTTTGTGGTACGGAACGGGGGGTTGGTGGTTCGACATTTCGAGCTGGAGGTGGATACATGGCGGTATCTACGGAGGGATGGGGTCCACCTGAACGATGTGGGGACTGACTTATGGACTTTGGGTTTGCAGGATGGGATCCAACGAGCCCTTAGGGTTTGGAGGGGCACCAAAGGGTAAAGGTGTTTTCCCTTTGGTGCTGTGGCGGGTGTTTGGTCTTTGCGGGAGAAGGAAGTACCTAAAAAAGGAAGTGGTCAGGACCTATCGGTGGTATGGGTCCTGTGGGTGGATTCCAGCTAACAGGAGTTTAGCTGGATGAGTTGGATAATGGGGGCACTGCGGTCAGTGGTCGTCTCTGAGTAGCTGATCGGCTTGAGGCCTATGACCATTTTTAAGGTACCGCAGTGTCACGTGGTAATACGATATTAGTATGGTGACTAATATCGGGTTAATATGATTATGGCAATTTTGAGGTTCCTGCAAAGACCAACACTAGGAGGCAATATTTCGGATATGTTCTGGGTTTATGTGTTTTGATGGTTAAAGTTTTTGATAACTGATGGAACAGTTAAAAAAAATAAAGGAGGCTGCTACGGCCATGTTTTACTCCAAACATCAATGTGTGGTCTCTTGATTAAGTATAAGTAAGGTATGGGGGTAGAATGTGGTGGGCAGACCTGTAATACATCGGTTATACAATAGTCATGAGAAGATTTACACTGACCACCAATGTAGCTAAGACATTTAGCCTGTGTTTGCATTTGTGTGTGTCGGGAACACATGCAAAATCGCTTTCTTGACACCACAGAAACATGCTACACTTTAGCAGATACACAGCAGTGCCATTAATGTTATTGACACCCTCACGCATCTGCTGATATGTGCATATTCACATGCACCAAAATTCATGGTGCTGTGGCACCATGGTATTTTGAAAAAGGTTTCCACCTCCAATTTTCTTACCTATACAGAACAGGCTGATGTTAGGCTTAATGACCACAGTTGTAGGCAGGACTTTAAAGCATGACCCTTTACCTCTTCAGTGGACAGCATTCAGCAGAGGTGATGGTGGATATGACCTCAAGGGGGCATGAGGTACATATGAATGCCAACTCTATTTACATATCAATGCTGCCGATCCGTGGCTATTTACATATTAATGCAGCTGCTTTTTACATATAAATGCAGGCTATTTACTTGTAAACACAAGGACTGCAGGTGAGTCATCTGTACATGGCAATAGGGCATCGGCTGTTTCCCGAATCCAAACATTATGGGCCGTTTGCGCCAAATTCGAGTGGCGCGTCACGGCCCATAATTCACTGCGGCATCGCAGTGCATTGCTGGCTGATGATCGGCCAAGTATGCACTATGACCCGCATGCTTGGCCAATCACAGCGCGGAAGAAACGGAGAGCCGTAATTGGCCAAAGCCAGGGTGGCTTTGGCCAATTATGGCTCAGGGGGTTTAGTACACGCCACACACTATATAAGGCCGCTGGCTTGGCGGCCTTGTGTAGTGTGTTGGAGTTGTTAAAAGAGAGAGATATCAGAGAGAGACAGTGTCATTTATATTGAATTCGATAGAACAGGCAGTTAGCTGCAGTTACAGTGTGTAGAGGATATATATGCATCCTAGGTGTTGTATATATATTTATACACTGTATTCAGTTTAGCTAGATCCGTTCCTGTTATTCTCTATACAGTGACAGGCAGGCAGGTGATTGTGCTAGCTGCAGTCAGTGTTTCACTTAGTGTACTGTGTGCTTTGCATAGAGTTCACCTAAAGCTTACCTGAATACAGTTAGTGACTATTATAGTGGTGTTCTCATAATAAAACCACAGGCAGAGAGCTGCAAGTATTTTCAGTGTACTTTGTCCTCTGCACAGTTTTCACCTAAAACTAACTGAAAACAATTGCTGCTTTTCCCATACTAATACCACAGCAGGCAGTTGATTCTGCTAGCTGAATTATCAGTACAGATATATATACATATATATATATACATCCCACCTTTGTGCAGCTACATCTCACTGCAGGCCATTAGTATGTCTGGAAGGCAAACAAGGAGAGGTAGACACAGTCACGAGGCAATAAAAGAGGGCAAGCAGTCTCTGTGTCTAGAGGCAACAGTGCTGGTCGTGGACACGGTGCTTCCTCATCAGCACGTGGCCGTGGGACACGCTTGTCCTTTTCGGCAGCTGGCCATGTTGAGCCGCAACATGCCCAAGACTTGGTAGAGTGGATGACCAAGCCGTCCTCCTCCTCCTCATCCTCTCTCACCCAGGCTCAGGGTACTTTGTCTGGCAAAGCAGCTGCCAAAGCGGCCTCTTCCCTTGGCTCAATGGCATCAGTTACTCCTTCCCTAGCCCCACCATGTCCTCCTGAGGAGTCCCCCGAACTCTTTGACCACAGTGTTGGGTACATGCTCCAGGAGGATGCCCTGCGTTTTGAAGGCTCCGATGATGGAACCCAGCTGGAGGAAGGCAGTAACGTGAGCCCAGAGAGAGGGGTAGTAACGTGAGCCCAGAGAGAGGGGGGGCCCCAACAAGGACAGCAATCTGGCAGTCATGTTCCCCCAGCTGCAGCATACTGCCAGATTTGCTCCAGTGATGAGGAGGGATGGGATGATGAGGTCACTGACTCCACGTGGGTGCCTCATAGGAGAGAGGAGGAAGAGGAGGAGGAGGCACATCTCCAACGAGGCAAGATGCCCTCCAGGGGCCAGCTTAAGGGCAACACACGACTGCATCACTTACACCGCAGAGCTCCGCATGTGCAGGGCGCTGCTGTCTCTGCGCGTTATTCCAACATTTCTTTGGTGTGGGCCTATTTTTAGATGTGTGCAGCAGATCGCACCTTTACCATTTGCAACATATGTCTAAAGCGTATCTCGTGTGGCCAAAACATCAGCCGCTTGGGCACCACGTGCTTGACCAGACATATGTCGACCTGCCATGCAGTTTGTTGGCAAGCTTACCTAAAAGACCCACACCAAAGAACAAAGCGGACCTCTCCTTGCTCCTCATCAGCTGGGATCTCCAACCCAATTATACCTTCAGTCCTCTCTGAAACCTGCACTGAGAGGAATGAAGGTGTAGAATTAGGTGTGTCACAGCCAAGTACTTGCGGGCAATCTGCTATCGGTACACCGACGTCCAGGCAAATTTCCCTGCCCAAGCTGCTGCACCGCCGAAAGAAGCTCGCTCCCAGCCATCCACATGCCTAGCGGTTGAATGCTAACTTAGCTAAATTGCTAGCACTTCAACTGCTGCCTTTTCAGTTGGTAGACTGTCCCCTTCCGTGAGTTTGTGGAATGTGCGGTTCCTCAGTGGCAGGTTCCCAAACGCCACTTTTTCTCACGGAAGGTGATTCCGGCTGTCAACCAGCATGTGGAAGGCAATGTCTTGGCCTCGCTGGACAGGGCGGTCAGTGGTAAGGTGCATATTACTGCTGACTCATGGTCCAACAGGCATGGACAGGGACGTTACTTATCTTTCACGGCACATTGGGTAACTCTGCTGGCAGCTGGGAAGGATGCAGGACAAGTTGCAGTAGTGTTGGAGGTTGTTCCGCCACCACGCCTCCAAAATGTTACTACTGGTGATTCTGACACACCTATCTCCTCCACCCCCTCCTCTTCTTCTTCCTCCATGGCCTCTACCTGTGCTTTGTCCACGGAACTAGCGGTGCTCCGTAGGCATTCAAGTGGCTACGCAAGTACGTAGGCAAAAAGATGCAATGCGGTGCTTGAGCTGGTCTGCTTGGGGGACAGGAGCCACACTGGGGCAGAGATTCTGTCAGCTCTGCAGGGGCAGGCTCAGAGGTGGTTGACGCCACGCCAGCTTAAGCCAGGAAAGGTGGTTTCCGACAATGGCACCAATCTCCTCTCCGCCCTCCGACAGGGACAACTGTCCCATGTGCCCTGTTTGGTTAACGTCCTTAACTTGGTGGTGCAGCGGTTCTTGGGCAGGTACCCAGGCTTACAGGAGGTCCTGAAGCAGGCCAGGAAACTCTGTGGGCATTTCCACCGGTCATATAATGCCAGTGCTCGGCTGGCTGACCTGCAAAAGGATTACAACCTGCCCAAGAACCGCCTAATCTGTGACATGCCCACCAGGTGGAACTCTACGTTGGCCATGCTGCAGCGGCTGCACACGCAGCAGAGGGCCATCAATGAGTATCTGTTGCAATATGGCACCAGGACAGGGTCAGGGGAGCTTTGATTTTATCATGCACTGTCCTGGCACCATTTGAGGAGGCCACGAGGATGGTGAGCAGTGACAGTGCATGCATCAGTGACACTGTCCCTCTTGTCCACCTGTTGGAGCACACGCTGCGTGGAATAATGGACAGGGCACTTGAGGCAGAACAGAGGCAGGAAGAGGAGGACTTCCTTACCTCTCAAGACCCCCTTTATCCAGACAGTGTTCCTGCTGGCCCGGCTATCACACAGGAAGAGAAGGAGGAGGATTGTGTCAGCATGGAGGTGGAGACTAGCACTCAGCATCAGCAGCAGTCTTCAAGGGATCAATTACAGTCCCAAGACACCCGTGGACTTGTACGTGGCTGAAAGGAGGTGGCTGCGGATCATGTCGTCCTCAGTGAGCCAGAGGACTCAGCACCGAATGCCTCAGCAAACCTACGCTGCATGGCCTCCCTGATCCTGCAAAGCCTGCGGAAGGATCCTTCGTGCAATCAAGGAGAGGGATCATTACTGGCAGGCAACCCTCCTTGATCCACGTTACAAGGGTAAGGTTGCGGACCTTATCTTGCCATCGCAGAGGGAGCAGAGAATGAAGCATCTTCGGGAGGCCTTGCAGAAAGGTCTGTGCAATGCGTTCCCAGAGACTGGGAGGTTACAAATTCCTGGTCCTGGACAACGTGTTGCTGAGACTTCGGTCAGTCAAAGAAGGAGCGGTGGAGAAGGTGGCCGTCTGACCAATGCGTTCAGACAATTTTTTAGTACGCAGCCCCAAGGTATGATCAGTTTCAACAACCATCGCCAGCGTCTGGTTTACAGGAATACCTAGGGGCAAGATCAGACTTGGACACCTTTCCCACCGAAAATCTTCTGGGTTACTGGGTCTTGAGGATGGATCACTGGCCAGAGCTTGCACAGAATGCAATTGAGCTACTGGCCTGTCTTGCATCCAGCGTTCTTTTGGAACGCACATTCAGTGCTGCTGGAGGCTTTGTAACCGATCAAAGGGTGTGCCTGTCCACCGACTCGGTCGATCGACTGACCTTCATAAAAATGAATCAGTCTTGGATCACCACCAGCTACCAAGCACCTGATGCTGATGTAACTGAGTAATTTTTTTTGAAATGTCAGATCCCTTCAAGACTGCCTATGCTGATGCTGAGTTACTATCCTCTTCCTCCTCAATGATCATGCTGATAGCTTCAAAGAACATTTTTGGTTCTGGGCACCGCCACCAGTGGCTAAGGCCCAATTTTTCAGTTTAACAGGGGCGTGTATTTACAATTTTTAATGCAATGCTTTGCAGCAGGGCTCATTGCTGCGCTCCAACTACAGTATCTGTGAGAGGTTGCTGTGTTGTGGCACCAGCACCAGTGCCTAAGGCCCAATTTTTCTGCGCCTGTTCAACAGGGGCGTGTAATTACAATTTTTAGTGCAATGCTTTGCAGCAGGGCTCATTACTGCGCTCCAAGTACAGTATCTGTGAGCGGTTGCCCATGTTGTGGCACCAGTGCCTAAGGCCCAATTTTTCTGCCCCTGTTTAACAGTGGCGTGTAATTACAATTTTTGATGCAATACTTTGCAGCAGGGCTCATTGCTAAACTCCAACTACAGTATCTGTGAGGGGTTGTAGTGTTATGGCACCAGTGCCTAAGGCCCAATTTTTCTGCCCCTGTTCAACAGGGGCATGCAATTACAATTCTTGATCTAATAATTCACAGCAGGGCCCATTCCTGCGCCCACCAAGAGTAACTGTGAGGACTTACAGTGTTGTGGCACCAGCACCACCACCAAAGGCCCAAATTTTCCTACCACTGTTCAACAATGGCATGTAATTACAATTCTTGATATAATAGTTTACAGCAGGGCGTTCCAGCGCCCACCAAGAGTAACTGTGAGGGCTTACAGTGTTGTGGCAACACCAACACCTAAGGGCCAAATTTCTGCAGAGTATATACGGCAGGCCCCTACTTTCAAACATCCGACTTTTAAACGACTCCTACTTGCAAATGGAGGGAGACAACAGGAAGTGAGAGGAGATCTACCTCTAGGAAGGGAAATTCTCTCCTGTAAAGCCATGTACACACAATAGGTTTTACCGATGAAAACACTCCGATGGACTTTTTTCATCGAACAAACTGATCGTGTATGGGCCCCATTGGTCTTTTTTCCATCGGTGTATAAAAATAGAACATGTTTTAAATTTATCCGATGGTTAAAAAACCGATAGCAAATTACTATCGTCTGTGGGGAACTCCATCGGATAAAAAACCCACGCATGCTCAGAATCAAGTCGACGCATGCTCAGAAGCATTGAACTTAATTTTTCTCGGCTCATCGAGTGTTTTACATCACCGCGTTTGGAACGGTCGGTTTTTAGACTGATGGTGTGTAGGCAAGACTGATGGAACTCAGCTTCATCGGTTTTCCGATGGAAAAATCCATCGGTTTAAAAACCATAGGAAATCCGATCGTGTGTACAGGGCTTAAGAGTTAATATGGGAAAAAGGTGTCTCCTCTCCACTGATGCTTTATCACCAATCCTTGTTTCAATAAAAAGCCCAAATTTTCAAAAAACATTTGTCATTTAGACAGAAATGTTCTGAACAGGTGCACAGACAGCAAAACAAATGTTACAGGGGTGATAACCCTTCCCTATGTTTTCCAAAAAGCTTAAAAATAGATTTTTTGGCTTGAGCTACACTTAAAAAAGTACCTGTTCCAAATTACAAACAGATTCTACTTAAGAACAAACCTACAGTCCCTGTTTTGTTTGCACCACCTGTATACTGCTGTTCAGAGTATATAGGGCCTTTTTTTAATTTGGGTGCGGGCTTCCCCTTAATATCCATACAAGACCCAAAGGGGCTGGTAGTGGGCTGGGGGAGGGGGGTGGGGGGGGGTAACCATGCCATTTTTCTCAATGATTTTCATCCATATTGCTGGGACCAAACATTACATTAAAGCCGCAAGCAGTTTTAAATGACTTTTTTTGTGCAGGGACAGTTCTAAACACGGAAAACACGTGCCACTTCACAGGCATACTTTAGACACCCCCCAGGTACGATATTTAAAGGAATATTTTTTTTTCACTTTAAGCATCATTAAAATCACTGCTCCCGAAAAAATGGCTGTTTTTAAAACGTATCTTTGCATTGATACATGTCCCCTGGGGCAGGACCCGGGTCCCCAAACCCTTTTTAGGACAATAACTTGCATATTAGCCGTTATAATTAGCACTTTTGATTTCGAACGTTCGAGTCCATTCTATTTAATAGGGTTCTAAAGTTTGCGCAAACTTTCAGTCCGTTCGCAGGTTCTGGTGCAAACCGAACCGGGGGGTGTTCGGCTCATCCCTATTGGCAAGTATGAGGCAGCTTATTTGGGCCCCACAACAGTGATGGGGCCCAGGGCAACTTCCCCCTTTTCCCTGCCTTAAAGAGGGCCCTGGTGAAATTGTTGCAACACGCGTTCAAAGATAATGAACGACCATACACCAAAGTGCGCCTTCCACCATATTAATACAAGATGTGCCCTTACCAGATAGCTAGACTCCACATTATGAAGTCAGACATAGAATCACACATTATGAAGGATCCATCCACTGGAGATAGAGAAGTATAGCATCGCGGCCACTTATGCTGGTTAGTAGGGATGAGCCGAACACCCCCGGGTTCGGTTCGCACCAGAACCCGCGAACGGACCGAAAGTTCGCACGAACGTTAGAACCCTATTAAATACAATGGATGCGAATGTTCGAAATATAAAGTGCTAATTATAACGACTAATATGCATGTTATTGTCCTAAAAAGGGTTTGGGAACCCGGGGTCTGCACCAGGGGACATGTATTAATGCAAAACGAAGTTTTAAAAACGGCCGTTTTTCGGGAGCAGTCATTTTAATGATGCATAAAGTGAAAAAAAAAAAGTCAAATATTCCTTTAAATATCGTACCTGGGGGGTGTCTAAAGTATGCCTGTGAAGTGGCACGTGTTTCCCGTGTTTAGAACTGTCCCTGCACAAAATTAAATTTTCTAAAGGAAAAAAAGCCATTTAAAACTGCTTGCGGCTTTAATGTAATATCTGGTCCCAGTAATATGGATGAAAATCTTTGAGAAAAATGGCATAGCTACCCCATCACCCCCCCCCCCCCCCCCACCCCAGCCCATTACCAGCCCCTTTGGGTCTTGTATGGATATTAAGGGGAACCCCGCACACAAAATAAAAAAGGCCCTATATACTCTGAACAGCCGTATACAGGCGGTGCATACAAGACAGGGACTGTAGGTTTGTTCTTATGTAGAATCTGTTTGTAATTTTGAACAGCTGCATTGTTTAAGTGGAGCTCCAGCCAAAAAATCTTTTTTTAAGCTTTTTGTAAAACATTGGGAAGGGTTATCACCCCTGTAACATTTGTTTTGCTGTCTGTGCCCCTGTTCAGAACATTTCACCTCACTTTCCGTCCCAATGACAACTGTTTTTGAAAAGTGGGGTTTTTATTGAAACAAGGATTGGTGATAAAACATCAGTAGAGAGGAGACACCTTTTTCCCATATTAACTCTAAAGCCCCGTACACACGATCGGTTTGACTGATGAAAACCGTCCGATGGACGGTTTTCATCAGACCAACCGATCGTGTATGATACCCATCGGTCTTTTTTCCATCGGTTGTAAAAAATAGAACTTGTTTTAAAATTTTCCGATGGATAAAAAACCGATGGGAATTTCCGATCGTCTATGGGCAAGTCCATCGGTTAAAAAACCCACGCATGCTCAGAATCAAGTCGACGCATGCTCAGAAGCATTAAACTTCATTTTTCTCGGCTCATCGGAGTGTTTTACGTCACCGCGTTTGGAACGGTCGGTTTTTAGACTGATGGTGTATGGCCAAGACTGATGAAAAACAGTTTCATCGGATTTCCGATGGACAAATCCATCGGACGAAAATCCATAGGTTATCCGATCGTGTGTACGGGGCTTTACAGGAGAGAATTTCCCTTCCTAGGGGTAGATTTCCTCTCAATTCCTGTTGTCTCCTTCCGTTTGCAAGTTGGATGTTTGAAAGTAGGGGCCTGCCGTATATACTCTGCAGAAATTTGCCCCTTAGGTGTCGGTGTTGCCACAACACTGTAAGCCCTCACAGTTACCCTTGGTGGGCGCTGGAACGCCCTGCTGTGAACTATTATATCAGGAATTGTATTTACATGGCATTGTTGAACAGTGGTAGGAAAAATTGGGCCTTTGGTGGTGGTGCTGGTGCCACAACACCGTAAGCCCTCACAGATACTCTTGGTGGGCGCATGAATGGGCCCTGCTGTGAATTATTAGATCAAGAATTGTAATTGCATGCCCCTGTTGAACAGGGGCTGAAAAATTGGGCCTATGGTGGTGGTGGTGGTGGTGGTGGTGATGCCACAACACTGTAAGGCCTCACAGTTACTCTTGGTGGGCGCAGGAATGGGTCCTGCTGTGAATTATTAGATCAAGAATTGTAATTACATGCCCCTGTTGAACAGGGGCAGAAAAATTGGGCCTTAGGCACTGGTGCCACAACACTGCAACCCATCACAGATACTATACTTGGAGCACAGCAATGAGCCCTGTTGCAAAGTATTGCATCAAAAATTGTAATTACACGCCCCTGTTAAACAGGGGCTGAAAAATTGGGCCTTAGGCACTGGTGCTGGTACCACGACACTGCAACCTCTCCCAGATACTCTAGTTGAAATGCAGGAATGAGCCCTGCTGCAAAGCATTGCATAAAAATTGTAATTACATGCCCCTGTTAAACAGGGGCTGAAAAATTGGGCCTTAGCCACTGGTGGCGGCACCCAGAAACAAAAATGTTCTTCCAAGCTATCATCAGGAATTGGATCATTGAGGAGGAGGAGAATAGTCAGTCAACATTACAGGACAGTCACTCAGCATCAGCATCAGTCTTGAAGGGATGTGACATTTGAAATGATTCTGTTATATCAGCTTCAGGTGCTTGGTAGCTGGTGGTGATCCAAGACTGGTTCATCTTTATGAAGGTCAGTCGATCAACCGAGTCGGTGGACAGGCGCACCCTGTGATCCGTGACAAATCCTCCAGCAGCACTGAATGTGTGTTCTGAAAGAACGCTGGATGCAGGACAAGCCAGTAGCTCAATTGCATACTGTGCAAGCTCTGGTCAGTGATCCATCCTCAAGACCCAGTAAGCCAGAGGATTTTCGGTGGGGAAGGTGTCCAAGTCTGACCTTGCCCCTAGGTATTCCTGCACCATGTATATCAGACTCTGGCGATGGTTGCTGGAACCGATCATACCTTGGGGCTGCGGACTAAAGAATTGTCTGAACGCATGGGTCAGACGGCCACCTTCCCCACCGCTCTTTCTTTGACTGACCGAAGCCTCAGCAACTTGTTGTCCAGGACCAGGAGTTTGTAACCTCCCAGTCTCTGGGAACGCGTTGCACAGACCTTTCTGCAAGGCCTCCCGGAGTTGTCTCATCCTCTGCTCCCTCTGTGACGGTAAGATAAGGTCCGCAACCTTACCCTTGTACCGTGGATCAAGGAGAGTGGCCAGCCAGTAATGGTCCCTCTCTTTGATCCGAAGAATACGAGGATCCTTCCGCAGACTTTGCAGGATCAGGGAGGCCATGCAGCGTAGGTTAGCTGAGGCATTCGGTCCAGAGTCCTCTGGGTCACTAAGGACGACATGATCCGCAGCCACCTCCTCCCAGCCACGTACAAGTCCACGGGTTTCTTGGGACTGTAAATCATCCCTAAAAGACTGCTGCTGATGATGCTGAGTGCCAGGCTCCACCTCCATGCTGACACAATCCTCCTCCTCCTCTTCCTGTGCGATGGGTGGGACAGAAGGAACACTGTCTGGGTAAAGGGGGCCTTGAGAGGCAAGGAAGTCCTCCTCTTCCTGCCTCTGTTCTGCCTCAAGTGCCCTGTCCATTATTCCACGCAGCGTATGTTCCAACAGGTGGACAAGAGGTACAGTGTCACTGATGCATGCACTGTCACTGCTCACCATCCTCGTGGCCTCCTCAAATGGTGCCAGGACAGTGCATGCATCCCTGATCATGCCCCACTGGCGTGGTGAAAAAAACCCGAGCTCCCCTGACCCTGTCCTGGTGCCGTAGTCGCACAGGTACTCATTGATGGCCCTCTGCTGCGTGTGCAGCCGCTGCAGCATGGCCAACATTGAGTTCCACCTGGTGGGCATGTCACATATAAGGCGGTTCTTGGGCAGGTTCAACTCCTTTTGCAGCTCAGCCAGCCGAGCACTGGCATTATATGATCTGCGGAAATGCACACAGACTTTTCTGGCCTGCCTCAGGACATCCTGTAAGCCCGGGTACCTGCCCAAGAACCGCTGCACCACCAGGTTAAGGACGTGAGCCACACAGGGCACATGGGTCAGTTGTCCCTGTCGGAGGGCGGAGAGGAGGTTGGTGCCATTGTCGCAAACCACCATTCCTGGCTTAAGCTGGCGTGGCGTCAACCACCTCTCGGCCTGCCCCTGCAGAGCTGACAGAACCTCTGCCCCAGTGTGGCTCCTGTCCCCCGAACACACCAGCGCAAGCACGGCATGGCATCTTTTTGCCTGCGTACTTGCGTAGCCCCTTGAACGCCTACGGAGCACCGCTGGTTCCGAGGACAAAGCACAGGAAGAGGCCATGGAGGAAGAAGAAGAGGAGGGGGTGGAGGAGAGAGGTGTGTCACAACCAGTAGTAACATTTTGGAGGCATGGCGGCGGAACAACCTCCAACACTACTGCACCTTGTCCTGCATCCTTCCCAGCTGCCAAAAGAGTGACCCAATGGGCCGTGAAAGAAAGGTAATGTCCCTGTCCATGCCTGCTGGACCATGAGTCAGCGGTAATATGCACCTTACCGCTGACCGCCCTGTCCAGCGAGGCATGGACATTGCCTTCCACATGCCGGTAGAAAGCCGGAATCGCCTTCCGTGAGAAAAAGTGGCGCTTGGCAACCTGCCACTGAGGAACCGCACATTGCACAAACTCACGGAAGGGGGCCGAGTCTACCAACTGAAAAGGCAGCAGTTGAAGTGCTAGCAATTTATCCAAGCTAGCATTCAACCGCTGGGCATGTGGATGGCTGGGAGTGAACTTCTTTCGACGGTCCAGCAGCTGGGGCAGGGAAATTTGCCTGCTACAATCGGACGTCATTGTACTGCTAGCAGAGTGCCCGCAAGTACTTGGCTGTGACACACTTAATTCTACACCTTCATTCCTCTCAGAGCATGTTTCAGAGAGGACTGAAGGTATAGTGGGGTTGGAGATCCCAGCTGATGCGGAGCAAGGAGAGGTCCGCTTTGTTCTTTGGTGTGGGTCTTTAAGATAGGCTTGCCAATGAGCTGCATGGCAGGTCAACATATGTCAGGTCAAGCATGTGGTGCCCAAGCGGCTGATGTTTTGGCCACGCGAGATACGCTTGAGACATATGTTGCAAACAGCAGCGGTGCGATCTGATGCACTTGACTCAAAAAAGGCCCACACCAAAGAACTTTTGGAATAACGGGCAGAGGCAGCGCCCTGCACAGGCGGAGCTCTGCGGTGTTATTCAGCCGTTGTGCTGCCCTTACGCTGGCCCCACGAGGGCATCCTGCCTCGTTGGAGATGTGCCTCCTCCTCCTCCTCCTCCTCCTCCTCCTCTCTCCTATCAGGCACCCACGTGGAGTCAGTGACCTCATCATCCCCTACCTCCTCATCACTGGAGCCAATCTGGCAGTATGCTGCAGCTGCTGGAACATGACTGCCAGATTTCTGTCCTTCTTGAGCATCCCCTCTCTCTGCTCTCACGCTACTGCCTTCCTCTAGCTGGGTATCATCATCAGACCCTTCGAAACGCTGGGCATCCTCCTGGAGCATGTACCCAGCACTGTGCTCAAACAGTTCGGGGGACTCCTCAGGAGGACACGGTGGGTCTAGGGAAGGAGTGACTGATGATGACATAGTTACGAGGGAAGAGGACGCTTTGGCAGCTGCTATGCCAGTACCCTGAGCCTGGGTGAGAGAGGATGAGGAGGATGAGGAGGGCTTGGTCATCCACTCTACCAAGTCTTCGGCATGATGCGGCTCAACACGTCCAGCTGCCGAAAATAAGGACAAGCGTGTCCCATGGCCACGTGCTGATGACGATGCACCGCGTCCACGACCAGCACTGTTGTCTCTAGAAATAGAGCCTGCTTGCCCTCTTTTATTGGCTCCTGACTGTCTGCCTCTCCTTGTTTGACTTCCAGACATTCTAAAGGCCTGCAGGGAGATGGGAAAACCAGTAATAAGGGGTAGCTTAAGGTGTATAATGTGCAGGAGGCACAGTACGCCCGCTGTAAGTGCTGCAGATGCCTGCCTGTGTTACTCAACAGGAAATCACAGCAATAAGGGCTAGCTTCAGGTGTATATTTTGCAAGAAGCACAATACGCCTGCTGTAAGTGCTGCAGATGCCTGCCTGTGTTACTCAAACAGGAAATCACAGCAATAAGGGCTAGCTTCAGGTGTATATTTTGCAAGAAGCACAATACGCCTGCTGTAAGTGCTGCAGATGCCTGTTAGTGTAACACAAAAGAAAAAAAACTACGAGCAATAAGGGGTAGCTTCAGGTGTGTAATGTGCAGGAGGCACACTACGCCTGCTGTAAGTGCTGCAGATGCCTGCCTGTGTTACTCAAACCTGAAATCACAGCAATAAGGGCTAGCTTCAGGTGTATATTTTGCAAGAAGCGCAATACGCCCGCTGTAATTGCTGCAGATGCCTGCCTGTGTTACTCAACAGGAAATCACAGCAATAAGGGCTAGCTTCAGGTGTATATTTTGCAAGAAGCACAATACACCCGCTGTAAGTGCTGCAGATGCCTGCCTGCCTGTGTTACTCAAACAGGAAATCACAGCAATAAGGGCTAGCTTCAGGTGTATATTTTGCAAGAAGCACAATACGCCTGCGGTAAGTGCTGCAGATGCCTGTTAGTGTAACACAAAAGAAAAAAAACTACGAGCAATAAGGGGTAGCTTCAGGTGTATAATGTGCAGGAGCAACACTACGCCTGCTGTAAGTGCTGCAGATGCCTGCCTGTGTTACTCAACAGGAAATCACAGCAATAAGGGCTAGCTTCAGGTGTATATTTTGCAAGAAGCACAATACGCCCGCTGTAAGTGCTGCAGATGCCTGCCTGTGTTACTCAACAGGAAATCACAGCAATAAGGGCTAGCTTCAGGTGTATATTTTGCAAGAAGCACAATACGCCCGCTGTAAGTGCTGCAGATGCCTGCCTGTGTTACTCAAACATGAAATCACAGCAATAAGGGCTAGCTTCAGGTGTATATTTTGCAAGAAGCACAATACGCCCGTGGTAAGTGCTGCAGATGCCTGCCTGTGTTACTCAACAGGAAATCACAGCAATAAGGGCTAGCTTCAGGTGTATAATTTGCAAGAAGCACAATACGCCCACTGTAAGTGCTGCAGATGCCTACCTGTGTTACTCAACAGGAAATCACAGCAATAAGAACTAGCTTCAGGAAATATATGTAAACTAAGAGAATGGACTTTAGGCGGCACATGGGTATATATTGTTATAAACTAAGGGTTTTATTTTAAACAACATGGTAAGAAAAAATATATAAACATTCAAACAGTAACAGTTTGTTTGTATTCAGATACAGGGTTAGGGCTAGTGCTTTAACAATGCTTCAAAATTGTATAACGTAGAAACATTCCATCTTAATGAAAATGCCAGACCAGCAAACCAAGGCTGATATAACGGTGAGCATATAGAAGCAAGTGGCAGGAGCCAAAGATCCGGTGTATCAGGTATAGTCTTGAGTTGCTCTACTAGTTTCGCGAATTAACGCTTCTTTGGGATTATAATAATCTGTTGGACATATATATATATATATATATTGTGAGGGGGTTAACTCAGTAGCGGGTGTGTGTGACCCCCTGGTTGGGCTCCCCACACAAAAACAGGGCCAGCAGACGGAGGTTGTGGTTTTCAAAATCAAAAGGTGCGGTTTATTTCTCTATGTACAGTGACAAAAACACAGCAAAGCCAAAAAGAAACATAAACAAAATAAATCCTGGTCAGTTTGACCTCTGACTAAACATGCAGGTTTCCTAAACTAACAACTGGGATCAGCCTGGTGCTGTCCTAGTCCCTAAGTCCCTGGTTTAGTAAAAGTCCAAACAAATAGCCACACAGGCTTTGCCTCACCGCACAGGGGTTCACTCTCCCTAGACAGTCCACACAGGTCTGGGTCCAGGCATGAGCTAACCCCTAATGAAGCTGGGAGTTCTTATAGAGGCCTAAATGAGCTGACAAGCTTCAGCTGGTCTCATCAACTCCCTGTCTGCACGACGCCCAGCACTCTCCCTAGAGGTATGAGTCATCCATGAGCCCACTAGCCTTAGCTGGGCTTATACAACTCTCCCTCCCTAGTTGTATAAGTCAGCATAAAGCCTGAATCTGGGAGAAATATATCTACCCCCCTGGATGCAACCAGGTGACTTTACCTTCCTGCTGTCACATACCCCCCCCTCTTGTTTTAACCTTGGGGTTGGAACACCAGCAATCAGGCATTCATGTACTCGAGACAAAGCATCCACATTCCCCATTTGAATGCCAGGGCGATGCTTTACTGTGAAGTTGAATTCCTGTAGGGCCAGGAACCACCTATTCACTCTTCTATTTGTCTCCTTGTTTTGAGCCATCCACTTTAACGGAGCGTGATCCGTAACCATGTCAAAGTGCCTACCTAGCAGATAGTACCGAAGGGAATCTAGAGCCCACTTCACTGCTAAACACTCCTTTTCAACCGTGGCGTAATTTACCTCATGGGACTTCAACTTCCTGCTGAGGTAAATGACTGGGTGCTCTTCCCCGTTCCAGACCTGGGACAATACTGCTCCTAACCCCACATCTGACGCATCACTTTGTACGACAAAGTCTTTAGAGAAGTCGGGTGAGTACAACACTGGCTGGCTACATAAGGCTTGTTTCAAGAATTGGAATGCTGCCTCAGCCTCGGGGGTCCATTTAATCATGACCGACCCTTTCCCTTTCGTCAGGTTGGTTAGGGGCACAGCCTTAGAAGCAAAGTGGGGAATGAAGCGCCGATAATAACCCGCGATTCCCAGAAAGGCCCGTACCTGCTTCTTGCTGTTGGGACGTGGCCAACTCTGGATGGCCTCGACTTTGTTGAGTTGGGGTTTTATCACTCCCCTGCCAATGGTGTACCCAAGATATTTGGCCTCCTCCTGCCCAATGGTACACTTCTTGGGGTTAGCCGTAAACCCCGCTTCCCGGATAGAGTCTAGGACTGCTTGCACTTTTGGCAGATGTGAGGCCCAATCTATGCTATGGACAATTACGTCATCCAGGTAAGCCGCAGCATACTTCCGATGGGGCCTCAGTATCTGGTCCATTTTCCGCTGGAATGTGGCCGGCGCATTCTGTAACCCGAACGGCATTCTCTTATATTGGAACGCCCCGTCTGGGGTTACAAATGCGGTTTTCTCTTTGGCCGACTTGGCCAGGGGAATTTGCCAATACCCTTTTGTGAGGTCAAGAGTCGTCATGTATCGGGCTGTTCCCAGCCGGTCGATCAACTCATCTATACGTGGCGTGGGGTAGGTGTCAAATTTTGTAACTTTGTTCAACTGACGAAAATCGTTACAAAATCGCCAGCTCCCATCCGGTTTAGGCACCAACACAATGGGACTAGACCAATCACTTTGGGACTCCTCTATCACCCCTAAGTTCAGCATTTTCTGTACTTCCTCCCGTATTGCCTCCCGTCGGGCCTCTGGGATCCGATAGGGTTTTAACTTCACCCTTTCACCGGGCGGGGTAATAATATCATGCTCTACCCCAGATGTTTGTCCCGGCAGCTCAGAGAACACCTCCTTGTTGCGAAGCACAAACTCCTTAACCTCCTGTTGTTGGGGTTGTGACAAGGTGGCTGCTATTCCAACCTCCGGAATCATGCAACCAGTTTGAGCTGGTGACCAAGTTTCTGCGACTAGGGACTCTCTATCCCTCCAGGCTTTCAACAGATTAACGTGATATATCTGTTCGGGCTTTCGCCTTCCTGGTTGTCTGACCTTGTAATTCACTTCGCTCACTTTTTCCATTATCTCGTAGGGGCCTTGCCATTTGGCAAGGAATTTACTTTCAACCGTAGGGACAAGTACCAATATCCTATCCCCCGGGGAAAAGGTACGGGTCTTTGCTCCACGGTTGTACACTCTCTGCTGTGCCAACTGCGCTTGGGCCAAATGTTCCTTCACGATGGGCATTACCTGTGCAATTCGATCTTGCATCAGGGCGACATGCTCAATCACACTCCTGTGGGGAGAACTCTCACTTTCCCAAGTTTCCTTGGCAATATCCAACAGCCCTCTTGGGTGTCTCCCATACAGTAACTCAAAGGGGGAGAATCCCGTAGAGGATTGGGGCACCTCCCTAATAGCAAACATCAAATAAGGAAGTAGACAGTCCCAATCCTTTCCATCTCTATCCACCACTTTCTTCAACATTTGTTTTAGGGTTTTGTTGAATCTTTCAACCAGCCCATCGGTTTGGGGGTGATACACAGATGTACGCAATTGCGTCACTTTGAACAATTTACACAGCTCTTTCATAACCCGGGACATAAAGGGTGTACCTTGGTCCGTAAGCAGTTCTTTACAAATACCCACCCGGCTAAAAACAAGAGATAGCTCTTTGGCTATGGTTTTGGCCGAGGTATTTCTGAGAGGGATCGCTTCTGGATAACGGGTGGCATAGTCCATTATAACCAATATGTACTGGTGCCCCCTAGCGGACTTGATTATAGGACCTACCAAATCCATTGCGATTCTCTCAAACGGGACCTCAATGATGGGTAGAGGGACCAGCGGGCTACGGAAATGTGGCATCGGGGCCGACCTCTGACACACAGGGCAGGAGGAACAATAATTTTCTATGTCCTTCATCACCCCAGGCCAATAGAATCTCTGTAATACCCTCTCTCGGGTTTTCTCTGTCCCCAGATGACCTCCAAGAATGTGCCCATGGGCCAACTCCAACACCAACTTCCTGTAAGGTTTGGGCACCACAAGCTGCTCAACGGTTTCTTCTGCCCTTTTTGCCACCCGATACAGTAGGTCCTTCTCTACGCTGAAGTATGGGTAAGTGCAGGTATTATCTGGGTTCACTAACTCGCCATCTATTTCCACTACGTTTTCCCGTGCCTTTATTAGGGCGGGGTCTTTTAACTGTTCTGTGGCAAAATTTTCCCTGTGAACCTCCAGATCAGAAAACTCCACAGACGGTAGGTTTTCGTCTGAGGAGGTGGGCTCCTCTCCAGTTTCTTGAGTCTCCCCTGCCAATACTGACAAGGGAAATTCTGGAGAGTCCTCACCACTCTCAGAGGAGTTCTGGCTATCACATTCCTGGTACATAGGGGCACCAGTGGGGGCTCAGGATCATCCCACAGTTCCCAGAACTTCGGAAAATCTCTTCCCACAATGGCATCATGCGGTAATTGAGATACTAACCCCACTGGATGAGAGAGGGTACCTTTGGGGGTCTCGAAACACACTGTAGTCACTGGATACTCTCGGGTGTCCCCATGCACACAAATAACAGCTACCTTGCTATTCCCAGAGACCTCTGTTTTAACTAATTCAGCCTTTATCAGGGTCACAAGGCTACCTGAATCCAGTAATACCACAACATTTCTACCATTAATACACATTTTGCATAAATGTTTCTCAGTTCCCCGAATGGCAGTGCATGCGACTGTCGCACACAGCGACTGACGTCTGTCCGTCAGAAAGTCACATTGCATGGGTTCCTCCACAACCGGGCAATTTGCTGCAATATGTCCCGCTTGCCGGCAGCGGTAGCAAACAATCCTTTTGGCTGCCTCTTGAGCCCCTGACTTCCCAGGCTGTTCTCGCCAAACTTTGGGTAGAGCTCCCACCCTCTCACTCTCTCCACCCTCACCCCTTGGAATCCTCTTATCCGCCCCTGGGGATGGTCTGGTCTTAGGGTGGAAAGTCCGAGAGTCTCTGGAAGAGGCCGTCAGGTTCTCTGTAGCCAAGTATTTCTCTACACGATCCACAAGACCACCGGCCGTCTCTGGGTCTCCATGGCTTACCCACTTTTGGATGGCAGTAGGAAGAGCTCTCAAAAACCGATCCATTACAACACGTTCCACAATCTCTGGTGCGGACAAAGTCTCTGGCTGTAGCCACTTCCTGCTCAGGTGAATGAGATCATACATTTGAGACCTGGGGGGTTTTCCAAGCTGGAAAGTCCAGTTATGCACACGCTGAGCCCGGACAGCCAGGGTGACACCCAGCCTTGCCAATATTTCAGCTTTTAGCATCACATAGTCTTTTGCTTGGTCAGGCTCTAGGTCATAGTAAGCCTTCTGCGATTCACCAGTTAACAGAGGAGCCACCAGTCCAGCCCACTGCTCCTCAGGCCACTTTTCTCTTTCAGCAGTCCTTTCAAATGTGGTCAAAAATACCTCTGGATCATCCTCTCCAGTCATTTTTGTCAATAAACGACTCACCCCAAAGGACGCGGTATTAGTGGGACGGCTTTCCTCACTGGTCTGCGGACGTTGCTGCATTACTGCTTCCATTTGTTGTAGTCTCTGCTCTTGCTTCTGTAACAGGTCTATGAAGCGGGCCTCAGATTGCTGCTGGGCTTGTTGATGAGCTTGCTGCTGGGCTGCAAGGCTCCTTTGCAAACCTGCATTTGTCTGCTGTTGATTGGCATTTGCTAGAGCCAGCTGTTTCAGTATCTCCTCCATGCTGGCTTAAAAAAAACTGCCACTGGTTCTCCACCAACTGTGAGGGGGTTAACTCAGTAGCGGGTGTGTGTGACCCCCTGGTTGGGCTCCCCACACAAAAACAGGGCCAGCAGACGGAGGTTGTGGTTTTCAAAATCAAAAGGTGCGGTTTATTTCTCTATGTACAGTGACAAAAACACAGCAAAGCCAAAAAGAAACATAAACAAAATAAATCCTGGTCAGTTTGACCTCTGACTAAACATGCAGGTTTCCTAAACTAACAACTGGGATCAGCCTGGTGCTGTCCTAGTCCCTAAGTCCCTGGTTTAGTAAAAGTCCAAACAAATAGCCACACAGGCTTTGCCTCACCGCACAGGGGTTCACTCTCCCTAGACAGTCCACACAGGTCTGGGTCCAGGCATGAGCTAACCCCTAATGAAGCTGGGAGTTCTTATAGAGGCCTAAATGAGCTGACAAGCTTCAGCTGGTCTCATCAACTCCCTGTCTGCACGACGCCCAGCACTCTCCCTAGAGGTATGAGTCATCCATGAGCCCACTAGCCTTAGCTGGGCTTATACAACTCTCCCTCCCTAGTTGTATAAGTCAGCATAAAGCCTGAATCTGGGAGAAATATATCTACCCCCCTGGATGCAACCAGGTGACTTTACCTTCCTGCTGTCACAATATATAAACATCAAAAAAATATTACACATCTTTTTATTACATAAAAATCAATAAAACATAGAAAACACTAAGTATCTCAAAAAATGGGGGTCGCTGGACCCACATAGTGCAGGTACCCAAGAGCGAACCCAATATGGGACACCAACCCAACATGTGGGGCGGCACCATAAGATGACAGTGGTGCCTAAATGGTGTCAATGGGGGGTGGGGAAGGAGAGAGAGAAAGAGAAAGGGGAAATAAAAGGAAGAAAGAGAGAGGAAGAGGAAAGGGGGGGGGGGGAAAGGGAGGGGCAAGAGAAAAGGGGAAAGGGGGGGGGGAAGGAAAAATTGTAGAAAGAAAGAAGGGTGAGTTAAAGGAGTGAAGTATAGATGCTATAAAGGAAAGCCAGGTGGAACGGTATCCCAGAAAAGAAAAAAATGGTGAACAAAAGAGGGTGCATGGGAAATCAGCTTACTGTGGCACTAGTTGGAGAATAAGTATAACTGTAGCAATGTACTCACCGATCGGGTGTGCTGCAAAATGCAGCATACACCTGGGAAGAGTTTTAATTGGCTGTTGGTCAGTAACTAACTATCAACCAGCCAGGATATAGATCTGGAAAAAGAGGGATAGGTATATGGTCTACCTGTTAATGGCTCTAATAAGTGTAACCCGGTGGATATATACGATGACAACTAAGTATAAGTCAGTTAAAGTATATGGCCCACAATAAGAGGGTGCTCACCACAATGATCGACAGCTGGATAGAGGCTGCTGGTGTGCAGCAACGGGTAATGTCCTCCAGGACTATTAAGGCTGTAACTTATATAGTATAATGAAAAAAGGCTCAGATAGCACCAGTGTACGTACTGGTGCATAGATGGGCAGAGGGTATCTAACTCCATCGAGCCTTTAAAGTAGTGCCCAGGCTGAAAAATAGACAAAGGTATGCATTAGTGGGTTGTGCAGGACTGAAACTAAATGTCAGTCTTGCAAAATAGTATCAAAAAGTATCATACCTGTAGACCTGTGCCTCGAAAGAAGTTAGCCAGTCCAGAGCAATTCCAGCAGTCAGCTGTAATGTTAGAGCGGTGTGCACCACTCTTATATGGCCCCACAGGATGTGTGTCATCTCAGTAGGAAGCGAACCTCGGCCAATGGGGTGGCCACAGAGGCGGGACCCTTGCAGTCGGAGGGCGGGATATGTCCTTACCTACGACGCAATACGGGTCAGGTGCGATGTGTGAGATCTGATTGCCATAGATAAGCAGACATGAGAGAAGGAGGGTAAAAAGAAAACAAGACAAGAAAGAGGAGAGGCTCTTGGCATAGCAACACTGTGGGGGACAACAAGCAGGGACATAACAGAGGGTCGGCTAATGATAAAAAGGTGCTCAAACGCACCTGGATAATAGTGATTAAAACAGTTATGGCCTCTTTCACACGGGGCGGATCCGTGAAGATCCGCACCGTGAAGCTCCGCTTGCTCAGTGGGGATCGCTCCGTTGATCCCCGCTGAGCCGACGGATGACTGGGCGGTCCCCGCACACTGTGCAGGGACCGCCCTGTCAGAGCGCCGCTCTCCCCTATGGGGAATCGGATGACGACGGACCGTAGAGTCCGTTGTCATCCGATCCGCTCCACAGACGGAAGGAAAAATAGGATTTTCCTCCGTCACACATTTTCGGAGCGGAGCGGATGTCAGCGGACATGTCTCCGCTGACATCCGTGCTTCCATAGGGGTGCATGGAGGATCCGTTTCAGGTCCGCCTAAAAAACTGACAGGCGGACCTGAACGGACCTCCGTGTGAAAGAGCCCTTATGTATTACCAACACTGTAGTGTACATCCAGTAATTCTAAATAAAGGGAAGAACCGGGTAAACCGGAGAAGAATGGGTGGATGAAAGTAAAAAAAAGGGGGGGTTTGTTTGATCCTCAATCTTATATCCTGAACAAATAAATATTTATATTGTCTAGCTAATTCGTGGTATCGGATCACATAAAGAATATATGGTGAAAACCGAGCACCAAAAATCCAAGGTCACGATGCGCCAGAAAAAAAAATCAATCATCGGAGGAAAGAGAAGAGAGGGGGAAGGGAACAGGCAGGAACATCAGAGGTAGGAAATTGGGATGAAGGTGTGTGTTGAGATGGGGGGGAAGGGGCTGCAGAGAATGTGGGGGATAAATAAAGATTTAAATCATATCACATAGATTATAATACTAGTTATTGGGTTGTAAAAGTGAGTGGTTAAGTGGTCATGAAGGAACAGAGTGACTAGAAGGTGCTGACTGGGCAGGATTTAGGGAGGAAGGGGGAAAGGAAAAAAGTAATAATTGTTAATGGGTAACAATAGAACATAGGGTGTTGGCTGGGAAAACCAGGATAAAGAAATATACAAACGGAACATGACAGTGCAAGGGGGAGAGTGATATGTATATAGTGATGGTGGTATCAAAAACATAAAATTAAAGACCACCACTGTCAACTGACAAATAGTTGATATGTTAAAGGTGAAGGTGCAGTGTCAAGTTAGTTGCAGAGAGACAACTATGTGAAAAAGTGACCCCATGGGTAGGGGGGGGGATGTGTGAAAATTGGAAGACAGGGAAAAAGGGGAACCCCTTATGTGTATCCTGCATTCGAATTAAATCGCCTTAATACAGCTTGGCCAGGTTGCACCTATAAAATCCATGGTAGATTATGTAGCTGTATGCAGTGTATATGTAAGCAGGGGAGAGGGGGGGGAGACAAAAGGGGAGGGAAAGGGGCAAAAGACAGAAGAAACTGGATGTAATCAATACTAACATATAATGAAGTGAAAATAAAATAAAACGTCACCAAAAGCAAATGAATGGGTGCTTCCACCCCAATATAAATTTTGAAGAAATTGCTAGAGCGTGCATTCTCACAGGGTGACAGCTGTGGATGCACATGTATAAATGTGCCAACGTCCCGATATGACAGAGGAAATATATGTACTAAGAGAATGGATTTTAGGCGGCACATGGGTATATATTGTTATAAACTAAGGGTTTTATTTTAAACAACATGGTAAGAAAAAATATATAAACATTCAAACAGTAAAGCCTCGTACACACGACCGAGTTTCTCGGCAAGAACCAGCAAGAAACTTGCTGGCAGAGATTTCTTGCCGAGAAATTTGTTCGTGTGTATGTTTTCTCGTCAAAAAAAGCGTCAAGAATCTCGACGAGAAAATAGAGAACCTGCTCTCTATTTTCTCGTCGAGATTCTCGTCAGCCTGTTTCTCGACGAGAAAATTGAGTGTGTGTACACTTACCTGTTCGCCGGGAAGCCCGCGCATGCTCGAAATGACTTCGACGCATGCGCGGTAGCTTCCTAGGCATAGGTAGGGTGAACCAAGATGGCGGCGACGGCATCGAATGTGACGAGCGCATGCTCGTCGTATTCGATGACGTCACCGCGTACGCTCCATTCAAAGAACCGCGGGTTCTTTGAAATGAGCGTGTGTACACTCGGCCGGGACAAGTTTCTTGTCCAAGGATCTCGTCGTAAAAAACGACATGTTTTTAACGACGAGATTCTCGGCCGTGTGTACGAGGCTTAACAGTTTGTTTGTATTCAGATACAGGGTTAGGGCTAGTGCTTTAACAATGCTTCAAAATTGTATAACGTAGAAACATTCCATCTTAATGAAAATGCCAGACCAGCAAACCAAGGCTGATATAACGGTGAGCATATAGAAGCAAGTGGCAAGAGCCAAAGATCCGGTGTATCAGGTATAGTCTTGAGTTGCTCTACTAGTTTCGCGAATTAACGCTTCTTCGGGAGCATAATAATCTGTTGGACGTATATATATATATATATATATATATATATATATATATATATATACACATCAAAAAAATATTACACATCTTTTTAATACATAAAAATCAATAAAACATAAAAAACACTAAGTATCTCAAAAAATGGGGGTTGCTGGACCCACATAGTGCAGGTACCCAAGAGCGAACCCATTATGGGCACCAACCCAACATGTGGGGCGGCACCATAAGATGACAGTGGTGCCTAAATGGTGTCAATGGGGGGTGGGGAAGGAGAGAGAGAAAGAGAAAGGGGAAATAAAAGGAAGAAAGAGAGAGGAAGAGGAAAGGGGGGGGAAAAGGGAGGGGCAAGAGAAAAGGGGAAAGGGGGGGGGGAAGGAAAAGTTGTAGAAAGAAAGAAGGGTGAGTTAAAGGAGTGAAGTATAGATGCTATAAAGGAAAGCCAGGTGGAACGGTATCCCAGAAAAGAAAAAAATGGTGAACAAAAGAGGGTGCGTGGGAAATCAGCTTACTGTGGCACTAGTTGGAGAATAAGTATAACTGTAGCAATGTACTCACCGATCGGGTGTGCTGCAAAATGCAGCATACACCTGGGAAGAGTTTTAATTGGCTGTTGGTCAGTAACTATCAACCAGCCAGGATATAGATCTGGAAAAAGAGGGATAGGTATATGGTCTACCTGTTAATGGCTCTAATAAGTGTAACCCGGTGGATATATACGATGACAACTAAGTATAAGTCAGTTAAAGTATATGGCCCACAATAAGAGGGTGCTCACCACAATGATCGACAGCTGGGTGTGCTGCTGGATAGAGGCTGCTGGTGTGCAGCGACGGGTAATGTCCTCCAGGACTATTAAGGCTGTAACTTATATAGTATAATGAAAAAAGGCTCAGATAGCACCAGTGTACGTACTGGTGCATAGATGGGCAGAGGGTATCTAACTCCATCGAGCCTTTAAAGTAGTAGCCAGGCTGAAAAATAGACAAAGGTATGCATTAGTGGGTTGTGCAGGACTGAAACTAAATGTCAGTCTTGCAAAATAGTATCAAAAAGTATCATACCTGTAGACCTGTGCCTCGAAAGAAGTTAGCCAGTCCAGAGCAATTCCAGCAGTCAGCTGTAATGTTAGAGCGGTGTGCACCACTCTTATAAGGCCCCACAGGATGTGTGTCATCTCAGTAGGAAGCGAACCTCGGCCAATGGGGTGGCCACAGGGGCGGGACCCTTGCAGTCGGAGGGCGGGATATGTCCTTACCTACGACGCATATACTTGAGTATAAGCCGAGATTTTCAGCCCTTTTTTTGGGGCTGAAAGTCCCCCCCCCTCGGCTTATACTCGAGTCATCAAAATTTTTACATTGTAAATATTACCTGTAAAGAAGTTGCGGCTGCAGCGTCCATCGTTCAAATTCCGCGGCGTCCATCGTTCAAATTCCGCGGTCTCTTCCTGTTCCTTCCTTGATAGTCTCAGCAGACACTCTCCGCCTATCACGAACGTTCTCTCATCCTCAGTTTTCCAGCAGACGTCTGTGATTGGCGGAACACCCAACACAGTGTCTGCTGGGAAAACTGAGGATGAGAGAATGATCGTGATAGGCGGAGAGTGTCTGCTGAGACTCGCCTATCAAGGAAGGAACAGGAAGAGACCGCGGAATTTGAATGATGGACGCCGCGGAATTTGAACGATGGACGCCGCAGCCGCAACTTCTTTACAGGTAATATTTACAATGTAAAATAGGGAACAGCGAGCTAGGGAACAGTGGGGCATCGGCTTATACTCGAGTCAGTAAGGTTTCCCAGTTTTTTTGACAACATTAGGTACCTCGGCTTATACTCGAGTCGGCTTATACTCGAGTATATACGGTAGTTGTCATCGTATATATCCACCGGGTTACACTTATTAGAGCCATTAACAGGTAGACCATATACCTATCCCTCTTTTTCCAGATCTATATCCTGGCTGGTTGATCGTTACTGACCAACAGCCAATTAAAACTCTTCCCAGGTGTATGCTGCATTTTGCAGCACACCCGATCGGTGAGTACATTGCTACAGTTATACTTATTCCCCAACTAGTGCCACAGTAAGCTGATTTCCCATGCACCCTCTTTTGTTCACCATTTTTTTCTTTTCTGGGATACCGTTCCACCTGGCTTTCCTTTATAGCATCTATACTTCACTCCTTTAACTCACCCTTCTTTCTTTCTACAACTTTTCCTCCCCCCCTTTCCCCTTTTCTCTTGCCCCTCCCTTTCCCCCCCCCCCTTTCCTCTTCCTCTCTCTTTCTTCCTTTTATTTCCCCTTTCTCTTTCTCTCTCTCCTTCCCCACCCCCCCATTGACACCATTTAGGCACCACTGTCATCTTATGGTGCCGCCCCACATGTTGGGTTGGTGTCCCATAATGGGTTCGCTCTTGGGTACCTGCACTATGTGGGTCCAGCAACCCCCATTTTTTGAGATACTTAGTGTTTTTTATGTTTTATTGATTTTTATGTATTAAAAAGATGTGTAATATTTTTTTGATGTATATATATATATATATATATATATATATATATATATATATATATATATATATGTCCAACAGATTATTATGCTCCCGAAGAAGCGTTAATTCGCGAAACTAGTAGAGCAACTCAAGACTATACCTGATACACCGGATCTTTGGCTCTTGCCACTTGCTTCTATATGCTCACCGTTATATCAGCCTTGGTTTGCTGGTCTGGCATTTTCATTAAGATGGAATGTTTCTACGTTATACAATTTTGAAGCATTGTTAAAGCACTAGCCCTAACCGTGTATCTGAATACAAACAAACTGTTACTGTTTGAATGTTTATATATTTTTTCTTACCATGTTGTTTAAAATAAAACCCTAAGTTTATAACAATATATACCCATGTGCCCCTGTAGTGTCATATTTTGCTCCCCATCACAGATTGCTCCGGAAGTGATGTTCCGTCGCCGCCATCTTGCTACACCCCACACTCCTTCACAGTAATGATAGAGTGAGAAGGGGACAAGCGGACATCTTGTTACACCCACAGGAGTTTTCGATTTCACGGTTGTTTTCAGCACAAAACGGAGCTTATCTGCTTAAATACAGTATTTGGAAATCGGACGGACTGTTTAGATGTTAAATGTGAAAAACAGAGGTGTTCTGTCACCTTAGCAAGCATGTAAGGTCAGCAGGTTTGCTGCTGCTTTTAAAATGTAACATTTAAACATTCCTTTGGATTTCCAACTACTGTATTTAAGCAGATAAGCTCCGTTTTGTGCTGAAAACAACCGTGAAATCGAAAACTCCGGTGGGTGTAACAAGATGTCCGCTTGCCCCCTTCTCACTCTATCATTACTGTGCAGGAGTGTGGGGTGTAGCAAGATGGCGGCGGCAGCAGAACGTCACTTCCGGAGCAATCTGTGATGGGGAGCAGAATGTGACAAGACACCGCCTAAAGTCCATTCTCTTAGTTTACATATATTTCCTCTGTCATATCGGGACGTTGGCACATTTATACATGTGCATCCACAGCTGTCACCCTGTGAGAATGTACGCTCTAGCAATTTCTTCAAAATTGATATTGGGGTGGAAGCACCCATTCATTTGCTTTTGGTGACGTTTTATTTTATTTTATTTTCACTTCATTATATGTTAGCATTGATTACATCCAGTTTCTTCTGTCTTTTGCCCCTTTCCCTCCCCTTTTGTCTCCCCCCCCTCTCCCCTGCTTACATATACACTGCATACAGCTACATACCGTAATCTACCATGGATTTTATAGGTGCAACCTGGCCAAGCTGTATTAAGGCGATTTAATTCGAATGCAGGATACACATAAGGGGTTTCCCCTTTTTCCCTGTCTTCCAATTTTCACACATTCCCCCCCCCCCCCCCTACCCATGGGGTCACTTTTTCACATAGTTGTCTCTCTGCAACTAACTTGACACTGCACCTTCACCTTTAACATATCAACTATTTGTCAGTTGACAGTGGTGGTCTTTAATTTTATGTTTTTGATACCACCATCACTATATACATATCACTCTCCCCCTTGCACTGTCATGTTCCGTTTGTATATTTCTTTATCCTGGTTTTCCCAGCCAACACCCTATGTTCTATTGTTACCCATTAACAATTATTACTTTTTTCCTTTCCCCCTTTCTCCCTAAATCCTGCCCGTCAGCACCTTCTAGTCACTCTGTTCCTTCATGACCACTTAACCACTCACTTTTACAACCCAATAACTAGTATTATAATCTATGTGATATGATTTAAATCTTTATTTATCCCCCACATTCTCTGCATCCCCTCCCCCCCATCTCAACACACACCTTCATCCCAATTTCCTACCTCTGATGTTCCTGCCTGTTCCCTTCCCCCCTCTCTTCTCTTTCCTTCGATGATTGTTTTTTTTTTTCTGGCGCATCGTGACCTTGGATTTTTGGTGCTCGGTTTTCACCATATATTCTTTATGTGTTAATAATACTCCCCATCTATCCACATGTTTAAACAAGCCTCAATACAGGCCCTGTACGCAGAACAACCCTTGGTGACCGTATACATGCTGGAATACCGAGATGCACCTGAAAGACCACTGGACCCCCCCTGCTTACCTTCCTTCCTCTATACTTATGTTACACCGATTCCCCGACCAGACCTCGCCTGTATCTTTAACCATACCAGCATCGCATTGTTCCCTCGGAAACCCAATTATAGTCCCCTGTCCCGCACAGCAAGTCCCCGTATAGGGGTGAGTGGACAGAAGGCTGATCTTGGCTGGTATATCTTACCTAGATCTGGGGCTTACTCTTTAGGCCCTTACCTACCCCCCATCCTAGTTTGAAAGCCTTTCCCGCCTGATCCCCTACCCCAAGGTGATTACGTAACATCGATCGTGGGCAGACGGACATACCCTGCCCTCACCTAACTCTAGGTATATACTGTTCGTGCTATTGTTTGACAATATTACTCAGGATATTATTCTGACTACTGATGAACTTCAGTTACTTGTGACCTATAGTCTTTCGCCTATGTATGTATTGCTTATAATGTGCTTACCTTGTCTAATTGCTCCTAATTTACTGTACACCTGTAAACCTGTGAATTCAAATAAATCGTTTAAATCAAAAAAATATATTCTTTATGTGATCTGATACCACGAATTAGCTAGACAATATAAATATTTATTTGTTCAGGATATAAGATTGAGGATCAAACAAACCCCCCCTTTTTTTTACTTTCATCCACCCATTCTTCTCCGGTTTCCCCGGTTCTTCCCTTTATTTATATGTATAGGTTCATTAGAATTACTGGATGTACACTACAGTGTTGGTAACACATAACTGTTTTAATCACTATTATCCAGGTGCGTTTGAGCACCTTTTTATCATTAGCCGACCCTCTGTTATGTCCCTGCTTGTTGTCCTCCACAGTGTTGCTATGCCAAGAGCCTCTCCTCTTTCTTGTCTTGTTTTCTTTTTACCCTCCTTCTCTCATGTCTGCTTATCTATGGCAATCAGATCTCACACATCGCACGTGACCCGTATTGCGTCGTAGGTAAGGAATATCCCGCCCTCTGACTGCAATGGTCCCGCCCCTGTGGCCACCCCATTGGCCGAGGTTTGCTTCCTACTGAGATGACACACATCCTGTGGGGCCTTATAAGAGTGGTGCACACCGCTCTAACATTACAGCTGACTGCTGGAATTGCTCTGGACTGGCTAACTTCTTTTGAGGAACAGGTCTACAGGTATGATACTTTTTGATACTATTTTGCAAGACTGACATTTAGTTTCAGTCCTGCACAACCCACTAATGCATACCTTTGTCTATTTTTCAGCCTGGCCACTACTTTAAAGGCTCGATGGAGTTAGATACCCTCTGCCCATCTATGCACCAGTACGTACACTGGTGCTATCTGAGCCTTTTTTCATTATACTATATAAGTTACAGCCTTAATAGTCCTGGAGGACATTACCCGTCGCTGCACACCAGCAGCCTCTATCCAGCAGCACACCCAGCTGTCGATCATTGTGGTGAGCACCCTCTTATTGTGGGCCATATACTTTAACTGACTTATACTTAGTTGTCATCGTATATATCCACCGGGTTACACTTATTAGAGCCATTAACAGGTAGACCATATACCTATCCCTCTTTTTCCAGATCTATATCCTGGCTGGTTGATAGTTACTGACCAACAGCCAATTAAAACTCTTCCCAGGTGTATGCTGCATTTTGCAGCACACCCGATCGGTGAGTACATTGCTACAGTTATACTTATTCTCCAACTAGTGCCACAGTAAGCTGATTTCCCACGCACCCTCTTTTGTTCACCATTTTTTTCTTTTCTGGGATACCGTTCCACCTGGCTTTCCTTTATAGCATCTATACTTCACTCCTTTAACTCACCCTTCTTTCTTTCTACAACTTTTCCTTTCCCCCCCCTTTCCCCTTTTCTCTTGCCCCTCCCTTTTTTCCCCCCATTTCCTCGTCCTCTCTCTTTCTTCCTTTTATTTCCCCTTTCTCTTTCTCTCTCTCCTTCCCCACCCCCCATTGACACCATTTAGGCACCACTGTCATCCTATGGTGCCGCCCCACATGTTGGGTTGGTGTCCCATAATGGGTTCGCTCTTGGGTACCTGCACTATGTGGGTCCAGCAACCCCCATTTTTTGAGATACTTAGTGTTTTCTATGTTTTATTGATTTTTATGTAATAAAAAGATGTGTAATTTTTTTTGATGTTTATATATATATATATATATATATATATATGTCCAACAGATTATTATAATCCCAAAGAAGCGTTAATTCACGAAACTAGTAGAGCAACTCAAGACTATACCTGATACACCGGATCTTTGGCTCTTGCCACTTGCTTCTATATGCTCACCGTTATATCAGCCTTGGTTTGCTGGTCTGGCATTTTCATTAAGATGGAATGTTTCTACGTTATACAATTTTGAAGCATTGTTAAACGAACTAGCCCTAACCCTGTATCTGAATACAAACAAACTGTTACTGTTTGAATGTTTATATATTTTTTCTTACCATGTTGTTTAAAATAAAACCCTTAGTTTTATAACAATATATACACATGTGCCGCCTAAAGTCCATTCTCTTAGTTTACATATATTTCCTCTGTCATATCGGGACGTTGGCACATTTATACATGTGCATCCACAGCTGTCACCCTGTGAGAATGCACGCTCTAGCAATTTCTTCAAAAAAGAACTAGCTTCAGGTGTATATTTTGCAGGAAGCACACTACGCCTGCTGTAAGTGCTGCAGATGCCTGTTAGTGTGACACACACGGAAAACACAGCAATAAGGGCTAGCTTCAGGTGTATACTGTGCAGGAGGCTTAGCAAAAATATCACTGACACTGTCCCTGCCTATCCTTCTCCCCTCCCTACACACAAGGTTTAGCAGAATATCACACTGACACTGACACTGTCTCTACCTATCCTTCTCTCTCCCTACACACAATTTCACTAACACTGTCCCTGCCTATCCTTCTCTCTCCCTGCACGCCGGAACACACTACACAAGGCCGCCGCGCTGGCGGCCTTTTATAGTGTGGGGCGTGTACTAAACCCCCCCAAGCTATAATTGGCCACAGGCATCCTGCCTGTGGCCAATTATGGCTCTCCTCGCTGCCGGCGCTGTGATTGGCATAGCATGCGGGGTCACAGTGCATGCTTGGCCAATCACAGCGCCGGAATTTTGGGCCGTTCGCGTCACTCGAATTTGGCGCGAATGACCCAAAACGTTCGATCTTCGTCGAACGATTGAACACACGATGTTCGAGTCGAACGTATGTTCGACTCGAAGGCGGAGCTCATCCCTACTGGTAAGTCACTCTTTCCCATGAAGGTTTATGAAGGAAAGGCAAAAAGTCACCACATAGCGTAAAACCGGGGTGGTTTTATTGAAGAACTGCCATTAAAAGTGACCACAGGTCCAATACAATATAACAGATAGATAAAAAATTCCTACATAAAATTTCTGCAGATCAGGATAGCGTGGTATAGCTGGACATAGACTCTGCCCTACTAGTTTCGTCATACACAACGTCATCATTGACCCTCGATGACGTCATCATGTATGACAAAACTGGCTGTGACGCTTTCCTTCTCTATCTCCAGTGGATTTATCCTTCATTATGTGTGATTCTATGTCTGACTAGACTCCTATAACGTGGAGTTTAGCTATCTGGTAAGGGCACATCTTATATTAATACGGTGGAAGGCGCACTTGGGTGTATGGTCGTTCATTATCTTTGGACACGTGTTGCAACTGAATACATTTTGGCCTAAACGTATGACAAAAATTGAATTTATTGATATTTTTTTATAACAAAAAGTAGAAAATATAATTTCTTTCAACATTTTCTGTATTTTTTAACTTATATCGCAAAAAATAAAAATCAGAGTGGAGATCAAATACCACCAAAAGAAAGCTCTATTTGTGGGGAAAAAAGGACGAAAATATTAGTTTGGGTACAGCATTGCATGACCGCGCAATTATAAGTTAAAGCAGCGCAGTGCCAAATTGCAAAAAGTGCTCTGGTCATGAAGGGGGTAAAATCTTCCAGGGTTAAAGTGGTTAAACTGTATACATCTTTCTCAAAAAAGCTTTGTAAACTTCAGCAGAACTGTATTTAGGTGATTTATTTGTATCTTTTTTGGCAGCAGCAGTCAATTATGCATAAGTACCTTTTCCTAGTTGTTATAATTGTAGGATCTCAAACATCTCTTACATCCACATGATATACTTTTCTCACATCTTCAATGTTTTACATTACAATCATGTGTCCTCATCCTCCTATTCCAGACCACATCTAGGGGCATACTGTACTGTATGTATTTGGGTCTTTATGCATCCACAACCACCACTGATATTATTGGCTAATGAAATCCACATACATGGATATAGCTTGATTCAATTTCTTCTCACACAGGTAGAATTTGCATGTGAAGAAAATGTGTGTGTATATAGTGCACAACACCAATCTAAATATCTACAAACTGTGCAATCATGTATGTACAACTTTTTAAACCTTTCAATTAGTAGCGATTGTATTCCAAGCAAGTACGAAAATCCTGTGATCAAAAAAAAATTAAATAATTAGTATCATATTAAAGTCTCCATGACACCAAATAAAGTACATAAAGATGAACTCTCTGATTTTTATATCCTTTCCATATGCTGTATCTTCACATCACCATGTCAGAATGTATAAACTAAACATGCCTTACATCTGTACTCCAAATAAACACATCAGATCGAATGTGACCTTACTGCAGATTCAGGACAAAAAGCGCATTGTTCCAAAAAATTTTTATTTTAGACTCTAAACTTTGCCTCCATCTACAACGCTCTTAGTTAATTTTAGAACGTGTTAAAAAAAAAATGCTATGCTCCACATAGCGTGATAACATATCAAACAATTTATTAAAATAATAAAACCAATTTCAAACATTCACATTTAAAAGTGCATACACCTGCACTAGTAGATTCTGCATAATATGTAAAGGATCCAAACTGATGTAGTGATAACAGTCTTGAGCCTCAGTCACCAGCTGTCAGAGTGCTCACAACTGGCTCTGTGCAAATGCCTTCTGTGGACCCATTAGAGGTACTTTCATAATTAGTAATGACTTTATCCACATATTTTTTATATTAAATAGGTTTTCAATATTCACTTAATGCAGCATAACTAATAGTCTGTCATATTTTATTACAATAGTGCAGTCATTTTAAAGTCTTCAATTTACCTCAAAACTTTACTTGGGGGTGAATAATTGGAGGGGATTCAAATAAATGCCATCACCATTCAGTGCTTTTGTATTGGGGAGGGGAATCTATAGGAAAGATTGGGGACATATTTTCATAAGAAATGCAAACAGTTTTGAAGGGACTATAATCCTATATGCAGGATTCCAAATAGGTTTTGAAAAAATTATTGCAGATTGAGATTGAGGGACTACTTTTTGTAGGTTTGGATGGGGAATGGAGGTCTCTATACCTCCATTCCATATAGAGTTGGCCTGGAAGCCAACAGGAATATGCTGGAAGGTGTGTACTGGGACATGGAGATGCATAATGAATATTTAGTAAACTTCATTAAATTTGGGCTGTATAACAACTTTCATGAATTTGATGGGAAGCTTCACTATCAAAAACAGAAAGTGACATTGAGGATGGAATGAGCAGCAGCATATGTATGTATTCATCTACAGTAGGTTGGTGGGAGGAGATGTGTATTTTTACATTGAATAGATGCCCTCTGGATGTGTGGATGATGTGCCTGGGGATAAAGAGGGGCTTGGGGAGAGTCAGGAACACCAAACTTATATTTCTGCTCGAAGAAATGCACATCATGCGCATGAATAGTCTACAGACCTGTGTATATAATTAGGACTGTGACCGCATCTACACGTGCCCATGTGTGAGAGCATTAGTGTGCTGATGAGCACCCAGTGGCCTATGTAAAGCATTGCAGGACTCAGGATCATTGCTGAGTTGTCCTCAGCTCCTCCTGCCTGTGAGCTGATCCTGTGCTTACATCTATATCTTGACCCGGCTTGTTGACTCTTCTTCTTCCTGAACCCCTGTGGCTGACTCTGGCTTGTGCCCTGACTTTTCCTCTTGCCTGCTGTTCTGGTACCTGTTCCGCTTGCCCAATACTGATCTTGCCCTGGCTCTGACTTCACTACTGGTTGCTCATTCTGTACCTCTGCTGCCCGGTTCTTGACAACTTCTGCCCGCCTGACCAAGCATCTGTGGTCCTGCATCTGCCAGCTGCTAACTTGCCTTGACTTGTCCTCACCTCTGCATCTATCTTTAGCTCTGCACAAGATCTCCCAAACTGAATCTCCTACAGGCACCCATGCCACTCTATGTCCTGTTATACCCTGTCATCACACCCAGGGAAAACAAGTAACAAGAGATGTTAGGAAAGCTCTCTCAATACTTGGCCAAGGCCATATTATAGCATGAAGGGCCTGGTACTGAGGATTTTGGTGGATATTTTTATGGAAATAAATCCCTCTTCCACTTCTGTGTAGGGCAGGTTTAGGCTGTTAATCCTCCCCCTCTCAGCTCCTTCATGCTTTGGAAAAGGTTTCTATGAGCACTGGCAAGCTCTATGGGAGCGGAGACTGTTCCCACAGAGATTGTCAGTGCTCCACTTCTCTGAGACTTCGGCTCCCACAGAGTTTGCCTGACAAAAATTGGAGCTGTAGATCCAGGCCCCTGCCTTAATATAGTAGAATATTTGGTGAGTACTGACATACAGTGAGTACTGGCATACAGAAACCTTCTCCCCCTTCACATTTCCAGATGTCTCTCTTACAGCATCAGTGCTTCTCTCTCCTAGACAGTGAGGACTGGGGGACAGTCTCTGTGACCTGTGTGGCAGTCTCTGTGACATGTGGACAGTCTCTTTGACCAGTGCAGTAGTCTCTGTGACATGTGGGGCAGTCTTTGTGACCTATGCCGCAGTCTCTGTGATCTGTAGGCCATGTGTACAGTCTCAATGACCTATGGGGCAGTCTTTATGACATGTGCTGCAGTCTCTGAGACATGAGGGTAGTCTCTGTGGGAGCACTGGCATCTTTGTCAGGCAATCTCTGTGGGAACAGTCTCTGCTCCCATGGAGATTGCCAGTGCTCCCAGAGACCTTTTCCAGAGCATGAAGGAGCTGGGATGGGGAGAACCAACAGCCTGAGCCCTCTCTGCACAGAAGTGGAAGAGGAATTTATTTCCATAAAAAGGCCCCCCAAAATCCTCAGCACCAGGCCCATGATGCTCTTAATCCGGCCCGATTGCAATTTACAGAGTATGTACGTGTGCAAAATATGCATGGCATATGCAAAAGCATTTGTAGCGCCCTGTTCCTAATGAATAGGGGCTATGTGGTAAATTTAGTGTTGTCTGAATTGTAAATAGTTCAGATTGATTGTGCAAGTCTAAATTAGCTTCTGTTCCAATTTTGGCTATGTTGTGCGCATTTCTCACTGTTTCCATTAGGTGTCACTGTTACCACAGACCAGTGTGAAAAATACAGCAAGCTGAAGTGCATTGACTATTCTTTCCCCAGAAACAGCCCAGTGGGAGTGTTCTTGCTGCTGTGCATTCTGGGAGAGGATATTTAAGGGACAGATGCCATGATAGTTGCTCTCTCTGCCTCATGGCCATCCAGGCCTGAGGATGTGCACACAGTCTCTCTCTCTGACCTCATGGCTCTCCTGGCCTAAGGCTGTGTCACTTTTCTACCTCTCAGCCTCATGGCCATCCAGAAGCCTGTCTGGGGCCTACTTATCTAGAGGTGGTCCTGTGCTGTCTTGCCTACGCGGAAGAAGCCAAGTCAAACAAAGCATATCCAGGAAGGGGACTCTTGCTGGAGAGAACCAGGCCGAAGGCTGGTTTCTCAGGAAGAGCCTGGTAACTTGTTTGGAGGACGCACCAAAGCTAACCTACCTCACAGTACTGCCGGATGGCTTAAAGGTTCTGGTACTGTGCAGCTGTTCTACAAATAACTGCTGGTTACAAAATCCTGTGGCAGAGGATTATCCAGGAGTTCCACCGATCGCTAAGTCTGTGAGAGAGACTTGTCCGTGCATCATACCGGCTGCTAGGTTGGTGTGAGAGGCCTATCCGGGTGTTGCAAGATCAGCTGACAGAAAGCTGCTTTGTCCTCTGGATCCAGGAAAGTAATCAGTGATCTGCAAAAAGTTATCTGAATCTCCCCTAACCCTCTATCCTTCTACTACTTCAAGTTTTACTATTAAAGCATTGGGAAAAGACTGAAGTGACTGGCACTCACATCTGTTTGACATCTCCTATCATAGACTACTAGGACAGTGAAAGGTGGGGTAACGGCAGGACCCAAAATTATAATCAGCAACCCTCTAGGGCATATCGCTACACATTGGATGGTGGATTGTATTTGAATTCACCCCAATTATTCACCCTTAGGAGACGTTTTCAGTTTAGTTAGTGGGAGACCACATGCAAAATATACCCATGTGAGAAGTAGCTGAAACAAGCTGTATTCATGTATGTGGATTGCATTCGAGTATCATATCAGAGGTGATTGTAGATGTATAAAGTCCCAAATAACATACAGTATATGCACATAGATGTGGTCTGGAATATGAGGATGAGGATTCATGATTGTGAATGTGATTTAAAATGCTGATGATGTGACAAAAGAAGCAAATGATACTGTGCACACATACCAGATGTATGGGGTCCTACAATTAAAACAACTAGGAAGAGAGGTACTTTGTATCCATAATTGACTGCTGCAACAAAAGAGACACAGTACAAATATATCAGAAAAATATTGCAGAAGTTTACAAAGGCTGTTTTGAGAAGGCTATACAGTTTACAGACAATTGTAAACCATTAGGGCATGTTTAAAAGAGAAGTATGACCAAAGCTTATTTGCATATGTTATGCTTGCGTCTATCTAGCAAGGTTACTTTGTGGTATAAAGCAAGGAAGCTGAGACTTCTGCAGTGTGTAAATGTGCTTTTACTATACAAGATGCTGTACATACAAAACTATTACAATATTAGGAATACAATAAAAGACTGACAGATATCTATAACAAGCAAAAATGCCTAGCAAATGAACAGCCTATGGTCTATAATAGTAGATATACACTTATCTGTGGTTACTGTATGTTCATGATCTCCATTGCTCCTGGAGAACAGGCACCTTCTTGATGAGTGGCTTCTGATCTTAAAAGCTTGAATGAGCCCTCTCCCCCTCAGTCTTTACTCATCCTTTTATGTACAAGTTTGTTGACAACTTGTTTCCATAAAAACCGACCAGTCATTGTTTTCAGTTTGATAGACCATCTCTACCTGTTTACTGTAGCTATAGAGACAATAGCCTATTCAAACTGTAAATTGAATACAACAATGGTATCTACATGCCCATTGTATCGAACAGCATTTGTTTGAGAAATATCTACTCTCCAAATCTACTCCAAACCCTGACAGTAATCTGAATATTGTCCCATGTAATGTTATGTCTGATTAATATAAAAAAAAAAATCATATTTTAACAAAATCGCAACACATTTCGCCCTAAATTTTTATTTTTTCTCTTTCAGACTCCATACAGAAAATCACTTCATTACTAAGAAAACTCTTTTTCCTTGAATGCAACACCTCCCATATTTCTGTCATTGAGAAGGTCTTTTAGTCTTTAACTAAAAGTTCATTAGAAAGTCCATTCTAAAGTTCTTTAGAAACAAGTCCAGGCTTGTAATACATCAAAGGCCTTGCTCTCCACAGCTCCTGTGATCTTCCGTCATTCTTTCCATCATGTAACCACTTTTCTCTGGTCTTCCTATGGATCAAATCAGAGACAGCCTGTGGAGTGGAAAACAAAGTGGATTATCTGTTCCTTCTAATAATGCATAAACAGTAGATCCTGGCCCTTCAGCTACAATCTCTCCTCTAAATGACTTCTTGCCTGGATATCTGACCAATACTTTGCCACCTGCCTGCATGCATTTCTGAACCCTCCCAAAGAACATCAATAAAGTAAATGGAGGTTTGGGACTTTGAGTGAGACTGCAGACATGGTGTAGGTAAAAAAGATACATGTTTATTCAAAATAAACGCATGACACATCTCCAAACAGAAATCACATGGAAGGAAAAACATTCTGGTTGATGCGATTCCCTAGAGTTACACACACATAAGTATGGGTATGCACAATATAAGCAACAAGGTACATCAGTGTGTGACCAGGTGCCACATAGTGATCCGTATGGATAATGGAATACATTCAGTGAATTACATATGTACAGATATCACATGCAACAAGTGCTAAAAACGTTAAAAAAATTAGCATATGAAACCAGTAAAAGCATAGGTAAATGATTGTGTTGTCAACTGAGTTGATGCGTTTTCTGATGCCCGACGCGTTTCGTGTATAAGTTACACTCTTCAGGGGCTAGTGCTCCAGACATCTAAAAGATATAATGAAGTGTAAATAACTAAATCTGGTTGCTGTTCAAAGTAAATAGATGATGGAACACAAGAGCCCATCTTGAGTACTTACATGGAATCTGGTACAATAAGTATGGTGCATATGAAGCCCTAACCAAAGATAGGTCAATAGGGATGAGACTGTTAGACAGGTTAGGCAGTTTTCCCCTGCCACCCAGGTGTTAGGTTGCTAAGCCTCATTAAGTAATGTGCCTTATTGAGGTTGTGCTCTCTCAGGACATGGTTCATCCATGTCCATGAGAATGGCCAGCAAACATGCGTTTTACCATGGTTCTGGGATTGGGGTTTGGTCTTATGCATGTCCCTGGCTTTTTTATGTCTGTCATTTGGGAGCTGCGATGCGCTCTGTGTGTCCGCTTCGCTGTCCCCCTTCCCCCTGGGCGGTGGGTTGTGTGATGGTGGGGCCCGGGCACACAGCACATCAGCGTCATGCGCCCCGCCCAGTGCGGGACTTCACATGTTGGCGTCATGACGCTGGGCGTGCGTTCATCCATCTCAGCTGGCGTAGCTTGGAGACACGAGCTCCTCTGTGGGCGTTCCCCGCCCACGTCGGTGGTTCCTCCTGGCTGTCAGGCCTGCCAGGAGATTACAACCATCCCTCCGCTTTCCTGACCGGTAGTCTTGTTATCCCGGTATCAGGTGGAGGGAGGGTTGAGATCCTGCAGCCAGGAAATAAGGCCATGCAATGTATGGTGCAGATAGCCTAACCACAACCCAAGCAACAACTAACGGTTTGTAGGCAGAAGACAGGAACCCAGGAGGAGAAAGGACAATCCAAGTATCGAAGTCAGAACGAGCCAGGCAGGGTCGGTAACCAGATAAGCAAAGTCCAAGGGATATCCAAGAATCGAAGTAAAAAACGAGCCAAGTCAGTAATCAAGACGAAGAGCATCCACAATAAGCATAGACAGGAAACTATACTAGTGCATGGACAGGAAGGGGAAGTGGAGATATATAGGGTCGCTGATCAGATAACTACAAACAGCTGGTCCAAGGGTGGAGCCAACATCAAACACATGAAGCAGAAAGTAACCAGGATTCAAACCTAAAACTAATTCCCTGGTGGTTCAGAACATAGAAAGTCTAATGCCCCATACACACGATCATTTTTCATGCCGTTAAAAATGCCATTAAAAAAAATGGCCATTAAAAATGATCGTGTGTATGCTCCAGAGCATTTTTAACGACGTGAAAAACGGGCATTAAAAATTTCGAACATGCTCTCTTTTTTCACGTTGTTTTTCATGTCGTTTTTTTTAACGACGTGAAAAACGATAGTGTGTATGCTTTAACGACGTGAAAAAAAATGCGCATGCTCAGAATCAAGTATGAGACGGGAGCGCTCGTTCTGGTAAAACTAGCGTTCGTAATGGAGATAGCACATTCGTCATGCTGTAACGGACTGAAAAGCACTAGACTGAAAAGAGCGAATCGTCTCTCAACAAACTTTACTAACATGAAGGGTGGCGCCATTCGAACGGAACTTCCCCTTTATAGTGCCGTCGTACATGGTGTACGTCACTGCGCTTTTCTTGAACATTTTTTAAAATGATGGTGTGTACGCAAGACAGGCTTGAGAGGAAACAAGAAAAAAAATGACAAGAAAAACGTCAGTTTTAAAAATGACATTAAAAATGATCGTGTGTATGGGGCATAAGTCTATGAACACCAGGTCCTAGGATCTAATCCCGGACATGGTGTGATAGTACCCCCCCACACAAACATGCCCCCCAACCTATTTGGGTTTGGAAGGATGTTTCACATGGAACAACTTGACCAGCTTTGGGGCATGAACGTTATGAGCTGGTACCCAAGTCCTTTCTGCAATAGAGTAGCCCTTCCAGTCCACCAGATACTGTAACTGCCTACCCTTACGTTGAGAATCCAAAATCTTACTATTTTTGTATTCCTGATGGTCATCAACAGTAACAGGAGAAGGACGTCTAGAGGGTAGAGAAAATCTATTTTTGTAAAAGGGCTATAGCAAATATACATGAAAAGTATTGGGAATTCGAAGGTGTGGGGCAACCGAAGTTTATAGGCCACTGGATTAACTTGACAAAGAATGCAAAAGGGTCCAATATATCTAGGACCTAATTTGGGAGAGGGTTGTCGTAGTTTGATATTCTTGGTGGATAACCAAACAAGTTGATTGAGACGGTAAAGGGGTGCAGATTTTCTGCGACGGTCCGCGTACCCTTTGTATCTGTGCACTGACAGAAGCAGAACTTTTATGTCTCTCCAATGTTTAACTTGGTCACCATGTTGGCTGCTGCAGGTACCTCTTATAAACAAAAAACACAAAAAGACAGACAACCCAAGCTCAACTTACCAACCAATCAGCAACCAACCAAAATCACCCGTCTAACAGTGCGTTTAAAAACAGGGGTTTAGCTGCACGCATTTGCAAATACATGCGTAAGCTGCAGGCCTTGTCAAGGCCCCCTGTGTACTGCAGTCCTAACTCTAAAATTTAAAGTCTTCTCAGTGGAAGCACATGCATGCTGATGAATAGATAAATGGCAGATAACTGGAGGGGGCCCACCCTCCTTAAAGGGGCAGGAGCACACTAGGCACCCAGCACATAGAAGCAAAGCCCATCCAATTCTCCTTGCTGTAAAGACCAGTCATAGATAAGGGCAGTGAGATTTGTTTGTTGTAATGTTGGCATTTTTTGTCATTGTGGTCAGGCAACGCACTAGCACCTTTGTTTCTATGTGCTGGGTGCCTAGTGTGCTCCTGCCCCTTTAAGGAGGGTGGGCCCCCTCCAGTTATCTGCCCTTTATCTATCCATCAGCATGCATGTGCTTCCACTGAGAAGACTTTACATTTTATGCGGCGTACACACAATCGTTTTTCATGCCATTTTTTTTAACCAACGTTTTTCTCGTCTTTTTTTCATGTTTCCTCTCAAGCCTGTCTTGCATCCACATGATCATTAAAAAAAACGCTTGAGCAAAGCGCAGTGACGTACAACACGTACGACGGCACTATAAAGGGGAAGTTCCATTCGAATGGCGCCACCCTTCATGTTAGTAAACTTTGTTGAGCGGCGATTCGCGCTTTTCAGCCTCGTGCTTTTCAGTCCGTTACAGCGTGACGAATGTGCTATCTCCATTACGAACGCTAGTTTTACCAGAACGAGCGCTCCCGTCTCATACTTTATTCTGAGCATGCGCGTTTTTTCCCCTTGTAAAAGCATACACACTATCGTTTTTCACGTCATTAAAAAAGACAGGAAAAACGACGTGAAAAAATAGAGCATGTTCGAAATTTTTAATGGCCGTTTTTCACGCCGTTAAAAATGCTCTGGAGCATACACACGATCGGTTTTAATGGCCATTTTAAAAAAATGGCATTAACGGCATGAAAAACGATCGTGTGTACGCCGCATTAGAGTTAGGACTGCAGTACCCAGGGAGCCTTGACGAGGCCTGCAGCTTACGCATGTATTTGCAAATGCGTGCAACTAAACCCCTGTTTTTAAACGCACTGTTAGACAGGTGATTTCGGTTGGTTGCTGATTGGTTGGTAAGTTGAGCTTGGGTTTTGTCTATCTTTTTATGTTTTTGTTTATATGAGATTCGCCTATCCAATGCTCCTTGCTGTGAAGGCCAGTCATAGATAAGGGCAGTGACATTTGTTTGCTGCAGGTACCTCTACCTGAGACAACTGGAAGGGAAAAACTCTGGGTTGATACCCTAAGGCAGCTTGAAACGGAAAACATTTTAAGGAGGAATGCCATTGTGAATTGTGTGCTAATTCAGCTAGAGGTAGCATCTCGCTCCAGTTGTCATGTTCAGCATTCACATTGTAGTGGCAAGATTGGTTGTATGCATAGCACACACCATCTTGCCTTGTGCTAAATAAGCACACACTTCAGATTTCATCTTATTGCAATAATGCTATCTTAGGCTAAAATTCACTCACCATTCATTCGTCCCATTCATCCAAAGACCAGACATCAGACAGTTGTGTTCTCATCTCAGCATCCCAGCATGACTGCCATGCCGACGCCCATAAAAGCCTTTTATTAAACTCCCAGCCGGAAGTGATGTCACAACATGTGACCTCCTCCACAGGAAGTGAGCTCACAGGAGCTCCACTCAGAATACAACACAAGAAATATAGCTTAAAGGATTCAATACAATAACCAATGAACACAGTTCCTGATGAGGGGAGCTTGTCCGCAGGTGTGCGCTCACATCACCACCTCAAATGCTGATCAGGCACTACAGAGATGACAAGAGCACACATCTGCTAAACCGATAATGTGTTTGCAGAGAGGCCTCACTCTGCAAACACCCTTCTCCAAATCAGGAAGTTTCTCAACCAGCCTCAGACTGCCCCAGTCAGCTCTTTAGAGCGGGTTGCGGAAGTACTAACACTGGGTGACACTATGACAATACATATTAAATACATCTTCATAAAATTCTCCACAACACATAGGCCCTTGGGTAAATCAAGATTTAGATATCTATCTTTTCAGTTTGGCCATTAGATTGGGGGTGGTATCCAGAAGACAGGGAATTCTTGATCCCTAGATGTTTGAAAACAGCCCTTTAGAACGAAGATATGAATTGAGGACCTCTGTCACTAACAATATCGACGGGAATACCGTGCAAACGGATGATATGTTCGATAAAGGATTGAGCCAAGCTTGGGGCAGAAGGTAGAGTAGGCATGGGGGTGGGACTGCGGGGCGTGACCGGATGTAGCTGTGAGAGGAGAGCTGCGGCCCGCACCTCGGACCCCGTTCCACAATATATGCCGCAATGCCTGATTAGATCGGCGGGAAGGGACAGGAGAAAGAGAGAGAAGAAGAGGGGCGATTGGCTGACCACTCTTATATTTGAATTTAAACATGTCTGTGATTGGTTCTTTTGAAAATACAAAAATGTCTGAATGGCTGTTCTGTGAAGCCAACACCTTCTTTTGTTGCCTATGTTGACTATAAATAAAGAGAGCTGGCTATCCCAGGGGTCACTCTATGCTGGGATGGCCTGACGATGAGAACATAGCTAGCTGTGTGTGGTGCTGCCTTTCTTGGGATGAATGATGGAATGAACGGTGAGTGGAACTTAGCCTAAAGACAACATTATTGCAAAAAGATGAAATCTGATGTGTGCTTAGATAGCACAGGAAATATAGGCTGTGTGCTCTGCATAGAACCTGTATTTCCACGACATGACCAGGAACGCACAGCTACAGTCCAAGTCCCAGCCCCAGCTGCCCCAATCTCAGCCTCACTCCCAGCCCCAGCCAGTATTGGGAACTAGACCAGGTCAGACAGCGGCGGCAGCTAAATTAGAAAAATATACATTTATCCCGGGAAGTGCAACAGGCCATACGCCAACAAGGGGGCAAGGAGCCCAACAAGCAAACTCCCAACGGAAAAGTCTGGGCCAAACATCAAATACAGAGATAGCAGGAAAGGCAGCAGGCGAGCGAGGGCCAAAAGCAATGGTACAGGAAAAAGTGACACAGTCAAACACGGGAACAGAGACGGAGGAAGAGCCCTCTATGAGAGAGATTCTATCTGCAATAAACAATTGCAAATCCTCTCTAACGGAAATATTTGACCAGCTCAGAGGGATAAAGGAGGAAATGTCAACTTTAAAACATGATATACAGGGGGTCGGGGAGCGTACCTCAGCTTTAGAGGAAAGACTCAGCCAGGTGGAAGATGACGTTAACCCTATGATAATGGACATGAAAATAATGAAAGAACAGCTGAACCTGTGCGTCAATAAAATCGACGATATGGAAAACAGGTTGAGAAGGAAAAACATAAGGGTACTGGGTCTCCCCGAAAAGAGCGAGGGTAGCCGCCCCACCGAATTCATGGAAAACTGGCTCCTGGGAGTGTTTGGCCAGGACTGTTTATCAAAGCACTTTTCAATTGAGCGGGCCCATAGAGTACCTTTTAGAGCCCCAGCTGAGGGCGGGTGCCCCAGACCTATGCTTATCAAACTCCTGCATTTTCCAGATAAAATTACAATTCTCCAAAAGGCCAGAGAGATGAAAGAAGTATTGGTTAACGGAACAAGAATTTCATTTTATCCAGACTTCTCCCCAGAGTTACAGAGGCAAAGGGCCAAATTTTTTGAGTGTAAACATAGACTGCAGGAAAAGGGGATTAACCACTTAACGACCGCTCACTGTATATATACGTCGGCAGAATGGCACCGACAGGCACAATCACATAGAGTGTACGTGATTGCCTTTGTACAGTTGGGGGGTCCAATCGGACCCCCCTTCTATACAGTGAGCGGTGGCTAAGTGTCCGGGAGCGTTCCGGGATGAGGGGGCAGCCATTTGTTTCTGGCCACCCCCTCACGATCGCTCCCGGCGAATAGAAATGCCCCCTCTGTCTGTGTCAGACAGAGGGAGCAGGAGGAAGTGATGTCATCTCTGGTGCGGCGCTCACATATACCGAGCGCCGTACAAGAGAAGATATCAGGTCAGTGCACACAACACTACACTGACACCAGGACACATAGGGACATAAATCGCCCCCCCAGGCCCCCCAGACACCCCAGATCACCCCCCAGATCACCCCCCAGCCCCCAGTCACAGTGTCACTGATTGCAGTGACCATTTATTTAGTGATCACTGCAATCAGTGACATTTGTGACTGTAAAAGTGTCACCAAAGTTTAGTCTTAGGTCCAGTGTAGCCCCCTAATAAAGGTTTAACCCCCTGATCACCCCCCAGATAACCCTTTCACCCCCTATCACCACTGTCGCTTAGCGATCATTTTTCTGACCGCTGTCTTAGCGTCAGTGATGCAGATCGGCAGCCAGTAATTTTTTTTAGGTTTGCAGCAGGTTTTTATAGCGTCAGGTACCCCAATATATTATCTAATAAAGGTTTAACCCCCTTGATCGCCCCCCAGGTAACCCTTTCACCCCCTATCACCACTATCACTAAGCGATCGTTTTTCTAAACGCTGTCTTAGTGTCTGTGATGCAGATCGGTAGCCGGTATTTTTTTTTAGGTTCGCCGCAGGTTTTTATAGCGTCAGGTACCCCAATATATTATCTAATAAAGGTTTAACCCCCTTGATCGCCCCCCTGGTAACCCTTTCACCCCCTATCACCACTGTCACTAAGCGATCGTTTTTCTAAACGCTGTCTTAGTGTCTGTGATGCAGATCGGTAGCCGGTAATTTTTTTTAGGTTCGCCGCAGGTTTTTATAGCGTCAGGTACCCCAATATATTATCTAATAAAGGTTTAACCCCCTTGATCGCCCCCCAGGTAACCCTTTCACCCCCTATCACCACTGTCGCTAAGCAATTGTTTTTCTAAACGCTGTCTTAGTGTCGGTGATGCAGATCGTAGCCAGTATTTTTTTTTAGGTTCGCCGCAGGTTTTTATAGCGTCAGGTACCCCAATATATTATCTAATAAAGGTTTAACCCCCTTGATCACCCCCCCAGGTAACCCTTTCACCCCCATCACCACTGTCGCTAAGCAATCGTTTTTCTAAACGCTGTCTTAGTGTCGGTGATGCAGACCGGTAGCTGGTAATTTTTTTTAGGTTCGCCGCAGGTTTTTATAGCGTCAGGTACCCCCATATATTATCTAATAAAGGTTTTAACCCCCTGATTGCCCCTAGTTAACCCTTTCACCAGTGATCACCATATAAGTGTTACGGGTGACGCTGGTTAGTTAGTTTGCTTTTTATAGTGTCAGGGCACCCGCCGTGTATATAACCCAATAAAGGTTTAACCCCCTGATCGCCCGGCAGGTGATATCAATTAGGTTTTAGCGTCAGAGAGGGTCTGAGTCACACCCCAGGCAGCGTCAGGTTAGTGCCAGTAACGCTAACACCCACGCGTGAAGCATACACCCCCCTTAGTGGTATAGTATCTGAACAGATCAATATCTGATCTGATCAGATCTATACTAGCGTCCCCAGCAGTTTAGGGTTCCCAAAAACGCAGTGTTAGCGGGATCAGCCCAGATACCTGCTGGCACCTGCGTTTTGCCCCTCCGTCCAGCCCAGGCCACCCAAGTGCAGTATCGATCGATCACTGTCACTTACAAAACACAACACACATAACTGCAGCGTTCGCAGAGACAGGCCTGATCCCTGCGACTCCAGTGCTGTAGGAGGTGATTTCACCACCACAGTTAAAAAAAAAAAAGCAAATATGCCGAAGCATTGGGGCAGCAGGGGCGGAGGAGCGATTTTGCTCCTAATGCCGCGTACATACGGTCGAAATTCCGACGGAGGCTTGCCCGTGGAAAAGTCCGACCATGTGTGTGCGGCATAACTTTTTTGCGGGAGGATGCCCCCATGCTTCGGCATATATAAATGGTGCGTGTATGCCCATCATTGGAAGTGGGTAGATGAAGGGCGGTATTCTAATGGTGGGCATACCCACCGATCAATCTCTTTTTTCGTTCAGCCAACTGGCTGCATGAAATAAAAAGATTACAATACATGTCCAACAAGGACCAGCAACGTACTGGTATGTTGCTGGACTTTGAATGTTTATACCAGAATGATGCCTGCGGGTTTAGGTATCATCTTGGTATCATTCTTTTCAGCCTGCGGCTGGCTTTCATGTAAAAGCAATCCTAGCGGCTAATTAGCCTCTGGACTGCTTTTACAAGCAGTGGGAGGGAATGCCCCCCCCCGGATATAAAAAGCGCCATTGGGAAATTGGGAAAGCATTTTATCACACCGATCTTGGTGTGGTCAGATGCTTTGAGGGCAGAGGAAAAATCTAGGGTCTAGAAGACCCCAGTTTTTTCAAAAAAAGAGTACCTGTCACTACCTATTGCTATCATAGGGGATATTTACATTCCCTGAGATAACAATAAAAATGATAAAAAAAAAAAAAAATACTTGGAAGGAACAATTTAAAAATAAAATAAAAAAGCAAAATTAATAATAATAAAAAAAAAAAAAAAAAAAAAAAAAAAAAAAGCACCCCTGTCCTGCCCTGCTCTTGCCCAATGGCGAACGCAAGCGTCGGTCTGGCATCATATGTAAACAGCAATTGCACCATGCATGTGAGGTATCTCCGCGAAGGTCAGATCGAGGGCAATCATTTTAGCAGTAGACCTCCTCTGTAAATCTACTGGGGTAACCTGTAAAGGCTTTTAAAGGCTTTTAAAAATGTACGTAGTTTGTCGCCAATGCGCGTTTGTGCGAAATTTTAAAGTCGTGTTTGGTATCTATGTACTCGGCCTAAGATCATCTTTTTTATTTCATCAAACATTTGGGCAATATAGTGTGTTTTAGTGCATTAAAATTAAAAAAAGTGTATTTTTTAACCCAAAAAATGCGTTTGAAAAATCGCTGCGCAAATACTGTGTAGAAAAAAAAAATGCAACACCCACCATTTTAATCTGTAGGGCCTTTGCTTTAAAAATATATATATATATAATGTTTGGGAGTTCAACATAATTTTCTTGCAAAAAAAAAAATGTTTTCATGTAAACAAAAAGTGTCAAAAAGGGCTTTGTCTTCAAGTGGTTAGAAGAGTGGATGTAAGCTTCCTAATGTTGTGTATAAAATGCCAGAACAGTTCAAAACCCCCCCAAATGACCCCATTTTGGAAAGTAGACACCCCAAGCTATATACTGAGAGGCATGTCGAGTCCATGGAATATTTTATATGTTGACACAAGTTGCGGAAAAACGACAATTTTTTTATTTTTTTTTGCACAAAGTTGTCACTAAATGATATATTGCTCAAACATGCCATGGGCATATGTGGAATTACACCCCAAAATAAATTCTGTTGCTTCTCCTGAGTATGGGGATACCACATGTGTGAGACTTTTTGGGAGCCTAGCCACGTACGGGACCCCAAAAACCAAGCACCGCCTTCAGGCTTTCTAAGGGTGTAAATTTTTGATTTCACTTCTCACTGCCTATCACAGTTTCGGAGGCCATGGAATGCCCAGATAGCACAAAACCCCCCCAAATGACCCCATTTTGGAAAGTAGACACCCCAAGCTATTTGCTGAGAGGTATTGTGAGTATTTTGCAGATCTCGCTTTGTCACAAAGTTTTGAAAATTGAAAAAAAAAAAATATATATATATTTTCTTTCTTCATTTTCAAAAACAAATGAGAGCTGTAAAATACTCGCCATTCCTCTCAGCAAATAGCTTGGGGTGTCTATATTCCAAAATGGGGTCATTTGGGGGGGGTTTTGTGCGATTTTGGCATTTTATGGCCTTCGAAACTGTGATAGGTAGTGAGGAGTGAAATCAAAAATTTGTGCCTAGAAATCCTGAAGGCGGTGCTTGGTTTTCGGGGTCCCGTATGCGGCTAGGCTCCTAAAAAGTCCCACACATGTGGTATCCCCGTACTCAGGAGAAGCAGAAAAATGTATTTTGGGGTGTAATTCCACATATAACCATGGCATGTGTGAGCAATATATCATTTAGTGACAACTTTTTGTAATTTTTTTATTTTTTTTGTCATTATTCAATCACTTGGGACAAAAAAAATTATATTCAATGGGCTCAACAGGCCTCTCAGCAATTTCCTTGGGGTGTCTACTTTCTAAAATGGGGTCATTTGGGGGGTTTTGTGCTATTTTGGCATTTTATGGCCTTCGAAACTGTGATAGGTAGTGAGGAGTGAAATCAAAAATTTGCGCCCTTAGAAATCCTGAAGGCGGTGCTTGGTTTCCGGGGTCCCGTACGCGGCTAGGCTCCCAAAAAGTCCCACACATGTGGTATCCCCGTACTCAGGAGAAGCAGCAAAATGTATTTTGGGGTGAAATTCCACATATAACCATGGCATGTGTGAGCAATATATCATTTAGTGACAACTTTTTGTATTTTTTTTTTTTTTAGTCATTATTCAATCACTTGGGACAAAAAAATAAAAAATTCAATGGGCTCAACATGCCTCTCAGCAATTTCCTTGGGGTGTCTACTTTCCAAAATGGGGTCATTTGGGGGGGTTTTGTACTGCCCTGTCATTTTAGCACCTCAAGAAATGAGATAGGCAGTCATAAATTTAAAGCTGTGTAAATTTCAGAAAATGTACCCTAGTTTGTAAACTCTATAACTTTTGCGCAAACCAATAAATATACGCTTATTGACATTTTTTTTACTAAAAACATGTGGCTGAATACATTTTGGCCTAAATGTATGACTACAATTGAGTTTATTCGATTTTTCTTATAACAAAAAGTAGAAAATATAATTTTTTTTCAAAATTTTCGGTCTTTTTCCGTTTATATCGCAAAAAATAAAAATCGCAGAGGCAATCAAATACCATTAAAAGAAAGCTCTATTTGTGGGAAGAAAAGGACGCAAATTTCGTTTGGGTACAACATTGCATGTCCGCACAATTTACAGTTAAAGCAGCGCAGTGCAAAATTCTGAATTCACCTCTGGTCCTCTAGCTACCAAATGGTCCGGGGCTTAAGTGGTTAAATATGCAATGTTTTATCTGGCACGTCTGCGGATAACTATAAATGGGGAAAACACATTTAATATGCCTGCCGAATTGATGACCTGGATGAGCACAAAAGAAGGGGAGACATAGGATGCTGGAAACAGTTATTGACTTGATTATTGTTATTAATATGCAATTAATAGGCAATTTTCTCAGACGCCGATAGCAATAACATCAAAATACTATGTCTGCAGGAAACACACCTGAATAAGGGAACTGTTAATTTGTTAAAACACAGGAAATATCAGACTCAATATCACTCTACACATACCGCTTATTCAAGGGGTGTGAGCGTGTTGATAGATTCCGGGATGGCGTTTTCCTGCAGCCATAGCAAGATCGATTTCGTAAGACGCTATGTGTTTCTTCACTGCCGGATAGAGACAAGGGAATATGTGGTGGCAAGCATATATATTCCCCCTCCGTTTGGCACAGAAATTTTGTGGGACCTGATGGAGTTTGTTGTGGACAGGCCGGGAGTGCCAGTAATAGTGGCATGAGACTTTAACATGACCATGAACAAAAATTTGGATAGATTCCCGGTGGGTCCCCTCTCTGTACAGACAGTCGGTAGCCCTCTTTTCCAATTTTGTGGGGAGATGGGACTGATCGATGTATGGAGGAGGAGGAGACACCCAGAGGAAAAACAATTCTCCTGCCACTCAGGGACACTCGACTTTGTCCAGGATAGATCTCGTACTCTGTAATGAAGAAGCGATGGGGGAGATAGAGGTGGCATATGAACCCAGAAGCATCTCGGACCACTCCTCAATGATCTTTGAAATTAAGATGAATAGAGGATATAAAAAAAGGGATTGGAAGCTAAATCCATTCTGGCTAGAGGTAATTAAAGAACCGAAGGAAATAAGTGGTAGCTTGAAAGAGTTTATAGTAGCAAACACTGGCTCTGCCTCGACGGGAATAATCTGGGATACCCTGAAGGCATTTCTGCGGGGAATCCTGATCCAAAAAATATCGCTTATTAAAAAACAGACGCGTGCCAAGGAACTGGAAGCGAGTAAAAAGGTGAGGAGCTCAGTGATGAGTTATATAAGCAACCCAAGCAAGGAGGAACATAAGAAATGGCTAGAGGCGCAGGAAGAATACAAAAAAATAATAAGAAAGGCGGAAAATAAAAAATTATTTCAGAAACAGAATTTTTTTGCCGAGGGTGAAAGAGTGGGGAGGATTTTGGCCTTGACTGCGAGGGCCGATAATCCCCTATCTACCATCCCGGCGATCTATGACGAGGAAATCAAGAGAGGCACACCAGAAATAACGCAAGTGTTCAAGAAATACTACCAGAAGCTGTACAGCAGTACCTGGCATAACAGTAGAGAGGGGGAAATGGACACTTTCTTCACAGGCCTGAAGATATATCGGTTGTCAGAGCAAGATAGAGAGGGGTTGGAGGCACCACTGACACTGGAAGAGATACAATCGGCAACAAAAGAAATGGCGGGTCAAAAGACACCGGGGCCTGATGGCTTGCCAATAGAAATATATAAAACCTACAGTGAGGTGCTGCTTCCAAAACTGCTGGAGGTATTTAACTGGGCGGTTGAGGAGGGGAAAATGCCCGGGTCCATGGAAGAGGCAACCATAATAACACTATTGAAGGAAGGGAAAGATCAACTGGAGGCAAATTCCTATAGACCAATATCTCTTCTGTGCGCAGACACAAAAATCCTGGCTAAAACATTGGCAACAAGGCTAAATAAGATAGTTACAAAACTGGTACATCCTGATCAAACAGGATTTATACCAGGAAGGTCCACTAGTGCTAATATTAGAAGAGCATTCCTAAATATCCAGTTGCTAGTAGAAGAAAGAGGGGTGAGAACAATACTGTCCTTGGACGCCACCAAGGCATTTGACAGCCTTGAGTGGCAATATCTCTGGAAAGTGCTAGAAGAGTATCAGTTTGGCCCTAAGTTCATTCAATGGATTAGGTTATTGTATGGGAATCCCAGGGGAATCCCAGGGCAAAGATAAAGGTCAACGGTGAGTGCTCAGACTGGTTCCGATTGGCGAGGGGGACAAGACAGGGATGCCCGCTGTCGCCCCTGCTTTTTGCCCTAGCCATGGAGCCATTAGCCACGGCGATAAGGACATCAACGGGGATAAAAGGGTTTAAAAGGAAGTTAGGAGTGGAGAAAGTCGCATTGTACGCGGATGATATTTTGCTCTCTGGGGGATACACAGACCTCATTGGTGACAGCAATGAATATCATAGGGGAATTTGGGAGATTCTCGGGGTTAACAATAAACTGGGATAAATCCGCATTATTGCCGTTAGACCCCCTGAGAGGGCAAGTAGACCAAGTGAAGGTGGTGTCCCAAATAAGATACCTAGGAATAAATATGACAAAAGACCCTGGGCAATACATAGGGGGAAATTTAGTGCCATTATTGACAAAGCTGAGACAAAAATGCAGGGTCTGGAATCGGCTTCCTCTATCAGTAGCTGGAAGGAGCAACTTGGTAAAAATGGTGTGGATGCCTCAAATCCTATACATCATTCCCCAGTATGGATCCCAAAACAGTGGTTTAGGAAGATAGAAGGGGTATTTAGGGAATTGATCTGGAGGGGAGGAGCAGCAAGGATCTCACTCCGAGCCCTACAACATCCAAGGGAGAAGGGGGGCCCTCCCGAACCCCAGATATTTCCTAGCTGCTCAGTTGCAGCATATGAGGGGCAGTAACCAGAGGGAAGGAAGAGGAGCAGGAACAAGTGTAGCCCTGAACGATACAAACCATGATACGGTAGTTGAGGCAGTAGAGGCAGATTCATTCTACTCTAGATGCCCCACAGCTCGATTGATGGTCAAATGTTGGAAAGAGGGCAAGAAGATTCTGGGATATACAGGCTACTCTGAATTCTCCCCCATCTGGGATAATAGAAATCTACAGGAATTTAAAGTCATGGGAAAGGTTGAGGAATGGGATAGACTAGGTGTACACTTGTTGGTACAACTATTTGTCTCCGGCAGAATAAAAACATTTCAAGAAATGAGAGGAGTTTGCGGTCCCAAATAGATCCTTTTACAGATATTTACAAATTAGGCACACGCTAAACGCACAGTTCGGTCATAGCCTACCGGAATGGAATGATATGGTCATCCGCCGATACTTAGTAAACGCAGAGACCGCTAGAGGAGCGATTTCTACTATCTACGACTCTCTAGAAAGGGCTGATCGAAGTGAGATACTGGTTAATAAAATCAGGGACAAATGGGAGAGAGACGTGGGCACAATCTCACAAGACCAATGGGAACAAATACTGGAAACAGGGCCCGGACTGTCAATGTCTCCCTCCCAGAATATGTCCCAGCTCTACCTGATACATAGGGTGTATCATACGCCCCAAAGAATGTTTCATTTTGGCAGGAAGCCAGACCCAGGATGCCAGAGATGCGCTCAGGATAAAGGAGACCTAATACATATGGTCTGGAGATGCCCTAAATTGTACCAATATTGGAAGCAAATAGTCGAGAAGATAAACATAGTATTTGGGACATCTCTGCAGCCGGAGGCTAGACTATGTGTGCTGGGTCTTGTGGAAGAGAGGGGACCCTCAAAGGATGAGCGCACAGCGATAAGGAGATGCTTGTTTCAGGGTAGGAAACTTATTGCACAGAAGTGGCAAGCAGTAAGTCCCCCCACAGCAACAGAGTGGGAAGTAGCAGTACAGGACACTAAGTAAAGAAGAATTTGTATACACTAAAAGAGGTAATAAAAAGAAATTTTATATTTGGGATAAATGGTTAGAAGTGGAGGCACGTGGGGGAGGGGTGGACAGAGGGGGAATGGGAATGGGAATGAGTAAGTGAATGTATTAATATATGATAAATCACACATATACACTGGAATACAGTAATGAAATGGATGTATGTATAAATGTTATGGTAAAGTAATAATAAAAAAAAAAAAAAATATTTGATTCTAAAGGCATGGGGGTGAAGTGTGCCAGCTTCGAAAATCCATCTACTACAACCCAGATGACCGTATTCCCCCTGGAAACAGGCAATTCCACAATAAAATCCATACTATTGTGGGTCCAGGGGGCATGAGGAACAGGTAATGGTTGCAGAAAACCATGGGGAACAGATCGAGGCATCTTGATGGCCTCACAAACAGTACAAGCTTTAACAAAGTCTACTACGTCCTTTATTAAGGGTAGGCCACCAAACCAGGGACTTCAGGCGTAAGAAGGTTTATTTGGCACCAGGATGTCCAGATATCCTCTGTCCATGGGCCCATTGCAAGACTTATTTACGTAATTCTTGAGGAACATACAATGTGTTAGACGGAATCGAAAGATTAGAAGGTGCCCGAGACTGGGCAGCCAATAAATTATTTTGTAGGATAGTATCCAGTTGAGCAATGATTCGTGCCGGAGAAACAATATGATCTGGAGGAGTTTGAAGATTCTGGCAAGGGAATTGCGGAGACAAGGCATCAGCCTTGGTGTTCTCAGTACCAGGAATGTACGTTACAACAAAATTGAACCGAGTAGATTAGGTTCTTATGGTCAGTTTGAACCACAACAGGAAGTTCCGTACCGGAAGGCATCAACTTCCAAGAAACATTGAGCCGAGGCTGAGGATGGCGAAGAACAGGAGTGGAGCAAAAAGCAGATTTTAGGAGATCGAAAGCTTCCAGAGCTTCAGAAGGACACTGAGAGCATTTGGTCCCTTTTTTGTGAGGGCAGTGATGGAAGCCAAAATTTTGGAGAAATTCTTGATAAATTTGCGGTAGTAGTTACAAAATCCAATAAAACACTGTATTTCCTTTAAGGTAGAAGGTCTAGGCCATTGTAAGATGGCATCGAGTTTCATGGAGACCATCTGGAATCCATTAGATGAAATTATATAACCTAAGAAAGGTATTTCCGATTGTTCAAAGGAGCACTTGGAAAGTTTGGCGTACAACCTATGATCTCTTAAACGTTGGAGAACATGGCAACGGTGAAGCTTTAAGTCTTTAGAGTGAATGAGTATATAATCTAAATAGACAACAACAAAAGAGTCAAGCAGATCCCTGAAAATATCATTCACAAATTCCTGAAATACAGCGGGAGCGTTGCAAAGCCCAAAAGGCATAACCAGACACTCGTAATGCCCCCTTCTAGTATTAAAAGCTGTCTTCCATTCATCTCCCGCTTTGAGTCTAATGAGGTTATATGCTGACCGAAGGTCCAGTTTGGTATAGATCTTTGACCCCTGGACACGGTCAAACAACTCTGTAATTAAGGGAAGTGGATACCGATTTTTTACAGTAATACGGTTGAGAGATCTGTAGTCAACGCAGGGTCTAAGTCCTCCATCTTTTTTCTCCACAAAAAAGAACCAAGCTCCCACAGGGGAGGAGGAAGGCCGGATGAAACCCTTCTTTAGACTGTCTTCAATGTATTCCTCCATTGACTTTGTTTCCGCAAGATTAAGAGGGTAGGTTCTCCTGTTAGGAAGGGGAGAACCGGGAAGCAGGTCAATGGCACAGTCGTAAGGGCGGTGTGGAGGGAGCCCCTCTGCTTCCTTTTCAGAAAAAACATCAGCAAAGTCGGCATAGGCCTCAGGTAGTTCAGGGTCAGTAGACACATTATTACGTACTATCTTTTGGAGACAGTGATCATGGCAAGAGGCGCTCCAGGCAGAAATTTGACAAGTGGACCAATCAATAGATGGGTTATGTTTACTTAACCAAGGGAACCCAAGAATTACAGGATACTTAGGAGACAGAATAATGTCAAACGATAACACTTCAGAATGCAGAGCCCCCAACAGGACAGAAAGGGGCTTGGACTCAAGAGTGATAAGTCCATTACCAAGAGGGTCTCCACCAAGAGTAGTTACACACAGCGGTGGATCTTTCGGAACAGTGGGAATCTAAAGACTATTAACCAGCGCTGCGTCAAGAAATACCCCACCAGCACCAGAGTCAATAAAGGCAACTGTGGAACAGCATTTATCGTTCCAGGACAAAAATATAGGTACTACTAATCTCTCTTGAGGAGGATTCAACACAGTATGGCCTAATGGGGCTCCTCGATCTCCCATTAAGCCAGAGTTTTCCGGTCGCACCGGACAAGAACACAGGAAGTGACACGGCTTACCACAATATAAACAGAAGCCTAGAGTGCTGCGTTTGATACGTTCCTCGTCGGACAAACGCACAGCCCTTATATCTACAGTATGGGCTCTCCCTCAAACTCGCCAATAGAAGGAATAGAAGGGGCTAGAGATTGCCGAGGGGAAGATTTAGCATCCAATTCGTGAGAAAGAAATGGTCTCTGGCGCCCTCTTTTAGACTGGCGTTCAGAGAAACGAGTGTCCACCAGGATACACAAATTGATGAAATCTTCCAGAGCCACAGGGATTTCACGGTAGGTCAATTCGTCCTTTATGTATTCCGCTAGACCTCTGCGGAAGGCAGCCTTAAGGGCGCAATTATCCCAGGAAGTCTCTGCCGCAAACGTGCGGAATTCTATAGCATAAGATGCTACCATGCGTTTACCCTGGTATAGATCATGAATACGAGCCTCAGCTGCAGTTATTCTGCCAGGAACGTCAAAAATTCCCTCAAAGGTTTTTATAAACGTGGGGTAGTCGGCAAGTATAGGGGAATCCTTCTCCAGAAGAGGTGACACCCAGGACAGAGCTCTGCTCTTTAGCAAGGAAATAATAAATGTCACCTTGGCTTGAGCAGGGGCAAACACAGAAGGTTGATTTCTAAAATGCAACCGGCAATGGTTGAGAAATCCCCTGCAATCCAAGGGGTTCCCATCATACTTATCGGGGAGAGGTATCTTTGGAGCGGGAGTACCTTGGGGGTTAGACGCGACTACAGGTTTCCCAGCCCCAGACTCATGTCCTTTAGATGTAGTAGGACTAGTACCATGTGCAGTAGACAAAGAGGATAACATAGCTGTGATAGCATCCAATTTCACCTCCAATGACTGTACACGATTGGCCTGCTCACCCAACATCTGACCCTGTAGAGAGACTGCCTGAACCAGCTCGCTGGGGTCCATCTGGCACTAGTATAATGTTAGGCCTGCCAGGAGATTACAACCGTCCCTCCGCTTTCCTGACCGGTAGTCTTGTTATCCCGGTATCAGGTGGAGGGACGGTTGAGATCCTGCAGTCAGGAAATAAGGAACCGCAATGTATGGTGCAGATAGCCTAACCACAACCCCAGAAACAACTCACGGTTAGTAGGCTGAAGACAGGAACCCAGGAGGAGAAAGGACAATCCAAGTATCGCAGTCAGGAACGAGCCAGGCGGGGTCGGCAACAAGAAGCAAAGCCCAAGGGATAATCCAAGTATCAAAGTCAAAACGAGCCAGGGGGGTCGGTAACCAGATAAGCAAAGTCCAAGGGATATCCAAGTATCGAAGTCAAAAACGAGCCAAGTCAGTAATCAAAACAAAGAGCATCCACACTAAGCATAAACAGGAAACTATACTAGTGCACAGACAGGAAGGGGAAGTGGAGATATATAGGGTCGCTGATCAGATAACTACAAACAGCTGGTCCAAGGGTGGAGCCAACATCAAACACATGAAGCAGAAAGTAACCAGGATTCAAGCCTGAAGCCCCATACACACTATCAGTTTTCCTGCAGGTTTTTGTCTTCAGGTTTACCAAAACCATGTAGTGCAAGGGCCTGCCTGATTGCATATGAATTGAAACTCTTAAGGTTTGACCTCATATTAGATGGTTTTGGTAAACCTGAAGATAAAAACCTGCAAGAAAACTGATAGTGTGTATGGGGCTTAAAACTAATTCCCTGGTGGTTCAGAACATAGAAGACTGTCTATGAACACCAGGTCCCTGGATCTATTCCTGGACATGGCGTGACACTGGCTTACGCTTTACCTGCATGATGCTGATGATCATTAGCCTGCTCCTGTGTATGTGGGGTGTTCTCTATCGCCTACACAATGCTGGTGATCATTAGCCTGCACCTGTGTGGAGTGCTCTTATATGAACCTTCACCACTATCCTGAGACGCCATACAGCACCATTGTTCATGGATCGGTCCCTGCATTTTTGGGATCCCTGGGATTTGAGCATCAGGTAATTGTACCTTTTATTGCCCCATTGTGGTCCTTCCCCCACCAGACATGAACATGGTTTGACATTTTTATTTTGTGTTATTTTTTAGATTGCCTTTGGCAGCCACCTTTGGTTCAATATTTTATTATGAACATCAACACTGCATGTTCCGTTGTCCTTGGGAGGGCTGCGATAGTGCACCCCGCCTAAGTGTGGCTTTATATCACCTCAGCTCCCATGATGGACCTATCTTTGGTCAGGGCTCCATATGCACCATACCCATTGTACCAGATTCCATGTAAGTGCTCAAGATGGGCTCTTGTGTTCCATCATCTATTTCCTTTGACCAGCAACCAGATTTAGTTATTTACACTTCATTATATATCTTTTAGATGTCCTGAGCACTAGCCCCCGAAGAGTGTAACTTATACACGAAACGCGTCGGGCATCAGAAAACGCATCAACTCAGTTGACAACACAATCATTTACCTATGCTTTTACTGGTTTTATATGCTCATTTTTTCCTGTATTTAGCGCTTGTTGCCATGTGATATCTGTACATATGTAATTCACTGAATGTATTCCATTATCCATACGGATCACTATGTGGCACCTGGTCACACACTGATGTACCTTGTTGCTTATATTGTGCATACCCATACTTATGTGTGTGTAACTCTAGGGAATCGCATCAACCAGAATGTTTTTCCTTCCATATGATTTCTATTTGGAGATGTGTCATGCGTTTATTTTGAATAAACATGTATCTTTTTTACCTACACCCTGTCTACAGTCTCACTCAAAGTCCCAAACCTCTATTACTTTTTCGAATTAGGGATGGAGGTGCACCAAATATGCGCCTCATTTAAAGTCCCAAACTCCCCCCCCCCTTTTGTTCTTCCAATAGAGATGGAGACTGTTAGACAGGGTAGGCAGTTTTCCCCTGCCACCCAGGTGTTAGGTTGCTAAGCCCCATTAGGTAATGTGCCTTATTGAGGCTGTGCTCTCTCAGGACATGGTTCATCCATGTCCATGAGAATGGGCAGCATACATGCATTTTACCATGGTTCTGGGATTGGGGTTTGGTCTTATGCATGTCCCTGGCTTTTTTATGTCTGTCATTTGGGAGCTGCGATGCGCTCTGCGCCTCCGCTTTGCTGTCCCCCTTCCCCCCGCCCATTGGGCAGTGGGTTGTGTGAAGGTGGGGCCCGGGCACACAGCGCATCAGTGTCATGCGTCCCGCCCAGCGTACGACGTCACATGTTGGCGTCATGACGCTGGGCGTGCGTTCATCCATCTCAGCCGGCATAGCTTGGAGACACGAGCTCCTCCGTGGGCATCCCCCCGCCCACGTCGGGGGTTCCTCCTGGCTTGCGCTTTTCCTGCATGACGCTGGTGATCATTAGCCTGCACCTGTGTGTGTGGGGTGTTCTCTATTGCCTACACAATGCTGGTGATCATTAGCCTGCACCTGCGTGGAGTGCTCTTATATGAACCCTCCCCAAACACACCTTCACCACTATCCTGAGACGCCATACAGCACCATGGTTCATGGATCGGTCCCTGCATTTTTGGGACCCCTGGGATTTGAGGATCAGGTCATTTTACCTTTTATTTCCCCATTGTGGTCCTACCATTTTTATTTTGTGTTATTTCTTAGATTGCCTTTGGCAGCCACCTTTGGTTCAATATTTTATTATGAACATCAACACTGCATGTTCCGGGGTCCTTGGGAGGGCTGCGATAGTGCACCCCACCTGAGTGCGGCTATATATGACCTCAGCTCCCATGACGGACCTATCTTTGGTCAGGGCTCCATATGCACCATACCCATTGTACCAGATTCCATGTAAGTACTCAAGATGGGCTCTTGTGTTCCATCATCTATTTCCTTTTACCTTACCAGCAACCAGATTTAGTTATTTACACTTCATTATATATCTTTTAGATGTCCTGAGCACTAGTCCCTGAAGAGTGTAACTTGTACACGAAACGCGTCAGGCATCAGAAAATGCATCAACTCAGTTGACAACACAATCATATACCTATGCTTTTACTGTTTTTATATGCTATCTTTTTCCTGTTTTTAGCGCTTGTTGCCATGTGATATCTGTACATATGTAATACACTGAATGTATTCCATTATCCATACGGATCACTATGTGGCACCTGGTCACACACTGATGTACCTTGTTGCTTATATTGTGCATACCCATACTTATGTGTGTGTAACTCTAGGGAATCGCATCAACCAGAGTGTTTTTCCTTCCATGTGATTTCTGTTTTGAGACGTGTCATGTGTTTATTTTGAAAAAACATGTATCTTTTTTACCTACACCATGTCTACAGTCTCACTCAAAGTCCCAAACCTCCATTTACTTTTTCGAATTAGGGATGGAGGTGCACCACATATGCGCCTCATTTACAAACTCCCCCCCCCCCTTTTGTTCAAAGAACATCAATAGGGAGGAGAGGAAATATACTGATATTTCCCAGAAGATCGCTGCTGTTTATTTTGGAAGGTTTGATGTTATGTAGCCTCACATTCCACTCTTGCTGAGAAGTATCTACTAACCAGTCAGAGTCCCAGCCACTGTCTTGAAGCTCATCTGCCAATGCAAATATAACTTCAAACCTTCCTGCCAGATTCCCTCTCATTCCTAGATAGGCTTCAGTTTCAGATATGTCACTCTTGGTTTCTATGTCATGGGAAGCAGTAACATGGTATCTGTTAAGCCCTGTTCTTTCAGGAACCTAACATAAATACTGAACTCTGCACTCCAGCTGTGGAATCTGTGCCCCAGCCCCTACCATCCTCTCATATGGTGTGCTTTTGGCTATTGGCTAGGGTTGTCCCGATACCACTTTTTTAGGACCGAGTACAAGTACCGATACTTTTTTCCAAGTACTCGCCGATACCGATTACCGATACTTTTTTTTCAATGTCATGTGACAGTTTGAAAGATGGGGACTGATAGGTGGCACTGACAGGTGGCACTTATGGGCACTGACTGGTGACTGGCTCTGATGGGCACTAATAGGTGGCTGGCACTGATAGATGGCACTGATTGCACTGATAGGTGGCACTTATGGGCACTGATAGGTGGCACTTATAGGTGGCACTGATAGGTGGCACTTGTGGGCACTGATGGCACTGATTGCACGGAAAGGTGGCACTTGTGGGCACTGATATGTGGCACTTGTGGGCACTGATATGTGGCACTTCTGGGCACTGATATGTGGCACTTGTGGGCACTGATAGCACTGATAGGTGGCACTTGTGGGCACTGATATGTGGCACTTGTGGGCACTGATATGTGGCACTTGTGGGCACTGATTGGTGGCACTTGTGGGCACTGATATGTGGCACTTGTGGGCACTGATAGCACTGAAAGGTGGCACTTGTGGGCACTGATAGGTGGCACTGATAGATGGCACTTGTGGGCACTGACAGCACTGATAGTGCAATCAGTGCCACCTATCAGTGCTGTCAGTGCCCACAAGTGCCATCTATCAGTGCCACCTATCAGTGCCCACAAGTGCCACCTATCAGTGCCCACAAGTGCCACATATCAGTGCCCACAAGTGCCACCTTTCAGTGCCCACAAGTGCCACCTTTCAGTGATATCAGTGCCCACAAGTGCCACATATCAGTGCCCACAAGTGTCACATATCAGTGCCACCTATCAGTGCAATCAGTGCCATCTACCAGTGCCACCTGATAGGTGGCACTGGTAGATGGCACTGATTGCACTGATAGGTAGCACTTGTGGGTACTGATAGGTGGCTGGCACTGAAATGCTGTGGGAAAAAAAAAATGACACAGGATTTAAAATAAAAAAAACTGCTGCAACGCCCATCTTGGTACACCCTGCACTCGGCTGAAGTAAGCAGCAGCAGACATCTTGTTACACCCAGCCCATATAGCTCGGGCTGGGTGTAACAAGATGTCTGCTGCTGCTTACTGCAGCCAAGTGCAGGGTGTACCAAGATGGGTGTGGGGACGTTCAGCCGCTGACGGCGACCGAATGCGACATCACCGGTCACCGATCCTGATGCGGCTGCGCCCTGCACCCCTGCCAGCTTACCAGTTTCAACTGCAGGTGAGGGACTCGCTCTCCGCCCTGGTCTCCGCCCCCGGCCGCACTCTCCGCCTTGGTCTCCACCCCCCGCCCCACTCTCCGCCCCCGCCGCACTCTCCGTCCCGCTCTCTGCCCTGGTCTCCGCCCCCCGCCACGCTCTCCGCCCTGCTCTCCGCCCCCCGCTCTCCACCCCCTCTCTGCGTCCGCTCTGGAAAAAAAAAAAAGTATCGGACTGGGCATCGGGAGCATTTGCGCGAGTACAAGTACTCGCGCAAATGCTTGGTATCGGTCCTGATACCGATACTAGTATCGGTATCGGGACAACCCTACTATTGGCCTAGAATTTAACAACATGACTGCCTGTGTGAGGACCCGATCCCACCCCCTTAGTGTATGTGTGGGTGTAAGTTTGCGTATCTGGTCCTTCAATAGCCCGTTGTATCTTTCAATCAAACGAGCTGCCTGTGGATGGTATGGGATGTGGTACAACCAGTACACTCCAGAATATTTGGCCCACTGCTGTACTGTTGACCCGGTGAAGTGTGAGCCGTTATTACTTTGGACATATTTGGGACAACCATAAGCAACGACAAGTTTCTGGAGCAGTTGAAGCGTTGCGGCTTGATCTGCACGTTTGCAAGGGTGAATAAGTATGAGGCCTCGTACACACGACCGATTTTCTCGTCCAAAACCGTCAAGAAAAGTGCCGCGAGAGCTTTTTTGTCGAGAAAAACGTTTGTGTGTATGGTTTTACGACGAGAAAATTGCCGAGAATCTCGACGAAAAAATAGAGAACCTGCTCTCTATTTTCTCGTCAGGATTCCAGATTTCCTCGTCGTGTTTCTCGTCGGGCTGTTTTGTGACGAAAAATGGTTCGTGTGTATGCTTTTACGACTCTTCCAAAAGCGCGCATGCTCACAAGCAACTATGAGACGGGAGCGCATCTTCTGGTAAAACAAGCCTTCGTAATGGAGAGAGCACATTCGTCACGCTCAAAATTATTGCATCGTTTAAATGTTCTGCATTGAAATCTTCGTTAGAATGTTACATTAATCAAAACGAGTGACCTTCTTTTGCTGCTGATATTCACACAGAGTTTTGACTTTTTTTTTTAACCTTTTTCATGCTGCTCTTAAGAAGATTTATGTGTATTATATCGTTCAAGTTTTTAGGAATAATTTAAATGGTTATATTTGTAAAAATTATGTTAATTATAATTTCGCAATGTTTTGATAGTGATCTCCCATTTAATTTTTGAATCTATATTAGTTAAATTTCCCCCCATGTTTTTTTGCAAATCAGATTTAGTTATTCTTTTGGGGGGGTGATATCTGTCCCTTTTTTTTGTCAGTCAAATGTATCTGCTTACTCCAAAGCTAGATTTTTAATTTTTACAAATACACATAGTCAAGTATGAATTTAAACAAAAATCACATTTATTCATGTTTCGAAATAAAATAAAGAGAAGGCAGCGCTGGAGAACCTGCTGCCATTTGTGCATCCCAGGGACCCCAGAGCACACAGCAACCCTGTGTGGACACTAAAATTGGCCAACATTTCTGAACACAATCTGATGCTGGCCTCCCAGAGGTCAGGAACAGCAGCAGGGGATATATATGTCCCAAGTGTGTGGTACTACAACAGGCTGCCTTCTGTCCGACCACAATGAAGCAAGGCCATCACTTCCTCTTCTTCCTGGCAACCTTCCCTGAAGCCTTCCCTGCAGCCTTCCTTCTTCGTTTGGCTGGAGGCTGGGCCACTGGAGGGGTACTCCTGTCAGGAGGAGGAGATGTAGCAGAAGGGGGTGGGGCAGAAGAAGAAGGCGGAGGTGTAGCAGAAGGGGGTGGGGCAGAAGAAGAAGAAGGGGAGGTGTAGCAGAAGGGGGTGGGGCAGAAGAAGAAGGTGGAGGTGTAGCAGAAGGGGGTGGGGCAGAAGAAGAAGGGGGAGGTGTAGCAGAAGGGGGTGGGGCAGAAGAAGAAGGTGGAGGTGTAGCAGAAGGGGGTGGGGCAGAAGAAGAAGGTGGAGGTGTAGCAGAAGGGGGTGGGGCAGAAGAAGAAGGTGGAGGTGTAGCAGAAGGGGGTGGGGCAGAAGAAGAAGGTGGAGGTGGAGGTTGAGGTTGGGTCAGTTGTGCCACCTCACATATGGCGGTATTGGGGGCAATTTTCTCCATCACCCCCTTGTTGAGCAAGGTGATGAGCAGGGGCTCGCATAGGAGGCATTGCTCCATGCTCATCACCTTCAACTTAGCCTCCACTAGGCCGGCAATGGCCTCTTCAGGGGATGTGGGCTCCTGGAGGGTGGCATGGGCCTCACGAATAAGGGCCATTGCTGCCTCACTCGTGCTCCTGTCCCTCCTGCCTCTTTTGGGAAGCCGGATGGGAGGCACCTGGGATCTGGTGCTTCTCCTTTGCCCTGCCACCTCCTGTCTGCCACTGGGCCCTGCCACCTCCTGTCTGCCACTGGGCCCTGCCACCTCCTGGCTGGCACTGGGCCCTGCCACCTCCTGGCTGCCACTGGGCCCTTCCTCCTCCTGCCTGACAGTTTCCAGACCCTCCTCCTGGCTGATTTCATCCTGTGTATGAAAAAGGGACATAGTTTAATATGTTGGTTTAATCTTTGCATCAAACTTTGTAATCCTGATTGAAGCAATTAGAATGTAAATCCATAAATCCTGGCTTTAAATTTACCACTACATCAGATTGACTATTTAGCACCCAATTAAGTGCAGAATAATGTCTACAGATCTGGATTTCACTTGTGGAATCCAAAATATTTTATGTTTGTCATCTTGACATATTTGTCAAACATTAAGTTTATCCCAATACATTTTCAGTTAATACTATACCTGGCTCCAGATGGCCAAATCAGGATCATCCAGGATGGCTGCCTCCTCTTGCTCCAGAGAAGGCTCAGGTTGGCTGCAGGGAAGTCTGGGGGGGGGGAAGAGTGGAGAGTGATGGCCTTGTCTCAATGTGGTCATCCAGGAAGGACATCCTGTTGTAGTACCACAAAATCGGGACATAAACATCACCTGCTGCTGCTCCTGACCTCTGAGAAGCCAGCACCTTAGAGCGTTCAGTCCTGTAGGTACCTCTCAAGCTCCCAATTTTAGTGTCCACTTGTTTTGCTGTGGCTGTGGGCACCTTGGTATGCACAAATGGGAGCAGCTTCTCCAGCGCTGCTTTTCTCACCCCTCTTTTTTTGTGGATGGGGTTTTTCGTCTCCCACAGAGCCGGCAGCTCCCTTACCCGGTCAATAAATTCCGCCAGGAAATCCTTGTCGGTTATAAAGACATTCATATTGTATCTGCAAGTTAAATAAATTATATATAACTAATGTGAGGCAAACAGTCTAACCTCCTTAACATCCTAGTCACCATATATATCCTCCAACATTCTCAAGACAGTATAGGCCAACAATTTGTACAAGTCACAAAATCACATACCTTCGTTCGCACGTCCGTCACTTGAACTCCTCTCTCCGCACACCGAACGTACTATAGTCACATGTGTGTTTGCTATATACACACCACGCATGCGTCAAAATACGAACACGTCGCTCCGCACACGTCGCCCGTCTATGACGTTCTAGCTAACATCTTTTCCCCGCCCCTTCTCTTTCGCCGCGCAGACAGATATGGCGGAGTTACAGCAGGTGTCTGATAATTCCGCAACTAACGAGGAGGAGACAAGCCCGGAGACCGAGGAAACGTCACGATCAAGGAGGAGATTCAAGGCATCGAATATGTTTTTTGCGGAGATGGCGGAGATGGTGGACATCTTGCTCAAGTCTGATTATGATGCCAAGCATGGGCCGTATAGCAAACCAAATAGAAGGAAGGCCAAAATCCTCACTAAAGTCGTGAAGAGTCTGAAGGCGAATTTCGGGGTGAAACGCTCAAATGAGCAGCTCAGAAAGAGGTGGTCAGACCTCAAACTGAGGGAGCCAGACCAGTTGAGGAGCATAAAGAGAATGCTCGCTAAAAGTAAGTAAAATGTAGACTTTTCTGCTATTAATCTTTTTCTAAACTGACATGTTGCTCTTTATTTTGGTTTCTAATATTGGACTCCCTTCCAAAATGTAATATTTTGAACTTGGTTGGGCACAGTAATCGTTCGTTACGTTACCGACACTTCGTTCGGCCACTATCTGCGGTTTTGGCTTATTTTAGAGCCACAAAAGTAATTAGACATCTGCCATTTTTGCTCAAATATTGTGGCAAAATTTTTAGTCTAGATGATGTGTTTGTAAAGAGAATGAAATGCAAACTTTTATCAGTGTAAAGGAGAGGACACTCAGCAGCTGCTTCCACATCTGTACTTTGGAGCACTATAGTGTGGGCCACCAGACCCGCCTTTTTTGGGTGTCCCACACAGGTGCATCATAGAATTTTTGTGGTGCCTCCATGTCAAATAAATTACATCCAAAGGTGAATACTAAACATATTCTTGGTCATAAATAATGCATTCTTCTTTAAATTCCGCCCAAACACACACTTGTACCACACTTCCAAGCAATTTAGCCTGTTTTTATTTTAACATTGAGATTTACAGTGTGATAAATAGACCTTTTGTTTGATTCTCATAGGGGAGAGAAGACTGGGAGGAGGACACTCCAGGGAGCACATGCACCCCACAACTTCCAAGCAACCCCAAACTCCCAAAGACCCACAACCGAAAGATGTGCAGGAAGTTGAGGTGGAGGAAGGAGAAGTGCAGGAAGGAGAGGTGGATGACGTTGTGGATCTGGTCACCACAACAGGTCAGTATCTGTCACCACAGCTTCAGGTATGAGATGTAGGCCTGCAGAGTTATAATACCTTTTTGTTTTTTGTTTTTAGGGGATATAAATGTTGTGAAGTATAGTACACGGTTCTCTGCTGACAGTGCCCTCCGCCTCATCCAGCAAGTGATGGAATGTAGCACGGAACTGGACCTAATTAAACAAAGAATCCATGTGATGGAACAAACATTTAAAGACATTCTCGATGTTTTGGGGAGAATTCAATAAGCCATCCAAACACATTTGTTTTTACATGTTTGTTTTTGCACCTTTTCGAATATTTTTGACAATCAAACCAGCCAAAAATTGAATCTGCACACAGTGTGTCAACATGTGCTATCTGCCATCAGGGGATATCCATGTACGTCTTTTGGTTGCACCCCCAAAACACGTCCATTGATCACCCCTGATGGCAGATAGCACATGTTGACAATAGGGATCAGGATTGTAAACTTCCTAGATGAAAAAAATCCCAAATGTGTGCATATTAAATTTTTGGCTGGGCAAGGGGTGGCAGGACCCCATATTAGGACGGGCACATAGAGACATAGTTTGTGTAAGTGAATGTCTCAGATTGCTCAGAGGTATCCAATGTTGTAATTTTTGGAATGCAACTGTTATTTTTGTATTTTCATAAGCAAAAAATTGCCGGGTTGGGGCCAGGCCAACCCAAAAAACAAGAAAAAACTAAAAATGGTGAGAATGTGCACAGAGTAAAATATTTGACCACAAACAACGTGTAGCTTCTTTTTATAATACCCTCTAAGCTTATTTGGTTATTTTGTAAGGTTACATAGTGAAATGGTTGTTAGTTACTAAAGTAAAATACACTTGGCACTACAAATGCACTAAGACAAACTAGGAGACAGGAAAGAACAAATAATTAAAGGTTTAAACAAGCTTTTTATTTGGATCCTTAGACATAGGCTGGCATAGGAATTGCCCCCCTACCCGTGAAATACTCCATGTATTTGTCCCGAACCTCACGGGCATTTTGGGAGGGCAAGCCAGGACGGGCAGATTCCAGGCCCGGCAGGGGATTTGCAGGGGAAAGTCCAGCCTCTGGCAAAACTGAGGCCATATAGGAATTAGATTTTTGGCTCAGAAAGTTGTGTAGCACACAGCAGCATAATACGACATAGTTTATTTTGTAGTCCGCTAAGTGTAGTGAAGTCATAAAAAGGCGGAACCGGCTGGCCATTATGCCAAAGCCATTTTCGACAACTCTTCGGCCCCTGGCCAGCCGGTAATTGAACACCCTCTTCTCTGGGGTCAGGGTCCTCTGTGGAAATGGCCTCATAAGATGCCGTCCGAGTCCGAAGGCTTCATCAGCCAAAAAAACAAAGGGGAGTCCTTCAATATTCCCTGCATCCGGTGGCAATGCAAGGTCGTCACTCTGGAGACGGAGGGCAAACTCCGTCTGGATGAAGGATCCCCCATCGGACATCCGGCCATTCTTCCCTACATCAACATAGAGGAATTCATACCGTGCTGACACCACCGCCATCAGCACAATGCTATGAAACCCCTTGTAATTGTAGTAGTAGGACCCAGAACGGGGTGGCGGCACGATGCAGACGTGCTTCCCGTCTATGGCACCACCGCAGTTGGGGAAGTCCCACCGCGTGGCAAACTCCGATGCCACAGTCTGCCATTCCTGTGGCGTGGAAGGAAGCTGTGGAGTGAAACAAGATGAAATAATATTAGAATACAAAAATCATACATTACAAGGAAATTCTCTGAAAAAACATTAGAGGCCAACATCAATCAAATTCTATGTTTATTAAGGTGTTTAAAATAAGTATAATGGAAGGCTCATTTATCATATTCATCACCCCCTCTGATTGGCCATTACTAAATTATTTTGGGGGGGTGGGAGATGTGTTTGGCCACAGGATAGCATTGCAGTGGCGGTGCGTCCAGAGTGGGCGCTGGAGCACTGCCCCCTCTCTCCTGTGCCCATCACTCAGAACAATACATAGGTTCATGCGTTGCATTAACCTATGTATTGTCTATGCCGCCCACTATTCAGGTGGATGGCCTCTTGTAAAGCGACCAACATATGAATAATTGCGGCATTTAGGGGGTTCAAATTGCATAGCAGAAACAGGTAGTAAAATAGTCTTGCACATTACAACCTGAGGGATGTAATTGGCTTCCTAAAAGTAAAATAGGGGACGCAGGGGGGGGGGGGGGCATTCCTTGGGGAAACACTGGCAGGCTGCTCTACCAGAAATGTTCACAAAGTCTGTTTAATGGTAACATGATTGGCTGATGCAACATCAAGGGAAAGAGAACACATCAAGGACAGAAGAAGGATGGCGCTGACCACAAGAAGGTAAGTGCAGGGCTGGGGGGAAACTGGCTGCATTAGAGGGGACTAAATGGCTGCATTGGAGGGAACAAAATGGCTGCATTAGAGGGGACAACTGGGGGCGTTTAATAGGCACCAGAGCAAAAAAGGAGGAAGTTTATTTCCTAAATTGGTGTTTGAACCCCCAAACATTTGGAGCAACAGGCGCCCCTGCTGGAAAAGTTAGTGAAGGGAAATATTTATGGAGGAGAAAAAAGGGGCAATCTAAAGCTTCCAGCATGCATGGGGACAAAGGGGACATTCTCAGCATATTACAATCATGGTAATTAGGGAAGGATGAAAGAAATACAATACATTAGCATACATGTAATACATAAAATGTGATGTTAAGGGAGAAAACTTACCCTAATATAGTCCTCCTGCAGGACTTGTATAATGGCAGAACAGGTGTCTGGGATTATGAGGCCCAGAGCCTGGGGGGAGATGCCTGTGGTGAACTTCAAGTCCTGAAGACTTCTCCCTGTCGCCAGATAACGTAACGTGGCGATGAGCCTCTGCTCAGCACTGATGGCTTCCCGCATAACGGTGTCCTTCCTGGTAATATAGGGGGACACCAAAGCCAACAGTTCCTGAAAAACAGGGTCAGACATCCGCAGAAAATTCCTGTAGTCCTCAGGATTATTCTCGACGATCTCCCGCAGCAGAGGCATATGGCAGAATTGGTCCCGCTGGAGCAACCAATTCTTGGTCCATGAACTCCTCCTCACACCATTCATGGACTGGTCTTGGTCCAAAACAAGCAGACCAACACCAAGCGCACGCACAGCACAAACTCGACGACGAGAACGTCCAGGCGACATGGCTAAGAAACGGTCGTCTTATCAGAACGTACAGAACAGAACGCACTTTAGAACAGCAAGGCCTATGAATAACGAACTGAAAATCAGAAACGAACAGGCAAGAACGCACTGTAAAACAGATACGACCTGCCTAGACGCCCTGAAAGTCAAGATACGAACCCACAAGGACAAACTGAACCGCAGAAAACGATCTGAAAAGTACGAAGACTGAAAAGCGCGAATCGTCTCTTCCCAAACTTTTACTTCACACGCGGTAACACGAGATCAGCAAAAGCAGCCCAAGGGGTGGCGCCAAGAAAAAAGATCTTCCCCTTTATAGTGCCGTCGTACGTGCTGGACGTGAGCGCGGAGAATAACGACAAAATTGGAAATTGTCAGTGTGTACGCATGGAAAGCTTGACGAGAAAATCGACAAGCTTAACAAGAATCTCGTCGAAAAAAACGACGTGTTTTTTACGACGAGAAAATCGGTCGTGTGTACGAGGCTTAAAGTTCGAGCATCATTTCGGCTGCTAGTCCTGAGCTAGGGAGACTATCCGAATAGGCTGAGTCTGCTTGAGAATCGGAGCAGTGAATTGTGTTACGTTTGTGCCTGGACCTCTTCCCCACCTTAAGCTGTCCTGTTCTCCCTCCAACCTTTCCTGTCAGAGTTTATGTTTTATAAGGAAATAAACCTCTATGTTGGAGTGCAGCTGGTGTGGACATTCAAGTTACTGTGGGGATACAAGGACTTTATTCAATATAGAGGTGAGAGACATTCTCTGGCTGTCTGACTGTGGAAGACCCATCAATAACACCGCTCAACCTCTTCACACAGGAGGGTACGGGCTTGTGGTGCAGTGTGCCTCTCTCTTCCTGTGAGGAGCCAAAGTTAATGCAGGTAAAGAAAGGGGTCTGTGCGCCTCTGATGATATCCACATAGGATGAAACATGTCAGGCTGGCCGATGCAAGCACGCTGAGAGCCGCGGAATTGTTTTACATGCCTTGATGTTTTTCTGCCATTTGTAAGTAGACTACAATAAATGTTTTTGCCTTTTACCTATGGGCTTCACTATGCTGCCTTTTTTTCTCTACATTGGGTAAATTTACTGGCTGAGATTTGCTCAACATCTTTATTCGCCTGCTGAGACTTGGAAATTTCCTTGATGTTGGTCTTTCCTATGAATACCTGATTTGGAGTTTCTGCTGTCACCGTTTGACCCTCTACATCAGTTGAATACATTGTCTACTTATTTCCACTTTCTGGTAAGCAGATTGTGAGCACGTTGGTGTGGTGTGCTTTAAAATCCTTTTTCGCACACTGAAGATTGGTGGTGGGATTACATCATTTTCATCATTTTCACGTTTATTCAATATTGATTGGTTTCAATGCTTTGGACTTTTTTTCATTATATATTTTTTTTATATAGCGCTGCATTTTGGACTATATTATTTGTGTTTGTTATCTACAGACTGTGCTAGCTGCTATTTATTCATTTACATTTATATATACATTTCACTTTACCACTAGCGCAGATATTTTTCACTGTTTATATTATATATATATATATATATATATATATATATATATATATAATTTTTAGGAATAAAAACCCTTTGTGCCGACCGCATGCAAATTTGCATTCATGGCTTGAAAGAGTTAGGCCTGTACACACAGCCGGTTTTCCCCCCGAAAAAGAAAAAAACGTTGGTTTTCCTGACGGGATTCCTGTCAAGCTTGACGGGAGTCCTGCCAAGCTTGTCTTGCATACACACACACTGTCATACAAAATCCCGCCGGTCCAAAGTGCGATGACGTACAACACGTACAACGGCACTATAAAGGGGAAGTTCAAATCCAATGGCGCCACCCTTTGGGCTGCTTTTGCTGAACTCGTGTTAGTAAAAGTTTGATGAGAGACGATTCGCGCTTTTCAGTCTTCGTGCTTTCAGTTCATTTTCTGCGGTTCAGTTTGTGGGTTCGTATCTTGTCTTTCAGGGCGTGTAGTTAGGTCGTATCTGTTTTTCAGTGCGTTCTTGTCCACTCGTTTCTGATTTTCAGGTCGTTCTTCATAGGCCTTGCTGTTCTTCAGTGCGTTCTGTTAGTTCGGCTGACAAGCCGACCCTTATCTAGCCATGTTGCGGATACGTACCTGTCGTAGAGTTCGTGCTGTGCATAAGCTTGGTGTTGGTCTTCTTGTCTTGGACCAAGACCAGTCCATGAACAGGGTGAGGAGGAGTTCATGGACCAAGAATTGGTTGCTCCAGCGGGACCAATTCTGTCACATGCCTCTGCTGCGGTAGATCCAGGAGAATAATCCTGATGACTACAGGAATTTTCTCCGGATGACGGACCCCGTTTTTCAGCATCTCTTGGCTTTTCGTGTCCCCCTATATCATGAGGCAGGACACCGTCATGCGGGAAGCCATCACTGATGAGCAGAGGCTAATCGCCACGTTGCGATACCTGGTGACTGGAAGAAGCCTGCAGGACCCGAAGTTCTCAACAGGCATCTCCCCCCAGGCTCTTGGGCTCATTATCCCAGAAACCTGTTCTGCCATAATTAAGGTTCTGTAGAAGGACTATATTAAGGTAAGTTTTCTCCTTTAACATCACATTCTATGTATTTAATGCTTGCTAATGTATTGTAATTCTTTCATCCTTCCCTAGTTACCATGGTTGTAATATGCTGTGAATGTCCCCTTTGTCCCCATGCATGCTGTAAGCTTTTAATGTTCTTTTTTTGGCCTACATGCATATTTCCCTTCATGCTATCCTTGGGCCATACACACCTAGCCTAGTCACTTCCCAATGTATTTTGTCAGCTCCATTGTAGTGCTTCCCCCCCCCCTAAAATGTCTACAAATGTATTTTTTCACATTAAATTCAGACAGAGTGGTAGAGGTTTATTTTTGGGGGTCCCAAACTCATCTAGCCCCCCCCCTGCAAATTTTTCCAATAGGCCATCAGAGGGGGTGAGGAATCTGATAAGTGAGCCTTATATTGTTGGATTTAAATACTCCTAAAATAAATGTTATACTGATGTTGGCCAAGAATTTTTTTGTATAATCTGCCTGCAATGTTATGTGCAAAAGTACTAAAAAAAAAAAATCTTGTTTGACTCCACAGCTTCCTTCCACGCCACAAGAATGGCAGAATGTGGCATCCCAGTTTGCCCTGCGGTGGGACTTTCCTAACTGTGGAGGGGCAAAAGATGGGAAGCATGCCCGCATCGTGCCACCACCCCATTCGGGGTCTTATTACTACAATTACAAGGGGTCTCATAGCATTGTGTTGATGGCAGTGGTGTCAGCATAGTATGAATTCCTCTATGTGGATGTGGGGAAGAATGTCCGGATGTCAGATGGGGGAGTCTTCGGCCATACGGAGTTTGCCCTACGTCTCCAGAGTGATGAGCTGGCATTGCCACCAGATGCAGACAATGAGGAAGGACTTCCCTTCGTGTTTCTGGCTGATGAAGCCTTTGGTCTTGGACCACATCTCATGAGGCCAATCCCTCAGAGGACCCTCACCCCCGGAGAGGAGGGTTTTCAACCACCGGCTGGCCAGAGCACGAAGAGTTGTGGAGAATGCCTTTGGGATAATGGCCAGCCGGTTCCACCTGTTTCTCACTTCAATCCACATGGCGGAGTATAAACTAAACCACATTGTGTTTTGCTGCTGCATCCTGCACAATTATTTGCAAAAACATTCTCCTAATTATCTGGCCACAGTTGGGCCTGAGGCCGGACTTTCAGCAGAGAATACCCTGCCGGGCCTAGAATCTGACCATTCTGGCTTGCCCCCCCAATGCGCCTGTGAAGTTCGGCAGCAATATGTAGAATATTTCACGGGTAGGGGGGCGATTCCTATGTCAGCCAATGTCTAATCCATTTTTTACAAATAATAAAAAAATAATCTGCTTAAATTTTGGTTTTTGATGTATTGGTTGTGTTTCTTTTAGCTGTCTCCTAGTTTCTCCAGTGCACTTGTAGTGCCAAATGGATTTTCCTTTAGTAAATAACAACCTTTTCACTAAAAACACCAAAAATAACCACAAAAAAGGTTATAGCGGATTTGATAAAGAAACCACACTTTGTTGTTTTCCCAAATTTTTACTCTGTGCACATTCACATGGTCTTGATTAAATTTAGGGGTACAAAATATAAATAAAAAAATGTTTATTTTTGGGCCATAAACAGGCATGTTTCTTTTATCTGAAAATACACAACTCTCATTAACGAACAAACTTCAACATTGAAAACCTCTAGGCAATATCAGACATTATAGTATGTCAAAAATGTGTGAATCTGCCCTTCATAAGATGGGGTGTTGTCACCCCTGAACAAGCCAAATTTTGAGGATGCACACAATTTGGGATGTAAAATGGGTATTTTCCTCCTGATCCCATGCCTAATGTCAACATGTGCTATCTGCCATCATGGGGGATCAATGGACGTGTTTTGGGGGTGCAACCCCTTCTTCCTCTCACCTACTTGAGTTGCAAGGAAGGGGTTGCACCCACAAAACACGTACATTGATATCCCGTGATGGCAGATAGCACATGTTAACACACTGTGTGCATCTTCAAAATTAGGCTTGTTGAAGAAAGTGCAAAAACATTTTAGAAAAGTGCAAAAATATAGAAAGGGGGGTTTGTGTTTCATTCTATTCGCCCCATAACATCAATGATGTCCTTAAATGTTTGCTCCATAACATTGATCTTATTCTTCATGATGTCTAGTTCACGACTACACGCCATTACTTGCTGGATAATTCTTTGTGCACTAGCACTTGAGAAACGAGGAGTTTCTTCCTCACCAACATGTTCATCCCCTAAAAATAAATAAAAAGGTATTATAAATATTCAGGCCTACATCTCTTACCTGAAGCTGTGGTGACAGACACTGACCTGTTGTGGTGACAAGTTCCACCACGTCATCCACCTCTCCTTCCTCCTCTTCTCCTTCCTCCACTTCTACTTCCTCCACATCCTGGGTTTGGGGTTCTTGCTGAGGTTTGGGTTCTCTCTAAGGTGTGGGGTTCCTGTGCTCCTCGGAGTGGTGTCTTCCCAGTCTTCTCTCCCCTATGAGAATTAAACAAAAGGTATACTTAGCACACAGATATTTGAGGGCAAAAATAGGATTATGATACATTGCTTGGAAGTGGGGGAGAATTGTTGGTTTGGGCAGAGTTCCAAGCTGAAGACATAATTTTTCACTTCCCAAATCTTGACTACTTACCTTTTTTGGACAAGTTTCACACATGTACACACCCCAAGTATCCACTGGAGCACCTGTGTGGGACACCCTAAAAAGGTTGTTCTGGTGTCCCACACTAGTGCTCCAGAGTGCAGATGTGTAAACAGCTGCTGAGTGTCCTCTTCTTTACACTGATTCAAGTTTGCATTTAATTCTAGTTCCAAACACATCATCTAGACAACAATGTAATAACATTTTTGGAATACAAACAGGCATGTCAAAATAAATTTTACCCTGTGTATCTTCCAAAAACATTGTATGTAGTGGGTGAACGATGTGTCTATAACGACCGATTACTGTGCCCACTAACCTGAAAGTTTACATTTTCAAATGTCCAATAGTAAACAAAAAAAAAATGGAGCAACATGCAAGTTCTGATAATAAAATAATAGGAATACAGGAGAAGTACTTACTTTTTTGAAGCATTCTCTTGATACTCCTGTACTGCTCCGGCTCCCTCAGTTTGAGGTCAGACTACCTCTTTCTAAGCTGCTCTTTCGAACTTCGTACCCCAAAATTCTGCAGACTTTTTACAACTTTTCTCATTATTTTGGCCTTCCTTAGATTAGGGTGGGTATACGGCCCATGCTTGCCATCATAATCTGACTTTTTCAATATGTCCACCATCTCTGCCATCTCCGCGAAGAACATGTTAGATGCCTTGTATCTCTTCCTTGATCGTGACGTTTCACGCTCCGGACTTGTCTCGTCGTTAGATGAATTAGCAGACACCTGCTGTGACTCCGCCATGTCGACTGCACACCGAAAGAGAAGGGGCGGGGAATATTCGAGAAAGAACGTCATGGGTAGGCGACGTGTGCGGAGTTTGACGCATGCGTAGTGTATATAAAGCTAACGCGCATGTGTCGTAACTACGTTCTGTGTGCGGAGATAGGAGTAAAAGCGACAAACGTGAGACCGAAGGTAAGATTTTATCTTGAGACATCAGTGGCCTATACTGCGTAGAGATTGTGGCCTATATGGGGGATAAAGATTACTAGAGTTTAGACTGACATTAGTATTTTTGTCTTATGTTTTGTCTTGCAGAAAGAATGAATGCTTTCAAAGATAAAGATTTATTTATTGAGTTCATAGACAAATACAGGGAGCTGCCTGCTCTGTGGGAGACAAAAACCCAATACATAAAAAAAAAGGGGCAAGGACGGTAGCGCTGGAGATCATGCTCCAATTTGTGCAGACACGGATGCCCAAAGCAACCCTCCTTGAGGTGAATCATAAAGTTGGGACCTTGAGAGGCACATACAACAGGGAGCGCTTTAAGGTCCTGAAATCACAGAGGTCAGGAGCAGCAGTAGCGGCTGTATATGTCCCGACTTTATGGTACTACAATAGATTGACCTTTCCAAACAACCACCTTGAAGTGAGGTCATCACTTTCTAGCCTTCCCTACAGCCTTCTCTGCAGCCTACTGTAGATGAGCCTTCTCTGGAGCAAGAAGAGGCTGACATCCTGGAAGAACCTGATTTGGACATCTGGAGCCGGTATAGTATTTTACAAAAGATTTATTGTGATAAAATTAATGCTGTAAAATACATGTTAATATTGATAAGAAATTAATGTTTGAGCAAAAAGTGTTTGACATATCAATAGACAGTAGTGGCCAAAAAGATTGGGACAAGAAGGATAACTGCTGGGGTCAGAATGATAGTCTTTTCTATTTATTAACATTCAATTTGCAACAGTCATGAGCTGAAAATTGTGTGTGATTGATGAACCAAAAACTAAAACGATGTCCCTTTTTTATACACAGGGAGAGCTCAGCCAGGATGAGGGTGGGGAAACTGTCAGGCAGGAGGAGGCAGGGTCCAGTAGCAGCCAGGAGGAGGCCGGCCCAGTGGCAGACAGGAGGTGGCCAGGCAAAGTGGCAGAAACACGTCTTGTGCCTCCCATCCGCCATACAACAAGAAGGTCCAGGAGGGATAGGAGCATGAGTGAGGCAGCAATGGTCCTGATTCGAGACGCACATGCCACCCTCCAAGAACCAACCACCACTGAAGAGGGCTATGCGGCCCTAGCTGGTGCCAAAATGAAGCAGATGGAGATGGGCCAACGCCTGCTATGTGAGCCCCTCCTTTATAACATTAATAAATAAGGGGTTGATGGGGACTATTACTGAAAATACTGTGATTTGTGAGCTTGCCCATCCTCCTCCACCTCCACCTCCTTCTCCTCCACCCCCTTCTCCTCCTCCTGACACAAGTACACCTCCAGTGCCACAGGCTCCAACAAAGCGTGGAAGGAAGGCTGCAGAGAAGGCTGCAAAGAAGACTACAGGGAAGGTTACCAAGAAGTCTAGAAAGTGATGGCCTTGCTTCAATGTGGTCTGACAGAAGGCAGGCTGTTGTAGTACCACAGACTTGGGACATATATGTCATCTGCTGCTGTTCCTGACCTCTGGGAGTCCAGGACCAGATTGTGCTCCCAACTGTATGTGCTTCTCAAGCTCCCAATTTTCTGGTCCACAGAGTTGATGTGTGCCCTGGGGTCCCAAGGCTGCGCAAATTGCAGCAGGTTCTCCAGCTCTGCCTTCCTATTTATTGCCTTTATGAGCCAGAATAAATGGAATTTATTTTTACAGTTAATACTTGCCTATGTGTTTTTATAAAACAATTACATTTTGTTTGTGAGTAGGCAGGTACATTAAAAAGGCACAGAAAACACCAACCAATCTCCTTGAAGGTAAAACAATACAAGATAATAATGTTATTGTGGTAACTTGACACAACAAAATTTAAAATCACATCATGGAGATCACTAGAAATTAAAGAAAAAAAAATGCAGATTTGTATTAAAAATTTTCATAAACCAAAAAAAACAAACAAAAAAAAATACATTATTAAGGAGATTTTGCTATAAAATATAAATAAATAATCATGAGATCACGATAAAAAATAAAATAAAAACTTAGTCAGAATTCTGTGTGAATATCAGCAGCAAAACAAGTTCATTATTGTTCATGATTGTAGCATTATAAAGAAGATTTGAATGCACAGTATTTAAACAATGCAATAATTTGCAGCGTGAGAAATGTGCTATCTCCATTACGAACGCTAGTTTTACCAGAAGGAGCACTCCCGTCTCATACTTGATTCTGAGCATGCGCGTTTTTTTTACCCTCGGAAAAGCATACACACGACCGGTTTTCTCGACGGGAAAAAGGCAGACGGGAGTCCCGACGGGAAAAGAGAGAGCAGGTTCTCTATTTTTTTTGGGCAGTTTTCCTTTTGGGAAAACTGCCATTGAGCATACACACAACCGGGAAAACCGGTCATGTGTACGAGGGTTTAAATGGGGGGGGATGTCTGCAGCTGCAGGCATCACCCTGGTATCATTTTTTTAGAGCAGGCGTTTGGCTTTTTAGTGATAACAACCAATTCAGCTAAAAGCCTCTCGGCTGTTATCCTAAAAGAGGCGGGAGGGGACGCCCCCACACCTGCCGCCTTCCGCTGCTCGTTCCGGCCTCCCGTCCCACCAGGAGACCTGAGCCACCAGCCGGTGTGTCCGCCGGCTAGGTTGAGACCTGAACAACGTCACTTCCAGTTTACTCTGCTGCCAATGATGCTGATTTATAAAAAAAAATGACAGTATTCATAATCGCTGATTTTGACAATCTGAATACTTTTAAGTGCAAAGGAGGAATTTGGGGTCTTTTAGACCCCCGATCCCTCCATAAAGAGTACCTGTCACCACCTATTACTGTCACAAAGGATGTTTACATTCCTTGTGACAGCAATAAAAGTGATCAGAATTTTTATTTTTAAAGGGACAATGTAAAATAAATAAATAAAATACCGTCCCCGCATGCTCATGCAGCAAAGAAAACGCATACGTAAGTCACGCCCGCAAATGTAAACTGTTCAAATCACACATGTGAGGTATCACCAGAGTGACAGCAGTAATTCTAGCAAAAGACTTCATCTGTAACTCTAACCTGGTAACCGTTATTTTTTTTTAAAGCATCGCCTATGGAGATTTTTAGGTACCGTAGTTGGTCACCATTCCACGAGTGTGAGCAATTTCAAAGCATGACATGTTAGGTATCTATTTTCTCGGCGTAACATCATATTTCACTATATACAAAAAATTGGGCTAACTTTACTGTTTATTTATTTTTTTATTCATGAAAGTGTATTTTTTTCCCCAAAAATTTCGCTTGAAAGACCGCTGTGCAAATACAGTGTGACATAAAATATTGCAACGATTGCCATTTTATTCTCTAGAATCTCTGCTAAATATATATATATATATATATATATATATATATATATATATATATATATATATACTGTGAGGGGGTTAGCTCGGCAGCGGGTGTGTGTGACCCCCGAGATGGGCTCCCCACACAAAAACAGGCCCAGCAAACGGAGGTTGTGGTTTTCAAAATCAAAAAGGTGCGGTTTATTTTCTATTTACAGTGACAAAACACAGCAAAGCAAAAGAAACATAAACAAAATAAATCCTGGTCAACTTGACCTCTGACTAAACATACAGGTTTCCTAACTAACAACTGGGATCAGCCTAGTGCTGTCCTAGTCCCTAAGTCCCTGGTTTTAAATGTCCAAGCAAATAGCCACACAGGCTTTGTCTCACCGCACAGGGGTTCACTCTCCCTAGACAGTCCACACAGGTCTGGGTCCAGGCATGAGCTAACATCTAATGAAGCTGGGAGTTCTTATAGAGGCCTAAATGAGCTGACAAGCTTCAGCTGGTCTCATCAACTCCCTGTCTGCACGACGCCCCACACTCTCCCTAGAGGTATGAGTCATCCATGAGCCCACTAGCCTCAGCTGGGCTTATACAACTCTCCACCTAGTTGTATAAGTCGGCGTAAAGCCTGAATCTGGGCGAAATATATCTACCCCCCTGGATGCAACCAGGTGACTTTACCTTCCTGCTGTCACATACCCCCCCTCTTGTTTTAACCTCGGGGTTGGAACACCAGCAATCAGGCATTCATGTACTCGAGACAAAGCATCCACATTCCCCATTTGAACGCCAGGGCGATGCTTTACTGTGAAGTTGAATTCCTGGAGGGCCAGGAACCACCTATTCACTCTTCTATTTGTTTCCTTGTTTTGAGCCATCCACTTTAACGGAGCGTGATCCGTAACCATGTCAAAGTGCCTACCTAGCAGGTAGTACCGAAGGGAATCTAGAGCCCACTTCACCGCTAAACACTCCTTTTCAACGGTGGCGTAATTTACTTCATGGGACTTCAACTTCCTGCTGAGGTAAATGACTGGGTGCTCTTCCCCGTTCCAGACCTGGGACAATACTGCTCCTAACCCCACATCTGACGCATCACTTTGTACGACAAAGTCTTTAGAGAAGTCGGGTGAGTACAACACTGGCTGGCTACATAAGGCTTGTTTCAAGAATTGGAATGCTGCCTCAGCCTCGGGGGTCCATTTAATCATGACCGACCCTTTCCCCTTCGTCAGGTTGGTTAGGGGCACAGCCTTAGAAGCAAAGTGGGGAATGAATCGCCGATAATACCCAGCGATTCCCAGAAAGGCTCGTACCTGCTTCTTGCTGTTGGGATGTGGCCAACTCTGGATGGCCTCGACTTTGTTGAGTTGGGGTTTTATTACTCCCCTCCCAATGGTGTACCCAAGATATTTGGCCTCCTCCTGCCCAATGGTACACTTCTTGGGGTTAGCCGTAAACCCCGCTTCCCGAACGGAGTCCAGGACTGCTTGCACTTTTGGCAGATGTGAGGCCCAATCTGTGCTATGGACAATTATGTCATCCAGGTAAGCCGCAGCATACTTCCGATGGGGCCTCAGCATCTGGTCCATTTTCCGCTGGAATGTGGCCGGCGCATTCTGTAACCCGAACGGCATTCTTTTATATTGGAACGCCCCGTCTGGGGTTACAAATGCGGTTTTCTCTTTGGCCGACTTGGCCAGGGGGATTTGCCAATACCCTTTTGTGAGGTCAAGAGTCGTCATGTATCGGGCTGTTCCCAGCCGGTCGATCAACTCATCTATACGTGGCATGGGGTAGGTGTCAAATTTTGTAACTTTGTTCAACTGACGAAAATCGTTACAAAATCGCCAGCTCCCATCCGGTTTAGGCACCAACACAATGGGACTAGACCAATCACTTTGGGACTCCTCTATCACCCCTAAGTTCAGCATTTTCTGTACTTCCTCCCGTATTGCCTCCCGTCGGGCCTCTGGGATCCGATAGGGTTTTAACTTCACCCTTTCACCGGGCGGGGTAATGATGTCATGCTCTACCCCAGATGTTTGTCCCGGCAGCTCAGAGAATACCTCCTTGTTGCGAAGCACAAACTCCTTAACCTCCTGTTGTTGGGGTTGTGACAAGGTGGCTGCTATTCCAACCTCAGGAATCACGCAACCAGTTTGAGCTGGTGACCAAGTGTCTGCGACTAGGGACTCTCTATCCCTCCAGGCTTTCAACAGATTAACGTGATAGATCTGTTCGGGCTTTCGCCTTCCTGGTTGTCTGACCTTGTAATTCACTTCGCTCACTTTTTCCATTATCTCGTAGGGGCCTTGCCATTTGGCAAGGAATTTACTTTCAACCGTAGGGACAAGTACCAGTATCCTATCCCCCGGGGAAAAGGTACGGGTCTTGGCTCCACGGTTGTACACTCTCTGCTGTGCTAACTGCGCTTGGGCCAAATGTTCCTTCACGATGGGCATTACCTGTGCAATTCGGTCTTGCATCAGGGCGACATGCTCAATCACACTCCTGTGGGGAGAACTCTCACTTTCCCAAGTTTCCTTGGCAATATCCAACAGCCCTCTTGGGTGTCTCCCATACAGTAACTCAAAGGGGGAGAATCCCGTAGAGGATTGGGGCACCTCCCTAATAGCAAACATCAGATAAGGAAGTAGACAGTCCCAATCCTTTCCATCTCTATCCACCACTTTCTTCAACATTTGTTTTAGGGTTTTGTTGAACCTTTCAACCAGCCCATCGGTTTGGGGGTGATACACAGATGTACGTAATTGCGTCACTTTGAACAATTTACACAGCTCCTTCATAACCCGGGACATAAAGGGTGTACCTTGGTCCGTAAGCAGTTCTTTACAAATACCCACCCGGCTAAACACAAGAGATAGCTCTTTGGCTATGGTTTTGGCCGAGGTATTTCGGAGAGGGATCGCTTCTGGATAACGGGTGGCATAGTCCATTATAACTAATATGTACTGGTGCCCCCTAGCGGACTTGATTATAGGACCTACCAAATCCATGGCGATCCTCTCAAACGGGACCTCAATGATGGGTAGAGGGACCAGCGGGCTACGGAAATGTGGCATCGGGGCCGACCTCTGACACACAGGGCAGGAGGAACAATAATTTTCTATGTCCTTCATCACCCCCGGCCAATAGAATCTCTGTAATACCCTCTCTCGGGTTTTCTCTGTCCCCAGATGACCTCCAAGAATGTGCCCATGGGCCAACTCCAACACCAACTTCCTGTAAGGTTTGGGCACCACAAGCTGCTCAACGGTTTCTTCTGCCCTTTTTACCACCCGATACAGTAGGTCCTTCTCTACGCTGAAGTATGGGTAAGTGCAGGTATTATCTGGGTTCACTAACTCGCCATCTATTTTCACTACGTTTTCCCGTGCCTTTATTAGGGCGGGGTCTTTCAACTGTTCTGTGGCAAAGTTTTCCCTGTGAACCTCAAGATCAGAAAACTCCACAGACGGTAGGTTTTCGTCTGAGGAGGTGGGCTCCTCTCCAGTTTCTTGAGTCTCCCCTGCCAATACTGATAAGGGAAATTCCGGAGAGTCCTCACCACTCTCAGGGGAGTTCTGGCTATCACATTCCTGGTACATAGGGGCACCAGTGGGGGGCTCAGGATCATCCCACAGTTCCCAGAACTTCGGAAAATCCCTTCCCACAATGGCGTCATGCGGTAACTGAGATACTAAGCCCACTGGATGAGAGAGGGTACCTTTGGGGGTCTCGAAACACACTGTAGTCACTGGATACTCTCGGGTGTCCCCATGCACACAAATAACAGCTACCTTGCTATTCCCAGAGACCTCTGTTTTAACTAACTCAGCCTTTATCAGGGTCACAAGGCTACCTGAATCCAGCAATACCACAACATTTCTACCATTAACACACATTTTGCATAAATGTTTCTCAGTTCCTCGAATGGCAGTGCATGCGACTGTCGCACACAGCGACTGACGTCTGCCCGTCAGAAAGTCACACTGCATGGGTTCCTCCACAACCGGGCAATTGGCTGCAATATGTCCCGCTTGCCGGCAGCGGTAGCAAACAACCCTTTTGGCTGCCTCTTGAGCCGCTGATTTCCCAGGCTGTTCTCGCCAAACTTGGGGTAGAGCTCCCACCCTCTCACTCTCTCCACCCTCACCCCTTGGAATCCTCTTATCCGCCCCTGGGGATGGTCTGGTCTTAGGGTGGAAAGTCCGAGTGTCTCTGGAAGAGGCCGTCAGGTTCTCTGTAGCCAAGTATTTCTCCACACGATCCACAAGACCATCGGCCGTCTCTGGGTCTCCATGGCTTACCCACTTTTGGATGGCAGTAGGAAGAGCTCTCAAAAACCGATCCATTACAACACGTTCCACAATCTTTGGTGCGGACAAAGTCTCTGGCTGTAGCCACTTTCTGCTCAGGTGAATGAGATCATACATTTGAGACCTGGGGGGTTTTCCAAGCTGGAAAGTCCAGTTATGCACACGCTGAGCCCGGACAGCCTGGGTGACACCCAGCCTTGCCAATATTTCAGCTTTTAGCATCACATAGTCTTTTGCTTGGTTAGGCTCTAGGTCATAGTAAGCTTTCTGCGATTCACCAGTTAACAGAGGAGCCACCAGTCCAGCCCACTGCTCCTCAGGCCACTTTTCTCTTTCAGCGGTCCTTTCAAATGTGGTCAAAAATACCTCTGGATCATCCTCTCCAGTCATTTTTGTCAATAAACGACTCACCCCAAAGGACGCGGTATTAGTGGGGCGGCTTTCCTCACTGGTCTGCGGACGTTGCTGCATTGCTGCTTCCATCTGTTGTTGTAGTCTCTGCTCTTGCTTCTGCAACAGGTCTATGAAGCGGGCCTCAGATTGCTGCTGGGCTTGTTGCTGAGCCTCCAGACTCTGTTGCAAAGTTGCGTTTGTCTGCTGCTGGGCTGCAAGGCTCTGTTGATGAGCTTGCTGCTGGGCTGCGAAGTTCTGTTGTTGAGCTGCAAGGCTCTTTTGCAAACCTGCATTTGTCTGCTGTTGATTGGCATTTGCTAGAGCCAGCTGCTTCAGTATCTCCTCCATGCTGGCTTAAAAAAAAACTGCCTGTATTCTCCACCAACTGTGAGGGGGTTAGCTCGGCAGCGGGTGTGTGTGACCCCCGAGTTGGGCTCCCCACACAAAAACAGGCCCAGCAAACGGAGGTTGTGGTTTTCAAAATCAAAAAGGTGCGGTTTATTTTCTATTTACAGTGACAAAACACAGCAAAGCAAAAGAAACATAAACAAAATAAATCCTGGTCAACTTGACCTCTGACTAAACATACAGGTTTCCTAACTAACAACTGGGATCAGCCTAGTGCTGTCCTAGTCCCTAAGTCCCTGGTTTTAAATGTCCAAGCAAATAGCCACACAGGCTTTGTCTCACCGCACAGGGGTTCACTCTCCCTAGACAGTCCACACAGGTCTGGGTCCAGGCATGAGCTAACATCTAATGAAGCTGGGAGTTCTTATAGAGGCCTAAATGAGCTGACAAGCTTCAGCTGGTCTCATCAACTCCCTGTCTGCACGACGCCCCACACTCTCCCTAGAGGTATGAGTCATCCATGAGCCCACTAGCCTCAGCTGGGCTTATACAACTCTCCACCTAGTTGTATAAGTCGGCGTAAAGCCTGAATCTGGGCGAAATATATCTACCCCCCTGGATGCAACCAGGTGACTTTACCTTCCTGCTGTCACAATATATATATATATATATATATAAAAATACGGATTTTAAAGGGGTTGTAAAGGCTTGTTTTTTATTTTCTAAATAGGTTCCTTTAAGCTAGTGCATTGTTGGTTCACTTACCTTTTCCTTCGATTTCCCTTCTAAATGTTTTTTTCTTAGTTTTTTTTGTCTGAATTTCTCACTTCCTGTTCCTCCTCAGTAAGCTGTTCAGTAAGCTGTTCTGGCTGACTAAACACCGCTCGGATGATGGTGTGAAGTTTACTGAGGAGAAACAGGAAGTAAGAAATTCAGACAAAGAAAAAAAACATTTAGAAGGGAAATCAAAGGAAAAGGTAAGTGAACCAACAATGCACTAGCTTAAAGGAACCTATTTAGAAAATAAAAAACCAACCTTTACAACCCCTTTAACTTCTAAGCAACAAATGTCAGAAATAGGCTTAGGCATGAAAGGGTTAATATGCTTTATAGTTCGAGAGTATAATTTTCTTCTTCTTTTTTTCAGTCTTTTAATCTGATTATTGGTTAAGTGTTTGGGGTATGCACAACACTGCTACTACACCTAGTTCTACACCCATATTGGATGGGTTTAGAACTAGATAAATATTTACAGAGAAAAGGAATGGGGCAGCAGTGGCGCAACATGGGTAGCAGACGGAGGGGTTGCCCCGTGCGCAACATTTAGAGGGGAGCAGACAGGGCTGGTGCCACCATAAGGCAGCCCAGACAGTCGCCTTAGGGTGGCAGCATGGGGGGGGGGGGATACAATCCAAATTCACAGCCACTTGCTGGGGATTTCAATTTTTTTTTTTCAATTTCTAAAACCTCCATTTTGATGGTCATCAACCATGCTATGATCATTCCATTTTTTTATTAGTACCCCTGAAGAATCAGTGCATGGTAGCCAATCAGCTGCTAATGTCAGCTTGTTCAATTAAGCTTTGACAATAAAACCTGAAAGCTGATTGGCTACCATGCACAGCTGCACCAGATTTTATACTCTCCAGTTTTAGTAAATCAACCCCTAAGTGCTGGTTCACACTGGGGCGACAAACGCTCCGACATTAGGAGCTCATGTCGCATGACGTGTGAAAATCAATGTTTCCCTATGGGAGCCGTCTTAACTGGTCCGACACATGTCGGTCCGACATTAAAAATTCTCCCTGTACTACTTCTGTCCGACTTTTATCCTACTTCAGCCCATTGACTATCATTGAAGTCGGATCAAAGTCGGATCCTTGTCCTAACCATACGACTTTGGCATCCGACATTGTGATTACAGCAGCAGTAAAAGGAATTTATCTCACCCTGGGATTGTTTTGATTGGTCAAAGGACAAGTCAGACTAGCACAATGTCGGATCAAAGTAATATCCTGTTCATGAATGTCGGATGGATGTCGGACCAATGTCGGACCAATGTCGGACCAATGTAGGACAGATGTCGCAGAGCAAAGTAGGATGAAAGTCGTGTCGTATAGTGTGAACCCAGCCTTAGGCTGGGTTCACACTATACGACACGACTTTCATCCTACTTTGCTCTGCGACATCTGTCCTACATTGGTCCGACATTGGTCCGACATTGGTCCGACATCCATCCGACATTCATGAACAGGATACTACTTTGATCCGACATTGTGCTAGTCTGACTTGTCCTTTGACCAATCAAAACAATCCCAGGGTGAGATAAATTCCTTTTACTGCTGCTGTAATCACAATGTCGGATGCCAAAGTCGTATGGTTAGGACAAGGATCCGACTTTGATCCGACTTCAATGATAGTCAATGGGCTGAAGTAGGATCAAAGTCGGACAGAAGTAGTACAGGGAGAATTTTTAATGTCGGACCGACATGTGTCGGACCAGTTAAGACGGCTCCCATAGGGAAACATTGATTTTCACACGTCATGCGACATGAGCTCCTAATGTCGGAGCGTTTGTCGCCCCAGTGTGAACCAGGCCTAAGTGTCATTTCTGTCTGCTTCTTCATTCCTCTGCTATCAGGTTGAATCACGTCTGACAAGTTTTCCTACCCCCAAGAGAAAAAATGTGATGAGGAGGGATCTCCAGCTGATTGACAGCCTCAGCTCTGTTCCTGTGTGCTGTGTGAAGGGGATGTGTCCCTCCCCTCCAATCAGCTATCAGAGCTCTCCTCACTGAGCTCTGCAGAGTGTAGCGTCAGCTCGCCACCTCCTTTTTTCTGAATGTGCAGACAAGCTTTATAAATTCTGGACTTTGAACATATGTAGAGAAGACTGCAGATAAACAGCAACTTACGTAGGAAGATTGTTTTTTTCTCAGTGTGTCACCTGAGGTCATTCACTTCACTGGGCATATATAAGGGTTTGGAAAAAATATAGCTGCCCTGCCATGTACAAGTGAATAAAGGTGAAATAAAATAATATATGTGTAGCGGGGTCCTCAATTTAGGGGTAGTGTTTGAGTGGTAGTTATGCTCAAACACCTAAATTGTTAGGACATTATCAACCATTTTTGTCTGCAGGAAGAGTATCTGTGTACTGTTCCCTGTGGCCTGCAGGTGGCGCTGCCATAGCGGGCCAGGGTTGAACCGCTGATACAGTGCTGTGCCATGTGTGTCCCCTCTCGGCAACCATACAGTGGGAGTGGTCGACCCATCACAACACCGCTCAACCTCTTCACACAGGAGGGTACGGGCATATAGAGCTGGGTGTGCCCTTTCCTCCTGCGAGGAGCCAAAGAAAAGGAGGAGAGGGTGGTAAGCGCTATATACTGTGTATATATATATATATATATATATATATATATATATATCAAAATAATGCATTGATTAGAGAATTAAAACAATCACAGCTGCTGTATCAGTAGGGTTCAGTAGTAGAGGACCTCCTTTACTCACCTTCTATGCTAACTTTAATAAATAATTGGTCCATTAGATGATTGTCAAGACGGGGCAAATTTCCCAAGTTGACACAGCAGATAAAATGAACCCTGGATGCTTTCATCACTGATGAATAAATCTAAGTGGCTATCTCTTTCTTTTCTCGTAATAAAACCCAGGTATTAGATGGATTTCCTATTGAATTGTATCTACAGTACAAAAAATTATGTTTAATTACACCTTTAATACCTACCTCTGTCTCTTCTAATCCTTATATCCAAACCCCACAAAAGTCATCTTCTTTGTGTATCACGCCACCCTATATTCTTGAATAATTCAGATATTAAAATACTGGCCAAAGTCCTACCACATAGACTTAAAATGAAATTAAACCAAAAATGCATTATATTGCAGCCTACCACTCTTTAGATGTGGTGGATGCATCAGTTTTGATTTTTTGGCCTTTTTTCACACTTTTAGTGAGACACAACTCTGGAGGAACGAGCATATGAGCCCCTGCAGACAAAAGCATTGCAGTCTTTATTAGCAGATTTAGATACACTAACAAACTGAAGCCAAACTCCAGCTCACACTTTATATTCAGTTACAACAAAGAGTTTTTTTTTTTCCTTTTGGGATAAAGGTTTTACATGAATAAATAAAAGCTGATCATTTTATTCACCTCCGCCAGTATAAAGGGATTTGTCTCATCCATGTACAAAGATACATTCTGCTGGAAAGCTTAAACTTTTAGAAAACAGACTTGCTGGCTGGATCAGCAGATGAAAATAGAAAAAAAGAAGCCTAAAACAAAAACGAATATAGCCATTGCATCTAAGAATTGGTAAGCTGCAATAAAATAAGACTCCTTTCACACTGGCACCGCTCCGCATTAGCGGTAAAGTGGCGCTAGTTTTAGCAGCGATTTACCGTCATTTTAGCGGGGGGTTTTCGGCCGCTAGTGGGGTGCTTTTTATCCCCACTAGCGGCCAAAGAAAGGGTTAAATGTGCCCGAAAAGCACTGCTGCCGAATCGCTTTCCAGGGGCTTCGGCAGCGGTGTTTATGCATTTCAATGGGCAGGAGCGGTAGAGGAGCTGTGTATACACCGTTTCTAAACCGCTCCAAAGATGCTGCTTGCCGGACTTTTTCTAACGTCCTGCAAGTGCACCGCTCCAGTGTGAAAGCACTCAGGCTTTCACACTGGGGCTGCAGGCGAGGCAATTTGCAGGCGCTTCACAGGTGATATTTTTAGCCATTTAGTGCCTGAAAAACGCCTCCAGTGTGAAAGGGGTCTAAATGTTTGCTTTTGGGTTTAATACAGTGTTAATTGAGTTATCTCGGCTATTGTCAAATCTGACAGGACTGACTTTATTTCTGGTTGTTCCACCTCAATAAATCTAAGATGCCTACAAACTTACAACCTGGGGACTTATAGCACTGAACATCCACAAGAACTTTAATCTGGTTCTAAAGGCGAGACATTTTTAACTTAATGCATTCCATGCATTAAGATAAAAAAATGGCTTACTACTTGCTGCTCCCCCAAATACTTACCTGACTCTTCTCTCAATCCAGTGCTATGCCCAGCTGCAGCAGTGCTGCTTTCTCTATTCTCATAGGACACAGAGGCAGCAGCGGAAGCCATTGGCTCCTGCTGCTGTTGAACAAATCCTGTGGGAAGGAAACAGGGGGCTTCTGGAGGAGTGTAAAGCACCTGCGCGGGACCCCAAAAAGAAGGGGTTAGGGACCACTCTGTCCAATACCATTGCACAGAGCAGGTAAGTATAACATGTTTATTATTTAAGAAGAAAAGACTGCCTTAATTCAGTCAAATGGCTGCTTATGCTCAAAGTACTAGCCAAATTTGTCTTTGAGGACTTTTATTCACTGGGTGAAGCTATTGTAATACAAACTTAAAGGCCCACCTTCGAGCAAAGGACGCCCCTTATCACCACTTTTATTTGCATTGGCAATAGAACCATTGGTGGAATCTGTAAGGTCAGATTCACAGGTGAGCGTTCTTATTGTAAACAGACTAGTAGAAAAAATGTCACTCTATGCCAACAATATGACAATTTTCCTCTTGGACAGCCACAACGCCCTGAACAAACTACTGTAACTCATAAGAAACTTTGGTATGTTCTCTGGATTTCAGCTAAACTGAGAAAAATCTATATTCTTCCCATTAGATCAGAATTCAGTCCAGCACATACCTAACCCCTGTCCCCTAAAAACAATGGACACATTTAGATACTTACTGTAGGTGTGAAAATACGGAGACCCCTACAAAAAACGATACTTGAACAGACTCACTCAAGAACTGCCTGCAATTGCTGACAAATTTGCCTTTAAATCTACTGGGTCCTTTAAACATTTTCAAAATATTTTTTTTACTTCGATTTCTTTAGATCCTTTGTTTGTTTGTTTTATAAATTCTTTATTTTTCCATAGATTTCACATTGCAAGTTTTCACGTTTTATACCATCTGCTTATTTCTGTAGCGGCCTCACCCCATCTCTTTTGTCTAGGGGTATCACACACGACAGGGTGAGATGCACTACGGCCCATGTCCTCCCCATAGCTGTGGGTGAGGTGAAGGCCAGTACCAGATATTTCCTCGGGCCTGTGTGTTTCTGTCAAGGATTAAGTCCTGCCGTGCCAACACTTCCCTTTGCTCCCATTAACCAGAGTTCCACACACCGATCACAGTCCAACTCTTGTTTTATTGCATAACTCACAATAAACAGTGCTTTAGTAGCCAACTGGTTGGGATCCAATAACAGTTTGATACAGTGGAATGAGCAGGTCGAGGCACTATCCTGATTTGTCAGCTAAACCACTGTGATTTCACCAGCGGTTACTATAGCCTTGGCTAGAGAGAACTTAGAACTTGAGAGTCTCTACCAGCGACTCAAGAGAACGTAGATAGGAGTACCTTTGCTGCGTTGTGGCCCCTGTCAGGGGAAGATGTCCCTCCAAGGGAGTTACCAGAGGCCCATCCGTCACTGGGTTGATGCTGCTCCAGACTCTCCAAATGGGTAACCTCCCCGGCCTCCTCACCTCAGACATGGGCCCCATCCACTTCAGGGACCCTCGGACTTCTCCACCCTCGCGGGACCCAGTCGAAGTCACTGGGCCCCAGGCTTACTGGTTTAGTACCTCACCCCAGGCTGAAGGTGCCTGAGATGGACTCCAACTCCATTCCGGTCAGGCCTAGGGCACCTGGGCCGGAATTCAGTACCGCCCGCACCCAGGCCTAAGGTGCCTGGGCGCGTGATGAAGGACCTCCAAGAGAGCAAGACCTCGTGACCAGGGCGTCTCCCCCCTTTATCCCCTCCAATGACGCCACGGCAGGTTCCCCGCCCTCGCCGTACCATCTCTGAGAAGGGACAAAAAGGACAGCACTGTGGCAGCAAATCTACCTCGAGCCTGCGGGCAACTGCCACCCACAGGCCAAGGAGATTATTACACCGCCCAATCCTCCACGAATACAAATGGTCCAATTACTCCCATAATTTACACACCTGGATAATATTACCACCCAGGTGTACCCCACCTAAATTTAGAGACCCCGCTACATATCAATCAAAAATCAAACACAAAAAAAAAAGAGACTACAATCTTGTATTCTCCCACCTCCTTTATGCTTCATTAATTCAATGTGACTCACCAATGTATATTTAAAGTGATTGACTCTATAATTAATATCTTCTTATGTACAAATAAACCAGCCAGAATCTCCAGATATGTACTACAGCTACCATTTTTGGAAGGAGGTTAAACCCTCCCAAGCGTACAGGTATACTATATGGTTTCTCAACTTGCTCATGCTCACTAGCGATTTTTTCCCAAAGCTAATAAAGCTGCAATGGCAGCTGAGCTGCCTGCCTTACCTCATTTGAGACTCTGCCTAATTTTATACATAGAAAGCAACCGATTGTAAAGGTAGACACGGAGGTTCTCTGTATGTCATTTCATAATATCTTCTTAGCCAATAAGCTTCTAACTGAAGGTGAAACCTCTTTCTCACCAATTACCCCCCTATGGTGTAATCTTCAACTCAAAGAGTTCTTTAACTATTGTGATAGACCCCGTTGGGCTAGATATGGAGTAAAATACTTATATCAACTGTATGAAAGCAGATTATTATTTTTTTTCCATGAAAAAGTCCAAGGTCCACACTGAGCTCTGGGAATGAAGCCGTGCAAGTTCAGCTGAACTCGCACAATTTTCCTCCTGCATGTCAGTCCCAATTTCAATGACATCTGTGCGGGTTTCTGCACAGATGTCAATGGAAATCACACCCTGAAATAGCAAAAAGTAGTACAGAAACAAAATTTTTCAAATCAATGCAGCGACACCAATGCAGAGTCGCACCGATTAGGACGGTGCCATTGCAGGAAATTGCCGCCGATTTGACATGCGATTAGACATGTCAAATCGCATTTCAAAACGCACCAGCGTGAACCAGGGCTTAAGCAGAGTTTTTAAAAACATACTGCCCTCTTTTGATATTTGCAGACTAGATATGCAACAGAGGTTTATCTGGGTTTTTTTGGAGTGACTGTATGTCAGGGCCAGGGACGAGCCAAACACCCCCCTGTTCGGTTCGCACCAGAACCTGCGAACAGACAGAATGTTCGCGTGAACTTTAGAACCCTATTAAATACAATGGACTCGAACGTTCGAAATCTAAAGTGCTAATTATAAAGGCTTATATGCAAGTTATTGTCCTAAAAAGTATTTGGGGACCCGGGTCCTGCCCCAGGGGACATGTATCAATGCAAAAAGAAGTTTTAAAAACTGCCGTTTTTTCGGGAGCAGTGATTTTAATAATGCTTAAAATGAAAAAATAAAAGTGAAATATTCCTTTAAATTTCGTACCTAGGGTGTGTGTATAATATGCATGTAAAGTGGCGCATGTTTCCCGTGCTTAGAACTGTCCCTGCATAAAATGTCATTTTTGAAGGAAAAAAAGTAATTTAAAACTCACTCGCGGCTATTAATGAATTGTCGGCTCCCGGCAATTCATAGAAAAGTCATTGATAAAAATAAAAAAAAAGCGTGGGGGTCCCCCAGAATTCAATTACCAGGCCCTTCAGGTCTGGTATAGATATTAAGGGGAACCCCGCCGCAAATTTAAAAAAAAATGCGTGCGGTTCCCCCAAATATCCATACCAGGCCCTTCAGATCTGGCATGGATTTTAAGGGGAACTCCACCCCAATTTTTTTTAAAAATGGCGTGAAGTCCCCCCAAAAATCCATACCAGACCCTTATCCGAGCACGCAACCTGGCAGGCTGCAGGAAAAGAGGGGGGGACGAGAGAGCGCCGCCCCCTCCTGAACCGTACCAGGCCACATGCCCTCAAAATGGGGAGGATGTCCCCATGTTGATGGGGACAAGGGCCTCATCCCCACAACCCTTGCCCGGTGGTTGTGGGGGTCTGCGGGCAGGGGGCTTATTGGAATCTGGAAGACCCCTTTAACAAAGGGGACCCCAGATCCCGCCCCCCCTATGTGAATTGGTAAGGGGTACATTGTACCCCTACCATTTCACGAAGAAAGTGTCAAAAAATGCAGAAAAAAAACACAAACACCTTGGAAAAGTCCTTTATTAAAAAAATAAAAAAATAAAAAATAAAAACATTCCAGTGGTGAAATCCAGTGTCCCCCGGCGATCCGATGTCCAGCGCTGTCCGTCATTGGCTGAGCCTGAGCGGACCTGATGGGGAACTTCCTCCGCAGTCTATTACATGTATAGACCCGCCCCTTCTAAAGTTCATGATGCGGAACATGAGAAGGGGCGGGTCTATACATGTATTACACAGTGAAGGAAGTTCCCCATCAGGTCCGCCCCCTCGGTATGTCAGATCGCGCCTACGTCATTGGCCTGAGCGGGGAACTTCCTTCACTGTGTAATTTAAATTTACACAGTGAAGGAAGTTCCCCATCAGGTCCGCTCAGACCAATGACGTAGGCGGGGTCTGACATACTGAGGGGGCGGACCAGATGGGGAACTTCCTTCACTGTGTAATACATGTATAGACCCGCCCCTTCTCATGTTCCGCATCAGGTTCTCAGCCTTACACCGAGTCATTGGCTGAGCGGACCTGATGGGGAACTTTAGAAGGGGCGGGTCTATACATGTAATAGACTGCGGAGGAAGTTCCCCATCAGGTCTGCTCAGGCTCAGCCAATGACGGACAGTGCTGGACATCAGATCGCCGTGGGACACTGGATTTCACCGCTGGAATGTTTATTTATTTTTTAATAAAGGACTTTTCCAAGGTGTTGGTGTGTTTTTTTTTACATTTTTTGACACTTTCTTCGTGAAATGGTAGGGGTACAATGTACCCCTTACCAATTCACATAGGGGGGGGCCGGGATCTGGGGGTCCCCTTTGTTGAAGGGGTCTTCCAGATTCCGATAAGCCCCCCGCCCGCAAACCCCCACAACCACCGGGCAAGGGTTGTGGGGATGAGGCCCTTGTCCCCATCAACATGGGGACATCCTCCCCATGTTGAGGCCATGTGGCCTGGTACGGTTCAGGAGGGGGGGCGCTCTCTCGCCCCCCCTCTTTTCCTGCGGCCTGCCAGGTTGCGTGCTCGGATAAGGGTCTGGTATGGATTTTTGGAGGGAATCCACACCATTTTTTTTTTAATTTGGGGTGGAGTTCCCCTTAAAATTCATGCCAGATCTGAAGGGCCTGGTATGGATATTTGGGGGAACCGCATGCATTTTTTTTTTTAAATTTGCGGCGGAGTTCCCCTTAATATCTATACCAGACCTGAAGGGCCTGGTAATTGAATTCTGGGGGACCCCCACGCTTTTATTTTTATTTTTATCAATGACTTTTGTATGTATTGCCGGGAGCCGACAATTTATTAATGGCCGCGAGTGAGTTTTAAATGACTTTTTTTCCTTCAAAAATGACATTTTATGCAGGGACAGTTCTAAGCACGGGAAACATGTGCCACTTTACATGCATATCATACACACCCCCTAGGTACGAAATTTTAAAGGAATATTTCACTTTTATTTTAAGCATTATTAAAATCACTGCTCCCGAAAAAACGGCCGTTTTTAAAACTTCTTTTTGCATTGATACATGTACCCTGGGGCAGGACCCGGGTCCCCAAACACTTTTTAGGACAATAACTTGCATATAAGCCTTTATAATTAGCACTTTAGATTTTTCCCATAGACTTTTCGAATTTGCCGCAAACACCCCAATTTGTTCGCTGTTCGGCGAACGGGCGAACAGGCAATGTTCGAGTCGAACATGAGTTTGACTCGAACTCGAAGCTCATCCCTAGTCAGGGCTGAGCTCAGCCCTTCCTTCTCGGAGCTCTGTGCTCAGCTGACGGTTAATTGCCAGCACACTTCATTCCACAGTAACTCACCTGGTCTTCATTTCCTGCTCATCAGCTAGAGCTGCTGGTTATATAAACTCCTTGGATTAGATCTTCTGTGCTTTTGCCTTCGTCAACATACCCAGACTCTATCTGCTGTGTGTTCCTGTGAAAGACTTTTGCTTGGCTGACTTCCCTTCTGGTTCCTACCCTGTTTGCTGCAGTATTGTGCCGCTGGAGGTGAAATTCTTGGAGCGGCGCAAGACGAACCAAAGTCAAAATATTTGCGAGGCTGATCGCCTTGGAGACCTGCTGCAGATATGGGTATGGCCCCGTGCAAAGGGGGGAAGTCAGCCCAGGATGAAGGGGCCAGGGTGAAGAGTCCCAGCTTTAGTGGGAAGTCGGTCCAGGATGAAGGGCCAGAGATCTGACTTTGTTGATCTCTGGACTCCTGTTTCTCTGGCTTTTTCTGCCTACACGTTCTGGTTACCGTACTCTGGCTATGTTTTGACTACGTTTTCTCTGTTTATGCCATTTTATTAAATAGTGTGATTTTTACTGCACTTCAGTCTGAATCATGGTTACTGACACTGTGGGGCTGATTTACTAATAACAGTGCGCTGCTTCTAACCTTAATTGGTGCGCCGGATAACTCCTTCACTGGGCGCAGGAAGCAGCGGCGCACTGTTATAGTAAATAGAAATGTCAGCGGCGCTCTATTGAAAATGAATGGTTCCCTATGGGAGCCCATTGATTTGAATAGAGGTCGCCCGGGAAGTCGGATCCGACTTGCGGGCGACTCGTGTGCCGGCTGACACAGGGACAGCGCTACTTTGCGAGGCGACCTGGACACGACCTGAGCGTGAAGCAGCCGCTCAAGTCGTGTCCTAGAGGCGACTAGCTGGCCGAGAATGTGTCCAGCGCGATGTCATCGCGCTGGTCCTCGGCAGCCTCGCTGTCCCATGTTTGGTATGAATCATGAAGGGGAACTCCAGGCCAAATTTTAATGAAAAAACCGGCATGGGTTCCCCTTCAGGAGCATACCAGGCCCTTAGGTCTGGTCTGGATTCTAAGGTGAACCCCCTAAGCCGAAAAACAGCGTGGGGGTCCCCCCCAAAATCCAAACCAGACCCTTAGGTCTGGTCTGGATTTTAAGGTGAACCCCCTTAAGCCGAAAAACAGCGTGGGGGTCCCCCCAAAATCCAAACCATACCCTTATCCGAGCACGCAACCTGGCAGGCCGCAGGGGAAAAAGGGGGGGACGAGAGAGCGCCCCCCCTCCCTCCTGAACCGTACCAGGCCGCATGCCCTCAACATGGGGGGTTTGGTGCTTCGGGGCAGGGGGGCGACCTGCGGCCCCCCCACCCCAAAGCACCCTGCCCCCATGTTGATGAGGACAAGGGCCTCTTCCCGACAACCCTGGCCGTTGGTTGTCGGGGTATGCGGGTGGGGGGCTTTTCGGAATCCGGGCGCCCCCTTTAAAAAGGGGGCCCCCAGATGCCGGACCCCCACCCTATGTGAATGAGTATGGGGTACATCGTACCCCTACCCATTCACCTGGTGGCAAAATAAGTCAATAAAAAAAAGACAACACAGGTTTGAAAAGTAATTTATTGGGCAGCTCCGGGCTTCCTCGCCGTCTTCGGGGGTCTTTCTGCCGGGCCCCCGCTATCTTCTGCTAGCTCTTTTGCTAGCGGGGGTCCCAGGCTTCCTCGCCGTCTTCGGGGGTCTTTCTGCCGGGCCCCCCGCTATCTTCTGCTAGCTCTTTTGCTAGCGGGGGTCCCGGGCTTCCTCGCCGTTTTCTTCCGACTTCGGGGGTCTTTCTGCCGGGCCCCCTCTATCTTCTGCCAGCTCTTTTGCTAGCGGGGGTCCCGGGATTCCTCGCCGTCTTCTTCCGACTTCGGGGGTCTCTTGTTCTGTTCTCCGGTGTCTTCTCCACGATCTCCGGTTCTTTCTGCCTTCTGCCGGGCGCCCCGCTATCTTCTCGCAGCTCTTTTGCTAGCGGGGGCCGGTCTTCTTCGTCGCCTTCTTCCCTCTTCTCTTCGCCCGATGTTGCCTTGTCGCTGTCCACCGCTGCAATGATCTGTCCGAGCAGCGGTGCCACTTTTATTGGCATGGGGCGTGGTCACCGGCTGATGCCACCGCTGACCCCGCCCCGTATGATGTCACAGTCCTGGGGAATGATGGGACTGTGACGTGAAATGGGGCGGGGTCAGCGGTGGCATCAACCGGTGACCACGCCCCATGCCAATAAAAGTGGCACCGCTACTCGGACAGATCATTGCAGCGGTGGACAGCGACGAGGCAACATCGGGCGAAGAGAAGAGGGAAGAAGGCGACGAAGAAGACCGGCCCCCGCTAGCAAAAGAGCTGCGAGAAGATAGCGGGGCGCCCGGCAGAAGGCAGAAAGAACCGGAGATCGTGGAGAAGACACCGGAGAAGAACCGGAGAACAGAACAAGAGACCCCCGAAGTCGGAAGAAGACGGCGAGGAAGCCCGGGACCCCCGCTAGCAAAAGAGCTGGCAGAAGATAGCGGGGGCCCGGCAGAAAGACCCCCGAAGTCGGAAGAAGACGGCGAGGAAGCCCGGGACCCCCGCTAGCAAAAGAGCTAGCAGAAGATAGGGGGGCCCGGCAGAAAGACCCCCAAAGACGGCGAGGAAGCCCGGGACCCCACTAGCAAAAGAGCTAGCAGAAGATAGCGGGGGGCCCGGCAGAAAGACCCCCGCTAGCAAAAGAGCTAGCAGAAGATAGCGGGGACCCGGCAGAAAGACCTCCGAAGACGGCGAGGAAGCCCGGAGCTGCCCAATAAATTACTTTTCAAACCTGTGTTGTCTTTTTTTATTGACTTATTTTGCCACCAGGTGAATGGGTAGGGGTACGATGTACCCCATACTCATTCACATAGGGTGGCGGGCAGGTATTTGGGGTCCCCCTTATTAAAGGGGGCTCCCGGATTCCGATAAGCCCGCCGCCCGCAGACCCCGACAACCAATGGCCAGGGTTGTCGGGAAGAGGCCCTTGTCCCCATCAACATGGGGGCAGGGTGCTTTGGGGTGGGGGGGCCGCAGGTCGCCCCCCCTGCCCCGAAGCACCAAACCCCCCATGTTGAGGGCACGCGGCCTGGTACGGTTCAGGAGGGAGGGGGGGTGCTCTCTCGTCCCCCCCTTTTCCCCTGAGGCCTGCCAGGTTGAGTGCTTGGATAAAGGGTCTGGTGTGTACTTTTAGGGGACCCCATGCAAAATTTTTTTGGTTTTTGGCGCGGGGTTCCCCTTAAAATACATTCCAGACCTGAAGGGCCTGGTATGGATTCTGGGGGGACCCCCACGCCAGTTTTTTTTTTCATTTTTGGGGGGTCCCCTTTGAATCCATACTAGACCCAAGGACCTGGTATGGACCTGGGGGGGGGGACCCCACGCTGGTTTTTTTTTTTTTTAACCGTTTTTTTTACATTTCCTTTAACAACCAGCTATAAACAGGTAAAACAAAAAATCGCCACAAAATTGCGGTACTTGCGTTTTGGATGCGGGTCCATTGAATTCTATTACATCCAAAACACTGTTTTTGGCCTGGCAAAAAAAATCTGCAGTTGCGTTTAAAATCGTTTTTCACAAAACCTCAAAATGCCTTCAGACGCCAAAGATTTCCACGTTTCAGACGCGGTACCAGCGTTTTTAAAGGTGACCTATTTTTTTACATTGATAAACTCCAAATTTATGGCAAATGAGGAAAAACCAAAATATATATATATATAAAAATGAAATTGCTTCCATTGCATTGTGGACAATCCACAACTTGGGGCAGCTGACGTGGCAAGTGGACAATCCACATCTTGTGGCAAGTGACACGCTAAATACAACTACACTGCTGCTCTCAGCTGCTGATATCACTCTGGTCTCACTAAATAGCTAAAATCGTAAATAATACTGTTTTTTGAGCTTAGGGCGGCTCCTTATCATATACACGCAAATCTGGTAAAACACGGCATGCAAACGCCACAAAGCGCGCCTTTCTAAACGCCACTTTCAACCTTAGTTCAGAACACTTTGCACCAGCGTCCCGTCTACATGGGGCCTAAAGACGCCTATGCCATTTACAGCTCAAAAACGCCATGGTGGCCATGAGGCCATAGGCTAACATGGAGAGATGTTTTTAAGCTGCAAAAAACGCTCAAACAAGCGGCTTGAAAAACGTCCGTGTGCATGTAGCCTTATATTACCACTTGCACACTGGCCAGACCAAGTTTCACATTTCAGCGCTGATGCACTTTTAATGACAATTGCGCGCTCATACAACACTGTAACCCAATGAAAATGTTTTATTTGTTGGCACACAAATAGAGCTTGCTTTTGGTGCTATTTGATCACCTTTGTGTTTTATTTTTATTTTTTTTCTATAAATACAAAAGACCGAGTTTAAAAAAAAAAAAAATTGATATTTTACCCACTTCAGCACTGGGCCTATTCTGGCACTTCTCTCCTTCATGTAAAAATCATAAATTTATGGCTATAAAATTACTTCTAAACACCAAACATTATATATGTTTTTGGAGCAGACACCCTAGGGAATAAGATGGCGGTCATTGCAAATTTTTATCTCGCTCGGTATTTGCGCAATACATTTTCAAACGCCTTTTGTTTGCTAAAAATATTACAAAACAGTAAAGTTACGGCCAGTTTTTTGGTATAATGTGAAAGATGTTGTTATGCTGAGTAAATAGATACCTAACACGTCACGCTTTAAAATTGCGCACACTCATGGCATGACACCAAACTTCAGTAATTAAAAATCTCCCTAGGCGATGCTTTAATTTTTTTTACACGTTACCATTTTGGCATTACAGAGGAGGTCTAGTGCTAGAATTGTTGCACTCGTTCTAACGCACGCAGCAATAACTCACATGTGTGGTTTGAACGGCGTTTACATATGTGGGCGGGACTTACGTGTGTGTTCGCTTCTGAGCGCGAGCTACCGGGGACATGGGCATTTTTTCGTATTTTTGCTTATTTTTTTATTTAGTTTTTTTACTTTTTTTGTATTTCTTACTCTTTTTTTTTTTTTTGGATCACTTTTATTCCTATTACAAGGAATGTAAACATCCCTTGTAATAGGAATGTGTGTGACAGGTCCTCTTTATGGAGAGATGCGGGGTCAATAAGACCCCGCATCTCTCCTCCAGGCTGGAAAGCATGATATTGGTCCAAAAAAATCACCAATCTCATGCTGACAGCCGAGATCACGGCTTGGTTAACATACGGGAACACGGCATGATGTCATAGCGTCATGCCCGCGGCTCCGACGGTCATAGAGATGACTGATGACCATCTGGTCACCAGTCATCTCCAAATCGTTCTCCGAGCCTCAGATGGCACGGGAGAGCCCGGAGAAGCACCGGATGGCGGCAAGAGGGGGGGGGAATGTCCCCTCCCCCCGCCTATAAGAACAATCAAGCGGCGGAACTGCCACTATGATCGTTTTTATTGTGCACAGAATCGCCGGCTGAAAAGAATGATATCTGAATGATGCCTGCAACTGCAGGCATCATTCAGATGTCACCGCCCAAAGCCAAGGATGTCATTTGACGGTGGGCGGTAGGAAACTGGTTAATATTTTTTAAAAAAAGGTAATTTTTCTTCTTCATTGATGTACACTGATGAGACTGCACTGATGGGCACTGATAAGGTGGCAAGGGTGGGCACTGAGAGGTGGCATTGCTATTTGGCACTGGTGGGCAGTGAGAAGTGGCACTGCTAGGTGGCAATGATAGTTGGCAGTGATGGGCACTGATAGGTGGCACTGGTAGGGGCTACTAATTGTCACAGATGATGCAGAATTGCCTCTTCCTCTTTGGGCCCCATGTCCCTTGCACATAAGCCGGTGATTGCCTTTTTTTTATGCTCACGCTGTCAGCACAAGGAGAAAACAAAAACCATTACCCAGCTTTTGTTTACATCACGTGATCAGCTGTCATTTGCTGACAGCTGATCACATGGTAAGGGGCAGGGATCATGCCCCTTACTCGGATCTGTCATCACCTGAGTCTCAGTGACTCTGTGACCACAGCGTGCGCAAAGGGGAGGACGTTTATTGACGGACTTCCGGCAATTGAGGACCATGCTGTGGCCGTCGATCAGTTATAGCGCTGATCTCAAGTGATTAAAGAGGGTCTAAATGGGCCATTGACATGCATCACAATTCAACTTAGGAATGAGTCTTTGAAAAGTTAAACTAAATAATTTGGCCACTTTATCCTTCCAAATAATTCACTTCCTGTCACATAGCCACACAGGAAGTGAGGGAAAATCCCTAACAATGTCTTTCCTTGGGGACACACAGGTCAGTCTAAATACTTTCCCCATTATGCACATTGCACTCCAGCATATTGCGGGGTACACCCCAAATTATTAGGTATTTTGGACTTTGGGGTTTATTTACTAAAGGCAAATCTACTTTGCACTACAAGTGCACTTGCTGTATATCTGAGGGGAACATGCAAGCCAAAAAAATACACCATCTTTGCTTTTACATGATTGGAACAGCCAATCACCAGTACTTTCCCTCAGATTTTCAGCAGCTACACTTTTACTGCAGAGTGGATTTGTCTTTACTAAACCCCAAACTATACATTGATTTGGGGTGTACACAACAAAGTGCTAGAGTGCAATTTGCTCAATGGGGACACTAGTTAGATTGATCTGTGTGTCCCCAAGAAAAGACATTGGTAGGGTTTTACCTTCACTTCCTGTTTGTGTGACAGGAAGTGAAGCCAATTTTAAGAAAAGGAGACACAAAGGCCAAACTACAAAAAAAATAAAAAAAATAATAAAAAAAAACACACACGTAGGGGTTCTAACACTTACATTGTTTCCCTCAAAATGCCCACAATTAGAATTGTATGGCCTTGAGCTATTTTTAAGTGCAGTGCTCTAAATCAGTGCTTCTCAAGTACCCCCAACAGGCCATGTTTGCAGGTTTTCCTTCATCTTGCACATGTGCTTTAAATCACAGTCAATGGTTTTGATTTTTGGACAGCAATTCTCGATAAGATAAATTCACAAAACATGTCCTCTTGGGGGTACTTGAGGACTGAGGCTGAGAACCACTGCAGTAAAAAAGGAAAATTGAATACTTACTGCTCTGTATTTTTCATTTCCTGGTGACTTTCCATGGCAGCACACAATACAATCCATGCATATGCTAGCATGAAGGCACCAGATTAGACAAATCACACCAGTTTTGTTTTGACATGCCAATCAGCTGTCACATTTGTTGCAAAGAAAACACAAAACAAACATCAAAACTTTGCATCAAATTTTATTGGTCAACAAAATAAAAGGGAAGGCAAAATAAAAAAACATGGTCAATTTGAAACAGTTATGCCCCGTACACACGATCGTTTTTAATGTCATTTTTTAAACCGACGTTTTTCTCCTCGTTTTTTTTCATGTTTCCTCTCAAGCCTGCCTTGCGTACACACCATCATTAAAAAAAACGATCAAGCAAAGCGCAGTGACGTTCAACACGTACGACGGCACTATAAAGGGGAAGTTCCGTTCGAATGACGCGACCCTTTGGGACGCTTTTGCTAATTCCGTGTTTCCGCGTGTTAGTAAAAGTTTGGTGAGAGACGATTCGCGCTTTTCAGTCTTCGTGCTTTGAAGATCGTTTTCGGGAGTTCAGTTTGCGCCTGTGGGTTCGTATCTGTTTAGCACTGCTTGTAGTCAGTTCGTATCTGTTTATTCAGTGCGGCCTGCTCTGCACGTTCGTGTTTTTCAGCTTGTTCTTCATAGGCCTTGCTGTTCTTCTGTGCGTTCTTCTAGTTCGTTCTGTTCAGCCGACCGTTATCTAGCCATGTTGCGGCTACGTACTCGTCGTAGAGTTCGTGCTGTAGTTGGTGCAGGGGTTCATGCTGTATCCCGACTCCATGCCATGAGCAGGGTCAGGAGGAGTTCATGGACCAAGAATTGGTTGCTCCAGCGGCACCAATTCTGTCACATGCCTTTGTTGCGGGAGATCAGGGAGAATAATCCTGATGATTTCAGGAATTTCCTCAGGATGTCTGACCCCGTATTTCAGCAGCTGTTGGCTTTGGTGTCCCCCTATATTACCAGGCAGGACACCGTTATGCGGGAAGCCATCAGTGCTGAGCAGAGGCTCATCGCCACGTTGCGATACCTGGCTACTGGGAGAAGCCTGCAGGACCTTAAGTTCTCCACAGGCATATCCCCCCAGGCTCTGGGGATCATTATACCAGAGACTTGTTCTGCCATCCTTCAAGTTTTGCAGGAGGACTATATTAAGGTAAGTGTTCTTCTTCAAAAATTCACATTGTATGGTTTTTATTTTTGGATATTTTTAATTTGCTTTATTTGCAGTCCCTAATTCACATGATTCTTAGCTGCAGGGAATGTCCCCTTTCTCCCCATGTTTTATTATTTTAAGTTTGGGGTTTGAGGATTACCTGTAAATTTGGCTTACCTAACCTCTCCAGCATGCTATCCTGGGGCCATACCTACCTTGCCTAGTCATTTCCATGTTTTTTATTATATGTTCCATCGTAGTGCTTTACCCAAAACGCACCCTAAATTTGGCCTAGGAATGTTTCATTTTTGTTAACTTCAATACAGAGTGCTACAGCCTTCATGTGTGATATTCCCAACTCATCTTCAACCCCCCCCCCCCATAATGTTTTTTTTTTTCTAGCTTCCAAATTTTTATGTATTGAACAGTTTCTACCAATGTTGGCCATGAATGTGTGTATGAAATCAGCTTTCAATGTTTCTGGCTCCAAGTATTAATTTGTTATTTCTTTAATTCCACAGTTCCCTTCTTCGCCACATGAATGGCAGAATGTGGCTTCCGAGTTTGCCCAGCGATGGAACTTTCCGAACTGTGGAGGAGCCATCGAAGGCAAACATGTTCGGGTCGTCCCACCACCCCATTCGGGATCCTTTTATTATAATTATAAGGGGTTCCACAGCGTCGTGATGATGGCAGTGGTGTCGGCCACCTACGAGTTCCTCTATGTGGACGTTGGCAAGAATGGCAGGATGTCTGATGGAGGAGTTTTTGCCCAGACGGAGTTTGGAGAACGGCTCCTTTTGGATCTGCTGGCCTTGCCACCAGCGGAGCAGAATGTGGAGGGACTACCTTTTGTGTTTGTGGCGGATGAGGCGTTTGGCCTGGGACCCCATTTGATGAGGCCATTCCCGCAACGCACCCTCACCCCTGAGAGGAGGGTTTTCAATTATCGGCTGGCCAGAGCCAGAAGGGTGGTGGAAAATGCGTTTGGGATCATGGCCAGCCGATTTCGCCTCTTCCTTACCTCCATCCACCTTGCCCCATACAAATGGAACCATGTGGTTATGACGTGCTGTGTGCTGCATAATTTCCTAAGGGTGCATTCAACGAGTTATATATCTTTGAGTGGGCCTGAGGCCTCTTTAATCAATGCAGAAACTTTGGTGGCCCTGGAACCTGGCCGTCCTGGCTTGGCCCCCCCAACCGGACGTGAGGTCCGTAACCAATATGTGGACTATTTTATGGGTAGGGGGGCCATTGAAATGCCAGACAATCTATAATAATTTTAGACCAAAAAAATAAAACTTTTTCTTGAGTAAAGATTGGTTTGTCATTTTTATTGTATAATGTTTGATGTTTCTGGTAGGTTTACCTAGTGCACTTGTTTTGCCATGTGGATTAAAAAATCTTTTAATTAGCCTTCATTGTCAGTGTAAACACCAAACATTGATTAGTTCACTCAGCACCACATTTACATAATGAAGCCACAATGATTTGTTATGTAAAAATACCTTTATTTTTTTTGTTTAGGTGGGCAACTTCCTTAGAAATGTGGATGTTCCCTTAATTTCAGGTGTATTAAAACGCATGACCAGCCATGCATAAACAAACTATATTTCTCAAAATTTTGAAAAAGCTAAACATGTGCTAGTCATTAAAGGGTAAAATAACAAAAAAAAATAGAAATCTCTGCAAGTAAAACGTTATTTGGTGTAAAAACATTAGACACGCCCAAGCACAGCCATGATATTTTGGAGCCTTTCCTCCACCCGCTTTGTATTTGCCCTGATCTCTAGCAAATCTCCCTTAATTTTTTCGAGGTCACGACAGCAGACCATCAGGTATTGGATCAGGATCTGGGCACTGTGATGTGTCAACTTATTGGGGTCTTCGGCCAGAACTGCACCTAAATGTAAAAAGAAATATGTAGGATAGAATATGTAGGCCTACATCTATTTAACATGCATGTGTCTGGTTTCACTCTGACCTGTGGTGGTGCCACTTTCCACTTCCACAACATCACATTCCTCTCCATCCTGGGGTTCTGGGGGTATTGTTGTAGGTATTGCAATTCTCGTCTCATCTGAGGTAGCTTTTCGAATCCCTAGGGAGATTGAAATAAAAGGAATAGTTTCATTAGTAGCGACTCAATTTTGCTAAAATAAGAAACATGAAAAAAAACTTGGTAATCATTCTTTTGAAGCATGCTCCATTTTAATTTTTACCCCCTGTGCCAACCAGGACAAATGATTGGATACATAGCCCAAAACAGAGCATATACATTTTGTAAACAAATTGGAAACATTGTAACACCCCAAAGTATCTACACTGGATCACCTGTGTGTGACTCCCTCAAGCTTTTTGGGTTTAGGCCCACACTTGTACTACTGCGTTCAGATGTTTCATCAGCTGCTGAGCATTCACTCCCTTTAACATTACCATGCATATCGTTTTTTCAAATGAACAAATGTCCTTTGGATTAGCACACCAAAAATAAGTGTGGCCCAAATTTACTCCCCCAAATAAACCAAAAAACATGGGTGTTCACACTGGATGATCCTAAAACATCGTTTGAGGAACTGTACGGAGAAAGAGGTTTAATACGTCCGTTTACTATGCGGACGAACCTGAAAGATGGTATCTTTCAGTGTACTATATGAAAGTTAAAAATACACGACAGAATACAAGAAAATAATATGTACCATGGAAACTCAAAAAAAACAACTTACTTTTTAATATAACTTTCTTGATTCTTTTATATTGGTCGGCCTCCCGCAACTTCAGATCTGACCATCGTTTTCTGAGCTGTTCCTTCGTTCTGCACACCCCGAATTTTTGGTGGAGACTTTTGACCACTTTGCCCATAATTCTGGACTTGACCAGATTAGGCCTTTTATACGGACCATGCTTGGCATCATAATCCTCCTTCTTTAAAATGGCGACAATCTCCACCATTTCCTCGAATGACATGTTGGATGCCTTATATCTCCTGGGTCTTGATTTGGGCTCCTCTGTAATTTCATCCTCTGTAGAGGTAATCTCAGCCACCTGTGTCTCCGCCATGTTTTGCTCAGCACTACGAGCGAGAAGGGGCGGGGAAAGTACAATATCGAACGTCAGGGGCGGGGAAAGCGTGCGGAGTTTCACGCATGCGCTGTGTATATAAAGTGAAGATCCATGTCTGGGAAATACGTTCATTTTTCGGGAGAGGGAGTTAGCAACGAACGTCGTGACCAAGGTACCTAACAATTTTACTTTTTGAGGTTCATCAGACGAGGAGATTTGTGTGCTCAAAATATGTAGACAATGCACAGTTGAGGAATGTTGCCTGAAATATATATTTTTTTGGGTTTCTCGCTTTTACAGATATCATGAATACTTTTAAAAACCCAGACTTCATGGGGGAGTTCATCGACAAATGGCAAGAGCTCCCTATATTATGGCAAACAAAAAGTGGCGGTAATAAAAATAAAGACGCCAGGAAAGCAGCACTGGAGAGCCTGCTTGCATTTGTGCAAACAAAGATACCCACAACAACTCTCCAAGATGTCAAAAACAAAATTGCGACCATCAGAGGGACATACAGGACCCAGAGGACTATGGTCCTGAGGTCCCAGAGGTCAGGTGCACCAGCAGATAAGGTTTATAAACCCAGTCTGTGGTACTACAGTAAGCTTGCTTTTCTGGATGACCAGCTGGAAGTGCGGGAATCTCTCTCCACCCTTCCCCCCAGAGGTCAATCCAGCCTTCCTTGTACCCAACCCTCCAGCCTTCCCTGCAGCCAGTCCTCCAGCCTTCCTGTCAACCCTGCTCTGGCTTCCTCTGAGGATCAAGATCAGGGCCTTGAGGAGGCAGATTTGGAGATATGGAGCCAGGTAAAGTTTTGCTATCTATATTTCTATCGTACAAAATTGTAGAATTTAAATAGATGTTAGTATTGTTAAAGGTATGTACACTTCTACCAATAAAGTTTGTGAAGAGCAAGATACAGTAGTGGCCTAATTTTATGTGCCCAAGACAACAAAACCAGGATGCGTAATCAATGAAAATGACATAACTTTTGGCATTGATTTCAACAATGTCTAGAGGTGAACAATGTCTGTGAATGATGATGTGGCAAATCAAATAATGTCCCTTTCTTTTTTTACAGCCAGAGCAGAGCCAGGAAGAGGGTGATGTTGGGGATCAGGAGGAGGCAGGGCCCAGTGGCACCCAGGAGGAGGCAGGGCCCAGTGGCACCCAGGAGGAGGCTGGGCCCAGCACAAGAGCCCAGATGCCTCCCCTGGTAGTTAAACCACGAGGGCCAAGGAGAGGTAGGCAGGTGGAGGAGGAAACCAGGGCCTTCCTCAGAGAGGCAACAGCGGCCCTCAGAGAGGCACCCTCTGTTGATGAGGGATTTGCCGCAGTGCTCGCCCACAAACTAGGGCAAATGGAGTTGCAGCAAAAAAATTTCAGTGAGACCCTGCTATTGAAAGTCATCAATAAGGGCGTGCTGGGTGAACTCACTAGGTACACGGACATAACGGAGGTTGTCCCTACTCCTCCACCTCCTCCTCCTCCTCCTACTACTCCTCCTGCCACAACCTCTCCTCCTGATCCCCAGCCTCCAAGGAAGAAACCAACCAAGGCTGCAGAGAAGGCTGGAGAGAAGGCTACAAGGAAGAGGAGAAAATAATGCCTGCTGTAGTACCACAGACTGGGGACATATAGGACTTATCTGCTGTGGCTCCTGACCTCTGGGAGCTCAAGACAAGATTGGGCTCATTTTTTGGGGGGATCTAATCTCTATTTTGGTTTGGACATCTTGTATGGTTGTTGTGGGGTGAAAGGGATGCACAAATGCAAGCAGGCTCTCCAGTGCTGCCTTCCACTTTAATTTGTTAATGTTCTGAAATAAAAAAAAATTGAGTGCCCTTTAAATACTTGACTATGTGATTTGTATTTCAAAAGAGCTTGCTAGGAAGCAGGCAGGGACATCTCAAATTATATTATTGTTATTATCAGGGGACACAAACCTCCCTGAGGCCAAATGAGACACATTTGGAAGGTTGTTGTGGTAACTTTACACAAGAATAATTTAAGCCAAAATACTAAAAAATAGGCCAAAAAAACAAAAACAAAAAAAAAAAAAAAATTTAAAGAAAAAAGGAGAATTACATTATTTTATTATTATTAGTATTATTTAGGAGGGAGGTGCGGCTTATAAATAATATTTTATAATCATTAGAGCAATTTGGAATTACTTTAGAAACAAGTTTGGCATAACTCTCAATGTCATTATCAAAAGAGGGTAATTTTAAAGCATTATCAAAATAAGAACGGAATGCGCAGCATTAAAACGATGCTATTAATTCCACCGTGACGAATGTGCCATCTCCATTTCCAACATTAGCTTTACCAAAACGAGCGCTCCCGTCTCATAGTTGCTTCGGAGCATGCGCGTTTTTTTTCACGTCGTGAAAGCATACACACTATCGTTTTTAACGTCGTTAAAAAAAACGACATGAAAAACGACGTGAAAAAAGAGAGCATGTCCGGAATTTTTAATGGCCGTTTTTCACGTCGTTAAAAATGCTCTGGAGCCTACACACGATCATTTTTAATGGCCATTTTGTAAAATGGCTTTTTTAACGGCATGAAAAACGATCGTGTGTACGGGGCATAACAGACTCAACATCTTGAGAAATTTTTGGCCAAAAAAAAAAGGCAGCAGACAATTAAATCAAAGTTAACAAACGACACACATTAACAACATCAGAATTATTTCAGGGGAACATTTCCCCCACACAAAAAATATACAATCCACAAAAGTTAACCAATCACCTGTTTTGCAAAGACATAACAAATAAAATACATGTGTTACAAACTCGATAAGGAAACCAACTTGTACATTTTGCCCCCCCACGCACACACACTTGCCTCTTCTCAGGGCAAGCGAACGAATGTTCCCTCTGAGCTTTATATAACATAGGTTTGTGTGCTAATGAGGCAATTGAAAACACATGCACAGTCCATGAAACACCCAAAATGCAAGTTCACGCAATGTAGAGACTGAAATTCAAAGTGGGTACACCTGTTAAGGATGTCCTTCAATTACTAACCCATCAAAACACTCTCTGAGTGAGCATGCCCAGAAATATCCAGGCGCTGTTCACACACAAAAAGCACGCAAAAAAAACGAACTGGCTGGGCCTGCGCAGAACAACACCAATGCAGCTAGCAAAAAATAACCCCCCTCCCCCCGTCCAAAATTAAGCACATCATCCAGCATGCTACAAAATTAGAGATGGGACAATCACCCCTCCCCCCCACCAACAAATACCATTGCAGTCTATGGGAACTGACTTGTTAATTTTGCTAGTCCCCACTTGGCTGGCTTATCTTCTAGTTATTGGCCTCAAAATGGGGGCCCAGGTCCCACCCTAAGGGACATATATCAATGTCATCAATTTGGAAAACACCAAAAACAAAACAAGGAGAAGTGCCTTTAAATATGCCAAATTGCTTAAGGGCCATTTCACACCACATGCAGTGCATTGCGTTTTTTATGCATCCAAAATGCATGGAAAGTTGGTTATATGGTTCTAAATGGCAGTGTTTGTTCCAGTGCGTTCCAGTTCCACCAAAAAAGTAGAACATGCTGCATTTTACCTGCACTGGACTGTACTGGAACGCATCAAAACGCATCATAAATGCACTGGAACGTACAGGAACACACCTAAATGCAACAAAAACGCACTGGAACACACTTGTCCTTATCTATGGTTAATAAAAAAGAGGGGGGAAAAAAAGCACTGGACTGCATCAAAAACGTACCAAAAATGCACTGGAACGCATGAAAAACGTGCATGCAGAAAAGCACCTGGAATGCATCCGGATTGTGTTTCTATGGTGTGAACTGGCCCTAGTTCACACTATAGAAACGCAGTCTGGGTGCGTTCCAGGTGCTTTTCTGCATGCGCGTTTTTGACACATTCCAGTGCGTTTTTGATGCAGTCCAGTGTTTTTTCCCCCTCTTTTCACTTAGGACAAGTGTGTTGCAGTGCGTCTTTGGTGCATTTAGGTGCGTTGCGGTGCATTCTAGTGCATTTTTGGTACGTTCCGTTGCGTTTTTGATGTGTTTTACTGGGGTCCAGTACAGTTTTGTACCTAAAAAATGCAGCATGACCAATTTTTTTTTGGCTTTCTGAAACGCACTGGAACGGACTGCAGTGGTGTGAACTATGCCATTGGCATTAATGTGATCAACTTTCTTTGCGTTTTTCAGGCATCAAAAAAACACACTGCACTGCATCCGGTGTGAACTGGCCCTAAATATCATACCCGGGGGGTGTCTATAGTATGCCTGTAAAGTAGCACATGTTTTCCATGTTTATAACAGTTGGAGAGCAAAATGACATTTCTAAAGTAAAATAATAGTAATTTAAAAGTCCTTGCGGCTGTAATGAATTGCTGGTTCCCGTCAATACAGATAAAAGTCATTGAAAGTCTTTGATTACACAAAAAAAAAGCGTGGGGGTCCCCCAAATTCCATTACCAGGCCCTTCAGGTCTGGAATGGATATTAAGGGGAACCCCGCTGCAAATTTTTCATAAAAATGACGTGGGGTTCCCCCCAAATATCCATACCAGGCCCTTCAGATCTGGCATGGATTTTAAGGGGAACTCCACCCCAAATGAAAAAAAAATGGTGTGGAGTCCCCCTAAAAATCCACACCAGACCCTTTATCCGAGCACATAACCTGGCCGGCCGCAGGAAAAGAGGGGGGGACGAGAGCGCCCCCCCTCCCTCCTGAACCGTACCAGGCCACATGCCCTCAACATGGGGAGGATGTCCCCATGTTGATGGGGACAAGGGCCTCATCCCCACAACCCTTGCCCGGTGGTTGTGGGGGTCTGCGGGCAGGGGGCTTATCGGAATCTGGAAGACCCCTTTAACAAAGGGGACCCCCAAATCCCGCCCCCCCCTATGTGAAATGGTAATGGGGTACAAATGTACCCCTACCATTTCACAAAGAAAGTGTAAAAAATTTAAAAAATGACAAGAGCCGGTTTGTGACAATTCCTTTATTAATGTCTTTTCCTTTCTTCCATCTTCTTCTTCCATCTTCCTCCATCTTCTTCTTCCATCCTCTTCTTTTCTCCATTCGGGTTTCTTCCTCCATCTTCATCTTCATCTTCCTTCTTCCTTCGGTGTTCTCGTCCGCATCTTGCTCCGGCGTCTTCCCTTCTTCTTTCTTCTCCGGCCGCTCCGTTTGAATTGGAGGTTCCCGCTGTGCGACGCTTCAGTTCTTCAGTTCCCCTCTGGGTCCGCTTACACCCAGTGACCCCGGCCCCCTCTGACGCACATGGGTTTCACGGGGACTTTCCCCGTGGTGTCAGAGGGGGGCGGAGCCACAGGGGGGCAGCAGACCAAGTGGAGAATTGAAGCGTCGCACAGCGGCAAGCTCCAATTCAAATGGAGCGACCGGAGAAGAAAGAAGAAGGGAAGACGCCGGGGCAAGATGCGGACGAGAAGACCGAAGGAAGAAGGAAGATGAAGATGAAGATGAAGGAAGAAACCCGAATGGAGAAAAGAAGAAGATGGAAGAAGATGGAAGAAGAAGAAGATGGAAGAAAGGAGAAGACATTAATAAAGGAATTTTCAAAAATCGGCTCTTGTAATTTTTTTCATTTTTGACACTTTCCTTGTCAAATGGTAGGGGTACAATGTACCCCTTACCATTTCACATAGGGGGGGCAGGATCTGGGGGTCCCCTTTGTTAAAGGGGTCTTCCAGATTCCGATAAGCCCCCCGCCCGCAGACCCCCACAACCACCGGGCAAGGGTTGTGGGGATGAGGCCCTTGTCCCCATCAACATGGGGACATCCTCCCCATGTTGAGGGCATGTGGCCTGGTACGGTTCAGGAGGGAGGGGGGCGCTCTCTCGTCCCCCCCTCTTCCCCTGCGGCTGGCCAGGTTACATGCTCGGATAAGGGTCTGGTGTGGATTTTTGGGGGGACTCCACGCCATTTTTTTTTAATTTGGGGTAGAGTTCCCCTTAAAATCCATGCCAGATCTCAGGGGCCTGGTATGGATATTTAGGGGGAACCCCACGTCATTTTTTTAAGAAATTTGCAGCGGGGTTCCCCTTAATATCCATTCCAGACCTGAAGGGCCTGGTTATGGAATTTGGGGAGACCCCCACGCTTTTTTTTTTTGGTTAGCAATGACTTTCTATGACTTTTCTCTATATTGCCGGGAGCCGACAATTCATTATAGCCGCGGCTGCTTTTAAATGGTTTTTTTTTTCCTTTAGAAATGTCATTTTGCTGGCGCAATGGAAAGTTCAGAGCTACGCCTGTTCAACTTATGAAAATTGACTTACGTGACTTGACATTTACTAAGATTTTGCCGGCGCAGTGTCTTGGCACATTTGAACCATTAAAATTCCCGCGCTGAGCTCAAAAAAACCTCCCGCAGCTCGAATCGTACTTGCCGGCGCAGCGGGCTGGTTTTGAAAAAGTTACTTTATCACTCAATTTTGGCCATGTTTGTTATTTGGGCAGGTGTCCCTACACTTCCTCACATCACTCCATGTCACCCCCATTATATTCTCACTTCCAGCTTCTTTATATTTAGAGTTTAACATGCTGTGCGCCAGGTCCATAGTGGCGCACTGAGCGCCTCCTCCCGTCCGCCGACAACACTATAGTAAATGGGAAATAGGGCTGCGCTACAGGCGCTAATGTTTTGTAAATACCAAAACAGCCATTGCGCACGCAGATGCGCCAATACTCATGGCGCAAACATTTCGGAAATCAGCCCCTGTATCTCCCTCTAAATTGGTGCAACTACTCACTCAGCCAGGACGTTGATTTCAACATATTGCTCTTCTCTTATATACTCTAAAACTAAATGACTTACTCTTAACTAAAAATCTCTGTCATGTGTCCTCCCCCCTTCGATGTCTGAGGCACATGTAGTTCTTCTCATTTATAAATCCCCTAAGGATCCCAAACAGTGTGCCTCTTATAGGCCTATCGCTCTCCTTAACAACTAACTCAAGATCTTAACCAAACTTCTTACAAATAGGCTTACCCTCATCCTACCCTCTATAATTGACTCAGATCCCATAAATCTACAGATATTAATTTATGCAGACTGTTCACAAACATCCATGCCAACCATGATAACCGAGGCTCACGAGTAGTCGCCTCTCGAGAATGCATTTGACACTGGGGAGTGGCCTTTCCTGTGGGAGACTCTTCGAAGAATGGAGTTCCCCTTAATTTTTTATTCAATGGCTACAGGTAGCTTATCGCTCCCCGGTGGCAGCCATTAGGTTGGGAGGTCTCCTTTCACCCTCATTCCAAATGTATCGTAGTACCTGACAGGACTGTCCTCTCTCCCTGGCTCATTTTGCCATTGCTATGGAACCTGTAGCTGAAGCTCTTCATGTATCACCCCTTATTAAGGGCCTGAGACTGGTGTGGTTGGAGGAGAGGGTAGCCCTGTATGCTGATGATCTCCTATTGTTTCCTAATGATGCTGGCCCCTCACTGAAGGGCGTGCTGCAGGTTTTAAACTCATTCTCAGCGGTGAAAGGACTCAGAGTGAATTGGTCCAAGTCCCTTCTTTTTGCTATTGACTCTGAGGCTAAGGGTATCACGGTATCACGGTATTTGACCTACAGTTGCAATGGGTGGTTGAATTTACACACCCTTGGGTGCAGATCTCCAGAGATGTTAACAGCTACATTCCATTGAACTTGTCTCCGGTTGTTAAACAGGTTAGGGCTAAATTGAAAGCATGGGAGAACGTTCCTTTGTCCTTCCTAGGATGTGTAAATCTCATAAAAATGAAAATTCTCCCCAAACTCAACTACTTGTTTCGTAATTCCCCACAGTGGATTTCTAAGTCCTTCTTTATACAACAATAAATAGTTTATTTTCGTCCTTTTTATGGGGACTCCATCCTTCCAGATTTAAACTATCCACATTAATGTGACCCCCCTTTCAGGGTGGTTTAGTGCTTTCGGATTGCCACATGTATTACATAGCAGCCCAGTTGGTTACTGCTGCCTGGTGGCTAAAACCGGATTTGTCCAATTCGTCTACGGTCCTGGAGGCTGCAGTGGGATCGGTGGAGGCCCACACGTGTTTACCATTTCAGAGAAACCTACTTCCACCCTATATGCACACTTCCTCAGAGTATCCTTACCAGAATTATCAGGGCTGCACCGAACTGGATTCTGAGGACTGGGAGGATATATGGTATTTCCCGTTCCAAATTCTGGTCTCCCTAAGAGACTGTCTCATACAACTCAAGGTGGTACATAGAGCCTATTACACCCCTTACCGTCTGCATAAAATGGGTTCTATCCACTCTCCAGCATGCTGGCGATGTAGTCACCCCCAGGGGGACTTCATACATATATTTTGGTCCTGCCCTCCAATCAGCTTAATTTGTTTGCAAGTGCTCTCTGTGATTCAGTTGATGACCAACATTTCCATCTCTCCCTCCTCAAGAGTGTGCCTGTTGGGTCTGGTGGAAGATTTGGCTCCTAGAGTGGCAGAGAGGACCCCCATTGGTCTCCTATTGTTTTATGCCAGAAAAGCAATTATACTCTGCTGGAAAAAAACAGACCCTTCTTGCTTGTCCCTTTGGAAGCAGCTTGTGAATAAGACACCGCCCATATGTCCATCGGGGTTGCCCTAAGAAATACAACAGAGTCTGGGCCAAATGGCTAGCAGAACTTTCCACAGCTGTGGATAGTTAATGTCAGCTCATACTAGATGATACACGTCTCCTGTTCAGGGCGTGAATTAAGATACCCCGCGTCTTTTTGATATTGCAATGGCCAGGGCAGTCGGATGTACACAGGTCCTTTCAGTTGTTTATGCTACAGTTCCCAAGGCTACCTTGCATTACATATGTTGTATTGTTATGTTTTGTGCCCATGCTTGGGCTCAGTGACTGTAAGTGCCGGTTCACACTACCGCGACTTGGGGGGCGACTTGTCAGATCGCAAGTCGCCCCAAGTCGCTTGACATCAGAAATCACAGCTATGTGAGTGAGAGCCGTCTTAATGAACGCGTATGAAGTCGGAGCGACTTCAGAAAAGGTTCCTGTACTACTTCTAGGCGACTTGTACCCATTGATTTCAATGGAAGTCGCCTCCAAAGTCGGATCAGTGTCTTAACTGAAGCAACTTTACAGGAAGAGAAAATAGTTTTCTCAGGCAAACCCCTCCCTCCCACAGAGCTGATTATTGTTTGATTGACCACTGGCGAAGTCGCCTGTCCTGGAGGCGACTTGAAGTCGCGTTGTAAGTCGCTCCAAGTCGCGCTGAAGTCGTCTCCAAGTCGCCTTGCAAAGTCGCGCTCGAAGTCGTGTTGCCCCTGTGTGAACCGGCACTAACTGGAAGCCTTGTTTGAGGTGTATGTATGTTGTTTTGTTTTAAAGATTCAATAAAAAAGATAAAAAAATAAAAAAATCTCTGGCATACTGATTTGGTAGACCTCCAAGAGGATGCGTGGCCAGATATTATAGTCCCACAAATCACTTTGGTTATCTCTTCCAGGGATAGAAACATAATACTTATATCTGGCTTATTACACAAATTTTAAACTTTTTAAAAAGGTAGTCAACTTATGAGTAAAAAAAATTCTCCCTCCAAGGTAAAGCCATAATGTGGTAGCATGCATCGCATACAAGCACATTATGAAAGAAGTACCTTGAAACAAAGCCCTCCAGTGGCATGCTGTCATTTCTGCAGAGGCTTCCATCTTCCTCCGGTCTTCCTTCCGGGTTTGCGGGCTCTTGAATGGCCATGCCGTGATGACGTCACTCTGGCACATGCGCATGGCAGTCTCGCTCACGGCACATAGCTTTGAAGGAATGGCACAGGTATGCCGTTCCTTCACAGCGCATGTGCCAGTGACGTCACCAGCTGTTGCTCACTGGAATATCTCCTTAACAGTGCACGTTTAGGAGATATTTATTTTACCTACAGGTAAGCTATATTATAAGCTTACCTGTAGGTAAAAATCACAGAGGGGAGTTTACTACCGCTTTAAGATTGGGAAACTCTCATCCCCCACTTGTCATAGATGCTGTACCGAGATAGGATTCTTTTTGCACATGGTTTGGAAATGTCCTAAAATTATAGACCAGAAATGGTGTGATGTAATAGGGCTCACCGCCACCTTATTAGATATACCCAAGTGTTTTGGGTTATTTCCAACATGACAATGATCCAAAACACAAGGTCAAGTCGACCTGTCATTGGCTACAGCAAAATAAAGTGAAGGTTCTGGAGTGGCCATCTCACTCTCCTGACCTCAATATCATAGAGCCACTCTGGGGGATCTCAAACGTGCAGTTCATGCAAAACAGCCCAAGAATTTACAGGGACTGGAGGCTTTTTACCAAGAGGAATGGACAGCTTTACCGTCTGAGAAGATAAAGAGCCTCATCCACAAATACCACAAAAGACTTCAAGCTGTCATTGATGTTAAAGGGGGCAATACACGGTATTAAGAACTGGGGTATGTAAACTTTTGATCAGGGTCATTTGGGTAGTTTTTGTTGCCATTATGATTTAAAAAGAGTAAACACAGTTGATTAACCACTTAACGACCCGCGCATAGACGAATGATGTCTACAAGGTGGTTTGTTAACTCTGGGAGGACGTACATTGACGTCCTCCCAGAATCGCGCCCCCTGGGGCGCGCACACCGGAGTTTCTGTGACCGCTGGGTCCAGAGGACCCGGCGCATCACGGATCACGGTAAATGGCCGCTGATAGCGGCCATTTACCACGTGATCGCTCCGTCAAATCACGGAGCGATCACTTGTAAACAAACCGGCGTCATGTCATGACGCTAGTTCCTCTCTCCCCTCTGTGTACCGATCGGTAAAGTAGGAGAGGGGGAGAGATCCATCCACCATGCTCAGCCATCCCTGCAATACTCTGCAATACTCTGCAATACTCTGCCATACCCTGCCATACTCTGCCACACTCTGCATCACCTTGCCATACTCTGCAATACCCTACCATACTCTGCAATACCCTGCAATACTCTGCCATCCTCTGCAATACTCTGCCATACCCTGTCATACTCTGTAATACCCTGCTATACTCTGCAATACCCTGCCATACTCTGCCGCACTCTGCCAAACTCTGCAATACCCTGCCATACTCTGCTATGCTCTGCAATACCCTGCCATACTCTGCCACACTCTGCCAAACTCTGCAATACCCTGCCATACTTTGTCACACTCTGCAATACCCTGCTATACTCTGCCATACCCTGCCATACTCTGCAATACCCTGCCATACTCTGCCACACCCAGCCATACACTGCAATATCCAGCCATACTCTGCAATACCCAGCCATACACCGCAATACCCAGCCATACACCGCAATACCCAGCCATACTCTGCGATGCCCAGCCATACTCTGCGATACCCAGCCATACTCTACGATACCCAGCCATACTCTACGATACCCAGCCATACTCTACGATACCCAGCCATACTCTGCGATACCCAGCCATACCCAGCCATGCTCGGCCATACCCAGCCATGCTCTGCCATACTCTGCCATGCTCAGCCATACTCTGCCATACTCTGCCATACTCTGCCATGCTCAGCCATACTCTGCCATGCTCAGCCATACTCTGCCATGCTCAGCCATACTCTGCCATGCTCGACTGTACTCGGCCTCTGTATGTGGCCAGACTGTGGAAGTCTCACTCATGTGGTATCGCCGTACTCAGGAGGAGTAGGAGAATCTATTTTGGGGTGTCATTTTTGGTATGTACATGCTATGTGTTAGAAATATTGTATAAATTGACAACTTTGTGTTAAAAAAAAAGCGTTTTAACCACTTCCCGCACGCCGACCGTCATATGACATCCTTGACTTTGTGCTGGGATATCTGAATGATGCCTGCAGCTACAGGCATCATTCAGATATCAGCTTTTTCAGCCGGTGATTCCCTACACCGTAAGAATCATCATAGCGGCTGTTCCACTGCTTGATCGTTCTTACGGGAGGCGAGAGGGGACATCCCCCCCTCCCGCTGCCCTCCGGTGATTCTACCGACTCACCGCTACGATCGAAGCCAGGATCTTTTTTTTTTTTTTTTTTATTTCAGGCTTCCCAGCCTAGAGGTGAGATGTGGGGTCTTATTGACTCCATATCTCACTGTAAAGAGGACCTGTCATGCCATATTCCTATTACAAGGGGTGTTTACATTCCTTGTAATAGGAGTAAAAGTGATCAAAAAATTTATTTTGGGGGAAAAACATGTCAAAGTAAAACAAATAAAGTAAAATGAACAATAAAAAAAAAAAAAGTTTAAAGCGCCCCTGTCCCCGTGTGCTCGCATACAGAAGCGAACACATACGCAAGTCCCGCCCACATATGAAAACGGTGTTCAAACCACACATGTGAGGTATCGCTGCGAACGTTAGAGCGAGAGCAATAATTTTGGCCCTAGACCTCCTCTGTAACTAAAAACATGTAACCAGTAAAAATATTTAAAGCGTCGCCTAAGGGGATTTTTAAGTAGCGAAGTTTGGTGCCATTCCACGAGCGTGTGCAATTTTGAAGGGTGACATGTTAGGTATCTATTTACTTGGCGTAACTTAATCTTTCACATTATGCAAAAACATTGGGCTAACTTTACTGTTTTTTTATTTTTAAAGCACAAAACGCGTTCAAAAAATTGCTGCGCAAATACCGTGCGAGATAAAAAGTTGCAACGACCGCCATTGTATTCTCTAGGGTCTTTGCTAAAAAACATATATAATGTTTTGGGGTTCTATGTAATTTTCTAGCAAATAAATGATGATTTTTACATGTAGGAGAGAAATGTCAGAATTGGCCTGGATGCTCCAGAACGCTCCCTACATGTTGGGCCTCTCTATGTGGCCACGCTGTGTAAAAGTCTCACACATGTGGTATCGCCATACTCGGGAGTAATAGCAGAATGTGTTTTGGGGTGTAATTTGTGGTATGCATATGCTGTGTGTGAGAAATAACCTGCTAATATGACAATTTTGTGAAAAAAAAAATCTTGATTTTGCAAAGAATTGTGGGAAAAAATTACATCTTCAAAAACTCACCACGCCTCTTTCTAAATACCTTGGAATGTCTTCTTTCCAAAAAGGGGTCGTGACTTTGGGTCGGGAGTTTATGCGGCTCAGCTTGCCCTGGAGAGTTCTGGAGGCTCCTAGTCCAGCTTCCCCAGGCCCTCTTATGTGTAGATCACCCCGTGTCTCTAATAGGGGCAGAAGGTGAATGAGAACTCCAGTCTGATCTGTACTAGACGGACTCTCTTTACAGCCACACTGGAACCTTAAAAATGTATATTTCTTTTTCGTACATCACGGGACACAGAGCGACTTAGTCATTACTAATGGGGTTATATAGATACCTTCAGGTGCTGGCACTGGCAACTTCCAAAACCGGAAGTACCCTCCCCTATATAAGCCCCTCCCATCCGGGAGTACCTCAGTTTTTTGCCAGTGTCTAAGGTGTTGGCCAAAGAGTAACATGTGTTTTCACTGGGCTTGCGTACAGGTTCTTTTATGGGCCTCAGTAAGCTGTTCCGGATCCGACCAAAAAAGCTTCATAGCTAAACGGTCGGTACCCGGGCCTTGCAACAGAAGAGCAAGGTTTTGCCTGTAATGCCTCTCTTAGGAGGGCTGGACCCTGGGATCCAGAGCTCTGGTCATACCCACGACCAAGATGTTGTCTGTGCAGGGTGCTATACAGGTCCAGGGGAGTGGAATCCTTGGGAACCCGGTCCCTGAAGGTTTAAATACAATGCCTGCCATGAGAGGTGAAGTTTGGGCTTCTGTGGACCAAACAAAGTCCTGCGGCGGGGAAGAGGTAAGTGGGGGCCCCCAGGAACTTGGTTCTATTGGGGGACCCCCAAGCCTAATTTGTCTTTCTGTCTGTTACCTAATGGTATTCCCGCTAAATATCTGTGCATGCCTGTAACTACTGGAAAATGTAAAATTTTAATAGTAGTCAAGAAAAAAAAAAAAAGGGAAACCGCGGTACCTGTGTTAAACCACTAGAGGCCGCTGTGGTCCATTTTTTTTATCATGTGGATCTTTTTCTTTTCAAGTCAAAAGATCCAGGCAGTTGGTAAGTTCTCTGTGGGAATCCACTTCCTCTGCCCTGTTGCTGCGCTCATCCACCGCACAGGCCCTCCGGCAAAAAGGGCCCTGGCTCCTAGTCCCTGCTTATTTTTCAAAAAAAGCGCCGAAGGCGCACGGGCGCGCGCGTGCACGCGCCTCCTATGTAGAGATGAGCGAAAAAAAGGGGCGGGGCTGGTGGATGACGCTCGATGCGCGCCGTGGCGCTTCTGCGCATGTGCAGGCGTCCCAGCATGGATAAAAGACACAGTACAAGTGTCAGCTGGATGCAAACAGAGCTAGCAACAAAACGGTGGCACACAGAGGCGGTTGATGCAGGCATCCCCATAGAAAGGCACTTTAGTGGACACCAGCTGGTATATAGCAGCAACTGTGCTAGACTATTACCAGTAAAAGTGGTGTATGACGACAGGAATACCTCAGCTCTGTGCTTAAAGGATATGTCGTCCAGACGCTCTGGAAATAAGTCTTCCAAGAAGCAAAAGGGGTCTCCATCGGGCTCTGAGGATTTTGGGCATGCTTGTACTGCACCAATCTCCCCTGAAATTTCAGAGGTTAGTAGCCGTAGGAACCCCGCAGGAGTACCTGGTGCTGCGGCTGTCCCCATTCCACCTGCTCCTGTATATATAACAGAGGAGGTTTTTTCCTCAGCTCTGGGAGGATTGGAAGAGAGATTAACAGCATTGATCGCTGCTTCCCTGTCACAGGGAAAGCGCGTCCGATCTCCGTCTCCTCCTTCAGAGTACCTGTTAGTGGAGGAACAGCCCCACACAGAGATCGACCTGCCTGAAGGGGATCAGGATGAGGTTGATTCGGTTATAGAGGAATCAACAGTGGAAGAACCTTTCTCAGCATCTCAGGCTGAAAGATTATGGGTTCAGTCTCTGACTAACATGGTCCGATCAGCATTTAAAATGCCTCTTGCGGAGCCATCAACCACTACTGTCTCCTCGCTGGGGTCGCTAAAAGCTCCCCAGACTGTCTGTTCCTTCCCAATCCACCCCTTATTGGAAGGGCTTATTTACCAGGATTGGGAGCATCCTGATAAAATATTTACTCCCCCCAAGAGATTTCCGGTGATCTATCCCATGGAGGATAAGTTCATACAAAAATGGAAGGTGCCCACATTGGACGCAGCCATCTCTTTTGTGAATAAATCACTGACATGTCCAGTAGATAATGTTCCAATGTTCAAAGACCCAATAGATAAAAAATTGGAGTCTTTACTAAAATCTGCTTTCTCTACAGCAAGCATGGTGACACAACCTGCAGTAGCAGCTATTGGGGTCTGCCAAGCAGTGAAGGATCAGTTGAAACAAGTCTTAAGGGACTTACCAGATCAGCAGGCTCTTGCCCTAGCTGACCTACCTAGAGCCTTGTGTTTTGCGGTGGACGCCATAAAGGATACAATCCAACAGGCCTCCCGCTTTACGCTGTCTGTAGTACATATGCGTAGGCTTCTATGGCTCAAAAACTGGTCTGCTGAGGCTCCCTGTAAGAAATTGCTGATTAGCTTCCCATTTCATGGAGAACGCTTATTTGGAGAAGATCTGGACAAGTATATCCAGAAAATTTCTGCCGGTAAAAGTACACTCTTGCCGGTTAAGAACAAAGTTAGAAGTCCTTCTTTTAAGAGGCCTACTTCTCCAGTCCCTGGCACATCGGCTGTGAAACAGTTCCGACGGCCTCCGCGGTCAAATCCAGGGGGCAGAAATCAGGGACAATCACAGGGTAACAAGAAACCCTGGGTCAAGAGAGGTATGAAACCTCCCCCCAAGTCATGAAGGGTTGCCCTCACTCAATCGGGTGGGGGGAAGACTTCAGTTGTTCACAGAGACCTGGCGGGACACCATCAGAGACAGATGGGTGATCTCCGCAGTAAGTCTGGGATACAAGCTGGAGTTAAAAGACACTCCTCCTGCCCATTTTATGAGGTCAAACGTGCCAAGCGATCCCCAGAAGAGAGGATCCCTCCTTCTGGCACTAGAACAACTATTGCTCCAAGGTGTAATCATGAAGGTTCCCTTGGAAGAATGCGGGTTCGGGTTTTACTCAAACCTCTTCACAGTCCCCAAACCAAATGGGGACGTGAGGCCCATATTAAATCTAAAAGGGCTAAACAAATTCCTACATATCAGGACTTTTCGGATGGAGTCGATCCGATCGGTGGCCACCGCCCTACAAGGGCAGGAATGGTTAGCCTCGATCGACATAAAGGATGCTTATCTGCATATTCCCATCTTTCCGGCCCATCAGAAATTTCTACGCTTTGCAGTAGAAGGGCGCCATTTTCAGTTCAGAGCCTTACCTTTCGGTCTGGCCACAGCACCACGAGTGTTCACAAAAATTCTGGCCCCACTATTGACCAATCTAAGAACACGGGGTGTAACGATAATGGCATATTTAGACGACCTGCTACTAATAGACCACTCAGTGGAAAAACTGGAAGTAGCTATTCACGAGACAATCAAGTATCTGGGATATCACGGTTGGATTATCAACCGAGACAAGTCAGCTCTAAGACCAGTCAAAAGTCTGGAATACTTGGGGCTAAGGCTGGATTCAAATCAGAGAAAGATTTTCTTACCTCCAAAGAAGGTGTCGTATTTGAAAGATTTGACCCACTTAGTGGGTACAAAAAGAAAACCATCCATACGCCTGTGCATGAGGCTGCTGGGAAAAATGGTGGCTTCATTCGAAGCAGTACCCTACGGTCAATTCCATTCAAGGAACTTGCAGAGGGCCATACTGTCAGCCTGGAACAAAAAAGTTCAGGCTTTAGACTTACCAATGTCCCTGTCCCCTTCCGTTCGCAAGAGCCTCCATTGGTGGTTGGTGCCCCAGAATCTGGAAAAAGGGAAATCCTTCAGTCCGGTTTCTTGGAAGGTGGTCACTACAGATGCCAGCCTCATAGGCTGGGGGGCAGTACTGGAGCAATGGTCTCTCCAGGGCAAGTGGTCAGAAGCAGAGAAGGCCCTGCCCATCAATCTCTTAGAGATACGAGCAGCCCGGTATGCCCTAGTAGCATGGACATCCAAACTCCAAGGGTCCCCTGTCAGAATTCAATCAGACAATGCCACAGCAGTGGCATATATCAATCACCAGGGTGGCACCAGGAGTCGTGCAGCCCAGAGGGAAGCGAATTGCATCCTGAAATGGGCAGAAAGATATGTCCCAGCCATATCCGTGGTTTTCATCCCAGGAGTGGAAAATTGGAGAGCGGACTTTCTAAGTCGCCAGCAATTATGCCCGGGGGAATGGTCTCTTCACCCCGAGGTTTTCCAGGCAATATGCCAGCGGTGGGGAACACCGGATGTAGATCTGCTAGCATCCAGATTCAACGCAAAGGTGGACAGATTTGTGTCTCGCACAAGGGATCCCCTAGCTTGCGGCTCGGATACCCTAGTGTTCCCTTGGGATCAGTTCAAGCTGATATATGCATTCCCACCGCCACAATTGTTACCGCGATTAATCCGCAGAATCCGGGTAGAAAAGAAACCGGTGATTCTGGTGGCTCCAGCGTGGCCCCGAAGAGCATGGTACGCGGAGATCGTAAAGATGTCAGTGGGGAGTCCTTGGACCCTCCCACATCGTCCGGACCTGCTTTCGCAGGGACCGATATACCACCCTTCCTTACAAGCCCTAGGTTTGACGGCCTGGCTATTGAAGCCCACATTCTAAAAAAGAGAGGTCTCTCTAATCCGGTGGTATCTACCATGATCAATGCCAGGAAGCCGGTATCCAGGCAGATCTATTATAGGATCTGGAAGGCGTACATCGCGTGGTGTGAGGCCAAGAAATGGCATCCGCGTAAGTACGTAATAGGTAGGATTCTGGACTTCCTACAGTGGGCTGTGGATAGGAAGCTTGCCTTGAGTACTATCAAGGGTCAGATTTCGGCCTTGTCAATATTTATAAGGCCCTTGGCTTTGCATTCATTAGTCAAAGCTTTCATACAAGGAGTGATGCGTATTAGCCCTCCGGTTAGTATTCCCATATGTCCATGGGACTTGAACCTGGTTCTGTCGGTTCTACAGAAACAACCATTTGAACCATTGCAGCACATTTCCTTGGTTCTTCTCACCAGGAAATTGATTTTCTTAGTAGCCATTTGTTCAGCTAAAAGAGTATCGGAATTAGCCGCCATGTCCTGTAAGGAGCCATATTTGGTTGTCCATAAGGACAGAGTAGTATTACGTCCTCACCCAGCCTTTCTTCCTAAGGTGGTATCGAGGTTTCATTTGAACCAAGATGTGGTTCTTCCTTCTTTTTTTCCCAAACCTACCTCGGTAGAGGAAAAGTTATTGCATTCTTTGGATGTAGTAAGAGCAGTTAAAGCTTATCTAAAAGCCACTGCTCAGATTCGTAGAACGGATACTTTGTTTGTTCTGCCGGAAGGCCCCAGAAAGGGTCAGGCAGCATCAAAATCTACTTTAGCCAAGTGGATTCGACAGGTCATAATACAAGCCTATGGCTTGAAAAGGAGACCGCCTCCGTTCAAAGTTAGGGCGCACTCCACAAGAGCAGTTGGAACTTCATGGGCAGTGCATCACCAGGCCTCCCTGGCTCAAATCTGTAAGGCCGCAACATGGTCTTCAGTACACACGTTTACTAGGTTCTACCAGGTGGACGTTAGAAGTCAGGAGGATGTCGCCTTTGGGCGCAGTGTGTTGCAGGCCGCAAAAGATCCTCATGCCTGATGGCGCCCAGCTTATGTATAGTGTATCCCCCCCCTCATTTGGCATTGCTTTGGGACGTCCCATTAGTAATGACTAAGTCGCTCTGTGTCCCGTGATGTACGAAAAAGAAAAAGGGATTTTTATAACAGCTTACCTGTAAAATCCTTTTCTTAGAGTACATCACGGGACACAGAGCTCCCACCCCTCTTTTTTGGCGACACTTATTGCTTTGCTACAAAACTGAGGTACTCCCGGATGGGAGGGGCTTATATGGGGGAGGGTACTTCCGGTTTTGGAAGTTGCCAGTGCCAGCACCTGAAGGTATCTATATAACCCCATTAGTAATGACTAAGTCGCTCTGTGTCCCGTGATGTACTCCAAGAAAAGGATTTTACAGGTAAGCTGTTATAAAAATCCCTTTCCTGACAGACTCCATGGCAGCCTACGTGTGGGTTAATCCCGCCCCTCATACCTCATAGGACCCTTCTCCCATAAATCTTTGCTCTGGGCCAGAGGCCGTGTTCCTTTTTTTGTCCTCCTCCTAGGACCAAGATATAGTCTTACCTTTTCATTAAGTTTTTCTGTAATCCAGGCCTGGCGGTGTGCACGGCGATACGTTGGTGGTTAGCGGTGATCCTCTCTGCAGTCCAGCAATCCTAGCTATTAGCAGGTGGACATGGGCGATATGATGTGATACCATGAAGAGCTTACTAACCTGGCCATTGGCAGGCAAGCGGCAATATGGCCAAACATCCCAGCTATTAGCGGGAGGCTTTGTAAACGCCCGATCGTGCGGTGGGTCGAGCGAACAGCTCCCCAGTCCCAGGTTCTGGTCCGGATCGTGCCGTGGTGGTGGTAATGTACAAAGATATTCCTTTTATATGGCAGCCGTATCTCTGTGTTTTGTGTGTCTCCTTATTTTCTATCATGCTCCAGTGAGTGGCCACGGCGGCTGGAGCGCAGCTGCGTTCCAGCTCGCCGTTTCAGGAAGTCGCTGCGCATCCGCAAGTTGCGAACGAAGATTCCGTGCTTGGTTCGTGCAGGCGCAGTTTCGCCAAAATGGCGGCGGCGGTCGCGCATGCGATTGGCCGCCACCAGATGGCAACCGCTATGGGGCGGTGACATCGTTAACGGTGGCAGATTTAAATAGCTGTCAAAACAGCTATTATTTGGGATGACTTGCAGGCTTATGCAGTGTTTATCCAGGCACTGGGCTCTGGTTTACAAGGTAAATTGTTTGCTGCAGGCTCCCTGGGTGCTGGCTATGTTTTGTTATGTGCTCTCTCATGCCTGTTGTCACTCCTGTTTCTCATAAGGCTGTAATGATTCATTTCACTTTCAAACTGCCTTGCCATGGATCTGTCACCGCCCTCTTGTGGCCAACCCTTGCGCTGCAGGTAGGATTTATTTATTTTCTACCTGTGATGCTTGGGTTCACTTATTCAGGAGCTCTTAACCCTTTCTTTTTCACTCAGCTCTTCTAGGTCTGAACACCAAAGCACGGCAAAGACCGTCCTAGGTCTCAACGTTGTCACTCCTCTTCAAGGTACAGGCGTCAGATCTTCCTTTAGATCTAGGTACCACAGATAGGAGTCTAAAACCACCTCTGGGCGTCACTCTCACCGCCACTCCAGCCGCTCTGTGAGGAAAGCCTGCTGGTTATGCGGGGCCCAGGTTCCTGAAGGCAAATCGCTCTGCAAGCGATGCTTTTCTAAAGTTGCATAAGAAAGAGAGGGTGGAGACCAACAAGTGGAAGCACTGGTCAGAAAGGTGGTCCGTGAGTCCCTGAGTAAAGGGGATTCTGGTCATACCCACAACCCTGCTGGCGACACTATGTCAGTCCCTATTAGGGATGATCTCAAGGCTCCAGGCCCTTCACAGCCGAGCCATTCCTCAATTGAAGCCTCAGACAGTGAGGTGGAGGTAGATGACCCTGGTGCAGGTTTTGAATTTGCCCTAGTACCACAGCTGGTCAAAAGCTGTCAAAGAAGCTTTGAGATGGAAGAGCCAGTGGAGGCACCCTCCAAACAGAGGAAATATTTTAAACACCTCAAAAAAGAACACCCTAATTTCTCCTTTTTGGGTGAACTCAGCGCAATAATTACCGATGAATGGGGTGGTGTTGAAAGGAAGAATTGCCTGTTAATGAAGGTATCAAAAATGTACCCATTTAAAAGCAAGGATGTAAAACTCCTGGAGTCGGCTCCTCTCATTGACTCAGCCCTAATGAGGATGGTGAGGCACGTCACACTCCCATTGTAGGATACTGTTTCCTTTAGGGATTGCCTGGAGTGGAAAATTTATACCGCCCTCAAGCGGATCTACATTACAGCGGGTATGACCTGCAAACCAGCTCTAGCTCTCGCAGCCCTTTCTAAAGCGATGGAAGTCTGGGCAGATGACGTAGATGCTTCTCTGAGGAGCATCTCGGAAGAACTGGCCAGGAGCTCACCTATTCATGGGCTAAGGTTGACGTTGGCTTTTCTCGTGGGGCTTCCCTAGACATAATTTGCCTGGTGGCTCGGATCATGCTGACATCTGTCACGGCTAAGCGTGCCTTGTGGCTGCGCCCATGGGTAGCTGACCCTGCCTCCAAGCAGGCATGGTGCAGGATTCCATTTGGGGGTTCGTTCCTCTTTGAGAACATATCAGACAGTGCCATCACCCGTGCCACAGGGGGCAAGTCGGGGTTCCTTCCCCAGGATCGCCGTCTGCTAAACCAGAAGAGAACACAGCCCAGGCAAAGTTCAGATCGAGCAAGGAATGCTCGCTACTATAGGCCTGGCCGTGAGTTCAAGAAGACCTGGAAGAAAAAACAGCCTTCAGGCCAGAAGTTTTCAAAAGGGGCATCTTCCGGTGGACAAGAATCCCCTAAGTCTTTATGATATTGCACCTGCCTAAAACAGAGCGAGTCGGCATCCTTGCCTCTCTCGGAAGAGAAAAAGCGAATTCTCCTGTCTCTCTTGTGGCTCAGGGCGCTGCAATTCCAGTTCCAGATGACAAAAGGTTTTAAGGGGTCTACTCGCCCCTCTTCATGGTGTTGAAGAAAAACGTCTCCTGGAGGCCAGTTATAGACCTAACCCACTTGAATTCTTTTATCTAGAAGGAGAAGTTCAAGATGGAGACACTACTCATGATCAGTCAAGCAATCCAACCAGGCGATTGGTTTGTCTCTATAGACCGGAAGGACGCCTACTTCCATGTTCCGATAGCGTCAGAATTCCAGAAATACCTTCGCTTTGCTGTCGATCAAATCCGTCTGCAGTTTACCTGTCTCCCCTTTGGGCTTACAACATCGCCTCGTGTGTTTTCAAAACTTGTTGGCTGTCGTGGCTCTGATCAGGACCAGAGGTATCCGTTTGTATCACTATCTAGACGACCTGCTGTTGTCTCGGGACAAGGAGCAGTTGCTAATCCACAGATCCCAGGTCATCTCCACTCTACTCGAGTTTGGTTGGCTTCTGAATCTGTAAAAGAGCCATCTGGATCCTACGCAGTCCCTGGTATTCCTCGGGGCACACTTCAACGCTATCAAGAGCACCATCTTGTTACCCCTGGAAAAATCCCAGTGATCCGGGACAGAGTTTGGCTTGCAATGTCGTTCTCATCTCCAAGCCTCTCAATGCCTAAAGTTCATTGGCACCATGGTGGCAACAACACCCATGGTAAAGTGGGCTCAGTGGAAAATGCGGCCCTTCCAGAAGGGTTTCCTCCAGCAGTATAATCCAGGGCTTCGGGATCATTTTATCCAAATAACCTCATCCATGCGGGAGAGCTTTCCTTGGTGGCTACAACAGAGGAACCTCCTCAATTGTCAGTCCATCGCACCTGTGTCTTGGGTCACCATCACTACAGATGCCAGCAACAGGGGCTGACAGAAGTAGCCCAAGGCATATGGAATTTTCCCTCTCACAGGATAGTCTCCAATGTTCTGGAACTCCGGGCAGCGTTCTGCGCTCTGCAGGCCTTTCACCACTTAACAGCAGGAGACTCAGTCCTCCTAAGACTGGACAACACAACGGCAGTCGCATACATCAAGAGACAGGGGGGTACTCGCAGTCTCTCCCTGTCAAAGGAAATAGAGCCCATCATGATCTGGGCCCAGAAAAACCTGGCCAACCTGACAGCTGTCTATCTCCCTGGAGTCCCGAACGTTCAGGCAGATTTTCTGTTGAGTTTCTCTGGACAATGAGTGGACTTCCCCCCCGAAGTCTTCAGGTGGGTCCTGTCCCTGGGAGTCTTGGTATCCCCAGGCTTTTGGGTAGATGCTCTGACAGACCATTGGCGGTTCCACAGGGCCTATGCCTTTCCCCCGATTCCTGTCATTCTCCGTTTTTTGTCGAGGCTCAGGATGGAAGAAGCAGAGATAGTGGCAATAGTCCCGTACTGGCCAAACAAGCCATGGTTTCCACTGCTGATGCAACTCAGCTTCCGGGACCCAGTTCCTCTACCCTCCAGACCAGATCTCCTATCACAAGGGGCATTTCTACATCCATGCCCGGCCCCATCTACATCTGATGATCTGGTTCTTGAGAGGGGAAGGTTAGAGGCCCTAGGCTGTCCAAGTAGGGCCATCTCCACAATATTAAATGCCAGAAGAACAGGCACCAACAGGGTCTACCAGAGGATTTGGAAAAAGTTTTCAGACTGCACCTCTTCCACTGCAGGTTCTTGCAATAACCCAAAGATACATGATATCCTGGGCTTCTTACAATCAGGATTGGATCTCTCATTGTCAGTCAGCTCGCTGCGAGTCCAAATCGCTGTAATCTCTGCCTTTACGGGTGTTTCCTGGGCTAGACACCCTCTTACTCAGTAGTTTTTCAGAGGAGCAATAAGGCTCAGACCTCAGAGCCAAGTTTTTCTAATTGGGATCTTCCCCTTGTCCTGGATTTTTTCTTGGGTAGAGAGTTGGAACATGAAGATCAATCTTCTGTCAAATGACTCTCTCTAATAGTTGTCTTCTTGGTGGCTATAACATCGGCCAAGAGGGTCTCTGAAATCAGCTCTCAGGGATGCAAGGAGCCATTTCTAAACTTTTTAATTCCTATGTTGGGTTCAAACCCCAAAGTGGCATCTGTGTTTCATGACAATCAGGAGATTGCTCTTCCAACGTTCAGATCTACCAAGGATTCCAGTGTTTATCCCTTAGATGTTGGAAAAGCTCTGAGTCAGTATCTTGAAGCTACAGCTTCTTTCCGTCAGACCGACCACCTGCTCGTTCTTTTCACAGGAAGTATAAGGGAATGCGTGCCTCTTCCAGATCTATCGGAGCATGGATTGTTCAGGCCATTCAGTGGGCCTATAAAGCCAAGGGCTTGGCGCCTCCAGAAGCGGTGACTGCTCACTTAACTAGAAGTGTCTTCATCATGGGCGGCATCACGTCACGTGCCTCCAGAAGTTATTTGTAAGGTGGCCTTGTGGTCTTCAATTAACACGTTCATGGCACACTACTGCGTAGTGGTTTACGTATCTTGTCTGTTGATGGTGCCAATTAAACCTTTTTTCTTTTGTCCAGCACTCTGCCCACCCGGGTGTGTATGGCTAGTTATTTCCCACACGTAGGCTGCCATGGAGTCTGTCAGGAAAACGGAAAATTTATATCAAATACTTACCGTAATTTTCCTTTCCTGATGGACTCCATGGCAGCAGGAGTTCCCTCCCAGTGGCTGGAGTAGGCTAAATTATGGAACACGGCCTCTGGCCCAGAGCAAAGATTTATGGGAGAAGGGTCCTATGAGGTATGAGGGGCGGGATTAACCCACACGTAGGCTGCCATGGAGTCCATCAGGAAAGGAAAATTACGGTAAGTATTTGATATAAATTTTCCGTTTTATTGTGTATCTCATGCTGTTGGACTCTTTTGCTGAGATCATTTGGGGTGTGGTTATAGTCCATTGGTTTATTGTCTGTCTGCTCTGGCTGTGGGGGGGGGGATTCCTCCAACAGCTCTCCTTGTTGATTGGACAGTTTACCCCACCCTGAATTCCAAAGGGAGAGGTGATGGTCCCCAGAGGGATAGCTATTGTGTTCATGTGTTAAAATAAAGCAGTTTGTTGTTTGCCACTCTATATTGAGCTTGGATCATGTACTACCGGACAGAGGAAGCATTGACGGCGGACCTAGTTCTGTTTGAGGACAGAGGGTTCATCACAGGGGTCATTTGGGGGGTATTTGTACTTTTCTGGCATGTTAGGGTCTCAAGAAATTAGATAGGCCGTCAGTACTTCAGGTGTGATCAATTTTCAGATATTAGGGCACCATAGCTTGTGGACTCTATAACGTTCACAAAGACCAAATAATATACACCAATTTGTACTTATTTTTACCAAAGATATGTAGCAGTATAAATTTTGGCCAAAATGTATGAAGAAAAATTACAAATTTGCAAAATTTTATAACAGAAACGAAGAAACTTTTTTTTTTTTTTACAGAATTTTCAGTCTTTTTTTCTTTTATAGCGCCATACTCGGGAGTAATAGCAGAATGTGTTTTGGGGTGTAATTTGTGGTATGCATATGCTGTGTGTGAGAAATAACCTGCTAATATGACAATTTTGTGAAAAAAAAAATCTTGATTTTGCAAAGAATTGTGGGAAAAAATTACATCTTCAAAAACTCACCACGCCTCTTTCTAAATAGTGATGAGCCGAACACCCCCGGGTTCGGTTCGCACCAGAACCTGCGAACGGACCGAAAGTTCGAACGAACATTAGAACCCTATTAAATACAATGGATGCGAACGTTCGAATTCTAAAGTGCTAATTATAACAACTATTATGCATGTTATTGTCCTAAAAAGGGTTTGGGAACCCGGGTTCTGCACCAGGGGACATGTATCAATGCAAAAAGAAGTTTTAAAAACGGTCGTTTTTCGGGAGCAGTCATTTTAATGATGCATAAAGTGAAAAAAAAAAAGTCAAATATTCCTTTAAATATCGTACCTGGGGGGTGTCTAAAGTATGCCTGTGAAGTGCCACGTGTTTCCCGTGTTTAGAACTGTCCCTGCACAAAATGACACTTCTAAAGGAAAAAAAAGCCATTTAAAACTGCTTGCGGCTTTAATGTAATGTCTGGTCCCGGTAATATGGATGAAATTCTTTAAGAAAAATGGCATAGCTACCCCATGACCCCCCCCCCTACCCCAGCCCATTACCAGCCCCTTTGGGTCTTGTATGGATATTAAGGGGAACCCCGCACATAAAATAAAAAAGGCCCTATATACTCTGAACAGCCCTATACAGGCGGTGCATACAAGACAGGGACTGTAGGTTTGTTCTTATGTAGAATCTGTTTGTAATTTTGAACAGGTACATTGTTGAAGTGTAGCTCCAGACCAAAAACATATTTTTAAACTTTTTGGAAAACATAGGTAAGGGTTATCACCCCTGTAACATTTGTTTTGCTGTCTGTGCCCCTGTTCAGAACATTTCACCTCACTTTCCGTCCCAATGACAACTGTTTTTGAAATGTGGTGTTTTTCTTGAAACAAGGATTGCTGATAAAGCATCAGTACAGAGGAGACACCTTTCTCCCATATTTATTCTTACAGGAGAGAATTTTCCTTCCTAGTGGTAGATTTCCTCTCACTTCCTGTTGTCTTCTTGCGTTTGCAAGTAGGAGTCGTTTGTAAGTTGGATGTTTGAAAGTAGGGACCTGCCGTATATACTCTGCAGAAATAGGCCCCTTAGTTGTTGGTGTTGGCACAACACTGTAAGCACTCACAGTTACTCTTGGTTGGTGCTGGAACGCCCTGCTGTCAACTATTATATCAGGAATTTTAATTACATATAATTGTTGAACAGTGGTAGTAAAAATTGGGCCTTTGATGGTGGTGCTGGTGCCACAACACTGTAAGCCCTGACAGTTACTCTTGGTGGGTGCAGCAATGGGCCCTGCTGTGAATTATTAGATCAAGAATTGTAATTACATGCCCCTGTTGAACAGGGGCTGAAAAATTGGGCCTTAGGCACTGGTGGCACAACACTGCAACCCCTCACAGATACTGTACTTGGAGCACAGCAATGAGCCCTGTTGCAAAGTATTGCTTCAAAAATTGTAATGACACGCCCCTGTTAAACAGGGGCTGAAAAATTGGGCCTTAGGCACTGGTGGCACAACACTGCAACTCCTCACAGATACTGTACTTGGAGCACAGCAATGAGCCCTGTTGCAAAGTATTGCTTCAAAAATTGTAATGACACGCCCCTGTTAAACAGGGGCTGAAAAATTGGGCCTTAGGCACTGGTGGCACAACACTGCAACTCCTCACAGATACTGTACTTGGAGCACAGCAATGAGCCCTGTTGCAAAGTATTGCTTCAAAAATTGTAATTACACGCCCCTGTTAAACAGGGGCTGAAAAATTGGGCGTTAGGCACTGGTGGCGGCACCCATAAACAAAAATGATCTTACAAGCTATCATCATCAATCGTATCATTGAGGACTCGGAGGAGGAGGATAGCCAGTCAACATAACAGCACAGGCACTCAGCATCAGCATCAGTCTTGAAGGGATGTGACATGTTAAAATCAATTAGTCTGTTATATCAGCATCAGGTGTGTGGTAGCTGGTGGTGATCCAAGACTGGTTCATCTTGATGAAAGTCAGTCGATCAACCGAGTCGGTGGACAGGCGCACCCTGTGATCCGTGACAAATCCTCCAGCAGCACTGAATGTGCGTTCCGAAAGAACGCTGGATGCAGGACAGGCCAGTAGCTCAATTGCATACTGTGCAAGCTCTGGCCAGTGATCCATCCTCAAGACCCAGTAAGCCAGAGGATTTTCGGTGGGGAAGGTGTCCAAGTCTGACCTTGCCCCTAGATATTCCTGCACCATGTTTATCAGACGCTGGCGATGGTTGCTGGAACCGATCATACTTTGGGGCTGCGGACTAAAGAATTGTCTGAACGCATCGGTCAGACGGCCACCTTCCCCACCGCTCCTTCTTTGACTGGCCGAAGCCTCAGCAACTCGTTGTCCAGGACCAGGAGTTTGCAACCTCCCAGTCTCTGGGAACGCGTTGCACAGACCTTTCTGCAAGGCCTCCCGGAGTTGTCTCATCCTCTGCTCCCTCTGCGACGGTAACATAAGGTCCGCAACCTTACCCTTGTACCGTGGATCAAGGAGAGTGGCCAGCCAGTAATGGTCCCTCTCCTTGATCCGAAGAATACGAGGATCCTTCCGCAGACTTTGCAGGATCAGGGAGGCCATGCAGCGTAGGTTTGCTGAGGCATTCGCTCCGGAGTCCTCTGGGTCACTAAGGACGACATGATCCGCAGCCACCTCCTCCCAGCCACGTACAAGTCCACTGGTTTCTTGGGACTGTAAATCATCCCTAAAAGACTGCTGCTGATGATGCTGAGTGCCAGCCTCCACCTCCATGCTGACACAATCCTCCTCCTCCTCCTCCTCCTCCTCCTCTTCCTGTGCGATGGGTGGGACAGAAGGAACACTGTCTGGGTAAAGGGGGCCTTGAGAGGCAAGGAAGTCCTCCTCTTCCTGCCTCTGTTCTGCCTCAAGTGCCCTGTCCATTATTCCACGCAGCGTGTGCTCCAACAGGTGGACAAGAGGTACAGTGTCACTGATGCATGCACTGTCACTGCTCACCATCCTCGTGGCCTCCTCAAATGGTGCCAGGACAGTGCATGCATCCCTGATCATGCCCCACTGGCGTGGAGAAAAAAAACCAAGCTCCCCTGACCCTGTCCTGGTGCCGTAGTCGCACAGGTACTCATTGATGGCCCTCTGCTGCGTGTGCAGCCGCTGCAGCATGGCCAACGTTGAGTTCCACCTGGTGGGCATGTCACATATAAGGCGGTTCTTGGGCAGGTTCAACTCCTTTTGCAGCTCAGCCAGGCGAGCACTGGCATTATAAGATCTGCGGAAATGCACACAGACTTTCCTGGCCTGCCTCAGGACATCCTGTAAGCCCGGGTACCTGCCCAAGAAGCGCTGCACCACCAGGTTAAGGACGTGAGCCACACAGGGCACATGGGTCAGTTGTCCCTGTCGGAGGGCGGAGAGGAGGTTGGTGCCATTGTCGCAAACCACCATTCCTGGCTTAAGCTGGCGTGGCGTCAACCACCTCTCGGCCTGGCCCTGCAGAGCAGACAGGACCTCTGCCCCAGTGTGGCTTCTGTCCCCCAAACACACCAGCGCAAGCACGGCATGGCATCTTTTTGCCTGCGTACTTGCGTAGCCCCGTGAACGGCTACGGAGCACCGCTGGTTCATAGGACAAACCACAGGAAGAGGCCATGGAGGAAGAAGAAGAGGAGGGGGTGGAGGAGAGAGGTGTGTCACAACCAGTAGTAGCATTTTGGAGGCGTGGCGGTGGGACAACCTCCAACACTACTGCACCTTGTCCTGAATCCTTCCCAGCTGCCAAAAGAGTGACCCAATGGGCCGTGAAAGAAAGGTAACGTCCCTGTCCATGCCTGCTGGACCATGAGTCAGCGGTAATATGCACCTTACCGCTGACCGCCCTGTCCAGCGAGGCCAAGACATTGCCTTCCACATGCCGGTAGAGAGCCGGAATAGCCTTCCGTGAGAAAAAGTGGCGTTTGGGAACCTGCCACTGAGGAACCGCACATTGCACAAACTCACGGAAGGGGGCCGAGTCTACCAACTGAAAAGGCAGCAGTTGAAGCGCTAGCAATTTAGCCAAGCTAGCATTCAACCGCTGGGCATGTGGATGGCTGGGAGTGAACTTCTTTCGACGGTCCAGCAGCTGGGGCAGGGAAATTTGCCTGCTAGAATCGGACGTCGGTGTACTGCTAGCAGAGTGGGCGCAAGTACTTGGCTGTGACACACCTAATTCTACACCTTCATTCCTCTCAGTGCATGTTTCAGAGAGGACTGAAGTTATAGTGGGGTTGGAGATCCCAGCTGATGCGGTGCAAGGAGAGGTCCGCTTTGTTCTTTGGTGTGGGTCTTTGAGGTAGGCTTGCCAACGAGCTGCATGGCAGGTCAACATATGTCTGGTCAGGCATGTGGTACCCAAGCGGCTGATGTTTTGGCCACGCGATATACGCTTGAGACATATGTTGCAAACAGCAGCTGTGCGATCTGATGCACTAGCCTCAAAAAAGGCCCACACCAAAGAACTTTTTGAATGACGGGCAGAGGCAGCGCCCTGCACAGGCGGAGCTCTGCGGTGTGATTCCGTCGGTGTACTGCCCTTACGCTGGCCACCAAAGGGCATCCTGCCTCGTTGGAGATGTGCCTCCTCCTCATCCTCCTCCTCCTCCTCTCTCCTATTAGGCACCCACGTGGAGTCAGTGACCTCATCATCCCCTCCCTCCTCATCACTGGAGCCAATCTGGCAGTATGCTGCAGCTGCTGGAACATGACTGCCAGATTGGTGTCCTTCTTGAGCATCCCCTCTGTCTGCTCTCACGCTACTGCCTTCCTCTAGCTGGGTTTCATCATCAGACCCTTCGAAACGCTGGGCATCCTCCTGGAGCATGTACCCAACACTGTGCTGAAACAGTTCGGGGGACTCCTCAGGAGGAGGACATGGTGGGTCTAGGGAAGGAGTGACTGATGATTTGTCTGACATTGATACCAGGGAAGACGACGCTTTGGCAGCTGCTTTTCCAGTACCCTGAGCCTGGGTGAGAGAGGATGAGGAGGAGGAGGAGGGCTTGGTCATCCACTCTACCAAGTCTTCGGCATGATGTGGCTCAACATGTCCAGCTGCCGAAAAGAAGGACAAGCGTGTCCCATGGCCATGTGCTGATGACAATGCACCGCGTCCACGACCAGCACTGTTGCCCCCAGACACAGAGCCTGCTTGCCCTCTTTTATTGCCTCCTGACTGTCTGCCTCTCCTTGTTTGCCTTCCAGACATTCTAATAGATGGCCTGCAGGGAGATGGGAAAAAAGCAATAAGGGCTACCTTCAGGTGTCCTTCTCTGTCCCTTGAAACAAGGACTTTCACAGTGAAATAAACTGACACTCTCCCTACCTACAGTTTTCTGTCCCTAGAATAAATGTTTTTTTTAAGCACAATATAGCACAAGGACAATTCACTCACTGTCCTTACAGGTCCCTGGAAACAAGGACTTGCAGAGTGAAAGAAAAAAAACACTCTCCCTACCTACAGTTTTCTGTCCCTAGAAAAAATGTTTTTTTTAATCACAATATAGCACAAGAACAATTCACTCACTGTCCTTACAGGTCCCTGGAAACAAGGACTTGCAGAGTGAAAGAAAAAAAACACTCTCCCTACCTACAGTTTTCTGTCCCTAGAAAAAATGTTTTTTTTTAATCACAATATAGCACAAGGACAATTCACTCACTGTCCTTACAGGTCCCTGGAAACAAGGACTTGCAGAGTGAAATAAACTGACACTCTCCCTACCTACAGTTTTCTGTCCCTAGAATAAATGTTTTTTTTAAGCACAATATAGCACAAGGACAATTCACTCACTGTCCTTACAGGTCCCTGGAAAAAAGGACTTGCAGAGTGAAAGAAAAAAAACACTCTCCCTACCTACAGTTTTCTGTCCCTAGAAAAAATGTTTTTTTTAATCACAATATAGCACAAGAACAATTCACTCACTGTCCTTACAGGTCCCTGGAAACAAGGACTTGCAGAGTGAAAGAAAAAAAACACTCTCCCTACCTACAGTTTTCTGTCCCTAGAAAAAATGTTTTTTTTAATCACAATATAGCACAAGGACAATTCACTCACTGTCCTTACAGGTCCCTGGAAACTAGGACTTGCAGAGTGAAATAAACTGACACTCTCCCTACCTACAGTTTTCTGTCCCTAGAATAAATGTTTTTTTAAGCACAATATAGCACAAGGACAATTCACTCACTGTCCTTACAGGTCCCTGGAAACAAGGACTTGCAGAGTGAAAGAAAAAAAACACTCTCCCTACCTACAGTTTTCTGTCCCTAGAAAAAATGTTTTTTTTAATCACAATATAGCACAAGGACAATTCACTCACTGTCCTTACAGGTCCCTGGAAACAAGGACTTGCAGAGTGAAATAAACTGACACTCTCCCTACCTACAGTTTTCTGTCCCTAGAAAAAATGTTTTTTTTAATCACAATATAGCACAAGGACAATTCACTCACTGTCCTTACAGGTCCCTGGAAACAAGGACTTGCAGAGTGAAATAAACTGACACTCTCCCTACCTACAGTTTTCTGTCCCTAGAATAAATGTTTTTTTAAGCACAATATAGCACAAGGACAATTCACTCACTGTCCTTACAGGTCCCTGGAAACAAGGACTTGCAGAGTGAAAGAAAAAAAACACTCTCCCTACCTACAGTTTTCTGTCCCTAGAAAAAATGTTTTTTTTAATCACAATATAGCACAAGGACAATTCACTCACTGTCCTTACAGGTCCCTGGAAACAAGGACTTGCAGAGTGAAATAAACTGACACTCTCCCTACCTACAGTTTTCTGTCCCTAGAATAAATGTTTTTTTTAAGCACAATATAGCACAAGGACAATTCACTCACTGTCCTTACAGGTCCCTGGAAACAAGGACTTGCAGAGTGAAAGAAAAAAAAACACTCTCCCTACCTACAGTTTTCTGTCCCTAGAAAAAATGTTTTTTTTAATCACAATATAGCACAAGGACAATTCACTCACTGTCCTTACAGGTCCCTGGAAACAAGGAATTGCAGAGTGAAATAAACTGACACTCTCCCTACCTACAGTTTTCTGTCCCTAGAATAAATGTTTTTTTTAAGCACAATATAGCACAAGGAGAATTCACTCACTGTCCTTCCAGGTCCCTGGAAACAAGGACTTGCAGAGTGAAAGAAAAAAAACACTCTCCCTACCTACAGTTTTCTGTCCCTAGAAAAAATGTTTTTTTTAATCACAATATAGCACAAGGACAATTCACTCACTGTCCTTCCAGGTCCCTGGAAACAAGGACTTGCAGAGTGAAATAAACTGACACTCTCCCTACCTACAGTTTTCTGTCCCTAGAATAAATGTTTTTTTTAAGCACAATATAGCACAAGGACAATTCACTCACTGTCCTTACAGGTCCCTGGAAACAAGGACTTGCAGAGTGAAAGAAAAAAAACACTCTCCCTACCTACAGTTTTCTGTCCCTAGAAAAAATGTTTTTTTTAATCACAATATAGCACAAGGACAATTCACTCACTGTCCTTACAGGTCCCTGGAAACAAGGACTTGCAGAGTGAAAGAAAAAAAAACACTCTCCCTACCTACAGTTTTCTGTCCCTAGAAAAAATGTTTTTTTTAATCACAATATAGCACAAGGACAATTCACTCACTGTCCTTACAGGTCCCTGGAAACAAGGACTTGCAGAGTGAAATAAACTGACACTCTCCCTACCTACAGTTTTCTGTCCCTAGAATAAATGTTTTTTTAAGCACAATATAGCACAAGGACAATTCACTCACTGTCCTTACAGGTCCCTGGAAACAAGGACTTGCAGAGTGAAAGAAAAAAAACACTCTCCCTACCTACAGTTTTCTGTCCCTAGAAAAAATGTTTTTTTTAATCACAATATAGCACAAGGACAATTCACTCACTGTCCTTACAGGTCCCTGGAAACAAGGACTTGCAGAGTGAAATAAACTGACACTCTCCCTACCTACAGTTTTCTGTCCCTAGAATAAATGTTTTTTTTAAGCACAATATAGCACAAGGAGAATTCACTCACTGTCCTTCCAGGTCCCTGGAAACAAGGACTTGCAGAGTGAAAGAAAAAAAACACTCTCCCTACCTACAGTTTTCTGTCCGTAGAAAAAATGTTTTTTTTAATCACAATATAGCACAAGGACAATTCACTCACTGTCCTTCCAGGTCCCTGGAAACAAGGACTTGCAGAGTGAAATAAACTGACACTCTCCCTACCTACAGTTTTCTGTCCCTAGAATAAATGTTTTTTTTAAGCACAATATAGCACAAGGACAATTCACTCACTGTCCTTAGAGGTCCCTGGAAACAAGGACTTGCAGAGTGAAAGAAAAAAAACACTCTCCCTACCTACAGTTTTCTGTCCCTAGAAAAAATGTTTTTTTTTAAGCACAATATAGCACAAGGACAATTCACTCACTGTCCTTCCAGGTCCCTGGAAACAAGGACTTGCAGAGTGAAAGAAAAAAAACACTCTCCCTACCTACAGTTTTCTGTCCCTAGAAAAAATGTTTTTTTTAATCACAATATAGCACAAGGACAATTCACTCACTGTCCTTACAGGTCCCTGGAAACAAGGACTTGCAGAGTGAAAGAAACTGACACTCTCCCTACCTACAGTTTTCTGTCCCTAGAATAAATGTTTTTTTAAGCACAATATAGCACAAGGACAATTCACTCACTGTCCTTCCAGGTCCCTGGAAACAAGGACTTGCAGAGTGAAAGAAACTGACACTGCCCCTACCTACAGTTTTCTGTCCCTAGAATAAATGTTTTTTTTAAGCACACTATAGCACAAGCACAAAACACACTGACACTCTCCCTACCTATCCTTCTCTTTCCCTAAACTAAAGGAATCCAGGTTAAGCAAGAAAGAAATAACAGTCACTGTCCCTGCCTATGCTGCTCTATCCCTGCTCCGGAACACACTACACTAGGCCGCCGTGCTGGCGGCCTTTTATAGTGTGGGGCGTGTACTAAACACCCTCAGCAATAATTGGCCACAGGCATCCTGCCTGTGGCCAATCATTGCTCTCCTCGCTGCCGGCGCTGTGATTGGCCAAGCATGCGGGGTCACAGTGCATGCTTGGCCAATCACAGCGCCTGGATGACACTGCGATGGCGTAGTGCATTGTGGGCCGTTCGCGTCACTCGAATTTGGCGCGAACGGCCCAAATCGTTCGATCTTCGTCGAACGATCGAACAGCCGATGTTCGAGTCGAACGTATGTTCGACTCGAACACGAAGCTCATCCCTATTTCTAAATACCTTGGAATGTCTTCTTTCCAAAAAGGGGTCGTGACTTTGGGTCGATAGTTTATGCGGCTCAGCTTGCCCTGGAGAGTTCTGGAGGCTCCTAGTCCAGCTTCCCCAGGCCCTCTTATGTGTAGATCACCCCGTGTCTCTAATAGGGGCAGAAGGTGAATGAGAACTCCAGTCTGATCTGTACTAGACGGACTCTCTTTACAGCCACACTGGAACCTTAAAAATGTATATATTGTGTATCTCATGCTGTTAAACTCTTTTGCTGAGATCATTTTGGGTGTGGTTATAGTCCATTGGTTTATTGTCTGTCTGCTCTGGCTGTGGGGGGGGGGATTCCTCCAACAGCTCTCCTTGTTGATTGGACAGTTTACCCCACCCTGAATTCCAAAGGGAGAGGTGATGGTCCCCAGAGGGATAGCTATTGTGTTCATGTGTTAAAATAAAGCAGTTTGTTGTTTGCCACTCTATATTGAGCTTGGATCGTGTACTACCGGACAGAGGAAGCATTGACGGCGGACCTAGTTCTGTTTGAGGACAGAGGGTTCATCACAGGGGTCATTTGGGGGGTATTTGTACTTTTCTGGCATGTTAGGGTCTCAAGAAATTAGATAGGCCGTCAGTACTTCAGGTGTGATCAATTTTCAGATATTAGGGCACCATAGCTTGTGGACTCTATAACGTTCACAAAGACCAAATAATATACACCAATTTGTACTTATTTTTACCAAAGATATGTAGCAGTATAAATTTTGGCCAAAATGTATGAAGAAAAATTACTAATTTGCAAAATTTTATAACAGAAACGAAGAAATTTTTATTTTTTTTACAGAATTTTCAGTCTTTTTTTCTTTTATAGCGCAAAAAAAAAAAAAACGTGATTTAATACCACCAAAAGAAAGCTCTTTTTGTGTGAAAAAAAAAAGGAGAAAAATTTCATTTAGGTACAGTGTTGTATGACTGAGTAAGCTGAAAATTGGTCTGGTTATTAAGGGGGTTTAAGTGCCATGTTGTCAAGTGGTTAAAGCGGAGGTGCCGCGGAAAAAAAAATATTAAAAGCCAGCAGCTGCAAATACAGCAGCTGCTGACTTTTAATATATGGACACTTGCCTGTCCTGGAGTCCAGCGACGTCCGCAGCAGAGGACGAGCAATAGCTCGTCACTCTGCTGCCCCCACCACCATCCTCGGTGAGGGAACCAGGAAGTGAAGCCTTGCGGCTTCATGCCCGGCTCCCTACAGTGCATGCGCAAGTCACGCTGCGCCGTTCTGAATGGTCCCCTGTGTTCTGGGAGCCAAGTGTCTCCCAGAACACAACGGGGAATCTGTGGGAAGTGACGTGCTTCCCGCAGAGAGGACTCCCGGAAGTGGGTGCAAATACCTGTCTTAGACAGGTATCTGCACCCCCCTCCCCCATGAAAGGTGTCAATTGTGACACTGGAGGGGGGAGGGTTCCGATTAGCGGAAGTTCCACTTTAGGGTGGAGCTCAGCTTTAATAATAAATGGCTTCAGCCAAACACTAACCATGAGTGAAAGAAAAGTTTGTGTTATCATTCATATTCTCTGAAAAATGGCCAAGAAATCATAAATTCTGCCAGGGTATGTAAACTTTTGAGCACAACTGTAGCTGTGCAAGGGAATGCAAGAAATTCTCCTTCACATGATGTATAAAGTGACCGCAAATTCACTGGGCTAAGAGAAAAAAATACTCCACAAGAAAATAATCTCTTACTATATACCTATTAGGTATTCCAATTTGCCCATTGCACTAAATCAACTTTGTGATGTGTGGGCAGCTTTACTGTATCTTTATTAGATGTGGATGCTTTTTTCTTATTTAAATCATTATCTTTTTCTTGCCAAGATACGTGAAAAACCAATCTAAAGCCTCATACACACGGTCAGACTTCAAACAAACTTTTCCGTGGATTTTTGTTTGAAGGGCGTTGGCTGTGAACTTGGCATGCATACACACGACAGGACTTTTTCAGCAAACTTTACCAAAATCACGTGTTTTTTCTGCTCTTTTCTGACACCCTTTGGTCAACTTCTGCTATTCTTGGTTGATTTTAACATTGGTTCTGAGCATGCGTATTTGTACTTTGGACTAAAGTCCGATGGATTTCTGTACACACGGCAGGACTTTGCACCATAGGACTTTTGTTGCCGAAAAGTTTGTCCGTTTGCAGAGCGAAATTTTGTCCGATGAAAACAGAGAAAGTTTGTCGATTGGAGCGTTTTTTTTGAAAACCTGGAAATTTAGAAGTTTGTTGTCAAAAAGTCTGACCGTGTGTATGGGGCTTAAGAATCATCCTGATATCTGCATGTAGGATCTGCTCTCAGGCTTGTATAATAAAGGTAAATAGCTAAACACAGCAAGTAACTTAGTAATCAGATCGAATTCATCCATCATTGATTTAACTTATTAAACTGAAATTGGATCGCTTGCTATGGGTTATTGACCTTTGTATTCCTACTACACCCTGTCCTGCCTTTAAAGCTGAACTTCAGGCAGATAGAAAAGACACAAACTATTGCAGCTCTGTATTTATTAAAAAAAACATTCAATGTATTTTTAAAAGGCAAACAGTGCAAGTACCTGAACATGACCTGGTAAAAGCATTTGCACTGTACAGCAGAGCCCATCCTGGAAGAGGGAAAAGCAGTACAGGAGTCAGGTGTTCTGCAGTGCTTGTGTGCTAAGAAAGGACATGCTGACAGGGGGAGAAAGCAGAGGAGCAGACAGATGAGCCCATCGGGCTGCTGCTTTTTCTTTCGCTGTCCAGTCCAGTCATAGGCTAGGAGAGGGATGAGATCTCTAATTAATATTTAACGGTAGCAGAGAAAAATAAGATCTCTTGTCCTGCCATACAGGGCTGTGCTGTGTGCCAGAGCTAAACAAAAACCCAAACTGGATAGACAGAAATACAAATCTTTTTTGCAGATAAAGCAGCCCTGTGTATTTCAAAATGTTTAATTAGCCAATTACCAGAAGTTCACCTTCCCGCCCAAGGCCGTCATATGACGTCCTGGATTTGAGTGGAGATATTTGAATGATGCCTGCAGCTGCAGGCATCATTCAGATATCTTCTTTTTCTACCAGCGATTATCTGCACTGTAAGAACATTTAGAGTTGATTGTTTTTACAGGTGGCGGGAGGGGGCGTCCCCCCCTCCTGCTGCTTCTACCGGCTCGCCCGTTCAACACATTTGAAAAATTGCTGTGCAAATACCGTGTGACATAAAAAGTCGCAACAACCGCCATTTTGTTCCCTGGGGTTTCTGCTAAAAAAACATATATAATGTTTGGGGGTTCTGAGTAATTTTCTAGCAAAAAAAAGGATGATTTTTACATGTAGGAGAGGAGTGCCAGAATAGACCCAGTATGGAAGTGGTTAATGTACCTGTATTTAAGTGGAGTTTCTTCAAATACAAATCACAATAACATTCAGGAATAAGTACATTAAATAACATCAAACTGTAGTCTGAAGGTTTATGTTTCTGACCACACTTTAAACATTCTCAGTCACAATAAAGAAATCAGGAAAACTAGCCATTGATTATTTAATATATATAGAGCATTTTATTTTGCAACAATTCCTACATAAATAAATGTTCAACAAATATACAAAAATAAAAGCGGACATCTGTTCAAGACACTTTATACACTCTCTGCATTTTTCTGGTCATTGCTTAAGCCTCAATTCTCACCCTTATTTTCAGGCTGGATTGCACATGTATACACTTTAATAACTTGTATTCCTAAAAAAAGGAATAAGTAATGTGCATTTTACTGAAACGCACAATAACGCTCCTTGCAGTGTTGCCCAAATGCACTTAAAGCGGAGTTCCACCCTAAAGTGGAACTTCCGCTCATCCGATTCCTCCTCCCCTCCGGTGCCACAAATGGCACCTTTCGGGGGGGGTGACAGGATACACCTGTCTTTGACAGGTATCCTTTCCCACTTCCGGGAGTCCGCGGGGCTCCCTCCTCCTCCCCCGGGCCAATAGGAGAGAGGAGCGGGGCCTCGCGCATGCGCAGTAGGGTTCCCGGCATGAAGCCGGAAGGCTACACTGCCGGGTACCCTTACCCGCAATGGCGGCGGCAGCACCCGACAGCTGATGGAAACATCAGCTGCGATGCCAACATCGAGGGACTCCAGGACAGGTAAGTGTCCATTTATTAAAAGCCAGCAGCTGCATTATATGTAGCTGCTGGCTTTTAATTTTTGTTTTGAGCCGGAACACCGCTTTAAACAATGTACCTGCAGTAACAATGGAAAATACTCTTTAAGGCCCTGTGTTGATGGGCTTTGGCTTTTTTGTCAATTGTATCAGTTTTAGACACTTCTGAACCCAATCAGAATTTACTGGCAGGTGAATTTGACCTGCAGCTGAGCTCCTTCTGACAGCATTTTGCACTTCGCAAAACCCAGCATGTCAACACAAGCCCTTAAGCCCTGTACACACGATCGGATTTCCTATGTATTATAATCCGATGGATTTTTCCATCGGAAATCATATAAAACTGACTTCCATCAGTCTTGCCTACACACCATCAGTCAAAAATCCGACCGTCCCAAACGCTGTGACGTGAAACACTCCGACAAGCTGAGAAAAATTAAGTTCAATGCTTCTGAGCATGCGTCGACTTGATTCTGAGCATGCGTGGGTTTTTTATCCGATGGAGTTCCACACAGACGATCGTAATTTGCTCTCGGTTTTTTTCCCCATCGGATAAATTTAAAACATGTTCTATTTTTTCTCACTGATGGAAAAAAGACCGATGGGGCCCATACACGATCGGTTTGTCCGATGAAAAAAGTCCATCGGACTGTTTTCATCGGTAAAACCGATCGTGTGTTCAAGGCTTTAGTGATAAGAAGATTTCAATATCTGTGCTGCTGAAAAGTAAGCAGCCTGGATCTCTCATAGTTTACTTTTACATACAATATTAGTTACCAAGGATTATATAACATGGGTAAGGTATGGTTTAGGTAAACTTATTTTTCATGCTAGATTAGGCATGTTTATAATGACATGATTTTAGGACCCTTTTGTGATATATATTAGGGCTACCAAAACAACGTCCTCATTATTACTTCACGAAAAATATAGCTTTTTTCCTGGCTATATCAGTTATTGTAATATTTCTTTGGCTATTCTAGTGTAAATGTGATCAAATTTGAGGGGTTCTGATTATTCTGTGACTAAATTATAAAACACTCTTACATACATTCCTACTATTACATCAGTCAGCTGATCTCTCTTTAATGTCTATGAAAAAGTACAGCACATGGCCCAATTATTACTGCTATAATAGCAGAGATTACATTTGCTGACAGTCAAATTATATGTTGGTACAATTTGGGCAGCATTTTTGTAGAACTCTACTGTGAAAAGTGACTCCACTTCATCTCTGGAACATAAGCAAACATAAAACGAAGTCACTGTAAGATCTGCAATTTATAAACTGCTGTACAATGCAAGCAATGTCAACATACCCAGCTTGTACATCGTAACATTTTAATCCAACCTGAAAATCCCTCAAAAGTACATTCAGTTTGTCTATGTGACTGCTATGCATATTTATCTGTGCAATTAAAGTAAGAGAACCTCTCTACCAGCTTCCTCCACAATGAACCTCAGGTAAACTCTTTAATGCCAGAGGAAATATGTTTCATGCATTATTTTTAAGCAGCCGAGTGTCTTAAAGCAAGCTGCCTCCTTTTCAATCAACCAACTTAGAATGTTCTATTTAACTATGCATATTCTAATTTAGATGGTAACAAACATACAAAAATCTTCACCTTGCTACTAAGTCAGCAAATAACATGTAAAAAAAAAAAAAAAAAATACGTTGCTGGACAATTAACACAACAATCAATGCTGCTAAAATAGCGCTGAAGAGCTGAAAAAGAGCAAGTTTTATCATCATGTTTTAAATATGCAGCTACAAATGAAATTGTACAAAAAATAAGAAAACATTATGGATTAGTCACAGGCTCCTAGGTATACCTCTGTGTGACTCCTCCTCATTAACCCAATTTATTCTGAGAATTATATATATTAATTTTTAAGCAAATTTCTAATTCATGTAGGCACCAAGGAATATTTTAAAATCTTGCTTATACAAAACCATCTTTAGATGACAACAATCTATAGTAAAATTATATAAAGGGATACAAGACAAATACATACATTATTACTTTTAAGCAAAGATGTGCAGCCTTTTGTAACAAGTAGCAATTTCTACAATATAAAATAAAACAATCACATTTCATCAAAGGTAAAATTGAAATTCTGAGTCTAAGTCTGGGCAAGAACACAGCATGCTGCTTTTAAACTACAAACTAAATACACATATAAGATATATATATATATATATATATATATATATATATATATATACCTATGTATATACAGTAGGTACGGAAAGTATTCAGACCCTCTTAAATTTTTCACTCTTTGTTATATTGCAGCCATTTGCTAAAATCATTTAAGTTAATTTTTTTCCTCATTAATGTACACACATCACCCCATATTGACAGAAAAACACAGAATTGTTGACATTTTTTACAGTCCCAACAGTGAAGCATGGTGGTGGCAGCATCATGCTGTGGGGGTGTTTTTCAGCTGCAGGGACAGGACGACTGGTTGCAATCAAGGAAAAGATGAATGCGGCCAAGTACAGGGATATCCTGGCCGAAAACCTTATCCAGAGTGCTCAAGACCTCAGACTGGGTTTACCTTCCAACAAGACAATGACCCTAAGCACACAGCTAAAATAACGAAGGAGTGGCTTCACAACAACTCCGTGACTGTTCTTGAATGGCCCAGCCAGAGCCCTGACTTAAACCCAATTGAGCATCTCTGGAGAGACCTAAAAATGGCTGTCCACCAACGTTTACCATCCAATCTGACAGAACTGGAGAGGATCTGCAAGGAGGAATGGCAGAGGATCCCCAAATCCAGGTGTTAAAAACTTGATGCATCTTTCCCAAAAAGACTCATTGCTGTATTAGATCAAAAGGGTGCTTGTACTAAATACTGAGCAAAGGGTCTGAATACTTAGGACCATGTGATATTTCAGTTTTTCTTTTTTAATAAATCTGCAAAAATGTCAACAATTCTGTGTTTTTCTGTCAATATGGTGTGCTGTGTACATTAATGAGGAAAAAAATGAACAAATGATTTTAGCAAATGGCTGCAAAATAACAAAGAGTGAAAAATGTAAAGGGGTCTGAATACTTTCCGTACCCACTGTATATATATATTTATCTTTTTCAATTACAAATGGCTACCTGTTGAGACAGATGGCATGAAGGAAGTCAGGTACATTAATCTCAGCACTTTTTCACAAAAAAATCCCATATTGCGAAAAAAGGACCTAAAGTACAAATAAACTGTAAACAACTACCCAGTAAAAAAATAAATTTCTCTTCATCTTTGAGATACAGTAAAGGGTTTGCTTACTTTTTTCTAAAAGTGGACCCCCAACTGGTAACCATCCAAAGAACAAGAAGGAAGATGTCACCCCAGTGATAGCAGCAATGTGAACCCAAAATCTGGTAAAGTCTATGTTGGTATTACAGTATTTTTGTAAGTGGAATCAGCTGGATAGGCAGGCTTAGGGGTTTATTTACTAAGAAAATAGAGACTGTTCACTTCGAAATGTGTATGCTCATTTAAAAAAATGAATGTTGACTTAGCTTGCTAAAGAAGGCAAAATTGTGTTCACTGTGAATACCCAACACGATTGGATGATTGAAGTAAACAAAGCCTCAACTTATTCATCACGTGATCAACATAGACTACAATAAGAAAACAGTCTAATTTCCTTAAAAAGTAAGCTCATTTGTCCTCTACTCTGCCTTGCACAACATGGCTAATGTCATGCTATTGTTTAGATAGGAAGAAGGGAGGTCCCTATATATTGCTGCATGGAAAAGCCAGAATCATTGAGCCACTCTAATGTTTCATGTGGAAAACACCTTTAAAACAGAAACTTTTCCTGATTTTCTGTTTTATAAAGATCAAATAAATCAACGTGCTTGTAACCATACCAAGCAATAATTTTGAAATCTCTATAAGCCACAGATGTTTGTTCAAATACATAAGTGCTATAACATTGCATTTATGCAATGATTACATTATTGTTCAAATATTTAATTGATAGAACATACATGATATATAAAATCAGAGCAATAGTGATCATCACTATACCTGTATTTTATGATGTGTAGTTAAAGTGCAAGAGTCCTTTAGCAGGTAAATCTCACAGAAAAAATTGCCACTTATAGTGAGACCAGTGTTACTAGATATTTTTTTCCTATTCTTGGTGCTGCTAAGAAAACACAAGGCATTTGGGGTAATTGTGAAGCTACCCAAAGTTCTTTTGTAAATATAGACGTTGCTGGTACTCTGTTTTGTATGTTTTTAAACTAATGGAATCACCAGCATTTTACTCATAAAATATAAAAGCTAACACAAGCCGGAAGACACAAGACTGAAAGAGTTTTTGGATCCAAAGTTAGACCATGAATATATATTTAAATAAAACAGAGCAAAAAAATGACATGAGTAGAGCAATAACTGAAAACAGAGATCAGAAACTGATAGAAGTTTCAATGTGCTTAATGACATTGTAAAAACCTGTAATCAACTTTAAATGGAATCCAACTAAAAAACTAGTGTCTAGTTATAATAGGTTACCTTTACACTTATATTAATAAATAACCCATGAGGATAAAAAAAATGTAAAAACAATGTAAAGGAGAATATTTTATGGGATGAGACAAGCAAGGATTGGAAAGAGAAGGTTAAAACTGAAGAAATATCCAATTTTCTAGAACATGCTTATTCTGCAATCTACCTCCAAATCTTCAAATATGAAAGAAACCACCAATGGGCGCATGGGGTTTAGTAAATAAAAGAAAATGTTGTTGGTTGTAAAATAATGTTAACAAAAAAAACGGCATATTTACAATAAAAGAAACAGTTACCCGAACTGCTATATGACCATTAATTGCAAACTATTACTTGCAATAAGTGTTTAAGCACAATTCGTTCCCAGAACATATTCTGGCTCAATGCCAATCCCTATGTTCAGAATGTGAACTACTCATCTACACAAATGCATAAGCCACTGACTGGACACAAGTCATTGAATGGCTACATCTTCATACTTTGTCAACTGCTGTGTGTATACATTGGGGTTGATTCACCAGTGCAGTGACACCAGTAGGACTAGACTGCATATTTTAAAGCTGGATAATATAGGAGCAAATCATTACAACCATTTAAAGAAAGTGGCTGATTTACTGTAGGTTTTTGTTTGGTTATTAATTAGCAAATGTGTATTCTCTTTTAAGATTTAAACAGGTCAAAGGAATTTTGCCATTAAAAAAGACCCATCTAATTCTGCCCCCAACTCCCAAAGAAACATTGGGTTATCTGGAATGGGTGCTATTGTTTTATTTTATATTACAGCTTATACACACAAAGTTGCGCAATCAGCAACACTGGATGGTAGGGTTTAAAGTATTTCACAGATAAGTGTCTTAGGATAGACCTTTATTGCTAAACTTTGTAAGACTACAAAAAAATTAGATGTGATCACAAGTGATTTTTATACAATCATTTGTGCAATCAATTCCTTTTCTTCACTGGCTCGATTAATGCTCAAAAACACAAAACTGTGCAAGTGTCTGTAAGTGACTACATTTGAATAATAATCATCGTCACCCATTCAGAAAATCACTACACTCTCTGCAATGTGACTGAGCCTTATTGTACGGTTTGCATGTACTGATTGCATGACTGCGCAACTCTGTGTAAAATGTACATCCTACACTCCTACACAAAATCTCTAAAAGTTCTGACACGGGGGGGGGGGGGGGGGGTGGAATATATGATGAAAGGAATGGATCTACTCTGACCACTGCAATGGTGACCAGATAGAACTTAGCATTATCCATTACTCAAACTTCTTTTAAAAACAGATAAAAGGAAGAGAGAGTGTACAGGCTCCTGGTGCAGTATCCTTTTTTAATATTTGAATAAAAACAAAGTACTTCTTTTGGACTTGCATGGATCGTTTTCTATAGCATGACCATTTTGTAGCATCCTTGCCCAGTAACAAAATACATCAATGCGTAACTTGAGCCCTTGAGTTGGTAGAGAGGTCCAAAAACGAAATGTAAGTAAAACAAGAAAGCACAAGGACAATAAAAGAGCAACATGGGTATAATAGGTTGAACATGGCTTAAAACAAAAAGTTATTGATTTGTGGAAGTGCCCAAATCAATGGACATCATTCATAAAAAGGTTTAAGCAACTATGAGGAAATATCTTACACCATGCAGAATACAGCACAGATTGCTACAACTGGACACTCATAATTATTTAAACACTTTTTATACAGCCTGACCTTAAACTAACGTGTGCAAAATATCATTTAAATAGATAGAATGCAAACACATAGATACTTAGTATAGGCAAGCTAAACAACGTATTCATTAATTGGTCCTAAGTGTTATCACATAAAGTTCACATAACATATGTATTTATACCAATATGTATATAATGGTACAACTATGCTGCCTCTAAATTTCACTATAAAGCAGCGCACTACATAAAACTAAAGGGATCAGTGAAATATCTTGTCTAATCACAAACAGATTTTCATTCAGAAGTCTCGTGGAACAGGAAAACAAATTTTCACTGCACACAAACACATAGGAAAACTGTTAATAATATAAGCTACATATCAATTCCCAGTATATACCTCAGCATACTAGAATAAAGATATGAGATATCCAAGTCATTAACAAAGTCAGTTTTGTAGGACAGCTTTGCAATGTGTAACAGTGTTATAATCAATGTACTACTTTACAGGATCTTCATTTACTGGGAAAAGCAGAAATATAGATAGGGGAGGAGGGTTAAAGTGCTACAAGTTAATGATCAAATGCCATAAAATTGTGGACACCCTCTAAAAAAGTAGAAAAGCAAGAAATTATTAACTTAGTTTCCATGCATTGTTTTAGGTTATATACTGGTTTAAATGTTTTACTTTTTTTTATCCACTTGTAGGGACTGATAGGAAACCATTAAGTAAAAATTTAAATTCTTAGGATCTAATGATACATAACTGCAATAGATTAATTAGTGCACAGTGGCACTTTGTTATAAAAAAAGCCTTATTTTCCAAGGACATTCTTCACTATTGGTCTCTCGAAAACGAAATCATCATAATTATATATATATAGATATATATAGATATATATCTATATATATATTAGTGCTGCATGTAATAAGTGCTATAAATAGTTTGGCTTTCAAACAATAATTATCATTTTAAATTACTCTTCATTTTCACAAGAACGTGCATTCAGGCACTTTAGGGACTTTTTTTTTAAATCAGACTATTCATAATAAAAATTGTTAACATTGCCCATAGCAACATTTCCAATAAATGACTACATTCTGACTGTAGTCCATATTTGCATATAGATAAACAGCAATGATATCTACTAGCATTGTCTTTTATGCAGATTCTAAGGTGTCATGATTGAAAGCAGTGCCATCAAAGTATACTGACACCAGTAGGCATTGACCAGTAGTGATGTCAGATTAATAGTGTTTGGAGTGGTAATGTGGGCACTGGAATTCTGGGTGCAAAAGACTTGGTATATTGTCTTTCAGCACTATGATATATATATTTTTTTTAGGTGGCATCTGCTAGTTCTTTGACCATGCTGTTTCCGAAATATCGATACCTAATCAGCATGGTTCCTGAGCATGTCTATATAGTGTTCACATGGCTTTGTTTACCAACAAGCCTGTGCTGAACAGTCTCATCTGTTGTGCCTCGCACATCAAGAAGCACTTTGGACGCTCCAGATGTTGAGATCTTATACAGACTGTAAAAAAATAATAATTTTAAAATGTAAAATCTTTAAAAATAAGAAAAAATTATTATAAGCCAAAAAGCCATAAGTAAATGGCATTTTGTGTCATAATTGTGCCTATTTGTCATCTTAACATACAAATATCTCAGTGGAGTTAATTTACTAGAGGAATAAATCATGTTAAAGTGGATGTAAACCCTCACATATACCCAGTGAAGTGAACAGCCTCAGATGATACACAGAGATTAAACAAATCTCCCCACATAAGTTTTACATGTATATCTGCTGTCTTCAACTGTATATATCCTTTAGAAAGTGCACATCGTGTTAGAGATTTTTCTCTTCCTGTTCAGCACTGGGAGTGGATTATAGTCATACAGCCAAGACAGCTGATTGGAGGAAAGGCACACACCCCCACTCCATATTGGCAAAGGAAGAAAGGAATGTGCACAGCTCTGCTCTAACAAGTCAAGCTGTCTGCTAATCTATTTGTAGCAACTTCCCATGACACAAATTTCAGGCTGCTTTTAATTGCTTTAGTTATCATGCTGATAACAGAGCTACGGAGCAGGGAGAAAGCCATGGCACTCAGTGCTTTGGAGAGAGATAAGAAAAGACTGCAGATATATGTGCCCAGCTCAAATTTCATGAATCATGTTTACATCCGCTTTAAATTTTTAAAGTGAATTTTTACTTAGCGTAGTGAATGTGGTGAATATTCACTTTGCAAAGTGTACCCAACTACGGGCAAAAAGAAAAAAAAAAACAGGATTTTTGCTTCCACATAAATGGTTAATAGAAAGGCAGTACAAATTCACCTCATTCACTAGGCTAAGTGGAAAATGCTATGGCAAATTGAAAAGTCACTTAACAAAGTGAACATGCTTTACTCCTTAGTATTAATAAAGCCACCATATAGAAAATCAAATTTATGTAAAAAAAAAAAAAAAAGTGTAAAAAATTATTTGACCAAGGCATACTGACACTGTTAATTTTGGCCTTTGCATCCAGGCATAAATGGTCTCTCATCCCTATTAATTGTAAGGGCTATGCTTAGGTTAAATTCGATTTTCAATATGATACCTAATTTTTAAGCGGATTTCATTTATGGGAACTAGAGCTGCACGATTCAGGGAAAAATAAGAATTACGATTTTTTTCTTAGAATAAAGATCACGATTCTCGCGGCGTAACATCCTCTCTCATATTATACAAAAAAAAAATAGGGCTAACTTTACCGTTTAGTTTTTTTTAGTTCATTCAATTTTTCAGAAATATGCATTTGAAAGACCGCTGAGGAAATACAGTGTGACATAAAATGTTGCAACAACCACCATTTTATTCTCTAGGGTCTCTGCTAAAAATATATATGTATATATATAATGTTTGGGGGTTCCAAGTAAGTTTCTAACAAAAAATAATGATTTTAACTTGAAACCAACAAGTGTCAGAAAAAGGTTTAGTCTTTAGGTGGTTAAACTTCCCTCATTTACAGACCGAAGTTCATTCCTTTGGTCTAAAGAAAAAATGTTACAATGTTTATAGTTAGCTCAGCGGCTGAGGAATGTTATGAAACTTGGCAGACTGCCTGTTTTTTTTTTTTGACAGCTGTTGACTTGAGCAGAGAACTCTCCATAGAACCGGGAAAATGCTTTGTTAAAATTGCGAGGGGGAAAAAAATCACGATCTCAATTCTTCAAGATTAATCGTGGCAGCTCTAATGGGAACAGAAAAGTTTGTAAGCCCAAAAATCCAGTGCCTAACTGTGCCCACAAATAGCAATTCACGGAGATTTGTAGCTGTGACTGTAGTCAGAAGTGAGCATTGAATGTACATAGACAAGCTCACCAAAACTAGTGTGCTCTGGGCAAGTTCAATCAAACATAATCAGTCAATGCAAAAAAAAAAAAAACTACAAAAGTTTTTGCTTTCTCAGTCTGCATTAACATAATACATGTGGACACAAAATCTGTGCACATTATGTAGCTTATTCTCAGAATATAGTTCACTGCTAGTGTAAATGAATGTTTGCTTTTAAAACATGTGGAACAAATTAATTTGTTTGTGAATCTATAAATATGTCAAACACCTAGTACATATACAGTAATAGAAATGGGCATGACTGTACACTTATGGCAAACATTTAGGCCTTATACACAAAAGCACTTAGTGAACCATCTACTTTGCTTTCCTGCAATGTGTGTACAGGAACACTGCCTGCAGCATTTAGGCCATGCTTGACACTGCAGGCCCAATCCTTTACACTGTGACCACTGGCTGGCAAAGCTGAGTAGAATGCAGTCCAGAGCTATAAAGCTCCAGCGTTCATGTGTATGAGGTCTTCGAATAGCGCAGAAGCTTTAGACATATGACACTATGACACTGTATTAAATACCTTAAATACAAGTGCATTTTTAATGTTTATCTTATCCCCAAACCCTAGTGCAAAATAAAGTGCTTATCTTAACCAACCAAACATATGGCCTCATAAATACTTAACCCTGTGGCCATTGCATATTTTGGTTCTATATAGAGGATCAAGTCTTTGAATTCATCATGTTATAGATAGATAAATATCTTTCTTATATTAACGTAATTCCTCTCTGTACGTAATACTGGGATCAATACCTAAGATATTAACCACTATGGGCAAAAGTAATTTTCTTGCTTTTCCTTCTAGGCCTGGAATCCAAAATATGATATATGGAACTGTAGGATATATGCATGAGGGATATCCTAATACGTGAAGCACTAAAACATTTGTTGACCTATATATAGTATACCTCTGCATACTACAAATGGTGGCAAACAATCCCACAATACTTTGGGATTTATTTCCAATAGATAGTTCTTTGTGATTTCTAGTAATCTAGAAATCCACAAATATATATGCACAGTAATAATTTTCCACTTGCTGAGACAATGACATTTTTGCCAGCATAGAATTTCATGTATACAGCACTAATTACTACAAGAGAGTGAGCAAGTTTTAGAAGTAAACCTGTAAAAGGTGAACTACACCATGTATACCATATGTGCAAATGGTTCTTCATTAGGATACAAGTAAAGCTTATTAGCACAGAAGCAGATAGCACATACAGCAGCGCTAATACCTTTATAAATATACATATTGCAGAATGAGAATAAACTGTAAAACTCAGGACCTTGTACACTAACTGACTGAACATTATTCAAGCATCTGAACACTACAGTGTGCTGTGAGTGCAAATACATAAGTTAGATTACTACGATCTGTGGTGTGAGTGCAGTTAAAATGGTTGTTACCTTATCATACTGTACAGGGTGTTGTGTTAATATAATCTGCTATTACAAGACGTTGCTTTACTGTAGCTAAAACATCTACCATTAAAACAAAATATGATGCAACAGTACATTGCCATATATTATGGCACCTTTTCTGTGCAGTATCTTTCACAATTTGCATCTCTTCCAATGCAAAACATGTATATTAGTTTTATGGAGAGTTAATAGCTTTTCAACCGGGAGAAAATTTTGAGAAAGTCAATTGTAGCTTGTGGAGCTGGCAATAAATAGTGTAAGAAATGCTATTACAGAAACAGTGTTCTGCGCTTTTATACAGGCCAGTTAAAGGGGGAACTCCCATTTGCGTGCAGTTGCTTTCTAGTCTTTAAACTTCAGTTCAGTAGAGGAAGAAAGAAGAATATGAGAAAGATACAACAGAGGGGAACGGTGCAGCTAGCAATCGACACCACGGTCCCGGAAAAAGCCGTCTGCCGACCGGGATTCACGGAATGTCACTGTGACTGAATTTGAGGTGATGTCAGTAACAATGATCTCAGTAGGTGTGGGTACAGCAGGAATCCAGAGAGGTGAAGTGGCTGTCTTTGTATCATCTGAAAATAAAATAGGAGCAAATAGTGGTAAGCAACTCATAGGACTGGGAAAACAGGATGGTCGCAAGCAAATTATGTTAAACTGAATTTCAGAGTTTAAGATGTATTGATCACAGCAAGAAGTGGCAGATAACTTTAAGTTAACCTGTGCCCAGACTATGCACACTGAAGTACTGACCTATTGTGAACAAACAGTAAAAGCACTAAGGGCTCCTTCTCACAGGCAATCAACCCTGTGCAGTGTAAAGAAGTTTTATTTTCTATCCCAACACTGAGCTTTGTGCAGGCAGCCCACAATAGTGGATATGCATTGGCTGTAGGGACTCACCCGCACGGCCGAGCTTGACAGGTACACAGGGACAGGTGCACAGACATGGATGCAGAGGGTCTGGGTCAGGTTGCATGTAGTCACTCCTGCATACCTGTCACACTTGGCTATGATGGGCGCCTGTGTGAATGACCCTGAAAAACTGACTTTAGGCTTTCTATACATTTTCCATTTAAATCAGTTAAATGAGCTTTGCAATGCACCTTGCATGTTGTTGCACATGATAACACACAGCAATGCGCACCAATGGCATTACCAAATGTCATGATGCAGTGATGTGTGTTGTGATGTGCATCTTACTGCTTACATTGAAGTTTGTTTTGATGGATTCCCAATAATTTCAATGTAAAATTAATCAAGCAAAATCAAAAAGGTGCAAAACCCGGCCTTACAGTCTTTGCTGTAATCATTGAGGATCATTGAAAATGAATTACTTCACTTTACAAGCAGCTATAGTGGATGTTGTGTTTAAAGGATCTTTTACACAATGAATTCAATGTCCACTGTCTGGGTGCAGGCGCCTACTGTAATAAAGGGAGCAGAGATTGTTTGGCCTGGTCTGTTTAGGGTTTCACAGGTTGAGAGTTTGATAGCTTACCCCTGCCTCTAGAATACGTTTTCAGAGTTTAGGGAGAGAGAATTTAAATAACCAGCCTGAATATTGATCAGGACTTAGCCAATCTCTGGGGAGGTGCACCCAGATGGTGGATGGGCAGCTGATAGTCTGAAGCCCTGGAGGGATTGTCTTTCCCCAGGAAGGAGAGTTCCCAGACTCATGGGAAGTGTTGCCCCTGAGGCAGCTAAAGGACTGGGTGCTGATCTGCAAGGTTTCAAGAGCTGTAGTGCTAGGACCTAAAAGCAGCCTGGATCTGACTACAAGTTTTCTTCAAAGGATCTGGTCTGGAGAAGGATTGTCTCCCTCTCTGAGTGGTGTCTGGAGGAAGCTGGAAGGAGGCAGCTGTTCTGGGGAGTAGAGACCCTAAAAGTGTTCCTTTTGACTGTGTAATGTCCTGAAGATAGCAATGGGTACCAAATATACATTGGAACAAGGTAACCAGTGTGTTCCCCCCCCCCCTAAATCCTCCCCATGGTCTTCAGCTGTGAGGGAATAGACTGTTCAATATTCACATTTACTTCGGGAGAAGATTTTCTCTGTTTGATTGTTTTTGGAGTATCCCATGCCCCAATCCCTCTCCTGTTACAAGCAACACATTTTTAAAAGACAACCAATAGACTGTTTACTGGAGCCAGAGTCAACGGACTGTTGCTTGAGTGACTGTTAGCCTTTGTACTGCTTGGGAAAGAACCAGTTACATTCAACGGCCCTTGCAAGGGTAGGGCTACATATGGTTTCAGTACTTTCTAAGCAATTGACTCAGGAGTATACATTACTACACTCAGACTTTCTTGATCTGCATGCTTGTTCTGGGTCAGTGTCTAAGTACTGAAGGTAGAGTACAGCAATGACAGCCTTTTTTTTTAAAATAACAAACATGTTATACTTACCTCCACCGTGCAGCTCGTTTTGCACAGAGTGGCCCCGAACCTGGTCTTCTGGGGTCCCTCGGCGGCTGTCTCGGCTCTTCCCCGCAAGAACTTTCCACCTTCATGCGAGCTCCCTCGCATGGTGGAAAGTTCTTGCGGGTGCGCTCCCGTGATACAGCCGGTGGCTATAGCCACTCACTGTATCACTTGGCCCCGCCCCCGGCGCGCAGCGTCATTGGATATGATTGACAGCAGCGCAAGCCAATGGCTGTGCTGCTTTCAATGAACCAATGAATGAGCCAAGAAGCCTACCGAGAAGCCTGCGCGTTCACAGCGCGGGACTTTCGAGGGGTCAGGTAAGTAAACGGGGGCCGCTAATGCTCGGATGTTTTTTCACCTTAATGCATAGAATGCATTAAGGTGAAAAAACATGTACCTTTACAACCCCTTTAAACCAGTGCTTGGCTAGCTGTTGTATTTCAATGTTTTTAAACTATTTAAGTTAAATCAGTTAGTCATTTTTCCACATAAAGATGAAGTTTGAAGATAGATTATCTCACCTTTATTTTCATCTTCATGTTTTTCTTTGTCTTCTTCATGCTTGTCTTCCTCAGTAGATTTCTCTTCTTGCCAGTCAGGGATGGTCTGTGTATCTTCCTTTTCCTCTTCCTTGGCAAAGAACTCTGACCTTCGGCTTAGAGACTCAAAGGTAGACACCCGTAGAAACTTCTTACGGGACAGGCACAGAAACTTTCTCCCCTTGCGCTGTTTGCTCAGTGGGAATTGCAGTGATTTGGCTTTCTCTGGCACTGCGGATGCAGCGGCAGGTTTGGTCCCCAGCCCACTGCTGAATCTCCGAGACAGAGAAAAGCAGAGTTTTCTCTCTTTTGATTTGTGTGCACTGCGCAGGTCCATACCATACAGCCTCTGTAACAAAAGATGAGAAAAACATTAGTCCTTGCATTATCTCATATCAACCCATGCTGCTTGGAACAATTTAAATATTTTATTAAAACTCTGCTCTGGCCATCAGTTTTTTCATAAATTCCTGTCCTGGTGACACAATGGGGTTGATTTACCAAAACTGGAGAGTGCAGCTCATCCAATCAGCTTCCAGTTTTTTTTTTTTTGTCAAAGCCTAATTGAACAAGTTGAAGTTAGAAGCCGATTGGCTACCATGCACAGCTGCACCAGTTTTAGTAAATAAACCCCCCTGTCATACCCTCATGCACAGCCTATCACTGAGACAGGAAGAGAGGATAAATCTCTACAATGAAAACACAAAAGAATGCAGTAGTTATTCTGCTGTAAAAATCAACATTAGCCGAAGAGCATTTATTGTGAAATACTGATCATATCGGGGCCTATAGTGCCCCCTCCTCTCTTCGTCCATGTATCAAATGTTAGCATACAGTATCTTATGGACACGGAGTTAGACTGACATGAAAGAGGTCTGGAAATCCTTGGATTGTTTAGTATACAATCCAAGATTGTATAAATAGGACAAGGATGGGAAATCGATGGCATGTGTGCCAGGGTGGGCACATGATGTAATTTTCAGAGGCACCTGGATCATAGCTATGTTGCATGTGCGTAGACTCAGACTGGCCCCTTAGAGGATCCTCTGGCAGGTCCCTGCTCCCTACAAATACAGCGCTGTTGCCATAGGCTGTTATTGACAGCTCACTCCTTGGCATTTAAGAGACCCACTTGGCGTCACTGGTGTTCAGGTACCAGCCCTCATCCCATACATACATAAAGGAGTCCATCTACTTATGCCCTTTTTTCTCCTAGTGGAACCGACAGCTGCAGCAAATATGAATGTAAACCCCCCCCCCCCCTTTCGTTTCTGATGGTTCAGAAATTGAGGATGATCTTAGGTCTGAAGACAGAGGAATTGAAGATGATCTGAGGTCTGAAGATGCTCGAACTGGTCTAATTTGAAGTCAACAAAGTGCACTATTGTTCACTGGCAGGCTGGTTCTCTAAAGCTTGAAAATCAACATTTACTTTGGAGAAGGTTGTTGGCCCCTGGTACACGCCTCTTGGTTTGCACCTTTTCAATCATTTTTCACCTTCCTTGTAAAGAGTTTAGGTGAACAGATAGGTGTTCTTAGGTAGATACAACACAGATCCAGTCCTTCTCTATGTGGTGCCTATTGTTCTGACAATGGAGTAAAGTTGAGATAAAAGCTTCAGAATGGCTGTTCGTAACAAACAGTACAAACCTTAAAGAAGGGTGGGTGCTGTGTTAGTCCATGGACGTCAGAGAAAAGGATTTTACGGTCAGTACAAAAATTCAATTTTCTCTTATCGTACATGGACTGACACAGCTCTAATACTGAAACACGTGGGATGTCCCAAAGCAGTATCAGAAAAGGGTGGGAGCAGTAGTAAAAGGAAAAACCAAACTCCACTCCAAACAAGCAGAACTCCTCAACGGAGGAGTTGCAACTTTAAACAGCGGCCTGCAACCCTTGCGGCCGAAGAAAGCATCCGAAGATGCAGCCACATCAACCTTATAGAACTTAGAAAAGGTATGAACGGACGACCAGGTCGCCACCTTGCACATATGTGCAACCGACGCTTGATGTCGGAAAGCCCAGGAAGCACCAATTGCCCTGGTTGAATGCGCCATAACCGGAAAAGGAGGCGCCCGCCCCTTAAGGGCAAAGGCCTGTATAACGGTCTGTCTGATCCACCTAGAAAAGGTGGCAGACGACACCGCTTGGCCCTGTTTTGAACCAGAGACAGACACAAACAGTGAGTCAGACTTCTGAAGGAAACAGTAGCAGACAGGTACACCCGTAAGGCTTGTACCACATCCAATGTATGGAGCGCAAACTCTCAGGGATGCGATGGGTGAGAACACAAGGACGGAAGAACAATGTCCTCATTAAGGTGAAGGGCCGAGACCACCTTTGAAAGGAAAGACGGTCGTGGGCGCAACACTGCCTAATCCTTATGAAGGACCAAGTAAGGCGACTTGCGGGACAAGGCCGCCAACTCAGACACCCGTCGAACAGAAGTAATGGCCACTAAGAAAGCCACCTTCTGGGACAAGGTCGAGAGAGGAATCTCCCTGATATTTTCAAAGGGATGTTCTTGGAGAACCGCGAGCACCAAATTCAGATCCCAAAGAGGGGGAGGAGGCTTGACAGGGGGACCACATGGCGAACCCCCTGCACAAAAGGTGCTAATCAAGGAATGGCCCGCTAGTGGTTGTTGAAAAAGACAGCCCGGCCGAAATCCGACCCTCGATGGTACGCAAGGCCAGCTTTTGGGTTACACCACGCTGTAAGAACAGCAAAATCTTGGGAACGGAATACGTCCATGGACGCCATCAAGCTCCTCGCACATAGCGATGTAAGCCTTCCAGGTACGGTGATAGATCTTTCTGGAGGAAGATTTCCGTGCCACAACATAGATGAGATGACCGAATCCGAGAAACTTCGGTCCCTCAGCACCTGGCTTTAACAGCCGTGCCAAAGCCAAGGACTGTAAAGCAGGATGAGGTATGGGACCATGAGACAGAAGGTCCACCCAAATAGGTAGTCACCAAGAAACGTCAGCGACTAGCCGAACTAGATCGGCGTACCAATGTCGCCGTCCCGGAGCAATGAGGATCACCGGAATGGCCTCGACCATTACTCTGCGAAGCAGGCGAGGCAACAACAGTAGCGGAGGGTAAGCATACATCAGGCAATACTGCCCCCACGGGCCACCAACGCGTCTGACGCGTCTGCCCAGGGATCCCTGGACCTGGCCACGAATCTCTACATCTTGCGAGTGAGTCGAGAGGCCAAAAGGTCCACATCCGGTGCCCCACCTCCGGTAAAGTAGGTGAAAACACTTCCGGATGTAAGGACCCTTCCCCTGGAATGCACACGGCCGACAGGACCGTCCTGCAGCGGGATGGGTATGATAAACCCAAGGAGACCCCGCAATGTATCGGAGAAGGGAGGCTTACGGGGTGCCTCAATTGTTGGCCAAGAAAGGCAACCTGACAGAGCTTCCCTAGAAACTCGGTCAGTGGACCAGTAACTCAGCCTCTACAGGTGGCGCAGACCCACCCCGGACACAGAGACCCTAGAGGCTAAAGCAGTTGCAGTGCACCTGCTGGTCAACTGATAGATGAAGCAGAGGCTTTTGCCCAGTCATTGAGCTTCAGGAACGCCAGAGACCCAGCCTCTACCGGGCGTAACGCTAACCTCAGCATGGCGAACACAATCCAAGCCAGCGCTTCTGCTCCATTGATAAGTGCTGATTGTACAAACACATAGTTTATACTGTGTATTGCGTCAAAACGCGCAATTAGAGAGTGGGAGGAAACCCCCTCAGCCCCAAAGAGCATAGTACAACCACATACGGCGTATGTAGTTTAGTATGTGTGGATAAACATATTAAACACGTTTATACTGTGCCAGCGATGAAGGCGCGCACATCATTGGGGCGTAGGCGGAAACCAGCCACACAGACTGCGTACACAACCGTGTAGGCATGTTAACATGCGAATAAACAAATTGCACATGTTTATGCTGTGCATAGTGCTGAAAATGCGCACACCATTGGAGCGCGGGGGGAAAACCGGAGCTTACCCTGATGAAACCCACGCAGACCGTATACGCATACCGTGTAGGTACTATAGTATGTGTGATAAACATTTTGAACATGTCTATGTGTGCATAGCGCCGAAGACGCGCAGACCGTTGGCGCGTGGGAGGAAACCGGAGTACCAGGAGGAACCCCACGCAGACCCAGAGAATACAATACATACATCTACTGTGAATGTATTTAGTGTTGTGTATAAACATAATGTGTATGTTTATACTGTGTATGGCACCAAAGGCGCGCATGTCATGTAGCGTGGGCGGAAACCGGAGGACCCGGAGGAAACCCACGCAGACTGCACACACATACCGTGTAGGTATGTTAGCATGTGGATAATCAAATCGCACAAGTTTCAGACTGCATACACATACCGCGTAGGTATTATAGTATGCGTGATAAACATATGGAACATGTTTAAACTGCGCAGAGAGCCAAAGGCGCCCATACCGTCAGAGCGAGGAAGGAAACCGGAACACCCGGAAGAAACCCACGCAGACAGCACACATATACCGTGTAGGAATGATAGCATGTGAATAAACATATTGCACATGGTTATGCTGTGCATTACCCTTGGAGCATAAGAGGAAACCGGAGTACCCGGAGGAAACCCACGCAGACAGCATACACATACTGTTAAGTATTTATAGCATGTGCAATAAACATATTGAACATGTTTATACTGTGCAGAGAGCCGAAGCGCACATACCGTGAGAGGACACCGGAGCACCCGGAGGACACCCACGCCGACCCAGAGAGTATAATACATACATATACTGTGAATGTATTTAGAGTCGTGTATAAACATATTGTGTATGTTTATATCGTGTATGACACTGAAGACACAGCATTGGAACGTGGGAGGAAACCCATGCAGACACAGAGATCAATAACACATACCGTATATACTCGAGTATAAGCCGACCCGAGTATAAGCCGAGGTACCTAATGTTGCCACAAAAAACGTACTGACTCGAGTATAAGCCGAGGGTCAACAATGCCTCACTGTTCCCATCCTTATTGTTCCCATCCTTACTGTTCCCATCCTCACTGTTCCCATCCTCACTGTTCCCATCCTCACTGTTCCCATCCTCACTGTTCCCATCCTCACTGTTCCCATCCTCACTGTTCCCATCCTCACTGTTCCTATCCTCACTGTTCCCTAGCTCACTGTTCCTATCCTCACTGTTCCCTAGCTCACTGTTCCTATCCTCACTGTTCCTATCCTCACTGTTTAAATTTAACATTGTAAATAGTACCTGAAAAAAAGTTGAGAGGCTGCAGCGTCCATCGTTTAAATCCCGCGGTCTCTTCCTGGTCCCTTCCGTGATAGGCGATTCTCAGCAGACACTCTCCGCCTATCACGAACGTTCTCTCATCCTCAGTTTCCCAGCAGACACTGTGTTCGGTGTTCCGCCAATCACAGACGCCGCAGCCTCTCAACTTTTTTTCAGGTACTATTTACAATGTAAAATTTTGCTGACTCGAGTATAAGCCGAGGGGGGGGGGGGGGGGGGAGGGGAGGGGGCCTTTCAGCCCAAAAAAAAGGGCTGAAAATCTCGGCTTATACTCGAGTATATACGGTACATACACTGTGAATGTATCCAGTGTAGAGTTATAAGATAAGTTTTAATTATGGCGCCGAGGCGCATAATCTTCTCTGTTATCATTCTATCCTGCTTAAATGTGCTGCCGAAGCAGCATGCAGGTAAAAGGTAACCTCTGACACCGCAGACCGTGGTCCTGTCAGAGCTCAGAGCGTTCCCCAGGAAATGGCGGGAAACCACAGGTACAGAGACCCTGTTGTTGCCTCAGAGACATCACACAGAAGGCTCACAGAGACTATAGAAATAAATGAATAAAGTGCCCCCCACCATGCTGCACCGACCGGGGGGGGGGGGGCACTGTGTACCACTGTATCATCCATGCTGCTCTCGACGCAGCGTGTGAAGAAACAGTGAGGAAGCTGTGTAATAGAAAAGCTTGAAAGGAACCAAAGGAGAACGTGTCCGCCTGAGGTACCACAGCCACAGCATCCAGCTTGAGAGTGTCCCTCACAGCATCAATGAGTTCACTTACAAGCGCCCTGTCATTTACTGACTCAGAACTGGAGTCTTCCTCACAAGGAATGTCCTGTTCAAAAACATTAAAATATTCAGAGCTAGGGTCCTGAGCAGCAGCAGCTAGGCCCATATCTGAATCAGAGCACTCCCCATGTGTGAGATTGTGTGGGGAGAGGGAGCTTTTATAGCTCCCTTGCTCGCACACCGCTTCCATCCTGACAAGAATTTTTTTCCCAGGACTGACGACAACTGGTCCATAAGGACCACAGGTGCTGGAGCACTACCAGTTGCCTCTGACAAGAGTGGGGAAGCAGGTGAACCAGACTCCATATTTGCCACCCTCTGAGACCTTATACACTATAAAGTGAATAATACAGTCCACCCACTAGCTGTGCTGAGGCTGAGGAGGGGATACCCAGAGGACCCACCAACCCTTGTAAAGACTGCTCAGCTCTGTAGTATGTCACCGCGCTGCCAGCGCGAGTGAAGTCTGAGGAGAGTGTGAGGAGATTCACGCCGCAGCAGTGGCGATAGAGGCCAAAACCGAAAGTGAAAGCGCCGCGGCTTCAAGAAAATGGCCGCCGGACGCGTTTAAGAAGCGCCATTGATCCGTGGCAAGATGGCCGCCGAGCTTAAACAGTAAAAGCCATGCCAGCTAGTGGCTTCTCCAAACACTCACACCTCACAGCCCCAGCACACAGACATGAGCGCCCCCCGCCAGGCCAGAGTGACCCCCAAGTACCCCAACACAGCACAGCGCCAGTACAGGGTGCAGAGAGCAGCATAACCGGAGGGAGACAGGGAGAAACCCCCCAGACAGAGAAACACAGCCAGCATGTACTCACCTGAAGCAGGAAAGACTACTTACCCCTCCCATAGGGACCCACTGGCTTGTTTCAGACAGACCTATCACAGAGTAGTACTGAGTAGCTGTCGGCCCGGTCCACCGCGAAAGATACAGCAGGTACTGTTCAATCTTGTGAGGACCGTGGGAGCATAAAAGCCACCCGGCCACCCCTGGAGTCATGGGGCATGTCGTGAACTGAGTCTCACGCACACAAGGCGAGGATCAGCGAGCTCGATGGTCGGACAGGGAAGACTACAAGGATACCAGTGTACCCAACCTGTTGCCCAGCCGACAGTTGATTGAAGGTCTCAAAAATAAAATAATAAAATTCCCAAAGGAATAAAAATAAAATCTTCCAGGAGACTGGCTCCTGAGAGCCACGTCTTCTCCTTCTGCTAGGCAGAAAAAAAATTGAGGCTGCTAGCTGCAGGTAGGAGGGTTATGTCTGGAGGGACCGCCCCCCTGGGCGGGGCTGTTCATCTGTTTTTTTCTAGAATGTATGTTTCTAACATCCTGCCTAGATCTTCTCCTGCGAGCAGGGACATATACCCACTTGTTTCAGTATTAGAGCTGTGTCAGTCCATGGACGATAAGAGAAATTACCTTAATTAATGTTATTACTACTATTATTGTTGTTACTAGAAACAATGTGCACATTTTGGGCATGGAAGGATCAGTATTCTGCAGGTGAGTCTGAGGAACAGCAGACACTGGCATTAGCATGCAGTATATAACATATAACAAGGTGTATAATGCACAGCTGTGTGGAGTATAGAATGTACACTGTATAATGGAAGTTTTGCAGTAAGGAAGGAAGGTAGACAGTATAGTTTACAGCACTGTGTAAATTGATTAGTGTAAAGCATCTAATGTATAGAGCGGAGTAGTTTAAAGTGCATAATTTACAACACAGTGCACAGGGTTGACTGGCAGGGTGCATAGTGTGAAGTATTGTGTACAGAGTGGAGTGGTGTGGAGCATATAATGTGCAGCTGCAAAAATTTTAGTTCCTAATCCAGTGTTCAAGTCCATTTTTACATTATTTGTGTATCAGATAATGTTTGAAGATGTTTGAGCACCTAAAGAAGACAGAAGGGTTGATTTACTAAAATTGGAGGGTGCAAAATCTAATGCGGCTATGCATTGAAACCAATCAACTTCCATTTTTTTATTGTTGTCAAAGAATAGTTGAACAAGAGTTAGAACCTGATTGGCTACCATGCACAGCTGCACCAGATTTTGCATTCGCCAGTTTTAGTAAATAAACCCCAGAGTTTCTCCCAAAAAATGGAAAGAACACTCAAACATTTCTTGAATGAGTATCACAGTCTTCGATTTCTAGTTGTTGCCTTTTATACCTGTGGTTTCTCCAGCGTGAGTCCCTTAAAAAACTGTTAATGCAAAACAATTTGGTATTCTGATAATTGAAGGTCAAATGGTAGTTTTCTGTTTCAATATGTTTACAGGTTTTGAGACTAAACATGAAAATACAAAGGCAAGCTTGTAAATCGCTCACGCAGGGGCTAGATAATGGGTAGACATTGAATGATAGTTTTTAGTATATGAATTCATTTTTTTTAATTCACATGTTTCTTCTCATTTACAAACAAGTCAAGATATCCAGCAAAAGTTACAGTGACAGGGGTTGGAGAAAACCCCCCCTTTTTTTAAAGAAGATTGAAACCCTATGAATAAATAAATAGTGACCATTATGACCACCTCCTAAAGGGCTATCCAAACCGCTGTTACTGTAACTTTTGCTGAACAGCTTTGTCTTCATATATTTGTGGGGGGAATAAAAATAAAGGCAAATTAAATAAAAAAGATCATTAATATTATAAATGAAAGTATTTCAATTTAATAAAAGCCAATAAAACAACCTCATACCGGGATATAGCACATAGTAAAAACTCCCATTACTTGATGCAAAGTATTAGGCTGGGTTCACACTGGGGCGACAAACGCTCCGACATTGGGAGCTCATGTCGCATGACGTGTGAAAATCAATGTTTCCCTATGGGAGCCGTCTTAACTGGTCCGACACATGCCGTTCCGACTTTGAAAATGCTCCCTGTACTACTTTGGTTCGACTTTGATCCGACTTCAGCCCATTGACTATCACTGAAGTCGGATCAAAGTCGGACCGCAGTCTTGCATGATCCGACTTTGGAATGCGACTTGTGCTCTGCTGCTCTTGAGGGGGAACTCCACGGCAAATTTTAAATAAAAAACCGGCATGGGTTCCCCCTCCAAGAGCATACCGGGCCCTTAGGTCTGGTATGGATTTTAAGGGGAACCCCCTACGCCGAAAAAACGGCGTGGGGGTCCCCCCAAAATCCAAACCAGACCCTTATCCGAGCACGCAACCTGGCAGGCCGCAGGAAAAGAGGGGGGGGGACGAGAGAGCGGCCCCCCCTCCCTCCTGAACCGTACCAGGCCGCATGCCCTCAACATGGGGGGTTTGGTGCTTTGGGGCGACCTGCGGCCCCCCCACCCCGAAGCACCTTGCCCCCATGTTGATGAGGACAGGGCCTCTTCCCGACAACTCTGGCCGTTGGTTGTCGGGGTCTGCGGGTGGGGGGCTTATCGGAATCCGGGAGCCCCCCTTTAATAAGGGGGCCCCCAGATCCCGGCCCCCCACCCAATGTGAGTGAGTATGGGGTACATCGTACCCCGAAGTCGGAAGAAGACCCCCGGAGCTGTGCAATAAATTACTTTAAAAAGCTGTGTGTGTGTTTTTATTGACATTTTTTTCCACCAGGTGAATGGGTAGGGGTACGATGTACCCCATACTCATTCACATAGGGTGGGGGGCCGGGATCTGGGGGCCCCCTTATTAAAGGGGGGCTCCCGGATTCCGATAAGCCCCCCGCCCGCAGACCCCGATAACCAACGGCCAGGGTTGTCGGGAAGAGGCCCTGTCCTCATCAACATGGGGGCAGGGTGCTTTGGGGTGGGGGGTCGCAGGGCGCCCCCCTGCCCCAAACCCCCCCATGTTGAGGGCATGCGGCCTGGTACGGTTCAGGAGAGAGGGGGCCGCTCTCTCGCCCCCCCTCTTCCCCTGTGGCCTGCCAGGTTGCGTGCTCGGATAAGGGTCTGGTTTGGATTTTGGGGGGACCCCCACGCCGTTTTTTCGGTGTAGGGGTTCCCCTTAAAATCCATACCAGACCCAAGGGGCTGGTATGCTCCTGGAGGGGGAACCCATGCCGGTTTTTTTATTTAAAATTTGGCGTGGAGTTCCCGCTCAGGATTCATACCAAATACAGTGCCTGGTATTGGCGGGGATCCAAGTCGGATCCCCGTTCATTGAAAGTCGGACATATGTCGGCTTCATGTCGCAGGGCAAAGTCGGATCCAAAGTAGGACGGCTGTCGTGTCACACAAGTGTGAACCCGGCCTCAACCTCCCTGGTGGTAATCCCGAACCTGCCTCGGGGTGAGTTTTTCATGCTAAGAGCGGTAACCCCGAGCCAGACTCGGCATTGCATTGCAGGATACAGGGAAGTTACTTACCTTGTTCCCTGGATCCTGCGATGTCCTCCCGCAGTGTGTGCGAGCTGTCTCCTCGCTTGATCCACACTGCCGAGTGCCGAGCTCCGTTCCCTGCGACGTTGCGGAGCACAGGGACGGAGTTCGGCGCCAAATTCAAAAAGTGAAACACACAGTATAGATACAGTATACTGTAATTTTACAGATTACAGTACTGTATCAAATAATTACACACCCCCTTTGTCCCTAGTGGCCTGTCCAGTGTTTTGCATGCACTTTTATATAATAAAAACTGTTCTTTCTGCCTGTAAACTGGAGATTGTCCATAGCAACTAAAAAGTGTCCCTTTATGTCAAAAGTGGTTTTAGACCAGCTAGAAAACAGCGATAATAAATTAGAATCACTCGCAGAATTGAGCGATAGTGATTTGTGGGGAAATTCGTCATCAAACACTAAATCTAATGACAGCGACAATTCTGCAACTGAGCAAATTTCTGTGTTTTTGATTTGATTACATAATTGAATAATTTTTATTATAATTACATTACTATTTGTTATAATTATTTAAAGTTATTTATTATATTATAATTCATTATTTTGTGTTTCAAACTTTATCATACCCGGGATGTCTACTAGACTCTTGTTTGGTCAGGTTTAAGTAAGTAATTACTAAGAATTGCAGGCCTACAATACATAACACCAAATTTCCATGCAAAATAATTGTACCGCTTTTGGTACATAATTGCAGACAGAATCATACCGCCAGGGAGGTTAAAGAGCTTTTTTTCACCATATCAGTTTTCCGTGGTACTAGCTTCTGCCTTTATTTTAATGTATTTCAATATAAGTGAATTAGTCCTGTATGCAGGGTTATCTATAATTTGAGAAACATTGATCACGTAATAGTTCATACCTGCAAGAGGAGGCGTTTAGGTTTTGGGCCACGTTTCCTGCAGCCAGCAGCTCTTTCTTTTTCTTCTCTAAAATAACAAATATGAGCAAAAAACATATTAAGTTATCAGAACACCTACGTTTTAAGTGCTTACATATCAAGGTAATTTCTGTGGAGCAAACAAATTTACATCAGGAAAGAAAAATTTGTTTTCATAATTTTTTAATTAAATTAAATATTGTACCAAAGGCAAAAGCAATCAGATTAGTTGGTTGCTTACTTATATTTATCTTGTGATTTAAATATACACTACCAGTTAAAAGTCAAGGAACACCCAATTTTTGCAAGTTTATTTAAATTGTATGCAATTACATTTTTCAATGAACCTTACAGTTAAAGCATAGAACAAACAACTGAAGATAAAAGATAAAATTGGGAATTGTTTTATTAGACAAAATTGAGTATAAACTTTTGGCTGGTATAACAACCCAGCACACTTGTAGAATTCTTTAACTAATGGAAGTCAAATATTGTTCAGAAAGTTCTTCCAAAAAACTATTGCAAAAGTTCTCACAATTGTTTTGCACTTGTGGGCTGATTTGCTGTCACTTTTCTATTTAATTCCAAACCCAGTTCGATGGCTACCATTTAATGGCTAGGCAGTTAAGAGATTGGCTGGCTTTTCCCTAATATATTTCTTTTTTTAAGGTAGTTCTAACACAGCCTATGGGAGGTATGTTTTTGATTATTACCTTGCTGACTAACTTGGTTTCCGACTAAATGGGTGTTGCGTGGTACAGCAAAATGCTTTGGTATACCATGATTCAAGGTGCCACTGACTGTGCAAGTCTAATTCTGGATCCAGACCATTACGCATGTTTATCCATCTTTGTCAGTTAGACCCCTTTCACACTGAGGCAGTTTTCAGGCATTTTAGCGATAGGAATAGCGTCTGTAAAGCGCCTGATAACTGCCTCCCATTCTCTGAGGGTGCTTTCACACCTGGGCGGTCCGCTTGTGGGACGTTAGAAAAAATAGGATTTTTATAACAGCTTACCTGTAAAATCCTTTTCTTGGAGTACATCACGGGACACAGAGCGGCATAGTCATTACTATGTGGGTTATATAGATACCTTCAGGTGCTGGCAACTTCCAAAACCGGAAGTACCCTCCCCTATATAAGCCCCTCCCATCTGGGAGTACCTCAGTTTTGTAGCAAAGCAATAAGTGTCCCCAAAAGAGGGGTGGGAGCTCTGTGTCCCGTGATGTACTCCAAGAAAAGGATTTTACAGGTAAGCTGTTATAAAAATCCTATTTTCTTTCTCGTACATCACGGGACACAGAGCGGCATAGTCATTACTATGTGGGATGTCCTAAAGCAATGCCCAATGAGGGGGGGGGGGATACACCATACATAAGCTGAGCGCTATCAGACATGAGGATCTTTTGCGGCCTGCAACACACTGCGCCCAAAGGCGACATCCTCCTGACTTCTAACATCCACCTGGTAGAACCTAGTAAACGTGTGTACTGAAGACCATGTTGCGGCCTTACAGATTTGAGCCAGGGAGGCCTGGTGATGCACTGCCCATGAAGTTCCAACTGCTCTCGTGGAGTGCGCCCTAACTTTGAACGGAGGCGGTCTCCTTCTCAAGCCATAGGCTTGCATTATGACCTGTCGAATCCACTTGGCTAAAGTAGATTTTGACGCTGCCTGACCCCTTCTGGGGCCTTCCGGCAGAATAAACAAAGTATCCGTTCTGCGAATCTGAGCAGTGGCTTTTAGATAAGCTTTAACTGCTCTTACTATATCCAAAGAATGTAATAATTTTTCCTCTACTGAACTAGGTTTGGGGAAAAAAGAAGGAAGAACCACATCTTGGTTCAAATGAAACCTCGATACCACCTTAGGAAGAAAGGCTGGATGAGGACGTAACACTACTCTGTCCTTATGGATAACCAGATATGGCTCCCTACAGGACATAGCGGCTAATTCCGACACTCTTTTAGCCGAACAAATGGCTACTAGAAAAATCAATTTCCTGGTGAGAAGAACCAAGGAAATATGCTGTAATGGTTCAAATGGTTGTTTCTGTAGAACCGACAGAACCAGGTTTAAGTCCCATGGACATATGGGAATATTAACCGGAGGGCTAATACGCATCACTCCTTGTATAAAGGCTTTGACTAGTGAATGCGAAGCCAAGGGCCTCTGAAAAAATATTGACAAGGCCGAAATCTGACCCTTGATAGTACTCAAGGCAAGCTTCCTATCTGCAGCCCACTGTAGGAAGTCCAGAATCCTACCTATTACATACTTTCGTGGATGCCATTTCTTGGCCTCACACCAGGCGATGTACGCCTTCCAGATTCTATAGTAGATCTGCCTGGATACCGGCTTCCTGGCATTGATCATGGTAGATACCACAGGATTAGAGAGACCTCTCTTTTTTAGAATGTGGGCTTCAATAGCCAGGCCGTCAAACCTAGGGCTGGTAAGGAAGGGTGGTATATCGTTCCTTGCGAAAGCAGGTCCGGACGATGTGGGAGGGTCCAAGGACTCCCCACAGACATTTTTACAATCTCTGCGTACCACGCTCTTCGGGGCCACGCTGAAGCCACCAGAATCACTGGTTTCTTTTCTACCCTGATTCTGCGGAGTAATCGAGGTAACAATTGTGGCGGTGGGAATGCATATATCAGCTTGAACTGATCCCAAGGGAACACTAGGGCATCCGAGCCGCAAGCTAGGGGATCCCTTGTCCAAGAGACAAACCTGTCCACCTTTGCGTTGAATCTGGATGCTAGCAGATCTACATCCGGTGTTCCCCACCGCTGACATATTGTCCGAAAAACCTCGGGGTGAAGGGACCATTCCCCTGGGCATAATTGTTGGCGACTTAGAAAGTCCGCCTTCCAATTCTCCACTCCTGGAATGAATACCGCGGATATGGCTGGGACATATCTTTCTGCCCATTTCAGGATGCAATTTACTTCCCTCTGGGCTGCACGACTCCTGGTGCCACCCTGATGATTGATATATGCCACTGCCGTGGCATTGTCTGATTGAATTCTGACAGGGGACCCTTGGAGTTTGGATGTCCATGCTACTAGGGCATACCGGGCTGCTCGTATCTCTAAGAGATTGATGGGCAGGGCCTTTTCCGCATCCGACCATCTGCCCTGGAGAGACCATTGCTCCAGTACTGCTCCCCAGCCTATAAGGCTGGCATCTGTAGTGACCACCTTCCAAGAAATCGGACTGAAGGATTTCCCTTTTTCCAGATTCTGGGGAACCAACCACCAACGGAGGCTCTTGCGAACGGAAGGGGACAAGGACATTGGTAAGTCTAGGGCCTGAACTTTCTTGTTCCAGGCTGACAGTATGGCCCTTTGCAAATTCCTTGAATGGAATTGACCGTAGGGTACTGCTTCGAATGATGCCACCATTTTTCCCAGCAGCCTCATGCACAGGCGTATGGACGGCTGTCTTTTTGTACCCACTAAGTGGATCAAATCTCTCAAAGACAACACCTTTTTTCGAGGCAAGAATATTTTCCTCTGGCCTGAATCTAGCCTTAGCCCCAAGTATTCCAGACTTTTGACTGGTTTTAGGGCTGACTTGTCTCGGTTGATAATCCAACCGTGAGATTCCAGATACTTGATTGTCTTGTGAACGACCACTTCTAGTTTTTTCACTGAGTGGTCTATCAGCAACAAGTCGTCTAGATATGCCATTATCGTTACACCTTGCGTTCTTAGATTGGCCAATAATGGCGCCCTTCTACTGCAAAGCGTAAAAATTTTTGGTGGACTGGAAAGATGGGAATGTGCAAATAAGCATCTTTGATGTCGATCGAGGCTAACCATTCCTCCCCTTGTAGGGCAGTGGCCACCGATCGGATCGACTCCATCCGGAAAGTCCTGATATGCAGGAATTTGTTTAGCCCCTTTAGATTTAATATGGGCCTCACGTCCCCGTTTGGCTTCGGGACTGTAAAGAGGTTTGAGTAAAACCCGAACCCCCATTCTTCCAGGGGAACCTCCATAATTACTCCTTGGAGCAATAGTTGTTCTAGTGCCAACAGGAGGGACTCTCTCTTCCGGGGATCCCTTGGCACGTTTGACCTCATAAAATGGGAAGGAGGAGAGTCTTTTAACTCCAATCTGTATCCCAGACTTACTGTCAAGGTCACCTGTGGCCAGGTGACAGATGCACACCGTAGGGGGACAGGAGTGCACCGCGAGGTAGTGAACCCTATGGCTGGCTTCTGCGGATAGGAAACTGGGTGGTTGTGGAAAGCGGGACCAGAGGAGCACAACCGGGATCCTAACGGAAGCTAGAGCCAAGATTCCCCAGGGCGCGGAGTCTAAGACCCAGCTGGTCTTCTCCAGGGCCTCTAGTGGTGAGGATGTTATGCTGCAGGCTGGGACCAGGTCGCGGCCCCTGCAGTTTCCTAGCTCACGCCCCGTAGGATAAGGGGAAAAGAGGGGAAGCAGCAGCACAAGATAAGAGAGAACCGAATAACAAGCTGAAGGTCAGGGGCCACAAGCAGACAAGGATAACGAAAGAACGAGCCGAAGGTCAAGGGTCACGAGCAGACAGGGATAGTCGGGGACAAGCCAATAACGTAACAGAGAGACAGACGTAGCACACGGCAGGCAGGAACCCAAACACACAATGCCTAACAAACACGTTGATCAGCAAAGCAGGCTTGCAGTGCACAGGTTAAGATAGTGTTCTGTGATAGGGCCTGGGGTGGAGTCAGGCTGGGAGGAGATTATAAAGGAAGCCAGGTGAAGGAGGTCTGGTCTCTAAGATGAACACATGAGGAGGAAGGTAAGATGGCAGACAGACATTAATGCATATCCATGACAGTACCCTCCCTCTTACGAGGCCTCCCCCTTCCCCGCCTGGGCCCAGGTTTAGAGGGAAACTTCAGATGAAACTCCTTTAACAGACGAGGTGCAAAGACCTCAGATGCAGTGATCCAAGACCTCTCCTCAGGACCAAACCCTTTCCAATGAACGAGGTACTGAAGAACGCCTTTACAGAGTCGGGAGTCCAGAATTTGACTGATCTCGTACTCCTGATTATCCTCAGAGACAGGCGCCACGGTAGGGAGAGGACGAGAGAATTTATTGAGGACTAAAGGCTTTAGAAGAGCAACATGAAAGGAGTTAGTGATTTTAAGGCTCTTAGGAATCTGGAGTTTGAAACAAACCGGATTCAGTTTAGCAGTTACCGTGTATGGACCGATGAATCGTGGAGCAAACTTCAGAGAAGGAACTCGGAGCTTGATGTTCCTGGTAGAGAGCCAGACTTTGTCCCCTGGCTGAAGAGAAGGCGGTTTACGCCTGCGGCGGTCGGCAAAGCCTTTGAATTTTTCAGCAGCTGCCCGGAGGGAATCATGAACGTGACCCCAAACGGAATTGAGAGACTCCTGAACCGAAGCCAAAGCTGGAATGTCTGGAGAACAGATCATGGGAAGAGGAAGTTGAGGGTGTTTTCCATAAACTGTGAAAAAGGGTGTCTTCTGTGAACTGGTATTCACATGATTGTTATGGGAGAATTCTGCCCACGGGAGTAGAGAGGACCAATCGTCATGGTGAGAAGACACAAAGGTGCGAAGAAAGACCTCTAACTCCTGATTAACCCTCTCAGTCTGTCCATTGGATTGGGGATGGTAAGAAGAAGAAAAATCCAAGACAATATTGAGGGATTTGCAAAAGGCTCTCCAAAAACGAGACGTGAATTGGACTCCCCTGTCGGAAACAATATGAGAAGGGACCCCATGTAGGCGGAGAATTTCTCGAATGAAAATGGGAACCAAGGCAGGGGCAGAAGGAAGACCAGGAAGAGGAACAAAATGAGCCATCTTGGAGAATCGATCGATTACCACCCAAATGACTGTATTATTCTCAGACAGTGGGAGATCGGTGATAAAATCCATGGCAATATGGGCCCAGGGTTCCTTAGGAATGGGCAAGGGCATGAGGAGACCAGCCGGAGCTTGTGTGGAGGATTTGGACTGAGCACAGACATGACAAGCTTTAACGTAGTCTTTGACGTCTGAGCGGAGATTAGGCCACCAGTAGTGACGACTGATGAGTAGGAAGGATCGGAGGAATCCAGAATGCCCTGCCACCTTGGAATCATGTCCCCAACGAAGGATCTTAGCTCTTAGCTCAGTGGGGACAAAGGTCTTACCAGGCGGAATTTTTGACTTCAGGGTGGTAGAGTGGGCAACAATGCATGAGGTTGGAATGATCGGCTCAGGTTCAGGGGCGGACTCCTCGTCCAAAGTGTCAAATGACCTAGAGAGCGCATCAGCCCGACCGTTGCAGGAACCAGGTTTGTAGGTAATCGTGAAATTAAAACGGGCAAAGAAGAGACTCCACCTGGCCTGTCTAGGATTCAGACGTTTAGCATTCTGTAGATACTGTAAATTCTTGTGATCGGTAAAGATCGTTATGGAGTGAGGGGAACCCTCCAAGAGATGACGCCACTCCTCTAACGCCAATTTAATTGCGAGAAATTCCCGATCACCGATGGCATAATTCCTCTCTGCCTGAGAATTTTTTTTGGAGAAGAACGCACATGGTTGGCGTCTCTTCTCAAAGATTTGAAGAAGCACAGCTCCCACCCCCATTGAGGAAGCGTCCACTTCAATAAAAAATGCATTCCCAGGATTTGGTCTCCTCAAGAGGGGGCCAGAAACAAAGGCCTGTTTCAGGTTGTGAAATGCAGAGACAGCTTCGGGAGGCCAGTCTCTGGCATTCACACCCTTCTTGGTCAAAGCGATAATAGGCGCGGCAATGGAAGAGTAATTCCTTATGAACTGCCTATAATAATTAGTGAAGCCAAGAAAGCGCTGTGTGGCCTTGAGGCTAGCAGGAAGAGGCCAGTTGGTGATAGCCAAGACCTTCCCAGGGTCCATACGAAGACCCGAACATGGTACGAAGCACCCCAAAAACAGGACCTCAGAACATTCAAAGGAACATTTCTCCAGCTTGGCATAGAGATTGTTCTCTCTAAGACGTTGAAGTACAGTGCGGACATGGTTTCTGTGGACGAGCAGATTTTCAGAAAAGATCAGAATGTCATCCAGATAGATGACAACAAACTGGTACAGCAGATCTCTGAAGATTTCATTGACAAAGTTTTGAAACACGGCTGGAGCATTACACAGACCAAAAGGCATCACCAGATATTCATAATGCCCGTCTCTAGTGTTGAATGCAGTCTTCCATTCGTCACCCTCCCGTATTCGAATGAGATTGTACGCGCCTCTGAGATCCAACTTGGTGAAAATGGAGGCACCCTTCAACCTATCGAATAGCTCAGATATTAAGGGTAAGGGGTATCGATTTTTAATAGTAACCGCATTTAAACCCCGATAATCGATGCAGGGTCTTAAGGTACCATCCTTTTTGGCAACAAAAAAGAACCCTGCCCCTGCAGGCGATGAGGATTTCCGGATGAAACCTCTCTCCAGATTCTCTGCGACATACTCCGACATGGCCTGGGTCTCTGGGATGGACAGAGGGTAGGTACGACCCCTGGGTAGAGTTGCTCCGGGGACAAGATCAATAGCACAGTCAAAAGACCTGTGGGGAGGAAGCACCTCAGCTGATTTCTTACAGAACACATCCCGGTTCTCGCTGTATGCTGCAGGAAGATCAGAAGAAACAGAAGTGGCAGCAACCGGAAGACTCTCCTTGGGGGTCACCTTGAGAAGACACGACGAGAAACATGAGGAACCCCAGGCCAGGATCTGCCCAGAGACCCAGTCCACATGTGGAGAGTGGAGCTGTAGCCAAGGGAGGCCCAATACAACTGGGGTAGAGGCCTTGGGTAGAATAAGAAAGGATATCCACTCCTGGTGGAGAAAAATCCTACCGACATCCTAATGGGTAGCGTCTGGAAGCGAATAGGGCCCCCTGGGAGAACAGTGCCATCAATTGCCGAGACTACCAATGGGGTAGTGAGAGGTGAAAGGGTAAGCTTCATAGAAGAAGCAGTTCTCCAATCCATAAAATTGCCGGCAGCCCCGGAATCCAGGTATGCAAGGGTTGACTGAGGAGAAGTGCCTACATGAAGGAACACCGGCAAGAGCAGGCGAGAAGGTGATGTTTCTGGGTCCAATACTCCACCTTCCAAATGTATTAGACCCGAGCGTTTCCCGGACGAAGCGAGCAGGAGTCACGAAAATGACCCTTGCCCCTACAATAGAGGCACAAGCCCAGAGTTCTGCGCCTAGCACGTTCTTCGGGGGTTAGTCTGGTCCGGCCCAGCTGCATAGGTTCTTCAGCAGGTAGAGGATGCTCCACGGAATGAAGGGAGGGGAGCTCAGACTGGCTAGGACCCAGAGAGTGCTGGCGTCTTTTTTCTAAGGACCTCTCTTGAAAACGAATGTCGATCTGGTTGCATAATGAAATTACATCGTCCAGACCGACGGGAATGGCTCTTCCCGCTAATTCGTCTTTCACTCGGTCAGAGAGGCCATGTAAAAAGGTAGCGACCAGGGCCTCATTATTCCAGCTCAATTCAGCTGTGTGGATACGGAACTGAAGAGCATATTGCCCCACTGAACTAGATTCTTGGCGAAGACGTAAGACAGCACTAGCCGCTGAAGAAGCCCGAGCCGGCTCTTCGAAGATATTACGAAAGAGCTTCAAGAAATCGGACAGACTGGAAACCACCGGATCGTTCCTCTCCCACAGGGGGGCAGCCCAGGCCAAAGCTTCACCGGAGAGGAGGGAAATGATATAGGCTACCTTAGCCCGGTCAGACAGGAAGCTTTGAGGCTGAAGCTCAAAATGAATTGTGCATTGGCTGAGAAACCCCCTGCAGGCCTTGGAGTCCCCAGAGAAACGGAACGGAGCTGGCAATCTTAGTGAGTGTGAGGCTGCGACTGGTGTGATAGGTACAGCCGCTGGTTGTACTTGGGGTTGCGGATTCGGGGTTCCCAAGGAGACCTGAAGCTGCTCGAATCGAGAAGCCAGATCCTGGAGGAATCGCATCACCTGAGTCTGATTTGATTCCTGGGTTTCAAGTCTGCGAACTATGCCCTGCAATGGATCATACGCGGGGAGCGGGATGTCAGCCGGGTTCATGGCTGATCAAACTGTCAAGGTCACCTGTGGCCAGGTGACAGATGCATACCGTAGGGGGACAGGAGTGCACCGCGAGGTAGTGAACCCTATGGCTGGCTTCTGCGGATAGGAAACTGGGTGGTTGTGGAAAGCGGGACCAGAGGAGCACAACCGGGATCCTAACGGAAGCTAGAGCCAAGATTCCCCAGGGCGCGGAGTCTAAGACCCAGCTGGTCTTCTCCAGGGCCTCTAGTGGTGAGGATGTTATGCTGCAGGCTGGGACCAGGTCGCGGCCCCTGGAGTTTGCTAGCTCACGCCCCGTAGGATAAGGGAAAAAGAGGGGAAGCAGCAGCACAAGATAAGAGAGAACCGAATAACAAGCTGAAGGTCAGGGGCCACAAGCAGACAAGGATAACGAAAGAACGAGCCGAAGGTCAAGGGTCACGAGCAGACAGGGATAGTCGGGGACAAGCCAATAACGTAACAGAGAGACAGACGTAGCACACGGCAGGCAGGAACCCAAACACACAATGCCTAACAAACACGTTAATCAGCAAAGCAGGCTTGCAGTGCACAGGTTAATATAGTGTTCTGTGATAGGGCCTGGGGTGGAGTCAGGCTGGGAGGAGATAATAAAGGAAGCCAGGTGAAGGAGGTCTGGTCTCTAAGATGAACACATGAGGAGGAAGGTAAGATGGCAGACAGACATTAATGCATATCCATGACACTTACTGCGGAGAGCACCCATCTGTCTCTGATCGTGTCCCGCCAGGTCTCTGCGAACAACTGGAGTCTTCCCCCCACCCGATTGAGTGGGGGCAACCCTTCATGCATTTGACTTTGGGGGAGGTTTTGTACCTCTCCTGACCCAGGGTTTTTTATTACCCTGCGATTGTCCCTGATTTTTACCCCCGGGATTTGACCGAGAAGGCCGTCGGAACTGTTTCACAGCCGATGCCCCAGGGACTGGAGAAGCAGGCCTCTTAAAAGAGGGACCTCTAACTCTGTTTTTAACCGGCAAGAGTGTACTTTTACCGTTGGAAATTTTCTGGATATATTTGTCCAGGTCTTCCCCGAATAAGCGTTCACCATGAAATGGGAAGCTAACCAGCAATTTTTTACAGGGAGCTTCAGCAGACCAGTTTTTGAGCCATAGAAGCCTGCGCATATGTACTACAGACAGCGTAAGGCGGGAGGCCTGATGGATTGAATCCTTTATGGCGTCAACCGCAAAGCATAAGGCTCTAGGTAGATCAGCTAGGGCAAGGGCCTGCTGATCTGGCAAGTCCCTTAAGACCTGTTTCAACTGATCCTTCACTGCTTGGCAGACCCCAATAGCTGCCACTGCTGGTTGTGTCACCAAGCCTGCTGTAGAAAAAGCAGATTTTAATAAGGACTCCAATTTTTTATCTATTGGGTCCTTGAACATTTGGACATTATCCACTGGACATGTCAGTGATTTATTCACACAAGAGATGGCTGCGTCCACTGTAGGGACCCTCCATTTTTTGATGAACTTATCCTCCATGGGATAGACCACCGGAAATCTCTTGGGGGGAGTAAATATTTTATCAGGATGTTCCCAATCCTGGTACATGAGCCCTTCCAATAAAGGGTGAAGTGGAAAGGAACAGACAGTCTGGGGAGCTTTTAGCGACCCCAGCGAGGAGACAGTAGTGGTTGATGGTTCCGCAAGGTGCATTTAAAATGCTGATCGGACCATGTTAGTCAAAGACTGAACCCATAATCTTTCAGCTTGAGATGCTGAGAAAGGTTCCTCCACAGTTGATTCCTCTATAACAGAATCAACCTCCTCCTGATCCCCTTCAGGCAGGTCGATCCCTGTATGGGACTGTTGCTCCGCTAACAGGTACTCTGAAGGAGGAGACGGAGATCGGGCGTGCTTTCCCTGTGACAGGGAGGCAGCGATTAATGTTGACAATCTCTCTTCTAATCCTCCCAGAGCTGAGGAAAAAACCTCCTCTGTTACATACACAGGAGCAGGTGAACTGAGGACAGCCACAGTACCAGGTACTCCTGCGGGGTCTCTACGGTCACTAACCTCTGAATTTTCAGGGGAGACTGGTGCAGCAGAAGCATGCCCAAGATCCTCAGAGCCCGATGGAGACCCCTTTCGCTTCCTGGAAGATTTAGTTCCGGAGCTTCTGGACGGCATATTCCTAAGCCCAAAGCTGAGGTATTCCAGCCGTAATACACCACTTTTACTGAGAATAGTCTAGCACAATTGCTGCTATATAACAGTTGGTGTCTACTAAAGTGCCTTTCTAGGGGATGCCTGCATCAACCGCCTCTGTGTGCCTTTTTACTGTTGCTAGCTCTGTCTGTGCACTTCAATAGCCAGCTGTGATTGCCTTTAAACATGCTGGATGCCCGCACATGCGCAGTAGCGCCACGGCGCACACCGAGCGTCATCCACCCGCTCCGCCCCTTTTTCCAGATCGCCTCTATATAGAGAGGCGCGTGCACGTGCGCCTTCGGCGCCTTTTTTGAAAAAATAAGGAGCTAGATGGGAGCCAGGGTCCCTGCCGCAGGGCCCGGGGATGGATGAGCGCAGCAACAGGGCAGAGGAGACAGCTTCCCAAAGAGAACTTACCAACTGCCTGGATTTGACTTCGGAAGAAAAAAATCCACATTACAAGAAAAAGAACCATAGCGGCCTCTAGTGTTTAACACAGGTACCGCGGTCTTACATTTTTTTTTTTTTCTTGCCTACTATTAAAATTTTTACATTTTCTCAGTAGTAACAGGCATGCACAGAATATTAGCGGGAATACCTTAGGTAACAGGCAGAAAGACAAAATAGGCTTGGGGGTCCCCCAATAAAACCAAGTTCCTGAGGGCCCCCACTTACCTTTTCCTCGCCGCAGGACTCTGTTTGGTCCACAGAAGCCCAAACTTCACCTATCACGGCAGGCATTGTAATTAAACCTTCAGGGACCGGGTTCCCAAGGATTCCACTCCCCTGGACCTGTATAGCACCCTGCACAGAAAACATCTTGGTCGTGGGTATGACCAGAGCTCTGGATCCCAGGGTCCAGCCCTCCTAAGAGAGGCATTACAGGCAAAACCTTGCTCTTCTCTTGCAAGGCCCGGGTACCGACCGTTTAGCTATGAAGCTTTTTTGGTCGGATCCGGAATAGCTTACTGAGGCCCAAAAGAACCTGTACGCAAGCTCAGTGAAAAACACATGTTACTTCTTGGCCAACACCTTAGACACTGGCAAAAAACTGAGGTACTCCCGGATGGGAGGGGCTTATATAGGGGAGGGTACTTCCGGTTTTGGAAGTTGCCAGTGCCAGCACCTGAAGGTATCTATATAACCCACATAGTAATGACTATACCGCTCTGTGTCCCGTGATGTACGAGAAAGAAAATCTTGCAAGCAGCATTTTTAGGGCGGTTTGGGACTGCTGTATACAGCACTCCCAAAATGCCCCTGCCCATTGCAATGAATGGGCAGCCTGAAAAGCGCTTCTGAAGCACTGCAACACATATGTTTTTAACCCCTTTTTTGGGGTTAAAAGCACCCTGCTAGCAGCAGAAAAGTGTCGCAAAAGCACCACTTAAACAGTGGTAAAGCGCTGCTAAAACGAGTGGCACTTTACCGCGCCCGCACGGGTGGCCCCAGTGTTAAAGGGGTCTTAGTGTCACACGCTACAGAAATATTCTTTAAATAAAACAATAGCTAGATGAAATGTTCATGGAAGGTAAAAATGATCAGAGATCAGAATAAATATCATACTAGAAACCAGACCTTTCATAACCGCATATTTAAAATGGGTGAATGTTACGAATGGTCTTAATACACGGTATGATATTGCATAACAGTATTAGGGTTGCCAGCTGTCTGGTAGTAACCCGGACAGTCTGTGTTTTCAATCAAAATTATTCAGACTGGACCAGGGGAGGCACCAGGCAGCTGCTTCCCATGCCCGGTCCCATCGGAAGCCCATAAAAGGGCAAGTGATGCATGAGCCTGTGGAGCTGCCCTGTGTTTTCACTGACTCTTGCTGGGGATCCACTGATCACTCCTCCTTGCTCCTGGTGGCTGTATTCACTGAAGAAAGAGGGACACCGGCCCTTCAGTCTCGGCTCAGCCACGCCCCCTCCCCATGTGTAGCAGAGAATACCCAGAGTCTGCACTGAAGATCAGGATGTCTGTTTCCCTGTGTTCTAATGCAGATGCCTAATGTGAAGGGAGGAGGGGTGAATGCATGGAAATGGCTGTAGTGCTATGGTGTCTGCATGGGAGTAGAACTTTCTGGCATTATTGCAATGGTACAGTTCCGCCTTCTGCATACAACCACCATAGTGCTACAGCCTCTTAGCCCCCATCAATGTAGTCAGCTTGGGAATGGAAGACTGGTGCATCTTATAGGAAAGGAGAGGAGGAGGATCTGACAAAAAAAAAATGGGATTACTTTAGTGATAGCAGTGATGTAGGTAGAACATATTTTACTCTGACAAAAGCCAAACTGCAAAAACCCTTGTGCCGAGTCTTGTGCCGAGTCTGACTCCTATATGCGCACAGCAATCTAAGCATATTTTATGGGTACAAAAATGCTTTTGTTTTTTTAACCATTCCCCTTTAATCCCTTTCACGGTGGCCCAGGTCTTTTTACAAACCTATAGTGTATACTACAAAAAAAATATTGTCATGCGCAAAAGTGTTTGGGTTGAAATTGAAGAAAAGAGACGCATGGAACTATGTGTGGCTAGCAGGGACATGCCTTGGAGACAAAGTTTTAAAAAGTGAACACCAGAACACACCAATCAAGCGGCAGCTTTGAAGATAACTGTGAGGCTGGGTTCACACTGATACGACACGACAGTCATACGACTTTCATCCTACTTTGCTCTGCGACATCAGTCCTACATCGGTCCTACAGGATATTACAGGATACTACTTTGATCCAACTTTGTGATAGTCTTTGTGATAGTCTGAATCCCAGTGTGAGATAAATTGCTTTTACTGCTGCGGTAATCACCATGTCGGATGTCAAAAGTCGGATAATTAGGACAAGGATCCTACTTTGATCCGACTTCAATGATATTCAATGGGCTGAAGTAGGATCAAAGTCCGACCAAAGTAGTGCAGGGAGCATTTTCAAAGTCGGACCGACTTGTATCGGACCAGTTAAGACAGCTCTCATAGGGAAACATTGATTTTTACACAACATGCGACATGAGCTCCCAATGTCGGAGGGTTTGTCGGACCAGTGTGAACCCAGCCTTATGCAGCATTCTTTGTGCCATGACTTTAGTAAAAAATGTGTAGGTATAATGACATATGAGTGAGGTGCATAGTGCTGATTCCCAAAGAACGTATTAGTGTCTGAATTCCCTTTAAATGAGTGGCAAAGTTAAGTATATAGGAGCAACTTTTCAACTGCATGGTTTTGATATTGTTCAGTTTTCCACTCCTAAATAAGAGTTCAGAAATAACAACAGAATTTTCACTTAGTGAATGAGGCAAAGCTCTCTTTCATCATTCAATCATGTGCAAGCAGATATACTGCTTACCAAAGCTGAATTTTCACCATTTCACTCAGTTCAGTGAAAATTCTCTTGCAAAGTGAATATGCTCTACTACTTCTGTAAATGAACCCCAGTATGTTTACATCAAACGTTTGTTGTGCTTTATAAGAACTAAAAGGGCAGTATACATGTTTGATACGGTTTTCATATACTACTTGAAAAAATAAACTTTTTTGAACAGATAGAAAATAGGAATTTTGACTTACCTGTAAAGTCCTTATCTTTGAAGTACAGTACAGGACACAGTATTCATAGACCATAGGTTTGGACACTGGCAAAAGCCTTGCTAAGGCCACCTCTAGTGTGCACTCATATAACCCTGTCCACCCTGTTAGACTCCATTTTTTTTTAAGCAAACTGTATGGCCGAGAGAGTTATGCCGCGTACACACGATCGGTTTTTCTGATGAAAAAAGACCGATGGACTTTTTTCATCGGACAAACCGATTGTGTGTGGGCCCCATCGGTCTTTTTTAAATCGGTATAAAAAAATAGAACCTGTTTTAAATTTTACTGTTGGAAAAAAAACAATAGCAAATTACGATCGTCTGTGTGGAACTCCATCGGAGGAAAAACCCACGCATGCTCAGAATCAAGTCGACGCATGCTCAGAAGCATTGAACTTAATTTTTCTCGGCTTGTCGGAGTGTTTTACGTCACGGCGTTTTGGACGGTCGGAATTTTATTCCATCGGAAATCCGATTGTGTGTACAGGGCATTAGAATGTAAGTTTTCACCTGGTAGTAGGGCTGGGCGATTTCCCCCCCCCCCCAAAAAATCTGCGATTTTTTTATAAAAAACTCGATTTACGATTCGATTTTTTTTTTTATTATATTAATTAAAGTGCATCAACAAACAAAATTGCAAAGGCAAACCCTTTCTCTAACTGCAAAGTCAGTGTGCAACAAACACACAATATATTCCAGCGCTCATGGAACATACATTATTAACTATTGAAAACTCTTGAAACTCTGTGTGTGATTCCTTCTGTCCCAGCCTTGCTGCGATCCTGGCTCTGCATCCTTTTGGGTTGGAGGGCCCTCCACATGCTGGTCTGCCTGTTGTCCATCATTCAAGGTACTGTGCTCACACGGAGATCATGCCACAGGCTTTGTTTTGACTTTTTTAACCCCTCCTTGCTCCACGGATGTCACTGCAAGTTTAACAAGTTTGTCACCACTGGCAACTGGAGAGTTAAGATTAATTTGCCCTCTGCACATTTGGGATTGGATCCCTCTCTTTATTGTGATTAATAAATGTACTAAGCTTTTTTATCAATTCTTCAAGAGTTTTCAATAGTTAATAATGTATGTTCCATGAGCGCTGGATTATATTGTGTGCATGTTGTGTATTTTGTTCTTCTGGGTACGGATTTTTTCTTGCTGCGCTGGATCCTGTTTTTTCCCCCTTTTGGATACTTTGTACTTCCCAAAATATTTGGGATTTTTTTCTTATTATTATTATCATCCATTATATTTTTTTCTTTATCCACCAATTTAGCGCTTGTGACCTTTTGTTGTTTTTTGCAGTGTGCAACAAAGATTGTTAAACATCCAAATTATTAATACTGTATTTGGATTTAGCTAATAAAACAACAAAAAATCCTGAGGTTACTCTTAGTTGAATTGAACTGTGTCCATGCCTCACTGTACCCTTGTCTCACTGTGCCCATGTCTCACTGTGCCCATGCTTCAATCACTGTGCCCGTACCTGATGCAGATTTTCATGGTATATGGATTTTACTGCTACACCGGTGGCCATTCCAGTATTCAAAAGCCGCGCCTCCTCCTCGTCTGTGATAGGCGGAACACTCAATTTCCCAGCATTCAGTGTTCCGCCTATCATGGTCATCCTCATAACACAGACGAGGATGAGAGGATGTCCGTGATAGGCTGAATACTGCCTGCTGTGAAATTGAGTGTTCCGCCTATCACAGACGATGAGGACTCGGGAGGCGCGGCTTTTGAACACTGCAATGGCCGCCGTCTGTCTGCATGACACGCTGATCAGGTAGGCAGACGGCGGCTGCAGCGAGTAGATGTAATTGGGGTAACGCTGCCCAGTGCCATCCCTGCAGTCCTGCTACGGAAACTTTGAAGGGGAAAAAAAAAAAAAATTCTAAAAAAATCGATTTTCTTCAAAACTGAATCGATTTGAGCTCAAAACTCGATTCAAGATTAAAATCGATTTTTTTCCCAGCCCTACCTGGTAGAGTAAGAGATTTGTTTCTCTTAGGGCAGCTTGACATCTGGTGCTTTATATAGGCCACTGCTGTGGCACTGGCCAAATGCACCTTACTGGGTGACCTTGCAGAAGGGAGATCCTGTGTTGAAGGGTTAATCTGATGGCTTTCAGTTCCAGAATCTGGATAGGAGTTTCAACTCTTCTGGGGACCATGTGCCCTGGACAGTTATGAATTTATAAGCCCCATCACAGCCTGTAGGGCTGACATCCTTTTGTGGCCAAATTCCAGGGCATGAAGGAATACATTTCCAGGGCAGAATTGCAGATCCTCTACATTGGCAGACAAGGTTATGGCTGAGATTTCCTTCAGCAAGAGGACACCCAGGTAAACTGTGACATTAATACCCTGGGTATGCAGAAGACCAAACAAGCAGGGCAGGCACTTTTGTGAACACTCAGGGTGCAAGGGAGGGCCTGAATGGTAGTGCTATAAAAAAATTGGAAGTGTTGGTCTCCCAGAGCAAAAAGCAGAAAGAGGTGATGTGATGGGAATATCAGAATTTGTAGATATGCATCTTGTTGTATGATGGCAGAAATTCCCCTTGTCTGAGAGTACAATTGACAGATCTTGTTGATTGCATCTAGAATTTTGGTACACAAAGAAATCGGTTTGGAGACTTTCAGTCCAGTATTGGGCGGATATGGATACCCCCATTTAGTTTCGGGATTATGAATAGGGTGGAACAGAAACCTTGAAACTTTTTCTGAAGGAACTGGTACAACCACTCCTTGTACCTTAAGTTGGTACAAGGCATTAATCAAACCTACATTCCTTTGTTCTGAAGCTGGCAAACTGAAAGCTAAATAGCGAGGAGGTGGCAGAGATAGAAACCCAATTTTGTACCTCTTTGAAATTACAGATTAGACCCAGAGACCTGGGACCACTCTGATCCATCCTGGTACAAATGCCAACAGATGCCCCCTCACTGCGAGGAGTAGGGCACCTAAACATTGTGAGGAAGGCTTCTGGGCAGGCTTGGTGAACTTGGGAGTCCAGGGCTTGCGAAAAAAGGAGTCTTGATTTTTCTGAGCAAAAAGATTCCATTCACTAAGCAGAAGTACTAGCTGTAGGAGTAGGAGACTTAGGCTTTTTCTTGTGAAGTATAAGCACTTTTTCCCCAGTAATTTCCTTGAATAATTTATCAAGGGATTCCTAATAACAGGCATTCACTGTGAAAAAGCATGAGTAGAACACATTTATTACAAGGTTCAGCAGACAAAGCTTTTGGACACAAAATCTTGTTCATAAGAAGTTGTTCTAAGAGAGCAAGGTCAAAGAGAGGTTCATAGTCTCTGCCAGACAATTGGTAACTGGACAAGACAAAATAACAAATGGCAGAAATTGCTGCCTGCAGGGCTAGACCTGCATGGGCAAATTAAGCCTTTAAGAGAATCCTAAAAGAGGGGAAATGTTTTGGCTGTGGAGAGTCTTGTGCTATTAGACAATGTGTTTCAATTAAGGTGTCTATAGTAGAGAGCAAAAAGTTGTAGCTTGTGGTTCAGAAAATTAGGAGAAGCAAAATCCTATGTGGCCTCTGCTACAAAATCAGGGTCCTCAATACTTTCCCCCATAATACCCTCAAGTAAAGGAGCTTCAGCCTCTGATTCCTGAACAGGATAAGTGGGAATAGAGGACACGTAGAATTTCTGACAGCTGGAAACAAAAGGTTCTTGATGCGTAGAATGTTTTCCAAAGAATTCAGACAGTGTGGCAGATAAATCTGTATTTGTCAGACAGGCCACATGGTGCATGTTATTCAATCCTTTTGTCCCAGCTCCCTTGCGCCTGTGATTTGCCATCGCTAAGTCAGGGGATCTCCAGTGTGGTATTCACAGAATGAAGTTTGGACTGAATAGGGTTTTGCATGTTTGGATGCAGGAGCCGCTATAACCTAGGCACTGACAATGTTCCTGTGGCCTGAGTCTCACTAGTAGAAGAAAGCAGCAGTGCAGCAATGTGCTGTGTGCAATTTTGGCAGAAATGCAGCAGGCAATTGGCATGATGCAGCTACAGTACCTCAATCCTTCTGAGACTGGATAGGAGGAGAAAAAACACTAATTTTTATTTGCTTTCACCGAGAAGCGTTAGAGACAAATATAATAGGCGGACCACATTAACGTGAATAACTAACTCCCCATCCCTCTGCCTTTAAAACCACATAGACAACACTGCAGTTTATCTTATTAAAAGCCAGTAACCTGTGTCAACAAACATAGAAACCCTGCCTTATTTTATCCACCTGATCCAACTAGAGGTCCAGGCTTTGCCTGTCACACTAGGCATACCATAAAGGGGTCTTCAGGGTCTAAAAACCATAGAAATGGACCACGGCTCTGGAGCTGTATAGCACACTGAGGCTAACTACACTGTGCCAAGGTGAGCACCTAATGAAAAATTCAGTGCACAAAGCAAATATTATAGGTGGGCCCCACATAGTGAGGTCCTGGTAATAATCCAGAAACTGCTAGTTAACACAGGGCTATAAGCAGTTAGATCTTGACAGAAGTGTCAGATAACTACAAAAGGAATAGTTTAAAAAGAAAAATACTTATCCAAAAGGTCCGTCACCTAAGCACACTAGCAAACAACTGTATTCTTAGGCAATGGGCAGGGTTATATGAGTGTGCACTAGGGGTGACCTAGCGAGTTTTTGTGTCCAATCACCTGAAGGTAGCCTGCATATAACCAATGGTCTTTGAATACAGGTCCTGTCCTGCACTGTAACAATTAAGAGAACAGAATTTTTATTGCCCCTAGAGACATGAGACATAGAAACTCTATACCAAAGCGCGAGTAACTTCTTACTTTTCTTCATAAGCCAGTACAAGTCGTGGATCCAAGATATGTTCTTCTGGTTCCCAAGTACTGTATCTAGAATAAAATATACATAATTAGTTATCTGTATTTTTATAGCAGATCTTTAATTTTATTCTGCAGTAACAAAATGGCAAAACTGATGTGATGTACAGGCAGTGAGCTGTTCTATATAGAGAACTGCTCAATTTTGTGAGAGAAAGTCCTTGTTTGTGTATAAACAGTAGTGGCATAGCATGGGGTGCGAGAACCCGGGGCCATCCTCAACTGCACTGAGCAGCTCACTTCCATACACTCAGCGGGAGCATGCTGCTCGCTGTCCTCAATTTCACCCACTCTGACCTAGAACCACTCAGCTGGACATTCCCACACAGTGAGAGATGAGGGACAGCGGTGAGAGAGAGAGGAGATAACAGAGAGAGAGCAGAGAGAGAGAAGGGAGCAAGTGCCCCTGTAGCTCCACTCATGCTACGCCACTGATGAACAGTGAAGCATGGCACACCCCTGCATCTCTGCAAGAGCAATACAATATGGGCAGACCTGGGGTAGCTGTGTCTTTTCCTGCTGCTCTGCAGCTCTACACAGAGTTCTTTGGTTTGACAAGTTTCAGATTGTGACATCACCGCCCTGATCCTCCACCTCGTCCAATCAGATTGCTTTGCATTGATTGAAAGAATGCTAAGTGTTTCCTGAATGGTGCCTGTGCAGAGCAAGCAATTTTATGTGTTCACAATGCAGCATTAGACCCATAAGCCAGTGGAGTACACTGTAGTAGTGGTGACTACTACAGTGGTTTACAGCTTCCACAGGGATCCACAGATATGGCACATATACACTTACATTGGATCAACCTGTACTATGTAAAAATGGTCATATCTAAACTTAAGCTTTAAAGTGGTTGTAAAACCTTACATATACTCAATGAAGTAACTAGACTCAGATGAAACAAATCCTCCTACATAAGTTGTACTTGTTTATCAGCAGTCATCTCTTATCTCCATCTATTGACAGTGCAGAATTTATACAGCTTGTCTGAGCTTACAGGAATCAGGGGATGGGGATCTGAAGTTTCACTCAGTGAGGAGAGATAACAGCTGATTGGAGGGGTGGGACACCCCCTCCCCCACTTTCACACAAGAACAGAACTGAGGCTGCCACTCACAGACTGTGTGCTTGAGCTCCCTCTCGTGTACCCTGTGGGGTCCAGGTACTGGATAGTTCATCATAGAGTGGCAAGAGGACCTAAACAAACTTGCAGCTTCTCTGGGACTCAGTGCTACATTGATTTTCAGCTATTTGCAAAGAACAGTTGATATTCAAGATATTCTGGGTACTACAGCAAAGCCAACCCTACCATATTTTTCTGACCTATAAGTTACCAACTAGTACATCTGCTGTATCTATGATGAAGGACCAATCAGAAGGGATGGCATTAAAATGTATTACTTCTTATTTTTTATTAAACTTCAAGCTACAGCTCAGTGATAGCACAACTTTGACATATTTAGCTGTATTATTTCAAGAATTATCCATTATTCACATTTCTTAAAAAATTTAATAGATTTTAGATGCCACAAACATTGCCCATTTGCAGCTTTTCCATATGGTCTGCATTGGTAGAAATCTTCATGTAAACACAGTATTTTCTAGTAATGTTTCCTAGAGTGTACCAAGATAGTACAAGAATAAACTTCTTAAACTACTTAATTTGCCACATAATCTATTACAACTAATAGTGTCGTCTTGCTGTACTATGTGACATACCTTAAATTCTTTTGTAATTTTATTGTATTTCAACTTAATGCTAAAATCATTACCAAATGGGTTATACAATACAAAGGAGAGACCTTCGCTACAAATTGTCCATAAAGATGGGGGTCCCCAACCCCTGGGCTGCGCAGCAGTGCCAGTTTGTGGCACCTCTGAAGCCGGGTCGTGAAGGCTGCTCTGTCAGCGGTGCGGCGGGTGTAGAGATGAGATCATCTCTCACTGCCTGCGCCCGCATCACCACTGTTCAGCCCTTACAGCGTGGCCAGGAAGGCCGGTCTTGACAGAGCTGTAGCCATGGACGAGCAGAGAGATGATTACATCATCTCTCAACGCCCTCACTCTGGGATAGGACCAGTAAATGCAGTTTACCTGCTTGAATGCTGCTGGGGAGAGGCTGCCAGAAGCAGTGTAACCTAAGTCTTTCACTGCTGAAAAAAACCCCTTACCAATTGCCTTTACATTTTAATCAAATTAAAGTGATAAGCTACTACTGGTATTTTTGGTGGTAGGCTACAGTGCCATTTTACATCTGGTGGCAGGATAGTGACAAGCTGCATCTGGTGACAGGTTATGGCAGCAAGTGACACGCTGCATCTGGTGGCAGGCGACAGTGACATGTGACATGCTGCATCTGGGTAGCAGGTGATGGTGGCAAGTGACACACTGCATGTCATGGATATGCACTAATGTCTGTCTGCCATCTTACCTTTCCTCCTCATGTGTTCATCTTAGAGGCCAGACCCCTTCACCTGGCTTCCTTTATAATCTCCTCCCAGCCTGACTCCACCCCAGGCCCTATCACAGAACACTATATTAACCTGTGCACTGCAAGCCTGCTTTGCTGATCAACGTGTTTGTTAAGCATTGTGTGTTTGGGTTCCTGCCTGCCGTGTGCTACGTCTGTCTCTCTGTTACGATATTGGTTTGTTCCTAACTATCCCTGTCTGCTTGTGACCCTTGACCTTCGGCTTGTCCTTCGTTTATCCTTGTCTGCTTGTTGCCCTGACCTTGGCCTTTCCCCTCACTATTCTTGTATCCTGTGCTGCTGCTTCCCCTCTTTCCTCCTTACCCTACGAGGCGTGAGCTAGGAGACTCTAGGGGTCGTGACCTGGACCTAGCTGCAGCGTAACATCCTCACCACTAGAGGCTCTGGAGAAGACCTGCTGGGTCTTAGACTCCGCGCCCTGGGGAATCTCGGCTCTAGCTTCCTGTAGGATCTTGGTTGTGCTCCTCTGGTCCCGCTTTCCACAACCACCCAGTATCCTATCCGCAGGAGTCAGCCATAGGGTTCACTACCTTGTGGTGAACACCTGACCCCCTAGGGTGTGCATCTGTCATCTGGCCACAGGTGACCTGACACTGCATCTGGTGGCAGGCGATGGTGGCAAGTGTCACGCTACATCTGATGGCAAGTGATATGCTGCATCTGGGGGCAGGCAAAGGTGGCAAGTGACATGCTGCATCTGGTGGCAGGCGACGGTGGCAAATGACACACTGCATTGGGTGGCAGGCAATAGTGGCAAGTGACACACTACATCTGGTAGCAGGCGACGGTGGCAAGCGACAAGCTGCATCTGGTGGCAGGCAACGGTGGCAAGTGACACGCTGCATCTGGTGGCAGGCAACAGTGGAAAGTGACACGCTGCATCTGGTGGCAGGCAACGGTGGCAAGTGACACGCTGCATCAGGTAGCAAGCATTCGTGGTAGGTGACACTCTCAGGGCTCCCACTAATTATGGTGAGTTGAGCTATTTCATTTTATATTACAATGTAATAATAGAAGCAGTGCACTTCAATCATCCTGACACCATATCAACCATGGTGTGGTGATGATTGAAGCGATGGCACCAGCCATTTCCCCGACAAATCACCCGAAACCGTGGAACCATAGCCTCCCCCCGGTCCTTGAAAAAAATTCTACCATAAAACTGGTCCTCACTGTGTGCAGGGCTGCTGTAAACCTCAGCCCCCACCTCCGAAAATAGCAAATTATATTTTTGTTAAAATGCCACAGAAAGGCTGACTGTACTGCCTTATCAGTGGCCCTGACTGTGTTGCCTTGCCCAAAGCCACTTATAATTGAGTTGTACTCATGGTGGCCCCTAGTGGTCCTGCAGAGTACAGTCCTCCTCATAGGCATAGGTATGTGGAAATGTAGAGAACACAGCAAAGCAATTATACTCTAATGTGTTGATACTTTTGCTATAAATAGAGGAAAAGCAGAAATCCAGGAAACATACTATAACATAAATAATACTATAAGACATGTCAAATGCTTAAATATTTTGTTCTTTCTCCTCTGTTACTACCACTAGACTCAAGAGATCATTATCAGTGCCAAATGTGACTCAGTTCTCTTTTAGTAGGCACCAATTACGATTCTACATGTTATTACTGGCAGTTTATTTCATTAAAAAACACTGTATTTGGCACCAGATGACTTCAGCATCAAGCATAGCTATTGAGTTCCCTAGTTACCACAGACTTAGTTCAGCGCATCACTTATTCAAATAGCAATCTTGAATCTAAAGTTTAGCTCACATCAGAATTCTTAAATGTATTATTTGTTTATGTGTATTAGCTCTGGTTCTCATTGTTTTAACTTGCTGGAGGAGAATGTCTTTCTGGGGACAAAGGCAACATATTCCCAAGGGAGTATACAAGGGATCCAACTGTGCTCCAAATCACCCATAACTAAAAACGTTAGGTAATATTTAATTTTAAAATACAAATGGAAAGTGGTTCCAAAGCCTTAAGGTTTTTCTACCTTAATGCATCTCTTCTGTTGCAGAGGATCTCTCCCTAACCCCCTTATACTTACCTGAGCCCGATCTCAATTCAGCGTTGTGCAAGAGAGCTTTGGCTCTCTCAGCTCTGTCCTTCCTCACTGTCCTGTCAATCAAATCCTGTGATGAGAGGACATGCTCTGGTTTCTCCAAGGTTTGAAAGACTTTGAATGACTTGTAAAAGTAGCAGCCTTTGCCATCAAAAAACAATCACAGCTGTGACAGAATTGCCCTTGAACATCCCAGTTTCTTAGACACATATAGGACTGTTTCCTGGCCAAACTGGTCTTACCGGGGCTCCTCTTACACCACGTTGAAAATAAAAAACAAGAAAAAAAAAGTCCATCAAAGTCAACCCCCCACAAGCATTTCCATTATAACTCTGAATACCACAAAAAAAATTACCATAGCCTGTAGCGTAGAAACTATTTTACCATATAAGCCCAGTAATTCTTACTTTTGCTGCAAGACATAATTTAGCTGCCCATCTCTGATTCCCCTATAAGGGATAATCCAACGCCCTCCCTCCTTATATGGTGCTGGGAATACTATGAGCTCAGTTTTTGACAAACTTAGTTCTGGGAAGCAGTGTGACATCCATGCTGACATGACAGTGAGTAAGTTAGTGATGTGCGAAAAGACAAAATGGGATGAGAGGAGAAGTAGAGTAGATTTGCATGTCATCAGTATAGAGATGGTACTGGACGTTTTGAGAGGATATCAACTGACTGAGGGAGGAGGTATAGATGGATAATAGATGGATAATAGAGGAGGCCCATGGACAGGACCTTGGGGGAACCCCTATGAAAAAAGACTTTTGTAGGTGACAAAGAGTTGTAGGTGACACTGAAGGTGTGCTGATGTAGGTAGGAGGAGAACCATGAAAGAGCAGACTCTTGGAGGCCAAGGAAGTAGAGTTTTTTGAGGCGGAGCGGGTGGTTAACTGTGTCAAAGGTAGCAGAAAGATCTAAGAGAATGAGTACAGAGTAGTGGCCATTAGTTTTAGGCTAAAACCAATGGCCACTACTCTGTACTCATTCTCTTTTAGCAGTTAGTAAATTAGGATATTCTCTAGATAATGTTCAAGAAAATGTATTTGATGGCCAAAGTCCAAAATCCCTATACAAATGGGGGGGGGGGGGGCAGGTAATACAAAAACACAAAAGCGATCCTGTGTATAGTTTCAACTTATTTTAATAAACTTTGAGTTTTTCTTTTTGTTTCTTAATTTACAAAGCCTGGTGACTTCTAGTTTGTGTGCTGTGGATATACACCATTAAATAGCATTTGAGCCAAGTGAAATTATAATTATCACTCTGGTGAATCCTTTCCCGTGGGTATGTCTCTTCTGTCAGATGTAGCTACACTTAGATTTAATATTCTTTTATCCACTACTGAATGAAGATCACCATGAATGCATTTTTAAATACATATAAAGGAGGATAATTAGAACCCAAGTGTGTTTGTGATACATATTTTGTTTTCTTGACCACCTGCAATGGATAACACTCCTAGGAGTGCCCCATTTCTCTTGTTTTGTTTTTTTCATCTGATGGTCTAAGGAACTTTTCCCAAGAGTGCTGTATTATTGCTATGAACTTCTTATTGGTCTCTTTAACGTGCATCAGAATCACCTCTGTGACTTTCTGTATAGTATGCTATTTCCAAGCTGTTTACTGCATGAAGTATGGAATAACTTGGAAGCTATCTTGTTTCTTCTTTTCCATTGATACAGAATGAGCAGTGAAGGAGCCTCAGGGACAGGCAATGGAGACAGTTTAGCAGTGGTGTCATAATAACAGCTACTGCACCAGCCCTACGGACCTTCCACCTTTAGCATCAGGAGCTCTGCATATAACTGTCGCCAATTTAGGGATTTAAAATATTTGTTCTTTTATTGTGCTTTAAGGGAAATCTTACCTTATCTATCTGTACACTTTGAATTATTTGTATGAGGTTAATTGCTGTAATTATAGCATCCAGTTTAATGAGTTCCTTTTTTATTTCAAAGAACTTTATTTATATTTTTTCCAACTGTTGTCGGACAGCTTAGCCTACATGTAAAGTGACAGTTATAAAGACTGGCACAATCTTAAATACTGTTATGGGTGCTTCAAACAGCCTCCTTTTTTATGCTGGTTTAAGACCATTATTCCTAAAGAATAACAAATAACAGTACTGTCACATAGTCACATTGGTGTTTATTTACTAAAACTGCAAAATCTGGTGCAGCTGTGCATGATAGCCAATGAGCTTCTAATTTCCTCTTCTCGGGTCCCCCGCCAGCACTCCTGGCTCCTCCTCTATGTCTAGTGCCCCCACGAGAAGCCACTTCTGCATGCTCACTCCCAAGCCTTGCCGCTGTATCCATTGACTCTGCCTTGCCCCCCGCTCCCTCTTCCCTGACTTTGATGCACAGCAGTGCCAATGGCTCCCGATGCCTCAGCAAAGCCAGTGAGACCCAGAAGTGAAGGGAGAGAAAAGGCTATAAAGACCATAATGTATCCCTCCACTTTAAGTTATTTCACAAGCAAGACCCTTCAGGTCTGGTGTTTTGGGGAGTAGACCACATTAAGCCATCCTGGAGAGGTTCCAATATAGTGCGGGAGTTATCGCAAAGAGAAACCCAGTGGATCTTTTTAGCCGATACGCTCTCCCCCAAGGGGTTAAATATAGAATTAGACATAAATTGTTTCATTAGTGATCTTTAAATCACCCCAGCTCAGTTATAACAATTTCGGTGTCTTATGGAAACAGTTTTTCCATTTAGATACACATCAGAGATTATCCAGCGTGCTGGTGTAGACTTTATTCATTACTTTATGTAATCTGTTCTAATGTCTTTTTATCCTGGGTCCCTCCATGGTACAAAGGTGCTGTATGTGATTGACAGCTTGAATTCATTCCACAGACACCCTCGCAGTAAGCATGAGGATTATGCACACGGAATGCACCCAGAGATGTGTGCATATTAATTATTGACTGTGTATGTTTACTGTTTGATAGGATGAGCTGTGAGGCATATAACATGGAATTTATAATCCGGCCCCTAAGGTTGCTACCCCCCGTTCCCTTTCCTTTAGTATTATGAGTTATTTGCCAGCAATTTGGACAGTTGTCCTTATTTGCATATGGTAATTATCATATATTATCTATTTTCCCTTTTCCTTTTTTACGGTGCTAGTGGTTGTTTTGGAATTTGATAGATTGCTAATTAGCATATTTCGACCATCAGGTCTGCTGACCATTGAAAATAAGACACATTTAAAAAAAATTGCTGTTCTTAAATATATATATATATATATATATATATAATGTATTTTGAATTTTTATGAATATTTATGAGGTGATATATGGAAATTTTAAGATTGTAATGATCATAACTTGATGTTAGCTAACGCCAGTTTATTTTAACATTGATATATTCTATATGTCCTCTTTTGCTGTTCCTTGCCGTGTGCACCATGAGTTGTTTCAACTCAAGGCAGGCAGCACTCAATGAGTTAAACTGCCTTAATTGACCGCATAATAAATCTGGACATGCCGCGCCGTAAGATCACGCCCTTTGACAAAGTCGTATTGACGAAACGCGTCAGACCGTGATTTTACGGCAACCGGAAGTGACGATTGACGCCGTGCGTTCCAAGCTGCTGGGTTGAGAAACCGGAAGTATCACCTGACGAACTGAAGAGCGGTGAGTTAAGGTAGATACAACACGGGACAAACCATCTTCTCCCCAGCTACTCACTGATTTTGGCTTGTGAAACATCAAGTTATCAGATTAGCAAGAACCTAGGCTGCTGTTGGCTAAAGACGTTTTTAAATTGTTTTTTTTATGGAAATAAGCTGAGTAAAGAGATATATATTGATTTTTTTTTTTTTTAAATAAGATTTTTTTTTAAACTGGACTATACTATGTGGAGTTTTCTCTCTCTCCTCATAACACCATCTTTGGAGAAAGCTTGAATATCTCTATGAAAAAGACACACGCAGGAGACATCTCTCGTTTGGATTTACTTTTGGATTTCGTATGAGCCTGTTACCTTCTGATTTCTGGTGAGTGCAATCCCTATGGGGAGTTTTGAAACACCTGTTTGAAGTGATCTGGAGGAAGGTGCACATTCCGTAGACGTTATTGTGATAATTTTTACATGTGATAATTCGAACTTTGCCCTGAGGATTTATCGCATACACCTGGTGTACCTTTAAACACCGTTGTCTTTGGGACAATAGTGAACCGTATCAATTTAAATATTGATAGGAGCGCCACATATGATAATTTGAATAATACCACAGGGTGTCATTTTCTATTTTGTCATTTTTTTTAAATATAAGTTTATTTGTGAATGTGGCTGCTGATGTAGAATATGTTGTAAAGAGTGAGGTTTATCAGCATCTCTACTGTGATAGGATCTAGACTCTTGTTTTACCAAAATTGAACACCATAGCGCTGGGATAAAAGAAAAATAGGTACCAGTTACAGCAGTTTTTTAATTTTTTTTTTTTTGTTTATAGTAAGGATAACTTGCCACAAATTTGTAGCAGTGTTGAATTGTAAGTCTGTTAACTTGCTGCACATTTTCACTGGCAAGTTACCGTATTTTCCGCACTATAAGGCGCACCTAAAAGCCTAAAATGTTCTCAAAAATCGGCCATGCGCCTTATAGTCCGGTGCGCCTTATGTGTGCACTGAGTTCCAAAATCTGTAAAAATTTTGTTGTGCGACTTTGGTAAGCACTCCGCTTGGTTAACTGTAGGACCATTTCCCACTGACACAGGGACGTAATACATACACTACGTACGCTGGCAGCGATAAACCAGTCAGAGAACATTACATAATATGTACAGCACGTTAGCAAGGTATCTGCTTTAACTGTTGTCCGAGCTTTTGCAAAAGCCGGCATCATTGCTTAACAGCCACCTGGCAACGAGACTGAAAAATAATGTGAGTGTATTGTTAAATAGTAGAATAAAGTTCAACTAAACTCACTGTTTTGCTTCCGTTAAATTTCTTTTTGTAGACCGTATGTTTTAGCATGCCCCTTATAGTCCAGTGCGCCTTATGTATGGGTTAAGTACAGAAATAGACCCGTAATTGAGACTGCGCCTTATAATCCGGTGCGCCTTATAGTGCGGAAAATACTGTACACTTGCATAGTACTTGAAGCACAAGTTCCAGTTTTCCAATTTGTAGCAAATTTGCATGGCAAGTCTCTAGCAAGAGGAAATCTGAAGTGGTGATTCCACAGCAAAAGCTCTGCATGTCAACAGCATAAAAATTTAGCCAGAGTGACCCCTGTGGTGGGATGACTATTGCACATCATAACTGAACCAGAATTGCAGAAGACTTGCAAAATGTTTGCAAAGAAAGTTGCTCTGGAGTCATACAATGTGGGCTTGCTGCACTTGTGCAATAAACTTGTGAAGCTTGGCAAGTCTAGCAAGTCATTTTCAAACTTTCAGCACAATTGCTTGCCATCTGCGAAGGCCTGACATGCAAATTTAAAGCATCAAGCAGGGAGGAGGAAGAGTCTGAAACTCCCATTTGTAGCCCCCTAAAAATGACACTCTTGACTAAAACATCTGAGATTTCTTAGAATGAGAAGGACAAAAAAGCCAGCAGACACCTTTGACAAGTGGGGGTGCCCCATAACTAACTGAGAAGAGGGCTTAGAGCCAGACTTATAGAGATCACAGGTGTCAATAAAAGTAGCAAAAGTATCCGTAAGCTTGGATGAAATCAATGCTACTAAAACACTGTGAAGAAGTGACTACCTCCCCTGCACCACTACTGGAGCTGTGAGCTGAGTCTGAGCTAGCAAGGAGGTCATCTGACCTCCTGCCTCTGTGGTTGTGATCTGCCTTTTGTGGTGCAATTTTCCCCAAAGGATAATAATGACCTTTGCTGCTGTGGAGAGGAAAGGGTGAATCCTCCTGGACAAGACACTGTAGGCCGATAAACCCTGGAAAGCATCCAGAGATCATTGTACTGTACTGTGGGAGCCAGATATTCAGGTGGAAGAAAATTGTGCACGCATGCACAGTAAAGCTACTGATAAGGAGAAAAGTAACAACAAAAGCTTGGCAAAAAAGGCACCAATTTTCAATCACCAGCACACTTGCTCCATGGCTGCAACACACCATTATACAGTGTCGGGGCCTGGGCTCCTCCACAGCCAAGGGCATAGGAGCACCAGCACCCTTGGACAAATTTTAAGGATGCATTCACCATAACAGAGATCTTCACTCTTCCTGCGGGGTTTAGGGAACCAAACCCCACTCTCTGCAGGATTTAAGGGACCAGTCCAGACCCCATTCTGGTTTCACCCTCCACTTTGGCTATACGCCTAAGGGATTTTTCAGGAACAGGCAGACCACAGGCCTGGACCTGTATAGCACCTTGTAGCTAACTCAAACACAATTTACCACGTGTCAAGGAGAGCACCTAAACAGGATCCAGTGTCCAAATGGGCATTACAGGTTAGCCCCTCATCTTCTCTAGGCAGGGTCTGGGTAGTTTTATATAGGCTCAGATGAAGAGTCAATTCATCTGAAAGCTGCAGAAGGAAGCAAACCAGAAGGGGCTACAGTGCAGCTGGGAATCAGATAAAAATTCCACAGAAAAGAGGTAAGCTTCATTTAGGACAGAGAAGATGTCCATCATCTAAGGAAGCCTAAGCAAAAATACTGAGGCTAGCTCTGAGTGAAAGGTGTTATTATAGGGATGTCGCTGCAGCTTTCTTTTTTGCCAGTGTCCAGTCACCTGAAGGTAGCTGCATATAACCCATGTTTAAAGACTAAAGATCAAATTTCCTGTACTTTATGGCTAGGAAAAATATTTTTCAATCATTAAATAAAATGCTGCTGCTTTTTTTATTGATTAATTCAGCTAAATTGACTTTGTGTGATTTCCAAAATATAACCTAGGCTAAAATTGCTATAATTTTTTTAATACAAAACATCGGGTTCTGTAAATTAAAGTCAAGTAAGGGCCTGTGTCAATGGGTTTTGGGCTTGTGTCGATAGCATCAGTTTAGACTCCTTTCACACTGAAGATCGCCCCGTGCTAGCGGTAAAGCAACGCTCGTTTTAGCGGCAATTTACCAGCGCTGTGCGGGCGGGATCTGGGTGCTTTTAACCCCAAAGAAGGGGTAACAAGGGGTTAAAAGCGCCGTTGCCGAAGCACTTTGCGGGCGCTTTGGCAGCGCTGCCCAATGATTTCTATGGCAGGGGCGGTTTAGGAGCGGTGAATACACTGCTCCCGCACCGCCCCAAAGACGCTGCTTGCAGGACTTTTTCTAACATCCTGCAATCGCACCGCCCCAGTGTGAAAGCACTCGGGCTTTCACATTGGGGTTGCATGGGAGCCATTTTTCAGGCGCTTTACAGGCGCTATTTTTAGCTTTAAAACGCCGGAAAAACACCTTCAGTGTGAAAGGGGTCTTAAGACACTTCTGGGATCATTCAGAATTAATTGACAGATGCATTAGACCTGCAGTTGACTTCCTTCAATGCCCCTGTAGACGTCCTGTAGGAACGAAACGCGTCGGATTATGCATTTTGCTTCCCACATTGCCTTTTAATGTACGAACTGTGATCACCTTTTAACTTTGTATGTTGTTTTTTTTGATTAAAAACCCATTGTTTTGACCTATACCAGTGGAGCACTATATTTTTTCTTCTCTTTGCATGATTCGGCGAGGAAAAGTTTTTTCAGTTTCTCCATTCGGTCTCTCTGCAATACCCTTGTCGGGGTATTTTTATATTCAAGCTCGATTGTATCCCATTGTCTGGTTGAGTACCAGGATCCAGAAAGCCAATCTTTTGGGGAGACCTCCAGCCTTGAGGATATCGAAGATTTGAGAAGTTTTCGATCCATCTGGTTCCATCCAGGATTGAGGTCATCTGATTGCCCAGCTGGTGCATTTCATCATCTATCAGCGATTCGGTGACGTTCCTGTGGACAGCCGCTGGGGATACTCTTAAGCTCGATTGATCCGCTGTCGTATGACATTCGGGTCCAACATTTCCGGTAAGCACACATTTATGTCATCATTCACGTGAAGATCCGTGCAAGAATTACTCCATCCACTCCATGCCATTTATTCACCTTTTTGGACACTTATCACATTGTTTAGTGTTGTGGACACTTTATATATTGGGTTGGATATTCAACCTGCCCCTTCTTTCTTTTTTTTTGTGTTTCTTTTTATGGTCACATTTGAGTTACAGTCCAGTTTTTACTGGTCTATATGTAGCGCTGCACTATTACTTTCCATTTTGTTTGAATTTGTCACATTCCAGTACAGCTGCTTCACCTCCCTCTTTAGGGTTGTTAATATTTATGTGTTTTTGGGTAGCGCATTTATTCCCTTTTTACTATTGACTTCCTTCTAGCCTGTATTTGACCTGCCTAAGCAAGTCTCGCATTTCCACTGACATCCGTTCATCCTCAGATGCATTGCCAAATCCCCAGAATCTGCTGAAGTCTTCCCTCCAGTCAATCAATGCAGTGCTCACATGGTAACATACTATTTTTGTTTTCTCCATGGAAATGGGGAAAATCAAGACCTGCAAGAGCTGAAGAATAATGGTGTACAATAATAAGCAGTTTCAATGGTCAAAAGCACCCATTACCCTTGCTCAATTTCAGTATAAATGCTTGAACAGCCTGTATTGCCTAAGGAGAATAGACTTGTATCGTCATCCTAAACAGAAATAGACCATAATATGCAGGTATATGTTCTACGATAAAAGATAAAATGTGAACACCTTTCTTCCAGAACATCTTAATATGCAGCAACCCTTACACCACAACGTGAACTGATGAAAACACAAACTGAATGTCAGGTTTATCTCTACCAGCTATTAAGGATTTATTCTCTGTATTGCACAATGTCTGTGCTTGAGGTATTACATAAGGTCTGCAATAATTAGCATCTTTGTGTAAAATAAACTGTAGCCTGCAGTCACACATGGCACGCTGGACCCAAGACAAACAAAGGGTTACGCTGTGCACACCTTTCCTTTGCTGTTCTTGCGCACACTGCAGCACAGGCTGAAGTAAACAAGTGAACATATGACTCATGCGTCACTCTCTCGGCTCCCCCTCCTCTGAGTTCTCACTCCCCCAGTCAGATTAGAGGTGATAAACAAGACATATTCAATAGGCAGTCCTTATCTAGGAGCAGGCAGTGCCATGCCAAGAGAACACACAGCTCTCTGCTGGCTCTTTGCATATAAAGCATACTGTAACCTCCCTGAAAAGCACCTTAATCAAGCAACCCGTTCATTCTGGTTCCTAGATTCAAACATCCGTTCTATTTCACACTGAAAAAAACATATTTTAGCTTTTAATCAAAGTACCAATTTATGTTTAAGCTACATTTTTGGGAGGTACTATTTTTGGGGGAAATAGGAGGGGTGTTGCCTACAGCAACCAATCAGCTGCCATCCGCTTGCATTTTGTAGTGCAGACATAAAGATAAGATAATCTGATTGGTTTTTATGGGCAACACCTCCAATTTACTTTTTTCCTTCTTTATAAAACACTCATCTGCAACATCAAGGTTTGCTTTTCTGAATGAGCAGCCAATGTATATCTTCCCATGAATGGAGACAAACCATGGAGACAGATCAGCCAAAAATAATTCTTCTGCAGAATACAGTACCCAACCTGCTGTCACCCCTAATAACACATTTTTCTTTGCCATAAAGTAATTGTTAAAGTTAACAAAGCAATGTTAATACTACAATTTTCCCCATTCACCAGTAAATCATATTTTTGAAAAGCTCCTAAAAAACAGAGGCATGTTTTCCAGGTACTACTTCTGTATTACCTGTGGACTGAAGGACCAGGTTGCTAAAACCCGTGGGGGAAGTCAGAGGATCATAAGAAAAAAAAAGTATGGTAACTTAGTATTTTAATTTTCAGGTATTCTTGATATCAGAATCCATGCATACATTACAATGCTGTATGTCCAATATACTCTTGTATGAGCATTTTCTTTCCCCATGTACTATGCTGCTTGCTAGGTTTTATATAGGTTTGTGGTATATGCATATTTATTAATTGAGATGCTATTTGAATGAAAAGGTTAGTCTTTGTGGTTATACAATGAAAATGTGCATTTTTGCAGAAATAAAACACACTGGAAATAGAATTGATAATACTAGTTGATAAATACTTAGCTGGATGCACAAAGCAATCCAATTTGAGATATGAATACCATTGAGGACGATAAAAACCCACATTTTTATGGTCTGCCAAGCCACTTCCCTTTAACGGCACACATGATCCAAAGGCGGGAGGATTCAAAAGATGCTTCTGGTTGGAACCAAGCATGTGCTCTTCGGTAATCACGTGCTATGTTGCTTTACACAACATTTGTTTATCTCACGCTGAACTACAGCTTGTAAGAATAAATTAAAGATTAAACTTTAGAGTTAGAACTGTTGTGTTGTGTTAAATAAGCAGGGACTGAGAACGTCTGCCAATGACCAATGATGCAACTTTAAATCACACAGGTAAGGAATATAAAATATACAATACACACAGACAAAACACACACATATCTATATAGATACATATAATTTATATGTATAAGTAATTGAAGCTTACTTGGGGGGCCAGCCCTTCCACTTCACAAGATATTCCACTTTTCCCTGGAAAGAAAGTGACAGAGACGATACTCATCACAAAGGACAAATTACAATGTCTTTACTAGGCTACACTGTATTAAAAAGCAAGGACCTTATTTAATACGGGCCAACAGTAATATATCAGCCCTCGAAAAACGAGTTCCTTTATAGATGGTATATGTCAGCATTGATCACTTTTAATTTAAAACACCCAATAACTATAGGTGATAGATGATATAAAGTATTTTCTAGATCTGTTACAAAGGAGTCATCTCAACCAGGTAAGCTGAACAATAATGAGATCTATAGAACACTGTCATCATTTTGATAATGCAGAGTACTTATTTCAGAGCTTTACGACTTTAACTGACACATAACATTCAATTACAAAAGATCTCACTTCCGCTCTCACCCTATTCAATATTGGGGCACTTTGGATAACAAATCATTACCAGACCACATCTCGCTCTATACTACAGCATAATACACATTTGTACTGTGAGTCATCTGTGTGAGTCACAACTTGCTTTAGTCACCTATAGAAAGATTAGCTCAACAAGTGAGTCACCTGTAGCGTAAAAGTGCCATCTCTATTGGAGTCAATCAGTTCCCATTCTTTATGCATTAGAAAAAGAATAGTAGAAAAAAAAATGATGGTGTTTATATGACTGTATTCAGAACAAACTCATTTCTGTAATGGTCCCTGAGAAACCACTGGAAAGGGCAATGATTCAGACACTGCTTGCAATAACTGCATTAAAATCATTTTCAAGGTTAATGGATTTCAGACTGACAGCCAAGTTATTTTTTTTTTAAACATAATTTAAACATAGATCACATCATAACAAATGGATTACACGTAAGGTGGCAAGCTATGTCGTTGGTAGAAGATGTAATATTCATTAGTAAATATGCTAATGTACAAGTAAAACTTAGGGGCATGCTTAGATATCAGTGAATCTAACATTTTCTGTAGGTACGTGTTTTAAAGAACCGTGACTGATTCACCACCAACGAATAATTGGTGAAAGTCACATTCACTGTTTTATAAATATGCCCCTTAAAGTGGACATTGTCTCCCCCAAAAAAGCAGTTGTCATCTGAATCAGATCAACCCACCATCATGATCATATAGGTTGTAGCAGTCTAGTAAATGGCTTGTGCACATGACCACCTGTGGAACTATTCTTGGTTACCCAGTAATAGTCAGAATTTTACTCTGTAATATTATTCTACAAAACTACAACACAACAAACAACTCATCTACAAGGCGGAATAGCAGAGAAAAGCCATTCAGTTTACAGATCTCTGCTGCAGTATTTAATATTTTGCAAGTCTGATTGTAAATACCATATGGCCAGTCAGATTTCTGCCACCAATATTGTGCATACAAAGTGACAACTATTTTCTCACCGCCAGGTGTAAATACTGATGAGTAAATCTAATATGCCATGACACTCTGTGAAAGTTATGGCAGTTGGGGAGGAGGCACTGAATGTCAACACTGGAGGAAAATTAGGATTTAGCTCTTACCTTTCGTATTCTCTTCTTTCGAATGCTCTCTACTGCAAACACTTGCTCCCCAATTGCGGAGAGCTCCATGCCAGGCTGTGGGTTGTCTCCCTGTGCCCAGGGCTATCCAGTCCTCTTGTAGACTCTTGTAGACTGAGCCCCTACTCGGTGCAGATGGGGGTTTCTATATTAGAGCCCCTACTCGGTGCAGATGGGGGTTTCTATATTAGAGCCCCTACTCGGTGCAGATGGGGGTTTCTATATTAGAGCCCCTACTCGGTGCAGATGGGGGTTTCTATATTAGAGCCCCTACTCGGTGCAGATGGGGGTTTCTATATTAGAGCCCCTACTCAGTGCAGATGGAGTTTCCCCTATGTTGGAGCCCCTACTCAGTGCAGATGGGGCTTTCTTCTATAATATAGCCCCTACTCAGTGCAGATGGGGCATTTCCTTGTGTTAGAGCCCCTACTAAATGCAGATGGGGCTTTTTCTCTATGTTGGAGCCCCTACTCAGTGCAGATGAGGCTTTTCCCTGGGTTAGAGTCCCTTACTCAATGCAGATGGTTCTCTATGTTAGAGCCTGTACCCAATGCAGATGGGTCTATCTCCTATGTTAGAGAAGCACAGTGACACACCCCCTCTGCAATGCCTGGCTGCTCTACTACTACTATTACTATTCTGCCTCTGCACAGACACTTCTCATTGGCATCTAATGTCCTGTGTGCCCTGATAGTGCCTGTCCCTGGGTATGGGTGTCTGTCACCCAGCTGCCCTGGTAGTAGTGTGTGCATGGGATCTCCACACCTCTCACCCCCTGGCACCTCTGCACAGGTTGTGAAGACTTGCTGCACCTATCCCGAGTGTTTACAACCCTGTGCAGGTGACACTTCTTCCTATGGCACTGCACCCCTCCTCCCCAAACTGGATGGCTGCCTCTTCTTGCAGCTCTGCCACCGTGCCAAAGGCTTCTGCAAATCCCTTCATCTATGTATGACCCCCTCCTCTTCCTTCTCCTCCTCCTGCAGGTGTTATGTCCTGAAGTCCAGTAGCTGCACTCAGCTCCAATGGAGAAGATGGCTGGACGGCAGATGACTGAACGCGCTTCCCTGTCGCCTTTCCATTACAACCTGCGCAACATTTTCAGGGAGCGCGCAGCATCATCTCGGGAACGGCACTTACTAGTAGATTCTAATGGGAGAAGTAGCCTTGGTGACGTCACCTGGTCATGTGGCCCGAGCCAGGGGGCGGGGCTGAATAAATGCGAGATGCAGAATACGGGAGAGTGAGGAGTGATGATCGTAGCGTGTGTATAGTGCGGGATGGATGAGGGTGACATGCATGCCCCCAGGACTCCAACCCTTGTAGAACTACAAATACAAGCGTGCACATAGTTCATCCTTTCCACTGTTCACCCTACATTATAGATTGTTCATAGAAGGGCTTCAAATACTACACTGAACCCCTCATTGTCTATATTGCAACCTGGAAAATATGTAAAGAAATGACACACTGTAGATTAAAAAGCAGAAATTGTCATAAAAGAAAAGGGGGTTGTGTGCAAGCACAAGGAGAAATGCAAACTCCATGCAGATAGTGTAAGTTATTAAAGTGTTACTAAACCCAGTAATATTAAAATAGTTCATCTGCCCCCCACAGAGCTCATAAATCTTCTTTTTATATTAAAATATTGCCACTATGGGGGCGTGGCTTGGACGGGGCGCGAGATGGCCGCATGATCTGAGAGCTCCGGCACTCTGAGGATCTTTTAAGCTACTTTTGGGGGATTTACATGCTCTGTTAGGAATGGGCAGAACACACAGGAGCACCTCGACCCCCCGCTCACTCAAGGACTCCGGCACGCAATTCAGCGGCAACATACCGGAGATGTTCCGGACCCGGGCCGCAACACACCTCGCGGAATCACTGGCTTCACAGGCCTCACAGGCCTCATCCCCGAGCTCGCCTAGAAACTCCTCCGAGCCGCGCATGGATATTAATAGAGCCGCGAACCCGAGCCTCCTGGACTTGCAGAGAGACCTGCAGCTATTCTCCCTGGACATTAAACACACCCTGACGGCAGCCATATCGGACCTTAAGACGGAATTACAGGGGATGAATAACCGCCTGACTGAAGTGGAAGGAACCACACAGCTCCAAGCTGCAGCGATCAGGCAAGTGCAAAAGACATACGATATGCATCTACCATACATGTTTGAATTGCACAGACAAGTGGAGGACTTAGACAATAGGGGGCGCAGGCACAACATAAGGATTAGGGGGGTTCCCGAGAGCATTGAACAGGCCTCCCTATCACAGACTATATGCGCCATCTTTAATGACCTACTCGATAGGCCCGCGGATTCCCCCATAGAGATGGAGAGACTGCACCGTGCCCTCAGACCCCCTCCTAGAGATGCTGAACCCCCCAGGGATGTAGTTTGCTGCATTGTAAACTTCCCCCTGAAAGAGGAGATTCTCAGGAAAGCGAGGGAAAGGGGACGCATCTCTCACAATGGCGCCGACATTAAGCTTTTTCAGGACCTGTCCCAGATAACATTACAGAATAGGCGCACCTTGCGACCCCTGCTGGACACATTGCGCTCCCGCAACATCCAATACAGGTGGAAATTCCCATTTTGCTTGTCAGCAACTGCCAGGGGACGCACGGCACTGCTAAGGACACCGGAAGACCTCCCTACCTTCTGCGAGCAACTGGAGCTACCACCTGTAGACATACCGGATTGGCATTCATTCTACTTCCCCACGGAACCCTGGAAGCCAGTTTCACACATATCATCACCCAAAGCGCAACGTCAAAAATCCAGACGCCGCAGGCTGGACCCCACTTCGCCAGGAGAACGTCTCTCTCGTCGAGATCTCTCCTCACACCCTCCTGGGAATGCTGGCACCCCATGCAGGGGAGACAGAGACTTGTGACTGGCCTGATATGTGATGGTTGACCCGTGGGTCAGTAAGTTGAGTTCTGCCTTTTCTTTTCACTCGTTTGTAACTTTTGTCCATTTGTTTGTTTGTTTTTTTATACCCCCGCACCACAACGAATACCCGGGGACTTTAGCCGCAGCGTGATGACTCCTTCCTCCCACCCCTTCACCAGGATTGAGGACCTCTCCCACAGCCTACTCTCATCCAGGTACTGTTTTCATTACACCTTAGGCTTACATCCGGCTGGATTTGCACCTAAGGAACTATGAGTACTGATGCCGTGTTCCATGATGAGCCCTATTTCACCCCTTTGGCTTTTTTTTTTTTTTTTTTTTGACACATACCTCCACTAGGTGTTAAGTGTCGGCCCAGAGACTATGTGCTACAGCCAAAGGATGGGACACAAGCTTTAAGTAATCCCATGTTTTGACTCCTCCCCCTCCCCGCCCTCTTCCAGGGGTTTTACACCCCCCCCCCCCCTTTTTTTTTTTTTTTTTTTTGTTTAGTTTAAGGGTCTGCTGATGCTGGTTATATGTTACTATGTCTAAATAGTCTAGCTGAATATCTCTTCAGGCCTCACGATATGCGAGGAACCTTTGGTCTATAAGTTGTGTGCCCACTCCTAGCAGCGACGTATAGACAGATATCCACACCAGCTTAGTAGAGTTATGTAGAAGATAGGCGGCTAACCCACTTAGCTTAATATCCTTCCTAATGCTCACTTAAATTAGTAGCCTTAGTAGCCTCTATAGTTGTAAGGACGGGATGGAAAGAGAATAAGAACACAGAACCGGACGGGTAAAATATCTGGGCGTACACATGCGTAGGTAGGCCCCTACCATACCAATCCACAACCGCACCACCTGATCGATGTCTGTGACATCTCGGAAATGGTTCTTACTTTTAGGCTTCCGATGTAAACCAGATCTCACGTATGACACACCCCTACCAACTAAACCTGACATGCTCTCGAATCCACACGTCTACCCAACTGCAAAACCCATAGGCTATTTAATGGAAGCAACCTGATAAGACCCCTCCTACTCTTAGGGATATACAGCGTCGGTTGTAACACAGCTCTAACCCGCAAACATCTATGCACATTACCCTGGTTGAAGAGGTGAGGTAGGGAGGAGGTAACTGCAATGAACCACCTGAGAACCTGGTATGCGTTAATACCACCTAGGTTTAGTTAGTGTTCTTTACGCGCAGCCCCCCTGTGGTGAGTTATAAGTCAATTATACCCTGTTCTGAATGTTCAGTTATATGATAAGTTTTATAACAATAGGGGATGTTGACTGTCAGTTTTACCTTGCCGTGCTTTGCTCAAATGTATTGCTGGATTGCCGTACCTTAATTCTCTCCACCGAGGATATCTTGCATATTCTGATCTCAGAGCCCACACTCTGCAAGTAATAGACTCTCCCCCACTTCGTATCCTTAAGCACTCATGGTCCTCTCTAGTGCCCACCTCTTTACCCCTTCCCGGTTTACTGCCCACACACAGCGGTCCAGTAGGACTATAGCTGGAACCCCGGACTTTTTTCTTTAGGTGACTAGGAATACCTAGTTCTACCTCCGGAGACCCTCTACATAGGACTGGTAGATTCCTCACTACGGTCCGATACCATCTACCACCTTCCCCTCATTCCTTCTTCCTCCTGGGATCCTACTACCCGAAGTTCTGCACCCCAAGCTCTAACCTATACCTCTCTCCTATTTCTGTTCTCTTTTCTCTCCTTTTCTTCTAATCACCCCCCTCTCCCCCCCTTTTTTTTTTTTTTTTTTTCTCTCTCTCTTTTCTAAGCGTTTTTGGAGAACGCCCCTCCTCGCTCTCGTTCCCCCATTCGTGGGTCGTTGTATCTACATAGTAAGCCTTGTTAACCGAACGGCTGGAGGCAACCTAACCCACTGACCCACAAAATGCTACCTGATCAACTGTCCAAACACAGGCACTTATCCCTTAAATGTGTGTCGCTAAATGTTAAAGGTCTAAACCTCCCAGAAAAAAGATCTCAAGTTCTCTCTGCCCTGTCTACACACAAAGCACACTTTCTACTACTTCAGGAAACACATTTTCGGTCTGATGCCATTCCTAAATTAGCAAATCATCTCTACAGACAAGCACTGCATTCCACAAGCCCAGACTCCAAAACTAAGGGAGTCTCCATTCTTATTTCTAAACACGCAGATTTTCAATTAGCAGACTCTTTGGTTGACCCCGAGGGCAGATACATCTTCCTTAAGGGTACATATGCCTCCAAACCAATAACCCTGGCAAACATTTACAGCCCCAATGAACACCAAGTTGCATTCTTTAGAAAAGTAGGTGACCTTCTTACTACCTTTCAGGAAGGCATGCTAATCCTGGGTGGGGATTTTAACGTACCTCTGAACCCCGCACTGGACACCTCATCAGGTATTTCTGCACTATCCTACCGAGCACTCCGCCAGATTAAACTGCAACTCCAACACCTGACTCTCCATGATACATGGCGCACCCTTTTTCCGAACGACAAAGACTATACCTTTTTTTCTCCCCCACACCAAAAATATTCTAGGATCGATTACTTCTTTCTCTCCCAGACAGACTTATCTTCTCTTACTCAGGCCACCATAGAACCAATGTTCTTATCCGACCACCACCCAATCTCCATGACACTCACATTTCCTGAACGGACCAAGACTTCCAAATCTTGGCGCCTGAATTCCGCCCTACTAAAAGACCCAGAAATCATCAACCAGATGAGTTCCCATATCCAGCTTTATTTCCAAGAAAATTCCACCCCAGACATTTCCCCAGTCACACTTTGGGAGGCACATAAGTGTGTGGTGAGGGGGAAACTTATCTCTTTAGCAACTAAAGCCAAAAAGAGACACCAAGAGCAACTTAGATCACTCATCAACACAATTCACAGACTTGAAAACGCCCACAAACAATCGACTTCGCAATCCACGCTGCAAGACCTACTAAACGCTAGATCGGTACTTCTAGATGAACTAGGAAAACGCACAAGGAGGCGCTATGTCCTCCAACAAAAGGTGTTCTATGAACACGGCAACAAGAGTGGTAGATTGCTGGCGCGCACTATACAAGCAGCTAGGCTCACATCCAGAATTCATGAAGTACGAGACACCCAAGGCACACTCCTCTCTAGAAATGAGGAGATAGCCAATCACTTCGAACACTTCTACTCTAAACTGTACAACTTGCCCCAGCACGGCGTTGAAGGGACTAGGGCAGCCCAACGTACTTCCCAATTAAAGGACTTTTTAGCCCAATACTGCCCCGAACCTATCTCCCCACAGCAGGCGGAGGCCATGGAAACCCCATTTTCTAAGGAGGAACTCCATGTAGCCATAAAACAAATGAAAGTAGGAAAGAGCCCTGGCCCTGATGGTCTCCCACTAATATATTACAAATCCTTTCAGGATATACTGACTCCCGAGATACTTAAAATGTGTAACTCTCTAGCGGATCCTCATACATCAACAGGCAGACTATTAGAAGCCCACATAACAGTTATCCCAAAAGATGGAAATGACCCCACACTAGCCTCAAATTACAGACCTATTTCCCTACTCAATGTAGATATCAAATTATACGCAAAAATCCTAGCCAACAGACTATTACCTCTTATCCCTGACCTCATAACAGCCGACCAGGTGGGTTTCATCCCGGGTAGGGAGGCCAGGGACAACACCATACGCGCCATAAACATACAACATTGGTTACACTCCTCGGGTTCCAGAGGCTTTCTTCTATCCCTAGATGCTGAGAAGGCGTTTGATAGGGTGGCTTGGGACTACATGCAGGAGGTCCTGAAGGGAATAGGCCTCCTACCCCGCATGTTCTCGCACATTAACGCACTTTATTCTAATCCCTCGGCGAGGGTGAGGACCAATGGCCTCCTCTCAAACGCCTTCTCTATCAGCAACGGCACGCGACAGGGGTGTCCTTTATCCCCCTTAATCTTTGTTCTGACACTAGAACCCCTCTTAAACAGGCTACGCAGCAATGCAGACATCAAGGGCATCAACATAGCACGCAGAGAATTCAAAGTAGCTGCCTTTGCAGATGATATCTTACTCTCCTTACAATCTCCCCGAACCTCCCTGCCCAACTTACTGAAGGACGTACAACACTTTGGCGAGATTTCAAATCTCAAAATTAACTACTCAAAGTCTCATGCGTTAAATATTTCCCTACCCCCGCAGGAAGTAGAACACTGCCAACAATTCTTCCCATTTCAGTGGAAGACTGTAGCCCTCACATATTTAGGTGTCCAAATTACGAGGAATACTGTCGATCTCTACGGTCATAACTTCTTAGCTGCCCTTTCAAAAATACAGACCCATCTTAAAGAATGGACTACTATGAATGTATCCTGGTTCGGCCGTGCAGCTATAATCAAAATGGTGGTACTTCCCCGCTTGTTATACCTGATGCAGACAATCCCAATCCATCTACCCCCTTCCTTCTTTGCTACCTATAGGAAAGCCTGCACAACTTTCCTATGGAAGAACTCTCTCCCGCGCATTAAATACTCTCGCCTGACCCTCTCAAAGACCATGGGTGGCATCGGCCTACCAGACCTCCAAAAATATTATCTTGCGTGTCACCTGACTAGAATCGTGGATTGGAGGGTTCACTACCGGGGAAAGACTTGGGTGACCTTAGAAAAACATTTCATACAGACACCTACTCATGTACTCCCGTGGCTCCCACCCCGTCTATGGCCCCTCGCAGTTAAAACACACCCGCTAATATACCCCTCTTTAATGGCCCTTGACAAAGCAATTTCGATCCACGAACTTTCCTCATATCTAGGACCAATGACCCCCCTGAGAGGGAACCCGGATTTCCCTCCTGGGGACCCTACGTTCCTCCAGAAAGAATGGCCCCACGATGAAATACGAGCACAACATTTTTTCCGGGGAGGTGTTATCAGGGATTATGAGGACCTATTGTCCGAATCGCGCACACACTCGTTCCCTTTTTGGTCTTACAGACAACTGAGACATTTCTTCACATACAAAACATCAAGTGTGACGTGGTCCAGACAACCTACTCCATATGAAGCCCTCTGTTTATGCAGCACACCACAAAGACATCTCATATCCTACATATACTCTCTTCTCCAGGAGAATTCCCTCCATCCAGCGACCAAACCCACGCGTACCTCATGGGAAAAGGACCTAAACCTGACTCTGTCTGACGGGGAGTGGGAAACTATTTTTACACATGCTCATAAGGGATCGATGAATATAGCAATCCAAGAAAATGGGTATAAGATCATAACCAAATGGTACAGAACTCCCTCACGCCTACACAAATTCACACCTTCAATCTCGAACATCTGCTGGAGATGCAAGGCAGCAATAGGCTCCATGATCCATATTTGGTGGGAGTGCAGCTCCATTCAACCTTTTTGGACTGAGGTCCATGCCATTATCAAACACGTTACCACTTATGAGCTGGATTACAATCCTGCACAATACCTCTTACATCACACAACCCTTGCTAAACGTACCTATTTTAAATCACTGGCCATGCACATGGTTAATGCAGCTCGACTATGCATACCTGTTCACTGGCGCTCATCACAGGCACCTACCATCAGAGAATGGCTGCTTAGGATAGCCAAGATAGAAGAAATGGAGGAACTGATATTCTCCTCTCAGGAACGCGTACAGAGTTTTACGCAAACATGGGCATGCTGGTATCACTTCAAATCGTCAGACCTCTATAAAGCCTACCTACCGCAGTAAACACCTGGAGGAGCTCCCTGCCTTGAATTCGGTATGGCCTGCGACTTAAGGAGACCCGGGGGGACGGGGGCGAGGACCGGACCGGCTCCTGTCTCTCTTCCTTTCTCTTACCTCTTTGTCTTTTTTTTTTTCTTTCACCCCTTCTTACCTTTACACTCTCACCTTCCCCCCAAACTCCCAATTTCTCATTAATTACCTTCCCGTTTCACCCCCATTTCCCCCCCCCCCTTCCCCTTAAACCACACAACGACATTGAGTCTCTCTTTAAAGGGAAACCCCGACATAATCACCAAGTTATTCCCACCCCATTCGGGAATCCAGTCTATTTGCCCGCATCTAAGTGCCACGATTAGGCCTGTAAAGGTTGGCCTACGTGGTAGTGCCTACAAACATGATATGACTTGACATGAATGGGGTGCCCTTCCCTAAAATGGCTGATATGCTCGTTGTTCTTGCTCAACCTATATGCTGCATGGATCTCCATGACAATACAATTACCCAATTGTGTTAGTCTCTGCATCATTTGTTTGTTATAGCACACTATGCGATATTTCAAACGTTGTTATTTGCCAAAAAGAGGACCCTAGTCCTCCGCATTTCTGTTCATGACAACCTTGTAAAACGTATTGAAATGTAACCTTGTTTTTACCTTAATAAAATATACTTTTGTGGAAAAAAATAAATAAATATTGCCACTATATACCCTTTTGGATGATCTGTATACTACAATCAGTGATAAACTGCAGAGTTTCTCCAGTGCTGAGAGTTTAGGAAGGTGGAGATTTCCAGTGCAGCCTGTATACACGCCCACATGCGTGATGTCAATATCATGTGACCTGACTAGCTCTGAGAAAAAGTAATTATTCTCTCCAGCATAAAAGACAACTGAGCATGTGCAGGGCTGGTGCAAGAATTTTTAACACCCTAGGCGAAACCTCATTTTGCCAAACCCCCCCTGGCTCCACCCCTGACTCCATCCCCTTTGCCCTGCCCATGTATACCCCACATTTTAATGAAGCGCCCATCAAATGTAGCCCATCAGCACCCATCAAATGCAGCCTGACCAGCGCCCATCAAATGCAGCCTCACCAGCGCCCATCAAATAAATGTAGCCTCACCAACTCCCATCAATGCATCCTCACCAGCGCCCATCAAATGCAGCATCACCAGCGCCCATCAATGCAGCCTACCTGTAAGGAAGCTGCTGGGAATCCGTCTGCGCACGCGCGCATTCACCAACAGTCTCGGAATACCGGCGCGCGTGCGCGCATCCCCGGGCCCCAGCGGCCTTTCCGGAGAATCATTGCGTGTGCGCAATATGCGCATGCACACAGTCAACGTGCGCGCGCAGGAGCGAGCTCCTAATTCCCTTTGCCGCCAACCTGCCTATTTAAAGGATGCTCTGACTTCTGACAAGTGCTGACTGGTCTTCAGCAAGTACCCTGATACCTGAACTCTGTTTAAACCTGGCTTGATCCCTGTTGCTAAACCTTGGCTTCCCTTTGACCTTGCTTCCGGACTTGAATACTTGATTACTGGTTCCTGATCTCGGCTTCCCACCTGACCTCCATCCTGCCTATGCCTTGTACCTCGCTGCCCGTCTGCTACTGAACCCGGCCATCCTTGTGATTCTGCACCAGCCTCCTGCTTGGCTTAACGCTGTCTCCAGTGCCTGTGCTGGCTGTGTCCATCCTACCAGCTTTCCTGAGTCCAGTTCCCTACCAGATGCTCTGTCTGCATCCCCACGTCTGCAACTCAGCTGACAAGTTCTGCACGCAACTACAGGCACTCGTGTTCCTCCTTACCCTAGCTGCCATCTGTCCCATCATCAGTGGGGCTTGGGTCGGAGATACAAGGGAGGCCGACCTCGTCATTCCAGACTTCTACCAGGTACGTGAAAGTACCAGTCAGCCACAGATGGAGTCTGGAAGGGAGGCCTCTCCACCGAAGGACATTTACCAAACTATTTCTGCGCTATCAAATATTGTGCAGAAGTTACAAGAGAGTCTTGGTCGCATGGAAGAGCGACTTCTGCATGAGGTCGACGTTGCATCGGCCTGTGCTCCTCTCACCGCCATGGATTCTTCTACTCAAACGGAGTCCGGTCTGTTCCGTGATGCCACTCCCCCTCCGGAACCCAATGTGCCTATCCCTGAACGGTTTTCTGGAGAACGCAAGAAGTTTCGTACCTTCCGGAATTCTTGTGAACTTTACTTTTCTCTGCTCCCCCGAACCTTTGCATCAGAGGACATCAAGGTGGGGTTTATTATTACACTACTACTGAACGGACCACTCTCCTGGGCTCATCACCTTCGGGAACAACATGACCCTGTTCTGACTGCCACGGATTCGTTCTTCTCAGCCATGGCTCAGTTATACGCTGACCCCTTTTCCCAGCAAACTGCTGAATCCATGCTAGACAAATTACAGCAAGGGCCAAGGCCTGTTGAAGATTACGTGACTGACTTTCGTGTTTGGAGCGCAGATACCCAATGGAATCACTCTGCACTTCGTCACCAGTTCCGACTAGGACTTTCTGACACCATAAAGGATGAACTTGCCAGAGTGGGAATACCCGCGTCCCTGGAAGATCTGATAAATTTAACTATTCAGATCGATCGGCGGTTACGGGAAAGGCAATCGGAAAAATCTAAAGGGACTCTTTCTGTGGTTTCAAGGCCAGCCGCCTCTGCTCCTCTACCTGTTCCTCCCCCCAGAAGGAGGGAACAGCATAGGGCACCTCACAGCAGTTTTCGTAGGTTACCTCTTTCTCCTGCTGAACGTCTACGTCGAGTACAAGGCAGTCTGTGTCTCTATTGCGGGGAGGTTGGCCACTTCATACGAACTTGTCCGGCAAAGACCTGCAGGGTCTCTTCCCATCAGCCTCTTGTGATGCATCTCCCTGGGAAGGATCAGTCACATGTCTCTCTTCCCATCAAGCTTCGGCTCCCCGAAAAGACAATTTCAGTACTTGCAATCATAGACTCTGGGGCCTGCAGCTGTTTTGTGGACTCTGCATTTGCTTCTCTTCAGCAGCTGCCCATGGGTACCAAGAGGCAAGGGTTCCATGTCCATCTGGCTGACGGCTCCAGTATTAAATCAGGGCCGGTTACTCAAGAGACCTTGCCTATTCTCTGCCAGACTTCTTCAGGCCATAGCGAACTCCTACGTTTGGATGTCATAGCTTCTCCCATGTTTCCCGTTATCCTCGGCATTCCATGGTTGAAGGCACACAACCCTCACATTGATTGGCTTACCGGAGATATCTCTTTTTCATCCAACTACTGCCAGATGCACTGCCTCTTGGGAGGAACTGTCGACTCCACGCCCCTCCTGGGTATCCACCCTGACCAGGAAGCCTCTAAACTGATCCCGGTTGCTTATCACGAATTCCTGGACGTCTTTAATAAAAAGGGTGCAGACACTCTTCCACCTCATAGGACTTACGATTGTCCCATTGAACTTCTACCGGGAGCCGAGATCCCGTTTGGTCGGATTTACCCTCTCTCTGAGCCTGAATTGGAAGCCCTGCGTACCTATATCGACGAGAGTCTTGAAAAGCAGTTCATCCGGCCTTCTACTTCACCAGCAGGAGCCGGTATTTTCTTTGTTGAGAAGAAAGACCACACCTTAAGGCCCTGTGTGGACTATCGTGACCTTAACAGGTTCACTGTCAAGAATCGGTACCCTCTTCCTCTGATTCCCGAACTATTCCAGAGGCTGCGAGGGGCACGAGTGTTCTCCAAACTGGACTTGAGGGGTGCCTATAATCTTGTCAGAATCAGGGAGGGAGACGAATGGAAGACAGCCTTCCGGACACGCTTTGGCCACTTTGAGTATTTAGTCATGCCATTCGGGCTCTGCAATGCTCCAGCCACATTCCAGCATCTGGTAAACGATGTTTTTCTGGACTTTCTTGATTTATTTGTCATCGTGTATCTGGATGACATCCTTGTATTCTCTGAATCTTTAGAATCCCATCGGACTCATGTAAAAAAGGTATTAGCTCGGTTGCGGGAACACCGACTTTACGCAAAGGCGGAAAAATGCGACTTTGAAAAGCAAGTTGTGCATTTCCTAGGACTTGTCATCTCCGCCGAGGGCATCTCCATGGACCCCCAAAAGGTCGCCTCTGTCTTGGAATGGCCTGCTCCTACTGACAGAAAAGCTGTGCAGAGGTTTGTGGGGTTTGCCAACTTTTATAGAAAATTTATTAAGGACTTTTCTGGTATCATCACTCCCATTACTCAGCTAACGAAACAGCATGTTCCCTTTCGATGGACCCCAGAAGCTCAGACAGCGTTTGAACAGTTGAAAGCCTTATTCACCTCAGCTCCCATATTGAAGCATCCCGATCCTTCCTTAGCTTATGTTTTGGAGGTAGACGCCTCGGAAAATGCAGTTGGGGCTATTATTTCTCAACGCCAAGGTCCCAAATCATTGCTCCACCCTGTGGCCTTCTTCTCTAAAAAATTAAATCCTTCCGAAAGGAATTATGATGTTGGTGACCGAGAGCTACTGGCTATCAAGGCCGCTCTTGAAGAATGGCGTTACCTTTTGGAGGGAGCTTCTCACCCAATTCTCATCTTCACAGATCACAAAAATCTCGAGTATTTGAAGACAGCTAAACGCCTAAGACCTCGGCAGGCAAGATGGGCACTTTTTTTCTCTCATTTCATGTTTCATATAACTTACCGTCCTGGCTCAAAGAACAGGAAACCAGATGCCTTGTCCCGCATGTTCAGTGATCCAGTTGTATCCTCGGAACCTGATACTATTCTACCAGCCAAGAATTTTTTACTTCTTCAGGCGGATTTGATGTCACAAATAAGAAAATATGTGGAAGACCAACCGCCTTCCAAGGACCTGGCTCTTCAGCTAAGGGATGGCCTGTACTTTCATAAAAGGCAAATCTTTATCCCAGAACAGTTCAGAGTTGCCGTCCTAAGCCAATGTCATGATCATCCCCTAGCGGGTCACTTTGGGATTCACAAGACGGCTAATTTGATCTCCCGTACATTCTGGTGGCCAAACTTGATGAACGACTGCAAGAAATATGTAAGATCTTGTGTTTCATGCCTTCGGAATAAGACAGACAGAGCCAGAACCTGGGGTCTACTTGAGCCCCTTCCTGTACCTGAGAAACCATGGAGCATGATCTCCATGGATTTTATAGTAGAACTTCCCCCATCTGAAGACTTCACTACCATTTTCGTTGTGGTTGATCGTTTGACCAAAATGGCCCACTTTGTACCTCTGCAAAGAACTCCTTCTGCCCCGGAGACTGCCTCAACTTTTATCAAGGAGATTGTAAGGTTGCATGGCATCCCTGACAGCATAGTTTCTGATCGAGGGGTGCAGTTCACTTCTAGATTTTGGAGGGCCTTATGTGAAACCTTGAACATTGAACTCCGCCTCTCCACAGCTTATCACCCACAAACTAATGGACAGACTGAAAGGGTCAATCAAACCCTTGAACAGTATCTACAATGCTTTTCTTCTTTTGCACAGGATGACTGGCTATCACTTCTCCCACTCGCGGAATTTTCATACAATAATTCCATCCATTCAGCAACCAAACAGTCACCTTTTTTCGCCAATTATGGATACCATCCTTCTTTCTTGCCTGAGCTTCCCATAGATTCTTCTGTACCTGCCGTACAAGACAGGTTGAACTTCCTTAACTCCAACTTCCAATTACTGCAGGATACAATCTCCAAGACCCAGGCAGATAATAAAAGGTTCTTTGACAAGAAGAGAAGAGACAATTTGAATCTTGAACCTGGAGATAAGGTCTGGCTTTCCACAGCGAACTTGAAACTAAGTTGCCCCTCGAGGAAGCTTGGCCCAAGATTTTTGGGGCCTTTTCCAGTCAAGAGAAAGATTAATGCAGTAGCATTCGAATTAGTGTTACCCAAGAACCTGAGAATCCACCCAGTATTCCATGTTTCTTTGTTGAAGCCTACAGTGCCAAATCCTTTCCCAAATTGGATTTCTGAAACCCCTCCACCGCTACTTATCGAAGGGAATGAGGAATTTGAGGTGGAGGCCGTATTGGACTGTAGGAAGAGAGGTAACCAAACACAGTTTCTCATTAAATGGAAAGGCTACGGGCCGGAAGAAAGTTCCTGGGAACCAGCTTCTGATGTGCATGCTCCAAGACTGGTACGAGCGTTCTTTCTACGCCACCCGGAAAAAGAGGTCCTGAGGCTGCCCCTAAGGGGGTGGCAATGTAAGGAAGCTGCTGGGAATCCGTCTGCGCACGCGCGCATTCACCAACAGTCTCGGAATACCGGCGCGCGTGCGCGCATCCCCGGGCCGCAGCGGCCTTTCCGGAGAATCATTGCGCATGCGCGTGCACAATATGCGCATGCGCACGGTCAACGTGCGCGCGCAGGAGCGCTGTCATGTACGTATGCCTCTGGTACCCACAACAAGGCCCAGGCACATCCCTGCTAGTAGGCTTCCAAGTATAAACAGAAGTTTTCCATTACGCATGCGCGTGCGCCAATTGCGCACGCGCGTGCGCCAATTGCGTGCGCCAATCGCACACACGCGCGTGCGCACACAGTAACACTGTCTTGGCGCCCAGTGGCCTTTAAAAGGGGCTTCCTCTGTCCAGACTCTTGCTGTCTGATCTGCAGTTATCCGGTGACCTGATCCTGAACTTGCACCTGCTGTTACTTTGACCTGGCTTCCTGACCTTGCTGCTGTCTCCAGTCCTGACCTTTGGCTTCCTAGACCCAGTCCTGCTCATCTGCCTGCCTGATCCTCTGTTGCCTGATCCAGCCTGAACTTGACCTTCCGCTGCCTGATGCTTCTGCCTGTATCTGATCCGCTGTGCATGACCTGGCTCGTCTGACCTTTCTCTTTCCTGCTGCTTGTATCCGTATCTTCCGGCATCCTTGGCTACCTGCATCAGCTAATCTGCACCTTCCAGCCGCATCCCCAGCTACCTGCACCCGCTGGCCTGCATCACCTGACCTGCATCTTCAGCTGTCCATAGCAGTCTTCTCATCTAGCCCAGGAGAACCTAACAGGCACTCATACCCCACTGTGCTCCTTCGGCCACTGTCCCAACTCGAGTGACCTGGGAACCAGGGCTGTACGAGAGGTCTCCCTCTGCACGTCAGGCTCACCTCCAAGGTACGTGTCAAGCGCGCTCCTAATTCCCTTTGGCGCCAACCTGCCTATTTAAAGGATGCTCTGACTTCTGACAAGTGCTGACTGGTCTTCAGCAAGTACCCTGATACCTGAACTCTGTTTAAACCTGGCTTGATCCCTGTTGCTGAACCTTGGCTTCCCTTTGACCTTGCTTCCGGACTTGAATACTTGATTACTGGTTCCTGATCTCGGCTTCCCACCTGACCTCCATCCTGCCTATGCCTTGTACCTCGCTGCCCGTCTGCTACCGAACCCGGCCATCCTTGTGATTCTGCACCAGCCTCCTGCTTGGCTTAACGCTGTCTCCAGTGCCTGTGCTGGCTGTGTCCATCCTACCAGCTTTCCTGAGTCCAGTTCCCTACCAGATGCTCTGTCTGCATCCCCACATCTGCAACTCAGCTGACAAGTTCTGCACGCAACTACAGGCACTCGTGTTCCTCCTTACCCTAGCTGCCATCTGTCCCATCATCAGTGGGGCTTGGGTCGGAGATACAAGGGAGGCCGACCTCGTCATTCCAGACTCCTACCAGGTACGTGACACTACCAGTGCCCATCAATGAATATTTGCTTGCTTCCATTCATTCGGGAGTCGGGACACAGAGAGAAGAGAGTAGGAACCAGTGGCTGGGCGTCCATAAAGGGCGCACAGGCGCTGCCCCCTCTCTCCTGCCACCTCTCTCTCACCATAGATAGATTCATGCATTGCATGAATCTATCTATGGTCGCCGCTGCCACCCCCTATTTATGTGCCCGACCCCTTTTCGGGCACCTGAATTACAGTGGCGGGGTATTTTTTGGAAGCACCCGATTAGAGCCGTAGGCTCTAATAGGCGTCCAAAAAGGTAAACAGCGGGCGCCATGCTGGGCGCTCACTGTTTACTCAGCGTTGTGTTAGGAAAGCGAAGAATATTCGCTTTCCTAACACTGAACCGCCTCTCAGCCAATCCGGTGCTCGGGTCTGTTACCTGTCACCTGATTGGCTGAAACGACAGGCGCTGTGATTGGACGCCGCCTATCAGGCATCAAATAATAGCAGAGGACAGGAAGAGAGGACGGGAGAAGACATCGAGGAGCCGTGACTCGGTGCCCTACCCAGTCAAGGTAAGTGCTGGGCGGGGGATGCACACTGGCAGCATTTGATGGGCACAGTAGCGGAAATTGATGGGCACACTGGCAGCAATTGGTGGGCACAGTAGCGGCAATTGATGGGCACAGTAGCGGCAATTGATGGGCACACTGGCAGCAGTTGATGGGCACAGTAGCGGCAGTTGATGGGCACACTGGCGGCAATTGATTGGCACAGTGTCAGCAATTAATGGGCACAGTAGCAGCAATTGATGGGCACACTGGCAGCAATTGATGGGCACAATGTCAGCAATTGATGGGCACAATGTCAGCAATTGATGGGTACAGTAGCTGCGTTTGATGGCACAGTGGCTGCATTTGATGGCACAGTGGCGGAAATTGATGGCACAGTGGCCGGCATTTGATGGGCACAGTGGCTGCGTTTGATGGGCACAGTTGCGGCAATTGGTGGGCACAGTAGCTGCGTTTGACGGGCACAGTGGCTTCAATTAATGTTTTTTTTTTTTCAGTTTGTTTGCGCCCCAAAAAAAATTTGGAGCACCAGCTGCCACTGGTAGGAACACCAGTGGGCAGGCGCCCTAGGCAGCAGTGCGCCCTAGGTGGCTGCCTAGTTTGCCTAGTGGTAGCACCAGCCCTGTGAGCATGTGCAGGTTGTCTACTCTGTATTTGCTTCCCCCCCCCTCCCATATAGACAGTGCAGGAGGGGGAGGATCTGTGCATACAGGATAAAACACTTTTACAACTGTCTGTAAATTTCAGGGGCTGATAAGTTTTCATTATTATAAAAGTCAAGTGTTGACTTTTTAAGTGTAAACCAGGCAAATTACTTGTTATTGGTATTGTCAGTGTTTCTATATTGTATTTATACTGTTTAAAAGGGATTGTAAAGGCAGTTTTTTTTTCTTTTTTCATCCTAATAAAGATAAAAAGAACCTTCTGTGTGCAGCAGCCCCCCCCCCCAATAATACTTACCTGAGCCCGTCTTTATCCAGCAATGTTGCAGGAGTGTCTAAGCTGCCCAGGACTCCCCACCTCATTGGCTGAGACAGCAGCGTGGCGCAATTGGCTCCCGCTGCTGTCAATCAAAATCAGCCAATCAGGAAAGAGAGGGGGCGGGGTCGGGTCGTGGTTCCGTGTCTGAATGGACACAGGGAGCTGTGACTCGGCTTGGGTGCCCCCATAGCAAGCTGCTTCCTGTGGGGGCACTCAACAGGAGGGAGGAGCCAGGAGCACAGAAGAGGGACCCGAGAAGAGGATCTGGACTGCTCTGCGCAAAACCATAGAGCAGGTATGTATAACATGTTTGTTTTTTGTTTTTTTAATTCAGACTTTACAATCACTTAAACCACTTGCCGACCGTCTCCTGTACTTATACGTCGGCAGAATGGCATGGGCAGGCATATCAACGTACCTGTACGTCCCCTTTAAATGCCTGTCCGTGTGGTCGCGCTCGCAACCCTGCCGCCATCCCCGTGAGTCGGACTGCGGGTCCCGCGGACTCGATCGCCACGGGGGTCCCCGCGAACGTCTCACGGAGGTATAGAGCGGGGAGATGCTAGTGTCAACAAGCATCTCCTCACTCTGACTAGTGACAATGACACTGATCTCGGCTCCGTGTACTCGGAGCGGAGATCGGTGTCATGTGACACAAAGCCTATCCCCCCTGCAGTAAGAAACACTATGCAGGGAACACTTAACCCCTACAGCACCACCTAGTGGTTAACCCCTTCACTGCCAGTGCCATTTTCACAGTAATCAGTGCATTTTTATAGCACTGATCACTGTGAAAATGACAATGGTCCGTAAAAATGTGTCAAAAGTGTCCGATGTGTCCGCCATAATGTCGCAGTCATGAAAAAAAATCACTGATCGCCGCCATTATTAGTAAAAAAAAAATTTTTTATAAAAATGCAATAAAACTATCCCCTGTTTTGTAAACACTATAATTTTTTGCGCAAACCAATCAATAAACGCTTATTGTGTTTTTTTTTTACCAAAAATATGTAGAAGAATACGTATCGGCCTAAACTGAGGAAAATTTATTTTTTTATATATTTTTTGGGGATATTTATTATAGCAAATGTAAAAAAAAATAGAATTTTTTTCCAAATTTTCGATCTATTTTTGTTTATAGCACAAAAATAAAAACCGCAGAGGTGATCAAATACCACCAAAAGAAAGCTCTATTTGTGGGAAAAAAAGGACGTAAATTTTGTTTGGAAGCCACGTCGCATGACTGCGCAATTGTCAGTTAAAGCAACGCAGTGCCGAATCGCAAAAAGTGGCCTGGTCCTTTAGCTGAAAAATGGTCCGGGGCTTAAGTGGTTAAATGTGGGTTGTCTTCGTTTTTAATAGGAGTTCTGTAATTTGTCAGGCAGTCAGTAAAAAATTTGACCCATCAGTAAATTGTCCATATTTTGTCAGTAAAAAATGTGCTCTGTAAAAAAAACAATGGGAGGTTGGCAACAAGTATGTTTGCGCGTGTGAGTTAGTTACCTTAGATTGTAAGCAATTTGAGGGTAGGAACTGGTGTTATTCTGCAATATGTAAGAGCGGAACAGTGGTGTAGTGGGTAGCACTCTCGCCTAGCAGTAAAAAGGGTCGCTGGTTTGAATCCCAACCACGGCACTAGCTGCCTGGAGTTTGCATGTTCTCCCTGTGTCTGTGTGGGTTTTTTCCCACACTCCAAAGACATGCTGGTAGGTTAATTGGCTTCTGTGTAAATTGGCCCTAGTATATGAATGTGAGTTAGGGACCTTAAATTGTAAGCTCCTTGAGGGTAGGGACCGATGTGAATGTACAATGTATATGTAAAGCACTGCGTAAATTGACGCCACTATATAAGTACCTTAAATTAATAATATGTAAAAGAGCTGTGTAAATTGTTGGCGCTACATAAATACCTGTAATGAAAGAAAATAAATATATTATTATACTCTGTAGAGGATAGAAATAACATAATACAAAAAGGTGGCAAAAGATAATGGCTAGTGCTGATTTTATACTCACCATGTGTATGTGGTCACATCTTTTCAGCTACCAATTTTTAAGGTAAGTTATGCCCTATTCAGGTCTGTCTTTCAGGCAGAGCTGATTGGATGGTGCATTCACCCCTATGGACCAGCGGATGTATATGGTCTTGTGTACGTTTACACCCCGCCTACCTCCGGTTCCGGTCTGCTAAAAAGGAAACGGAATGGGATTCATCCTCCTCCGTCTAGGTGGATTGGATCGGAGTGGAAGGCAGTTAGGTGTAAAGGGACAGAGAAGACCGTTTACACCTATAGAGCAAAGCAGGCTCTGCCCGTGTCCGCTCTGTAGAAACTGAGTGGAAATGGACCTGTCATCCGCCCTGCTGTATTCCGTTCAGCAGGGGATCAGCAAACAGATCCCCTACTGATCAAAACAGAGCCCCCCCCATGTGAAAGGGGCCTTAAAGCGCTTGTTACCCCAACACTTTATATTCCTGATATGTGCCTGCTGTACCATGTACTAGTATGAAAAAGTATCCTGTTCTCTTTGTATTGCTTCCTTTATGTGAAATCCCTGGTGATCCTGCCAGTCCCTCTGCTTTCCTATAAAAAACTGACCATACTCAGCAGGAGAGCACATCGTGGTCAGTTCTTTAGCTATGCTCCTCCAATGATCAGACTTGTCTTGACACACCCCGCTGCACAGCCATTCACTGGGAATCTCAGTGTGCTTCTGCTTCTCCTCCCCCCAGAACAGAGAGAATGTGATCACTTATAATAATAAAGGGGAAAAAAAAGGTATTTATAATGTTTTTATTTATATCTATTCAAAAATGTTTTGCCTTTCATTTCTATTTTAAACTGAATGGATTGTTTTACAAGGTGATCGCTTACCATCACTTTAAGTTCACCATGTGAAAACCACCCCCAACATTCTCACCATCCCTAAACACATACATTTCCTAAAAGCAGATGCCTGGGAGAAGCTAAAAATCTTGCTGCCATAGGTGTGCGCACAGGGTGTGCCAGGTGTGCCTGGGCACACCCTAATCACTCTGTGCTGCACTGATTTCCCCTGCTGCTTGGCTGTAGAGAAAGGGACTGGGGAATCTCTTTCTCTGTCTCAAAATTGAAACATCAGGGGTCTGCTTAGACCCCTGATATTTCACCAAAGCCCCCAGTGCTTAAAAGAAATGATGAATTATTGTAAGTAAAAAAATACAATTGTAAACAAGTAATAAAAATAAACTGCTGACATTGCCCGCTGCTCTACTGACACTGTCCATTGCTATATATATATATACACACACATACACACACACACACACACACACACACGTGTTTGAGCTTTGGTGTGCACACCCTAATGCACTAGGCTACGCACACCTATGCTTTCTGCTTTTTATTAAGGTCTCTATTAGTATACTACAATTTTAGCACAAATGTGGAGTTTTGCCAAAAAGAGCAAAATGCACGTTTACACAGCACATAGTGTATTGTAAGGGTCAACCGTTGTGCCTGCTTTATGGGACTGATCATCCCATTAACACCCATCATATCATAAAAACACATTGATGCGAATTCAGTAGCGCTGTGGTACCACTTTTTTTGGCATTTTTTTGAATTTTTTGGCATAACTTGCTCTTTGCTTAATTCAAAAACCATCCGCGTCAGTTTTGGTTCTGACAGCGACTCGTGCTTCAAATTCAGGTAGCTTTAATTTGCGCCACCTTTATATTGTGGTGCAGCAACACCTGCGCAAAATCCAAAATAAAATACAGACAGTTCATATCTTACACAAGTGTAACTAATTAAGATTGACTCTATTTTGGTGTACAGACAGATTTTGTGAGTGTTTCACATGTGTTCTAAAAGGGTGCAGAATGAGCCAAATTTAAGTAGAAGTTCTAGAGGGGTACATAAATTTGCAGCAAGCTGCGCCATTTCTAGAACACATGAGAGACACTTTCACAAAATCTATCAGCGCCAATCTTTATGAATTCCAGGGATTGTGTTTTGGGAGTGGACTTTCAAGGTGCCCAGTAGTGATGAGCCGAACACCCCCGGGTTCGGTTCGCACCAGAACCCGCGAACGGACCGGAAGTTCGAACGAACATTAGAACCCTATTAAATACAATGGATGCGAACGTTCGAATTCTAAAGTGCTAATTATAACAACTATTATGCATGTTATTGTCCTAAAAAGGGTTTGGGAACCCGGGTTCTGCACCAGGGGACATGTATCAATGCAAAAAGAAGTTTTAAAAACGGTCGTTTTTCGGGAGCAGTCATTTTAATGATGCATAAAGTGAAAAAAAAAAAGTCAAATATTCCTTTAAATATCGTACCTGGGGGGTGTCTAAAGTATGCCTGTGAAGTGCCACGTGTTTCCCGTGTTTAGAACTGTCCCTGCACAAAATGACACTTCTAAAGGAAAAAAAAGCCATTTAAAACTGCTTGCGGCTTTAATGTAATGTCTGGTCCCGGTAATATGGATGAAATTCTTTAAGAAAAATGGCATAGCTACCCCATGACCCCCCCCCCCCCCTACCCCAGCCCATTACCAGCCCCTTTGGGTCTTGTATGGATATTAAGGGGAACCCCGCACATAAAATAAAAAAGGCCCTATATACTCTGAACAGCCGTATACAGGCGGTGCATACAAGACAGGGACTGTAGGTTTGTTCTTATGTAGAATCTGTTTGTAATTTTGAACAGGTACATTGTTGAAGTGTAGCTCCAGCCCAAAAATCTATTTTTAAACTTTTTGGAAGGGTAAGGGTTATCACCCCTGTAACATTTGTTTTGCTGTCTGTGCCCCTGTTCAGAACATTTCACCTCACTTTCCGTCCCAATGACAACTGTTTTTGAAATGTGGTGTTTTTCTTGAAACAAGGATTGCTGATAAAGCATCAGTACAGAGGAGACACCTTTCTCCCATATTTATTCTTACAGGAGAGAATTTTCCTTCCTAGTGGTAGATTTCCTCTCACTTCCTGTTGTCTTCTTGCGTTTGCAAGTAGGAGTCGTTTGTAAGTTGGATGTTTGAAAGTAGGGACCTGCCGTATATACTCTGCAGAAATAGGCCCCTTAGTTGTTGGTGTTGGCACAACACTGTAAGCACTCACAGTTACTCTTGGTTGGTGCTGGAACGCCCTGCTGTCAACTATTATATCAGGAATTTTAATTACATATAATTGTTGAACAGTGGTAGTAAAAATTGGGCCTTTGATGGTGGTGCTGGTGCCACAACACTGTAAGCCCTGACAGTTACTCTTGGTGGGTGCAGCAATGGGCCCTGCTGTGAATTATTAGATCAAGAATTGTAATTACATGCCCCTGTTGAACAGGGGCTGAAAAATTGGGCCTTAGGCACTGGTGGCACAACACTGCAACCCCTCACAGATACTGTACTTGGAGCACAGCAATGAGCCCTGTTGCAAAGTATTGCTTCAAAAATTGTAATGACACGCCCCTGTTAAACAGGGGCTGAAAAATTGGGCCTTAGGCACTGGTGGCACAACACTGCAACTCCTCACAGATACTGTACTTGGAGCACAGCAATGAGCCCTGTTGCAAAGTATTGCTTCAAAAATTGTAATTACACGCCCCTGTTAAACAGGGGCTGAAAAATTGGGCGTTAGGCACTGGTGGCGGCACCCATAAACAAAAATGATCTTCCAAGCTATCATCATCAATCGTATCATTGAGGACTCGGAGGAGGAGGATAGCCAGTCAACATAACAGCACAGGCACTCAGCATCAGCATCAGTCTTGAAGGGATGTGACATTTTAAAATCAATTAGTCTGTTATATCAGCATCAGGTGTGTGGTAGCTGGTGGTGATCCAAGACTGGTTCATCTTGATGAAAGTCAGTCGATCAACCGAGTCGGTGGACAGGCGCACCCTGTGATCCGTGACAAATCCTCCAGCAGCACTGAATGTGCGTTCCGAAAGAACGCTGGATGCAGGACAGGCCAGTAGCTCAATTGCATACTGTGCAAGCTCTGGCCAGTGATCCATCCTCAAGACCCAGTAAGCCAGAGGATTTTCGGTGGGGAAGGTGTCCAAGTCTGACCTTGCCCCTAGATATTCCTGCACCATGTTTATCAGACGCTGGCGATGGTTGCTGGAACCAATCATACTTTGGGGCTGCGGACTAAAGAATTGTCTGAACGCATCGGTCAGACAGCCACCTTCCCCACCGCTCCTTCTTTGACTGGCCGAAGCCTCAGCAACTCGTTGTCCAGGACCAGGAGTTTGCAACCTCCCAGTCTCTGGGAACGCGTTGCACAGACCTTTCTGCAAGGCCTCCCGGAGTTGTCTCATCCTCTGCTCCCTCTGCGACGGTAACATAAGGTCCGCAACCTTACCCTTGTACCGTGGATCAAGGAGAGTGGCCAGCCAGTAATGGTCCCTCTCCTTGATCCGAAGAATACGAGGATCCTTCCGCAGACTTTGCAGGATCAGGGAGGCCATGCAGCGTAGGTTTGCTGAGGCATTCGCTCCGGAGTCCTCTGGGTCACTAAGGACGACATGATCCGCAGCCACCTCCTCCCAGCCACGTACAAGTCCACTGGTTTCTTGGGACTGTAAATCATCCCTAAAAGACTGCTGCTGATGATGCTGAGTGCCAGCCTCCACCTCCATGCTGACACAATCCTCCTCCTCCTCCTCCTCCTCCTCCTCCTCTTCCTGTGCGATGGGTGGGACAGAAGGAACACTGTCTGGGTAAAGGGGGCCTTGAGAGGCAAGGAAGTCCTCCTCTTCCTGCCTCTGTTCTGCCTCAAGTGCCCTGTCCATTATTCCACGCAGCGTGTGCTCCAACAGGTGGACAAGAGGTACAGTGTCACTGATGCATGCACTGTCACTGCTCACCATCCTCGTGGCCTCCTCAAATGGTGCCAGGACAGTGCATGCATCCCTGATCATGCCCCACTGGCGTGGAGAAAAAAAACCAAGCTCCCCTGACCCTGTCCTGGTGCCGTAGTCGCACAGGTACTCATTGATGGCCCTCTGCTGCGTGTGCAGCCGCTGCAGCATGGCCAACGTTGAGTTCCACCTGGTGGGCATGTCACATATAAGGCGGTTCTTGGGCAGGTTCAACTCCTTTTGCAGCTCAGCCAGGCGAGCACTGGCATTATAAGATCTGCGGAAATGCACACAGACTTTCCTGGCCTGCCTCAGGACATCCTGTAAGCCCGGGTACCTGCCCAAGAACCGCTGCACCACCAGGTTAAGGACGTGAGCCACACAGGGCACATGGGTCAGTTGTCCCTGTCGGAGGGCGGAGAGGAGGTTGGTGCCATTGTCGCAAACCACCATTCCTGGCTTAAGCTGGCGTGGCGTCAACCACCTCTCGGCCTGGCCCTGCAGAGCAGACAGGACCTCTGCCCCAGTGTGGCTTCTGTCCCCCAAACACACCAGCGCAAGCACGGCATGGCATCTTTTTGCCTGCGTACTTGCGTAGCCCCGTGAACGGCTACGGAGCACCGCTGGTTCATAGGACAAACCACAGGAAGAGGCCATGGAGGAAGAAGAAGAGGAGGGGGTGGAGGAGAGAGGTGTGTCACAACCAGTAGTAGCATTTTGGAGGCGTGGCGGTGGGACAACCTCCAACACTACTGCACCTTGTCCTGAATCCTTCCCAGCTGCCAAAAGAGTGACCCAATGGGCCGTGAAAGAAAGGTAACGTCCCTGTCCATGCCTGCTGGACCATGAGTCAGCGGTAATATGCACCTTACCGCTGACCGCCCTGTCCAGCGAGGCCAAGACATTGCCTTCCACATGCCGGTAGAGAGCCGGAATAGCCTTCCGTGAGAAAAAGTGGCGTTTGGGAACCTGCCACTGAGGAACCGCACATTGCACAAACTCACGGAAGGGGGCCGAGTCTACCAACTGAAAAGGCAGCAGTTGAAGCGCTAGCAATTTAGCCAAGCTAGCATTCAACCGCTGGGCATGTGGATGGCTGGGAGTGAACTTCTTTCGACGGTCCAGCAGCTGGGGCAGGGAAATTTGCCTGCTAGAATCGGACGTCGGTGTACTGCTAGCAGAGTGGGCGCAAGTACTTGGCTATGACACACCTAATTCTACACCTTCATTCCTCTCAGTGCATGTTTCAGAGAGGACTGAAGTTATAGTGGGGTTGGAGATCCCAGCTGATGCGGTGCAAGGAGAGGTCCGCTTTGTTCTTTGGTGTGGGTCTTTGAGGTAGGCTTGCCAACGAGCTGCATGGCAGGTCAACATATGTCTGGTCAGGCATGTGGTACCCAAGCGGCTGATGTTTTGGCCACGCGATATACGCTTGAGACATATGTTGCAAACAGCAGCTGTGCGATCTGATGCACTAGCCTCAAAAAAGGCCCACACCAAAGAACTTTTTGAATGACGGGCAGAGGCAGCGCCCTGCACAGGCGGAGCTCTGCGGTGTGATTCCGTCGGTGTACTGCCCTTACGCTGGCCACCAAAGGGCATCCTGCCTCGTTGGAGATGTGCCTCCTCCTCATCCTCCTCCTCCTCCTCTCTCCTATTAGGCACCCACGTGGAGTCATTGACCTCATCATCCCCTCCCTCCTCATCACTGGAGCCAATCTGGCAGTATGCTGCAGCTGCTGGAACATGACTGCCAGATTGGTGTCCTTCTTGAGCATCCCCTCTGTCTGCTCTCACGCTACTGCCTTCCTCTAGCTGGGTTTCATCATCAGACCCTTCGAAACGCTGGGCATCCTCCTGGAGCATGTACCCAACACTGTGCTGAAACAGTTCGGGGGACTCCTCAGGAGGAGGACATGGTGGGTCTAGGGAAGGAGTGACTGATGATTTGTCTGACATTGATACCAGGGAAGACGACGCTTTGGCAGCTGCTTTTCCAGTACCCTGAGCCTGGGTGAGAGAGGATGAGGAGGAGGAGGAGGGCTTGGTCATCCACTCTACCAAGTCTTCGGCATGATGTGGCTCAACATGTCCAGCTGCCGAAAAGAAGGACAAGCGTGTCCCATGGCCATGTGCTGATGACAATGCACCGCGTCCACGACCAGCACTGTTGCCCCCAGACACAGAGCCTGCTTGCCCTCTTTTATTGCCTCCTGACTGTCTGCCTCTCCTTGTTTGCCTTCCAGACATTCTAATAGATGGCCTGCAGGGAGATGGGAAAAAAGCAATAAGGGCTACCTTCAGGTGTCCTTCTCTGTCCCTGGAAACAAGGACTTGCAGAGTGAAAGAAAAAAAACACTCTCCCTACCTACAGTTTTCTGTCCCTAGAAAAAATGTTTTTTTTAATCACAATATAGCACAAGGAAAATTAACTCACTGTCCTTACAGGTCCCTGGAAACAAGGACTTGCAGAGTGAAAGAAAAAAAACACTCTCCCTACCTACAGTTTTCTGTCCCTAGAAAAAAATGTTTTTTTTAATCACAATATAGCAAAAGGACAATTCACTCACTGTCCTTCCAGGTCCCTGGAAACAAGGACTTGCAGAGTGAAAGAAACTGACACTGTCCCTACCTAGAGTTTTCTGTCCCTAGAATAAATGTTTTTTTTAATCACAATATAGCAAAAGGACAATTCACTCACTGTCCTTCCAGGTCCCTGGAAACAAGGACTTGCAGAGTGAAAGAAACTGACACTGTCCCTACCTAGAGTTTTCTGTCCCTAGAATAAATGTTTTTTTTAATCACAATATAGCAAAAGGACAATTCACTCACTGTCCTTCCAGGTCCCTGGAAACAAGGACTTGCAGAGTGAAAGAAACTGACACTGTCCCTACCTAGAGTTTTCTGTCCCTAGAATAAATGTTTTTTTTAATCACAATATAGCAAAAGGACAATTCACTCACTGTCCTTCCAGGTCCCTGGAAACAAGGACTTGCAGAGTGAAAGAAACTGACACTGTCCCTACCTAGAGTTTTCTGTCCCTAGAATAAATGTTTTTTTTAATCACAATATAGCAAAAGGACAATTCACTCACTGTCCTTCCAGGTCCCTGGAAACAAGGACTTGCAGAGTGAAAGAAACTGACACTGTCCCTACCTAGAGTTTTCTGTCCCTAGAATAAATGTTTTTTTTAATCACAATATAGCAAAAGGACAATTCACTCACTGTCCTTCCAGGTCCCTGGAAACAAGGACTTGCAGAGTGAAAGAAACTGACACTGTCCCTACCTAGAGTTTTCTGTGCCTAGAATAAATGTTTTTTTTAATCACAATATAGCAAAAGGACAATTCACTCACTGTCCTTCCAGGTCCCTGGAAACAAGGACTTGCAGAGTGAAAGAAACTGACACTGTCCCTACCTAGAGTTTTCTGTCCCTAGAATAAATGTTTTTTTTAATCACAATATAGCAAAAGGACAATTCACTCACTGTCCTTCCAGGTCCCTGGAAACAAGGACTTGCAGAGTGAAAGAAACTGACACTGTCCCTACCTAGAGTTTTCTGTCCCTAGAATAAATGTTTTTTTTAATCACAATATAGCACAAGGAAAATTAACTCACTGTCCTTACAGGTCCCTGGAAACAAGGACTTGCAGAGTGAAAGAAAAAAAACACTCTCCCTACCTACAGTTTTCTGTCCCTAGAAAAAAATGTTTTTTTTAATCACAATATAGCAAAAGGACAATTCACTCACTGTCCTTCCAGGTCCCTGGAAACAAGGACTTGCAGAGTGAAAGAAACTGACACTGTCCCTACCTAGAGTTTTCTGTCCCTGGAATAAATGTTTTTTTCAGCACAATATAGCACAAGGACAATTAACTCACTGTCCTTACAGGTCCCTGGAAACAAGGACTTGCAGAGTGAAAGAAAAAAAATACTCTCCCTACCTACAGTTTTCTGTCCCTAGAAAAAAATGTTTTTTTTAATCACAATATAGCAAAAGGACAATTCACTCACTGTCCTTCCAGGTCCCTGGAAACAAGGACTTGCAGAGTGAAAGAAACTGACACTGTCCCTACCTAGAGTTTTCTGTGCCTAGAATAAATGTTTTTTTTAATCACAATATAGCAAAAGGACAATTCACTCACTGTCCTTCCAGGTCCCTGGAAACAAGGACTTGCAGAGTGAAAGAAACTGACACTGTCCCTACCTAGAGTTTTCTGTCCCTAGAATAAATGTTTTTTTTAATCACAATATAGCAAAAGGACAATTCACTCACTGTCCTTCCAGGTCCCTGGAAACAAGGACTTGCAGAGTGAAAGAAACTGACACTGTCCCTACCTAGAGTTTTCTGTCCCTAGAATAAATGTTTTTTTTAATCACAATATAGCAAAAGGACAATTCACTCACTGTCCTTCCAGGTCCCTGGAAACAAGGACTTGCAGAGTGAAAGAAACTGACACTGTCCCTACCTAGAGTTTTCTGTCCCTAGAATAAATGTTTTTTTTAATCACAATATAGCAAAAGGACAATTCACTCACTGTCCTTCCAGGTCCCTGGAAACAAGGACTTGCAGAGTGAAAGAAACTGACACTGTCCCTACCTAGAGTTTTCTGTCCCTAGAATAAATGTTTTTTTTAATCACAATATAGCAAAAGGACAATTCACTCACTGTCCTTCCAGGTCCCTGGAAACAAGGACTTGCAGAGTGAAAGAAACTGACACTGTCCCTACCTAGAGTTTTCTGTCCCTAGAATAAATGTTTTTTTTAATCACAATATAGCAAAAGGACAATTCACTCACTGTCCTTCCAGGTCCCTGGAAACAAGGACTTGCAGAGTGAAAGAAACTGACACTGTCCCTACCTAGAGTTTTCTGTCCCTAGAATAAATGTTTTTTTTAATCACAATATAGCAAAAGGACAATTCACTCACTGTCCTTCCAGGTCCCTGGAAACAAGGACTTGCAGAGTGAAAGAAACTGACACTGTCCCTACCTAGAGTTTTCTGTCCCTAGAATAAATGTTTTTTTTAATCACAATATAGCAAAAGGACAATTCACTCACTGTCCTTCCAGGTCCCTGGAAACAAGGACTTGCAGAGTGAAAGAAACTGACACTGTCCCTACCTAGAGTTTTCTGTCCCTAGAATAAATGTTTTTTTTAATCACAATATAGCAAAAGGACAATTCACTCACTGTCCTTCCAGGTCCCTGGAAACAAGGACTTGCAGAGTGAAAGAAACTGACACTGTCCCTACCTAGAGTTTTCTGTCCCTAGAATAAATGTTTTTTTTAATCACAATATAGCAAAAGGACAATTCACTCACTGTCCTTCCAGGTCCCTGGAAACAAGGACTTGCAGAGTGAAAGAAACTGACACTGTCCCTACCTAGAGTTTTCTGTCCCTAGAATAAATGTTTTTTTTAATCACAATATAGCAAAAGGACAATTCACTCACTGTCCTTCCAGGTCCCTGGAAACAAGGACTTGCAGAGTGAAAGAAACTGACACTGTCCCTACCTAGAGTTTTCTGTCCCTAGAATAAATGTTTTTTTTAATCACAATATAGCAAAAGGACAATTCACTCACTGTCCTTCCAGGTCCCTGGAAACAAGGACTTGCAGAGTGAAAGAAACTGACACTGTCCCTACCTAGAGTTTTCTGTCCCTAGAATAAATGTTTTTTTTAATCACAATATAGCAAAAGGACAATTCACTCACTGTCCTTCCAGGTCCCTGGAAACAAGGACTTGCAGAGTGAAAGAAACTGACACTGTCCCTACCTAGAGTTTTCTGTCCCTAGAATAAATGTTTTTTTTTAAGCACACTATAGCAGAAGCACAAAACACACTGACACTCTCCCTACCTATCCTTCTCTTTCCCTAAACTAAAGGAATCCAGGTTAAGCAAGAAAGAAATAACAGTCACTGTCCCTGCCTATGCTACTCTATCCCTGCTCCGGAACACACTACACTAGGCCGCCGTGCTGGCGGCCTTTTATAGTGTGGGGCGTGTACTAAACACCCTCAGCAATAATTGGCCACAGGCATCCTGCCTGTGGCCAATCATTGCTCTCCTCGCTGCCGGCGCTGTGATTGGCCAAGCATGCGGGGTCACAGTGCATGCTTGGCCAATCACAGCGCCTGGATGACACTGCGATGGCGTAGTGCATTGTGGGCCGTTCGCGTCACTCGAATTTGGCGCGAACGGCCCAAATCGTTCGATCTTCGTCGAACGATCGAACAGCCAATGTTCGAGTCGAACGTATGTTCGACTCGAACACGAAGCTCATCCGTAGTGCCCAGGAACTACACAGCATGAAATAAAATTGTCCAAAATTTACTGATACAGAATATAAAAACATTGACAAATATATACAAAAACTGGAAGGGAAAAAACTGCGCTTGCTTGTATAAGTGATGAAAAAAGATGAATGAATAAATAACCCCTTTTGAGAAGCAATAAATAATAATGGGATAAACACAAAATAAACTAGGAAAAATAAAAAATTGCGCTATGGGTTCAAAATAATAAAGTCCAAATAGAAAGTCCAATGGGGAAACACTGAAACCAACACAGACGACAAAGGACACAATGCTTGTCATGGGTTTCTAGGCAAAATTGTCAAGATGTGTGCTTACCAGATGATAAGCCAAAACGGACAAATGGCTATAACACAGCCCAGGCATTTGTTTGACACACCAGTGCCAATTCCTCCAATAAAGATGGATAGCAGCAATGGGGAGATGGCTCCACGTTATGTATTGATGCGTGTGTCCAAGGAACAAATTTAAATAAGAGAACAGAGAAAAAAACACATAGCGTAATCCTGCTACATGAGATGTCTCTATATGATGTCAAAACTATTGGGTATGGGAGACAAAACGACACCCAGTGTGTGACTTCTAATTATAGTAACCCATCACTGCACATAGAATCTCATTTCCAGATAACAACATAAACAGGCCTTATCAGTAATAAAGAGTCACAGGAACACATCCACCACTGTGTAAAACCGCCACCTCTCATAGAGTCTGCTTACCAGAATGACCAAAGTTGTGTGCAATGAATTCAACCGCAGGCTAGTGGATGGCTGGAAGGATGTAAGCGTCACTCATATGGATATGGCTGTTATAGTGGACGGTTCAATGTTCCTCACTGTTGAAGTTGTAACTCCATGGGGCCCATACAGAAGTTGTGTACCAAAAAAGCAAAATGGGGACTAGATAGTGTGATATCGCCACAACATTTATTTAAAAAAAGTAAAAATACACTTACACAGTAAGCGATAAACAGGACATATAAAAGCCGGCCGGCTAGAAAGCAAACTCCCGTCCTACGAGCGTGGTGACGTCAGCACGTACCCCCTTAGACGCGTTTCATCATCACAGACATTGTCAATAAGGGACAAAACTGCTTCAAACCAGAATCTTGTCTAGAATTATCATGGCAGGAGTGTAAAGCCCTGTACACACGGTCTGTCTTTTTGCCAACAAACTTCATTTTGAGCAAGTTAGCCAAAAAATCAGACCGTGTGTACGCTCCATCGGACAAACTTTTTTGGTTTTCATCAGACAAAAGTTAGGTCTGCAAACGAACAAACTTTTGGCCAACAAAAGTCCGATGGAGCAAAGCCCGACCGTGTGTACAGAAAACCATCAGACTTTTGTCCGATGGACAAAACAAATAATGTTAAAATCAACCAACAGTAGCAGAAGTTGACCAAAGGGTGGCGGTAAAGAGCAGAAAAACCAGATGATGTTGGAAAAAGTTTTGGGAAATTTTGCAGAAAAGTCCTGTGGTGTGTATGCTATGGGTGTGCCCGGCCAACTCCGTTCGGACAAAAATCCACAAGAAAAGTCCGATGGAAGTCCGACCGTGTGTACGAGGCTTTAGATTCCTTCCTATTATAAAAACCCCCTTGGTATCCTACACTTGCAGCGCAAATGTTCCACATACAAATACCCTTAAGTTAGACACAGGTGGCTCACATTTACCCTCAACGAGACCCAAACCGTCAAAGATGCAAACAAGAGATGGGAACGTTCTGGCACATGGTCTGGTCCTGTCCCAAACTCTGACCCTATTGGGCGGCTGTAGCCTCCACACTGATTGAGATATGTGGGACAAGGGTGCAGATGGATGCTCAGGTTCTACTACTATGCCATATGAAAGACATAGAAGGGGACAGATATTGTAAACTATGCTTGACCTTCTCCCTATACTATGCCAGATGGGAAATACTGCTAAAATGGAAGTTGGTGGAACCCCACACTCACACATCTTGGCAGAGCTCGGTAAACTCGGTGCTGCCCCTGTATGTCCGGGAAAGTTTGATATGGTATGGTCCACATGGATAGATCTCTGGGCCCATGAATACTGATGGATAACTCATTCTCCGCTGTTCCCCCCTCTCTTTAACCCAATCCGTTCTTATATAACTGCTATGTCCAAGGGTATGCCAGATGACACAGTGATAATGGACAGGAATGTTTACCAAAGATGGATAGGGATTTGACACACCTGGGATAGATGATGCTAGATGGGAGGCAACTCCCTTTAGGAGTTTGAAATACAATTTCCTTTACCTGTATACCTGAATTGTCTAATAAACTTTTCTGTTGAAAAAAAAAAGTTAGACACAGGGCTTATATCTTAATAGTAGACCAATGAATTGGAACATCCAAGAGAGCTAAAACCCTCAGCACATTTTGCGTAACTACATCTAATCTTAAAGCGGTATTAGCCCAGGTTCACACTGGGCTGCGGGAATGAAGCCGTGCGAGTTCAGCTGAATTCGCACGATTTCACTCCCGCCTGTCAGTCCTGATTTTGGCCACGATTACAGAGACATCTGTGCAGGTTTCTGCACAGATGTCAATGTAAATCGCGGGCCAAAATCGCAAAAAGTAGTACAGAAACTACTTTTTAAAATCGGTGCAACGCCGCAGATGTGGCGTTGCAACAATTAGGACGGGGCCATTGCCAGCAAATGCAGCCGATTTGACATGCGATTTGACATGTAAAATCGCACCAGTGTAAACCAGGGCTTAAACCTAAAACCAAAAATTTTATATATTGCAGCTTACCAATAATTGGATTTGGTGGCTGTATTCGTTTTATTTTTTTAGGGTTTTCCCTCGGTTTTCACCTGTGATCTGGCCAGTAACACACCTTCTGTATTAGAGTGCCCCCACTCCGAATGAAGGAGCACAGGAGGCACATTTAGACAGCAGCATTGTCAGATTGGGCAGAAGTGTGTGTTAGACATACGTAGCAGAATTTAGATACACTTAAATTTGAAGCCAAACTTCAGCTATCACTTTATAAGCAGTTACAGCAACCGTTTTTTACTTTTGGAATAAAGGTTTTAATTATATATGTAGCGGGGGTCCTAAATTTAGGGATTGCTATGCTAAATTTAGGGGTGATTCGAGTGGTAGTTGGCTCGAATCTTTCAATTTGCTGTTTTACCTGTTGTGCAGTTCCCCTAAGAAGTATGGGTGGCGCTGTCACTTGTTGAACCACAGGTGATGGAGCAGTGATTTGGTGTCCTCTCTCGGCAGACATACAGTGGGTGTGGTCTACCTGCTGTGCATGCCGGGAGAGGGTACAAAATGGGCGGACGCCATTGGAGAGGGAGCAATTCCCGGGGCCCATGCCCGGAGGGAGAACCTACGGTCCAAGTTCCAGTGCAAGGCTCTCCAAGCTATGGGGCCACGTGCGCTTCAGTCCCAGGCACCTTTAGTCCTGGGACTGCGACTTCAGCCCTGGGCCCAGCACCTTTAGCTTGAGCCCACTTCGGGAGGAGGAATCGTAGGGTGCCGCCTTGCGAGGGGAACCGTTTCTAGAAGAGGAGGCTGGGGGAGGACCGTTCCGAAGGACTGGTGAGAGATCACAGTGAAGGAAGGGGCCCAGTAACTCTCTGGAGGGATGTCATCCATCTGAAAACAGGGATCTAAACAACGGGACCATTAGGAGGTTTGGGACACTATAGATTCTGTGGCAGAGGATCTCCTGAACGCATCCATTAGGGAATCTAATGGACTGTTTGAGTTACACGCCGGCTGCTAGTGCCTTTGGGTGACTATCCGGGTGAGCTATACCCACTTGGCATCGAGTGGCGAAGAAACAAGAGTGCCTGAATTGATCTGTCTTCCTAACACCTTTCTCTTCTCCTCAACTTTGTGGATGTTCATGCATAAAGAAAGAAATAAACTCTATGTTGGAGATGACACTGGTGTGGACCTTGGAGTTACTTGGGGTATAGAGACTTTGTCCTTACATTCTAGGGACGGAAACCAACTTTGAGGGGAACCCTGCTGCAAGACCCGTAAGTGAAAACAAGTGTGCTTAACCTCTGCAAACCAGGGGGCACGGGCATGGTGGGGACTGTGTGCCTTTTTCTCCTGTGAGTGAGCCAAGGACAGTGGAGAAAGAGGGCCGGTTGCTACATAGTATAAGGATGCTTACCTGCCCCTGGATCCAGCGATGTCCTCACCCGAGCCGATTCTTCAATCGACTTTGGGTGCAGGCACCAGCTTCTGAAATAAGGGAAACAGGAAGTGAGGCCTTGCGGGCTTACGGCTGGTTTCCTACTGCACATGCGTGAGTCTCGCTGTGCCTTATGATTGGTCCTGTAGTCTTCTGGGACCTGTGATGTGTTCCAGAAAACTTCGGGGAAAGGAGAGGGGCCAAACTTCAGGTTCAGTTCACACGAGGATCTGAGGCAGAAGTGGGAGAGGGATCTTGTCAAAACCAGGTACCCGCTCTCCTTCCCCCCCAAAAAGTGCCAAATGTTGCAGTTGAGGGAGAGTTAAAACCAGCGGAACTTCCCTTTTGAGTGGAGCTCTGCTTTAACCCTTTCGCCGCCAGGTCCATACCTCGTACAGACCTAACGGCGGGGGATATCACATGTAATCTAGTGGCTTCAGCCACCGGGATTGTGTGTAAAACTGATAGACAGACTCCTGCCTGTCAGGTGAGAGCATTTGTGCGGTTCCGCTGCCACCTGAACACTCGCACACAACCCCGGTACCAGCGCACCCCGCCATGCTTACCGGGCGCAACTTGCTCATCGACAGACTCGGGATCTCCATGGCGGGTCTTTTAGAACCCGCATGTCTCCCCTGTGCTCCACTGAATGTTTTGCAATGCAGATTGTATTGCAAAACATCCTTTCCCGGCAAAGCAAGCCAGGGACCCAGAGAGCTTGACATGCAAGTGATGTCAGAGACGTCGCTTTCAGGGTCACAAGAAGAAGGGGATGAGAGCGGACCTGTGTCTGCTCTTCTCCTTGCTCTCTACCCGCCATGGAGATCCTGGGCCCGCCGATGGGCAAGTGGAGCCCGATAAGCATGGCGGGGAGCTGTGGCGGGGGTGGGGCGCCGGTCCCGGGGGTGTGCGCGAGTGATACAGTGGCAGCAGAGCCGCAGGAATGCTCTCACCTAATGATCTCAATAAAGAGAACCTGTCACCTTAAAATCATCACATAGGGGACTGTTTGTCCCCTATATGATGATAAAAAAAAAGTTACCGTATTTATCGGCGTATAACACGCACCGGCGTATAACACGCACCCCAAGTTTAGGAGGAAATTTTAGGGAAAAAAACTTTTAGGAGGGAAGTTTAAGGAAAAATAACTTAAATTTAAATGCAGCCTTGTCAGTGTCCATTGCAGCCTTGTCAGTGTCCATTGCAGCCTTGTCACAGTGCAGCCTTGTCAGTGTCCATTGCAGCCTTGTCACAGTGCAGCCTTGTCAGTGTCCATTGCAGCCTTGTCACAGTGCAGCCTTGTCAGTGTCCATTGCAGCCTTGCCCCAGAGTCGCCGTGCAGCCTTGCCCCAGAGTCGCCGTGCAGCCTTGCCCCAGAGTCGCCGTGCAGCCTTGCCCCAGAGTCGCCGTGCAGCATTTTAAAATTGGCGCCGAGACTGTGCGGACGCCGCCGAGAACGCAGAGAACGCCGGGGACGCAGGGACTGGGCGGAGCCGCCGCCGAGATACACATAGCCGAGTGTACTCGGCTATACTCGGCTTTTCTCGGCTTTGTTCACAGTCACGCCGAGTCACGCCCTATGATGGACATAACACAGGTCCAATGGCGGGACTGGGCGTGACTGTGAGCGGAGCCGAGAAAAGCTGAGTATAGCCGAGTACATTCGGCTATGTGTATCTCGCTCCGCTCCGCTCCCAGTCAGCGGAGACAGCTCAGGGATGTGGATATCGGCGTATAACACGCACCCACGATTTTCCCCTGATTTTCAGGGGAAAAAAGTGCGTGTTATACGCCGATAAATACGGTAAGTAATTTTTTTATTTTATTTTTTTGCAAAAAAATAAAGTTACACCCTACCACATAACCCCAACCCCCCCCCCCCCCCCCTCGAATTTTTTTTGAGGCACCCCTCCCCATCCACACATATACACACGCACAAACCTAAACGCAAGCGTCAGGGGGCCAACACGTTAAAAAACGTTGATTGCGAAATACATGTTCATAGCTCCCAACTGTTCCTGATTTAGAGGGACTGTCCCTGATTTGGAGCAATGTCCCTCGGTCCCTCTTTCCTCCTCATTTGTTCCTCATTTTGGTCTGATCCATATAGTTGTATATAAAATGCACTTTTTATCTTTCAAAAAGTGTTCCCCAGTGCTAAACCTTTCACCCTGTTTCTTAATTGCTGCATTTGTACATTTTAAAGGCCAATATAAATGAATAGTATTATTATTTATTATTTATTAACTTATTTTAGTTAATTTTCCTTTAAGGGGGTGTGGCAGGGGGCGTGTTCTATGACTACATATGTTTGTTAGTGCACGTGCGCAGTAGCCCACTAGAAACTCATTCCTCTCTTTTTGTTAAAAAAAGAAACTCATTCCTCGTGTACCTTATTCCTATCTCAAAATGTTGAGAGGTATGCAAATTACGCGCAAGCTGGAGTGGGAGCATTAGTTCTAACACAAGACCTCCTCTGTACTGCTAAACCGATACCTATAAGGGGCTTTTGAAGTGTTGCCTAGAGAAAATATAGGGTACTGAAATTTGATGCCATTTCACTGGTGCACAAAAAATTAAAGGTTTGTTGGCATGTTGGGTATCTAGTTAACTCGTCTTTTATATTTCTCCAAAAATGTGGGTCATTTATTGCGTTTTTATTACCTTTTCGGTAATAACGTGTGACATAAACAATTGCAACTACCACTACTTTATTCTCTAGGGTGTCTGCTTTCAGAAAATATATAATATTTGTGGGTTTTGTGTAATCTTCAGGCCTAAAATTATTTTTTAAATATGTGTGCAAAAAAACGCTAAAACGGCTCTGGCAGAGAAAGAGTTAAGTGGGAAAATTGGAAAAAAAAAATGAGTACAAGGCCCGATCGTTTGCTTTTTGCTTAGCTTGTACACAACTTTGGATATCCAATTTAGACTTTCCAAACTAAAAAAATTTGAAGGGACAGACTCCAAAATCTTTCTCATACGTGAACCGAAATAACGATTTTCGTTTATTGTGTACTGTTTTCGTACGAGAAAAAATGGATATGAAAGACTGCGCATTATCAGAAACAATAATAAAAAAAAGCTGTTGTCGTACAAGAATTTTCGTACAATTAGTACCATCCTTGGTTTTGTCCTGCTGTGAAACATCCAGCAAAATTGTATAATTGTTCGTCTGATTTTCTTATAGTGTGTACTGGGCTTTACTGTGTGGATCACCAGATGAAAATACAAAGAAAGCCTAAAAAGAAAACAAATGCAGCCATCACATCTAAGAATTGTTAAGCTACAATATAATGAAATGTTTTCGTTTGGGTACCACGTGCTTGACCAGACATATGTCGACCTGCCATGCAGTCCGTTGGCAAGCACACCTAAAAGACCCACACCAAAGAACAAGGCGGACCTCTCCTTGCTCCTCATCAGCTGGGATCTCCAACCCCACTATACCTTCAGTCCTCTCTTAAACCTGCACTGAGAGGAATGAAGGTGTAGAATTAGGTGTGTCACAGCCAAGTACTTGCGGGCAATCTGCTATCGGAACACCGACATCCGACTGTACCAGGCAAATTTCCCTGCCCCAGCTGCTGCACCGCCGAAAGAAGTTCGCTCCCAGCCATCCACATGCCCAGCGGTTGAATGCAAGCTTGGCTAAATTGCTAGCACTTCAACTGCTGCCTTTTCAGTTGGTAGATTCTGCCCCCTTCCATGAGTTTGTGGAATGTGCAGTTCCTCAGTGGCAGGTTCCCAAACACCACTTTTTCTCACAGATGGCGATTCCGGCTCCCTACCGGCATGTGGAAGGCAATGTCTTGGCCTCGCTGGACAGAGCGGTCAGCGGTAAGGTGCATATTACCGCTGACAGGGACGTTACCTATCTTTCACGGCGCATTGGGTGACTTTGCTGGCAGCTGAGAAGGATGCAGGACAAGGTGCAGTAGTGTTGGAGGTTGTTCCGCCACCACGTCTCCAAAATGTTACTACTGGTGATTCTGGCACACCTCTCTCCTCCACCCCCTCCTATTCTTCTTCCTCAATGGCCTCTTCCTGTGCTGATTTGTCCTCGGAACCAGCGGTGCTCCGTAGGCGATCAAGGGGCTACGCCAGTACGCAGGCAAAAAGATGCCATGCGGTGCTTGAGCTGGTGTGCTTGGGGGAAAGGAGCCACACTGGGGCAGAGATTCTGTTAGCTCTGCAGGGGCAGGCTCAGAGGTGGTTGACACCACGCCAGTTTAAGCCAGGAAAGGTGGTTTCCGACAATTGCACCAACCTCCTCTCCGCCCTCCGACAGGGACAAATGACCCATGTGCCCTGTTTAACTCATGTCCTTAACTTGGTGGTGCAGCGGTTCTTGGGCAGGTACCCGGGCTTACAGGAGGTCCTGAGGCAGGCCAGGAAACTCTGTGGGCATTTCCGCCGGTCATATAATGCCAGTGCTCGGCTGGCTGAGCTGCAAAAGGATTACAACCTGCCCAAGAACCGCCTAATCTGTGACATGCCCACCAGGTGGAACTCTACGTTGGCCATGCTGCAGCGGCTGCACACGCAGTAGAGGGCCATCAATGAGTATCTGTTGCAATATGGCACCAGGACAGGGTCAGAGGAGCTTGGATTTTTTTCCCCACGCCAGTGGGCCATGATCAGGGATGCATGTACTGTCCTGGCACCATTTGAGGAGGCCACGAGGATGGTGAGCAGTGACAGTGCATGCATCAGTGACACTGTCCCTCTTGTCCACCTGTTGGAGCACATGCTGCGTGGAATAATGGACAGGGCACTTGAGGCAGAACAGAGGCAGGAAGAGGAGGACTTCCTTACCTCTCAAGGCCCCCTTTATCCAGACAGTGTTGCTGCTGTCCCGGCTATCCCACAGGAAGAGGACGAGGAGGAGGAGGAGGAGGATTGTGTCAGCATGGAGGTGGAGACTAGCACTCAGCATCAGCAGCAGTCTTCAAGGGATCAATTACAGTCCCAAGACACCCATGGACTTGTACGTGGCTGGGAGGAGGTGGCTGCAGATCATGACGTTCTCAGTGACCCAGAGGACTCCGTACCGAATGCCTCAGCAAACCTACGCTGCATGGCCTCTCTGATCCTGCAAAGCCTGCGTAAGGATCCTCGTATTCGTGCGATCAAGGAGAGGGATCATTACTGGCTGGCAACCCTCCTTGATCCACGTTACAAGGGTAAGGTTGCAGACCTTATCTTGCAGTCGTAGAGGGAGCAGAGGATGAGGCATCTTCGGGAGGCCTTGCAGAAAGGTCTGTGCAACGCGTTCCCAGAGACTGGGAGGTTACAAATTCCTGGTCCTGGACAACGTGTTGCTGAGGCTTCGGTCAGTCAAAGAAGGAGTGGTGGAGAAGGTGGCCGTCTGACCGATGCGTTCAGACAATTTTTTAGTCCGCAGCCCCAAGGTATGATCGGTTCCAGCAACCAATCGCCAGCGTCTGGTTTACATGATGCAGGAATACCTAGGGGCAAGATCAGACTTGGACACCTTTCCCACCGAAAATCCTCTGGGTTACTGGGTCTTGAGGATGGATCACTGGCCAGAGCTTGCACAGTATGCAATTGAGATACTGGCCTGTCCTGCATCCAGCATTCTTTCGGAACGCACATTCAGTGCTGCTGGAGGCTTCGTAACTGATCACAGGGTGAGCCTGTCAACCGACTCGGTCAATCGACTGACCTTCATAAAAATGAATCAGTCTTGGATCACCACCAGCTACCAAGCACCTGATGCTGATGTAACAGAATAATTTTCTTTGAAATGTCAGATCCCTTCAAGACTGCCTATGCTGATGCAGAGTGACTATCCTGTTATGCTGAGTGACTATTCTCTTCCTCCTCAATAATCATGCTGATAGCTTGAAATAATATTTTTGGTTCTGGGCACCGCCACCAGTGGCTAAGGCCCAATTTTTCAGCCCCTGTTTAAACAGGGGCGTGTATTTACAATTTTTGATGAAATACTTTGTAACAGGGCTCATTGCTGCGCTCCAAGTACAGTATCTGTGAGGGGTTGCAGTGTTGTGGCACCAGTGCCTAAGGCCCAATTTTTCAGCCCCTGTTTAACAGTGGCAGGTATTTAAAAATTTTTATGCAATGCTTTGCAGCAGGGCTCATTGCTGCGCTCCAAGTACAGTATCTGTTAGGGGTTGCAGTGTTGTGGCACCAGCACCAGTGCCTAAGACCCAATTTTTCTACCCCTGTTCAACAGGGGCATGTAATTACAATTCTTGATCTAATAATTCACAGCAGGGCCCATTCCTGCGCCCACCAAGAGTAACTGTGAGGGCTTACAGTGTTGTGGCACCAGCACCACCGCCACCACCACCACCACCAAAGGCCCAATTTTACAGCCCCTGTTCAACAGGGGCATGCAATTACAATTCTTGATCTAATAATTCACAGCAGGGCCCATTCTTGTGCCCACCAAGAGTAACTGTGAGGGCTTACAGTGATGTGGCACCAGCACCACCACCACCACCAAAGGCCCAATTTTTCCTACCACTGTTCAACAATGGCATGTAATTACAATTCTCGATATAATAGTTCACAGCAGGGCGTTCAAGCGCCCACCAAGGGTAACTTTGAGGGCTTACATTGTTGTGGCAACACCAACACCTAAGGGCCAAATTTCTGCAGAGTATATACAGCAGGCCCCTACTTTCAAACATCCAACTTACAAACGACTCCTACTTGCAAACGGAAGGAGACAACAGGAAGTGAGAGGAAATCTACCCCTAGGAAGGGAAATTCTTTCCTGTAAGAGTTAATATGGGAAAAAGGTGTCTCCTCTCCACTGATGCTTTATCACCAATCCTTGTTTCAATAAAAAACCCAAATTTTCAAAAAACATTTGTCGTTGGGACGGAAAGTGAGGTGAAATGTTCTGAACAGGTGCACAGACAGCAAAACAAATGTTACAGGGGTGATAACCCTTCCCTATGTTTTCCAAAAAGCTTAAAAATCGTTTTTTTTGGCTGGAGCTACATTTAAAAAATGTACCTGTTCCAAATTATAAACAGATTCTACTTAAGAACAAACCTACAGTCCCTGTCTTGTTTGCACCGCCTGTATACTGCTGTTCAGAGTATATAGGGCCTTTTTTTCATTTGGGTGCAGGGTTCCCCTTAATATCCGTACAAGACCCAAAGGGGCTGGTAGTGGGCTGGGGGTGGGGAGGTGGGGGGGGGTACCCATGCCATTTTTCTCAATGATTTTCATCCATATTGCCGAGACCAGACATTACATTAAAGCCCAAGCAGTTTTAAATTACTTTTTTTACTTTAGAAATGTCATTTTGTGCAGGGACAGTTCTAAACAAGGGAAACCCGTGCCACTTCACAGGCATACTTTAGACACCCCCCATGTATGATATTTAAAGGAATATTTCACTTTTTTTTTTCACTTTATGCATCATTAAAATCATTGCTCCCGAAAACACTGCCGTTTTTAAAACCTCTTTTTGCATTGATACATGTCCCCTGGGGCAGGACCCGGGTCCCCAAACCCTTTTTAGGACAATAACATGCATATTAGCTGTTATAATTAGCACTTTAGATTTCGAACGTTCGCGTCCATTGTATTTAATAGGGTTCTAAAGTTTGCGCGATCTTTCGGTCCGTTCGCAGGTTCTGGTGCGAACCGAACCGGGGGGGTGTTCGGCTCATCCCTACCTAGAAGGTTCTTCTCTCAGTTGGGATTGGGTTTGCTTGTTGAGCTTCTGTTGGCCTATTTTGGTTCTTGTTTTTCTCACCTCTCTTTATGACACTGCTTTGGGATGTCCCTGTGGTCAAGAATGAGAAGAATAAGAAGCTGTGTCTCAATGACTGAAAGAGAAAATGGGATTTTTTGTTTGTTACTCACTGTAAAATCCCTTTCTCCAAGTTTATTTCTGGACACAGCACCTACCCTTTATTGATTGTCTTGTTTGTACTGCTTTGTACTAACTGGTTTGCCTATTAACAAATTGAAGCCAATCTCCAGCTCACACTATATAATCAGTTACAGCAAACATTATTTTTTCCTTTTGGGATGAAGCGTACCTCTCAACTTTTTGAGATGGGAACGAGGAACACATATTAGCAAAAGTATGTAGGCATAGGACACACCCTTTGCCACATACCTTTAACCCCTAGCTGACCAGCCACCATCATTATACTGTGGCAGGTCGGCACGGTCCCGTGAGCCGTCGTAGCTGTACGTCAGCTCCTTTAAGCGGGAAAGCAGGCACGGGGGTGCCAATGCTCATGGCCATCGGTCGCACGATCGCGGGCACGAGGGGCAAAACAGTGACGTGTGTCTGTAAGCACACACATCCCAGTTCTGTGAGGAAAGGAGAGAGAGATTGTGAGTTCCTGCTAGCTGGGAACCACGATCTGTCATCTCCTATAATCAGTCCCCTCCCCCTACAGTTAGAACACACACTAGGAAACCCCTTGATCGGCCCCTAGTGTTAACCCCTTCCATGCCAGTGACAATTACACAGTAATCAGTGCATTTTTATAGCTCTGATCGCTGTATAATTGTCAATGGTCCCAAAAATGTGTCAAAAGTGTCCGATCTGTCCGCCATGTCCAGATAAAAATCGCAGATCATCGCCATTACTAGTAAAAAAAAAATAATAATAAAAATATCATAAATCAATCAATATACGCTTATTGCGATTTTTACTACCAAAAATATGTAGAAGAATACATATCGGCCTAAACTGAGGAAAAAATGTACTTAAAGAAAAAAAAAATTGGGGATATTTATTATAGTAAAAGTACAAAATATTGTGTTTTTTTGAAAATTGTCGCTCTTTTTTTGTTTTATAGCGCAAAAATGAAAAACCACAGAGATGATCAAATGATCAATTTTATTTGTGTACAACGTTGCATGACCACGCAATTGTCAGTTAAAGCTACGCAGTGGCGTATCGCAAAAAATGGCCTGGTCATTAAGCAGCCAAATCTTCCGGGGCTGAAGTGGTTAGTTAAACACCAAAGTGCTTTTTTTTACCACTACTATTCCCATTGGCTTGTGAAATTTACAAATGAGGCAATTTAGAAATTGGATGAAAGGTTTAGCTCTGGGAAACATTTTTTGGAAGATAAAAAGTGCATTTTATATACAACTATATAGATCAGACCAAAATGAGGAACAAATGAGGAGGAAAGAGGGACTTTGTTCCAAATCAGGGACAGTCCCTCAAAATCAGGGACAGTTGAGAGCTATGATAAAGGTTTTACATGAATAAATAAAAACTCATAATTTTAAGCACCCCTGCCAGTGCTAAATGGTTTGTTACTCTCCAAAAGACGGGCAAGGAGGCACACAACTGGCCCACCGTGCATCCACCGTGACCCTCCCCCCACCGAGAGTACCACCAGCATGAAGGGGTATACAATCTGTGAATAAAGGTAGTGGGCATAAGTTTGCTGATAGTGCAAACTAGGAATTGGCAGTAGTAGTGAGTAAATTGGATAGTATATGAAATAAAAATGTAGGCCAATCAAAGAGCCAACCATAGACCCATCAATAATTAATCACTTAAGCCCCGGACCATTTCCCTGGCCAAAGACCAGAGCATTTTTTGCAATTCGGCACTGCGTCGTTTTAACTGACAATTGCGCGTTCGTGTCATGTGACTCCCAAACAAAATTGATTATCCTTTTCTTCCCACAAATAGAGCTTTATTTTGGTGGTATTTGATCACCTCTGCGGTTTCTATTTTTTGCGCTATAAACAAAAATAGAGCGACAATTTTTTAAAAAATTCAATATTTTTTACTTTTTGCTATAATAAATATCCCCAAAAAATCTATAAAAAAACAAAATTTTTCCACAGTTTAGGCCGATATGTATTCTTCTACATATTTTTGGTAAAAAAAAAAAATCGCAATAAGTGTATATTGATTGGTTTGCGCAAAAGTTAGAGCGTCTACAAAATAAAGGATAGTTTTATGGCATTTTTATTATTTTTATTTTTTTACTAGTAATGGCGGTGATCAGCGATTTTTATCGTTACTGCGACTTTATGGCGGACACATCGGACACTTTTGACACATTTTTGGGACCATTGTAATTTTTACAGCGAACAGTGCTATAAATATGCACTGATTACTGTGAAAATGACACTGGCAGTGAAAGCGTTAACCACTAGGTGGCACTGAAGCGGTTAAGTGTGTCCTAGGGAGTGATTCTAACTGTTAGGGGGCGTGGCTACGAGTGACACGTCACTGATTGCTGTTCCCGATGAGAGGGAACAGACGATCAGTGACAGTGTCACTAGGCAGAACGGGGAGAGGCTTGTTTACACTTGCCTCTCCCCGTTCTGCCGCTCTGTGACCCGTTCGAGGGACACCGGCAGACATCGAGTCCACGGGTCCCGCGGGCACGGTCACAGAGCTCACGGCAGGGGCGTGCGCCCGCACGGCGGGAATTTCAAAGTGACATATATACTGTACATTACTTTGCCCAGCCGTGCCATTCTGCCGACGTATATGTACAGGAGCCGGTCGGGAACTGGTTAATCAAAAGTCTGCTTGGGACCAAAAGTATAATAAAGCTCACCACAATGAATGATATTCCATATGCATGGTAGACCAGCCAAGTCCACTCAAACAGAGGCTGATCAGGAGCCACGTGTCATATAAATTCCCTGTACAAAATGGGGAGGAACCCATCTCCTCCAATGGCTCCATGCTAGGTGTTTGGCCCCATCCAGCCCATCAAAAAAAAAAGAAAGAAAAAAAAAAGTCCCTCGGACACAGCTCATTACGGATCGAGGTTAAGAGCCAATCACAGTGGCCCTTTACCATGTGATCAGCTCTGTCTAATCACGACTCATCACTTGTAAACAAATGCTGTTTATCAGCATTTTCTTTTCCTCAGCTCTGTCACTGTGTGAGAAAAGGAAAATCTGATAACCAGCTGTCCTGTGATAGGGGACATTTACACTGATAATTAGGGCACTAATCATCGGTGCAGTGATTATCATATCAGTGAAGCCCCATCAGTGCCTTTCAGTGTCTATCAGTGCAGCATATCAGTGCCCATCAGTGCTGCTTATTAGTGCCTCCTCATCAGTGCCACCTCATCAGTGTTGTTTGATCAGTGCCCTTCAGTGCAGCCTATCAGTGCCCATCAATGCATCCTATCAGTGCAGCCTCGTCGGTGCACAATAATGAAGAAAACATTTTTATTTGCAAACTTTTATAACAGAAATGAAGAAAAGGGTTGCTTTTTTTCAAAACGTTCTGTCTTTTTTTATTTGCTTAGCAAAAAAATAAAAAATTTGTGGTCATTAAAATACCACCAAAAGGAGGGCGCATGCGCGGCGCGATGCTGGACGGACACTGCTGAGCAGAGCTCCGTCTGACCAGGTCTGCTAGGCAGGATTTCCGGGGCTATTCCAGCACACAATTCAGCCCAGAGTCACTCAGCACCCCTGTGAGACACCCAGGTACATGCCATCAGGCAAAAAGGGACGGAGAACTCGCTCACAACACTCGCTCACCAACTTTCTTTTGGAGACTGAGCGCTCCTGCACAGCAAGAAAGATGACCCAAAATGGCGCCGGCTCACACGCGGCCCCGAGCAGCTCCATGCAGGCTCAGACAGCAAATCCTCCAAACAGTGAGTACAATCCTCCCCTGACAAAAGCTGACCTAGATGCCAGCCTCACAGCCATTTATGAAAAGCTGGTGGGGAAGCTGGAGTCTGAAATACATAAATCCACCAGCGCTCTATCACAGGAGATAGCCAGCATAGGAGGAAGAACTGACATTTTGGAGGCTAAGCATGACGAGCTTTCCTTGGCTCACAATGACCTGAGAAAGGATTATGAATCACTTGCAGACAGCTTTTCCTTTATGCAAGCTCACGTAGAAGATTTAGACAACAGGAACAGGAGACACAATGTAAGGCTGCGTGGTGTCCCTGAAACGATCACTGATCTTAACCAGACCATCACTAAACTGTTTCATAACCTTGTCCCAGACAAGCCCCTGTCTGCCTTTGCATGCGACAGAGTACATAGAGCTCTGAGGCCCAAACCAACTCCTGATAAACCCCCTCGTGACATAATCATCTGTATGAAAGACTTTGTCACTAAGGAAGACATAATGAGAGCGGCTAGAAACACTCAGAATATAGACCTAGATGGAATCAGGATCCAGATCTACCCGGACATATCTCCTGCGACTCTGGATAGACGCCGCAGGATGAAGGAGGTTACCAGTATTTTACAATCTGCCGGTATTAAGTACAGATGGGGATTTCCCTTCAAGTTGTCTATTATGCACAATGGCACCACGAATTCTGTCTATAATGTTATAGAAGGGAAGGATCTGCTGGTCAAGCTGGGCCTCTTGGATCAGGCCCCTCAACGCCGATTCCCTCCTACACCTAGATCATCACCCATTTGGTCCACCCCTAGGCGCTCACAAAGGGATCAGAGAAACCAAAGGGACCAAAGAAGATGGAATCCTCCCTCCCCAGATCATCATGCATGATCCTGCAAGTTCTATTCTCATAAACTGACCACACTATTCTTTTGAGATTTTGAGTCATTGCTCGCTGAGTCTTATTTCCACCCCCTGTTTTTTTTCCCCCCCCTTTTTTTTTTTCTCACTACAAAGGCATGCTCTCATGACATAAGGTGCAGTCCTAGGTATATCTTTTTGTTCCCCCATCTTTCGAACCTCTACCTCTGGATCCACATTAACAAGCACTACTATATATATATTCAGCTGTATCTCCCCCATTGAGAACTGGGGGTCACCCAAATCTCACTATGCCCCTGGTAGAGACGTGCCTATGTGATGGTACCCCTTACTCTCAACAAATTGTTATTGAACAGGTCAACTACAAATCTCTCCCATGGCTGAAACAATACCCACTGGATTTATCCTGAAGATTTCATAATTGGTTCGGAAATTTCTGAGTAGCAAGTTCCAACCCTCCTCAGACTACTAAATTGATCAATATTCTATAAACTGACCACACTAAACCTACACAATTTTACCCCTTTTTTTTTTTTTTTTTTTGCAATGTTCACAATGCAATTCTCCTTCCCCATCATACCACCTGCCCTAACTGGAGCTCATCCAAATATAACCAAAGACTTCCTGGGCTGTTGTACTGTTAAGGAAAAAAAAGGAAAAAAAGGAAAAAAAAATTTTGTCATGTTTGTATCCCTGACAGGTCGAACACTTCCAGCTGAACCTGGTCTTGCTATATGATTTTCACTCAATAACAAACCCTCTGGACTAACGTGAGACCTTTCTCCTACTCCCCTTTTTTTTTTATCATTCGGTTAACTTTTTACCGCTGCCCCTCAATTTTTCATGTTTTGTACCTTTTGTGATAACTACCATTTCTCACCATGTACCTTACACTGTGATTTTTCAATGTTTTAAATTGCCTGGCGAGTCCGCCGTCGCTGGATTGTTCCCCGCTCTGCCTCCGTGGTTTGCTCCCTCATCTCATTGAGGTGGGGGGGCGCACCTCGTTGGTAGAATTAGGACAGATTTGTCCTCTACATATGGTTTTTGGGCCAGGAGGCTCCTTGTTTCCTGGCCCCCAGTTTTTTCTCATTTATTTTTCATTTACTTTTGCCCTTTTGGCCTCAAGAATGTTCAGAAATGTTAATGGAAGACCACAATTGACCTTTCTCTATAATTACAATAAGTTGTTCATATTCTTAGTTGCTATAAGATATATGACGAAACTTTTATATTCACACTCTATCAAAATACATGTCTGGCATTATACAACTTTTCTACATAATTTCCCCTTCCCTGTTATACTTGAACTTCTTGGGAGTGCTCATTATTTGACGGAGCTTGTGATATCTTATAGCTTTAACTATAACTTTCCTAACAAAACTCTCCCTCTTTTACAACTATGGGTATTAGAATAATCTCCCACAACGTCCAGGGCTTTAATTCTCCCAATAAACGCAAAAAAGCATTCAAACATTACAAAAGATTGGGAGCTGACATCATCTTATTACAAGAGACCCATTTTGCCCAAGCCAACCACCCACAATATTTCGATAAAACATTTAGTCAACATTATTATACTACCTTTTCAAACAAAACCAGGGGGGTCGCCATCTTTATCAAAAACTCAATTATTTTTGAAGTCCAAAATATTTACAAAGATAAGGATAGCCGCTTCATTATTCTGAAGGGCACAATTAACAGGCGCTCAATTACATTAGTGTCAGTTTACGCCCCTAACGAGTCACACTCACCCTTTTTCAAAAATTTCTTCTCCATATTAGACCAACACACTTCGCCCCACATGATTATAGGAGGCGATTTCAACTTAGCCGCCCACCCCTCTTTAGACAGAAGTAACACAACCCCATCCTCTAAAGCCTTCTCCAAAACTATAAATCACTCTCTGAATAATCTTCAATTAATTGACACATGGAGATCACACCATATAGGGATTAAGGCATTTACACATTACTCTCATCCTCACGATTGTTATGCCCGCCTTGACTACATTTTTAGCACCCCTATTCTCTTAGCAAACTCCTCTTCAGCCCAGATCCACCCTTGCCCGTGGTCAGACCATAATATGACCGCATTTGAGACCTCCCACATAGGAATGGCCCCAACTACCTTTAAATGGCGCATTAACGACTCTCTACTCACAGACCCCGCTACCTTTCAATTAATAAATTCCCATATTGAAAATTACTTCAAAGAAAATATAACAAATGAGACACCCCCCACATCCATATGGGCTGCCCACAAAGCTGTTCTCAGGGGCCATCTTATAAACATTGCTGTGGCTAGGAATAAAGCTAAAATTGCAGACATTAAATGCCTCACTAAAGAATTAAATGACTTATATAACAAGATGAGTCACTCAGTCTCCCCAGAGCTAACTAATCTAATCCAAATCAAGCGTCAAGCATTGAATACATTATTATCCGATGACACTGAAAAATCTCTACGCTTTTCAAAAGCCAGATTCTTGCTATTCAGCAATTCTTCCTCAGCAATGTTCGCTAAAAAACTCAAGCAAGACGCTAATCCTACACATGTCTACAAGCTGCGTATTTCGAATGGTAATTTCGTAACTCACCCCCAGGATGTGCTTCAAATATTCACAAACTTTTATAAAGACCTACTTTCAGGCCCGCAAACAATTCCCAACCCCTCCTCTTTAAGGTGGCTAGACAACCTCCCACTCCCTAAACTTAGCGATCATCAGACCTCCTCCCTTAATATACCCTGCACAGATGAGGAAATTTTGAACATAATCAAATCACTTAAGACATCCACAGCCCCAGGTCCAGACGGTTTTTCATCTTCATACTATAAAAAATTTGCCCCTCTTCTGGTACCTAATCTCACTAGTCTATTCAATCATATTCTAAATGGAGGCCAATTCCCTGACGAGATGTTGATGGCTAACCTCTCCTTAATCCCAAAACCACATAAAGATCACTCCCTTCCTCAAAACTTTCGCCCCATATCTGTCCTCAATAATGATATTAAGCTTTTCGGTAAATTACTAGCCAACAGACTAGCTTCGGTTGTCACTTCTTTAGTACACACTGATCAGTCGGGCTTTATCCCAGGACGTCAAATTACGGATAACATCAGACTAGTGTCCAACGTTATACAAGACGCTAATCTTCACTCCCGCCCAATCTGTCTTTTAAGCCTTGATATACACAAGGCTTTTGACAGCGTCAGCTGGTCATACATCAATCACCTCCTTCCTAAACTTGGCCTCTCAGAAAAATTCATACACGGCTTTAATGCCCTTTATCACTCCCCAAAGACTAGAATTAGAATTCCAGGTAGCAACTCCGAATTTTTCCCCATAAATAGAGGTACTAGACAGGGCTGTCCACTTTCCCCCCTCCTGTTTGCCCTGGCAATGGAGCCCCTTGCCGTAGCTATCAGACAAAATATTAACATTAAAGGATATCAAAAAAACGTCACTCAATTTAAAATTAGCCTATATGCTGACGACGCTCTATTATTTCTGACCGATCCAATTACCTCCATTCCCAACTTATTAGATGAACTCAACTCCTTCCATGCAATCTCTGGCCTATCTATAAACACCAACAAAAGTTCTGCTCTACCTATTAACTACCCCCCAAACATGCTAAGCACACTCCAAAATAATTTTAACTTCATCTGGCCATCCAACTCAATCAAATATTTGGGAGTCTATATTACCCCCACCCACACATCTCTTTATAAAGCCAATTACATTCCTCTCTTCTCCCACATAAATTTACTACTTAAATCATGGTCCAATCATCACATCTCCTTCTTAGGCAGAATCTGTGCGTTCAAAATGTCGATCCTCCCCAAGCTTCTCTACTATTTCAGAGCGCTCCCCATTAATGTCCCCAAATCCAGAATAACATCCCTTCAAAGGGAAATTAATAAATTTATCTGGAACAATAAAAAACCCAGGTGCAGTTATGCGCTTATGCATAACCCACAAAACAAAGGCGGCATGGGCCTCCCAAACCTCTGGCACTATTATTTAGCAGCCAGACTCTCACATATGGCCCAATGGCATTCCCCCACTACACACATTCCATGGTTGATCTTTGAATCTTCTTCCATCTCCCCTATCATTAAAAGGCATTTTATGGTCCCCTATAACTCACTACCGCTCTCTTCTTAAGGAAAACATGATTATCGCCCACTCTTTGCAACTATGGAATACAATCAAAGACTATTACGCCTTGTCCTCAACTACCCCCCCTTTGGCCAACTTCCTGGGAGATCCCAGGTTTACCCCCGCGTTCCCAAACTACAATCTCTTTCACCACTGGATTCAACTTAAATTAACCACTCTTAGATCACTAGTGACCAACCTAAAATTCCCAACCTTCGCATCCCTCCAATCTAGTCACAAACTCCCTGACTCTGAACTCCCCCAATATCTCCAAATCCAAAACTTTTTTGCCACTCACTATTCCCTTTCCATCGACACCCCATGCACCACTTTTGAGCGCATCTGCACTTCCTCTTACAGAGATAAGGGTGTCATTTCACAAATGTACAATTCCTTAAACGATCTACACCAGCCCGAGAAAACAGGCCCTATGATACGTTGGGAAGCTGACTTGAGCTGCTCCCTCCCCATAGAAACCTGGTTAAAGATGATAGACAACCTCCGCAAAAGCAATCGCGCTGCAGCCTTTAGGGAATCCCCCCTTAAACTCTTTGTCAGATGGTATATGACCCCTGCCAAGATCCATTCATTTTATCCCTCAGTCTCCAATACCTGCTTTAGAGGCTGCCCTGATGAAGGGAACTATCTCCACATCTTCTGGAGCTGTAAACTCCTTGAACCCATATGGCAAGCAGTAGTAAACACTTTAGAACCCACACTCAAGAAAAAAATCCACCTCTCACCACAAATCTGCATTCTTTATGCTGAGGTTTCAGATATCCCCTTACCTTGTACTAGACTACTTCATTCACTGATAAGCTCCGTTCAATGGATGATCGCCCTAAACTGGAAAACACACAACCTTCCTTGGTCCCAGGTCTTGGCCAGAATGGAGGCTCTTAGATTATCTGAAAGGATCCACCATACTCTCTTAGATAGCATACACACATACAATGGAAAATGGATGTATTGGTCTCCAACTTATCAGAACTTACCGCTATAACATACTATTTAGCGCACTATTATGGGACCTTTTTTTTTTTTTTTTTTTTTCCCACGCCACCCCACCTTCACACCCAAATGTTATCTTGTCCTTATGGTTGATACTGATTGCATATGGATATAACCTTTGTTGCCATTCTCATGTACAAACTTTTGTAAACCCAAGCACTACCGTACTTTGTATATCACTTTATACTGAAGTTTGTCATTTTACTGTCTTCCAAATAAAACTTTTGTAAACAAAAATACCACCAAAAGAAAGCTCTGTCATGGATTGAGGTAAAGGGCCAATCACAGGGGTCTTTACCATGTGATGAGCTGTGTCCAATCACAACTCATCACATGTAAACAAATGTCGGTTATCGGTATTTCCTTTCCTTTCTTCAGCTCTGTAACTGTGTGAGGAAAGGAAAGCCGATAACCAGCTATCCTGTGTAAGGCTTGATTCACACCTATGCATGTTGCTTTTGAGCGTTTCTGCAGTGCTTTTTGCGGTGCTTGCCGCGTTTTTCGACATGTGTTTTTACCACGATTTTACCGTGATTGTGATGTCCCTTGTGACGTCACGGACCCATCATGCTCCTGTCGGTGACGTCACAAGGGGGCGTGGCCTCCGGATGACGCAATCCGATTGCCAAGCCCCCGCTGTTTTTTAAGTAATGCAGGACATTGGCGCCGACAGATCAGCGGGACGCAGCATCGGAGGAAGAGCGGTGGCGGGAGCGGCGGCAGAGAAAGAAGAACACCGGACAAAGAAGACAGAAGAACAACAGAAGAAGAAGCAGGGGGAGAAGGAGAAGACCGGAGGATGAAGATGCGGGAGAAGATGGAGGAAGAAGCAGAGAAGAAGATTTTTAATAAAAGACTTGTCAAAAACAGTTTACTGTATTTAACACTACTTTTTTTTAGTGAATGGGTAGGGGTACAATGTACCCTATACTCATTCACATAGGGGGGCCGGGATCTGGGGGGCCCCTTTGTCAAAGGGGGCTTCCATATTCCGATAAGCCCCCCACCCGCAGACCCCGACAACCACTGGGCAAGGGTTGTCGGTAAGAGGCCCTTGTCCCCATCAACATGGGGGCAAGGTGCTTTGGGATGGGGGGCGCAGAGCCCCCTTCCCGGCTCCCTCCTTAGCAACCAGCTATATACACTGTAAAAAAAAAAAGAAATAAAAAAAAACTCAAATGCAAATCGCTGTAAAATCGCGGTAAAAACGCGGTACTTGCGTTTTGGATACGGGTTCATTGAATTCTATTACATGCAAAATGCTGCATTTTGCGGGGAAAAAGTCCCCGACCCTTTCCAAAAACGCAGAGGCACAAAAATGCATTGATGTGAACATGTTCCATAGGAACCCATGTTAAAAAATTACCCTGCATTTCTGCAAAATGCATCAAAAAACACATTAGTGTGAATAGAGCCATAGGAGACATTTACACAGATAATTAGGGCACTGATCTTTAGTGCCCTTATTAGTTCAGCCCCATCAGTGCTGCCTTATCAGTGCCCTTCAATGCAGCCTATCAGTGCACATTAAAGCGGAGTTCCACCCAAAAGTGGAACTTCCGCTTAAACCACTCCTCGCCCCCTTACATGCCACATTTGGCATGTAATATTTTTTTTGGGGGGGGGGAGTGGGGGCTTCATTAGGAGTGGGTCCTCCTTCCGCCTAGGGACCGCTTAGGCGACTCGTCATATCGCCTAAGGTGGCCCCTCCCTGTAGGCGATCACCTGGGACACGTGACAGGTCCCAGGCGATCGCCTGTCCACTCAGATTGCGCAGCGCCGCTCGCGCATGCGCAGTGAGTGCCCGGCCGTGAAGCCAAAAGCTGTCACGGCCGGGTGCCCACAGTTAGAATGGAGGCGTCGGCGGAGAGGGGGGGGAGAGAAGCGAAGCTCCGTTCGGCCGCGTCTCTGGACAGTGGAACAGGTAAGTGTCTGTTTATTAAAAGCCAGCAGCTACACTTTTTGTAGCTGCTGACTTTTAATAAACATAAAAAAGGCTGGAACTCCCCTTTAATGAAAAATTACTTATTTGCTAAATTTTATAACAGAAACAAAAAAAAAGGTTGCTTTTCTGTCTTTTTTTGTTTGTTTAGCAATAATAAAAAAAAAAAAACAATGATGATTAAATACCACCAAACGAAAGCTCTATCTGCCACGAATTGAGGTAAAGGGCCAATCACAGTTGCCCTTTACTATGTGATTAGCTGTGTCCAATCACAGCTCATCACAAGTAAACAAATGTTGGTTATCGTCATTTCCTTTCCTCAGCTTTGTCACTGTGTGAGGAAAGGAAAGCCTATAACCAGCTACCCCGTGATAGGAGAATTTACCATGATAATCAGGGCACTGTTTATCGGTGCCCTGATTATTAGTGCAGCCCCATCAGTGCCTTTCAGTGTCCATCAATGCAGCATATCAGTGCCACCTATCAGTGCTACTCATCAGTACTGCCTTATCAGTGCAGCCTCATCAGTGCCTCCTCATTAGTGCAGCTTATCAGTGCCCATCAGAACTGCCTCATCAGTGCAGCCTATTAATGCCAATCAGTGCAGCCTCATCAGCGCACATTAATTAAGAAGCAATATTTTATAATAGAAACAAAGAAAAGGGTTGCTTTTGTTCAAAGTGTTTTGTCTTTTTACATTTGTTTAGCAAAAAACAACAACCCAGTGGTGATTAAATACCACTAAATGAAAGCTCTATCTGTTAAAAAAATTAAAAATTTGGGTACAGTGTTGCATGACCGCGCAATTGTCATTCAAAGTGGGACAGGCAGGAAGGGGGTGAAAGTGCCCAGTAGGCAAGTGATTAAAAACAAAATGGTTGATAGGGTGACAATCCCAAGAGGCCACATTTATAGTTTTTTTCTTTTGTACACCCTATGAACACCCAATATACCATAACAGCATAATAAATTAAACACGATAAAGGTTGTGGAAATTTTTTAGGCTGTGGCCCTTTTATTTAGTTTAAATATATTTTAATTATGAAGTAAATTTAAACATTTATTACCAAACAGAACCACTGTTATTCATTACCACACCAACATGCTTTGTCACCAAAACTCAAGCAGCAATATTTTATACCAACCAAATAACAGTTTACCAACCACTGAGACGGAGGTGTAAAGTGAGTATCCAAGTAGAGATAGGTCGGCACCCAGGTGTTCAATGCAAATAAAATCTTCTTTTTTACATTAGGGATAAAAGGAATCCAATGCACAAAAAATTATGACACGTCTCTGCCTTACAGGCCTTAAAAGTAAGTATACAGACGGGGAGAGACAACTCTGCCCTATGCCCCCCCCCTCCTTCTCAGAACCCCTCAAGAGCCCCTTAGGGTCCTTTCACACGATCGTCATTCATTCAGTCACGTTTTTACTAAGAAAAGACGGATTCAGTTTACATCAGTTTGCACTTTAGTTCAGTTCAGTTCAGATCACTCTGCATCCATTTTTTTTTTAGTTGTTGCAGAGAGGTGACAATGGAAAGGAAAACGTACCGCTCAAAAGCTTGAGAATTCACCAAATGGCTGCTTCCGCCCGGTCACTCACACAGGTGCTGGCTCTGCACTGATGCATGGGAGAAAAAGAAACCCTGGACTGCCGCACTCTGTGTAGACAGTTATTTATTCCAAAATTTCAAGTAAAAAATCCAAATTCAAAATAAATCCATAAATCCAAAACAACAAATGCAGATAGTATGCATGCAGGGAAGGGTGTCTAACGCGTTTCACGTCACGAATTGACGCTTACTTATAGCTAGGGTGTGTGGGAATCAATAGAGGTATAAAGGAAAAATAAAGTGACTTTACACCAATCAGTACTGAAAGAACACAGCTGACTGGGATAACCTTATGTTTGATTCCGGCACTCCCAAGAAAGGGAGAGGGGGGAAGGGAATAGCACTCTTTTGAAGACCATTCACAAGAATACAAAATGTGTATAAATTATAAACTGAACACTTAATGCTTAAACATAGACACACCAAAGTGTGTGTATATATTATTTGAAGTGAATGAATATGACAGTGATGGGTATGAATGTCAATTAATTAAGTTCAAAAATGAACGAAAAAATCTTTTTAAATAGAAAAATAAATGAAAAGTGAAAATGTTTTTTGGAGATGGTAAGCCATAGATGTAAATATATTCATGTATGTGAAATAATTATTATGTGATATTCGTGTGAATTGAAATAATAATAATAGTGATTTACAAGTACTCCAAAAAAAACATAATGATGAATTAATTAATGAATAATAAATGATAAAATTTAAATGCACAAAATGTGCACAATGCGTGCTACTGCCAAACAGACTGTGTGACAATTACATAGAGAAATGTGAAGAATGATAAATGTGAATAAATAAATGATAAGTGATCATGAAAGAGATATATGTGTGTGTATAAAGTGTAAAGAAATGTCCATATATGAATGTCTATAAATGGGTCAATGGATATAATACAATATGCCATAGAACAAGATAAACATGGATAAATCAATAAAATTCAAATAAAAAATCATGTGTGAATATATGCATTTACCGGAGACACATGTCTCTCCTGTATGCACACATGAACCTTGAACTTTCAACTTTAAACATAAACATAAATAAAAAATGTATAATAAATGAGTATAAGAATGTACAAAGATATGCACGATAATATACAATAAAATCATGCAAGGGGGTACATGAAAATGTGTGTAAGGAAATTCGGATGTTCAGATCCATATAGGAAAATGGTATTGAACCACACACAATACTATCTAGCAAGATGACCATGCATCTTTGCATAGATGTACCCTCATCTCTGCGGTTTAAGATATAAACCCAGTATTCAAATAATGATAAAATCATGATATTAACCTTAATTGTCAAGGGAATCTGTTAAAATAGTGCGTATGCACATGTCAATCACCGCACTTATCCAAAATTTAAAATTAAATAATATATGAACATATAAAAGTGTGCATGGTGGCCGGGCATGTGCATAGACACTATGGTACCTAAGTACTGGAAGCCGATACTCATAATCACGGAATTTCAAATATGTGTTGAAAACGGAATTACTGTTAGTTCGAGGGCTAGTAGTTAATAATAGCTCGAGGATTGTCGTCGTGGTGTAAGGGCATTTATAAAGAAACAAAAATATAAAAATATATAATATCAAAAATTGAAAAAATCAAAAGGATATTTTGATCTTATATAGATATATTACATTGGAGTTATGCCCATACAAACACGGCGACAAATGAATGGAGTAATTGGCCATCATTGGTTTGAAAATAATGTTTACAAATATGTGTTTACAAACATGTGTACACAAAGAGAAGGTAGATGTAAACAGAGGTAGAACAGATACAATGATGCTTGGCCTCACAATGATTGATCTCCAAAAATCCTCTGGAGGACAAGAAAACACCACTGATGCTCATTAAGAAAAAGGGACAGGACACTGTGCAGACGGGCTCATGTTTCAAGTCTAACCCACCAAAGGACAGGATATGTACTAAATTTGCAAAATTCCAATGCAATAAAGCACAACCTTGCAAGTTATGCTATAAATCTCAAAAGAAGGTCCTCTGTGCGGAAGTCTTGAAAAGGTGATAATAGTATAAACCAAAAAGGTTTCTTTCATTAAAATGGACTTAGACAGAATGGACATACGGTAAATGGACGGCATCTGTTTACATCCATTCAGATCTATCTAAATGGAAAAGGGCGCAGCCATGTTCCTTTTTAAAAAACAGACACGGATGTAAACAGATGATCATCAGTTTACATGCATCCGCCTATAGACATATATTGTGCATCAGTCTGGATTTGTCTGAAAAACTGATCTAGACTAAATGCCTGTGTGAAAGGGCTCTTAGCCTCCTCCTTCCCTTGGGGCTTGTTTACATATGACATATGACCTCCTCACCACCTGTCAAATGTCCTCTGAGAAGCAATCCATCGCAAATAACATTTCAGAGGGGCAGCAATAATAACCGGACACCTCTGAATGAGGCCTTAGAGCCCTTTCAGCCCTCCTTCTTCCCCCAGATTTCTACTAGATCCCTTTAGATTTCTATATCCCTCAGAGGCAGTGGTGGAACTACCAGGGTCGGAATTGTCACGTTTGCGACTGGGCCCTGGTGTTATGCCACTGTGGAGGAGCCCCAAGACCCAGCATCTCCCCCTGCACCTCTGGCTGTCCGTTCACTAGGCAGTCGAGGAGTGGGAGCAGGCAATCGGCAGCTCTGTGGTTCCTGCAAGCCGCAGGATCTCCCTTAGGATAGCAGTTCACTTTGCTCTATACAGTGGAGAGGGGAAGGGCCTCTGACCCGGGAAGGTATCGTCTTCAGTAAACAAGTGAGTCGCTCTGCTTGTACACTGAAGACAATACCTGCCTGGGTCAGAGGCTCCTCCCTTCTCTGCTGTATAGACCCAGGAAGTGAACCGCTAGCCAGAGGGAGATCCCGTGGGCACCACAGACTGCCATCAATGTTCAGTTGGGTGGCCATGGGGTGAAAGTGGGGGGTGGGATACAGAGATGTGCTGGGGGTTGGAGGTGCACATCAAGTGGGTACAGAGCAGAGATGGGTTAGGCCCCTTTTTACACTGGCAGACTGATCTGGTCTACCTGTTTGTTTTTCAGGCAGACCCGATTGGTCCAATTACAGCTCTCTATGGAGCAGCGGATGTCAGGGGACATGTGTCCGCTGACACCCGCCGCCATCGATCCAATCCTGTCCGCTAAAAACAGACAGATAGGGATCCGTTCCCCATCTATCCGGCGGATCGGATCGGATGACAGTCAGATGGAAATGAACAGGCGGTCCATTTCCATCTGACTGCCCCATAGAGAGCAGTGTCTGTGTCCACTCTGCAAACGAGCAGCGGACATTGACCTGTCACCCATTTGCTCAACGGAGATTTCCCCCTCTGAGCAAGCGGATCCCACTGACAGGTCTGCCCCGCGTGAAAGGGGGCTTAGGGGTGTACGGGGTGCCAAGTGTGCTGCGGTGTACAATGGTATGCAAGAGGGATACATAGGATGTTGGGAGGTGCAGAGGCGTGTGTGTGTGTGTGGGGGGGGGGGGGGTACGGAGGTGCGGGGGGTGCAGAAATGTGCGGCAGAGTACATAGATGTGCTTGGGGGTGTTGAGGTGTGCTGGGGAATACAGAGGTTGCTGGGCATATGGAGGCATACTGGGGATAAAGTGGATTCTAGGAGGTGCAGAGGTGTGTGTGTGGGGGGGGGGGGGGTATGGAGGATGCTGGTAACTACAGAGGTTTGTGTAGGAGGTACACACACCTGGCCCTTGGGAATTCCTCCCACAAATATGAAGTGCTATTCCTTCCACTGATATGGACAATGGGACAATATTCCTCCCACTAACACCAAATGATGAGGCACTATTCCTTCCACTGATATGGACAATGGGACAATATTCCTCCCACTAACACCAAATGATGAGGCACTATTCCTTCCACTGATATGGACAATGGGACAATATTCCTCCCACTAACACCAAATGATGAGGCACTATTCCTTCCACTGATATGGACAATGGGACAATATTCCTCCCACTAACACCAAATGATGAGGCACTATTCCTTCCACTGATATGGACAATGGGACAATATTCCTCCCGCTGACACCAATGATGGGGCACTACAGTGCCTTGCAAAAGTATTCACCCCCTTGTCTTTTTACCTATTTTGTTACATTACAGCCTTTAGTTCAATTTTTTTTTTTATCTGAATTATATGTGATGGATCAGAACACAATATTCTAAGTTGGTGAAGTAAAATTAGAAAAATATATACATAAAACTATTTTTCAGAAATAAAAAACTGATAATTGGCATGTGCGTATGTATTCACCCCCTTTGTTATAAAGCCCATAAAAAGCTCTGGTGCAACCAATTACCTTCAGAAGTCACATAATTAGTGAAATTATGTCCACCTGTGTGCAATCTAATGCCTCGTACACATTACCGGTTTTCCCGGCAGGAAAACTGCCATGACAGTTTTTCGCCAGGAAAAACGGCCGTGTGTATGCTAAATTGCAGTTTTCCTGGCAGGAAAACTGCCGCAAATTGCATCAGGATAATAGAGAACATGTTCTCTATTTTCCTGCCACGATTCCCGACGGTTTTTGTTCTCGGCAGTTTTCAATGTGAAACACTGCGAGGCAGTGCCGATGGAGCCTAAACACTGCCGGGATTCCTGACCAAAGCTCTCAATGGCAGTTTTCCTGCCTGGAAATCCAGCCGTGTGTAGGGTGAAAAAGTGACCAAGCAGGTTCTCAGTATTCCCCCCGGGATTCCCGTTGGACTTTTTACCGCCGGGAATCCCGGTCGTGTGTACTAGGCATAAGTGATAAGTGTCACATGATCTGTCATTACATATACACACCTTTTTGAAAGGCCCCAGAAGCTGCAACACATAAGCAAGAGGCACCACTAACCAAATACTGCCATCAAGACCAATGGAACTCTCCGAACAAGTAAGGGACAATGTTGTTGAGAAGTACAAGTCAGGGTTAGGTTATAAACAAATATTCAAATCTTTGATGATCCCTAGGAGCACCATCAAATCTATCATAACCAAATGAAAAGAACATGGCACAACAGCAAACCTGCCAAGAGACGGCTGCACACCTAAACTCACGGACCGGGCAAGGAGGGCATTATTCAGAGAGGCAGCACAGAGACCTAAGATAACCCTGGAGGAGCTGCAGAGTTCAAAAGGAAAGACTGGAGTATCGATACATAGGACGACAATAAGCCGTACGCTTCATAGAGTTGGGCTTTATGGCAGAGTGGACAGAAGAAAGACATTACTTTCAGAAAAAAACAAAATGGCACGTTTTGAGTTTGCAAAATGTATGGAGGAAGGTGCTCTGGTCTGAGGAGACTAAAATTTTACTTTTTGGCCATCAAAGAAAACGCTATGTCTGGCGCAAACCCAACACATCACATCACCCAAAGAACACCATCCCCACAGTGAAACATGGCGGTAGCAGCATCATGCTGTGGGGATGTTTTTCAGCAGTCGGGACTGGGAAACTGGTCAGAGTTGAGGGAAAGATGGATGGTGCTAAATACAGGGATATTCTTGAGCACAACCGGTACCACGCTGTGTGCGATTTGAGGCTAGGACGGAGGTTCACCTTCCAGCAGGACAATGACCCCAAACACACTGCTAAAGCAAAACTTGAGTGGTTTAAGGGGAAACATGTAAATGTGTTGGAATGGCCTAGTCAAAGCCCAGACCTCAATCCAATAGAAAATCTCTGGTCAGACTTAGAGATTGCTGTTCACAAGTGCAAACCATCCAACGTAAAAGAGCTAGAGCAGTTTTGCAAGGAGGAATGGGCAAAAATCCCAGTGGTAAGATGTGGCAAGCTCATAGAGACTTATCCAAAGCGACTTGGAGTTGTGATAGCCGCAAAAGGTGGCTCTACAAAGTATTGACTTTAGGGGGGTGAATAGTTGCACAATAATGCACATTGACTTTTTCAGTTTTTTTTGTCCTTTGTTGTTTGCTTCACAATAAAAAAAAAAAAAACATCTTCAAAGTTGTGGGCATGTTCTGTAAATTAAATGATGCAAATCCTCAATCAATCCATTCATGGTTGTGAGGCAACAAAACACGAAAAATGCCAAGGGGGGTGAATACTTTTGCAAGGCACTATATTCCTTCCACTGTCACCAATAATGGGGCACTGTTTCTCCCCTTGACACCAACGATGGGGCACTATTCCTCCCACTGACACGAACGATGGGGCATTATTCCTGCCACTGATACCGACGATGGGGCATAATTCCTCCTACAGACACCAATGATGGGGCATTATTCCTATCACCAATACCCATTATGGGACACAACTCCTTCTACGGACAATAGGTGCTTTGTAATTTTTTTTACCCCTGAGACCAAAGTCCGGCCCCCCTAAAGCCTGAAGTACAGTAAACTGGCTCTTTGTTTAAAAAGTTTGGAGACCCCTGGCCTAGAACAATGTAACTGAAAACAGTCAGGCAGAAAGCACAGGAAGTTATAGTTTTATCAGCTCACAAGATTTCTGACAAGATCAACAAGTATGTTTTTTTTTACATTTGTCATACAGAGGTAGCAAAATTATTTTGGTATGTTTTGGTATGTTTAAAGTGACATTAAATGTTATTTTTTTTTTTAATAACAAAAATGATATACTTATCTGCTCTGTGCAATGGTTATGCACAGTGCAGACCTGATCCTCCTGCCTAGTGCCCCCATAGCAAGCAGCTTGCTATGGGGTACCCAACAGGCTCCCTTCTGAGCCGCTGCTCTGTGTGTCTATTCATACACAGAGCTTGGCTCTGCCCTGCCCCCACTCTCTCCTCATTGGCTCACCAACTGTGATTGACAGTAATAGGAGCTAATGTCTACTGCTGCTGTCTAAGCTAATGAGGAGAGAGAGATTCGGGAGAGTGGAGGCTCTTGTGCACATCGCTAGATCAAGATGGGGCTTAGGTAAGTATTGGGGGTGCTGGGGGCACTTCTGCACACAGAAGATTTTTTACTTTCATGCATAGGACGCATGAAGGTAAAAAAAACCTTGAGCATTTACAACCACTTTAACAAAGCAAAAGGGACCAAATAAGAGAAGTTCATTGTTAGGGTTTACATACCCTGTAATGTAACTACAGAAAAGTCACAGCACTGCTGTGATTAACCACAAACTGGATACAATAATAATAGCTCTATTGCAACACTACGGGAAATGGAAAACTAGATACAAGTAACAACACAGTTCAAAAATAAACACATTTGCAAGTGTAAAAGGTATTTACGGATGTCTTTCCTGTGTTCGAACGTAGAGTAAATAATTTATGTGTTCTAGTGATTGGATTAGATTTATATGCTTTAAAATTGGAGCCTATGTACCCTAGTGTATTGTGGTCACACATGCACATTCAGCAGGTGGTACTGTAAGTTAAACCTCTGTTGCATTTAGCAGCTTGTATTACAATATAGAAGTATAAGCACTGAGAATATGCAGAAAGATGGAGCCGGGAACACTGTAATCTGTATGCCTATTTATTGACTACTTAAGAGTGAAAATGAAGCAAAGAAGCTGACGCATTTCAGCGAGAGCTTTAGTCGTAGCACATTCAAAACTGGAATGGTAAAACAATTTATAACCGTACAAACTCCACCCAAGAAAAAATTTGCATAACTGATTGGTGTAGTTGCTCAATTAAACAGTTGATACAAAAATACCAAAGGCAGGCAGAACAATGAAACAAATAAGAACTGAATCAAAAACGTAATTTTAAATGCAGTATACAAAGTAATGTTATTGTACACAAAACAACCATATGGACAAAAATGAAGATGGGAAAGATGCAAAAATGACAGATAACCATAAAGATGTGAATCAGAAATGGTAATGGAATGCAGTGCAATAAGTAACAATGCCATATGAGTATAAAAACAAAACATGTAGCATTAAAATACATCTATCAAAAGATCATTCTATAATCAATGAATGCTACAAGAAAAAATAAAAATAAATAAATCTAAAGAATGTCATAACATAATATATTGTTCAAAGACAGCTTAGAAAGCACATGAGTATTGCAATAGATTATTGGAGATTCGTGATACAGAAAACCACCCATACACTGGGAAGCATGGGTTGTGTCACTTCAAAAAGAGATCAACATCTCACCTGTGATTCATTCCTGTGGGGATCCGTGTCCCCAGGAAAAAGATCCTCCATACTTCCTGTTCAAGAAGTTTTCTGTGTATAAGCCCTCCACGTTTTGTCCGTTTTCTGTGCTGCACAAAAGAAAAAGGAGTTCATATTGCCATTGTGTATAGTTTTAAAATGTTTAGATACATTCAACATATTTTTTTCATTGCTATAAGATGCTCCATTATAGTGCTCACTAATCCTAGTGCGTAAGGGCCTGGACGTGCATCCTACGTATTGTAATTTACAGACACTGCATTCAATTACATGTAGCGGGTATGTACTTTCCCGGGTGTAAATTTGAACTTGACAGAGACATTGGTGATGTGTAATTCCCTGCAGCCCAGCAGGTGGCGCTGTCACTCTGGGTTGGGGTTGAATCATTGCTGTGTGTCGTGCCTCCTTTTTGTCCTCCCTCGGCAGCGGTATGGTGGGGCGGGGAACCCGCCGTGCTTGCTGGGAGAGGGTATAAAGGGGCCGGCCATCTTTGTCACGGGGTCGGAGTCCAGGGCACCTTCAGCCTGTGGACGGTGGTTCGTGGGTTCTCTAGGTGGGCCTAGGCCTAGAGGACAGCCGGAGGTCGTGTTCCATTCCAGGCACCTTTAGCCTGGGGTGAGGTACTCAGATGGAGGTCCGGAGATCAGTACCCAACACTGAGTTCCGCGAGGGAAGGAGATCCTAGGGAACCCCAGGAGTGGGTACCCGAATCCGGAAGGCGTAATGGACCGGGGGGAGCTCCTCATTCGAAGACCTGGTGCAGCAGATTGCCAGTGATGGGTGAGTCTCTCACCGGAGACCGCTTGGAAGGAAATCCCCCCTCGTTCGGAGACTGCAACCCACTTTCAGGAAGGAAAGTAGAGAATACATTGTGTCTGGGCCTATTCGCATCCACACCTCCTTTTCTGTTCTGTTTCTACCAAGGGAGTTCAACTGATTGTGTTCATTCAAGAAGAATAAAGGAGTGTTGAACTTTAATGGTGTGGGGCTCATTTCCTGATAGACATTGTTCAAGATAACTCTCGGTGGAGGCTCCAGGTGCACAGCACTGACCCGAAGGTAAAAGAACTTTGCTTGTATCACACTGACACCTGTGACAAAGGCCTGGCGTAGTGTCCCCGCTCCCTTCCCCTCTAAAAGATACCCCTAGACAAGAGAGAGATGAGCTGAAGAGAAAGAGGGGAGTGAGGAGGGTGCTACACGTGGGGGCTCGGGTCCGGTATAGTGTTTGTGCACCACAGTATTGAACGTGACTGTTGGAAGAGTTACGCGAATAGGCAGGCCTTCACTGCCCGAAGTGCATCCCTGCTCGAAGTCGTGGACATGACCCAATGAAGGGAAAGGCCCGCGCAGAAGAGTGGAAAGAAGGGGAAGTTCAGCCGTGTGAAGTACTACACGTGGGGACTTCTATTGCACTGCGCCACCAGGCACACCCTCATCGCTTAGTTCGTGGGCGTGACTCAGAAACAGAAAAGAAGAAAAGCCCGCGAACTGGAGCAAAGGGGAGGAGTCCAATACGTGTGAAGGACTACACGTGGGACATTGGCGCAAAAACTCTGCAGTGTGCAATGGATCAGCAACAGGTCGCCATGTTCGGACATACATCGTGGATTCCAGTTCACCCTTCTACCACGACACTGACTGCTGCTGCTCCGGTAACAGATACGGGGATCCGGCTAAAGCCAAGGGGTTGATTCGCCCTGTATTCGTGCATGGACGTTGAGGTTCTGGGTGTGATTTGTCCTGGCTGGTCGGGACTGGTGTGCCAGCTGAAGCCATTCGGGCGATGTGAGGCCTGTGAAGAGTTCCTGTTCGAAGTGGATCCGGTAGTTGAGAAGCCGAGAACCATCTACCCCGGCCGTGCTGCGGGCAACACCACTCAGAGAGGAGGAATCACTGCTGTGTCAGCCATCCCTGCGCACACTGCAGCGACTGCGGAGGAGGTCGTAAAAATTCAACGGGAGAAATCCGAGGATGCTGACTCGGTCACCACGATCTCGCAGCGTCCACCACTGAAGAGAAAGACCGGCATGGTAGCCCCGACCAGCGGTTGTGGTGGACCGTCTCGCCCGCTTACGCCCGGCCAGGATGAATCCGTTCACAAGAGTTCCGGACGTCCCATTTTAAGTAAAGGCCGAGGTAAGCCTGGCGGAGGGATTTGGTGTGTGGGAGGAGGTGAAAGCTCGGTCTCCACTACAGGATACCTGCCTGCGGAGGAGTGTGACACCTCTGACCTAGAGTCGCTCTCGGACATGGGAGACGACGTTGTGATAGATGAACTGTTTGCAGAGAAAGGCTGGGACAAAGTACCTCTCGCTTCATTCCGGAGGACCAGGGATGCACCCATGTCTACAGGGGAAAGTACACCCCGGGTGGAGGCACCAGCGCCTGAAGAGAGGTCCCATCCCCAGCCTGCTTCTACATCCCCGGTGCTATCTGTACTGAAGACCGGGGAAAACAGACTGTTGCTGCTGGCACCAATGCCCAGATCAGATGTGATCAAGGTCCCTCGCCACCCGGACTCGATAGTTTTGCCTGGCGAAGGGGACAGAGCTACCATGCCTCCTTTGGCGGGACTACAACGCCTATTTGGTCAGAAGGTTGCTGCGGACTACGGATGGGAGTATCCGTACTGGTCGATGGAAGTGCTGTATGAGGTGGAAGTGTGCCGGGAGCGCTGGTACAATGACTTTGTGTGGACCCACCTTCAGGTTCCCCACGCCCGCAGGTACCTGGCATGCTCTCCAAAGGCCTCTCAACGTTTTAAGGACTGCAAGGCAGAATGGATGTTAGGACGGCACATCCATGCAGACAAAGTGTTGATCCGGCGCAAGGAAGGAGAAAAGAGACTCCGTTCTTATCATGCTGCTGAACTTTCTGGGGCCCGTTGCTTTTGTGCCTCAAAGGAATGAAGGACTGTTCCTGTTGTTCTTCACTTTTCTGCAAGAGATCATGGACTCTGGGTAGATAGGGCCAAAGAGAAGAGGAAAGTTCCACGAGTGCAGTTACTGCGGTGCTGTCACCAGGTGGCAGTGTTGCGCAACGTTAAAACACTTTTCATGCACTCACTCTTTGGAGAAAAGGGATTTCTTCCCGGAGAAGTTTCTTTTCCATCACACGAATACAGGTATCAGGGTTATATGTGTTAATCCTTTCTTTTCCCTCTGCAGGAGAGCATCCCATCAAGTCCACTGAGAATGGGGTGGGTCTTAGTCAGGATGGGGGGGGGAAAGTAAAAAAAAAAATTGTGAAAATGTGATTCAAAGTTATGAGTCAATGCTGTTGTTTCTCTTCTGTCTTTATTCCCTTTTTTTACAGGGCTCAGACACAATGTTTTAGTTGGATAGTTTTTTCTAAAAGTTTTATTTTTGTACAATTGTTAGTCGGTTTCTGGATTGGATTATGTCAGCCGTTGAGGGCATGATTTACTCCAGACACTGGGGACCAGTGTCAAACCACCAAGGGGAGAGTGTAGCGGGTATGTACTTTCCCGGGTGTAAATTTGAACTTGACAGAGACATTGGTGATGTGTAATTCCCTACAGCCCAGCAGGTGGCGCTGTCACTCTGGGCTGGGGTTGAATCATTGCTGTGTGTCGTGCCTCCTTTTTGTCCTCCCTCGGCAGCGGTATGGTGGGGCGGGGAACCCGCCGTGCTTGCTGGGAGAGGGTATAAAGGGGCCGGCCATCTTTGTCACGGGGTCGGAGTCCAGGGCACCTTCAGCCTGTGGACAGTGGTTCGTGGGTTCTCTAGGCGGGCCTAGGCCTAGAGGACAGCCGGAGGTCGTGTTCCATCCCAGGCACCTTTAGTCTGGGGTGAGGTACTCAGATGGAGGTCCGGAGCTCAGTGCCCAACACTGAGTTCCGCGAGGGAAGGAGATCCTAGGGAACCCCGGGAGTGGGTACCCGAATCCGGAAGGCGTAATGGACCGGGGGAGCTCCTCATTCAAAGACCTGGTGCAGCAGATTGCCAGTGACGGGTGAGTCTCTCACCGGAGATCGCTTGGAAGGAAATCCCCCCTTGTTCGGAGACTGCAACCCACTTTCAGGAAGGAAAGTGGAGAATACATTGTGTCTGGGCCTATTCGCATCCACACCTCCTTTTCTGTTCTGTTTCTACCAAGGGAGTTCAACTGATTGTGTTCATTCAAGAAGAATAAAGGAGTGTTGAACTTTAATGGTGTGGGGCTCATTTCCTGATAGACATTGTTCAAGATAACTCTCGGTGGAGGCTCCAGGTGCACAGCACTGACCCGAAGGTAAAAGAACTTTGCTTGTATCACACTGACACCTGTGACAAAGGCCTGGCGTAGTGTCCCCGCTCCCTTCCCCTCTAAAAGATACCCCTAGACAAGAGAGAGACGAGCTGAAGACTAAGGGGAGTGAGGAGGGTGATACATACATATATCACATTCTTAGTGCTGCAAATGATCAAATCTCTGATAGGAAACAGCTTACCATTGTGACATGAAATAATAGATTTATGATTCCTACCATGCTTGTCACAATAGCAGCAGGTATATACCCTGCAGCTATAGGAACCAGTAACATTAATGCCCGTACACACGGTCAAAATTTCCGATGGAAAAAGTCAGACGGGATTTTTTCATCGGATATTCCGACCGTGTGTATGCCCCATTGGACTTTTTCCGTCAGAAATTTTGACGGACTTAGAGAACATGTTCTCTTTTTTTCCGACGGAAAAAATTTCTATTGGAAATTCCGTTCGTCTTTATGCAATTCCGACGGACTAAAAACCACACATGCTCGGAATCTGACACATGCTTGGATTCATTGAACTTAATTTTTCTCAGCTCGTCGTAGTGTTGTACGTCACCGTGTTTTTGACGGTCGAAATTTGGTGTGACCGTGTGTATGCAAAGCAGCAGCTTGAGCGGAATTCCAGCACAAAAACCCATCAGAGTTTATTCCGACGGGAAAACCGGTCGTGTGTACGTGGCATAAGCCAGTTTTTGGATGGAGTGGGTGATTTGTGCAAGCGGGGGGACAGTGAATTACCTAGGGTACAAGCACGGCCATTTGAAAATTGCAGCCATGGGAAAAGACTGCAATAAGGTCTTTATCTCTATATAAGACAGGTAGATACTTTCTAATTATATGTTTAATCTTATTGAACTCCCTGGAAAAAGTAGTTACAAACGTGACAAGACGATTGTCATTATCATTGTTCCTACTGTTAGAGGACCTTTTCTTATTGCGAATGAGGCTTTTTCTGTCCCTATTTGTGGCAATACCAATAGTTCTTTCTATATGTCAGTCTTGGTATGCCCGGTCTTTAAGCCACAGGGTGATGTCATAACATTCCTCATTAAGGCAAGGTTCACACTGCACAAGCTCCGGCTCACAGCAGGAGTCCAGTGCGTCACCTTTCAGTTTCAGGTCCGATTTCAGCCTGAATTTTTAGCTGAATTGGGACCTGAAACAAACCAAAAGACGCACAGGACTCCTGTGCAATTTGCACCGGAGCCGCTGCCAAGATGTGTGAACCGGCACCATAAAGAGCCGGTCACAATCTCCTGCTATGCGAATTGGATGCGGGGAACCCCACATCCAATTCCCAATAGTGTGAACCCAGACTAAAACTGGCAATAGTTGAGCAATTGCGCATGGCCCGAATAAATTTTCCAGCCGGAATTGAATGGATCATGTGGGAAGGGTGGCAACTTGAAGCCAGAAGTAAGGAATTGTCTGCACAAGGTTTGCGGAAGGTCCAGGTGTCCATATTGCTTGTGCTCTGAGTGTAATATCAAGAAAATTGATACTAGCTCTGTTGCTTTCATAGGAGAATTCAGGATTGAGATTGTTATCATTCAAATATGAAACAAAGGAAATCAAAGCAGAGTCTGTGTGGTCAGGGCTGGTGCAAGGATTTTTGACACCCTAGGCTAGGGGTCTCCAAACTATGGCCCTCCAGCTGTTCAGGAACTACAATTCCCATCATGCCTAGTCATGCCTCATGGGACGTGTAGTTCTGCAACAGCTGGAGGGCCGTAGTTTGGAGATCCCTGCCCTAGGCGAAACCTCATATTACCGCCCCCCCCCCTGGCTCCACTCCTAACTCCATCTTTGTGAGAAAAGAGGAGGAAGACACGTGATCCAACGCTGGGATCAAAATGATACAGTTTATTCTTAAACAAAGTAGATAAGTGCAAAGAAATTACTACGTATTAATAGAAACTAGGTTACAAAATGTTCATTTAAAATTAATTATGCCCATGCAAGGGTAAATGCTCAATGGTAGACTAACACGTTTCGAGGTGTTCCCTCTTCATCAGAGCCTTGGAAAACAAAAGAAAGTCTATATAATGTGGTAGATTTACATAGAGAGGAGTGGCTGATTGGGAGATATATCACATAATGGGTTATGTATTCTCCTTTGCTCTAAAGGTATCCACATCCCAGCGCTCTACGTACCGTAGAGTAAATGGTTTGTTTGTTATTTGTTTTTTGGTCTTTTGTCTGTCATCTGTACCTGCATTTAAGCTTATTAAAGAGCTGCAGGCCATACACGTCAGCTGCAGGCTGGAGTCAGTCTTTTTTGGAGGCTCTACGATCCTCCTAGCAGAGTGCTGTCCTGTGCTGCAAGGAAAGTCTCACCATCTTTGCCCTGCCCATATATAACCCGCTTTTTTAATGAAGCACCCATCAAATGCATTCTCACCAGCGCCCATCAAATGCAGCATCACCAGCGCCCATCAAATGCAGCATCACCAGCGCCCATCAAATGCAGCCTACCAGTGCCCATCAATGAATGTTTGCTTGCTTGCTTCCATTCATTCGGAAGTCGGGACACAGACACAGTCCTCCGCCGCCACTGCGCCTCTGACACTATGTGCGAAAGGAGCAACGGCTGCCTGCTGAAGCTGAGATTTAGTTGCTTGCTGCAGAGAGAAGAGAGTGGGAACACCAGTGGCCGGGTGCCCTAGGCAGCCTCGTGGTAGCACCGGCCCTGTGTGTGGTTCCAAATTAGGATCAAATAATCTATATACCTCCCATACCACTTGATATGGGGTGTATATACATTACACTGAGAAAAAAAGAATACTTCCTCCCACCAGCCCATGAAAAGATTGGCTAGTGACGGAGAAATTTTGGCTCCTATGGAAGCACCACAGCATTGTACATTAAAAAAAACTAATCAAAAATTAAGTAATTATGTTCTAATAAGAAAGTCACTGCCAAAATAATAAATTCCCTTAGGGGGAGTCATATGTGCTGTAGTGGAAAATATGGTATCTAATGCCTCGTTCCACTGAGCGAAACGGTTCGGGTCGGTACAGTTTAGAATTGTTTGAATGGTCCGGTCTATTCTGGTGAGCGTTTCCACTGCAAGTCGGACCGTCAGGGGCCATTCAGGGTTTAGAAAAAATGCCTAGCGTGGAATGTATTGTAGCTCCGCCCTAACCGAACCGTACCATTTTCTATGGCCCCACATCTGAAGCAGGACCCAGAATGGTGCGGTATGGTTCGGTTTTATGGCACGCTTTCATAATGGAAACACCCAAAATAGCGTACCGTACCAAACCGTACCGCTCAGTGGAAACGAGGCATAAGTGCACCCAGAGCCAAGAAGTGGGGAATGCAGAAATACAAATAATTCACATCCAAAGTGACCCAAGAAAAATAATCCTGCCAGTCGTTAGCATGTCTCAAAATAGAAGCTGTATCTTTAACATATCCTAGCAGTCTTCTTGTCACTAGTGATTGTAAGTACTGGTCCACCCATTCACGCAGCTTTTCTAAAAGGGAGCCTATGTCTGCAACTATCAGGCGACCTTTAGTGGGAATGTCAGCCTTGTGGATTTTATGTAGATGGGGAAATAATTGTATTATTGCATAGTCCACAAGGAGATACTCTGCCACTTTCTTACTTAAAACCCCCATTTCTTGTCTGGTGTCCAAAAGGTGTATGAGTTTATGTTTGAAAACCTGTGTAGGGTCAGAGCTGAGTGTGCGATATGTGGATGTATCGCTAAGTTGGCGCAAAGCCTCAGCCTTGTAATCTTCCTTATTAAGTACAACAACTGATCCTCCTTTGTCTGCCTCACATATCACTATGTCAGTGCGAGCTTTAAGATCAGTGAGAGCTTGCCTTTCAGATTTACTGAGATTGTTCATGACAACCAGAGGAACAGTGTTGATTTTCTATTTTAGAGACAGGAGCTCTTTCTCCTCTAGATTCTGAATGGTATCAACAGCATTGCTCCTGGTGTGTACAGGGTAAAAAAAAAAAATTGTTGCCAGTATAGGTGGTATCATTATTAATTCCATACATTCCCCCAGTGGACTCGGACTTGTTAGCGAAATTAGGCTGTACGCAGAGCATACAGCCAGATATCGTGTCTCTAATAGTAACACATTTCGTCTCAGTGATATAATGCATGTTAACCTAAGATTCACTCAACATTCATTCGTCCCATTCATACAAATCAAGAAACATCACCAGACTGGTCTCATCATCAAAGCCTCTCAGCATCAACTGGTTGCCCCGAACCTTACGGCTCCTTTTTATTAAACTCCAAAGCATGTGACCTCCATGGGAGTGGTCATCACAGAATGTGACCTCCTCCATAGGAAGTGAGGACACAGCATCTGACCTCCATGGGAGTGGTCATCACATGATGTCCTCTTTACACAGCAAATGTCTATATAAAGATATCCCTTCCAACAGGGTTATTTAAATACATACAATATAATACCAATACAACAACATATTCAACAACATGATGGCTAAAGTCTTATGGGCGTATCCGGGCAGGGAAATTGGCTCTTCATGCTCACCACTTGTTGGGCAATAAATCTGTTACGTCGGTTTATCCGATCGTGTGTACGCAAGTTGGTCCAACTAAAATCCAATGTACAAACACGCATGCTCAGAACCAATGTTAAACATCAGCCAACAATAGCAGAAGTTGCCCAAAGGGTGGCGGTAAAAAGCAGAAAAACCACGTGGTTTGGTGAATGTTGGCTGAAAATGTTGTGCCGTGTGTATGCAGAACAAGTTCACGGCCAACGCCCTTCGGACCAAAATCCACGGAAAAGTTGGTTGGAAGTCCGATTGTGTGTACGAGGCTTTAAGGTTTGACCTCATATTATATGGTTTTGGTAAATCTGAAGGCAAAAATCTGCAGAAAATCTAATAGTGTGTATGGGGCTTAAAAGTGGTTGAAAACCCTTGAAGCTGGGTTCACACCTATGCGTTGCGTTTTTGAGCTTGGAGTCTTTGCCAAGTTCGCAATCAGTCGTTCAGCGGTTCCTTTGCGTTTTTAGCTGCGGACTTGCCGACCTGGGAAGTCTCGCCGCTGTTATCATGAGGAGGAACTCCACGGCAAATAAAAAAAAAAAACAGCATGGGTTCCCCTCCAGGAGCATACCAGGGCCTTAGGTCTGGTATGGACTTTAACGGGAACCCCTACGCCGAAAAAACTGCGTGGGGATCCCCCCAAAATCCATAGCAGACCCTTATCCGAGCACGCAACCTGGCAGGCCACAGGAAAAGAGGGGGGACGAGAGAGCGCCCCCCCTCCCTCCTGAACCGTACCAGGCTGCATGCCCTCAACATGGGGGGGTGGGTGCTTTGGAGCAAAGGGGCGCCCTGCGGCCCCCCCCACCCCAAAGCACCCTGCCCCCATGGTGATGAGGACAGGGCTTCTTCCCGACAACCCTGGCCGTTGGTTGTCGGGGTATGCGGGCAGGGGGCTTATCGGAATCCAGGCGTGGTCACGGGTGATGCCACCCAGTGACCCCGCCTCCATATGACGTCACAGTCCCGGGGAATGATGGGACTGTGACGTCATATGGGGCCGGGGTCACTGAGTGGCATCACCCGGTGACCATGCCCATGCCTATATAAGTGATTGCGCTCCGCGCACACGGCATTACAGCCGGAGACAGCAACGAGTCAACATCTCCAGGAGAGAAGAGGGAAGAAGGCGATGAAGAAGACCAGGCCCCCACTAGCAAAAGAGCTGGAAGAAGATAACGGAGGCCCGACAGAAGGAAGAAAGAACCGGAGAGCGAGAGAAGAACCGGAGAGCGCGGAGACGACACCGGAGACCCCCGAAGTCGGAAGAGACCCCCGAAGTTGGAAGAAGACCCCCCAAAGTTGGAAGAGACCCCCGAAGTCGGAAAAAGACCCCCGAAGTCAGAAGAGACCCCCGAAGTCGGAAGAAGACCCCCGGAGCTGTGTAATAAATTAATTAAAAAACCTGTGTAGTGTTTTCATTGACATTTTTTTCCACCAGGTGAATGGGTAGGGGTACGATGTACCCCATACTCATTCACATAGGGTGCGGGGCCGGGATCTGGGGGCCCCCTTATTAAAGGGGGCTCCTGGATTCCGATAAGCCCCCCGCCCGCATACCCCGACAACCAACAGCCAGGGTTGTCGGGAAGAGGCCCTGTCCTTATCAACATGGGGGCAGGGTGCTTTGGGGTGGGGGGGCCGCAGGGCGCCCCCTGCCCCAAAGCACCCACCCCCCCATGTTGAGGGCATGCGGCCTGGTACAGTTCAGGAGGGAGGGGGGCCGCTCTCTTGGGGGGACCCCCACGCCGTTTTTTCGGCGTAGGGGTTCCCGTTAAAGTCCATACCAGGGCCTGCTATGCTCCTGGAGGGGAACCCATGCCGTTTTTTTGTAGAGATGTATACCCGTGCTTAGGAAAAAAAATTTGATTTAATAATATGTATAAAGTGAAAGAGCTGCAGCCCCCCCTAGTGGGACCCTCAAAAAGAGTCCTAAGTGTAAAAAGGATAAGTGATTGGGGTATGGCGCTGCTCACTGGTTCTAAGTAGGATATAGTATATCAAATGTGATAAAACAAATAATTAAGTCATATGTGATCGTGCCACCCTTAGTGGTAATTAGAACATGTGTACCTTCTAAGAGATAGAGATACCAAAAATTGTGATAGTATGCAGTGTAAGTGACCAGAAATTCTCATCTGGTAAAAACCAATCCAAATAGCTTCAAGTATGACAGAAATATATATAAAAATAAATAACAACATAAGCTGCAGGTACAGGCTATATCATGGTATTCAGTCTATGGTGCCTCTAGGCAGAATCACAGGTATGTGCCAGCAGTCTAATCAACTATACTACTGGCTCCTACGGAAAATCTATAATAGCAGATATAAGCTTGATAATAAATCAATCTTCCTCATAAAGAATGGCAGGTGTAGAATCAGACGTTCAGCAAGTGCAGCCAATTCGGCCCCCACATGTGTCCCCACTCAACAGCTTTCTTCACCCCTTCAGGGGTAATCGGCATAAAGAGATGTCCCGGGTCGATATCCAGAAACTATCACAGGTGCAGGGATAGATGTCAGCGGTGCCGGTTTTTTATTTAAAATTTGAGTTCCCCTTCAAGATCCCTGTTCAGAACGCAACACATGTGCGAATCAGATGCGTGCCCATAGAACATAATGGGCCTGAATTCGCACCTGAGCCGCACCGCAATGCCTAGAGAACGCACACATTTTTTCGGCAATGCGCAGTGCGAATGCATCGCATATATGTGAACCAGCCTCATTGAAATCAATGTATTTTTATAATGTTATGCGAATTGGATGCGGTGTAAGCCGCAACCAATTCGCATAGGTGTGAACGGGGCCTCAGCGTTGTACACACGGTTTGATTGTTGGACGATCGAGCGTCTGATTTTTGTCAAAAGGGCGTGTGCAGGATTTTGTCTAGCATACTAACTATCTGCAAATTGACGTTTGACAAACATGAACGCAGTGACGTACTATGAGAGTATAAAGAGGAAGCTCATTTTTCAAGCGCCACCCTTTGGGCCCCTTCTGCTAATTTTGTGTTAGTAGAAGTTTGGTGAATGTTGATTTGCGATTTTCAGATCATACAAAACAAATGCCTTTTAAAATACGTTTGACATAACTACATCAGTATCACCAGCAAAGCAGCTTCATTATTATCCCATTAAAGAAGATGAGAATGTGCGCTGCATTTCGACATTTCATCAATTGCCACGTTACGAATGTTAATTCTAGATTCCGAACAGTAGTTTACAAGACCGAACTCTTCCCAGTTGTTCCTTGAGTCCGATCATGCGTGTTTGTACTTTCGACTTTTGTGTGACGATTTCTGTATTGACAATCCGAAAATCGGATGTAAAGTTCTCATCCAACAAAAATTTTATAGCCTGCACATCCAGCTTTTTTCTGACTAAAAAGTCAAATCGGGTGTCGAAAGCATCGTACTAACGATCCGAAAATCCACAGACAGCTTGTCTTACGAATTTTCCCATCTGATTTTCGTATCGTGTGTACGGGCCTTTAGAGTTTCAATTTGTATGCAATCAGGCAGGACCTTGCACTACATGGTTTTGTTAAATCTGAAGACCAAAATCTGCAGAAAATCTAATGCCTCGTACACGGGACCGTTTTGTCAGGAAAAAATCCTAGCGGGAAAACCGTTTGTCTGTATGCTTTTCCGAGGGGAAAAAACGTGCATGCTCGTAAACAATTTGACGCATGCTCGAAAGCATAGAACTTAATTTTCTCGGCTTGTCGTAGTCTTTTACGTCACAGCGTTCTTGGCAGTCAAAAGTTCACAGAACTTTTGTATGACCGTGTGTATGCAAGGCAGGCTTGAGAGGAATTCCATCGGGCGAACCATTGGTTTTTTTTTCGACTGGAAAACCGGTCGTGTGTACGGGGCATAATAGTGTGTATGGGTCTTTAGTTGCACCTGTTTATTTGCAGTATGTACCAAGCTTTAGCCTGGAAAAATAAAGAAAATTTAAGGCAAGCTTTATATTATTCATTTTTTTTTCTATTCAACAAGGTTGAACGATAAAAAAAATAGCTGATTCCCCCATCAACACACTCAATGCAGATGTGGGAATCCTTCCCGCTGAGCATTGGTATTCTGGCAGTGGGGAGCCTTCCCCGACATCAGGACACACTACGATCAGTGTTGCCAGTTATAGCCAGCGGCACTGATCGATGGGGAAAAACTGAAAGGCTGGTTGCATACAAGTCTATCAATATATGGACTTGTGTAGAACCAGCCTGCCCATACATGGATGGAAATTTGTCTGGTCCCTGCTGACCTAAATTTCAATCCATGTATGGCTTCCTTAAACCAACCACCACATCCAAGAAATAGTAAGCCACACTATATAAACATTTTGTTCTTGGGTTTAAATACTTTTGGATTAAAGGACACCTACAGAAAGCATCATCAGGAGAGGTCAGTGTGATGTAGTAATTATGCTTTCCAAGGTACAGCTCTCTAAAAACCCTGATGATGGTACAGTAGTACTGTTGGCTGGCTGCGTCTGGTCCCTTATAACTAAGTGTCCAGCTTCTGCCATTATTTGAAAGCATTTGGTAGTTGCAAAAGAAGTCTATTGGGTCACCAGTGCAGTGAAGAAGTCCATTTAAGCAATATGCATGGACAGGATACAGTCGGATCTTGGTACCACCAGGAGCTATATTCCAGAAAAGGGCAGCACAGAGGTTTGTGTAATTACCAGGTTATGCTTACCTCCCATTCCTCACTTTCCATTTTTGCGAAGACTAGCAAACACTAGAAAAAGAGGCACATAGAGTAGTGGCAGAGTTTACTTAGCAGAAAAAGGCAGTATCAAACCAAGGAGAGAAAAAGGAAACTAGAGTAGAGGAGAGAGGAGGAACGCAAAGGCGGTGGCCCACGTTGCAAGCCAGCCAATAGGTTGGCTAACAGAAATGATGGTTACTGTCAGGTAAGTTAGGCCGAGGGTGAGGGTAGTTCATAGGTGACCCATGGGGACCAAAGCTTAAGAAAATGTTCATAAGTGTAGCGGGTATGTACTATTTAGGGGCAGCATCTGGGTGGTAGTATGACCCAGATGCACTAATTGGTAGAGCAGGGCTGTGTTCTATTCGTGTGAGAACATCAGTGGTGCTCAGTTCCCTGCGGCTCGGTAGGTGGCGCTGTCGCTTTGGGACGGGGCTGAACCACCACTGCAGTGCCGTACCCTTTGTGACCTCTCGCAGTAGCTGTACGGCGGAGCAGGGAACCCGCTGGGCTTGCTGGGAGAGGGTATAAAGGGGGCAGACATCTTCACCACGAGGTCTGAGTCCCAGGCACCTTTAGCCTGAGGGCTGCTGTCCGTGATCGGTGTCCAGGCACCCTTGGCCTGTATACGTGGAGTTCGTGTTCCATCCCAGACACCTTCGGTCTGGGGTGAGGTACTCAACCGGAGGCCTGGGGCCCAGTACCTTCCACTGGGTCCCGCGAGGGAGGGATCGTCCTAAGGTGCCCCGGGTGTTGGGCGCCTGAATCCAGGGCGTAAGGGACCGGAGAGGGGATCCTCCCGAAGAGCTGGTACAGCATATTGCCAGTGCCGGGTGGACCTCTGGAGACCGTCCGGATGGATGTCTTTTCCCAACAAGGGCCAATTCATCGAGGAAGGTGGTTCATGTTCTATGGCCAGTGGCAGCGGTCCATCTAATCAACTCAAGTCGGTGGCAGAGACCTGCTCTCAGGCTTGTGGCAGGGGCCTCAACAGTTCACCCGGTCGGTGGCAGCGACCAATCTCACGGTCGGTAGCAGAGACCGTGCGCCAAGCCTATTTGCACTAGAAGGAATAGGAGAGTTCACTGTGCCTGGACCTACTCGTATCCACACCCTGTTTGTTCATTTAAAAGTTCAACTGATGCTGTTCACTTGTAAAGAAGAATAAAGGAGTGTTGGACTTTTTATGGTGTCGGGCTCTATTACTGAAGCCTCGTACACACGAACGAGTTTCTCGGCAAAAACCAGCAAGAAACTTGCTGGCAGAGATTTTTTGCCGAGAAATTTGTTCGTGTGTATGGTTTCTCGTCAAGAAAAGCAACAAGAATCTCGACGAGAAAATAGAGATCCTGCTCTCTATTTTCTCATCGAGATTCTCGTCAGCCTGTTTCTCGACGAGAAAATTGTGTGTGTGTACACTTACCTTTTCGCCGGGAAGCCCGCGCATGCTCGAAATGACTTCGACGCATGCGCGGTAGCTTCCTAGGCATAGATAGGGTATACCAAGATGGCGGCGACGGCATCGAATGTGACGAGCGCATGCTCGTCGTAGTCGATGACGTCACCGCGTACGCTCCATTCAAAGAACCGCGGGTTCTTTGAATCGAGCGTGTGTACACTCGGCCGGGACAAGTTTCTTGCCCAAGAATCTCGTCGAAAAAAACGACATGTTTTTTTCGACGAGAATCTCGGCCGTGTGTACGAGGCCTGACAGTCAAACTCCCACAGGAGAAGCAGAGGCTCCATCCAGAACACAGTCCCGAAGGTAAAACAAGTGTTGGCTTTCACCTCTGCACATTAGAGGACATAGGCCGTAGTGAACCTCATCCTCCTCCCGCATACCCCTAGACAAGCCAGCCGTTTTATTAATAAGGGGACGGGGGGTGAGGCCGCTACATAAGTATCTGCTAAAATGCTGGAAAGTTACTTGAAAATCATAAAGCCACGGAGGCAGCTCTCTTTTTTCTCGGCAGTATGCTTTCCCGAGGGGAAAAAAAAACGCGCATGCTCGTAAACAATTTGACGCATGTGCGGAAGCCTAGTACGTCATTTTGTCAGGTTGTCGTAGTCTTTGACGTCACCGCGTTCTTGGCAGTCAAAAGTTCAGCGGTCTTTTGTGTGCCCGTGTGTATTCAAGGCAGGCTTGAGAGGAATCCCGTGGGGAAAAGCGTTGTTTTTTTTCCTGCCTGGAAAACCGGTCATGTGTACGAGGCATTAGCCAACATTTTGGTTGTGTAACCCAGTGTTTCTCAACTCCAGTCCTCAAGGCGCACCAACAGGTCATGTTTTCAGGATTTCCCTCAGACGAAAGGGCTGTGTTAATTACTAAGGCAGTGAAACTAGTCAAATCACCTGTGCAAAATAATGGAAAGCCTGAAAATATGACCTGTTGGGGCGCCTTGAGGACTGGAGTTGAGAAACACTGGTGTAACCCATGGGTTACATGCTATTTTTACGTGAAGGCTAAACACTCTGGACCAAAAATTGACAACAAAAGATGCATGTCCACCAGATATATCCTTAACGCAGTCACTTCCATAGTAAAGGGGAGGAAAGAATTTTAACAAAGTGAAAAATTTTAAGTTTTGGTCACTTCATTCAACATAATGTGCAGGGCAAAATCAATTTTTTTTTTTTTTTTTAAATTCCTGCATATGGTTGGGTATTCAAAAAGAACTTTGCTATATTTACACATCTAAGTGAACATTTGTAGTGTAATCTGATTTAAATAGCAAAGACATATTAAATTACATAATGCAATACTTTATTAGAAGTGACACTGCAATAAACTACCAATTCACTGATGAAAGATTTATTTTAGCATTTATTAGACACAATTTGCTATCAAATGTTTGCATGCTGATCAGAATATCACTTTGCTTTTCTCTATAATACACAAAACTAGACAAAAATTTCAACAACTTTTTATAAGCAAACCAGCACATTTTTTTAGATGCAAATTTTTTATGTTTGTCTTGTTGCTATTATTAAGGAAACATAGTCCAGGATGTGGTAGAGGATGTGGTCTATTTAGGGTTTAATACAAGGGTAGAGGATTATATGTAAAACAAAACATTGAGTTTGTACAGACTCTGCAATCTGTGCAATAAATGGCTGTACATACAGATTACATGAAAAAAAAATGTTCTTGAATCTTGAGCACTCTTGTGAGATCTGTCTACGTCTAGCAGAAAGGATAGCCAAAAGTAGCATATTTTGACCAATTTCCACTTTCATGCTGGAACGCTACTCCTGGAGAAACTGTTGAATTGTTTAGGTCCCTCTGCCTGCCTGACAGCGAAGACCCACCCTTGTACCTGCAGCTAAAAACACTGACACATCTGAACAGTTCAATGGGCTTTATTGTAAGAGGAACAAGCACTGTAATGAAAGTCTGGTTAAACAAAGCAATAGAACTGCAAGATATTACAGCTGTGCATGGCAACCAATTAGCTTCTACCTTTCATTTTCAAAGCCCAAGGCCCCTTTCACACGAGACATCTGATTGGGTCCGGCTGTCCATTTTTCAGCCGGACCCAATCAGACCTTCTATTCTCTTCCATGGAGTGCCAGATGTAAACAGACTTTGGTTACCTCCAGGTTCGATCCAGCAAAAAAAACAGAAGGAGATCTGTTCCCCTGCTGCTGCCCGTAGAGCAGGGCAGGCTGCGTTTGTGTCCTGTGTCCGCTCTGCATAAGTAGAGCAGGCACGGACCTGTCATCCGCCCACTCTGCTCTGTAGGAGATTAGTGGACAGATTCCCTGCTGAGCAATATCGGACACGACCCATGTGAAAGGGGCCTGACTGAACACGCTGAAGTTAGTAGCGTTTGTAGTGATTGAGGACACTGTCCCCGGACCAAGCCTGTCCCCAGTTTTGTCCCCGGATTGATTGGATTTGAACAGGGGCTGGGGCAATTTCAAATACAGTCAGTGCAAAATAAAAATAAAAAATCTGAATTACACACCCCCGCTCCGCCACTTCTACTAGCTTAGGGGGTGTGTTTTTTCCATTATCTGTGCCCCTTTCTGATGATCATGTGCTGGTCGGAGCGGGTTTCGGGTGCATGCTCATTCAGCTCCGCTCGCATTTTCTTCTGCCTTGGCTCAAGTGGAGTGATCTTCCTCCGCTCCCCATCCAGTAGTAGCCGGGACCCGGAGAGTGAGACTTCAGAGACTGTGAGGCGGGCGGCGGCGGGCAGAGAGAAGCAGCTGAGCTCAGCTGACGTTGTCCAGCAGCAGGAACAGAGGGGAATGGATCCGATGGTGGGGCTGACAGTGCCTTCAAGGCTTCTACACAGCTGTGCTTTGGGCATGTCTGTGAATAGACTACATTGCACTGTGTCTGTCTTTCTGGCATAATGGATGGCATCATAACTCACAGGCAGCAAGCACTCTATCATGGCTCTGGCTGGCTCTGTCACAGTGTGACACATAAAATGGCTGCTGGCAGCACCCAGCAGCCATGTTATGTGACACACTGTGACAGAGCCAGCCAGAGCCATGATAGAGTGCCTGCTGCCTGTAAATTATCATAATGCCGATGATATTAACCAGTTGCTGATCGCCTGATAGCAGATTTACTGCTACAGGGCGGTCGCGCTGTGCAGGATCACGTATATATGTGATCCTGCATTTCTGGGTATGGGAGCCGATCAGCGCCTCCGGTGGACTCGATGTCCACCTGTACCCGCTGATCGTTATGTACATAGGCAGAACGGTGGTCTGCCTATGTAAACAAGGCAAATCACTGTTCTGTCAGTATGGAAGACATTGATCCTGTGTTCCTGCAAAACAGGTACAGGGATCAATGCCTTCCCTTAGTAAAAGCACCTCCCCCAGAAAACACTTGTTAGGCACACATTTAACCCTTTGATTGTCGTAGATGTTATCCCCTTCCCAGCCAGTGTCATTAGTACAGTGACAGTGCATATTTTTAACACTGATCACTGTATTAGTGTCACTGGTTCCCACAAAGTGTCACTTAGTGTCCCATTTGTCCGCCGCAATATCGCAGTCCAGCTATGAGTCGCTGATTGCCGCCATTACTAGTAAAAAAAAAAAAAAATGTCCCCGGATTTCATTTAAAAAATCTGGTCACCTTACCTTATTGGTTACAATGTACCACTGCTCCACATTCTGTCTGCTCCAGTTTTAGTAAATACTACTCACATTGTTTCACAATATCAAATACTGGCACAGGTAAATTACAAATACAGTAAGTATTCAGGAGGTGGGTCTATCACTTAGGGAAAGTTGAGCCTGTCTAGTTTTATCTATAGCACTGCCACCTATGGGGCCCTTTTCTCACAGTGGAATGCTCTACTGAAGCAAATTGCGACAAGGCCCAGATGCAGTGTTTCCAACCATCAGTATTTTTAATGGCAGCCAGTAAAAATGGGCACTTTTCTCCTGCCAGTGACAGGAAAAGTTTGGCAGTAAATAATATGGCTGTGATTTATCCGAGTGCCTACTACAGTGTGTTCGGGTGGCACTGGTGGGGGGCAGAGGTAGTGCCTGACCATTTTGTGTGATGTCATGGTGCAAGGGAACCGAGCAGAGCGGCTGGAGCCTCGTGTGCAGGTCTGTGTGATGGGAGCGGGACTGTCACTGCTGTTTGGACTGGAGCAGGGCCGATCCTAGGGTCACAGACGCCTGGGTGCAGAAATATTTCTGGCGCCCCCACATGGGTGTGGTCATCTTACCAACTCCTCCCCTTTTACAAATGTTTCTATGGCAACGACTCACACACAGATGCTCCCCTAAGAAGTCTTCGTTACCCTGGGATCCTCCCATGATCTTTTAACAATAAAGAAAATACTGGAAGAGTGTACACTAATGAGACCTGGAGGGGAGACTCTCTGATGCACACAGAGAGGGCTTCTGTTAGAGAGTCTGTTAGAAAGTGCTCCAAGACATACTACAGAAGATGCTCAGAGACTGCAGACATGATACAGGAGACAGTCAGAGACTGCAATCATAGTACAGGAGATGGTCAGAGAGTGCAGACATATTACAGAAGACGGTCAGAGAGTGCAGACATATTACAGGAGATGGTCAGAGACTGCAGACATACTACAGGAGACGGTCAGAGACTGGAGATATAATACAGGAGATGGTCAGAGACTGCAGATATACTACAGGAGACGGTCAGAGACTGGAGATATAATACAGGAGACGGTCAGAGACTGCAGATATAATACCGGAGATGGTCAGAGACTGCAGTTCCTATGGACGTTAGTAGATAATGGCCGATCGGCCCTCTCACCTGACCCAGCGATACAGCAACAATGGTTCCTCTGATCAGGAGTCAGCTCACTCTGAATTGCCCCTGGCGACACCGCTGGGTAGAGCCCAGATCTGTATTCTGGCAATGACTCTATTCCTTTCTCCTCCAGGGATGGCGCTAGGCTGTGTGGCTTTCACTCTGGTGGCGCAGGGCAGCGGGGTTCTCTCTCTGATGGTGTTCTCTCAGCACTGTCCTCTCCCTCTGGAGTCCTGGGTGCACTTCCCTGAAAGCTTTCCCGGGCTTCTCTCTCTCTCTCTCTCATTCAGCTGGGCATGCTGTGTGGGCTGCAGTTTCTTTGTTACAGTGGGGCTGCCAGTCCTCGAACTACATGTCCCGCAATCCTCTTCTCTGCTCCTTTTTCTATTCTATTTCTTCCCTGGCCGATATGAAGGCGGGGAAAAGAAACATAGTGGGCGGCTGTGCTGGCAAGCGCCACTCACTAGTACAGCATCGCGCGCGAGGGGGAGGAGGAGAGAGAGTGGGGAAAGAAAAGCCCGCAGCTGCAGTGGCGTCACTAGGGTTGGTGTCACCCGGTGTGGTAAAACATGGTGTCACCCCCCTTCCACCACCTATAGTCCCCCCTCAGTACAGACCCCCTCCACTAAGTATAGACCCCCTCCGTCAGTGCAGACTCTCCACTAAGTATAAACTCCTCCCTCAGTACAGACCCCCCTCAGGACAAACCACCCCCTCCATTAGTACAGACCCCCAGGGCAAGCTACCCACCTCCATTAGTACAGACCCCCCCTCAGGACAATTAGTACAGATTCCCTCCAGGACAACCCGCCCCTCCATTAATACAGACCCCCCCAGGACAAACCCCCCCATTAGTACAGACTCCCCCCCCAGGATAAACCCCCCTCCATTAGTACAGACCCCCTCAGGACAAACCACCCCCCTCCATTAGTACAGACCCCCCTCCAGTAGTACAGACCCCCGCAGGACAACCCCCTCCATTAGTACAGACCCTGAGGACAAACCACCCCTCTCCATTAGCACAGACCCAACCAGGACAAACCACCCCTCTCCATTAGTACAGACCCAACCAGGACAAACCCCCCCCATTAGTGCAGACCCCCCCAGATCAAACCCCCCCATTAGTAAAGACCCCCAGGACAAACCTCCCATTAGTACAGACCCCTCCAGGACAAACCCCCCCCCGGCCCCCTCCATTAGTACAGACCCCCAGGACAAACCCCCCTCCATTATGGTACATAAAAACACCCGGCGGCAGCTGGAAAGGAGTGGACAATGTGCAGCAGGCAGGAGTTTTAGACACAGAGAGGAGGAGGAGGAGGAGGAGGAGGAGGAGGAGGAGGAGAACACGTGTCAGGCATGGACCGCCCCTCAGCGACGTCACTGCGTGGCTTGTCTCTCTCCACACAGAGACAGCCGCTCCAATCTCCGGCGGCTGCTTCACTCTCCTCCTCTGACAGGAGGAGGGAGGGGGGACGGCTTAGGCTTGGAAAACACAGCGGCGGCGACCGGCGGGGAGAGGAGGAGGAGGATAGAGGGGAGCACTCTGGCGCTTCAGCGCCCCCACATCTGTGGCGCCTGGGTGAACCAGGCTGAGGGTCAAACCCAGTAGATCCAGCAGGAGGAAGAGGCAGGTTGCAGGAACGGAGACAAGCCAAAGGTCTGGTAACAGGAACCAGGCAGGAACAGATAACTGTGGCAAAATCCGTGGAACAACCCGGGATCAGGTGGAGGAGAAGGCAACAAGTTGGTAAAGCAAGCCAGGGGGTCAAACCAGGAGAGCAGATCAGAAAGGTCAGGAACAAGCTGGGTCACAACGGGAGATCCAAACAGCAGTTAAACAGAGTCTCAGGAACACAGAAAGGCTGATGACTATCAAGCAATGAGATGGGCTCAGTGGCAGTCTTATATAGGCCAGTAAGTGGCTGCATCTGTTGCGTGCGCCGATTGACGCTAATGTGCGTGCGCCTGTTGGTTCCATTGCGCATGTGCGTGCGCCTGTTGGTTCCATTGCGCATGTGCGCGCGCCTATTCGTGCCGCTTGCGTCAGTGCGCACAGGGATGTGCTGGAAGCGGCCATTACTAGTACTGGCACTATTGCCAGTTCTCCTACGGCCATTTCCCTGACAACATTGCTGTCAGTGTCACTGTGAGAAACAATTTCATGTGTGTGTGCATGTCTATTATAATTTCTTGTCCTCCTGAGTCCTGTCTCTGAACTCTTTACTTATTATATCGAAAATAACATAAGAAATATGTTTTTTTCCTTAATATCTGCCTTAAATCATATTGCTAATTGCATATTGTACTTGTTTGTGGCCTAAATATTGAAGTTTGCACTTAAAACTGTAGATTTGTAAGTTTTGGAAATGGCAGTAAAACTTGGCTGTGCCAGTAAATTTTGGGTGTTGTGTCAGTAAATTTCAGCCTGGTAGGTTGGCAACACTGCTCAGGTGGCAAAGAGATCTCTCACCAACTCTGATGGTTCTGAGGTGAATGATGACTGGAGTTTTCTCCAAGTACCTCTGGATTCCTGATACAGCAGTCCCTGAGCACCACAGCACTGGAACAGTTGTAACAACAGGAAAACTGAAACAGGTAGAACATAGGGATGAGCCGAACACCCCCCGGTTCGGTTTGCATCCAGAACATGCGAACGGACCGAAAGTTTGCGCAAACTTTCGAACACCATTAAAGTCTATGGGACTCGAATGTGAGAAATCAAAAGTGCAAGTTATTGTCCTAAAAAGGGTTTGGGGACCCGGGTCCTGCCCCAGGGTCATGTATCAATACAAAAAAAAGTTTTAAAAACGGCCGTTTTTTCGGGAGCAGTGATTTTAATGATGCTTAAAGTGAAAAAATAAAAGTGAAATATTCCTTTAAATATCGTACCTGGGGGGCGTCTATAGTATACCTGTGAAATGGTACATGTTTCCCGTGTTTAGAACTGTCCCTGCGCAAAATGACATTTCTAAAGGAATAAAAGTCATTTAAAACTGCTTGCGGCTTTAATGTAATGTCTGGTCCTGCCTGGCCCTATATACTCTGAACAGCAGTATACAGGCGGTCCCAAGAAAGACAGGGACTGTAGGTTTGTTCTTAAGTTGTATCTGTATGTAATTTGGAACAGGTACATTTTTTAAGTGTAGCTCCAGCCAAAAAAATCTATTTTTAAGCTTTTTGGAAAACATAGGGAAGGGTTATTACCCCTGTAACATTTGTTTTGCTGTCTGTGCACCTGTTCAGAACATTTCACCTCACTTTCTGTCCCAATGACAATTGGATTTTGAAAATTTGGGGTTTTTAGGGAAACAAGGATTGGTGATAAAGCATCAGTGGAGAGGAGACACGTTTTTCCCATATTAACTCTTATGCCGCGTACACACGAACGTTTTTCATGACGAGAAAACTGCAATTTTTTTAGATTGGTTGTGAAAACCGGTCGTGTGTATGCTCCAAAAAAAAATTAGAACCTGCTCTATTTTTTCTTGTCGTTTTTTCCGTCGTTCTATTTCTCGTTGCGAAAACCGCTCGTGTGTATGCTTTTCCGAGGGGAAAAAAAAACGCGCATGCTCATAATCAAGTATGAGACGGGAGCGCTCGTTCTGGTAAAACTAGCGTTTGTAATGGAGATAGCACATTCGTCACGCTGTAACTTACTGAAAAGCACGAGGCTGAAAAGCGCGAATCATCTCTCACCAAACTTTACTAATACAAGATCAGAAAAAGCAGCCCAAAGGGTGGTGCCATTCGAATGGAACTTCCCCTTTATAGTGCTGTCGTAAGTGTTGTCGTACGTGTTGTACGTCACCGCGCTTTGCTCAAGCGTTTTTTTTCCTGAACGTGTGTATGCACGGCAGGCTTGAGAGGAATCACGACAAATCACGTCGGGAAAAACGTCGTTTTTTTGCATGATAGGAAAAACGGTCATGTGTACGTAGCATTAAAGGAGAGAATTTCCCTTCCTAGGGGTAGATTTCCTCTGACTTCCTGATGTCTCCCTCCGTTTGTAAGTAGGAATCGTTTGTAAGTCGGATGTTTGAAAGTAGGGGCCTGCCCTATATACTTGTCAGAAAAGGGTACTCACCGAGGCCGAGATGCAGAGAGCGGCTCATTTTGCGACTAAGCGCACTCCACCCCCTGGAGATGGGACAGAGGGTGGATGGCACAAAGAGGCACCAGCTACCGATAGGCTGAGCAGGACTTGCGAGAAGATCTCAGAAGACAGGTGCAGGAACTGGTGGAGAACAGAACTCAGCTGGTAGGGTGGTGCAAAAGTCCAGGACAGGCCGAGGGTCAAACACCCAAAAGTAGGAAAGTACAAAGGCAAGCAGAGGGTCAAGTACTGGAGACTGGAGATAATCCGGGTCACAGGCTGAAAGGTCAGGTGCTGGAAGCTGGCAGCAAAGTCCGGGTCACAAGCAGGGGGTCAAACACAGGAGATAGGAGCGAAGTCCAATAAGCAAAGCCAAGGGTCAGGTAAGGAGAGATCAGAGTAGTCCAAAGGCAATCCGGGTCACAGCAGTAAATCAGGCAGGCAGGAAACAGGAACTTAGAATCACAGGAAGCTGAGGACAAAACAGCAATTTGCTTGGAGATTTGCTCAGCTTATATAGGCAGCCAGGATGTCATGTGACAGGCTGAATCAGATTGAGGCTGTTTACTTCCTGACAGGCAGCCAGGATGTCATGTGACACGCTGAACAGATAGAAGCTGTTTATTTCCCTGACAGTGCCCCCCCCGAGGGGTGGCCTCTGGATGCCCAAGCTGGACATCAATTCCGGGTGTTCCCGATAGAAAGCCTGAATTAAACGTGGGGCATGCAGATTTTTTGAAGGTTCCCAGGAATTATTTTCAGGGGGATACCCCTTCCATTTGATCAAGTACTGTAATTGCCTACCCCTCTTCCTGCAGTTCAGTATGGCCTCCACTTCAAACTCGTCCTCCCCATCCACCTCAACTGGTGGGGGAGGCGACTCCTCTCTTCCAGAGAAGGGACTGGGGTTTACTGGTTTCAGCAAGGATGCGTGGAAGACTGGATGGATCCTGTAAGAAGTGGATACGTTCAATTCAAATGCCACAGGGTTTACCATCTTTTTGATTTCGAATGGTCCTATAAATTTCGGGCCTAACTTCCGAGAGGGACAAGGTAATCTGAGGTTAGCTGCAGATAGCCACACTTTTTCACCAGCTTGAAAAGCCGGGTTCTCCTTTCTGCCCTTGTTGTAATGTTTCCTGTAACTGTCCTGGGCCTTCAGTAGCGTGTCCTGGATTTCCTGGAAGTTCCTTTGAATAGCGGATAACCAGTCTAGTACAGCGGGAACCGAAGTTTCAGGGATGGAGTTAGGCAGAAAGGAAGGATGGAATCCAAAGTTCGACCAGAAAGGTGTTTGGTTAGTGGCGGTATGAACGGAATTGTTATACGCAAATTCTGCGTAGGGAAGTAGAGAGGACCAATCATCCTGGGAGCCGGAACAGAAATAGCGGAGATACTGCTCCAACGTTTGATTCGTTCTCTCCGTTTGGCCGTTGCTTTGAGGATGATATGCGGAAGAGAGACAGATCTTGATCTTTAGTGCTTTACAGAGTTCCCTCCAGAATTTAGATGTAAATTGGGTACCCCTATCAGAGGAAATACTGTCCGGTACTCCATGGAGTTTTATTATCTCTTTAATTAAAATTTTGGTTGTGTCCAAAGCAGAAGGAGTGCCCACCATGGGAAGGAAGTGTGCCATCTTGGACAAGCGGTCGACTACGACCAGAATAGTGGTGAACACTTCCGAAGGAGGCAGATCAACAATAAAGTCCATGGAGACTTCAGCCCACGGCCGTTTTAGAATGGGTAAAGGCCTAAGTAAACCCCAGGACTTGGTATTTGCCCCCTTGCTGCGTTGGCATGGAATACATGATAAGACATAACTCTTGCAGTCCTGCCTCCAACCGGGCCACCAAAAGAAACGAGAAACAAGTTCTGGCGTTTTTCGTGTACCGAAGTGACCCGCCAATTTATGGTCATGGAGCATCTTTAAAGGTAGGAGGTCTTGCCTCTAGTGGAACAAAAAAAATTTTTCCGGCCCAAATCAAGTCATCCTGTTTTCTCAAAGACGAAATTTCAGGGTCAGTGCAGTGACTGGATGCTAGTTTAATGGTAGTCATTAGGTCAGTATGTGCCAGCAAAAGGGAATTTTGAGGAGCAAGAATAGTACTTGGTTCAGTAGATTGAGGAGATTGAGGGGATTCAGGGAACATCCGGGAGAGTGCGTCTGCTTTCCCGTTCCTGGAGCCAGGCCTGTAGGAGATATGAAAATTTAACCTAGAAAAAAAAAAGAGCCCATCGGGCCTGTCTGGGTCTTAGGTGTTTTGCAGTCCTGAGGTATTCCAAGTTCTTGTGATCCGTAAAGATCATGATGGGATGAGATGCACCCTCCAGAAGGTATCTCCACTCCTCCAGGGCAAATTTGATGGCCAATAGTTCCCGGTCGCTTACGTCATAGTTTCTCTCCGGAGGACTTAATTTCCGGGAAGCAAAGGCTACAGTATGGAGGAGGGCCTTGGGACCATGTCTCTGGGAGAGAATAGCTCCGGTGGCAGTTTCTGAAGCATCCACCTCTAATATGAACGGCAAAGCTGGATCTGGATCTGGATGCTTTAGGATTGGTGCAGTAGTGAACAAGTGTTTGAGTTTGATAAAGGCTTCTTGGGCTTCCTGAGACCACTGAAAACGGGTGTGCTGGTGGGTGAGCAAAGTGATGGGTGCGACAATAGAAGAAAAGCCAGAAATTAACCTCCTGTAGAAATTGGCAAATCCAATAAACCGCTGTACCCCCTTCTTATCGACTGGAGCTGGCCACTCCCGGATAGCTTTGACCTTTTTGAGATACCAATGCGACCCCATGGGTGGAGATGACGAAGCCAAGAAATTGTACTACATTCTTTTCAAACTCACACTTTTCCGCTTTGAGATACAATTTGTGTTTCCTGAGGATGGTAAGAACAGTGTTAACATGGACCTGGTGCAATTCGGTGGTAGCGGAGAAGATGAGAATGTCGTCCAAATACACAACTAAAAAATTATCTAGGTATTCCCGAAAGATATCATTAACCAGGCGCTGGAAGGTGGCCGGGGCATTGCATAGACCAAACGGCATCACCAGGTATTCATAGTGACCAAACCTGGATATGAAGGCGGTCTTCCATTCATCTCCTGGGCGGATTCGTATGAGGTTATAGGCACCTCACAGATCCAATTTTGAAAAGATCCGAGCGGACCTGAAGCGTTGCAACAGTTCTGGAATGAGTGGTAGAGGGTACCGATTCTTTATGGTTATTTTATTTAGTTCCCTATAATCGTTACAGGGTCTAAGAGACCCATCTTTCTTTTCTACAAAGAAGATGCTGGCCCCGGCGGGAGAAGAAGAAGGAAGAATGAAGCCTTTATCCAGGTTCTCATCGATGTAGGCCTTGAGGGCCACCAATTCAGTCTCAGACAGAGGGAATGTGCGCCCAAAAGGTACTTCGGAGCCAGGCAGCAACTCGATGGGGCAGTCATACGGCCGGTGAGGTGGTAGGCAATCGGCCTTTTGTTTATCAAAAACGTCCTTGAATTCATAGTACTCTGTGGGGACGTGTTGGAGACTATCAGGCATTGGTGGTATAGTCAGACAGGTGGCCAGAACTGGAGAAAAGCAGTGCTGGGAGCAGAAAGGGGATGTGAAGAGGACCTCTCTTTTATTCCAGGGGATATTAGGTTCATGTGTCTGCAGCCAAGGGAGGCCCAAGATGATGGGGAACATGGGAGAAGGAATGATATCAAAACATAGGACCTCTTGGTGACCAGAGTCTGTGGTGACCGGGATGGGGTTAGTCTCATGTGTAACAAGTCCAGAGTGCGGAAGGGAGCCATCAGCAAGGTGGACCTGAAGACTCTGTTTCTTGACCTGTAGTGGGATATGTAGTTTTTGAGCCAGTGATGAGTCCAGGAAGGAGCTGCAGGCTCCGGAGTCAATTATTGCTGGGAGCTGGATTACCTCTTCCGCTAGCTGCAGAGAAACAGAAAGGGTGACGTAAGTCTGAGAAAAGTCAATGGTTTGATAGTTCGAAATAACCTGTGAGCGTGACTTACTGGGTCTCACAGGGCAGGTACGAAGGAAGTGTCCTGTTCCCCCTCATTACAAGCAAAGATTGGCCTGTCGCCGTCTATGTCTTTCCTCCGGAGTTAGTGGAGCACGGATCATCCCTAGCTGCATGGATTCGGCTTCAGGGATCAAGGAAACAGGAGGAACTGGAAAAGGCGCTTGCACAGGAGAAGGCCTGGAGGGTGCCCAGCCAATCCGGGGGACCTGGAAGTGCTCTGAACGTCTCGCCTGCCTGTAGTATATTAGCAACAGTAGAACAGCAACAGTCTGCAGTGAGATGTAGCTAAACTGGATACAGTATACTGAGTGATATACTGCAGCTTACTGAATCAACTGCCTGCCTGTAGTATATTACCAACAGTAGAACAGCAACAGTCTGCAGTGAGATGTAGCTAAACTGGATACAGTATACTGAGTGATATACTGCAGCTTACTGAATCAACTGCCTGCCTGTAGTATATTAGCAACAGTAGAACAGGAACGGATCTAGCTAAACTGAATACAGTGTGTGTATATATATTGTGGCAGAGCATCCCAGAGAGAGCCTGGGAAAGTCCTATTCGGGGTTTATACATCTCCCAGGCTCCTCTCATATACATTCAGGGATCTCTGAGCCAGGATCCACTTCAGGTGTTGGTTCTCTCCCCCAGGTTAATTAAAAGCTCACCTGAGCAGACAGCCTTTGCTCAGCCTGGGAAACACAGACAGCATTGGTCTGTGAGAGCAAGAAGGTTTGTAAAACTTGTTACTCTGTTGGATCTGGAAGCTGACAAGCGCTAGGCTTGTCCAGCCTGGTAGTGAGGGCCTGTAAATACTGTGTAGTTAGAGCCGAGACACGGCTAGGCTTTTGTTTAGCTATTTTTTCTTCTGTTTGTTTTCAGCACACTGTACAGCACCTGTCATTGACTTTGTATATAGCACCAATAAATAACACTGTGTTTTCACTGATCCAATGGACTTGGTATCTGTGCCTGCTCATCCCAGGGAGCTTTTGTACCTACTACCTGTCCCCCAGGTTACATATGGTGGAGGCTGCGACCAGCTGTAGTAAGTTACTACTTAAAAGGCCAGTACCTAAAGTGACAACATGGAGGACCTCCTCAAACAAATGGTGTTGGCAAATGCTGCGTTGCAGCAAGCAAACGCTGCACAACAGCAAACTAACGCTATCGCACAGGAGCAAACCAAGGTGCTGTTCCAACAGATTGGTGCTGTACAGGAGCAATCGCAGAGGCTGTTTGAACAGCTTGCCACTGCTGCAAAAGAGGATAGGAAAACCCTTACTGAGGTTGTGGAGACGCTTGCACAGGGGTCACCTGCGATAATGAAGGATATTGGAGACAAGCCCTCAGCCATCCATGTGGGTCGCTTTCTTTCAAAGATGACGGCAGATGATGATCCAGAGGCCTTCCTACTAACATTTGAACGGACCGCTGAGAGGGAAGGTTGGCCCCAAACCCAGTGGGCAGGACTGATCGCCCCCTTACTTTCTGGAGAAGCGCAGAAGGCCTACTATGATCTGGAGTCAGCAGAAGCGGGAGATTATGAGAAGGTCAAGCGGGAAATCCTGGCACGACTTGGTGTTACCTTGGCTGTTCGAGCTCAGCGGGTCCACAGCTGGTTCTTCCAAGAAAAGAGGCCCCCAAGATCGCAGATGTTTGATCTGATCCACCTGGTGCGGAAATGTCCCTGTCTGCGCCACAAATAGTGGAGCGTGTGGTCATGGACCAATTCCTGAGGTCACTACCAATTCCCCTGCAGAAGTGGGTGAGTCAAGGAGACCCCAAGTCGGCAGACAACCTGGGGGAGCTCGTTGAGAGGTACTTTGCTGCAGAGAACCTGGTCACCACCCCTACAGCCGTACGGACTTTCCACCCAAAGCCACGGTCTCCCCAGGCAACCGGTAAGACTGTTCCAGGGGAAGTGGGTGGTAAGCATGGCAAGGAGATAGGGGGGAGGATTTTTGGTGCCAGGACTGAAGTTTGGCGGCCCAAACAAGGGAAGCCACTGCCTGTCAGCAAACCAAACTGGGGAAACATCAGGTGTTTTCATTGCCAAGAACTGGGACATGTTGCAGCAAACTGTCCATTGACAGATGAGCCAATGCAGTGTGATCTATCTTTTAGAAGGCAGTCTATGTTTGCTGCTGTTTCATGCGCTGCAGTGCCAAATGTGGGAAAACACATGTGTCAAGTGACTGTTAATAAGCCTATTACGGCCTTGCTGGACTCTGGAAGTCTAGTTACTTTGGTTACAGCTGAGATGGTTGAAACTGTGAATTTTCATGCAAAAAAAGTTGCTGTGATCTGTGTACATGGGGATACCCGCGAGTATCCAATAGCCACTGTTCAGTTTAAAACTGGCTTAGGTACGGTGACCCATTCGGTCGGACTGGTGCCCCACTTGGTGCACGAGGCTATCATTGGTAAGGACTTCCCTAAGTTTTGGGAACTGTGGGATTGTCCCGACCCTGTCGCAGTACCTGATTCAGTCGCAGAGCCAGAACTCATGGCCATTACTGACCTTGTGAGTTCAGGGGACTCCTCTCAGGGCTCTCCGGGTGATCCTTTCTCAGTTATGGCAGGAGAGCTGGGGGAGCCTGAAGAAGTCCCCACAACCAGTAGAGCTGGACAGCCGTCTGCTGAATCTGAGCCTACGTTAGAGTTTGCCAATCTTAATGTGCACAAGGAAAACTTTGGTACGGAGCAGAGAAAAGACCCTACCCTTGCTAGGGCCTGGGAAAATGTAATGGTGATTAATGAGGTACCTGTCGGACCAGGGGACAGGCTTGGTTTGCCATATTTCTGCAGCAATGAGGATTTACTGTATCGTGTATGCAAATCTAATGATGAAGTGGTTGAACAGTTGGTAGTCCCTAAGTTATACAGACGGGTGGTGTTGGAACTTGCCCATGGGCACTTGCTAGGAGGCCATTTAGGGGTTGAGAAAACCACTGAAAGGGTGTTGCGCAGGTTTTACTGGCCTGGGATACGGAAAAATATCGAGAAATATTGTCAATCCTGTCCTGTGTGTCAGATGTCAGCCCCCCAACCCCACTTCCGAAGTCCGTTAGTGCCCTTGCCCATTATTGAAGTGCCTTTTGAGAGGATTGCCATGGACCTTGTGGGTCCACTCCCCAAATCTGCCTGCGGTCATCAACATATCCTCGTGATCATGGATTACGCTACCCGTTACCCCGAGGCCGTTCCCTTACGCACTGCGTCTGCTAAAAACATTGCCAAAGAGCTGTTTATGGTGTTCAGTCGGGTTGGCGTCCCGAAAGAAGTCCTTACAGACCAGGGTACCCCATTCATGTCACGAATAACTAGGGAGCTGTGCAAGTTATTTAAGGTGAAGCAGTTGCGAACCTCGGTGTACCATCCTCAAACGGATGGCTTGGTGGAACGCTTCAATAAGACATTAAAGAGTATGTTAAAAAAGGTTGTTGACAAGGATGGTAAAAACTGGGACTTCCTGATACCCTACTTGACGTTCGCCATCAGGGAAGTTCCCCAGTCCTCTACGGGGTACTCTCCATTTGAGCTGCTTTATGGGAGACACCCTCGGGGACTCTTAGACATAGCCAAGGAAACTTGGGAGGGGGAGCAGACACCTCACAAAAGTGTCATTGAGCATATCGCTCAAATGCAGGACAGGATTGCAGCAATCATGCCGGTGGTAAAAGAACATTTACTGCAGGCCCAAGCAGCCCAACAAAGGATATACAACAGGGGGGCCCAACTTCGTGTTTTTTCACCTGGTGACAGGGTCCTCGTGTTGGTTCCCACTGTTGAGAGCAAATTCCTAGCTAAGTGGCAGGGACCCTTTGAAGTAATTGAAAGAGTTGGGGAGGTCAATTACAAGGTGTATCAACCAGGTAAAAGGAAGCTCGAACAGATTTACCACATAAACCTGTTAAAGCCCTGGAAGGATAGACTAGCATTAACTGCGAGGCCCCTCCCGTTAACCCTTAAGGGTACTGAATCCCCTCTGATCCCTGAGGTCACGATTCCAGACACCCTGTCATGTTCCCAGAAACAGGAAGCTAGAGAGTTCCTGATAAGGAATAAAGAGAAATTTTCAGAGTTGCCTGGCATGACTTCAGCAGTTCAGCATGATATTGTTACTGAACCTGGAGTCCGTGTCAAGCTCAAACCATACCGCATTCCCGAAGCTAGAAGAAAGGACATCGGTGAGGAAGTTAAAAGGATGTTGGAGCTAGATGTTATTGAGGAATCCAATAGTGACTGGTCTAGCCCCATTGTATTAGTCCCAAAACCGGATGGCACTTGGAGGTTTTGTAACGACTTCAGAAAGCTTAATGCGGTAACAAAGTTTGACACATACCCAATGCCCAGGGTAGACGAGCTTATAGACCGACTTGGCAAGGCCCGTTATCTGACCACTTTGGACTTGACCAAAGGATATTGGCAAATACCCCTGACTGGTAGTGCCAAAGAAAAGACTGCGTTTGTGACCCCGGAGGGGTCGTTTCAATATAAGAAAATGCCTTTTGGGTTGCAAAATGCCCCTTCAACATTTCAGAGGGCTATGGACAGGACCCTCAGACCTCACCGACGGTATGCTGCAGCCTATCTGGACGACATAGTGGTGCATAGCACTGACTGGGAGTCTCACTTCCCCCGTGTCCAGGCTGTCCTGGATTCCCTCTTCAAGGAAGGGTTTACGGCAAATCCAAAAAAATGTGCCATTGGGCTAGAGGATGCCAAGTATTTGGGCTACACTATTGGCCGGGGTGTCATAAAGCCCCAGGTGAATAAAATAGAAGCCATCCAGGAGTGGCCACGTCCTGCCAACAAGAAGCAGGTCAGGGCCTTTCTTGGCATTGCAGGGTACTATAGAAGATTTATCCCAAATTTCGCAACTATAGCTGCCCCACTGACAGACCTTACAAAAGGGAAAGACTCCGTAATGGTGAAATGGTCTCCAGTAGCAGAAGAGTCTTTTCAAGTCCTGAAGAAGGCTCTTTGTGCACAGCCAATCCTATACTCCCCCGATTTCTCCAAAAACTTTCTGGTCCAGACGGATGCGTCTGATGTTGGTATCGGGGCAGTACTATCACAGGTACACAATGGGGAAGAACACCCTGTGGTGTACTTAAGCAGAAAGCTCAATGACCATGAAAAAAAGTATGCAGTCATTGAAAAGGAATGTCTGGCCATAAAGTGGGCCGTGGATGCGCTCAGGTACTACTTGTTGGGGCGCCAGTTTAAGTTGATAACTGACCATGCTCCCCTGAAATGGATGGCCCAAAAGAAGGAGACTAATAGGCGGGTGAACCGGTGGTTTTTGGCCCTACAAGATTACGCCTTTACGGTAAAACACAGGCCAGGTGTTGAGATGGGGAATGTAGATGCCCTCTCCCGTGTTCACTCCTGTTGGGCTACAGGTGTTCCAACCCTGGGGTTGAAACAAGGGGGGAGGATGTGTGGCAGAGCATCCCAGAGAGAGCCTGGGAAAGTCCTATTCGGGGTTTATACATCTCCCAGGCTCCTCTCATATACATTCAGGGATCTCTGAGCCAGGATCCACTTCAGGTGTTGGTTCTCTCCCCCAGGTTAATTAAAAGCTCACCTGAGCAGACAGCCTTTGCTCAGCCTGGGAAACACAGACAGCATTGGTCTGTGAGAGCAAGAAGGTTTGTAAAACTTGTTACTCTGATGGATCTGGAAGCTGACAAGCGCTAGGCTTGTCCAGCCTGGTAGTGAGGGCCTGTAAATACTGTGTAGTTAGAGCCGAGACACGGCTAGGCTTTTGTTTAGCTATTTTTTCTTCTGTTTGTTTTCAGCACACTGTACAGCACCTGTCATTGACTTTGTATATAGCACCAATAAATAACACTGTGTTTTCACTGATCCAATGGACTTGGTATCTGTGCCTGCTCATCCCAGGGAGCTTTTGTACCTACTACCTGTCCCCCAGGTTACAATATATATATATATATATATATATATATATATATATATACATATATACATACAACGACTGTGATGCATATATATATACGAAATACACTGTGACTGCAGTTAACTGAATCAACTGCCTGCCTGTAGTATATTAGCAACAGAACAGGAACGGATCTAGCTAAAGTGAATACAGTGTATATATATAAATATATATATGTAGCGCTACCCCCAGTTAAGAGAGCCGCTGGATTTTTGTTTTCGGGCCCTGTGTGCAGCACCACCAACCCCCAGGCAATCTTACTCGACCCACTCTGGCACAGTTAGTCTAGGGTTATTTCTGTATCACATTCAAAAGTATTGCAAGGGGTAATCTCTTAGCAGTAAGACAACACATTGAAGCGTGGGATTAAATATAACAGTTTACTCTTATATCAAAAGGGAGCATAGGCAGAATACAACACATGCAATTGGCTTGCAGAGCCCTGCATAAATCAATACAGCACACAATAATGGCGCTGCGCGGTACTTCACCACGCGTAGCTATTATGGTATGCGCGCCATATGGCGCACTGAACAATATCTTAACTCCCACCCCGGTCAGGCCTGACATGGAATAAATCTCAGTCACTTCCTATAGGGATTTCTTCGCATGCCAGCTTTCGGTGGTGCACTTGATGAATAGTACTTTGTAATCCACAACCAGGCAATAACTTGGAACACTATACTGGGGGGGGGGGGGGCACTTCAACTCTGTCCTGCTACCGGTCCCCCCAGGGAACAGCAAATAAATGAAACTGTGGGCCTATGCAGTCTATAGGCCTGAACACGGCACAGTCTATTGGTCTGGGCAGGTGCCCGCTCACCACTCCGGACGCGATCACAGTCCGGAACGTCCACCCTGCTGTGTATCCGCACACAGCGTCTGCAACGATCGGGTCCCCGATCCAACAGATGTCCTCACTCGACAAGTCAGATGCCACCCAGGCTCCGCAGTGGGGTGGAAGGCTCTTTGGAAGTTGTGCAAGGCCCAGGCTTCAGGCCTTGCACTGCAGCAGATCCGCACAGGAAGAAACTCTTGCTTGCAGCGCGGTGTCCAAAGAGGCCGAGCTCCGCCTCGCCCCCTCCTTAAATAACCTTTCCCATGAGTCTCTGCGATGGCTAACTGCACTCTGGGTGCCGAACGGGGTTCTGGGTAACATAGTCCCGGGTCCTTAAAGGAGACCCCGCTACACACTCCCCCCACTTAAACTCTTTGGTCCCCAAAGATAACAAACTTAAATTACAGAACGTACAACATCAATCAAACTTTCGTATGATGTTGGCTGGGGAAATTCCCACCAAAACCGAGGCGGTGAACTCCCCTTCCCACAGGTCACACTATCATCAGTGTCCTGCCTAACTGTGCCAGAGAGTGAGCTGGGGTTGCCTCCCACCAAATGAACAGTGGGAGGATCAGGGTCTTCCATACTCCTTCTGGCGGTAACCACAGTGTCTTCCGCACTTCTCCCCATCTGGGTAAGTTAATCTTCTGGGAGGCATTATGGCTCTTTGCTTCCTCTGTCCTCTTGGACTTTCTGTTAAAACGTGCTCCTCCTCCGGAATCGACTTAGGAATCTCCTCTGTTTCAGGAACACTGGACTCCGGAGCAGGGAGATACATGGAATCCCTTGGATCTTCCTCTGGGGGTAAGTCACAGACACTCTCCCAAGCATCTGGCCAAGGACTGGACGGGATGAACTCAGTGGCTTCTGCATTCAGTGTCTGGTCCTCAGCATCTTCTTCAGGTGGAAGATCAATAGCAGAAGTTTCTGGAGCCTGGGAAGGCCAAAGCCAGTCAAGTTCTTCTCCCTCATCTTCACTTGTTTCCGAGGTCTCTGTATCCCCGATCCGGGGGGTCTGAGACCGAGTGTTTGGTCGGGGATTATCCAGAATGGAAGTTAGCTCAGGGGAATCCATCACAGGGGGGATCCGAACTGCCTCAGCCAGTGGGAGTAGGTGGTTCCGGTGCCAGGTCTTCAGTGGCCCCACCTTCCCTTCTGGTTTAAGTCTGTAAACGGGTAGGCCCGGCAGTCTTTTGCAAACAACATAAGGTTCAGGTCTCCATCTGTCTGCAAGCTTGTGTTTTCCAGGGATCCCCAAATTCCGCAACAACACTCTGTCTCCAGGTTGTAGATCTTGGATCCTAAATTTTAAGTCAAAAATTTTCTTGTTGCGGGCCCCCCTTTGCTCTGAGGCCGCCTGGGCCTGTTCATAGGCCAATTTCAAATTGCGTCTAAGCCTATCGACATATCTCTTGTGGGAAGCAGCAGAACAATGGTCTATGGAAGTGCCAAAGGCCAGATCTACGGGTAGTCTTGCTTCTCTCCCGAACATAAGTCGATAGGGTGAGTACCCTGTAGCATCACTGGTGGTGCTGTTGTATGCATGCACAACTGCCGCTATGTGGTTGCTCCAATGCTGCTTCTTTTCACTACTTATACCGCGTACACACGATCATTATTCACGGCGGTTAAAAAACCGCCGTGAATAATGACATTTTAAACGAGGGAACAGCTTGTTCCCCACACACGGTCATTTTTCTCGTCATTTTTTAAAATGACGAGAAAAACGATCGTCTATGGGCTCCGCGGCAGTGTTTTCCTATGGGAAACACTGCCGCAGAAGAAATGTCAGGAAAAACGACGAGAAAAATTAGAACATGTTCTAATTTTTCTCGTCGTTTTTAATGCCGTTTTTCACGTCGAGAAAAACGACATAAAGCCCACAGACGATCGTTTTTCTCGGCGAAAGGAAAAAATGCTGTTTTTCTCGTCGAGAAAAACGGTCGTGTGTACGCGGCATTAGAGTCCCCAGCATGTTGAGCAGGGTTCGATTGAACCTCTCCGGCTGAGCATCACCTTGTGGATGATAGGGGGTAGTTCTTGTCTTCTTGATCCCCAAAGAATCCAGGCGTTTCCGGATCAATCGACTTTCAAAATCTCTTCCCTGATCCAAATGGAGCCGTTGTGGTAGCCCATAATGTACGAAGTATTTCGCCATCAGCACTTTGGCCACGGTGGAAGCCTTCTGGTCCTTGGTTGGAAAGGCCTGGGCATACCGGGTGAAATGGTCGGTTACTACCAGAACATTTCCTAGTCCACTCAGGTCGGGTTCGAGGCAGAGAAAATCAATGCATACCAGGTCAAGTGGGCTTTGACTTTGCAGATGGCCCATTGGGGCAGCTTGATGAGGTAAAGTCTTTCTCTGGATGCATCGTGCACATGAGTGACAGTATTCTTCAACTTCAGCCCTCATGCAGGGCCAATAGAAACGGTCCCTAACGAGTTGGAAAGTCCTTTCCGCCCCTAGGTGGCCATGGTTGTTGTGCAGGGCAACCAGGACTGTCTCTCGGTACTTCTCAGGCAAGAACAGTTGCCGTTTGTCTTCTAGGTCATCAGAGGGGCCTCTTCGATAGACCACTCCCTGATGCACCTGTAACTTGTCCCACTCTTTCCTCAACAGGCGAGCTTCCTTTGAAGGGTGGCGTAAGAATCTGTTTGGGTCCTGATTCTCCAGGGCCTCTAGGACCAATCTCCCCATGGGGTCTTCCAATTGGTCGGATCTCAGCTCCTTCTTAGACAGTTTTGGCAAGTTATCTTCCCCCAGTTGGGTTACTCCACAGTATTGCTTGGGAACTCCTACTATGGTAACCCCTATCTCTTCTGCTCTTGAGCCGCCACTGGCTTGGAGTTCAGCCCCTTGACAGAGGGCCCACACCCCGTCGGGTGCCACTTGGGCCCAGTCTTCTGTACTGCAAGTGGGGACGTGAGATCTTCTAGACAAAGTGTCTGCATCTCGGTTTCCAGCCCCAGGTCTGTACTTCAGGCCGAAGTCGAAGGCAGACAGCGCCGCCAGCCACCTATGTCCTGTGGCATCCAACTTTGCTGTGGTGAAGAGATAGGTGAGGGGGTTGTTGTCTGTTTTCACTGTCAATTCCGCCCCATATAAATAGTCTCTAAGTTTGTCAACTACCGCCCACTTAAGGGCCAGGAACTCCAACTTATGGGTGGGGTAGTTCTTTTCGGAGGGAGTCAGACTTCTGCTCACATACGCAACAGGCCTCAGTTGCTCTTCATGCTCCTGGTACAGCACTCCCCCGAAACCATCATGACTGGCGTCTACATGAAGTTCATAAGGCTTCTTAGGATCTGCATAGGCCAGGACAGGGGCAGTGGTTAATGTCTTCTTCAACATCTGAAAGGCATTCTCACACTTCTCGTTCCACTGGTCCTTGACTGACTCCCCTGGCTTTCTGGGGCCTGTGTCATCCTCTTCCCCCTCCGTCTTTAGCAGCTCATTCAGAGGCCTGGCTATCCGAGCAAACCCCTCCACAAACCTCCTGTAATAGGAACAGAACCCCAGAAAGGATCTGAGCTCTGTCACCGTGGTGGGCCTGGGCCAGGAGGTGACTGCCTCCAATTTTGCGGGGTCTGTGGCTACCCCATCTTCAGACACTATGTGCCCCAGATAGTTGACTGATGACTGATAGAATTGGCACTTTTCAGGTGAGAGCTTGAGTCCTTCCTCGCTCAGTCTCTTCAAAACTTTCTCCAGTCTCTCCTCATGCTTTTCCAAGGTTCTTCCGAAGACATTGATGTCATCCAAGTATACAAGGACTTCGATGAGGTTCATATCTCCCACAGTCTTCTCCATGAGACGTTGGAAGGTGGCTGGAGCTCCAGACAGACTTTGAGGCATTCGGTTGAATTCAAAGAACCCCACCGGGGTTATGAAAGCCGTCTTCTCTTTGTCTTCTGGATGCATCGGGATCTGATAGTACCTGCTCTTGAGGTCCATAACACTGAACCACTTGGCTCCAGAAAAGCTCTGTAGGGCATCCTCTATCCTGGGAGTGGTATATTTATCCGGTATGGTTCTCCTGTTGAGGGTCCTATAATCTATGCACAGCCTCAGTGACCCATTCTTCTTCCGGACCACCACTATAGGGGAGGCATAGGGACTCCTAGATTCTCGAATCACCCCTGTTCGCTTGAGCTCGGTGAGCTGCTCCCTCAAGTCTTCGAGGTCTGCTAACGGAACCCGCCTAACCCTTTCCCTGAAGGGTTTGTCTTCCTGGAGGCGGATCCGATGGGTGGCACTCCTAGCACACCCCACATCGAATTCATCTTGGGAAAAGATCCTTTCCCACCTGGTCAACTAGGCCTTGGCTCTCTCTTTCCAAGCCCTGGGCAGATTTGGATTCTCCATGTAAAGTTTCTCCCACACAGTACTTTCTCCATCTGTCTTCTCCACATCTGGCGAAGCAACTGGGGTAGCTGGGCTCACCCGGCCCAGTAACAGCCTAGCTGGGATTTCCATGGGACCATCCGTGGTATTTCTGACGCTCACAGGCACTTTACAATTAGCCTTCTTCAGGGCCCTCACCGGGACCACTTCTGGGACTACTTCTAAGCCCGAATGTTCTTCCCTTGGGTCGGGTTCCAACATGACAAAAGGGCCAGGCTGCTCCCAAGTGAGTTTCACTGTGGCTTTCAAGCAGGTTACTTCACCGGGCTGCAGCATTATTCCCCTTCTTCCCAGCCTCCAGACCTTCCCTACCCCCTCTTCCGGGGCCTTCTGTTCCAAGATCAGCCGTTGGTAAGCTGTCTTCAACATTGGGTGGATCTCAGTGACTGTGGGGTCTTTCCTTCTTGTCAGAGGGGCCAGAAGTCTTCGGACCAGATCCGTGTTTGTCCCTATTATCAGGGAACTCTTGTTAGCTCCAGGCGGTCGGGGGCACACCACAGCTAAGGTGTCGAACACTTCAGCCTTCCCGGCTATGGACGGGTCAAAAGTCAGTTTTATAGGCAGATAGCCATCATAAGGGAAACTCTCTGTCCCAATTCCCCATATCTCCAACTGTTCAATCTTCTGGATGGGTAGGTGACTTAAATGCTTGTCATAAAAGTCCCGGTACAACAGGGTCACTTGCGCCCCAGTATCCAATATGGCTCTTGTGTAGACTCCCTCCACTTGAACTGGTACTATCGGGGAGGGACCCACCAGCTTCTCTGGATATCGCTTCGTAGGGGTCTCTTTCTTTTGATCTTTGCATTTTCCCTTTCGACTTTCTTTCTTTCTTCCATTTCTCTTTGGACTTAAGTCTCTCTTGGGCCTGGTATGCATTGATCTTCCTCCTTTTGGTGGGTGTAACTACCCGCTGAGGGACACTACTCTCTTTCTTTGGGGTGCGTTCCTTCTGAGGAACTTTGCGTTTCTTCTGAGGGGTCTTCTCCACTCTTTTCATGTGCTTCTCATTCAGTTTGGAGCTCACTGGAGATGATGGGCACCCGGTTGACTCCTTCACCGGGGCCCACTGAAGTTTTCCGGCGGCTTGCGGTTATTCATCTTTTTTTTCTTTTTTTTCTTTGGGCTGGCACACACTTTGGCGAAATGGCCAGCTCCTCCACAATTGAAACAAATCACATCCCCCCAATCTTCCAGGGATGCGGGCGCTGAGGTGTTGGAAACAGCTCCTTCCTCGGACTTTCCCTCTCTGGTTCCCTTGACTTATTTTCCATCAGGGAGGTCAGCATCCCCAACACTTGGGACATCTGCGACTTCAAGGTATCCACCTCTGAGTCTCTTTCCAGGGTCATGGCCATCCTGACCATCACTGGAGGAGGATTCACCGACTCAACTGGTAGGCTCCTCTTCTTCTCCTCCAGCATAGCTTCTTCCTCTCTGACCACTCGGATCAAGTCAGGGTACTCCAGGCTCTTCCCGTCCTGTCTTGTGCGTAGCGCCAATGCGATGGGATCCAGGGGCTGAGATCCTCTCATCACCTGTTGAACACGGGCCTCATCCACCTTCCGTGGGTCAATCCCCTTCTTAAGAATCATCTTATGCAGGATCTTATCCAGGCGCCTCATGAACTCTGACAGCTTCTCTCCTGTCTCCTGGTAGCAGTGCTCCAGCTGATAAGTGAGCTCAGTGATTTTCTCTGTTCCACCGAACACATTCTGCAGAATATATAAAACACAGTCATATAAAAACTCCCATAAAAAAGTTCAGAATAAAACTGTAGCAGCGCTACGGACAAACAATGTTCATTTGTGCGTCTTCTATATAAATGAATATATCGGTGATGATGATAGTGAATGGTGAGTTTGGTTCTACTTGATCCTAGTTTCAGTGCTTCTCTTCACCCAGATGTAATTCACCACGTGGGGGGTAATAACAGTCCCCCTATGGGGATGCACTCACCAGATAATAAATCAAAAAAGACATGTATAAACCATCCTCATTCCATGTGACTGCAGCCTTAAACTTGGACACCGCTTGCATATGTAAGGGGAAAACAAATCCACATAGGGCAATATTGTTTGCAACTTTTATTTAACAATCAATCCCCGCCATCCCCTTTACAAAATGCATGTACCAAAGCTTAATGATAAACAGGCGTTTGTGTATAATGAGCGCTGTTGGCGCTTTAAACTTGCCACTTGATGAGCGCCCCTGGCGTCCTCCTGGTACTGCAAGTCGTGTAGCGCATACAGCTTCACTTCCGGTCTGCTTGGTTTGCTGGTCACGCCCTGACGTTTCGTCACTTCCTGACTTCTTCTGAGGGCGTGACCAGCATTACCTGAGACCGGATTTAAGTATTGCATCCGTCCCGCCCCTCAACGTCTGGATGGCGTCAGTGCGTCCGCGTCATCACGCATGCGCACTGGACCATCGACGTCTAGTGCTGTTGTGGGCGGCGGTGCTTCCTCCCGAGGTTTGCAATTGTGCTGTCCTCATTGGTGCACTCGTCCGCTGGCCACTCTGATTGGATGCTCAAGAAAAAAGGAAAAAAGGAAAGACATCATCATCAGGCCAGCCGACAAAGGAGGTGGAGTTGTGATATTAACAAAAGAAATGTATCATACGCAGATTATGGAAATGCTGTCTGATGTAGGCACGTATAAAGTATTAGAGGGGGACCCAACATTGGCGTTCAGAAATCAATTAACAGTACTAGTAGGAATTGGCTCAAAGTTGGGAGTACTATCAGAGAAAGAAAAACAATATCTGATACCAACAAGCAGCAAAATCCTCACGATCTACACATTGCCGAAAATTCATAAAGATCCTATCAACCCACCCCCAAGACCTATTGTCAACAGTATAGACTCGATTGCATCGCGAATGGGACAATACCTAGATACGTTCCTACAAAACAGTGTGAAAACAACACAAGCATACCTGAGAGATACGAAAGATTTCCTGAATTGTTTACAAAATATCACACTTACCGAAAACCAAGAAATTCTGTTGGTAACAGCGGATGTGTCCTCCCTCTATACAATCATCCAACACGACGATGCTCTACTGGCCCTAAATTGGGCCTTGAGCAAGAGGGAGGACTTACCCCACAACCAAAAGGTGTTTATCGGCCACGCCCTAGATTACTGCCTCTCACATAATTACTTCTGGTATGCTAACAAATTTTATCTGCAACAGAAGGGGGTCGCGATGGGAGCTAAATTTGCTCCAAGTATCGCGAACCTGTTTATGGCAGAGTGGGAGGACAAAGTGATTTTTAAAAACAGAAGAGCTGAGCTCATATTTTATAAACGTTTTATTGATGATCTGTTTTTAATATGGACGGGCACGGTGGAGACACTTCAAGAATTTTTAAAGGTTTTAAACAGGAACGACAACAACATCAGTCTGACGTCAGAATGGCACAAAGAAACAATACATTTTCTAGATGTCACTGTTTACCGCCAAAATCAACATTTGTGTACAAAAGTCTATTTTAAACCAACGGACAGGAATAGCTATCTCCCGACAACAAGTGGACATCATCCACAATGGCTAAAGAATATACCCAAAGGCCAGTTCATGCGAGTGAAACGCAATTGTTCCGATGATAAGAATTTTTACACACAGGTGAAAATCCTCTCGGACAGATTCGCAGCAAAAGGCTACGCTCCGGAAACCCTGCAGAGAATTGTAGAAGAGGTGGCAGTAATACCCAGGGAAACCTGTCTGCAAACCAAACCCAAACCACCTCTAGATGGGAGCAACTCAAAACAGTGGGGATTCATCTCCCAATTCCACGCCCAGTATAAGGAAGTAGAAGCAATATTTGTAAAACACTGGCACATATTATTACTCGACAAAAAATTGGGCCCAGTATTACCTCCAAAACCGGAGTTCATTTACCGGAAAGCATCCAATCATGGAGACAGAGTGGTCAAAAAAGTCCTAGACCCCCCAGGCAAACCTCCAACATTTTGGAACCAAAACGGATTCTTCGCCTGTAGGAAATGTAAGGCATGTCGAGAAGTATCTCAACCAATCAGAGGTCTGGAACAGTTTACCTCCCCCTCTAACCAACAACAATTCGACATTGAGCAGTTCATAACATGCAATAGTAGTTACGTGGTATATGCTCTTAGGTGTCCATGTGGATTGCTCTATATTGGTCGGACAAAGAGACTATTGAAGATCAGGATAGCAGAACACATTAAAAATATAAAAATTGGCTTTAAGGACCACAATGTGTCATTACACTTTAAATTAAAACACAACCAAGATGCCTCAGGCCTCCAATTTTGGGGTATCGAATGCCTAGAGCCTAATTGGAGGGGCTCACACAAAGTAAGGGAACTATCAAAGAAAGAAACTAAATGGATTTTTCTAACAGACGTTCTAGTGCCGAAAGGACTGAACGTCGAACTTGATATTAATTGTTTCATAAGTGACTCCTAAGATTGTTGTAGAAAATATGGTCCAATTTTATGTTCACATGAGATTGAAAATTGAAAGACCTCAGTGACATTAGGTCTCATCCAGCTATATTATGTATATATATATATATATATATATATATATATATATATATATATATATATATATATATATACTGTGACAGCAGGAAGGTAAAGTCACCTGGTTGCATCCAGGGGGGTAGATATATTTCGCCCAGATTCAGGCTTTACGCCGACTTATACAACTAGGTGGAGAGTTGTATAAGCCCAGCTGAGTCTAGTGGGCTCATGGATGACTCATACCTCTAGGGAGAGTGTGGGGCGTCGTGCAGACAGGGAGTTGATGAGACCAGCTGAAGCTTGTCAGCTCATTTAGGCCTCTATAAGAACTCCCAGCTTCATTAGATGTGAGCTCATGCCTGGACCCAGACCTGTGTGGACTGTCTAGGGAGAGTGAACCCCTGTGCGGTGAGACAAAGCCTGTGTGGCTATTTGCTTGGACATTTAAAACCAGGGACTAGGACAGCACTAGGCTGATCCCAGTTGTTAGTTAGGAAACCTGTATGTTTAGTCAGAGGTCAAGTTGACCAGGATTTATTTTGTTTATGTTTCTTTTGCTTTGCTGTGTTTTGTCACTGTAAATAGAAAATAAACCGCACCTTTTTGATTTTGAAAACCACAACCTCCGTTTGCTGGGCCTGTTTTTGTGTGGGGAGCCCATCTCGGGGGTCACACACACCCACTGCCGAGCTAACCCCCTCACAATACATATATATATATATATATATATATATTTTAGGACATCTTATTACGGTTCAGCATGGGTATGAGTTTTATAAGCTTTTATAGAGACACAGTTTTATTGAGTTTTTTTCATGTCCATGTGGGGTGCATATTTTATATTATATATTTTATATTTTATACACAGAAGTATTTTTATATATATTTTTATATTTTATATATAATTTTATATATCCTGTATATGTAATTTTATACATGGCTGTATGTGTATACATATGGGTTATTTTATGTGGCGAAGTTTGACCATTTTATATAGTGGTTCTTATGTAGTTAACATTTTATTTAATTTATATGTCCCCTGTGTCTTTTGCCTATGTAAGGTTATGCATAATTAACTGACAAGGCCTTGCAGTATCACACAGATGGCGCTATCTGCACCAAGACGGCGCCAACAGTGGACTTTGAGCAGGGCAGCTTGCGGACATTAGGCACCGAGAGATACTGTCAGCAAAGCAGATGTCAGCACTATAGAAAGACCTGTACACTCGCTTTACCCAAAAGGCTTGTGCAGTATACACAATACAACTTGTGAACGTCCCGCGAGGGGTTAACCGGGTCTGAATCTTTCCATTAACATTGCCTTGGTTACACTGAGCATCCAATCAGAGTGGCCAGCGGACGAGTGCACCAATGAGGACAGCACAATTGCAAACCTCGGGAGGAAGCACCGCCGCCCACAACAGCACTAGACGTCGATGGTCCAGTGCGCATGCGTGATGACGCGGACGCACTGACGCCATCCAGACGTTGAGGGGCGGGACGGATGCAATACTTAAATCCGGTCTCAGGTAATGCTGGTCACGCCCTCAGAAGAAGTCAGGAAGTGATGAAACGTCAGGGCGTGACCAGCAAACCAAGCAGACCGGAAGTGAAGCTGTATGCGCTCCACGACTTGCAGTACCAGGAGGACGCCAGGGGCGCTCATCAAGTGGCAAGTTTAAAGCGCCAACAGCGCTCATTATACACAAACGCCTGTTTATCATTAAGCTTTGGTACATGCATTTTGTAAAGGGGATGGCGGGGATTGATTGTTAAATAAAAGTTGCAAACAATATTGCCCTATGTGGATTTGTTTTCCCCTTACATATGCAAGCGGTGTCCAAGTTTAAGGCTGCAGTCACATGGAATGAGGATGGTTTATACATGTCTTTTTTGATTTATTATCTGGTGAGTGCATCCCCATAGGGGGACTGTTATTACCCCCCACGTGGTGAATTACATCTGGGTGAAGAGAAGCACTGAAACTAGGATCAAGTAGAACCAAACTCACCATTCACTATCATTATCACCGATATATTCATTTATATAGAAGACGCACAAATGAACATTGTTTGTCCGTAGCGCTGCTACAGTTTTATTCTGAACTTTTTTATGGGAGTTTTTATATGACTGTGTTTTATATGTACTTGTGATTTTTTAAGCAGCTGCTGACATCTTTCATATTCCTATTTTAGCATTATTTCCTTTAGATTTTTATCCATAAGCGCAGAGCGATACTAAAAGGGAGGGCCAGCATTTTTTAGTATCTTTTATTGATTTTACATTATTGTTTTACTCCGCAGCTATGGATGCTCTAAGGTTTTTAAGCAATAGGAATATTAATATAGATACATTATTTTCTGATAGTGAACCCACTGCAACCCAGGTAAATTATAATGGGGCCATGTCAATGTTGGGGAATATTTTAGAAAAGCAACTGAGAACATGGTGGGACATATGCACCCTAGAGAAATACATTAAAGAAAAAATCATTATTCGGAGCCTAAGATGGGAAGTAGTACCCCAAGATGGACTAGACGATCAGGGCTCCGTGCAAGAATGGTTTGATTTTTTCAATGGAGTGGGATATAAGTTACAAGAACTAATCCTACAAAGAAAAAAACGCAAAATGACGATCTTGGAGAGCAAAATTAATGCATTACAGCAACAATTAGAACCTATTAAAGACACTCAATCCATCACGGACTTCAATGTCAGAACCAACAGGAGATTAGAAAAAGTAGACAAAGACACACAAAAAAAGAAAATTAAGAAATTTCACAGAGACATGGGCGACTTCAAGCCCAATAGCATTTATGCATGGCAACAAACCCTGCCTGAGAATGTAAACTTAGTAGAAAAGCCAAAAACAAATGAACCTCTGATCAATCAAGCCATCACAACACTGATGGATAGAGTAAGGGGCTTTATAAGTGATGACGATATAGAATTTGATTCGCCTGCAAACTTTTCCACCCCAATCCCAATAACTAAAAAGGGAAAACCGAAAGGAGGAGGTGGAAAAAACAATCAAGCAACGAATCACCAATATAATAATCGTCAATACACACCGTATCAAGCATCTATTCAACATAAACTCCAACCACCAGAACAACAGAATTATTACCCACCACCCCGTCCTTTTTTAGGGAGGGGAGGGGGGGACCGAGAAGGGGAAGAGGGGCCCCACCACACAGAGGCAAACCCCAGTACCCCATGGCTTATCCGAGAGATCAAGATTGGAGGGACCCACAAAACCAGAACCAGTGGACCAGAGACCAAACCCAGTATATACATCAAAGGAATATAGATTCAGAGGATGCCGGGCAGGGAGGAAGGTCAAGAAAAAGAATGAGAAACCACTGAACAACGGAATATACAACTTAAGCCCAGTAGAGCTCACACATACGGAGGTGAATATTCTGAATATGGGCCTGAAATGTGGAATAAAGCAACCGGTGAATAAATTCAATGTTTATATAGACGTACACAAATATATCAGGAAGCTAAATATAAAAAAAAAACATTTTGTAGGACTGAATACACAGAATATGATCACAAACACAGACCCTCAGAAGTCTGTAAATAGCGGTCTAAAAAACAAATCGCTATTCAATCCCCTGAACAACCCCAATCATCAGGTGGAGGTATTCAAGGGTCTCATTATACGCGATCTACATGATCTTATACCCAAGAAGAATACAAGTTTGAGACATATACAAGACGGCATTGTGGCACTGGAAAAAAGGAAAGACATCATCATCAGGCCAGCCGACAAAGGAGGTGGAGTTGTGATATTAACAAAAGAAATGTATCATACGCAGATTATGGAAATGCTGTCTGATGTAGGCACGTATAAAGTATTAGAGGGGGACCCAACATTGGCGTTCAGAAATCAATTAACAGTACTAGTAGGAATTGGCTCAAAGTTGGGAGTACTATCAGAGAAAGAAAAACAATATCTGATACCAACAAGCAGCAAAATCCTCACGATCTACACATTGCCGAAAATTCATAAAGATCCTATCAACCCACCCCCAAGACCTATTGTCAGCAGTATAGACTCGATTGCATCGCGAATGGGACAATACCTAGATACGTTCCTACAAAACAGTGTGAAAACAACACAAGCATACCTGAGAGATACGAAAGATTTCCTGAATTGTTTACAAAATATCACACTTACCGAAAACCAAGAAATTCTGTTGGTAACAGCGGATGTGTCCTCCCTCTATACAATCATCCAACACGACGATGCTCTACTGGCCCTAAATTGGGCCTTGAGCAAGAGGGAGGACTTACCCCACAACCAAAAGGTGTTTATCGGCCACGCCCTAGATTACTGCCTCTCACATAATTACTTCTGGTATGCTAACAAATTTTATCTGCAACAGAAGGGGGTCGCGATGGGAGCTAAATTTGCTCCAAGTATCGCGAACCTGTTTATGGCAGAGTGGGAGGACAAAGTGATTTTTAAAAACAGAAGAGCTGAGCTCATATTTTATAAACGTTTTATTGATGATCTGTTTTTAATATGGACGGGCACGGTGGAGACACTTCAAGAATTTTTAAAGGTTTTAAACAGGAACGACAACAACATCAGTCTGACGTCAGAATGGCACAAAGAAACAATACATTTTCTAGATGTCACTGTTTACCGCCAAAATCAACATTTGTGTACAAAAGTCTATTTTAAACCAACGGACAGGAATAGCTATCTCCCGACAACAAGTGGACATCATCCACAATGGCTAAAGAATATACCCAAAGGCCAGTTCATGCGAGTGAAACGCAATTGTTCCGATGATAAGAATTTTTACACACAGGTGAAAATCCTCTCGGACAGATTCGCAGCAAAAGGCTACGCTCCGGAAACCCTGCAGAGAATTGTAGAAGAGGTGGCAGTAATACCCAGGGAAACCTGTCTGCAAACCAAACCCAAACCACCTCTAGATGGGAGCAACTCAAAACAGTGGGGATTCATCTCCCAATTCCACGCCCAGTATAAGGAAGTAGAAGCAATATTTGTAAAACACTGGCACATATTATTACTCGACAAAAAATTGGGCCCAGTATTACCTCCAAAACCGGAGTTCATTTACCGGAAAGCATCCAATCATGGAGACAGAGTGGTCAAAAAAGTCCTAGACCCCCCAGGCAAACCTCCAACATTTTGGAACCAAAACGGATTCTTCGCCTGTAGGAAATGTAAGGCATGTCGAGAAGTATCTCAACCAATCAGAGGTCTGGAACAGTTTACCTCCCCCTCTAACCAACAACAATTCGACATTGAGCAGTTCATAACATGCAATAGTAGTTACGTGATATATATGCTCTTAGGTGTCCATGTGGATTGCTCTATATTGGTCGGACAAAGAGACTATTGAAGATCAGGATAGCAGAACACATTAAAAATATAAAAATTGGCTTTAAGGACCACAATGTGTCATTACACTTTAAATTAAAACACAACCAAGATGCCTCAGGCCTCCAATTTTGGGGTATCGAATGCCTAGAGCCTAATTGGAGGGGCTCACACAAAGTAAGGGAACTATCAAAGAAAGAAACTAAATGGATTTTTCTAACAGACGTTCTAGTGCCGAAAGGACTGAACGTCGAACTTGATATTAATTGTTTCATAAGTGACTCCTAAGATTGTTGTAGAAAATATGGTCCAATTGTATGTTCACATGAGATTGAAAATTGAAAGACCTCAGTGACATTAGGTCTCATCCAGCTAGATTATATATATATATATATATATATTTTTTAGGACATCTTATTACGGTTCAGCATGGGTATGAGTTTTATAAGCTTTTATAGAGACACAGTTTTATTGAGTTTTTTTCATGTCCATGTGGGGTGCATATTTTATATTATATATTTTATATTTTATATGACCATTTTATACACAGAAGTATTTTTATATATATTTTTATATTTTATATATAATTTTATATATCCTGTATATGTAATTTTATACATGGCTGTATGTGTATACATATGGGTTATTTTATGTGACGAAGTTTGACCATTTTATATAGTGGTTCTTATGTAGTTAACATTTTATTTAATTTATATGTCCCCTGTGTCTTTTGCCTATGTAAGGTTATGCATAATTAACTGACAAGGCCTTGCAGTATCACACAGATGGCGCTATCTGCACCAAGACGGCGCCAACAGTATATATTGAGCAGGGCAGCTTGCGGACATTAGGCACCGAGAGATACTGTCAGCAAAGCAGATGTCAGCACTATAGAAAGACCTGTACACTCGCTTTACCCAAAAGGCTTGTGCAGTATACACAATACAACGTCCCGCGAGGGGTTAACCGGGTCTGAATCTTTCCATTAACATTGCCTTGGTTACACTGAGCATCCAATCAGAGTGGCCAGCGGACGAGTGCACCAATGAGGACAGCACAATTGCAAACCTCGGGAGGAAGCACCGCCGCCCACAACAGCACTAGACGTCGATGGTCCAGTGCGCATGCGTGATGACGCGGACGCACTGACGCCATCCAGACGTTGAGGGGCGGGACGGATGCAATACTTAAATCCAGTCTCAGGTAATGCTGGTCACGCCCTCAGAAGAAGTCAGGAAGTGACGAAACGTCAGGGCGTGACCAGCAAACCAAGCAGACTGGAAGTGAAGCTGTATGCGCTCCACGACTTGCAGTACCAGGAGGACGCCAGGGGCGCTCATCAAGTGGCAAGTTTAAAGCGCCAACAGCGCTCATTATACACAAACGCCTGTTTATCATTAAGCTTTGGTACATGCATTTTGTAAAGGGGATGGCGGGGATTGATTGTTAAATAAAAGTTGCAAACAATATTGCCCTATGTGGATTTGTTTTCCCCTTACATATGCAAGCGTTGTCCAAGTTTAAGGCTGCAGTCACATGGAATGAGGATGGTTTATACATGTCTTTTTTGATTTATTATCTGGTGAGTGCATCCCCATAGGGGGACGGTTATTACCCCCCCACGTGGTGAATTACATCTGGGTGAAGAGAAGCACTGAAACTAGGATCAAGTAGAACCAAACTCACCATTCACTATCATCATCACCGATATATTCATTTATATAGAAGACGCACAAATGAACATTGTTTGTACGTAGCGCTGCTACAGTTTTATTCTGAACTTTTTTATGGGAGTTTTTATATGACTGTGTTTTATATGTACTTGTGATTTTTTAAGCAGCTGCTGACATCTTTCATATTCCTATTTTAGCATTATTTCCTTTAGATTTTTATCCATAAGCGCAGAGCGATACTAAAAAGCATTTTTTAGTATCTTTTATTGATTTTACATGCTGCAGAATGTCCAGATAGTCCTGTGCATTACAGTCTATCTTACTCATCTTGAGGTTGCATATGGCCTCTAGAGCAGGCCCCTTCAAGCTCTCAGCAATTCTCTGCTTCTTCCTGTGGTCTGGGACTTCCCATTCTTCTAGGGCCTGAGTGGCACCGTCTAACCACTCCTAGAACCCCTCTTCACCCGAGGGTACAGATTTCCTTCCTGAGAATATTCTCAGTTTTCTATATCCTGACATCTGGTAATCTGTAGGATCTTTCTTGCACTGCGCCACAAGTTCCCCCAGGACCGCGCACAACTCCGCGCCGAGAGTGGCAGATGGCGACCCGGGACTTTCCCTTTTCACCTGTCTTTCTGCTTTTGGGGTGGACGATGGAGATAGTTTCGGTGTCTGATGCCGCGTACACACGACCGCTTTTCTCGACGAGAAAAACTGCATTTTTTTATTTCGCCGAGAAAAACAATCGTCTGTGGGCTTTATGTCGTTTTTCTCGTCGAGAAAAACGGCATAAAAAACTACGAGAAAAATTAGAACATGTTCTAAATTTTCTCATCGTTTTTTCCAGCATTTTTTTCCGCGGCAGTTTTCCCATAGGGAAACACTGCCGCGGAGCCCACAGACGGTCGTTTTTCTCGTCAAGAGAAAAAATGACGGGAAAAACGACCGTGTGTAGGGAACCAAGCGGTTCCCTCGTTTTTCCTGTCATTATTCACGGCGGTTTTTTAACCGCCGGGAATAATGATCGTGTGTACGCGGCATGAGACCGTCCTCCTGGCTTGAGCAGCAGCGCGTGTATTAGGCTATAAGTCTGATCATCTATAGCTTCTATACTCGGATTCTTGAAATGTTCTGGGACTCCGTCCTTCCATTCCACTAATGCGTGTGTCAGTGAGGAATTCGTCCTGACATCCACCACCCATGCTTTCTGATACGGTGACAGTGACATCACTAGCTGCTTCACCGCTTGCCAGATCCTTGGGAGTTCTATGACTACTACCCCGGCTGGATCTGTGCTGACCGTTTTACACCACTGTCCTACTTCTAGTGGGTCCATGCTGGTACTTTTGGCACGTTACTTGCTGCAACAGGATCCCGGACTCGAGAGCCCCCATGTGTAGCGCTACCCCCAGTTAAGAGAGCCGCTGGATTTTTGTTTTCGGGCCCTGTGTGCAGCACCACCAACCCCCAGGCAATCTTACTCGACCCACTCTGGCACAGTTAGTCTAGGGTTATATCTGTATCACATTCAAAAGTATTGCAAGGGGTAATCTCTTAGCAGTAAAACAACACATTGAAGCGTGGGATTAAATATAACAGTTTACTCTTATATCAAAAGGGAGCATAGGCAGAATACAACACATGCAAATGGCGCTGTGCGGTACTTCACCACGCGTAGCTATTATGGTATGCGCGCCCTATGGCGCACTGAACAATATCTTAACTCCCACCCCGGTCAGGCCTGACATGGAATAAATCTCAGTCACTTCCTATAGGAATTACTTCGCATGCCAGCTTTCGGTGGTGCACTTGATGAATAGTACTTTGTAATCCACAACCAGGCAATAACTTGGAACACTATACTGGGGGGGGGGGCACTTCAACTCTGTCCTGCTACCGGTCCCCCCGGGGAACAGCAAATAAATGAAACTGTGGGCCTGTGCAGTCTATAGGCCTGAACACGGCACAGTCTATTGGTCTGGGCAGGTGCCCGCTCACCACTCCGGACGCGATCCCAGTCCGGAACGTCCACCCTGCTGTGTATCCGCACAGAGCGTCTGCAACAATCGGGTCCCCGATCCAACTGATGTCCTCACTCGACAAGTCAGATGCCACCCAGGCTCCGCAGTGGGGTGGAAGGCTCTTTGGAAGTTGCGCAAGGCCCAGGCTTCAGGCCTTGCACTGCAGCAGATCCGCACAGAAAGAAACTCTTGCTTGCAGCGCGGTGTCCAAAGAGGCCGAGCTCCGCCTCGCCTCGCCTCCTCCTTAAATAACCCCTCCCATGAGTCTCTGCGATGGCTAACTGCACTCTGGGTGCCGAACAGGGTTCTGGGTAACGTAGTCCCGGGGCCTTAAAGGAGACCCCGCTACACATTATATATATATATATATATATATATATATATATATATATATATATATATATATATATACATACACACACACACACACACACACACACACACACACACACACAACTCCTGGGATGCATATATATACTAAATACACTGACTGCAGCTAGCTGAATCGCCTGCCTGCTCTATCTAACTGAAATGAAATGACACTCTCTCTCTATCTCTCTGTGAACGCCGCAACACACTACACAAAGCCGACGCGCAGACGGCCTTATATAGTGTGGGGCGTGTACTTAGTCCCCCTGAGCCATGATTGGCCTGAGACACCCTGCCTTTGGCCAATTATGGCTCTCTGTGCTGACGGCGCTGTGATTGGCTAAAGCATGCGGGTCATGGTGCATGCTTGGCCAATCATCAGCCAGCAATGCACTGCGATGACGCAGTGAATTATGGGCCGTGACGCGCCACTCTAATTTGGTGCGAACGGCCCATAATGTTTGAAATTCGGCGAACGATCGAACAGTTCGAACTCATGTTCGACTCGAACTCGAAGCTCATCCCTAGTAGAACACTGAAACCCTCTGGAACAATGGAATCTCCAGGAAATTGGGAACAGCAGGATATTGGAACAGCAGCTTGACTCGTTGCGCAATACGTTTCTCCTGTAGACAGAATAGCCCAGCACAGCACATTACTCTCAGCAGTTTTGTATAACAGCATGTGACCCTGCAATCAGCAGTAGCAGGCTTTACAGCAGCAGCGTTTCTCAGCTTAGCTGTAGCTACCTGAGCCCTTAACTCCTGGACTCCAGGAATTTCACTTTCAGACAACACACAATCACTCTGCAGGTTCCCTCAGCCCACCCCAGAATCCGCTCTCTCCTCCTGCAGGTCCCAGTTTAGTGCAAGCCTGCTAGTAGGCTGAGCTAAAGATCCCAGCCAGGGGAGTGAATCAGGTGCCTTCTCTTCCCCATTGTTAAGGGCAGGCATAGTCCAAACTGCAGCTGCAGGCAATAAGAGTTCTTTATGTCTCCCCTCTCCCAGTACATGTCCATTACTGCACAGGGATAGAAGAGTCCGTGGAACTGGGGATGAATGCTCAACTGGGTGACTTATAGGGGCAGCAGACCTGACAGGCACTACACTAGTTACTGGATCATAAGAGGTCAATTCTGAATAGTAGTAAAATAATAGTAAAATGCTAGCTGGAAAACACTCACAATATGTTCTCAGAGTATAAGTAAAATATTTCCTGGTTTTTCATCTATCTGCTGGAGATGGATCTAAAGGTCACCATAGACATCAGAGGGCAGGCCGCATCACACAACTGTTTTCACTGAGTACAGAAAGGAAGGAAAGTTCTTAGCCAATAAAATGAAAACATATGCAGCCATCACATCTAAGTACTGGTGAGCTGCAATATATTATATATATTGCTAGTCCTAATATATAAATTCCTAGTCCTGAGAAAGATCACACTTACAGTGACAGCACTTGACAGTGGTTTTCAAAGCTATATTTTAAAATTCTATGTAGAACAGGAGGACAAAAGAGCTGGAATACTAAAAACTCACACAGGGCTCCTACAACTCCTGGGCTAGTATCAATAGGTGGATGTCGGCTAGGGTTGCCACCTGTCCGGGATTCACCCGGACAGTCCGGGTTTTGAATTGTGTGTCCGGGTTTCAGGTCACCTGAAACCCGGACATAATATTCAGAATGGACTGTGGTTCCCCAAGTAACCAAGTACCACAACCACCAAGTGCATAGGTGTGCTCATGGGCCCCACCCCCATACATGGACAGGAGAGGAGAGAGGGCTTGATGTGCTCCTCCTCCCACCCCTTCCCCTCTGTCTGCCCACCCACACTCCAATCCCCGGCGTTCTGTGCCTCAGGAAAGGGATGTGTGGAATGGAAGCTCAGCAACCGGCTGATACATTGTGGATGAAAGGTGTTGATGCCTGAGCCTCCATCCTCAGGTGAGTGAGCTCACATCCACTGTCGGTGGTCCGGTGTTCGGTTTTGGCTTGAAGAAAAGGTGGCAACCCTAATGCCGGCATCTAGAGGCATCATACAGAGATTTTAAAGAGCAGCAGCCACAAAACTGGAGGTTTTAGTGTATCTCTGTTTCAGCGATGACTCTAGCAGAAAGCCTTTTAAGACAAACATGAATTCCAGGCACAGCCTGCAGACATAGAGGGGCAATACCCTCTAGCCCTGGGCTTCAGTCCTTGGACCACCCAACAGGCACACGTGGGAAGCTTCCTTTCAGCAAACATACCTCTCTACCTCAAGAGGATGGGAGAAAAAGGACCTTCTCTGCTCAGGAGGGGAAAACTAGGAATGATCCTTCCCGAAACATTTTGACATGCTCACCAGTGGTTGGCAAGCTGACAGCACAGACATGACCTTCTTTCTAAATATACTGTAGGTACAGCATTTTCTTTATGTCAATTCTTTGGTACCTTATCAGTAATATAGGATCCCTAAAATTTGAAAAGTTTGGATATAACTGTGCTGAGCTCTTTGAGGACTTGTTAGTGTGTGCCAATCAACCAATCAGCGTTTAAAGTGATTGTAAAGTCCTTCTTTTTTTTTTTCCAATAAAAATAACAAACATGTTATACTTACCTGCTCTGGTTTTGAACAGAGCAGCCCAGATCCTCCTCTTCTTGGGTCCCTCTTTGCTGCTCCTGGCACCTCCCTCCTGTCGAGTGCCCCCATAGCAAGCAGCATGCTATGAGGCACCCAAACCGAGTCCCAGCTCCCTGTGTGCATTCAGACACAGAGCTGCTGCCCGCCCCCGCCCCCTCTCTCAGGAGGGATAGTCTCGGACGGCGGAGACACTTGTGGACATCGCTGGAGAGAGATGGGGTATTAGGGGTTGTTGAGGCAGCTGCTGCACACAGAAGGCTTTTTATCTTAATGTATATAATGCATTAAGATAAAAAAAACTTCTGACTTTACTCCTTTAACTTCAACTTGTTCAATTAAGCTTTGACAATAAACTTTAGAAGCTGATTGGTTACTATGCACAACTGCCCCAGATTCTGTGTCTACTAGTTTTAGTAAATCTCCCCCACAGAGACAAAACTAGTGCAGCATGATGATGTCGTTTTTTAATAGGTTTTAGAAAAAAAAAATATTCAAAGTGAGAAGTAAAAATATTCAAAATGAGAAGTAAAAGTGAGTGCATAACCTAAGGAAAATGTTGTCTGATGTTTGCACATTTACCAGTAAATACTTCAGGGTGGCTGCCTTTGAACATATATAAGGGAGCCGGGGAGGTTAAGCTATGCAACCTTGTACAGATGATTCCAGCAGCTCTGTGGATAGGGGAGGTCTGATTATGACTTCATATGGTGACTTCCATGGTGATGGTATAGAAAATCCAGGTGGACAAAAAAAAACAACCTTTCTGCAATACTCACCTACCCCCCCCTGACTTTGTTCTCCTTGGACACAACACTTTGTCCTCCAACACTGGTCCTCTAAGTCAACAGAAATCTATGGTCACAGAATACACTTTCATTTTAAAACCTCAGCATTGTAATATCAACATAAACAATAACTCTATTGGAAATCTTTTGGAAAAACCTCCTTTTATGTTGTGATTGCTGCCTGCCCCCTGGCCATCTCTTTCCAAAACTTCCTGGATTCCCTGCACGGTTCGCAACTCCTCCTCTGCTGTTTTCTCTCAATTTCTATGGACAACATATCCCATGGTACCTTGCTACCTACAAGCAGTGATTTCTGTACTGACTACGCTTCCTGAATCTCCTCCTCAGCACCTCTCTAGTTCAGAAGGCATGCTCTGTACAATGTGTGACACAGCAGTGCCTGCCCCCCAGGGTATAGTGAATACGTGTCATGGTATTCAAGAAAGTAAATGTACACAGATCTTCACAAAGTACCATACATACTCGAGTATAAACCATGTTTTCAGCCCTTTTTTTAAGGCTGAAAATACCCCCCTTGGCTTATACTCAAGCCAGTGTACCTGAAATATTTGACAGGCTGCGGGCGTCCCATTGTTTAAAAGTCGCGGTCTCCTCCTGGTCGCTTCCGTGATAGGCGTTTCCAAGGAAACACTGTGTTCAGTGTTCCGCCTATCACGGACGTTCTCTCATCCTCGGACTCAGTTTCCCAGCAGACACTGTGTTCAGTGTTCCGCCAATAACGGACGTCCTCTTGTCCGAAGATGAAAGGACGTCCGTGATTGGCGGAACACTGAACACAGTGTCTGCTGGGAAACGCCTATCACGGAATGGGACCAGGAGGAGACCGTGACTTTTAAACAATGAATGGACGCCCGCAGCCTGTCAAGAATTTCAGGTACACTGACTCGGGCACAGTGAGGCACAGTGAGGTTTGGCACAGTGAGGTTGCAATGGGCACAGTGAGGCGTGCAAATGGGCTCAGTGAGGCATGCAAATGGGCACAGTGAAGATGCAAATGGGCATTGTTGACCCTCTTTTCCACTTACAGTAACTGCTGCATTCTCACCCTAGGCTTATACTCGAGTCAATAAGTTTTCCCCAGTTTTTTTGTGGTAAAATTAGGTACCTCGGCTTATACTCGGGTCTGCTTATAATCGAGTATATACGGTAAGTGTAAAAACCTCAAGATTGTTCAGATTAATAGGAGTAGGATAGAAATAACAAATACAAGAAAAAGGAGGGTAAGCCTGTTTTAAGGCCCCCCTTTTCCTTATGGAATTGTGAAAGGGACAGTTTCAAGCCCCCACTCCCCCCGCTGATTAAAATCAGTGGGAGGTCTGCAATAGGTCAATCAGGTCAGCTGACCTGGAATATTCTAGATCTAAGGTCCCCCCGATTTTTTTTGTTAAAAAAAGGTCATATGACCCCCATGGAAGCTTCTAGAATTCAGGGGTCTCTATAAAAGGGGCTTTCTCCTGGGGTCCGTGGCCAGTCGCCTGAGGGAGAATCATCCAGCGAAGTTGGGCTATAATACTAAAGCCCGCTGGAGTTTCCCGTCAGCGTTATGAAGACCCTTTTGAGGCAACTTTTGGAGCATGCAGAGGCTGAGAAGGGAGAAGACTGGCTGCAGCAGTGCCTCGCCTTACCTTCGGATCAAGAAACCGCCGTTGTAGATGCCAGATACGTCGCGGGGGAGACAACGGAGCCACCAGATGAAGCTGCCATCCTGTGTGAAGAGGCAAATTCAGAAGAAGAGTTTCCACTTCCAGATCGGAGGAGCAGCGTCAATGCAGAAGGTGGAGCGGTGGGCAGAGCGGGAGGCGGAAGGCTGAGCAAGAGTCCGCAACTTCCGCCCCCGAAGATTCTCCCCTTATTCGCCCACGAGTGAGTCAGCAGTCAGACCTGAGCCGGCCCATCATAACAAGCGGCAGATTGAACAAGATGGAGTGGGGGGCGGAGCCAGCAGGGGCAGAGGCATTAGAAGGCTGCCTAGCAGCAGGGTGTCTTCTCCTCTGCAACAGGAGACACTTACAGTGTCCAACGGATCAGCGCAGCAGAGCGGGGAGCCAGCAACTCCTGGCAGCTCAGCAGTGTCTGCCCAGCAGGGAGACAAAACAGTGGGGTACAGAATTCCAGGGTGTTCATCTCAGCAACCAGATTCAGCTGGGAATATGGCTTTTACATTTTCTGGTGAGTCCCAGCAGGTACAACTGTGTGAATTGTCAGCTTCTCTTTCAAAATTAGTTAATGAATTGCATTCTAAATCAGCCATTGCATTTAATTCAACAATTGGTTCTTCTGATCCTTCTGCTTCCATTTGGGCAGCTACCTCAGGTATTAATAGCGGTCCTTTACCTCAATGTTCTATTTCCCCTAATATTGATGTAGCGCACCCCACCCAATATTTGGGGGCGCTATGTGTAGATTTAAGGGTAATCTGAGCCAGTAGTTGGGCTCAGACCAATTGATTGTTCTAAATTTGCTTCTGCTCTGGGTGTGCTACTGCCTGGCAGTGGTGTTCCTTGTTCTCCTGTGGGTGGCACTGTCACCACCGGCATAGGTTGAACAACAGGGGGTATCACAACACCTTGGGTGTCCTTTCTCGGCAGCCGTGCAGTGGGCGTGGTCTACCCCCTGTGCATGCTGGAGGGGGGGGTACATAAGGGGCAGACGCCTTTTGAGGTTTGTTGTTCGTTCCTGGAGACCCATTGGGTCTGTTCCTGTGTGCGCGCCTCGTGGCCTGCATGGCACGAGGTGCGTGCGTGTTCTGGCCCCAGCACCTTCAGCCCGAGGCTGCATCGCTACCTGGTAGGCCCTGCTCTGCTGGCTGAGGCCTATACCTTCGGAAGGGATTCTGAGCTACCCACCTGCAGGAAGCACATGTTTAGGGAAGGAGACCAGGGGAGGATCTGCCCCAGAGGAGACTAGCGATGGTACTGCTGTCTCGGGAGGAGGCCTGGAGCTCACCTAAGGAGGGATCCATTATTACAAGCCCTGCAATACACCAATCCAGCCTAAAGGTTCTCTCACTATTGCTTGGCTGGGAGGTTTGGGACTTTTGATAATCCTGTGGCAGAGGATTCCTGATCATATCCCTAGTTCTCATGTAATGGATCGGTTATGGTCCAATCCCAGAAACTATTTTCTTGTTCTGCCGCTGTTCCAAATCTGTGCTGGAGAGAAATAGGCCTATTTGCTAGCTTGAAAGAACTAACGCCAGACTGTGTTCTAGCATGAATTCTTTATTTCTCCAGACCTGGACTTGGTCTCAGCCCTTTTTAAAGGCAAATCTTACACAGACAACGTCACAGGCATGTACATATAATTAGTTTGTGATCATATATGGAGCTTCTTCTTGTGACGTCAATTTCTTTCCTCATGGCAAGAGTGTCCCCAGAATATTCTTGTCTTAGCTCCATGTTTAGTCTTGCTTGGGGGGGAGGAGTTAAAGATAGCCATGTGGTGATGTAATGGACTTCTGTTCTTTTTCCTTTATTGTGAGCTGAATATTTCTGCTATATTACTTAATCAAGGAAAACACTTTTTTTCTTATTACATAAACACTAAAAGACACACCTATAATATTTCAACCGTGTACCCTTAATATACACAAAACCCAATGATTCCCAATATTAAAATCAAGGAACTTCTCTTTGTACAGAAATATCTCAACATGTATTTCTGTTCCTAACAGATGGTTGTCGTAAAAGGACACTAATTACCCTTGAGTTATTTGAGATGGGTAAAAAATAGACTGTCAGCAGCAGAAAATCAAGGAAAGAAACATTTAACCCCTGCTAAGCTTCTCAAACTATATTTAAATGGATAATAGAGATAAAACGTATGTAAATAAAATATTCATTTTATATACTCCATCACAGTCCCCCCTTGAAATGACTATTTTATTTAACTCTGTCCCTATATTATATAACCTTACCTGGCCCTCCTGACATCAGGACCTTTTTTTACATTTCGCATAGAGGTCGGACATGGCTTGCCCAGTGTCTTTACTCGACGAAATGGTCAGGAGAACAGTCTATTTATTCTTTCCCTTATCATTTAAGAATGTTGTATGTATTAGTTACAGGTAAGGACTGTAATGGAGCATACGGTCCCTCATCTTCCTCCTTTGTTGGTTCTCTAATATCACCTAGATTCAAAAAGGTAGGAGTCACCTCTTCAGCAGCCTTTCCTAACAGCTTTTTCATACAGGGCAGAATACAGCAAACCACTAGTGCAGCTAATGTAAGCAGTATCAAAATTGCTATACCTATTTGAGTACAAATGCGTTGCCACCCATTCATCCACCCAAAATACTGGTCCCAGGGATCGGTCAGTCCTGAATTTCTTTTTAACTCTTTCGAGAGATCTTCTAATTTCTTAATGGCCAAGGTTACCTTACCATTGGGGCCTGTATTGTCCGGAATGTACATACAACATGTACTTGTCCCAGGCAACATTTTGCACACACCCCCCTTTTCAGCTAAGATCATGTCTAAGGCCATACGATTTTGAAAAGTCATTTGTGAAGTGGCCTCTAGTTGTTCAGCTAAACCTTGGAGTGCATCCCTGGTATAGTTAACAAACCTCTGTTGATTATAGTAGATATAATTAATTCATCTACATTCTTATTTACAGTAATTATGGGAATCAGGGACTCAAAACCTGTAGCTACTTGGTCTCTTGCTTTAAATTCATCTGGGACCCCCCTTGGGACTCCTATTGCATCTATATATACATGAGGGTCAAAACTACCAGCTGGAGCACCTCTACGCTTCCTGCTGGGTTCAGATGAGTGCTCTCTTCTTACTACCAAGCCACCTCCCGAGAAGATGTGCAGGGGCATTATGACTTTAGCAAGTGCACATTCCCCTGTCCACCTGTCTGGTGTATCACATATATATATATATTTCCGGTGTTGATCTGCGTCCAGAAAATGTTACACTGCCAGTCATTTGTAGGGTGAAAGATTATAGTACAGAAATCAAATATGAAGGTAGCTACATGTGTGTCTAATGAATTATACCAAAATTGTATTATACCATCCTTTTGTTTAATAGCCACCTCCTGTGCGTACACAGTTGCTATAAGAAAAAAGATATATAGTTTCATTCTGGTGCGAGTGGTGCACAGTCCTCAGGAACTGGAGCCTTTTTGCATATCTTGGCTCCAAGGAATGCTTTCAGAGGAACTTCTTAACCATCACTCAATCACCAGGAAGTATACTGTAAGTACCGGTATCTAGATCAGGATCTGTAATGCAAGAAAATACTCGTACATGGATGTTAGTTAATTATTTTACAAGAGCGGTCACATAATCCATCAAAGTATCAGACTGTAACAACCTAACAGGGTGATAAGATGCATAAAACGCTAATGTGTTACCTAGGGCCAACCATATTTATTTTGTGACTATAGCAGTGAACACAGGACCCTGATCACTCTCTATCACTCCAGGTACCCCATATCTGCAAACTAGCTCCAAAAGCAATTTCTTAGCCGTGGTTTTCGCCGTCTGATCTGCGACAGGATAAGCCTCTAGTCACCCTGAGCCTTTCGGGGTTGCATGCTAGGCAAGTGTGGCAGGACTTGCAGTACTGATTAGTCATTCCTGGAGCTATTTCTTTATAAGTGAGTTCATCAAAGTTTTTGAGAAATGGGTTGCTCCATGGGCCCATTGCACCACAGCTGGGTACAAAACTCTGGGGAGACATAGGCAGGTTCCTACCATCCAAAGATCATCCACCAGTACTGCTACAAGGTGAGTTGAGGCATTGGGATCAGGGCATCCAGCATAAGTTCAAAGCAATCATGTTCATCTTCATTTCAGGTAAAAGCAGGTAGGTCTGCGTTCTCTTCTTCCTGTTTGTTCAGAGACATGTCATGATACCAGCCTTGGACAAGAGGAAGGAGAGTAGCAGGGTAGGGACACTGGTATCGAAGTAGAGCCACACCGTCAGGCATGAGGAAACTGCATCGCAACCATAGGACAAACACTTGTGTTGCACCTGATACAGACATAGGCAAATAAATATCGTGAGGGGCAAGCAGCAGAAGGGGATGGGCCAGGACAAAGTCAGAAGTTTAGTCCAGCAGGGCTTGGGCAAACAGGATGGGCCACCTCTACAGGTAAATAACAACCAATAGCGTGGTTATAGAATCCATGAGTTCGTATCAACACCCATAAGGCGGGGCCCTGTATCTCAGATATGAACAGGCAAAAGGGCGTTCCATAACAGGCAAAAGGGCAGGAGCAGTACTGATCGCCTTTATTACATGTAGGGCCTTAGCATGACTAGGGCCGAAATGAGCTGTATGGCTTCAGGTAATCTAAATAAATGACAGCGAAATTACTTTTGCAGACAGGGGCACCCCAGACAGATGAGAGCGTGGAAGGATAAGCTCACTCACTGCTATAAGGTACTGTACTACTCTGGTCGGGCCACTATCAGCCCAATCTGAATCGGTTCTTTAAAACCCACTACGAAATCACTTGGTAGTATGCGATAATGCGATTAATATGGACATACATTTCTATGCAAACCCTAAGCAAAGTTCAACATTTAAATGACACTAGAACATTCAAAACCTAGCAACCCTTATGAAACGTTGTTCCGTTACTACACGGAAGGTAAGTACTCTTTATAAATATGACACTATGTCATCGTTCTCGAACCAAACAGATCTCCTAAATACACTTCTTACATGTGTCCAGCCCAAAAATCACATTAGGCACATGTGAAGGCAAAGTCTAAATTTAGAAGAATTCTTTTGTACACAGGCATTACCCCAAAACCATTATACAACTTTAGGCATTTAGCTTCTGAAAGACAAAAAAAAAAAAATGTTTATGTCCCTAAATATTTGGAAACAGGTTAGATCATACTGCAGTTAGAAAAAACCTGATTTCAAAATCGCTCAGCCATGGTTTTAGTAATAAACATGTAAAAACAATTCAATCAGTCAAGTACCTGGATATGCAAAAATAAATATTTTCATTTAAAAATAACTTCATACATTATTGTTGGAATCAATTATTTTTACAATGAATTTTATCTCCATTATCAGTCTTTACTGATTCTAACTAAGACAAAATTTAATCGTCCTCCTCTTTATACTGTGACTAAATTAAAGTTTGTAAAAGTAATAATCTTACCAGATTATTGTATTTTTCTTTTATATTTTTCTTTTACTAAAACTTCACTTATAACTGCTTTAATTTAGCAAAAAACATTATTTTTAGGTTGGGCTTTCCTAAATATATTTCTGAAAGAAACTTGATCATGTTTGTCATAACCAATCATGCTTCTCAGATAGTATGATTGAATGAACCACACGTGCTCCGTCAGTCTGACTGCTAAACACATGGTAGTCTAAAGCTCACCTTTCATTGCAGACACACATACAGAAAGTTTATTATTCCATTGTGACAATACATGGATCCATTTATAAAAGCACAAAGAAACTCTTTCCCAATAAATGTCCACTAAAAGCCGATAGAGTAACTTTTGCATGATTAACTTATACAACTGTGGCTTTATCACACTGCATTATTTTAGTCATTTAGTATTTTTATCTCACTTCAACTAACTTTTTTTTTTTTACACCCAGTTGTCCATAAACAAAGCTTCCCTCAAAGCTGTGTGTCGCCTCCTGTTTTCCTTGAAATAACACCTTAAACAAATGGTACAAAACCCACGTGTTTTTTCAAAACAATTACTTTAGTAAGTAATAATACCTTTTAAAATATATTTTTTTCTAATCCATGAACCCTCTTCCAGGTTTCTGGAAGGTTTAACACAAAAATGTTTTTCTGAAAATTGTCATTGCATATTTGAGGCTGTGTAACTCGATCAGCATTTCTCTGTTGACAGTACATTCCTTTACATGTCACACTCTTCAGAGAAAGATCTGTTACATGTCAGTCTTAGCTACCATGCTTAGCATCTCCCCTTCATAGTACAATTCAGTAACAATCTCATTTATCGTTTTTATAATTTTTAACCTTTTTTGCCATTTTTTTTTAAACATATTTTGTTTGTACATCTGCCAAAAATCATGTACACCATGTTATAATATGACGTTACTGATTATAGTAATGACAAAAAATTGTTTTGAGGACAAATCTCGTGAAACTCACAGATTGTTTCCTGCCCATGAACTGCGATTATTGGCCATTTCCCCGAGAAAAATTCCCCCCTCAACCAAAGTCTTTACTCTTATCAGAAACACTCAAGTACAAAAATCTTTTAACAATAGTTATTTTTTACAATTTTTGATGATTTTTAGATTGAACAAAACTTTCATATTTTAATATCTTCCTGGGTAGCCTTAAGTAAATTAGAACAATCTACTACTTTTAATTTAATAACCAAATCCTAGTTTGGAATATTTTATAAAAATTGCTCAATCCTTAACTTATTATTTCCTGCAACCAAAACTGTAGGATTTTTGTTAAACACTAAATACCATGTTGTTTTTTCATTATCTTAATCAATAGTTTTTTTCTTAAAACTTTGTTCTTCCCCTTGTTTGTGCTTAGAATGATCACATGTAATAAAACATTTTCTTTTGTTTAGGGCTTAATTATTCATAAACATTTTCATGCAGCATTAAACTTAGTTTTCTTATTAAAGAACTTCTTTACACTCTGGTATTAATTAATTACTCTACTACTGCTACATGCCTGTATTCTATATATATATGAAATATATCAATTCCCGATAGTAAAGGGACATACTTCTGCCATCTTCAAGTTAGAAGTACATCAGCCCCCACCAGAAGAGAAAAAGGATGGGGGGGAATTCGACACCTCTCCACACAGTCTGTGCAGAAGGAAGGGGGGGGGGGGGCGCGCGTGAATCTGGGCTTCGTGTTTGTGTCACAGAATGAGCTGTACAAACAGGTTGAGCTTGAGGTAGCCAAGCTCGCATTAGCCAAACTAAAATCCCAACCTTTTTCACATGTATAGAATGGCCATAAAATAGACAAAACAAAACATAACATAAAAAAAAAAAAAAACAGATAGACAAAGAAACACACAAGTGTAGAATATGAGAGCTATTTCCGTTTCGCTGTCTGTTATGGAGGTAAAAATTTTTTATTTTTTTTAACCCCGAATCACTGGACAAGGAAATTCTGTGTCTAAACCTATATTGATTCGTGCTTCATCCCGGCTGCTAGAACCACTAAACGGGACTATTCGGGTGAGCAATACCCACTCAGGCTTGAGTGGCGACGATTGTGACTTTAGTGCTGCGTGCCTGAACCTTCCCCTGTGTTTTTTTCTCTCGTATCCTACTTTCCTCTCAAGTTTCCTCAGCAAAGTAAATAAAGCCTGACTGTTTGGGTTTTACATTTGTGTGGACATTGGCCTTTTTGGAGATTTGGAGGTAGTTTGCAGACCCAACAAAACCAGCCGGTCCCTTAAATGGGGGTAAGTGCTACATTGATAAAGAGCCTGTGGTTTCTATTATCCCTGGTAATGTCCCTGGTCTCTTTTAAAAGAAACAATACCCTGTGTCTCCTTTGGGTTTCCACCTTCCTTTAGGCATGAAATAAAAGATATGGAAAGGTGAATTTGTGGATGTGAATATGCAAAATATTTCCGGAAAGAAGCCTGGGTATCGTTCAGCATATAGACATTATTCAGGAAGCTTATAGGAATTTTGGGGGTTTCTCTAGGTATACTTATGATGAGGCATTCCGTCAAAAACTAGCAGACAGTTGGGTTTACAGTGGGGTCAGGGCTGGACTGGGAATAAAAACCAGCCCTGGAAATAATTTCATACCAGCCTCATGCGTCGGCGATAAAGCGGCGCTAATTTTAGCAGCGCTTTACCGTCAATTTTGCGGCGCTATTTGGACACTAGCGGGGCGCTTTTAATCCCCGCTAATGGCCGTTAAAACCACCAGCAAAATGCGCTTTTCCGGCGGTATAGCCGCGGTGCAAATTCATATCAAAAGGCAGGAGCGGTGGAGGAGCGGTATACACACCGCTCCAAAGATGCTGCTAGCAGGAAATTTTTTAGCGTCCTGCCAGCGCAGCGCTCCAGTGTAAAGGCCCTCGGGGCTTTCACACTGGAGTGTGCGGAGCGGCTCTTTCAGGGCGCTTTGCAGGCGCTATTTTTAGCGTTATAGCGCCTGCAAAGCGCCTCAGTGTGAAAGGGGTCACACTCTGATATAAAGGGGGCACTGGTGACCAGAGACCCCACTTATATCAGAGTCCACTGCATTCCCCTTTACATCAGAGTGCCCCCTTGCACTGAAGGGTGGAATCCTGCAGACTATGATGTAAAGGGGAACTCTGGGAATGTGGGGAGGACTCTGGTGACCAGAGACCACCTTCCGCAGAAAGAAAACACTAAGGTAAGGGGGTTTACTGATATAAGGGGGAAACCTTTATCAGTACCCCCTTACATTATTGTATTGACACCCCCCTCAGACTGGCCTGGCGGCGCTGTCACTGACCTCATCTTAGGTGCAAGGTGCAGGGCTCAGTCACTCGGCTCCAGCTTGGTGGCTCTGGTTTTATCCCATAGTTTCCTCTCCACAGTCCATACATGTCTGACTTCTCCCCTGACCCCCATCCTGGCGGCACTCCCACTCTTGACTCCTCTCCAGACGTGATATAAGACAAGAGATGGTCAGAGGCTGCGGATGGTACAGGGGAGGTCAGAGGCTGCGGAGGGGGAGACAGGAGGCTGTGGAGGGGGGGCAGGCGGTCAGAAGATGCGGATGGGGGGACAGGAGGTCGGAGGCTGCGGAGGGGGGGGACAGGAGGTCAGAGGCTGCGGAGGGGGGGACAGGAGGTCAGAGGCTGCGGAGGGGGGACAGGAGGTCAGAGGCTGTGGAGGGGGGGGACAGGAGGCTGTGGAGGGGGGGACAGGAGGCTACGTAGGGGGGGGACAGGAGGCTGCGGAGGGGGGGACAGGAGGTCAGAGGCTGCGGAGGGGGAGACAGGAGGCTGCGGAGGGGGGGACAGGAGGTCGGAGGCTGCGGAGGGGGGGGGGGGCAGGAGGTCGGAGGCTGCGGAGGGGGGGGGGCAGGAGGTCGGAGGCTGCGGAGGGGGGGGACAGGAGGTCGGAGGCTGCGGAGGGGGGACAGGAGGTCGGAGGCTGTGGAGGGGGGGCAGGAGGTCAGAGGATGCGAAGGGGGGGACAGGAGGTCGGAGGCTGTGGAGGGAGGGCAGGAGGTCAGAGGATGCGGAGGGGGGGACAGGAGGCCAGAGGCTGCGGAGGGACAGGAGGTTAGAGGCTGCAGGGGAAACAAGAGGTCAGAGGCTGCGGGGGGAGGGGGGCAGGCATTCAGAGGCTGCGGGGGATGTAGGAAGGAAGAGGCTGGCCGGCGCGCTACGGCTAAACTTTTAAAAATGGCGCCGCTCGGCGCCATTGTGTCACTGCACATTCCGGAACTTGCCGAGCGTGGACGGGCTTTCCCGAGCACGGCTAGTCTCGGAACTGCGCTGGCGCAGTTGCATGTCGGCCCGGCCCCGCCGCCATTTTTTTTCAGGAGCCGCTGCCCTCACAGCGGCCCCAGAAGCAGCCAGGCAGCCGGCCCACCGGGAGTTTTCCCGGTCTCCCGGTGGGCCAGTCCGACCCTGAGTGGGGTACAAAAGATGTTGGTCTTTGGCTTAATATTTTCATTCCTCAAATACCAAATTTGTCTAGACCCTCAGTGAATCCTACCAGCACTAGTACATCAGTGCCGTACAAAAAAGGCATGCGTTTTGCCTTCAATGATAGCTTGTGTAGATGGAATGCTAATTGTAAATAGAAGCATGAGTGTGCTTTGTGTGCTGGCTCTCATCCGGTGTCTAAATGTTTTAGGAAAATGTCATTCAATAATCAGCAACAGACTAATAGGGATCTTTTTCTCAAAAGCAACCACTCCATTGAAATTGAAAAGCATTCTGCCTTGGCTACCAAATTGTTACCCAATTCGGCAGACAGCAGCTCTGCTAATTGAAGGGTTCTCAAAAGGTTTTCTTCTTCCTCCATTTAGAGACTCTGGTTGTGCTATGATAAAGAACCTTGCTTCTGTTTCAGAACTTCCACATGTAGTTGCAGATAAGTTACAAAAAGAAATCCTGGAAGGCAGAATTTCAGGTCATTTTGATTCCCCACCTTTTACGGATTTTCGCTTATCTCCTTTGGGGCTAGTGCCTAAAAAAGAACCCCATTCATATTGCCTAATTCATCATTTATCTTTTCCCCAAGGTTCTTCTTTAAATTACCAAATAGATGATAATCTTTCTTCTGTTAATTATACCTCTTTTGAAATTTGATTTTTAGGTGACAATGCTCTATTAGCAATGGCTGACGTTAAGGTGGCATTTAGATTGCTGCCTATGCACCCCAGTTGTTTCAATTCCTTGGGTTTTCATTTTAACAGTAAGTTTTACTTTGACAGATGTCTTCCAAAGGAGTGCTTGCTTTCTTGCTTTTATTTTGAATCATTTTCCACTTTTTTTAGAATGGATTGTTTTGGTTAAGTTGGGTTCTCCCTTTTTAATACACTACCTTGATGATTTTCTTTTTATGGGGGCCGCAAATTCCACACAATGTATTTCTCTTTTGTAAAACTTGTGCTGATTTCGGAAGGGAAAAAAACAGTATGGCCCACAACATGTCTTGAATTTTTAGATATTACAATAGACACGGTTGAAAAAGAGTTTAGACTTCCTTTAGAAAAAGTTGACAAAATTACCAAGCTGCTGTTATCATTAATAAGAAAAAAGAAAATATTGTTAAAAGAAATGCAGTCATTACAGGGTCTTTTAGCATTTGCTACCCAAGTATTGCCAATAGGTAGTATTTATTCCAGAAGACTTTATATAGATATTTCTGGGTTGAAGAACCCCTTTTCACATGTAAGATTGACCAATAGCCTAAAATAAAATATGTTGGTTTGTCTAAATTTTTGGGTTCATTTTAAAGGAAGATCATTATGGCAAGAAGAATTTATATTAGATAGCAACTTTAGTTTATTCACTGATTCTGCTGTATCCATTGGCTTTGGAGCTATTTGGGGCACACATTGGTGTTCTACTCCATGGCCGGCTGATTGGATAAGCAAAGGTCTTTGTACAAATATTGTGTTGCTTGAACTGTTTCCGTTAATAGTGGCTATTGAAATTTGTGGTGAGTATTTTGCGAATAGAAGGCTCCTTGTTAGCACTGATAACAGGGGTGTCCTGTTTACTGTTAACTGCCTTTCCTCAAAATCACAACCTGTTATTTCTCTTCTGTGCTACTTGGTGTATAAGTGTCTTTGTTTAAATATCTGGGTCAAGGCACGATATACTGTATTCCAGGCAGGGAGAATACAGTGGCAGATGCACTCTGGTTTGCAGATGGAACAGTTATTTTTCCTGTTGCCTACGGCAGATTCAAAAGGAACCCCATGCCCCCAGCATCTATGGGAAATCATCTAGTTTCCGACTGTATTAGGCTCCATGTACACTGAAGCTGATAAACTGCAGTCTATTGGCATTTTGGCGTTTTTTTTAAAAGTCCATTAACTGCACTCTATGTTAGCTTATGTGTTCATGTACACATAGCGTTTTTTAGCGTTAATGAGCAGTGGAGTTAATGGGCTTTTTTCTGAACGCAAGAAATTTGCGTTCAAAGTGCTGTTTTTCGGCGGGAAAAAATGCAAAAAAAGCAAAACGCAGCAAAACGCTCAAAAACTCAGGTCACCAGCGGTTTTTAGCGTTTTTTGATCCATTGAAAAAAAAAAAAAAAAGAAGAAGATAAAATACGCTAACACTGAAAAACGTGAATAAACACTAGTAGAAAGCGCTGATAAAAGCTATATTTTAAAGCAGCTTTTTCTGCCAGAAATCTGGCGTTCAAAACAACCGTTTTTGAGCTTCTGTGTACATGGAGCCTCAGACCGGTCGCCTGACGAGTCGCGTCCCGCTCTGTTGAATGGAACCGTTCTAATAGGAGCGACTCAGGTCGCTCCGACTTAGAAAAAGGTTCCTATACTACATTTGGCGGCGACTCGGGACGACTTGCATTGACTTCTATACAGAAGTCATTATGCAAATTGCCTGAACCGGGCCTCTCAAGTCGTCTTAAGATTGCGTCGCCGAGGTCGCCCCCAAAGTCGTGCCGCCCCTGTGTGAACCGGGTCTTAAGCTTCTTCATCGTGGGTTGGTTACAAATCTTCTTGGATGTTATGGTTACAATTCTTGAATGCTAATAACACGGACATGTTTTCTTGTTCTGAGCATATAGTTTTGCTATTCTTGGAGTCTCTGATGAGTAAACAATATTCCTGATCTCATATTTACAAAACATTGTCTGGAATGTCCTTGTATCAGAAAATGAATAATTTGACGTTGTGCTTGAGTTTCTTTACAGTTCGTCAAGCGTTGAAAGGATACAAGAAGTGCCATTTTTCCCCCTAATGATAGAAGTCCTATCACCCCTGATAGTCTTACTTCTTTATGCATGATGACTAGTTCGATTTGTTTTTCTGTTTATGAGGCTATACTGTTTAACGCTGTTTTTACTTTAGCTTTTTTTGCAGCATTGCGCATTTCTGAAATGATTTCCTTTAGTAAACAGAACCCTACTGGGTTGCTACAATGACATGTGGTTCTGGAAGACGGAAAGTTTAAACTTTTATTCGCTCCGGTAAAACAGATCAGTTGGGCAAGGGTATTTGGCTTCTATTATCTTCATGCCCCGGCTCGCCAATATGCCCAGTTATATGTATGCATACTTACCTATCCAGTCGCCCTAATATTGGGAAGCTGTTATTTATACATGCGGATGGGTCACTTTTAACCAAGTTTCAATTTAATCTTGTTTTAGCCAAATGTTGCAAGTCTTTGTAGTTAGGTAATATTAGGAACTTATCACATTCTTTCAGAATTGGAGCTGCTACGGAAGCTGCTAGAATTGGTTTTGATTCTAACATTGGGTAGATAGAAATCTGATTCATATAAGTTATATGTTCATCCTAACTCTTTTATTTGATTGTTATAGGTTGCCAGAGAGTGGTCTTCCTGATTGGACACTCGTTCATATACTGGTGTGGTGTGATCTGAGCACCAGAGAAGTGCAGGCACCCTTTTTTGACCAACCTTGCGATCTTGTTTAGACAAACACTGTGTTTGTGACCTTCTTTTGGGGAGTTGTTAACTTTGAATTGACACCTGCAGCAGATCAAAAACACAGTGTGATTGCCATGCATTTCCAGCACCACATATGTATGAACCAGGGGTAAAAAAGGGCCAAGGCATATGCCACTGAGGGCAGCAGAAAGTCCAGCCTGGCTTTGGCATTGGCAGACATGTTGTGGTGTCAACTGCTGAATCAGTAAGCCAGTGAGCACCACATCAAGCTTGCCAGTGCAGGCTGGACTGTCAATAAAACAAGCAATAGAAAACTCAGCTTAGCCTCAGTCAACTGTCAGTAACACTAACAATGCAAAATTTGGCCCAGCCAGCCTCAATCACATACTTTGTCAGTTGCCACACAGAATCACGGACAGTCTCTCACTCACTCATAATTACCTAGTATGAACAGCAGAATGCCAGCAGCAGCACAGCAGTGGTAAGTCTGAGGACACTCTCTGAGACTAGGCCAGAAGAGAAAGAGGGACATACCTGGACAGGACAGCAGCATCCATGTTGGGGGCTAGCAGCTACACAGCACTGTACAAGCACTCTGCGCTCCATGGCCCAGGCAAAGCTCCTCTCCCAAGCCCAAGGTGGAAGTGGCACTGCAAGCCAATGGAAATACAGGGTGTAGCGAGCAGTGGGCAGGACTACATGCACCGCTGGCTCCCACTGTGCTCAGTGTGCTGCCTGGTGATAGATCTGTCACCATTTAGCCCGAGCCTGATAGACCGGCCTGGCGGTGTACCACAACGAGCATGCAGGTATACCTAATGGTCTATTACACTTGCTGCAGCGGCATTATTACACTCTGTGTGCCACTGACTGCAGTGCTGCCTGTCGCTGGTGCCATGTGCAGCTGCAGAGCAGGGACACCATGCATTTAATTTGAACACCCCTAACACCCCCCCTTATCTACGCCCCTGTCCCAGTATTATTTTCCCCTTAGTTTCATCCCTTTGGAGCTTTACCCATAAGGATTCCACCTACTCCCTAGCTCCCTTAGTGATGTCATCTCTCACATTCACTTGTACATTATTCTTGATATACAGGCATACCCCTCCCCCTTTTTTACCCTCTCTATCCCTGCTGCCAGCCAATCATGAGACCTGTTGAACCAAGTCTCTGAAATTCCCACAAAATCCAAATCCTCCTCGTACAACAGTACCTCTAACTTTTTGGCCACTTTCACTCCCAGCAGATCTGCACCCTCCTCATTTAGGTGCAGTCCGTCCCTTCTATAGAACTGGTGACCGACTGAGAAGTCGATCCAGTTCTCCAGAAACCCAAACCCCTCCTACTACACCAGCTCCTCAGCCACTTGTTTACTTCCCTAATCTCCCTCTGCCTTTCTGGTGTGGCTCTATGTATATATAATACATATATTTATTATTGAAAGTTTTACTTGGAGATCCCTGATTTCAGCTTCCCTGTGTGAATTTTGAACACAACTAGCTTTATCATTAAAATGAACTACTTTTATTCTTTTTTTTTTTTTTAACATAAAGTTTATTTATTTTGGAAAAAAAAAAAAACACAGCAAGATACAGCAAGATACAGTGGTACATACTCGACAGTCATTCTCTATCTCCGATAGGACAACTTAATCAACAATACAATAGTATACATTGTAGCGACAAGGTACATCGAGCACAGGGGTATATCATCTGTAGGAGATTAGAACAATTAAGTATACAGCTGTTAATCTAATCATCTGACATTAAAAGGTTAGCATGGAGTTAAGTAAACAAAAGACACAGGGGAGACTGGGGGAGCCTCCCCCTTTGAATAGACAGGTTGGAGGATTGGGCCCAAGCCAGTCTTAAGCCCTGTACACACGATCGGTTTTACTGTTTTCATCGGACGAACCAATCGTGTATGGGCCCCATTGGTCTTTTTTCCATCGGTGTGAAAAAATAGAACGTTTTAAATTTATCCGATGGGAAAAAAAACGATAGCAAAATCCGATCGTCTGTGTGGAAATCCATCGGATAAAAAACCCACGCATGCTCAGAATCAAGTCGACGCATGCTCAGAAGCATTGAACTTAATTTTTCTCGACTCATCGGAGTGTTTTACGTCACCGCATTTGAAACGGTTCGTTTTTTGACTGATGGTGTGTAGGCAAGACTGATGGAAGACAGTTTCATCGGATTTCCGATGGAAAAAACCATTAGAATCCATAGGATATCCGATCGTGTGTACAGGGCTTTAGACAACTACTTTTATTCTTACACACTGCTGACTACGTACCACTTCAAACGTGCCAGGCAGTATTTTTTTTTTTTACACTTTATTGTTTTAATATATTTTTATTCAAAACATTTTTACATACATACAAACATATATCTTTTATATCATTGCCAATCAACTCATATACAAAAGAAAAATATACAAAACATTCACTTACAAAAAAAAAAAAAAATGGGCCATCCTTTAATGTAATTTACTCTTCTCCCCTCTCTCCATTCCCTTTTAATTAACTTACATGGCCTCTATGATATATCTTTCTCCCCCCTTTTTTCTTTCCCCTTTCTCCTTTTCTTCTCTCACCTTCTCCTTTATCCTCCTCCCCCTCCCTTCCTCTCCCTCCCCTTCCCCTTCCTAAAAAAAAAAAAAAATCCTTCTCTTTTTCCCTTCCCCACTTCCTTTCTTCCTTTCTTCCCCTCCTTCCCTCTACCAACTCGCAAATCCACCTCGTATTTAACTTTTAGTGCCTAATGCCCTCTTTCCCCTTACCTATTCTACCCTTCCTCTCCCTTTTTCCCCCTGTGTTGACTTTCGTGTTTTCTGTGTCATCATTGATTTATGAGGAGTCACGAGAACCTCTCTCTGCCTCCAAAAAAAAAAAAAAACCCTTATTATCTGCTGTGATGTTTGTGCTTATTTATTTGCGAGGAGGAATAATTTTGCCTCAATCCAACCCCCCCAGAGAGCGAGAAAAAACAGCTCTCTCCACCTACTCTTATTTCAAATTTGAAAAAAATAAAACAACGTGCCCTCTTTACCCTTTTTTTAAATTTATTTATTACCCCACCCTTCCTCCCTTTCTCAACCTCCTATTATGACTTCTGTGACATTTGTGTTTTTATTAATTAATGGGAGGGCCCGAGTATCATGAAAAAAAAACAAAAAAACAAACAAAAACCCTTATCATCTGCTGTGACGTTTGTGCTTTTTTATTTATTTGTGAGGAGGAATAATTTTTACCTCAATCCAACCCCCCCAGAGAGAGAGAAAAAACAGCTCTCTCCACCTACTCTTATTTCAAATTTGAAAAAAATAAAACAACGTGCCCTCTTTACCCTTTTTTTATTTACCCTACCCTTCCTCCCTTTCTCAACCTCCTATTATGACTTCTGTGACATTTGTGTTTTTATTTATTAATGGGAGGGCCCGAGTATCATGAAAAAAAAAAAGGGGGGGGGAGAGGGGGACTCTATTCCCTCACAGAGAGTCCGACCAAAGTACCATTAGGTGCCGCCCTCTCTTCTCATATACCCTTCCTATACCGTCGAGTGTCTAAACTCCTCCCAGCCCTCCCAAATTCTAATAAATTCAGTTTTAGAATCCTTATGCAAATATGTTACCTCTTCCATACATCTTATTTTATCTACTTCCCTCAGCCATTCCTGTATCGTTGGGGCCTGCTTTATCCTCCATTGTCTTGGGATTAATATCTTGGCTGAGTTCAATAAAATCGGGGTAATTGTTGCTCTGTATTTCTTCCTTGGTATATTCGTTGCATGGAACAAACATTACCATGGGTCCAATCTAATTTCAGTCCCGCTAATCATATTGATTAGGTCTAATATTTCTTCCCAGTATGGTTGGATCTTGGGGCATTGCCACCATATGTGGGCATGAGTTCCCTCCTCCCCACATTCCCTCCAACATAGGGGTGGCATCTGGGGATTTATTTTATGTAGTTTTACCGGTACGTAGTACCACTTAGTTAATAATTTGTAGTTCATTTCTTTTATCCGTGCGTCCACAGACGTGGAGTGGACATAGTCTAAGACTCTACCCCTCATTGTTTCTGGTAACGAGAGATTTAGTTCCAACTCCCAACCTACCGTTGGACACACGGATCCTCCGTCTGGGTGTGTTATCAACATTTTGTATAAGCTAGAAATTCCATTCTTTTTTACACTTTAGTAAGTATTCTTTTGGAAAGCTAAGTAGGAATAAAACATAACTACAAGACACAATGCAGCTGGATCTCTGTACATTACTGGTGGTGATGTTTTCTTGATATTAGTTTATATTTTCATGAACTACACACCAGATTCTGATGCTTGTACATAATAAAAAATTCTTAAATTAAAGGTTTAGCTAAAGTGCTTGTGTTTGTTTCCTTTTGTTTCTATGAGTCTCTTCTATTTTTAAATCACCTCATCACTATTGATTCCTGGCAGTAAGTGACGTATACGTTCACAATGACTCCTACTGTTTGTTACTAGGTGTATTTCTGTCCTCAGTGTCACGCTGTGTGAATTCGTTTACGTCAACTTTACCAAACCTGTTACTTGCACTGCCATTAACTTGAGAAAAAAAAGGCATGTACAGCTAACATATGGTATCTGTGTCTTTCATAATATTACCTCCAACTGCATAATACCAATTGTAAGTATTAGCATTAATAATAGTATTATTATAGTATTATATGATTTAGATGTCAAGGCCTAAATTATTCGGTCGTTAACTCAAAATATCTGTGTGTTAGGAAATAAAAGTAAATTTTTTGTTATATTTAAGAGACAGTCGCTATTGTGAAAAAACTACAGTAATTACCATTTGTGAAGATTCCTCCGTTTATACATATTCATTTCCCTGCAAAGCGAGAAAAATTAATGCAGTTTTAATAGATTATATAAGAATGTGTTAAAATGACAATCACATCTGAGAGAGGAAAAGTGAACAGATATTTCAGGATTATTTAAACAAGGCACTGATACTGAAATGTATGGTATGTATCCAGTTTATGCAAGATACTAATGTTTTTTTGACCTGGTCCATAGCAGATTCAAGGGAAAACGATTTCTAGGGCAGTGTCACACTTCCTACCTGCCATGGTTTGTGCCTGAAAATCACCTGCCTGAAAATCACGCCATGCAACTTCATTGGTGAGCTGATAATACCAGAACAATGGAGAATGCTCTAATTCTTTTAGATGCACCATTCTTTAGGGTTGAGTTACTAAAGCCGGGCATGGTTGGTTTTGAAATTCAGCCAGTTCAGCAGGAGACAGACACGCTTAAATCCATCTATGGGCAGGCTGGTTGTACTGAAGTCAATCTATAATTTGACATCATTACAACCAGCCTGTTGGGTTTTTGCTTTGTGAGATCACTGCCAGCGGCTACAGCCGACAGCGCTGATCATTGTTTTCTGACAGAGGGGAAACCTCCTGCTGTCAGAGTACAATAGCACAGCGGGAGGGATTCCCCCATCAACAATGACTGTGCTGATGGTTAAAGAAGGAAAATTGCATAATCCAAGGCTTGCTTAGAGTAGAGTAGAATAATAGTTAAAAAGTTAAGTGATAAATAATCTATACAAGTGTGTATTCTTAACTCAAAAAATGTACCTTCTATTGCTCTCAGCCTCTTCCAAGCCTCCAAATTCTTTTTTTTTTTTGCCACTGCGATTTGACTTCCTGTTAAGAGGGTAGCTACGTCTGTTCTCCATGGTTCCACTGTATGTAGGAATGTAGATACCCTCTCTTGCTCGACTAGATGGACTATAGACTATGGGATGTGTAGTATGCATACTGCAAGTACACATGACATGACCCCAACCAATGTGCACTGCTCTTTCCAAACAAAAAGTGCAGGAGGAGGGGTGGCGGTTAGAGGGAAAGGTTCAGGATCAGGAGTTCATGGAGGATATTACAGGGAGGCAAAAATATACAGTAAGGTAGGATTTCATAAAAAAATTAGCACAGGGCTATTAAATAGCGGACGTGTATGAATTATTTTTGGAGAATAAGGATATCATTTAGTGTCACTTGAAGCATTTTTTTCGAACACTTTAATTTCCTTTGCAAATAGCTTGGCACTTAATGTGAAAATTACTTCACTACTAAGCTAGGTGAACAGTACTAACTCAACTGATCCACTGATCCTCTGGAAAAAACTGTGCTCCCTACGGTCCAGTAGTGGACTGTTCTTGTCTATGGAGCATGTTAACATCAGGAACAGTCCATAGTCTGATTGAAAAAAAGACCACCTAGTTCAACCAATAGAAGGAAAAGAAAAAAAAAAACAGCAAAGCATGATCCAATTTGCTCCAGCAGGGGAAAAAATCCTTCCTGATCCCCTGAAAGGCAATCAGATTTTCCCTGGATCAACTTTACATATAAATGTTAGTATCCAGTTAAATTATGTACATTTAGGGAAGATTACAGGCAATTTTTAAAGCAATCTACTGAGCTGGCCAGAAGCACCTTTTGAAGGGAGTGTATTCCACATTTTTACATCTCTTAAGCCCTGTACACACGATTGGATAACCTATGGATTTTCGTCCGATGGATTTGACCATCGGAAATCCGATGAAACTGTTTTTCATCAGTCTTGGCCACACACCATCAGTCTAAAAACCGACAGTTCCAAACGTGGTGACGTAAAACACTCCGATGAGCCGAGAAAAATGAAGTTTAATGCTTCTGAGCATGCGTCGACTTGATTCTGAGCATGCGTGGGTTTTTTAACCGATGGACTTGCCCATAGACGATCGGAAATTACCATCGGTTTTTGATCCATCGGAAAATTTTAAAACAAGTTCTATTTTGTCCATCCGATGGAAAAAAGACCGATGGGTACCATACACGATCGGTTTGTCTGATGAAAACCATCCATCGGACGTTTTTCATCAGTTAAACCGATCGTGTGTACGGGGCTTAACTGTGAAGAAACCTTTCCGTATTTGGAGATTAAATCTTTTTGCCTCTAGACGTAAAGGTACCCCTTTGTCCTCTGTGTTGACTGTAAAGTGAATAACTCAACACCAAGTTCACTATAGGGACCCCTTATGTATTTGTACATGTTGATCATATCCCCCCTTAATCTCCTCTTCTCAAGAGAGAATAAATTCAGTTCCTCTAATCTTTCCTCATAGCTGAGCTCCCTCTTATCAGCTTGGTTGCCCTTCTCTGCACTTTCTCCAGTTCCCCGATATCCTTTTTGAGAACTGGTGCCCAAAACTGAACTGCATATTCCAGATGAGGTCTTACTAATGATTTGAACAGGGGCAAAATTATATCTCTCTCTTTGGAGTCCATACCTCTCTTAATACAAGAAAGGACTTTTCTCGATTTGGAAAACTCAGCTTGGCATTGCATGCTATTATTGAGCTTATGATCTACCAAAACCCCCAGATCCTAATTTGTAATTTAAATTTACACAGTGAAGGAAGTTTCCCGCTCAGGCCAATGACGTAGGCGGGGTCGGACATACCGAGGGGGTGGACCTGATGGGGAACTTTGTTCGCTGTGTAATACATGAATAGATCCGCCCCTTCTCACGTTCCGCATCTGGTCCGCTGAACGGACATGATGGGGAACTTTAGAAGGGGCGGGTCTATACATTTAAAACACAGCGGAGGAAGTTCCCCATCAGGTCCGCACAGGCATAACCAATGACGGACAGCGCTGGACATCGGGATCGCCGCGGGACACTGGATTTCATCGCTGGAATGTTTGTTTTTTTAAATTATTTTTTTATTTTTTAATAAAGGACTTTTCCAAGGTGTGTGTGTTTTTATTTAAATTTTTTGACACTTTCTTCGTGAAATGGTAGGGGTAAAATGTACCCCTTACCAATTCACATAGGGGGGGGGCCGGGATCTGGGGGTCCCCTTTGTTAAAGGGGTCTTCCAGATTCCGATAAGCCCCCCGCCCGCAGACCCCCACAACCACCGGGCAAGGGTTGTGGGGATGAGGCCCTTGTCCCCATCAACATGGGGACATCCTCCCCATGTTAAGGGCATGTGGCTTGGTACGGTTCAGGAGGGAGGGGGGGCGCTCTCTCGTCCCCCGCTCTTCCCCTGCGGCCGGCCAGGTTGCGTGCTCGGATAAGGGTCTGGTATGGATTTTTGGGGGGACTCCGCGCCATTTTTTTTTAAATTTGCGGTGGAGTTCCCCTTAAAATCCATGCCAGATCTCAAGGGCCTGGTATGGATATTTAGGGGGAACCCCACGCCATTTTTTTTTTAAATTTGCGGCGGGGTTCCCCTTAATATCCATTTCAGACCTAAAGGGCCTGGTAATTGAATTTGGGGGAACCCCCACGCTTTTTTTTTTTTTTTTATTTTATCAATGACTTTTCTATGTATTGATAAAAGCCGACAATTCATTATAGCCGCGAGTGAGTTTTAAAAGACTTTTTTCCTTCAAAAATGACACTTTGTGCAGGGACAGTTCTAAGCACGGGAAACATGCGCAACTTTACATGCATATCATACACACCCCCTAGGTACGAAATTTAAAGGAATATTTCACTTTTATTTTTTCATTTTAAGCATTATTAAAATCACTGCTCCTAAAAAAACGTCCGTTTTTAAAACTTTTCTTTGCATTGATACATGTCCCCTGGGGCAGGACCCGGGTCCCCAAACACTTTTTATGACAATAACTTGCATATAAGCCTTTATAATTAGCACTTTAGATAGACTTTTCGAATTTGCCGCGAACACTCCAAATTGTTCGTTGTTCGGCGAACGGGCGAACAGGCAATGTTCGAGTCGAACATGAGTTCGACTCGAACTCGAAGCTCATCCCTAATAGGGACAACCATCGGTCACCTCCCACAGTCAGTCCCCTCCCACCACAGTAAGAATCACTTCCAGGGAATACATTTAACCCCTTCATCGCCCCCTAGTGTTAACCCCTTCGCTGCCAGTCATGTTTATACAGTAATCAATGCATTTTTATTAGGGCTGTTACTGATTAAAATTTCGATTAATTATAACGCACATACAGATCCAATTACTTTTAGCTGATCTCCTTGCAGGCTGATTCCCAGTGCAGCTACCAACCACTGGAAAAATGGATAGCAGGATACAAAAAACTCAAAGGCAGCGCTCGATGGGAATAGCATTACAACTTTAATAGTCTTCAAGTAGGAAACAAAATAAATATTGCACTGGAGAGAAAATCAATGTAGCTACATAAACTGAAAAAATGGTGCGAGTAATACCAAACGGTAGCAAAAGCAGTCATAAAAGCATGTAGCTAAGTATGATACTGGTATAAAAATGTGTACAACGATACCACTGCTGAATCCAGATGAGGAGGGGTTAAAATCAGTCCGTCAGCATGTAGATGTCCCGTGAAGGGAACTATCACAACTCCCAGTGGATGGCTGTAGAATCCCAGGTTGATAGAGGGAAGTGTAACAGCCCTTGCGTGTGGCAGATAGGAAGGTCCCGCCGGTATGCAGATATGAAGGCACAGCAAAGGAGCCCTTCAGATGGACACGGCAAGCCCCTCCGGTGTTCGTGGCGTCACCGGATCTCCGACGGAACTACCTAAAGACCCGGAAGCCGCCAGAGAGGTAAGTACCGATCAAAAGAATTTTGATCGATAAAAAAAAATAATCGATTAATCGAGGAATTAATAGTTAATTTCCACAGCCCTATTTTTTATAGCACTGATCGCTGTATAAATGTGAATGGTCCCAAAAATGTGTCAAAAGTCTCCAATGTGTCCCCCACAATATCGCAGTCACGATAAAAGTCCCTGATCGCCGCCTTTACTAGTAAAAAAAAAAAAAATGCAATAAATCTATCCCCTATTTTGAAGACGCTATCACTTTTGAGCAAACCAATCAATATACGCTTATTGCGATTTTTTTTTTTTACCAAAAATATGTAGAAGAATGCATATCGGCCTAAACTGAGGAAAATTTCATTTTTTTTTATTTATTTTTTACGGAAAAAGTAAAAAATATTGTGTTTTTTTTTTCAAACTTAACGCTCTTCTTTTGTTTATAGCGCAAAAAATAAAAACCGCAGAGGTGATCAAATAGCACCAAAATAAATCTCTATTTGTGGGAAAAAAAGGAAGCAAATTTTGTTTGGGTACAGCGTCGCACGACCGCGCAATTGTCATTCAAATTGTGACAGCGCTGAAAGCTGAAAAATGGCTTGGGCAGGAAGGGGGTGAAAGTGCCCCGTAGGCAGGTGGTTAATGACCAATTTAAAAAATTGCATTTTTCTCGTCATGAAAAACGGTCGTGTGTAGCATAACTTTTAGAAAACTATAAGCAGGCAGCGTTTTATTGCAGAAAATACATGCTATGTCTCTTCTCCAATAATACAAACTCACCTGCCTGCTCACCGTTTTCTTCCTTTTGTTGTGCTGGAATGACTGACTCTCATGCGCATGTGTGGGATGATGTCACCCCCCACCAGCCAATCATAAACCCGAAAACCCAGCTCCCGAGGAGAAGATGATAGCAGCTGGTGAGACATGTAGCCGCTGCATCGCTGGAAGGTGGAAGCAAGTATACTGGGGAGTTTAAAAATGAAAGCTAGAAGCTGATTGGTTGGCATACACACAGCTACTCAGATTCTGGCTGCTCCAGTTTTGACAAACACCCCTGAAAGACTGCCAGCTACATCTTGGTGTACACATGCACAAGATCTAGTGGAGCGTCACCAGGGGATCAGCTGTGAAAGTAAAAAAGCTACAGCCAGTACCAGATCCAAGACAGGCAGGCCTGGAGCTAGGAATGAAATTAATTGAGTGCAGGGCAAACATAACAGAGTGGAGGTGGAACCAGGTAGCGTGGGGTTTAGTGTTAATAGAGTTAGGCTGGCCATACATTATACATGTAGCGGGTGTGTACTATTTAGGGGCAGCAATTGAGTGGTAGTATGACCCATATTGGTAGAACAGGGCTATGTTTTATTCGTGTGAGGACATCAGTGGTGTTAAGTTCCCTGCGGTTCAGTAGGTGGCGCTGTCACTTTGAGCCGGGGTTGAACCACTACTGCAGTGCCGTACCCTTTGTGACCTCTCGCAGCAACTGTACTGCGGGGCGGGGAACCCGCTGTGCTTTCTGGGAGAGGGTATAAAGGGGGTGGACATCTTCACCACGAGGTCCGAGTTCCAGGCACCTTTAGCCTGAGGGCTGCTGTCCGTGATCGGTGTCCAGGCGCCCTTGGCCTGTACACGTGAAGTTCGTGTTCCATCCCAGACACCTTCAGTCTGGGGTGAGGTACTCAGCCGGAGGCCTGGGGCCCAGTACCTTCCACTGGGTCCCGCGAGGGAAGGATTGTCTTAAGGTGCCCCGGGTGTCGGGCACCTGAATCCAGGGGCGTAAGAGACCCGAGGAGGGATTCAGCCGAAGATCTGGTGCAGCATATTGCCAGTCCCGGATGAACCTCTGGAGACCGTCCGGATGGATATCTTTCCCGAACAAGGGCCAATTCAAGAGGGAAGGTGGTTCATGTTCTATGACCGGTGGCAGCGGTTCATCTAGTCAACTCAGGTCGGTGGCAGAGACCTGCTATTAGGCCTATGGCAGGGGCCTCAACAGTTCACCCGGTCTGTGGCAGCGACCAATCTCACGGTTGGTGGCAGAGACCGTGCGTCAAGCCTATTTGCACAAAAAGGAATAGGAGAGTTCACTGTGCCTGGACCTACTCGTATCCACACCCTGTCTGTTCATTTAAAAGTTCAACTTATGCTGTTCACTTGTTGAGAAGAATAAAGAAGTGTTGGACTTTTTATGGTGTGGGGCTCTATTACTGACAGTTAAACTCCCACAGGAGAGGCAGAGGCTCCATCCAGAACACTGGCCCGAAGGTAAAACAAGTGTTGGCTTTCACCTCTACACATTAGAGGACATGGGCCGTAGTGAACCTCATCCTCCTCCCGCATACCCCTAGACAAGCCAGCCGTTTTTTTTACAAGGGGACGGGGGTGAGGCCGCTACACGTGGGGTCTCGAGGTCCGGGATTGTGTTATGGAGCCGGAGCTGTGTGAGTTTGAACGTGTCTGCCCAATGGAGTTCCGAGTAGGTCGGCCATATTGGCCAAATCACCACGAGGCACAACCTCCTTGCACAGTTCGTGGGCGTGACTCGGAGAAAGCCCGCGAGCTGAAGCGTCAGAGGGGAGGAGTCCGGCCATGTGAGGAGGATCACAAGGGGACTGTGGCGGGAACTACGCAGTGCGCGATGGAGCAACAAGCCTTGACCATGTTTGAAAATGCCTCGTGGTTTGCAGTTTCCACCACCACGAGGGTGGCTTTGACTATTGCTCCGGTTACGGATACGGGGATCCGGCTCAAGCCCCGGGGAAGATTCGCCCTGTATTCCTGCAGAGACGTTGAGGCCCTGGGTATGATTTGTCTCGGCTGTTCGGGACTAGTGATGCAGTTGAAGCCATTCGGGCGCTGCGAAGCCTGCGGAGAGTTCTCATTCGAGGTGGAACCGTCCTTTGAGAAGCCAAGAGCTATCTACCTTGACCGCACAGGCGCCACTACTCAAGAAGGAGAATTCACTGCTTGGACAGCCGTCCCCACGTGCACTGCCGGGACCCTGGAGGAGGTCTCCATCAAAGAAGAGAAATCCGAGGATGCTGCCTCGGTCACCACAGGGACTTTGCTCCCCCCGTCGAAATGGAAGGTAGGCCTGGTCAAGGCTTTCTGTGGCCGTGGAGGAGCTTCGCCCTGCTCCTTGCCTGGCCTGGATGGATCCGGAGGGAAGAGCCCTGGACATCGTGACACTACTACAGGCCCAGGTGAGCCAGGGGTTGGGACTGTTGGTGTGGTTGGAGGTGTCGGGAGTCCACAGTTGGTGGAGCCCGCTGAGGGAGGTGACTCCGAGTCTACAAGGGGTTACCTGCCTGCCGAAATGTATGACACCTCCGACCTGGAGTCGCTCTCCGACATGAGAGACGATGCAGAGATCGATAAGATTTTCTGCCAGAAGGGCTGGGACAAAATACCTCTGTCCTCGTCCTGTGCCAAAAGGGACTCACCTATGTCGGCAGGGGATAGTACATCCCGGGTGAAGGCACCAGCGCCTGAGGAGGGATCCCATCCCCAGTCTGCCCTTCGATCTCCAGTGCCACCTGCATCTAACACCGGGGGTCAGAGACTGTCGCTGCGGGCGCCTATGCCCAATTTGGAAGTGATCAAGGCACCTCGTCATCCGGATTGTATTGTCTTACCGGGTGTAGGGAACAAAGCTACTATGCCTCCCCTTGGCCAGGCTTCAACGCTTATTTGGCCAGAATGTTGCTCACGAGTATGGGTGGGAATACCCATACTTGCCAAAAGAACTGTTGTATGAGGTCGAAGTCTATCGGGAATGTTGGTACAACGACTTCGTATGGACACATCTTAACGTGCCACACGCACGCAGGTACCTCGCCTGCTCTCCCAGGGCATCACAACGGTTCAAGGACTGCAAGGCAGAATGGATGCTGGGTCGGCACATCCACGCGGATAAGGTGCTGATACGCCGGAAAGATAAGGAAGATGCTGAGTATCAGATTGAGACCATGGATCAACACTTGAAACCCCTTGTCCTGCCGCATTCCAGGTTCTATCTGTAGGAGAAAAAGACTCCTTTCCTTTGTCCCTTTTCCAAGTTGGTGAACTTTCCGGAGTTGTGTTTTTTTTCTCTCTACCGGGAAAATCAGTGACTGTGCCCTAGTCAAAAGGGTGTCTGTGCTCTTTGGAGGAATGGAGACTGTTTCAGTTGTTTGTTCTCCTTTCTTCCATCCAACAAAGTAATCATGGACTTTGGGGTAGTTAGAGTCAAGACACAGAGGAGTTTCGTTTCAGGATTCGACAAGTGCTATGACCGCGGCACTGTCACCAGGTGGCAGTGTTGCGCAACGATATACACTTTACACACACACACACTTCTGGAAGGAAAGAATTTCTCTTAGAAGTTTTTTCGTTCCCACACAAACATATGTGTCAGGGATTTGTGTGCTTTACTGTTTTTGTTTCCCTTCTGCAGGAGAGCATCCATCAAGACTGCTGAGAATGGGGCGGGTCTTAGATAGTGATGGGAAAAGAAAAATGGTGTTAATAATTTGTTATGTGTTTGTTTCCTTTCCCTTCCATGTCAGGTTCAGGCACAGTGTAAAAAGTTTTTTTTTTTCCTCTTTAACCACTTAACGACCGCTCACTGTATATATACGTCGGCAGAATGGCACCGACAGGCACAATCACGTAGAGTGTACGTGATTGCCTTTGTACAGTTGGGGGGTCCAATCGGACCCCCCTTCTATACAGTGAGCGGTGGCTAAGTGTCCGGGAGCGTTCCGGGATGAGGGGGCAGCCATTCGTTTCTGGCCACCCCCTCGCGATCGCTCCCGGCGAATAGAAATGCCCCCTCTGTCTGTGTCAGACAGAGGGAGCAGGAGGAAGTGATGTCATCTCTGGTGCGGCGCTCACATATACCGAGCGCCGTACAAGAGAAGATATCAGGTCAGTGCACACAACACTACACTGACACCAGGACACATAGGGACATAAATCGCCCCCCCAGGCCCCCCCAGACACCCCAGTCACAGTGTCACTGATTGCAGTGACCATTTATTTAGTGATCACTGCAATCAGTGACATTTGTGACTGTAAAAGTGTCACCAAAGTTTAGTCTTAGGTCCAGTGTAGCCCCCTAACCCCCCCCTAATAAAGGTTTAACCCCCTGATCACCCCCCAGATAACCCTTTCACCGCCTATCACCACTGTCGCTTAGCGATCATTTTTCTGATCGCTGTCTTAGCGTCAGTGATGCCGATCGGCAGCCAGTAATTTTTTTTAGGTTCGCCGCAGGTTTTTATAGCGTCAGGTACCCCAATATATTATCTAATAAAGGTTTAACCCCCTTGATCGCCCCCCAGGTAACCCTTTCACCCCCTATCACCACTGTCGCTAAGCAATTGTTTTTCTAAACGCTGTCTTAGTGTCGGTGATGCAGATCGTAGCCAGTAATTTTTTTTAGGTTCGCCGCATGTTTTTATAGCGTCAGGTACCCCAATATATTATCTAATAAAGGTTTAACCCCCTTGATCGCCCCCCAGGTAACCCTTTCACCCCCTATCACCACTGTCACTAAGCGATCGTTTTTCTAAACGCTGTCTTAGTGTCGGTGATGCAGATCGTAGCCAGTAATTTTTTTTAGGTTCGCCGCATGTTTTTATAGCGTCAGGTACCCCAATATATTATCTAATAAAGGTTTAACCCCCTTGATCGCCCCCCAGGTAACCCTTTCACCCCCTATCACCACTGTCACTAAGCGATCGTTTTTCTAAACGCTGTCTTAGTGTCTGTGATGCAGATCGGTAGCCGGTAATTTTTTTTAGGTTCGCCGCATGTTTTTATAGCGTCAGGTACCCCAATATATTATCTAATAAAGGTTTAACCCCCTTGATCGCCCCCCCCAGGTAACCCTTTCACCCCCATCACCACTGTCGCTAAGCAATCGTTTTTCTAAACGCTGTCTTAGTGTCGGTGATGCAGATCGGTAGCTGGTAATTTTTTTTAGGTTCGCCGCAGGTTTTTATAGCGTCAGGTACGCCCATATATTATCTAATAAAGGTTTTAACCCCCTGATTGCCCCTAGTTAACCCTTTCACCAGTGATCACCATATAAGTGTTACGGGTGACGCTGGTTAGTTAGTTTGCTTTTTATAGTGTCAGGGCACCCGCTGTGTATATAACCCAATAAAGGTTTAACCCCCTGATCGCCCGGCGGGTGATATCAATTAGGTTTTAGCGTCAGAGAGGGTCTGAGTCACACCCCAGGCAGCGTCAGGTTAGTGCCAGTAACGCTAACACCCACGCGTGAAGCATACACCCCCCTTAGTGGTATAGTATCTGAACAGATCAATATCTGATCTGATCAGATCTATACTAGCGTCCCCAGCAGTTTAGGGTTCCCAAAAACGCAGTGTTAGCGGGATCAGCCCAGATACCTGCTAGCACCTGCGTTTTGCCCCTCCGTCCAGCCCAGGCCACCCAAGTGCAGTATCGATCGATCACTGTCACTTACAAAACAAAAACACACATAACTGCAGCGTTCGCAGAGACAGGCCTGATCCCTGCGACTCCAGTGCTGTAGGAGGTGATTTCACCACCACAGTTAAAAAAAAAAAGCAAATATGCCGAAGCATTGGGGCAGCAGGGGCGGAGGAGCGATTTTGCTCCTAATGCCGCGTACATACGGTCGAAATTCCGACGGAGGCTTGCCCGTGGAAAAGTCCGACCATGTGTGTGCGGCATAACTTTTTTGCGGGAGGATGCCCCCATGCTTCCGCATATATAAATGGTGCGTGTATGCCCATCATTGGAAGTGGGTGGATGAAGGGCGGTATTCTAATGGTGGGCATACCCACCGATCAATCTCTTTTTTCGTTCAGCCAACTGGCTGCATGAAATAAAAAGATTACAATACATGTCCAACAAGGACCAGCAACGTACTGGTATGTTGCTGGACTTTGAATGTTTATACCAGAATGATGCCTGCGGGTTTAGGTATCATCTTGGTATCATTCTTTTCAGCCTGCGGCCGGCTTTCATGTAAAAGCAATCCTAGCGGCTAATTAGCCTCTGGACTGCTTTTACAAGCAGTGGGAGGGAATGCCCCCCCCCGGGATATAAAAAGCGCCTTTGGGAAATTGGGAAAGCATTTTATCACACCGATCTTGGTGTGGTCAGATGCTTTGAGGGCAGAGGAAAAATCTAGGGTCTAGAAGACCCCAGTTTTTTCAAAAAAAGAGTACCTGTCACTACCTATTGCTATCATAGGGGATATTTACATTCCCTGAGATAACAATAAAAATGATAAAAAAAAAAAAAAATACTTTGAAGGAACAATTTAAAAATAAAATAGCAAAATTAATAATAAAAAAAAAAAAAAAAAAGCACCCCTGTCCTGCCCTGCTCTTGCCCAATGGCGAACGCAAGCGTCGGTCTGGCGTCATATGTAAACAGCAATTGCACCATGCATGTGAGGTATCACCGCGAAGGTCAGATCGAGCGCAATCATTTTAGCAGCAGACCTCCTCTGTAAATCTACTGGGGTAACCTGTAAAGGCTTTTAAAGGCTTTTAAAAATGTATGTAGTTTGTCGCCAATGCGCGTTTGTGCGAAATTTTAAAGCATGTCGTGTTTGGTATCTATGTACTCGGCCTAAGATCATCTTTTTTATTTCATCAAACATTTGGGCAATATAGTGTGTTTTAGTGCATTAAAAAAAGTGTATTTTTTAACCCAAAAAATGCGTTTGAAAAATCGCTGTGCAAATACTGTGTAGAAAAAAAAAAATGCAACACCCACCATTTTAATCTGTAGGGCCTTTGCTTTAAAAATATATATATAATGTTTGGGGGTTCAACATAATTTTCTTGCAAAAAAAAAAATGTTTTCATGTTAACAAAAAGTGTCAAAAAGGGCTTTGTCTTCAAGTGGTTAGAAGAGTGGATGTAAGCTTCCTAATGTTGTGTATAAAATGCCAGAACAGTTCAAAACCCCCCCAAATGACCACATTTTGGAAAGTAGACACCCCAAGCTATATACTGAGAGGCATGTCGAGTCCATGGAATATTTTATATGTTGACACAAGTTGCGGAAAAACGACAATTTTTTTTTTTTTTTTTTGCACAAAGTTGTCACTAAATGATATATTGCTCAAACATGCCATGGGCATATGTGGAATTACACCCCAAAATACATTCTGTTGCTTCTCCTGAGTACGGGGATACCACATGTGTGAGACTTTTTGGGAGCCTAGCCATGTACGTGACCCCAAAAACCAAGCACCGCCTTCAGGCTTTCTAAGGGTGTAAATTTTTGATTTCACTTCTCACTGCCTATCACAGTTTCGGAGGCCATGGAATGCCCAGATAGCACAAAACCCCCCCAAATGACCCCATTTTGGAAAGTAGACACCCCAAGCTATTTGCTGAGAGGTATTGTGAGTATTTTGCAGATCTCGCTTTTTGTCACAAAGTTTTGAAAACTGAAAAAAAAAATATATATATATATATATATATATATTTTTTTTTTTTCTTTCTTCATTTTCAAAAACAAATGAGAGCTGTAAAATACTCGCCATTCCTCTCAGCAAATAGCTTGGGGTGTCTATATTCCAAAATGGGGTCATTTGGGGGGGTTTTGTGCGATTTTGGCATTTTATGGCCTTCGAAACTGTGATAGGTAGTGAGGAGTGAAATCAAAAATTTGTGCCTAGAAATCCTGAAGGCGGTGCTTGGTTTTCGGGGTCCCGTACGCGGCTAGGCTCCTAAAAAGTCCCACACATGTGGTATCCCCGTACTCAGGAGAAGCAGAAAAATGTATTTTGGGGTGTAATTCCACATATAACCATGGCATGTGTGAGCAATATATCATTTAGTGACAACTTTTTGTAATTTTTTTTGTCATTATTCAATCACTTGGGACAAAAAAAATTATATTCAATGGGCTCAACAGGCCTCTCAGCAATTTCCTTGGGGTGTCTACTTTCTAAAATGGGGTCATTTGGGGGGGTTTTGTGCTATTTTGGCATTTTATGGCCTTCGAAACTGTGATAGGTAGTGAGGAGTGAAATCAAAAATTTGCGCCCAAAGAAATCCTGAAGGCGGTGCTTGGTTTCCGGGGTCCCGTACGCGGCTAGGCTCCCAAACAGTCCCACACATGTGGTATCCCCGTACTCAGGAGAAGCAGCAAAATGTATTTTGGGGTGAAATTCCACATATAACCATGGCATGTGTGAGCAATATATCATTTAGTGACAACTTTTTGTAATTTTTTTTTTAGTCATTATTCAATCACTTGGGACAAAAAAATAAAAAATTCAATGGGCTCAACATGCCTCTCAGCAATTTCCTTGGGGTGTCTACTTTCCAAAATGGGGTTATTTGGGGGGGTTTTGTACTGCCCTGTCATTTTAGCACCTCAAGAAATGAGATAGGCAGTCATAAATTTAAAGCTGTGTAAATTTCAGAAAATGTACCCTAGTTTGTAAACTCTATAACTTTTGCGCAAACCAATAAATATACGCTTATTGACATTTTTTTTACTAAAAACATGTGGCTGAATACATTTTGGCCTAAATGTATGACTACAATTGAGTTTATTCGATTTTTCTTATAACAAAAAGTAGAAAATATCATTTTTTTTCAAAATTTTCGGTCTTTTTCCGTTTATATCGCAAAAAATAAAAATCGCAGAGGCAATCAAATACCATTAAAAGAAAGCTCTATTTGTGGGAAGAAAAGGACGCAAATTTTGTTTGGGTACAACATTGCATGTCCGCACAATTTACAGTTAAAGCAGCGCAGTGCAAAATTCTGAATTCACCTCTGGTCCTCTAGCTACCAAATGGTCTGGGGCTTAAGTGGTTAAAAAAAATGTTTTGCTGTTTTTGAATTTCAATAGCTAGTCTCTGGATCGGGCTATGCTACCTCCTGTTGGAGAAATGGCTTGTTCCAGACACTGGGGACCAGTGTCAAATCACTGGGGGGAGAGTGTAGCGGGTGTGTACTATTTAAGGGCAGCAATTGGGTGGTAGTATGACCCAGATGCACTATTGGTAGAACAGGGCTATGTTTTATTCGTGTGTGGACATCAGTGGTGTTAAGTTCCCTGCGGTTCAGTAGGTGGCGCTGTCACTTTGAGCAGTGGTTGAACCACTACTGCAGTGCCGTACCCTTTGTGACCTCTCGCAGCAACTGTACTGCGGGGCGAGGAACCCGCTGTGCTTGCTGGCAGAGGGTATAAAGGGGGCGGACATCTTCACCACGAGGTCCGAGTCCCAGGCACCTTTAGCCTGAGGGCTGCTGTCCGTGATCAGTGTCCAGGCGCCCTTGGCCTGTACACGTGAAGTTCGTGTTCCATCCCAGACACCTTCAGTCTGGGGTGAGGTACTCAGCCGGAGGTCTGGGGCCCAGTACCTTCCACTGGGTCCCGCGAGGGAGGGATTGTCCTAAGGTTCCCCGGGTGTCGGGCACCTGAATCCAGGGTCGTAAGGGACTAGAGGAGGGATTCAGCCAAAGATCTGGTGCAGCATATTGCCAGTGCCGGGTGAACCTCTGGAGACCGTCCGGATGGATATCTTTCCCGAACAAGGGCCAATTCAAGAGGGAAGGTGGTTCATGTTCTATGACCGGTGGCAGCGGTTCATCTAGTCAACTCAGGTCGGTGGCAGAGACCTGCTATTAGGCCTATGGCAGGGGCCTCAACAGTTCACCCGGTCTGTGGCAGCGACCAATCTCACGGTTGGTGGCAGAGACCGTGCGTCAAGCCTATTTGCACAAAAAGGAATAGGAGAGTTCACTGTGCCTGGACCTACTCGTATCCACACCCTGTCTGTTCATTTAAAAGTTCAACTGATGCTGTTCACTTGTTGAGAAGAATAAAGAAGTGTTGGACTTTTTATGGTGTGGGGCTCTATTACTGACAGTTAAACTCCCACAGGAGAGGCAGAGGCTCCATCCAGAACACAGGCCCGAAGGTAAAAGAAGTGTTGGATTTCACCTCTACACATTAGAGGACATGGGCCGTAGTGAACCTCATCCTCCTCCCGCATACCCCTAGACAAGCCAGCCGTTTTATTTACAAGGGGACAGGGGGTGAGGCCGCTACATACAATTTTCTTGTACAATTTTCCTTTAGATTTACCAAAACCATATAATATGAGGTTCAAACCTAAACACTTTCAATCAGGCAGGCCCTTGCACTACATAGTTGAAGGTAAAGGAAAATTGTATAATGTTTTCCAGCTTTAGGAAAATACATAGTATGTATTGATTGGCTGAAGAAGTGGAGTGAGGAGAAGGAGTGTAGGATGGTGGTTTGCAGGAAGGAGTGTTACAGATCCAGTCAGAAAGTAGACATCATAGGGTGAACATTCCCTCCCTCCTTCCCTGATTAATTTTGGTTGTTGGTATTACAATTGGAGTGGAAGTTTTGGCGTTCTTAGGTTATTGAAGGTGATTGAGATCTGGCGTCGGCGTCTTGGGAAAAAGGTGGGGACTCATCTTAGGTATTGTCCTCTAGTTGATTCGGTCAAATATTAGTGACCAGTTAGTTGTAGACTGGAAAGGTGTCTGAGGTCAGCTGGGATTGTCCCAAAGGCAGTGTTTTGCAGCTGGCGCATAGCTTTGATAACTGGTGCCACAAGCACCAAAGTTTTAGACATAATGGTACCTTCAGAGACTTGCAACCTCATATGATTTGTAGTGTTAGAGCCCATTCACACAGGGGCGGCACGACTTGTCCCGTGACTGTGCCGGGCGATCCTAACACGACTTCAGAGGTGACTTAAAAAATTACTTCTGTATTGAAGTCAATGGAAGTCGCCCTGAAGTCGTCTTGAAGTAGTACAGGAACCTTTTTCTAAGTCGGAGCGACTTGAGTCGCTCCTATTAGAACGGTTCCATTGTACAGAAAGGGACGCGACTTGTCAGGCGGCTGAGTCGCCTGACGAGTCGCCCCTGTGTGAATGGGGTCTTATGCTTGGTTATTTATTGTTTATTTATTTACCGTAATTTTCGCACCATAAGACGCACTTGACCATAAGACGCACCTAGGTTTTAGAGAAGGAAAAACAAGAAAAAAACAAATGGTGTACTCAAATATTTTCCAGTGCCCATAGAAAATGCAGAGTGACCATTGCCCATAGAACATGCAGAGTGACCATTGCTACAAATGCAGCCTTACCTGATGTTATCACTTCCGCCTTCCTCTGTCTCAGGAACCAGCCGGAAGATCGCCCGGTGCCCACGGGGAGTTTGGAAGTCTGTCCCCCGCTCTCCTGCCTCTCTTCCGGTGGTGGCGGCGGGAGGCGATGCGAGCGGTGCCAGCGGGCACAGCCATACTGCATGCTATAAATAAATTGCCCAGAGTTCTGCTTTAACAGTCCGTAGTTGTCATAAATATGGTTGTCGTATGGTATCTGATTTAGATTGCCCATGGCCAGCCATATGCCTTGACCCTGAGGCCTATAAGACACACTTTTTCCCCCCTCTTTCTGTCTAAAACCAAAGCAAACTTTTATCCTTGAGTTTTGATGCTGCAGCTGAGCAGAGCCCACACAGGCCCCATCCCACCACCCACCACTGTGCTGTGTGGGCTCTGTTCTGCACATAGACCTGTGTGGGCTTTGCTCATTAGACCTGTGTGGGCTCTGCAGCTGGCCAATCACGATGATTGCTGGCACTGGTCGGCATGAGCAGCTCGTCCATGTGTCCCCTCACAGCCGCCCTCCGTGTTCTTCTAAACGAACTTCCCGCCACGGACGCCGCGCTGCACGCTGGGTAGCCCACACTGAGCTTCGCTCACCTCAGCCCGCACCACCATCCGTTCAGTCCTCCACTGACGTCATCCCGAAGCTGAGTGAGCGGACAGGGGGAGGAGCCGCCAATGGTGGGCGGGAACGTGAGAGCGGCGTGACGTCTGGACGGCCGGAAGGGATGTGAGAAGATCCGCTGGTGTACACTGTACAGAGTTCGTACACAGTATGTACACAGTATGTTGTCTGTATGACAGGCAGGGCCGCCATCAGGGGGGTACAGGCAGTACACCTGTAAGGGGCCCGGATGGCCCCCCTTTTTTTTTGTAAGGGGCCCAGAGGTCCCCAGGGGCCCGGAGTTCCCCAGGGCCCCGAATGTCAACCCCCCTTTTTTGTATTTTTTTTTATAATTTTTTTTATTATTAATTTTTTTATTAAATTTTTTTTCATTTTTTATTTATTTTTTGTAAGGGGCCCAGAGGACCCCAGAGGCCCGGAGGTCCCCAGGGCCCCGGATGGAAACCTCCCTTTTTTATTTATTTTTTCTAAAAATAAATTATTATATATTTTTTTATTACATTTTTTTTTTTTTTTGTAAGGGGCCCAGAGGTCCCCAGAGGCGCGGAGGTCCCCATGGCCCCGGATGGAAACCTCCCTCTTTTTTTTTTTTTTTTTTTTATAAAAATGATTATTATTATTTTTTTTTTATAATTATTTTTTTTTTGTAAGGGGCCCAGGAGGTCCCCAGGGCCCTGGATGGCAACCCCCCTATTTTTTGTTTTTTTTGTGTTCGTCAGCACCAAGCACCAAGCTGTGTAAGGGGCCCCAAAATTCCTGATGGCGGCCCTGATGACAGGTCCTCCTCACTGTACTCCATGTGGAGTGTGTATGACATGGGGCGGTGCCAGCGGCGGGGGGCTTTGCCGGCGGCGGCGGGGAGGCGGTGCCTGTCATCTATTTGCACCATAAGACGCAGGGACATTTTCCCCCATGTTTCTGGGGGAAAAAAGTGCATCTTATAGTCCGAAAAATACGGTATTTTGTATGTTGTTTTATAATGAAAGGCCCTTCGGACATTTAATTCTTTTAGGTAAGGCTGCTTTCACACTGAGGAGTTGTTCAAATGCGTTTGCATTAAATAAAGCCCCATAAAAGCTCAATAAAAATGCTTCACATTAAACTCAATAAATGTGTTCACACTGGGGAGGTGCATTTCCGTTGCAGTGAAAAAAAGCCTGCTTGCAGCATTTCTGGAACATGTTTGAGGAGTTAAAAAAACTGCACCAAAAACGCACCTTCTCATTGAAAGCAATGGATAACGTGGCAAAAATGCAACAAAAACACACTCGCAATGTGTTTTTGGAGTCACATGTCCTTTAAAAACCGCTCTGCAAACACGGTAAAATCGCAGCAATATCGCTGCAATAATGCATATGCGTTTTTGCAGGGGATCAGTGGGAAAGCTGTCTAAGGCCCCGTTCACACCTATGCGAATTGGTTGCGGCTTACACCGCATCCAATTCGCATAACATTATAAAATACATTAATTGTAATGAGGCTGGTTCACATATGTGCGATGCATTCGCACTGCTCATTGCCCAAAAAACGTGTGCGTTTTCTAGGCATTGCGGTGCGGCTCAGGTGCGAATTCAGGCCCATTATCTTCTATGGGCACGCATCTGATTCGCAGATGTGTTCAGTTCTCATCAGGATTTCTCTCCCAGCTCACTACACTTCCCCCCCTCCCCCTCCCCTCTCCCAGGTCACCAGGCTCTTTGCAGAGATAAGAGTGCTGGAATTCGCACTGCACAAGTGTGAACCAGGCCTTAAAGTGGAGTTCCACCCTCTTTTTGAACTTTGCTGCATCCTCTCTATGAATGTCCCCTTAAGAACAATTGGCATATTTTAATTTTTTGTTTTTAAAACTTACGTTTTGCTGGGACTTTTTTTTTTGTATCTCCCACCGCGGCCGCCAAAAACTCTGCGCGTCATACACTGTTCGCTCGGCCTCCTGGGAGATATTCGTCATCGATTCCCAGGAGGCTCATCGCGTTCCCATTTTCATGTAGGCCTGCCCATCCTGCCCTCCCTCGGTCCGCCTGGTGACCACCTTCCTCCGCTCCTCCCTCCCTCCCTACCTAGCGAGCCTCAGCCTGTCACATCTCACACTGCACTGTGTGATGATGTGACGGGTGTTCTGCCCAATAAGTTCTCCAGGCAGAGGTGGAGGCGCTGAAGCGCCAGAGTGCTCCCCTCCCTCCTCCTTCTCCTCTCCTCTCTCCGCCGCCACATTCCCTGCCGACGCCCCCCACCCTCCTCCTCCTGTCAGAGGAGAGCGAAACAGCTGCAGAGCGGAGCGGCTGTCTCTGACCAGCCGTGCAGTGACGTTGCTGGGGGGGGTTAGTACTAATAATGGAGGGGGAGGTTAGTAATAATAATAGAGGGGGGGGTTAGTACTAATAATGGGGGGGGGGGGTTAGTGCTAATAATGGAGGGGGGGTTAGTACTAATAATGGAGGGGGGGGGGGTTAGTACTAATAATGGGGGGGTTAGTACTAATAATGGGGTGGGGGGTAGTACTAATAATGGAGGGGGGGTTAGTACTAATGATGGAGGGGGGGTGGTTTGTTCTGGGGGTGGGTCAGTACTAATGATGGAGGGGGGTGGTTTGTTCTGGGGGTGGGTCAGTACTAATGATGGAGGGGGGGTCAGTACTAATGATGGAGGGGGGGTGGTTTGTTCTGGGGGTGGGTCAGTACTAATGATGGAGGGGGGGTGGTTTGTTCTAGGGGGTGGTCAGTACTAATGATGGAGGGGGGGTGGTTTGTTCTGGGGGGGGTTAGTACTAATGATGGAGGGGGGTGGTTTGTTCTGGGGGGGGTTAGTACTAATCATGGAGGGGGGTGGTTTGTTCTGGGGGGGTTAGTACTAATGATGGAGGGGGGGTCAGTACTAATGATAAAGGGTGGGTGGTTTGTTCTAGGGGGGGTCAGTACTAATGAAGGAGGGGGGTTAGTACTAATGATGGAGGGGGTCGTTTGTTCTGGGGGGGTTAGTACTAATGATGGAGGGGGGTGGTTTGTTCTGGGGGGGGTTAGTACTAATGATGGAGGGGGGTGGTTTGTTCTGGGGGGGTTAGTACTAATGATGGAGGGGGGGGTCAGTACTAATGATAAAGGGTGGGTGGTTTGTTCTAGGGGGGGTCAGTACTAATGAAGGAGGGGGGGTTAGTACTAATGATGGAGGGGGGTGGTTTGTTTTGGGGGGGTCTGTACTAATAGAGGGGGGTGGTTTGTCCTGGGGGGTCTGTACTAATGGAGGGGGGTGGTTTGTCCTGGGGGGGGGTCTGTACTAATGGAGGGGGTGGTTTGTCCTGGGGGGGGGTCTGTACTAATGGAGGGGGGTGGTTTGTTCTGGGGGGTCTGTACTAATGGAGGGGGGGGGGGGAAGCCACACAGCCTGGCGCCATCCCTGGCAGAGAAAGGAATGGAGTCATTGCCAGAATACAGATCTGGGCTCTACCCAGTGGAGTCGCCACGGGCAATTCAGAGTGAGCCGACTCCTGATCAAAGGAACCGCTGTTGCTGTGTTGCTGGGTCAGGTGAGAGGGCCAATCGGCCATTATCTACTGACGTCCATAGGAACTGCAGTCTCTGACCATCTCCTGTACTATGTCTGCATAGATGCGATTCGATTTGCTGGGAGTGTTGCAATGTGCTATAAATGATGCGATTTGACGTGCTGGGGTGATGCAATGTTCTGTAAATGATGCGATTTGATGTGCTGGGGTGTTGCAATGTGCTGTGGGCCCATGCGATTCGATGTGCTGGGGGTGTTGCAATGTGCTGTGGGCCCATGCGATTCGATGTGCTGGGGGTGTTGCAATGTGCTGTGGGCCCATGCGATTCGATGTGCTGGCGGTGTTGCAATGTGCTGTGGGCCCATGCGATTCGATGTGCTGGGGGTGTCGCAATGTGCTGTGGGCCAATGCGATTCGATGTGCTGGGGTGTCGCAATGTGCTGTGGGCCCATGCGATTCGATGTGCTAGGGTGTTGCAATGTGCTGTGGGCCCATGCGATTCGATGTGCTGGGGTGTTGCCATGTGCTGTGGGCCCATGCGATTCGATGTGCTGGGGTGTTGCAATGTGCTGTGGGCCCATGCGATTCGATGTGCTGGGGGTGTTGCAATGTGCTGTGGGCCCATGCGATTCGATGTGCTGGGGTGTCGCAATGTGCTGTGGGCCCATGCGATTCGATGTGCTGGGGTGTCGCAATGTGCTGTGGGCCCATGCGATTCGATGTGCTGGGGTGTTGCAATGTGCTGTGGGCCCATGCGATTCGATGTGCTGGGGGTGTTGCAATGTGCTGTGGGCGCATGCGATTCTATGTGCTGGGGTGTTGCAATGTGCTGTGGGCCCAGGCGATTCGATGTGCTGGGGGTGTTGCAATGTGCTGTGGGCCGATGCGATTCGATGTGCTGGGGTGTTGCAATGTGCTGTGGGCCCATGCGATTCGATGTGCTGGGGGTGTTGCAATGTGCTGTGGGCCCATGCGATTCGATGTGCTGGGGGTGTTGCAATGTGCTGTGGGCGCATGCGATTCTTTGGGCTGGGGTGTTGCAATGTGCTGTGGGCCCATGCGATTCGATGTGCTGGGGGTGTTGCAATGTTCTGTGGGCCCATGCGATTCTATGTGCTGGGGTGTTGCAATGTGCTGTGGGCCCATGCGATTCGATGTGCTGGGGGTGTTGCAATGTGCTGTGGGCCCATGTGATTCGATGTGCTGGGGGTGTTGCAATGTGCTGTGGGCCCATGCGATTCTATGTGCTGGGGGTGTTACAATGTGCTGTGGGCCCATGCGATTCGATGTGCTGGGGGTGTTGCAATGTGCTGTGGGCCCATGCGATTTGATGTGCTGGGGGTGTTGCAATGTGCTTTGGGCCCATGCGATTCGATGTGCTGGGGTATTGCAATGTGCTGTGGGCCCATGCGATTCGATGTGCTGGGGTATTGCAATGTGCTGTGGGCCCATGCGATTCGATGTGCTGGGGTGTTGCAATGTGCTGTGGGCCCATGCGATTCGATGTGCTGGGGTGTTGCAATGTGCTGTTGGCCCATGCGATTCGATGTGCTGGGGGTGTTGCAATGTGCTGTGGGCCCATGCGATTCTATGTGCTGGGGTGTTGCAATGTGCTGTGGGCCCATGCGATTCGATGTGCTGGGGTGTTGCAATGTGCTGTGGGCCCATGCGATTCGATGTGCTGGGGGTGTTGCAATGTGCTGTGGGCCCATGCGATTCTATGTGCTGGGGTGTTGCAATGTGCTGTGGCCCCATGCGATTCGATGTGCTGGGGGTGTTGCAATGTGCTGTGGGCCCATGCGATTCGATGTGCTGGGGGTGTTGCAATGTGCTGTGGGCCCATGCGATTCGATGTGCTGGGGGTGTTGCAATGTGCTGTGGGCCCATGCGATTCGATGTGCTGGGGGTGTTGCAATGTGCTGTGGGCCCATGCGATTCGATGTGCTGGGGGTGTTGCAATGTGCTGTGGGCCCATGCGATTCGATGTGCTGGGGGTATCGCAATGTGCTGTGGGCCCATGCGATTCGATGTGCTGGGGGTGTCGCAATGTGCTGTGGGCCCATGCGATTCGATGTGCTGGGGTGTTGCAATGTGCTGTGGGCCCATGCGATTCGATGTGCTGGGGTGTTGCAATGTGCTGTGGGCCCATGCGATTCGATGTGCTGGGGTGTTGCCATGTGCTGTGGGCCCATGCGATTCGATGTGCTGGGGTGTTGCAATGTGCTGTGGGCCCATGCGATTCGATGTGCTGGGGGTGTTGCAATGTGCTGTGGGCCCATGCGATTCGATGTGCTGGGGGTGTTACAATGTGCTGTGGGCCCATGCGATTCGATGTGCTGGGGGTGTTGCAATGTGCTGTGGGCCCATGCGATTCGATGTGCTGGGGTGTTGCAATGTGCTGTGGGCCCATGCGATTCGATGTGCTGAGGGTGTTGCAATGTGATGTGGGCCCATGTGATTCGATGTGCTGGGGTGTTGCAATGTGCTGTGGGCCCATGCGATTCGATGTGCTGGGGGTGTTGCAATGTGATGTGGGCCCATGCGATTCGATGTGCTGGGGGTGTTGCAATGTTCTGTGGGCCCATGCGATTCGATGTGCTGGGGTGTTGCAATGTGCTGTGGGCCCATGCGATTCGATGTGCTGGGGGTGTTGCAATGTGCTGTGGGCCCATGCGATTCGATGTGCTGGGGTGTTGCAATGTGCTGTGGGCCCATGCGATTCGATGTGCTGGGGTGATGCAATGTGATGTGGGCCCATGCGATTCGATGTGCTGGGGGTGTTGCAATGTGCTGTAAATGATGCGATTTGACGTGCTGGGGTGTTGCAATGTGCTGTGGGCCCATGCGATTTGATGTGCTGGGGTGTTGCAATGTGCTGTGGGCCCATGCGATTCGATGTGCTGGGGGTGATGCAATGTTCTGTGGGCCCATGCGATTCGATGTGCTGGGGTGTTGCAATGTGCTGTGGGCCCATGCGATTCGATGTGCTGGGGTGTTGCAATGTGCTGTGGGCCCATGCGATTCGATGTGCTGGGGGTGTTGCAATGTGCTGTGGGCCCATGCGATTCGATGTGCTGCGGTGTTGCAATGTGCTGTGGGCCTATGCGATTCGATGTGCTGGGGGTGTTGCAATGTGCTGTGGGCCCATGCGATTCGATGTGCTGGGGGTGTTACAATGTGCTGTGGGCCCATGCGATTCGATGTGCTGGGGGTGTTGCAATGTGCTGTGGGCCCATGCGATTCGATGTGCTGGGGGTGTTGCAATGTGCTGTGGGCCCATGCGATTCGATGTGCTGAGGGTGTTGCAATGTGATGTGGGCCCATGCGATTCGATGTGCTGGGGTGTTGCAATGTGCTGTGGGCCCATGCGATTCGATGTGCTGGGGTGTTGCAATGTGCTGTGGGCCCATGCGATTCGATGTGCTGGGGGTGTTGCAATGTGCTGTGGGCACATGCGATTCGATGTGCTGGGGTGATGCAATGTGATGTGGGCCCATGCGATTCGATGTGCTGGGGGTGTTGCAATGTGCTGTAAATTATGCGATTTGACGTGCTGGGGTGTTGCAATGTGCTGTGGGCCCATGCGATTCGATGTGCTGGGGTGTTGCAATGTGCTGTGGGCCCATGCGATTCGATGTGCTGGGGTGTTGCAATGTGCTGTGGGCCCATGCAATTCGATGTGCTGAGGGTGATGCAATGTGCTGTGGGCCCATGCGATTCGATGTGCTGGGGGTGTTGCAATGTGCTGTGGGCCCATGCGATTCGATGTGCTGGGGTGTTGCAACGTGCTGTGGGCCCATGCGATTCGATGTGCTGGGGGTGTTGCAATGTGCTGTGGGCCCATGCGATTCGATGTGCTGGGGTGATGCAATGTGCTGTGGGCCTATGCGATTCGATGTGCTGGGGTGTTGCAATGTGCTGTGGACCCATGCGATTCGATGTGCAGGGGTGTTGCAATGTGCTGTGGGCCCATGCGATTCGATGTGCTGGGGGTGTTGCAATGTGCTGTGGGCCCATGCGATTCGATGTGCTGAGGGTGTTGCAATGTGCTGTGATTGATACACACACATACCCCTCATCCCTCACCTTCAAATACAGAAATCTGTTGCTAAGGGTAAGAGCTTTAAAAAATTCCTAATTGTAAACTAAATCATTTGTTTCTGTGCAGATATATCTACATAATAAGATTATATATATATATATATATATATATATATATATATATATATAATGTAGATATATCTGCACAGAAACAAATGATTTTGTTTACAATTAGGAATTTTTTAAAGCTCTTACCCTTAGCAACAGATTTCTGTATTTCTAGAATATTATTGCTTGTACATACTGAAGGGGAGGAGGGGAGGAGATGTTTACATAAATAGGGGGCGGCAACTTGCTATGAAACTGGAGAGCAAATATAACATGAAAGTGAAACCGATTACACTGCTTGTGATATCCAGGAAGACATATGCAGTCTGGCTTCAGATGCCCACACTTAAAATGGCCACAGCCTATTTCTAGTTTATACACTATCTAAATGCTGTAATAACCTAACAAAACAGATCTTAGTTTACAGACTAACTTTACTAGAATACATTAAAATTGTGTATTCTAGGGGTATTTTTATTTAAAAAGTGTCATTTCGGCCGGAACACCACTTTAAGGTGTTTTTTTTGGGGGCTAGAGGGGTTTATGACAGAGATTATTGAATTGGTAACCTCTGATCTACCCTTGTCATGTGGCACTGTAGTAAACAGCAGGATAAAATCTTGGGTTGCAAGAGGGACATAAGTGCACCACGGTTAAAGTGGTTGTAAACCCTTACAACACACTTTATGCTACAGGTAAGCCTATATTAAGGCTTACCTGCAGCTACCCAGGATATCTCCTAAACCTGCACGGTTTAGGAGATATCCCCCTGTGTCTGTATGTGCCAAAGTGATCTGCACATGCGCACTGAAGCAATGGCACGTCGTGCCATTGCTTCAGTTAGATGTGCTGTTACCGGTGGCTCCCGCGCGCATGCATGGGAGCGACGTCATCGCGGCTCCGGCCAATCACAGCCCCGGAGCCGCGATACCCCGGAAGTAAGCTCCGGGAGAGATGTCCGCGGCCGGAGGTGGGGGGGGGGGGTCGAGAACCGCTGCGGGGGCTTCGATCTGAGGTAGGTAATACATAATGAGCTAGTATGCTATGCATACTAGCTCATTATGCCTTTGTCTTGCAGGGTTTTTTTTTTTTTTTTGGGGGTTTACAACCACTTTAGCTTGGAGATATGTATTTTAAAATGACTAAAAGCTTTATTGTGGCCTGATAATGTTTTCAACATATACACTGTGTGCACAACTTATTGGGCAAGTTGTATTTTTTAGGCTGGGTTCACACTTATGCGAATTGGATGTGGTTTCCCCCACATCCAATTCGCATGACAGGAGAAGATGACCGACTCTAAATAGAGTCGGTTCACACATCTCCAGGGGAATCCGCAGAGCGCACAGCAGAAGGGTCCTTATGCGACTTTGGCTCAGTTTTAGGTCTGAATTCAGGCACAAATTCGGACATTATTTGCCCCTGAAACCAGAGAACGGGGACGCACCGGATGCTCCACACAACAGTGTGAACCCAGCATGAAGATTACTTTTAATATTGAACAACTACAGTGCTCTCGGTCAATCTAAAATGTTAATAAACCTCAAACTTGAATATTTAAGAAAGTGTTCTGTTTTCCTTCACCGTAAATCTCCCATTTAAGAAGGGCTCAATAGTGTTTAGGTCAGGTGATGAAGGGGGTCATGTCATTATTCTTTAATTTTTTAGTTCAAATATGTTTATTGAGAATTTAGGTGATACAGAAGGATCTCCAACATTAAGTACTGAACATTACAGTAATACAGTGAGCGATCATAGCAACATTTGGTCCAATATGTTAAACACAGAAAACTCTTGTGCTATGCTGTGATTAATATTATCCTAGCAGTATCCTCCCTTATCCTGTAATGGACCTTCAAACCCCGAAAAGTAAAAAACCCATACTAACCTATCCCCGACTCCCCGACTCCCGAGATGCCCCCAAGGGCTCATACTGCATCCCGGAGATCGGAGAATCCGGTGCCTAGGAAGTGTCCATAAGTTTGTCATGTATGTGTATGTGATGAACTAAGGTATGTCAACTATGATATCTCAAAGTAGAAAGTACTGAACAGGAGGACTATGCTCCGAACAGCGATTAAGAAGTTTATAACGAAACAAATACAATTGCGTGACCTATATTATGTGTATAAGATAGTAGTACGTTCACATTTGTTGTAATAACCCAAAGATGCCAAGGGAGGCAAGAAATAGGAGAGGATATAGAAACGTGTGAGAGAAAGAGAAGTAGACAGTCCCATGTTAAGAGGGTTGGATGTGTGCACTCAGAAAACCAGGCTGTACACCGGGTATCAGAGAGACGTTGCATGCGGTGGCCCACGGTTCCCAGGTGGCCATAAATTTTTCATTCTTATCAGTAAGTTTAGCGACTATTTGTTCTTGGGCCATGATCCAGGAGACCTTTCTTCTGAATCCTGTAAACGATACCGTGGGGTTCTTCCAGGCCCTAGCTATGGTTAGTTTGGCTCCCAATAGTATATAAAATGAAAGCGTCTGGGAGGTTTTGGGTAAATTGGGGATTGGGTGATTCAGAAGTGCTATATTGTGACGTGGGGAGATCAGTTTACCCGTCAGGGAACTAAGTGTGCGAAAAACCTTGCGCCAGAAAGATCTGATGCGCGGACAGGACCACCATGTGTGGAGCATAGTGCCCTCCAGTTCACAACCCCTAAAGCAAACTGGTGGTGTGCCTGCATACATTATGGCCAGCCTGGAGGGAACGTAGTACCACCGCATTAAGACTTTCAGACTAGCTTCTATCAAAGATACGTTGAGTATACCTTTAAAAGCTCGTTGCGAAGCTCGAAACCAAATCTCAGTGTCCCAGGATCCGTCCACATCCTCCTCCCATCTCCGAGCATAGGAGGGTTTGGTCGACCTAGTCGACAGGGCTGTGTAAATTAGGGAGATACCACCCCTCTGATCCATAGTGTCCGAGCACCAGCGTTCATAGGGTGTAATCATATGTGTTACTGACTTGTTAGACCAAATGGAGTGCATGAAATGAGCAATTTGGGAGAAACGGAAATGTTCCGAGTCAGGCATATCCAGATTCTTTTTATAGTGTGATAAAGTTATAGGGCCCGCGGGAGAAAGAAAGTGTCCAATCCGGTACAAGCCTTTATCTGTCCACCATTTAAAAGCTCTAATATTCAAACCCGGCGGAAAGGCAGAGTTGTGGAACAGATGGGCTAGTGGTTTCAATGGGGAGGTCAGGGATGAATAACTATATATTCGAGAACATAAAGTGACCGAGTGAGAAAGCGTAGGAGAGAGAATTGCAGGTCTGATTTTCGGGTTACAACACAGCAAATAGTCGATGGTGTTCGAGGGGACAGCTTGTATTTCTATAGAGAGCCAATCTGGTTTCTGTCCCCTTGTGAATACCATTGAGATTTGTGCTATCTGAGCAGCCAGGTAATAATTCCATAAATTCGGGAGGCCTAAACCTCCCTGTGATTTTAGGCGGAATAATGTTCCCGAGGGACATCTGTATCCTTTGTTGCCCCATACAAAGCGGACAATGTCCGATTGCAGTTTGATCAGTATCTGTTTGTTGATCGGGATAGGGAGGGATCGAAATAAGTACAATAGACGCGGTAGGAGAGTCATTTTAATGGCGTGGATTCTACCAATCCAAGATAACCCGCTTCTCGACCATTTTTCAAGCTCTGTCCTGCATTTCTGCATAATGGAGGGGTAATTTGCCGTAAAGAGATGGCTTATGTCAGAAGTCAATTTGATGCCTAGGTATGGTATTGCCCTGGAGGCCCACACAAATTCAAAGTTTTTAGATAATAGGGAAAGCATGTCCTGTGGAACAGTGACATTCAGGGCCGTTGACTTACTCATATTGACTTTCAGACCCGATACCTCACTAAAGGCCTTCAGTGTTTTAAGAATAACCGGGGTAGACGTAAGTGGGGATGTCACAAAGAGGAGTAGGTCATCTGCATACAATGCGCATTTATGTTCTTGTGGTCCGCATTTGAATCCCTGAAAGTCAGGGTTCGATCTGAGCGCGATGGCTAACGTCTCAATTGCTATCGCAAATAGGAGGGGAGATAGGGGGCATCCCTGCCTGGTACCCCTGCTAACAGGGAAGGAGTCTGAGTATCTCCCCATCAAACGTATTTGAGCAGTGGGAGTAGAATAGAGGGAGCTAATAAGGTTGAGGAAAAATGGGCCAAATCCCCACCTCGCCAGTGTATCAGACAGATAATCCCAATCTATGGAATCAAAGGCTTTATGTAGATCAATTGAGAGCAAGTAACCTTTTTGTTGGCCACCCCCATCCCATCGTGATTGTAAAAGTGAAATAATGTCTATCGATCTTCTGATCTGGTCCGGGCCCTGCCTCCCGGGAATGAAGCCCACCTGGTCCTTGTGGATGTAGGAAGAGATGAAACCAGACATTCTATTAGCTATAATCTTAGTCATAATTTTGATATCGTTATTAATAAGTGAAATTGGTCTGTAATTGCTCACCTCACACGGGTCTTTATCAGGTTTGGGTATGACCGAGATATAAGCTACGTTCAGGTCTGTTCCTAGCTGAGCTCCATCCCTGAGAGAGTTAAAGAACCGTGCTAAGTGCGGTGTCAGTATTGGACCAAATTTTTTATAATACCCGGTGGAAAAGCCGTCCGGGCCAGGGGAGGATCCCACTTTGAGTGAATTAATGGTAGTCAAGACTTCCGTTTGAGTAAACGGGGCTTCTAGTATGTCTCTATGATCATCCGTCAAGAGGGGTAACTGTAGGTCCGCAAAAAGGTCTTCATCTGTCCCGTAGGGGCCCCTTCGGTTCTGTTTGCATAGGTTCGAGTAGAATTGTAAAAAGGTGTCCATTACTTTATCCGGTTTCTGAGTCAAGTCTCCCCCGGTTGTCCGGATTTTGGGGAAGGCCAGTGAGCGGTGTTTAGGAGTGAGTTTCACTGCCAGTTTGGAGCCTATCCTGTCTTTATGTGAATAAAATTTAGCACCCGTCCATCTAAGATGTTGTTCTGCTGCTGTAGTTAAGTGTAGGTTAAGTAGTAACCTAGCCCTGTCCAAGTTAGCTAATGAGTCTGTTGTTGGGCTACGTTTGTGCGCTTTGGCTAGAGAGTGAAATTCCTCCGTGAGCCTGTGTGTCTCTGCCCTTCGTTCAGCTTTGAGCTTTGAGGATAACTGAATAAATTTCCCCCTAATAACCGATTTGTGTGCTGCCCATATTGTTTGCGGGGAGACTTCCTCCGTATCATTTATCAGAAAATATTCTTTAATGGCTGCCTCCACCAAAGAACATTGTATTGGGTCGCTCAAGAGGGATTCTTGTAATCGCCATCTGGGCGTGCTTCTCTCTCCTGAGGACCTAAGCGTGGTCACAGTGACCATTGAATGATCAGACAGGGGGGATTCTACAATTTTGGAACTCCGGAGTAGTGGTATTGTGTAGGAATTAGTGAATACATGGTCTATCCTTGCATAAGAATTATGTGGGGCTGAGAAGTGTGTGTAGTCTTTTGTACGTGGATTGACCTCCCTCCAAATATCCACCAGACCCGCCTCATGTATTATTTTAGCTATGTGTGTGCTCTGTTTGGCAGGGCGTTTGGGTTTAGCAGTACCATCTACCCGTTTATCTAGCGAAAGATCGAAGGCGATGTTGGAGTCACCTCCGATGAAGACAGACCCCCTGAGATGTGGTTTCAGTGTCCATAAAAGAGAGTCAAAAAAATTCTTTTGACCCTTATTCGGGGCATAATAGGACAAAAAGGTATATAGTTCTCCGTCTATGTGACCGGAGACTAAAACGTAACGTCCCATGGGGTCTGCAATAGTTTCCTGCTGGGAGAGGCTGATGTGCTTGGAGAAGCACACCGCCACTCCTTTCGTCTTCTTTTCCGCTGATGCCAGGAAAAATTGGGGGTAGCTTCGGTGCAGAAAAGAAGGTTTGAATGTGGACGGGAAATGGGTCTCTTGTAATAAGAGAATGTCTGCATGCATGGAATGGTATTGCTGAAAGGTCTTCCTCCGTTTGACAGGGGAATTGAGGCCCTGGGTGTTATGTGAAACTATTTTGAGGGTAGATATGTGCTGGTGGGTGTTAGGCATGGATCAGAGGGGATGGTTCCGCTGAAAGATGCAGGTGCTTACCTTTTCCCTGGTCCAATGGTACCCAAGGATGCTGCGTGCGGAGGCTGCGTGAGAGGCCTTCCTCTGAGATGGGAGGAGGCATGTAATCCCGGATCGAGCGAGATGTCCCTCGAGCATGTGAAAGGAGAAGATAAAGGATGAAAAGAAGGGGAAAGAAGAAGAAAGGGGTTATAAGCTTGCAATATACACTTAAACAATCGTCCTTCAAAGACCATTGAACCGAAAACTGAGGTGGGGGTTCCCCCGACCCCCTCCCCCCCCTGGAGGTGGTTGGTCTAACCATTCCACCCCCCTATACCCAGAGAGGTCTGGAATTCCCCAAATATGGGGGTTCCAGAACGGAACCTAGGAGTACTGATAGTGTCTCCGGTTCCCGGTGAAGGTGCACTGAGTCCACCACAGCCCAAGCACCTGTGAAAACATTAAGCTGAAGGCTAGAGGTAGCCCATAATCCTAACTAAAACAGAGCGCCCCAATTAGTAGAGCGAACAAGGCGAGAGACACCCTCCAACCCAAATAACAACAAGCCCCGACCCCCCCCCACCCAAAATCCCAGCAAAATAAGAGTAAATGGGTTGTAATGAACCCTGGTGTCCGTCCGCTGGAGGAAGGAGCACATTCCCCCACACCCTAATACATCATACTAACCATACTATCCATAGACTGCTGGCCATAACAAAAAAAAAAAAAAATTTTGTAGGTATAAGGGACCAACTAATGAGGCTGAACATATAACCGTTTAGATCTTGTTTGCGCTAGAGAAATTAATCCCCCCTCCCCACCCCACGTTCAGGTAACCCGTAGATACAGTACTCCTGTGACTTTCTGTCTTGGTGGGTAAATTAAACATGACTGTTCACTTAATGTGATGAGTTTCGTCACGCTTAGGATCCCGGTAGTGAGGAGGAGGTATAAGTCTCTGGCACTCAGGAAGGTAAAAGTTTTCTCAGATCAGGGCCCTGATCAATGACGAGGGGGTCTCCTTCAGGGTGGCAGATTTTCTTTGGATCTTTTGGAGCTTTGGGTCAGCCAGTTGTGTTGCAGTGGGCTAGCAGGCGGTGGTCTTTTAGATTAAGACGGTGTGTTTCTGGAAATCTGCATGGGGGAAGGTTCCTGCGTGAGGATCCCCAGGTGCAGAAGGAGGCGTTCTCCCTCCACCAAAGAGGAGAATCCATAGCTTTTATTCCTGTATGAAAAGTTCAGGCGGAGGGGGAAAGACCACCTGTATGTGATCTCCTTGCCCTTGTAGAAAAGGCTTTAAGGAACGTCTTTTCTGAATAGTGAAAGGTGACAAGTCAGCAAAAATCTGTATCTTGTGTCCCTGAAAAGTGAGGCTATCCGAGCTCCTGGATTTCTTCATCACCTCTTCCTTGACTGCATAATAGTGCGGTTTTACTATGATGTCCCTGGGGAGACCATCAGAGCGGGGGGGTTGGAGGGCTCTGTGAGCTCTATCCAGCTCCAGATGACTCTCTGTAATCTCGGGGATGAGGCTTCTATTGAGAGCTTTTACAGAATTTTGTACCTCTTTTTCAGTTTTGGGGATCCCCGCACCCTAAAGTTATATCGTCTGGTTCTATTCTCGAGGTCATCTATTTTTGCGAACGCTGTTTCTAATTGATCCTGTACCTCTTGTAGTTTATCGGTATTCTGGTTAATGCGGGAAACTGCCTGGTCAGCTTTCTGTTCAATAGTGTCCATTCTCACTCCAATTTGCTGCAGGTCAGCATGAATGGAAGCTGTGATCTGTGCAGCGTTCTGAGCAAGCCCTGTGGAGAGCATTTGTGCAAATGCAGCCATCATAGATGATAAATCCGGGTGGTTAGGAAACAGGCCTGTGTTATCAGTGGCAGTCAATAGGAGGCCTGTATTCGGATCCCTCATAGGGGTTGTGGGGTAGCCTGTCATCATACTGCCTAGCAGCGATTCAGTGGAGGCTGGGGATGCGGCCAGGTTCAGGGGGGGGAAGTCAGTACCTGCAGGGGGTCGCGGTGGTGTCTCCAGGTCAGCAATAATGTCCTCCGTGAGCTCCGTGCTCTGAGGGCCTCGTGCAGCCGCCGCCATCTTGGCATTGCCGAGGGGACCCGGACTCGCCGTCATCTGGCCTGTCAGGTCCCTCCGCGCCTGAACCGCGGACATCTGGGCGATCCGGGAGGCTTCCCCTGCTAGAATATCCTGTTGTGGGTGCTGTGGGGGCGCTCTGTGTGCTCCGGTGTTGATTACAGGGCCGTGGTGGAGCGGAGCTCTAGAAGCCGGCGGCCATCTTAGGAGCTGCCGCGCATGCGCCTCCTATTCTTTCATTTTTAACCACTTCATTCCCGGCGTATAGTCAAATGACGTCCGCAGATGGGATCTCCCATCCTGGGAGGGCGTCATATGGCATCCTCCGCTTCTCGCCCCAGCTAAAAGAATAGTATATAGGAACACTGATCGGTCTCCTCCCCCAGTCAGTCCAATCCCCCAACAGTTAGAACACACAGTGAGGGAACACATTTAACCCCTTGATCGCCCCCTAGTGTTAACCCCTTCCCTACCAGTGATAATTATACAATAATCAGTGTTTTTTTATAGCACTGATCATTGTATAAGTGTCAATGGTTTAAAAAAAAAGGGTAAAAAAAGTCGAATCTGTCCGCCGCAATGTCGCAGTCCCGATAAAATTGCAGTTCATCGCCATTACTGGCAATTTTTTAAATTAGGATATTTATTATATAATCAATCTTAGCACCCCACAGCTAAAACTCATGACCCACCAATGAGCTGAAATCCCCATGAATACATCAAACCCAACACAACTGCTAAAGAACCACAAGTCCCAGCAGAGCCACAATAACAATCTCCAGCAGTCAAGAACTACATCATTATAAAAGAGAACCTGCCTCTGTCCATCAAACCCAACATGCCCCCAAAACTCAACAGCACCAGCTTTACAGGAGAGTTGTAGTAACCCTGGCTGGCAGGACATGTTTGCACTTGTCGTTCACCAGCAGCAGGTGACTGTACTGGTCCTGATCAGAGCCATGCTGGGGAACAGAGAGAGCTCACATCATCCATCGGCAAAGGGCACAACTGGACTACCCAGGCAGGGTTAACCCTGTCCATGCCAGCAGCAGCAGCTAGGCAGGCAGGGAAGGCTGGATCCCCCTCTTGCTGCCTGCAAGTCATACACTGGTGAACTAGGTCAGTCAACCACCCTCTACTGACCTGAATAGCAGATGCAGCCTGGAGGAAGGAGACAGCTCCAGGTTTCCCTCTTGTTGGTGATCTGCAGGCATAGCGGGGGCACAGTGCCCAAAAATGTGATCTACTGATCTATTTCTGTCAAACAGGGAGGCCCCACACATGGATTGAAGTTTGGCTAGTCCCTGCTGAACTGGCCAAATTTTGATCCATTGATGGCCAGCTTAAGGAGACCAGATTTTCAAAATGAAATCTGGGGACACCCTACTGACCATGCCCACATTTATTGGGGGTGAGACAAGAGTAGAACAGGGGGTGGGAATATTGGTGTCATGAGAAGCGCACCATACAAAATGTTGGGTGCAGCCAAATTGTGCTAACAGTGGGAGGGGCTTAAAGAGGTATGGATTAATAACACGTGAGCCTACATTGCTCTGGGCCAAGATTGTAGGCCCAGGTGTGCACTGCAGGTTACCATCACAAGCAAGAGCAAGGCAGCAAATGATGCACATTCCTACCTCTCCCAACAAATTCTGCAAAAGCCAAGAGGGTGGGAAGACCTAATATTGGCATGTGGCATCATCAATACCCCCAAACACAGCCGGGAGCAACACACTCCTCCCCTCCCTCCTGTTCCAGGCCAAACACAGATATGTTGCTAAGATGGATTACCCTGCAGATGCCTGGGCCATTATTAAAGCTGTAAAACTATCAGGGACACATTATTTTAACTAGAGATGAAATAGGGGATGTCTGGTCATCCAAAGATAGACTGACCAGATTAAAAAAAATGCTGGTTGCCTGACTGTCCTGCAGATCCTCTAGTTGCAATACTGTGTGAGTCGCTGACCCAAAATCAGAATGTAGAATTCTGACTTCAGACTAGTGATGAGCCGAACACCCCCGGGTTCGGTTCGCACCAGAACCCGCGAACGGACCGAAAGTTCGTACGAACATTAGAACCCTATTAAATACAATGGATGCGAACGTTCGAATTCTAAAGTGCTAATTATAACAACTATTATGCATGTTATTGTCCTAAAAAGGGTTTGGGAACCCGGGTTCTGCACCAGGGGACATGTATCAATGCAAAAAGAAGTTTTAAAAACGGTCGTTTTTCGGGAGCAGTCATTTTAATGATGCATAAAGTGAAAAAAAAAAAGTCAAATATTCCTTTAAATATCGTACCTGGGGGGTGTCTAAAGTATGCCTGTGAAGTGCCACGTGTTTCCCGTGTTTAGAACTGTCCCTGCACAAAATGACACTTCTAAAGGAAAAAAAAGCCATTTAAAACTGCTTGCGGCTTTAACCACTTAACGACCGCCCACCGCCGATTTACGTCGGCAGAATGGCACGGACAGGCAGAATCACGTAGATCTACGTGATCGCCTTTGTGCAGTTGGGGGGTCCATCCGGACCCCCCTTCACTGCAGTGAGCGGCCGTTAAGTGTTCGGGAGCGATCAGGCATGAGGGGGCGGCCGCTCGATTCCGCCCCCCCCCCTTTGCGATCGCTCCCGGCCAATGAAATTGCTTCCTCCGCCATGTGATGTAAACACAGGCTGGAGGAAGTGATGTCATCTCCCTCGCCGCGGTCTTTTCGTTCCCGGCGCCGAGGAGTGAAGACAGAGGTTAGTGCTCCAACAGTCCACTGACACGTAGGTACACATAGGCACACAAATCACCCCCCAGTCACCCCCAGATCACCCCCCAGGTCACCCCAAAGCCCCCAATCACAGTGTCACTGATTGCAGTGATCATTTATTTTACTGATCACTGCATTTAGTGTCATCTGTGATTGTAAAAAGTTGCAAGGCAGTTAGGATTAGGCCCCTTTAGGTCCAGGGTAGCCCCCTAACCCCCCCTAATAAAGGTTTAACCCCTTGATCACCCCCCAGGTAACCCTTTCACCCCCTAACTTCAGCGTCACTAAGCGATTGTTTTTCCGATCGCTGTATTCGTGTCGCTGGTGTTTTAGATAGGCAGTTATTTTTTTTTTAGGTTCGCCGCAGGTTTTTATTGGTGTCAGGTACCCCCATATTTAACCTAATAAAGGTTTTAACCCCCTGATTGCCCCTAGTTAACCCTTTCACCAGTGATCACCATATAAAGGTTACGGGTGACGCTGGTTGATTAGTTTGCTTTTTATAGCATCAGGGCACCCGCCGTATATAACCCAATAAAGGTTTAACCCCCTGATCGCCCGGCGGGTGAGATCAATTGGGTTTTAGCGCCAGAGAGGGTCTGCGTCGCCCCAGGCAGTGTTAGGTTAGTGCCAGTAACGCTAACACCCACGCGCAAAGCATACACCCCCCTTAGTGGTATAGTATCTGATCAGATCTATACTAGCATCCCCAGCGGTTTAGGGTTCCCAAAAACGCAGTGTTAGCGGGATCAGCCCAGATACCTGCTAGTACCTGCGTTTAGCCCCTCCGCCCAGCCCAGCCCAGCCCACCCAAGTGCAGTATCGATCGATCACTGTCACTTACCAAACACAACACACATAACTGCAGCGTTCGCAGAGACAGGCCTGATCCCTGCGATCGCTAACAGTTTTTTTGTAGCGTTTGATATATTTGCTGACGACAGTCAGGTGCTTTTTTTCCTGTGAATCTTACTAGTGTACCCCTAAATTTAGAGCCCAAAATGGCAAGTCGAAGGTACACTAGTAAAGAGGCCTACGAGATTCTGAGCATGACAGATAGTGAAGAGGAGGTCACGTATCTGTCAGATTCAGGCTCAGAATATCTTCCCGTAGAAGACAGTGACGTCAGCGGCCCCACGTCAGATAGCTCTGACGACGAAGTTGAGGTCCCTGCTAAGGTCAGGCGTACCCGATCCCGATCTTCTGAGGTTGTTGAGGAGCAAGAACCGCAGGTCTCTCGTATCATGGAGCAGAGTAGTACTAGCGCCGCTATTCCTTCTGGTGAACTGGCAAGCACCAGCGGCCTAGTACAGCCTGGACGTACATCCAGCACTGCAGTAACACTTGGTGACGTGGCGAGTCCCATAAGTGCAGTTCAAGCTGGCGAGGTGGCAAGCACAAGTAGTGTCCCGCTGCCACCAAGAAGACAAAGGCAGGCCCGTCGTGCCCATACTGCCCTTCCTGCAGAATTCGCCTATCCTGATTGGGTCCCCACCACTTCTGCAGAACCCGTACTTCCCCCATTCACTGCCCAACCCGGTATTCAGGTGGAAACAGCTGATTTTATGCCAATCGATTTTTATTCGCTGTTTTTCACGGAAGATCTCTATAGATCTATTGTGGACCAGAGTAATTTGTATGCTGGTCAATTTATCGCCGCTAACCCCCAGTTGCCTAAAATTGCCAGAAATTGGAAACCAATTACGGTTTCCGAATTTAAGACCTTTCTGGGCCTTTCCCTCAACATGGGCACACATAAATTTCCGTCATTGCGTGCTTATTGGTCCACGCACCCAATTGACCACATGCCCGTGTTCTCTGCCTCCATGTCCAGGGCACGATACGAGCAGATTTTGCGGTTCATGCACTTCAACGACAATGAACTTTGTCGTCCACGTGGGGACCCTGAATACGACCGGCTCTATAAAATTCGGCCCCTCATAAACCACTTCAACGAACGTTTTGCAGCCTTGTTTACTCCCGATCAAGTTGTCTGCGTTGATGAGTCCCTGATTAAATTTTCTGGCCGCTTGTCTTTCAAGCAGTACCTTCCCAGCAAGCGTGCCAGATACGGGGTCAAGCTCTACAAGTTCTGTGACAGGGCAACAGGCTATGTAGTGAACTTTACGGTTTATGAGGGAAAAGACAGTCAGATTGAGTCGGTCAACTGCCCGGATTACATAGGGAGCGCTGGCAAGATAGTGTGGAACTTGGTGTCACCCTTATTCGGAAAGGGGTACCACTTGTATGTGGACAATTATTACACGAGCGTGCCACTGTTTAGTCACTTGTTTGATCATAAGATTGGAGCATGTGGCACCGTGCGACCTAATCGCCGGGGCTTTCCCCAGCGGCTTGTAGATGCCCGTCTTAGGCTGGGGGAGAGAGCCTGCTTGAAGTGTAATAACTTGCTCGCTATGAAGTGGAGGGACAATAAGAATGTTTTCCTTCTTACCTCCCTTCATGCAGACACGACAGTCCAAATTCGTACGGCGACTGGTGTTGTGGAGAAACCCCTCTGTGTCCACGAATATAACCAAAATATGGGAGGGGTGGACCTCAACGACCAGTTGATGGCGCCGTATCTAATTGACCGTAAGGCGAGACGCTGGTACAAAAAAGTGTCTCTATCATTATTCCAATTGGCTTTGCTGAACGCTCATGTGCTATACAGAGCTTCAGGCGGGACGTTATCTCTTCTAAAATTCCAGAATGAGATAGTCACAGAACTCCTGTATCCAGGCGGTTCTGCACCTCACCATCCCCAACCAAATGCAGTAAGCCGGCTGCATGAGAGGCATTATTCGTATGTCCTCCCGAGTACCCCTACCCAAAGCCACCCCCAAAAAAGATGTTGTGTCTGTAGCAAGCGCGGATTTAGGCGTGACACCCGTAGTTTTTGTCCACTCTGTCCTGACAAGCCTGGTCTTTGCCAAGGTGAATGTTTTGAACGCTACCACTCAAAAGTGAAGTTTTAGCGTAGGGTACAGCATTTCACAGACTAGGACACACTTACACAGGGTCTCCCAAGATGCCATTACATTTTGAGAGACCCGAACCATTACAGTTGTAAAGTTACAAAAAAAAGTGTAAAAAAGAAAAAAAAAACGTAAAAAAAAAAACACAAAAAAAATATAAAAGAAAAAAACCAAAAATAGTTGTCGTTTTATTGTTCTCTCTCTCTCTATTTTCTCTCTATTGTTCTGCTCTTTTTTTACTGTATTCTATTCTGCAATGTTTTATCATGCTTGCTTTTCAGGTATGTAATTTTTTGTTTTCAGGTGCGCCATTCAACTGCAGCGCGGAATTATTTATCTTGACAGCAACAGCGTTTGCTCCCACGATACATAAAGCCGTGACTCCAGTGCTGTAGGAGGTGATTTCACCACCACAGTTAAAAAAAAGAGCATATATGCCGAAGCATGGGGGCAGCAGGGGCGGAGGAGCGATTTTGCTCCTAATGCCGCGTACATACGGTCGAAATTCCGACCGTGTGTACGCGGCATAACTTTTTTGCGGGAGGATGCCCCCATGCTTCGGCATATATATATTTTAGGCACAGGTTGCGTTAAAACATTTTTTTATTTTTTACTAGGTTTTGTTTTGGTATTTGCTTTGCAGGTATGGCATGGTAAGGTCTTACTGTTGTACTGTAATGTTACTTTGTTTTAATGTTAACCACCATTTGCTTAGCAGGTACGCCATTCAGTTGCAGCGCGGATCTATTTATCTTGACAGCAACAGCGTTTGCTCCCACGATACATAAAGCCGTGACTCCAACGCTGTAGGAGGTGATTTCACCACCACAGTTTAAAAAAAGAGCATATATGCCGAAGCATGGGGGCAGCAGGGGCGGAGGAGCGATTTTGCTCCTAATGCCGCGTACATACGGTCGAAATTCCGACCGTGTGTACGCGGCATAACTTTTTTGCGGGAGGATGCCCCCATGCTTCGGCATATATATATTTTAGGCACAGGTTGCGTTAAAACATTTTTTTATTTTTTACTAGGTTTTGTTTTGGTATTTGCTTTGCAGGTATGGCATGGTAAGGTCTTACTGTTGTACTGTAATGTTACTTTGTTTTAATGTTAACCACCATTTGCTTAGCAGGTACGCCATTCAGTTGCAGCGCGGATCTATTTATCTTGACAGCAACAGCGTTTGCTCCCACGATACATAAAGCCGTGACTCCAACGCTGTAGGAGGTGATTTCACCACCACAGTTAAAAAAAGAGCATATATGCCGAAGCATGGGGGCAGCAGGGGCGGAGGAGCGATTTTGCTCCTAATGCCGCGTATATACGGTCGAAATTCCAACGGAGGCTTATCCGTGGAAAAGTCCGAGCGTGTGTACGCGGCATAACCTTTTATGCCGCGTACATACGGTCGAAATTCCGACGAAGGCTTGACCGTGTGTACGCGGCATAACTTTTTTGCGGGAGGATGCCCCCATGCTTCGGCATATATGCCCATCATTAGAAGTGGGTGGATGAAGGGAGGTATTCTAATGGTGGGCATACCCACCAATCAATCTCTTTTTTTCGTTCAGCCAATAGGCTGTATGAAAAAAAAGATTACAATACATGTCCAACAAGGACCAGCAACGTACTGGTATGTTGCTGGACTTTGAATGTTTATACCAGAATGATGCCTGCGGGTTTAGGTATCATCTTGGTATCATTCTTTTCAGCCAGCAGCCGGCTTTCATGTAAAAGCAATTCTAGCAGATAATTAGCCTCTAGACTGCTTTTACAAGCAGTGGGAGGGAATGTCCCCCCTCCGGATATAAAAAGCGCCATTGGGAAATTGGGAAAGCATTTTATCACACCGATCTTGGTGTGGTCAGATGCTTTGAGGGCAGAGGAAAGATCTAGGGTCTAACCCCCCAATTTTTTTCAAAAAAAGAGTACCTGTCACTACCTATTGCTATCATAGGGGATATTTACATTCCCTGAGATAACGATAAAAATGGTAAAAAAATAAAATATGGAAGGCACAGTTTAAAAATAAAATAAAAAAGCCAAATAAATAATAAAAAAAAAAAAAAAAAAAAAAAAAAAGCACCGCTGTCCCCCCCTGCTATTGCGCAAAGGCGAACGCAAGCGTCGGTCTAGCGTCATATGTAAACAGCAATTGCATCATGCATGTGAGGTATCACCGCGAAGGTCAGATCGAGGGCAGTCATTTTAGCAGTAGACCTCCTCTGTAAATCTAACGTGGTAACCTGTAAAGGCTTTTAAATGCTTTTAAAAATGAATGTAGTTTTGTCGCCGCTGCGCGTTTGTGCGCAATTTTAAAGCATGTCGTGTTTGGTATCCATGTACTCGGCCTATGATCATCTTTTTTATTTCATCAAACATTTGGGCAATATAGTGTTTTTTAGTGCATTAAAAATAAAAAAAGTGTGTTTTTCCCCCAAAAAATGCGTTTGAAAAATCGCTGCGCAAATACTGTGTGGAAAAAAAAAATGCAACACCCACTATTTTAATCTGTAGGGCCTTTGCTTTAAAAAAATATATAATGTTTGGGGGTTCAACATAATTTTCTTGCAAAAAAAAATTTTCTTTCATGTAAACAAAAAGTGTCAGAAAGGGCTTTGTCTTCAAGTGGTTAGAAGAGTGGATGATGTGTGACATAAGCTTCCTAATGTTGTGCATAAAATGCCAGGACAGTTCAAAACCCCCCCAAATGACCCCATTTTGGAAAGTAGACACCCCAAGCTATTTGCTGAGAGGCATGTTGAGCCCATTGAATATTTTTTTTTTTTTGTCCCAAGTGATTGAATAATGACCAAAAAAAAAAAAAAAAATGTACAAAAAGTTGTCACTAAATTATATATTGCTCAAACATGCCATGGGCATATGTGGAATTACACCCCAAAATACATTCTGTTGCTTCTCCTGAGTACGGGGATACCACATGTGTGGGACTTTTTGGGAGCCTAGTCGCGTACGGGACCCCAAAAACCAAGCACCGCCTTCAGGATTTCTATGGGTGTAAATTTTTGATTTCACTCCTCACTGCCTATCACAGTTTCGGAGGCCATGGAATGCCCAGATGGCACAAAACCCCCCCAAATGACCCCATTTTGGAAAGTAGACACCCCAAGCTATTTGCTGAGAGGTATGTTGAGTATTTTGCAGATCTCGCTTTTTGTCACAAAGTTTTGAAAATGTAAAAAAAGAAAAAAAAAAAGAAAAAAAAATGTCTTTCTTAATTTTCAAAAACAAATGAGAGCTGTAAAATACTCACCATGCCTCTCAGCAAATAGCTTGGGGTGTCTACTTTCCAAAATGGGGTCATTTGTGGGGGTTTTGGGCTATTTTGACATTTTATGGCCTTCAAAACTGTGATAGGTAGTGAGGAGTGAAATCAAAAATTTATGCCCTTAGAAACCTTGAAGGCGGTGCTTGGTTTTTGGGGTCCCGTACGCGGCTAGGCTCCCAAAAAGTCCCACACATGTGGTATCCCCGTACTCAGGAGAAGCAGCAGAATGTATTTTGGGGTGTAATTTCACTTATAACCATGGCATGTGTGAGCAATATATCATTTAGTGACAACTTTTTGTACATTTTTATTTTTTTTTATTTTTGTCATTATTCAATCATTTGGGACAAAAAAAAAAAAATATTCAATGGGCTCAACATGCCTCTCAGCAAATAGCTTGGGGTGTCTACTTTCCAAAATGGGGTCATTTGGGGGGGTTTTGTGCCATCTTGGCATTTTATGGCCTTCAAAACTGTGATAGGTAGTGAGGAGCGAAATCAAAAATTTATGCCCTTAGAAACCTTGAAGGCGGTGCTTGGTTTTTGGGGTCCCGTACGCGGCTAGGCTCCCAAAAAGTCCCACACATGTGGTATCCCCGTACTCAGGAGAAGCAGCAGAATGTATTTTGGGGTGTAATTTCACATATGCCCATGGCATGTGTGAGCAATATATCATTTAGTGACAACTTTGTGCAAAAAAAAAACAGTTTGTCATATTCCCGCAACCTGTGGCAAAATATAAAATATTCCATGGACTCAACATGCCTCTCAGCAAATAGCTTGGGGTGTCTACTTTCCAAAATGGGGTAATTTGGGGGGGTTTTGTGCTATTTTGGCATTTTATGGCCTTCAAAACTGTGATAGGTAGTGAGGAGTGAAATCAAAAATTTACGCCCTTAGAAATCCTGAAGGCGGTGCTTGGTTTTTGGGGCCCTGTACGCGGCTAGGCTCCCAAAAAGTCCCACACATGTGGTATCCCCGTACTCAGGAAAAGCAGCAGAATGTATTTTGGGGTGCAATTCCACATATAACCATGGCATGTGTGAGCAATATATCATTTAGTGACAACTTTTTGTACATTTTTTTTTTTTCTTTTTGTCATTATTCAATCATTTGGGACAAAAAAAAAAAATATTCAATGGGGTCAACATGCCTCTCAGCAAATAGCTTGGGGTGTCTACTTTCCAAAATGGGGTCATTTGGGGGGGTTTTGTGCCATCTTGGCATTTTATGGCCTTCAAAACTGTGATAGGTAGTGAGGAGTGAAATCAAAAATTTATGCCCTTAGAAACCTTGAAGGCGGTGCTTGGTTTTTGGGGTCCCGTACGCGGCTAGGCTCCCAAAAAGTCCCACACATGTGGTATCCCCGTACTCAGGAGAAGCAGCAGAATGTATTTTGGGGTGTAATTTCACATATGCCCATGGCATGTGTGAGCAATATATCATTTAGTGACAACTTTGTGCAAAAAAAAAAAAGTTTGTCATATTCCCGCAACTTGTGGCAAAATATAAAATATTCCATGGACTGAACATGCCTCTCAGTAAATAGCTTGGGGTGTCTACTTTCCAAAATAGGGTCATTTGGGGGGGTTTTGTGCTATTTTGGCATTTTATGGCCTTCGAAACTGTGATAGGTAGTGAGGAGTGAAATCAAAAATTTGCGCCCTTAGAAATCCTGAAGGCGGTGCTTGGTTTCCGGGGTCCCGTACGTGGCTAGGCTCCTAAAAAGTCCCACACATGTGGTATCCCCGTACTCAGGAGAAGCAGCAGAATGTATTTTGGGGTGCAATTCCACATATAACCATGGCATGTGTGAGCAATATATCATTTAGTGACAACTTTTTGTAATTTTTTTTTTTTTTTGTCATTATTCAATCACTTGGGACGAAAAAAAAAAATATTCAATGGGCTCAACATGCCTCTCAGCAATTTCCTTGGGGTGTCTACTTTCCAAAATGGGGTCATTTGGGGGGGTTTTGTACTGCCCTGCCATTTTAGCACCTCAAGAAATGAGATAGGCAGTCATAAATTTAAAGCTGTGTAAATTTCAGAAAATGTACCCTAGTTTGTAAACGCTATAACTTTTGCGCAAACCAATAAATATACGCTTATTGACATTTTTTTTACTAAAGACATGTGGCTGAATACATTTTGGCCTAAATGTATGACTAAAATTGAGTTTATTCGATTTTTCTTATAACAAAAAGTAGAAAATATCATTTTTTTTCAAAATTTTTGGTCTTTTTCTGTTTATATCGCAAAAAATAAAAATCGCAGAGGCAATCAAATACCATTAAAAGAAAGCTCTATTTGTGGGAAGAAAAGGACGCAAATTTCATTTGGGTACAACATTGCATGTCCGCACAATTTACAGTTAAAGCAGCGCAGTGCCGAATCCCAAAAACAGGCTTGGTCCTAATGGCCCGAAATGGTCCGGGGCTTAAGTGGTTAATGTAATGTCTGGTCCCGGTAATATGGATGAAAATCTTTAAGAAAAATGGCATAGCTACCCCATGACCCCCCCCCCCTACCCCAGCCCATTACCAGCCCCTTTGGGTCTTGTATGGATATTAAGGGGAACCACGCACATAAAATAAAAAAGGCCCTATATACTCTGAACAGCCGTATACAGGCGGTGCATACAAGACAGGGACTGTAGGTTTGTTCTTATGTAGAATCTGTTTGTAATTTTGAACAGGTACATTGTTGAAGTGTAGCTCCAGCCCAAAAATCTATTTTTAAACTTTTTGGAAAACATAGGTAAGGGTTATCACCCCTGTAACATTTGTTTTCCAAGTCATCTTCCAGGACGGCTTACAGAGAGATAGGCTCCTCCCACCTAGAACAGGAAACACATGATCCACATCATAAAAGCCTTACTCACGCATTAGCCCCTCAGTATTTGTGTTTCCTCAGGCTAGACAGGCACCATCCAAGGGATGTTTGTTATTTTTTTTTTTTTTTTTGGGCCTTCGTGCCAGGCGGCAGGGGCCCCCCCGACGGCCATACCCAGTCAACAGGGGTAGTTCCCCTGGGGTATGAGTCAGTTTGGGGCCACCCAGGAGACCTGAAACAGGGGTCATGGGTGATGGTATGGGACCCCACCTCCCAAGTCGGGTGTATCCTCAGCGAGGTTACCTGTGAGGGTGGAGGAGGTGATCCAGTGGGTCCAGCCGCGGCACAGCAGGGTATCCTCCTGGCGGAGGCTCGGAGCCGGTATCCTTCCCGGGCAGACAGATCTCCAGAGGGGAGTCTCTAGCTCCAGAACAGCGTGGCGCTGGGCGCACAGCTAGAGTGTCACTTCCGGCGCAGAAAACAGGAAGTGACACGACAGGAAGTCTCGCGGCGGCCATCTTGGGACACCCATTTGGAAGCCTAGTTGAAGATAACAGGCGTGCTGTGCCGTGGGGCGGCGTCGGATCCACAGCGCCGCCCCGGACCTCCACTCCTCTCATATTTAAGGGACCCGGACCTAAAGATGGCGCCGCGCAACATGGAAGGATCCAGAGACGCAGATCTGGAGGCGCCATCGGTCGCATCGGGCCCTAAGGTAAGAAAATAAGGGGCAGACCGCTTCTTTCCTTTTCTTACCCCCCTGTGGGGGCGGCACAGGGGGAGTCTGTTTTATTCCAGAGACCGTCTGTTTTCTCCTATGCTGATGGTGGCAGACGTCACATATTCTAACATAGGCTCTGGTGGTGGGTACTTCTCATAATTCTTAGACTAGAATAAGAGAGTCCACGTGGTGTTTCTGGTTTGGGTGTTTACTTCAGTGTAAGTAATATGCAGGGGCTTGTCATTTACTGTATTACAGGACAAGACCCACGAGCCCAGAGATAAGAAAGAAACACCTAGAAAAAGATGCCCAATATGTACCAGGAAGATGCAGATTGGGTGGAAAAAGAATGCTTGTCAGGACTGCATAGACAGACTTGTCAAAGAAGAAACAGGCCCTGTTCTCAAAGGCTTTATGGACTCATTAAAGTCAGGGATGAAACAGACGTTTCAGTCCTTTAAGCCCACACAGCAAGAGACACTTGCTGAACCCAGCCCAGGTACTTCAGGCACCAGTACTACCGTGAGGCCAGAAGTTAGGGCCCAGGTACGGGCAGTCCACCAGCATCGAGTCCTGGAGGACGGGGAGAACAACTCAGGCTCAGCCTCAGAGCCTGAGGAGATAGACCCGAGCGAGGAAGGGCCAGAAAAGATACAAAAATTCCTTTTTCCTTCAGAGGAGACAGAGGAGCTCCTGAAAGCAATCTACGACACCCTGGAACTGGAGTCCCCAGAGAACCAGGAGTTGTCAGTGCATGACCTCCTATATGAAAGCCTTCAGACTAGACAGGGCAGAACCTTTCCGGTGCATGGATCCCTAAGGGAGACCATACTTCATGAATGGAGGAAGCCGGAGAAAGCAGTATTCTTCCCTAAAAATTTAAAGAGAAGGTTCCCCTTTAAGGAGGAGGATACAAAGCTGTGGGATAGATGTCCCAGACTGGACCCTTCCATAGCCAAGGTCTCTAGAGCTTCAGAACTTTCCTTTGAGGATACAGGTATCCTGAAGGACCCAATGGACAGGAAGGCGGAGGGCTATTTAAAGAAGGCGTGGGAAGCTTGCTCCGCCAACTTTAGACCCGCACTAGCCACCACATGCGTGGCGCGTACACTTGACTTATGGCTTAAACAGCTCCGCACTCTTCTGGAGTCAGACACTCCCAGGGAAGAGATCCTGGATGCTTTACCCACGCTAAGCAAGGCAGTGGCCTATATAGCGGATGCATCCACGGAGTCGGTCACATTCTCGGCCAGAGCCACAGCCTTGGTTAATGAAGCCAGGAGGGCTATCTGGCTAAAGACCTGGGGAGGAGACTCTGTCTCAAAGACAAGACTCTGTTCCCTCCCATTCGATGGAGATCTGCTCTTTGGAAAGGAGCTGGAATCCGTCCTAGAGAGGTCGGCCGATAAAAAGAAGGGGTTCCCTTTTCCCAAGAGGCAACAGCAGCAACAACAACAACAAAAGAGGAGTTTTCGTCCCTTTCAGGTGTCAAGTGAAAGAAACTCTCACCAGGGGGATAGGAGACGGAATAACAGAGCCCAAGATCAGAAAGGGGGTTGGCAATACAGGAGGGGAAGGGGCAGAGGAGGTTTCCTCTTTAGACCCTCCCAGCCTAAGAACACTTCCCAGTGACTCAGTCGGGCCTGTGGGGGGGAGATTGGGGTCATTCCTTCCACAGTGGCAGACCATCTCCAGCAGCCGTTTTATCCTAGATCTGATCGCATCAGGGTACAGGATAGAACTTTTAGGCTGCCCCCCTCAAAAAATTTTCATAACAAGTCTCCCAAGAGACGTGGAAAAGGCCACAGCTATGTCTTCCCTCCTACAGAGTATGCTAGAAGAGAAGGTGATAAGCTTCATCCCCCCATCTCTAAGAAAAGAAGGATTCTACTCTCAAGTTTTTCTGATAAAGAAATCATCAGGAAAATTTCGACTGATTCTAAATCTGAGACAAGTAAACATGTACGTGAAGTACAGACGTTTCAAGATGGAATCAATCTACTCCACCAGAGAGCTGTTAACCCCTGGGGTCTTCATGGTCTCATTAGACCTAAGGGACGCCTATCTTCACGTCCCTATTCGAGAGGAGTCCCAACAATTCCTCAGATTTGCAGTAAGAAAAGGGTTCAGAACCCTCTATTTTCAATTCAATGCTCTGCCCTTCGGACTAGCGTCAGCTCCACGCATTTTTACGAAGATACTGGCAGAAGCGCTAGGGACTCTGAGATCAGAGGGAATTCAGATTATCCCCTATCTGGACGACCTACTGATTTTTGCAGACTCAGCAGACGAAGTCAGACGGAACCTGAGCAGAACTACCAGACACCTTCAGCAACTAGGGTGGCTGGTAAATCAGGAGAAGTCACAATTAGTACCTACTCAGAGCATTGTATACCTAGGATACCTGATAGACTCAAGGAAGTCCAAGATATTCCTGACAAAGGAAAAGGTAGAGACAATTTTGACAGAGGTGAGGAACCTCTGCACTTGTTCAAGGACCTCAATTCAGAGTATAATGAGGGTCCTTGGGTTAATGACAGCGGCCATCCCAGGAGTCCAGTGGGCTCAGTTCCATACTCGAGCGCTTCAGGCGTTCATGCTTTCTCTCTGGGATGGACAAACAAAATCACTTCAGAGACAGACGGAAATTCCGCAGGAAGTAAAGCTCTCAATAGAATGGTGGTTGATCCCTGCAAACCTCTCGGCTGGCCGACTCTGGTCCCAACACTGTCCTCTGGCAGTCACCACGGACGCCAGCGGGCAGGGCTGGGGGGCCCATTCAGGCACTCTGATAGCCCAGGGGCTCTGGAACCGGCAGGAAGCCGGCCTCTCCTCCAATGCGAGGGAGATGAAGGCGGTTCTAAAGACCCTAGTAGCCTTTTGCCCATCCCTAAGGGGAAGACATGTGCAGGTCCTTTCGGACAACATTACCACGGTTTGTTACCTCAACAAGCAAGGGGGTACGAGAGTCCCGGGTCTGATGAGGATAGCAAGAGAGATCCTTCAATGGGCAGAAGAAAACCTGTTATCCCTATCTTCCATTCGCCTAAAAGGGGAATTAAATTCCCTGGCAGATGCCCTAAGCAGAGAGACGCTGTCTTCGACAGAATGGTGCTTGAATCGAACAGTGTTCGAAGAAATAGTGCAGAAGTGGGGAGACCCACAGATAGACCTTTTTGCTACAAGACACAACAGGCAGGTGAAACAGTTCTATTCCCTACAGAGAGATCTTCTCAGTCAGGGCCTAGATGCCCTATCCCAGTCTTGGGAGGCAGATCTGGTATACGCATTTCCACCGTTTGCCCTCATTCCGAGGATTATCCGGAAGATAAGAGGGTCCAACACAAAGGTCATCCTGATCGCGCCATTTTGGCCGAGGAGGTCTTGGTTCTCGGGTCTTCTAAGACTCAGCATTGCAGAACCTTGGAGACTACCTTACAGGTCGGACCTCTTATACCAGGGAGAAGCGAATCATCCAGAACTGAGCTCTCTTTCTCTGACGGCTTGGCTTCTGAAAGGGAGCTGTTAGAGCTGAGAGGGTTATCGGCCAAGGTAATTGATACCATTCTTAGCAGCCGAAAGCCGTCCACTAACACAATTTATAATAAAATTTGGAAGAGATTTGGGGACTGGCGCAGACTCAACAACAGAGTGTCAGGTGCCATGGTCCCGGCGGTTCTAGATTTCCTCCAAGCCGGAGCAGATCTAAACCTTGCAGTTAGTACTCTTAAGGTTCAGGTGGCCGCCCTGTCCAACTTTTTAAATCAAAGGCTGTCAGAAGAACCACTGATCAAAAGATTTCTTGTGTCCATCAGCCGGAAACGAGTCCCCAAAGCAAGGAGGTTCCCTCCCTGGGACTTATCAACAGTATTACAGGGTCTCGGTAGGGCACCATTTGAACCTATAGATGAACTACCCATAAAACTGTTAACCCTGAAGACAGTAGTTTTGGTGGCCCTAGTCTCGGCTAGGAGAGTCAGTGAGATCCAGGCACTTTCAGTGATCGAGCCTTTCTGCACCATTTTGCAAGACAAAATTATCCTCTCGCTGGACCCAGCTTTTCTCCCCAAGGTATCGTCTAACTTCCATAGGTCAGAAGAAATCGTGATACCATCATTCTGCGGAAATCCAAAGAATGATAAGGAAGCAGGATTTAATAAAATAGACGTCAGGAGATGCCTGATTGCCTACATAGAGCACACCAAGGAGTGGCGACGCTCCACCAGCTTGTTTGTTTTATTCGCATGTCCTAACAAGGGGAAAGAGGCATCCAAAGGTACCATCGCCAGGTGGATGAAGTCGGCCATTGCGGAGGCATACAAGGCAGTCTCCCGCACACCTCCATTAGGTATAAATGCTCACTCCACAAGAGCGGTTTCTACTTCTTGGGCTGAAAGGGCAGGAGCATCTCCCCTCCAGATCTGCAAGGCCGCAACCTGGTCCAGTTTCCAGACTTTTGTGAAGCATTACAGACTGGACCTGCTTACCAGCCAGGACCAGTCTTTCGGCAGGAAAGTGCTGCAGGCTGTGGTCCCGCCCTGATCAGGTAGTACTATATTGTCCTCTCTGTAAGCCGTCCTGGAAGATGACTTGGAAAAACAGTGTTATTACCTGTTAACTACTTTTTCCAGGAATCTTCCAGGACGGCGTCAGTTCCCTCCCTTTTTATGAGGTGAGTAGCAATGTAAAGCATATATAAGGATAGAGCTACGCTGATCCAGGTTTAATGATTCTGAGGCCTTCGGTTATTTGTTAAATACTAAGGGGCTAATGCGTGAGTAAGGCTTTTATGATGTGGATCATGTGTTTCCTGTTCTAGGTGGGAGGAGCCTATCTCTCTGTAAGCCGTCCTGGAAGATTCCTGGAAAAAGTAGTTAACAGGTAATAACACTGTTTTTGCTGTCTGTGCCCCTGTTCAGAACATTTCACCTCACTTTCCGTCCCAATGTCAACTGTTTTTGAAATGTGGTGTTTTTCTTGAAACAAGGATTGCTGATAAAGCATCAGTACAGAGGAGACACCTTTCTCCCATATTTATTCTTACAGGAGAGAATTTTCCTTCCTAGGGGTAGATTTCCTCTCACTTCCTGTTGTCTTCTTGCGTTTGCAAGTAGGAGTCGTTTGTAAGTTGGATGTTTGAAAGTAGGGACCTGCCGTATATACTCTGCAGAAATAGGCCCCTTAGTTGTTGGTGTTGGCACAACACTGTAAGCACTCACAGTTACTCTTGGTTGGTGCTGGAACGCCCTGCTGTCAACTATTATATCAGGAATTTTAATTACATATAATTGTTGAACAGTGGTAGTAAAAATTGGGGCTTTGATGGTGGTGCTGGTGCCACAACACTGTAAGCCCTGACAGTTACTCTTGGTGGGTGCAGCAATGGGCCCTGCTGTGAATTATTAGATCAAGAATTGTAATTGCATGCCCCTGTTGAACAGGGGCTGAAAAATTGGGCCTTTCGTGGTGGTGGTGGTGGTGGTGGTGGTGTTGCCACAACACTGTAAGCCCTCAGAGTTACTCTTGGTGGGTGCAGGAATGGGCCCTGCTGTGAATTATTAGATCAAGAATTGTAATTACATGCCCCTTTTGAACAGGGGCTGAAAAATTGGGCCTTTCGTGGTGGTGGTGGTGGTGGCGTTGCCACAACACTGTAAGCCCTCAGAGTTACTCTTGGTGGGTGCAGCAATGGGCCCTGCTGTGAATTATTACATCAAGAATTGTAATTGCATGCCCCTGTTGAACAGGGGCTGAAAAATTGGGCCTTAGGCACTGGTGGCACAACACTACAACCCCTCACAGATACTGTACTTGGAGCACAGCAATGAGCCCTGTTGCAAAGTATTGCTTCAAAAATTGTAATGACACGCCCCTGTTAAACAGGGGCTGAAAAATTGGGCCTTAGGCACTGGTGGCACAACACTACAACCCCTCACAGATACTGTACTTGGAGCACAGCAATGAGCCCTGTTGCAAAGTATTGCTTCAAAAATTGTAATGACACGCCCCTGTTAAACAGGGGCTGAAAAATTGGGCCTTAGGCACTGGTGCCACAACACTCCAACCCCTCACAGATACTGTACTTGGAGCACAGCAATGAGCCCTATGGCAAATTATTGCTAAAAAAATTGTAATTACACGCCCCTGTAAAACAGGGGCTGAAAAATTGGGCCTTAGCCACTGGTGGCGGCACCCATAAACAAAAATGATCTTCCAAGCTATCATCATCAATCGTATCATTGAGGACTCGGAGGAGGAGGATAGCCAGTCAACATAACAGCACAGGCACTCAGCATCAGCATCAGTCTTGAAGGGATGTGACATGTTAAAATCAATTAGTCTGTTATATCAGCATCAGGTGTGTGGTAGCTGGTGGTGATCCAAGACTGGTTCATCTTGATGAAAGTCAGTCGATCAACCGAGTCGGTGGACAGGCGCACCCTGTGATCCGTGACAAATCCTCCAGCAGCACTGAATGTGCGTTCCGAAAGAACGCTGGATGCAGGACAGGCCAGTAGCTCAATTGCATACTGTGCAAGCTCTGGCCAGTGATCCATCCTCAAGACCCAGTAAGCCAGAGGATTTTCGGTGGGGAAGGTGTCCAAGTCTGACCTTGCCCCTAGAGATTCCTGCACCATGTTTATCAGACGCTGGCGATGGTTGCTGGAACCGATCATACTTTGGGGCTGCGGACTAAAGAATTGTCTGAACGCATCGGTCAGACGGCCACCTTCCCCACCGCTCCTTCTTTGACTGGCCGAAGCCTCAGCAACTCGTTGTCCAGGACCAGGAGTTTGTAACCTCCCAGTCTCTGGGAACGCGTTGCACAGACCTTTCTGCAAGGCCTCCCGGAGTTGTCTCATCCTCTGCTCCCTCTGCGACGGTAACATAAGGTCCGCAACCTTACCCTTGTACCGTGGATCAAGGAGAGTGGCCAGCCAGTAATGGTCCCTCTCCTTGATCCGAAGAATACGAGGATCCTTCCGCAGACTTTGCAGGATCAGGGAGGCCATGCAGCGTAGGTTTGCTGAGGCATTCGCTCCGGAGTCCTCTGGGTCACTAAGGACGACATGATCCGCAGCCACCTCCTCCCAGCCACGTACAAGTCCACTGGTTTCTTGGGACTGTAAATCATCCCTAAAAGACTGCTGCTGATGATGCTGAGTGCCAGCCTCCACCTCCATGCTGACACAATCCTCCTCCTCCTCCTCCTCCTCTTCCTCTTCCTGTGCGATGGGTGGGACAGAAGGAACACTGTCTGGGTAAAGGGGGCCTTGAGAGGCAAGGAAGTCCTCCTCTTCCTGCCTCTGTTCTGCCTCAAGTGCCCTGTCCATTATTCCACGTTGCGTGTGCTCCAACAGGTGGACAAGAGGTACAGTGTCACTGATGCATGCACTGTCACTGCTCACCATCCTCGTGGCCTCCTCAAATGGTGCCAGGACAGTGCATGCATCCCTGATCATGCCCCACTGGCGTGGAGAAAAAAAAACAAGCTCCCCTGACCCTGTCCTGGTGCCGTAGTCGCACAGGTACTCATTGATGGCCCTCTGCTGCGTGTGCAGCCGCTGCAGCATGGCCAACGTTGAGTTCCACCTGGTGGGCATGTCACATATAAGGCGGTTCTTGGGCAGGTTCAACTCCTTTTGCAGCTCAGCCAGGCGAGCACTGGCATTATAAGATCTGCGGAAATGCACACAGACTTTCCTGGCCTGCCTCAGGACATCCTGTAAGCCCGGGTACCTGCCCAAGAACCGCTGCACCACCAGGTTAAGGACGTGAGCCACACAGGGCACATGGGTCAGTTGTCCCTGTCGGAGGGCGGAGAGGAGGTTGGTGCCATTGTCGCAAACCACCATTCCTGGCTTAAGCTGGCGTGGCGTCAACCACCTCTCGGCCTGGCCCTGCAGAGCAGACAGGACCTCTGCCCCAGTGTGGCTTCTGTCCCCCAAACACACCAGCGCAAGCACGGCATGGCATCTTTTTGCCTGCGTACTTGCGTAGCCCCTTGAACGCCTACGGAGCACCGCTGGTTCCGAGGACAAACCACAGGAAGAGGCCATGGAGGAAGAAGAAGAGGAGGGGGTGGATGAGAGAGGTGTGTCACAACCAGTAGTAGCATTTTGGAGGCTTGGCGGTGGAACAACCTCCAACACTACTGCACCTTGTCCTGCATCCTTCCCAGCTGCCAAAAGAGTGACCCAATGGGCCGTGAAAGAAAGGTAACGTCCCTGTCCATGCCTGCTGGACCATGAGTCAGCGGTAATATGCACCTTACCGCTGACCGCCCTGTCCAGCGAGGCCAAGACATTGCCTTCCACATGCCGGTAGAGAGCCGGAATAGCCTTCCGTGAGAAAAAGTGGCGTTTGGGAACCTGCCACTGAGGAACCGCACATTGCACAAACTCACGGAAGGGGGCCGAGTCTACCAACTGAAAAGGCAGCAGTTGAAGCGCTAGCAATTTAGCCAAGCTAGCATTCAACCGCTGGGCATGTGGATGGCTGGGAGTGAACTTCTTTCGACGGTCCAGCAGCTGGGGCAGGGAAATTTGCCTGCTAGAATCGGACATCGGTGTACTGCTAGCAGAGTGGCCGCAAGTACTTGGCTGTGACACACCTAATTCTACACCTTCATTCCTCTCAGTGCATGTTTCAGAGAGGACTGAAGTTATAGTGGGGTTGGAGATCCCAGCTGATGCGGTGCAAGGAGAGGTCCGCTTTGTTCTTTGGTGTGGGTCTTTGAGGTAGGCTTGCCAACGAGCTGCATGGCAGGTCAACATATGTCTGGTCAGGCATGTGGTACCCAAGCGGCTGATGTTTTGGCCACGCGATATACGCTTGAGACATATGTTGCAAACAGCAGCTGTGCAATCTGATGCACTAGCCTCAAAAAAGGCCCACACCAAAGAACTTTTTGAATGACGGGCAGAGGCAGCGCCCTGCACAGGCGGAGCTCTGCGGTGTGATTCCGTCGGTGTACTGCCCTTACGCTGGCCACCAAAGGGCATCCTGCCTTGCTGGAGATGTGCCTCCTCCTCATCCTCCTCCTCCTCCTCTCTCCTATTAGGCACCCACGTGGAGTCAGTGACCTCATCATCCCCTCCCTCCTCATCACTGGAGCCAATCTGGCAGTATGCTGCAGCTGCTGGAACATGACGGCCAGATTGGTGTCCTTCTTGAGCATCCCCTCTGTCTGCTCTCACGCTACTGCCTTCCTCTAGCTGGGTTTCATCATCAGACCCTTCGAAACGCTGGGCATCCTCCTGGAGCATGTACCCAACACTGTGCTCAAACAGTTCGGGGGACTCCTCAGGAGGAGGACATGGTGGGTCTAGGGAAGGAGTGACTGATGATGAGTCTGACATTGATACCAGGGAAGAGGACGCTTTGGCAGCTGCTTTTCCAGTACCCTGAGCCTGGGTGAGAGAGGATGAGGAGGAGGAGGAGGGCTTGGTCATCCACTCTACCAAGTCTTCGGCATGATGTGGCTCAACATGTCCAGCTGCCGAAAAGAAGGACAAGCGTGTCCCATGGCCATGTGCTGATGACAATGCACCGCGTCCACGACCAGCACTGTTGCCCCCAGACACAGAGCCTGCTTGCCCTCTTTTATTGCCTCCTGACTGTCTGCCTCTCCTTGTTTGCCTTCCAGACATTCTAATAGATGGCCTGCAGGGAGATGGGAAAAAAGCAATAAGGGCTACCTTCAGGTGTCCTTCTCTGTCCCTTTACTTAAGGATTTCTAAATATGGTTGAGGATGATTGCTTTTGCACAGAATAGCACAACGACAATTTCCCTGACTGTCCAAAAAACAAGGATTTCAAAGATGGTTGATGAGGAATGCTTTAGCACACTATAGCACAAGGAGAATTCCCCTCACTTTCCTTCTTTGTCCCTAGAAAGAAGGACTCGCACAGTGAAAGAAACTGACACTCTCCCTACCTAGAGTTTTCTGTCCCTAGAAAAAATGTTTTTTTAAAGCACACTATAGCACAAGGAGAATTCACTCACTGTCCTTCCCTGTCCCTAGAAACAAGGACTTGCACAGTGAAAGAAACTGACACTCTCCCTACCTAGAGTTTTCTGTCCCTAGAAAAAATGTTTTTTTAAAGCACACTATAGCACCAGGAGAATTCACTCACTGTCCTTCCCTGTCCCTAGAAACAAGGACTTGCACAGTGAAAGAAACTGACACTCTCCCTACCTAGAGTTTTCTGTCCCTAGAAAAAATGTTTTTTTAAAGCACACTATAGCACAAGGAGAATTCACTCACTGTCCTTCCCTGTCCCTAGAAACAAGGACTTGCACAGTGAAAGAAACTGACACTCTCCCTACCTAGAGTTTTCTGTCCCTAGAAAAAATGTTTTTTTAAAGCACACTATAGCACAAGGAGAATTCACTCACTGTCCTTCCCTGTCCCTAGAAACAAGGACTTGCACAGTGAAAGAAACTGACACTCTCCCTACCTAGAGTTTTCTGTCCCTAGAAAAAATGTTTTTTTAAAGCACACTATAGCACAAGGAGAATTCACTCACTGTCCTTCCCTGTCCCTAGAAACAAGGACTTGCACAGTGAAAGAAACTGACACTCTCCCTACCTAGAGTTTTCTGTCCCTAGAAAAAATGTTTTTTTAAAGCACACTATAGCACAAGGAGAATTCACTCACTGTCCTTCCCTGTCCCTAGAAACAAGGACTTGCACAGTGAAAGAAACTGACACTCTCCCTACCTAGAGTTTTCTGTCCCTAGAAAAAATGTTTTTTTAAAGCACACTATAGCACAAGGAGAATTCACTCACTGTCCTTCCCTGTCCCTAGAAACAAGGACTTGCACAGTGAAAGAAACTGACACTCTCCCTACCTAGGGTTTTCTGTCCCTAGAAAAAATGTTTTTTTAAAGCACACTATAGCACAAGGAGAATTCACTCACTGTCCTTCCCTGTCCCTAGAAACAAGGACTTGCACAGTGAAAGAAACTGACACTCTCCCTACCTAGAGTTTTCTGTCCCTAGAAAAAATGTTTTTTTAAAGCACACTATAGCACAAGGAGAATTCACTCACTGTCCTTCCCTGTCCCTAGAAACAAGGACTTGCACAGTGAAAGAAACTGACACTCTCCCTACCTAGAGTTTTCTGTCCCTAGAAAAAATGTTTTTTTAAAGCACACTATAGCACAAGGAGAATTCACTCACTGTCCTTCCCTGTCCCTAGAAACAAGGACTTGCACAGTGAAAGAAACTGACACTCTCCCTACCTAGAGTTTTCTGTCCCTAGAAAAAATGTTTTTTTAAAGCACACTATAGCACAAGGAGAATTCACTCACTGTCCTTCCCTGTCCCTAGAAACAAGGACTCGAACAGTAAAACACACTGACACTCTCCCTACCTATCCTTCTCTTTCCCTAAACTAAAGGAATCCAGGTTAAGCAAGAAAGAAATAAATGTCACTGTCCCTGCCTATGCTGCTCTTTCCCTGCTCCGGAACACACTACACTAGGCCGCCGTGCTGGCGGCCTTTTATAGTGTGGGGCGTGTACTAAACACCCTCAGCAATAATTGGCCACAGGCATCCTGCCTGTGGCCAATCATTGCTCTCCTCGCTGCCGGCGCTGTGATTGGCCAAGCATGCGGGGTCACAGTGCATGCTTGGCCAATCACAGCGCCTGGATGACACTGCGATGGCGTAGTGCATTGTGGGCCATTCGCGTCACTCGAATTTGGCGCGAATGGCCCAAATCATTCGATCTTCGTCGAACGATCGAACAGCCGATGTTCGAGTCGAACGTATGTTCGACTCGAACACGAAGCTCATCCCTACTTCAGACTATCTTCACTTGATACACATACCTCCCAACATTTTGAGGTGGGAATGAGGGACACCCACTAACAAACATATGTAGGCATAGGACATGCCCCCTGCCACACCCCCTTAAAAGGAGAATTAACTAAAAAGAAAGGTTAATTAAATTCACAAGGACTTTTTTACCACTACTATTCCTTTATATCGGCGTTTAAAATTTACAAATGCAACAATTTAGAATTTGGATAAAAGGTTTAGCACTGGGAAACACTTTTTGAAAGATAAAAAATGCATTTTATATACAACCATATAGAGCAGACCAAAATGAGGGACAATTGAGGAGGAAAGAGGGGCAGAGGGACATTGTTCCAAATCAGGGACAGTTGGGAGCTATGGATACATGATTTTTCTGTGCTCATGACTAAAAAAGCATTTCAGTAGGATTATTTTTTTTTTGACAGCCCTGCACCTAGCATTTTCAGAAAGAGGTCTGAAACTGTAGCCTATACAGTATACTAGGGTGACCAGACATCCCCGGTTTCCAGGGACAGTCCCCGGATTGAGGACACTGTCCCCGGACCAAGTCTGTCCCCGGTTTTGTCCCCGGATTGGATTTGAATAGGGGTTGGGGCAATTTCAAAGACAGTCAGTGCAGAATAAAAAAAAAAAATCTGAATTACACACCCCTGTTCCACCACTCCTACTAGCTTAGGGGGGTGTATTTTTTTTCTATTATCTGTGCCCCTTTCTGATGATCATGTGCTGGTCAGAGCGGAGGGAATATTTCTTCAGTTTCGGGTGAATGCCCATTCAGCTCCGCTCGCATGTTCTTCTGCCTTGGCTCAAGTCCCGGCCAGCCGCCTGCCTGTTTATCTCCTTTCCTTCCCTGGCGGAGTGATCTTCCTCCGCTCCCCATCCAGTAGTAGCTGGGCCCGGAGAGTGAGACTTGACAGGCTGTGAGGCGGGCGGCGGCTGCGATGGGCAGAGAGTCGCTGATTGCCGCCATTACTAGTAAAAAAAAAAATATATGTCCCCGGATTTCATTTTAAAAATCTGGTCACCTTACTATATACATTACTTGAAAATAATATGGTGCTGCCATTGCTAACCTTCTTCAGAAAATGGTAGTTGCCTAGCTTTGACTGACTTCAGTACATAAATGCTAGATCTGAAAAATGCACGCAGCAAGTGAATGTGAGACAAATGTTGAAATGCATCACCCATAGAATTATTTCTGGTTAGTGACTCAGAAAGAAATGAACACATAACATCAACATGACAACCAGGGAAATAGCATTGTTAGGAAAAGATATCCACCATGGCAGTCTACATATTTTCATATTTTTCTAATGACAGGTGTGATTTTTTTTAAGGTTGAATTCACACTATAATGGACAGCTGTCAGGGTGCTTTACCGTTCTGGCAGCTGTCCGTTCCCGCCTGCGGTAGGGGGCAGTGTGTGATTCAGCGCATCACACGTCTTAAGCCTCGTACACACGGTCGGACTTCCATCTGACTTTTCCGTGGATTTTTGTCCGAACGGAGTTGGCCGGGCACACCCATAGCATACACACCACAGGACTTTTCTGCAAACTTTCCCAAAACTTTTTGCAGCATCACGTGGTTTTTCTGCTCTTTTCTGCTCTTTTCTGCTCTTTCCCACCACCCTTTGGTCAACTTCTGCTATTGTTGGTTGATTTTAACATTAGTTGTTTTGTCCATCGGACAAAAGTCCTATGGTTTTCTGTACACACGGTAGGACTTTGCTCCATTGGACTTTTGTTGGGCAAAAGTTTGTCCGTTTGCAGACCCAACTTTTGTCCGATGAAAACAAAACCAAACAAAAAAAAGTTTGTCCGATGGAGTGTACACACGGTCGGATTGTTGGTCCAACTTGCTTAAAACTAAGTTTGTTGGGCAAAAGTCCGACCGTGTGTACGGGGCTTTACTTATTTTTTTGTTTTGTACAAACTTTCATGGTGCTGTGCTGCCATACAGTGCCATGCAATTCTGTATGGTGCACTGCGATAAATTGTAGCATGTTTAGGCTGCTTTGCAGTGTGAATGGGACACATAGGAAACAATTGTTTCCTGTGTGTCCTTGCGGTAACAGAGGACACACAATGCAGTAAAATTCTGTCACTGTACACTGTGTGAGTTCAGCATAAGAACACGCAGGTTGGGGGGGGGGGGGGGTGTTATATTTCTAGGTCAGGTTGGTGTCATTAAGGAAGTCACATTTACTTCTGTAATCCCAATCCTGAGATTTGCATTTTGAATGTGTCAGCTGCCAGTGTCTGTGTCTGTGCCCAATTGCAAGCAACATTGTCAATGTTATCTAATTCTGGGGCTGTATAGATCAGTGCTTAGGAGCGAGCAATTTAGAGAATCTGATCTTACAATGGGGGGCATGGAGGTAAGTGTAATTCTAATTATTACACCCTTCTGCACGCTACAGAACTTTACTTCCTGAACTTGCACTTTAATATTACATATACTCATAAGCACGATTTCATTACACAGGCATTATAGTTATATTTTCTGGATAAACCTTAACCCAGGTCCATGTGAACCGAATAGTAAGAAGAGCTGGCAAGACTATAATCCTTGAAGTGTCGTTTATTGGTACATCAGAGTGACAGTAAAACAATAGTGCTGACGCGTTTCGGCAATAGCCTTAGTCGTATCTAGTTTGAAACAGATATATCAAGATATATATATATACTCACATACACATGTACAAGCTCCACCTTTGCACAATTAGCATGTCAGGTTAGTACCACAGAACATTAGCATATTTAATTGATATCACCAATCATTCAAGTGGGTGGTGACTACACCTGTTTTTGCCAACAAGAGAAAGGGAGAAAAATCTATAAAAAAATATGAACCGAAACTGGATATAGTAGATTCATTGAACGTTTTTGAACCGCTTCAATACTGGGCACTTTTACCCTCCTCCTGCCCAGGCCAATTTTCAGCTCTCAGCGCTGTAGGCACTTTCAATGGCAATTGTGCGGTCATGCAACGCTGTATCCAAGTTACATTTTTTATAATATTTTGAGATCGATAGAGCTTTCCTTTTTCCTTTTGGTCTTATTCAATTGCCACTGGATTTGTTGAAAAAAATTTGAAGAAAAAAAAAGGTTTTCCTATTTTCTGGTAGAAAATTTTCTAAATAAGTAAATTTTCTCCTTCACTTATGTGCGCTGATGAGGCTGCACTGATGGGCACTGATAGGCTGCACTGATGAGGCGGCACTGAGCGTCACTGATGAGATGGCACTGAAGGGCACTGATGAGGTGGCAATGATGAGGAGGCACTACAATGCAACACTGATAGGCACTAATAGGCGGCACTGATATGCAGCACTGATGAGCATTGATAGGCGGCAATGATAGGTGGTACTGATGGGCACTGGTAGGCGGCACTGGTAGGCAGCACTGATTGGCGGTACATATGCATGAGAGCCTTGGCTTTTCAGGCACTCTCCCACCTCATTGGCTGTCAATCACTGCAAGGAGAGAGAGAGGGTGGTGCTGATCCACGGCTCTGTGTGTGAATGGTCAGAGCCTACTCGGATGCCCCCATAGAAAGCTGTTTGCTCTGGGGGCACTTGGCAGGAGGGAAGAGCTAGGAGTGCTGGCGGAGGACCCCAGAAGAGGAAGGTCTGGGTTGCTCTGTGCAAAACCACTGCACAGAGCAAGTAAGTATGACATGTATGTTATATAAAAAACAACCAAAAAAACTTGCCTTTAATATTACTTTACAGAGTAACTCCAGTTTTGTTGAGATAAAAACATTCCCCCTCTGGGTCATCAATGTACGTTGCAGGGATTTTAACAAACTTTGTTGCAGATTCTCACCTGTTTCTGCTCTGAAGGAAAATCTGTTTGTGAACCTGAATGCAGTGACTGTTTCATTATTAATCTTCTGATGCACTTGCTGTGTTCTACTAAGGAATGTTGCAAGGTCTGAATTCCTTTAGAAGCGATTAACCCTTTGGGAGTATCTCACCAAAAAAAAAAAAAAATTCTTAGAAGAGATGCCTAAAATCTGATTTGTATATTAGTGCAGACTTCTGGGAAAATCAATGAGCCAATAACACAAGAAGGAAATTACATTTCTGGAGGTGTTCCATACACAAACTGTGAACAGAATGCCTCCAGGTTGCCATATTGAGTTGAATATTACAGAAAATTGCATCACTGCAGATTGAAAAAGCAAGGACGTTTGTCAGGGAAGGCTTTACCCACTGGTGGCGCTGTCGGTCCTATGGATCGCAGTACTAGTGTCTTTGACAGAGGATCTCACCTGCTGGGGTCATTTGGGGGGGGGGGGGGTTTGTGCCATCTGGGCATTCCATGGCCTCCGAAACTGTGTTAGGCAGTGAGGAGTGAAATCAAAAATTTACACCCTTAGAAAGCCTGAAGGCGGTGCTTGGTTTTTGGGGTCCCGTACGCGGCTAGGCTCCCAAAAAGTCTCACACATGTGGTATCCCCGTACTCAGGAGAAGCAGCAGAATGTATTTTGGGGTGTAATTCCACATATGCCCATGGCATGTTTGAGCAATATATCATTTAGTGACAACTTTGTGCAAAAAAAAAAAAAAAAATTTTTTTTTCCGCAACTTGTGTCAACATATAAAATATTCAATGGACTCGACATGCCTCTCAGTATATAGCTTGGGGTGTCTATTTTCCAAAATGGGGTCATTTGGGGGGGTTTTGAACTGTCCTGGCATTTTATACACAACATTAGGAAGCTTACATCCACTCTTCTAACCACTTGAAGACAAAGCCCTTTCTGACACTTTTTGTTTACATGAAAACATTTTTTTTTTTGCTGGAAAATTATGTTGAACCCCCAAACATTATATATTTTTTTAAAGCAAAGGCCCTACAGATTAAAATGGTGGGTGTTGCATTTTTTTTTCCATACAGGATTTGCGCAGCGATTTTTCAAACGCATTTTTTTGAGAAAAAATACACTTTTTTAAATTTGAATGCACTAAAATACACTATATTGCCCAAATGTTTGATGAAATAAAAAAGATGATTTTAGGCCGAGTACATAGATACCAAACACGACATGCTTTAAAATTTCGCACAAATGCGAATTGGCGACAAACTACATACATTTTTAAAAGCCTTTAAAAGCCTTTACAGGTTACCACGTTAGATTTACAGAGGAGGTCTACTGCTAAAATGACTGCCGTCGATCTGACCTTTGCGGTGATACCTCACATGCATGGTGCAATTGCTGTTTACATATGACGCCAGACCGACGCTTGCATTCGCCATTGCGCAAGAGCAAGGCAAGACAGGGGTGCTTTTTTTTTTTATTATTAATTTTGCTTTTTTATTTTATTTTTAATTTGTTCCTTCCATATTTTTTGTTTTTTATCATTTTTATTGTTATCTCAGGGAATGTAAATATCCCCTATGATAGCAATAGTGTTGTGGAGATTTTTATGGAGATGTATTTAATATGTATTGTCATAGTGTCACCCAGTGTTAGTACTTCCGCAACCCGCTCTAAAAGAGCTGATTGGGGTAGTCTGAGGCTGGTTAAATCCCGTCTGATAGGGGAAAACATCTTGAGGTTGGAGTGTGATGTTTGCAGGGTGCGGATATGTCCACATATGGGGGCCCTCTGTGCATTAGCACGGACGATCGTTGAGGAGGGGATATGCTCGCTCTGCAACAACATCATTGGTTATGGGCAGATGCGTGCTCTTGTCTCTGCTGTGTCTGATCAACATTGATTGGGATTCGTAGCGCGCGTCTGCAGATAGCCTCCCTCCCCCATTCAATAATAGTATAATCTGAATATGCGTTATTCTATGGAATAGCGCAGAATAAGGGTTCCTATCAACGGTAACTTTAGCCATCATACGTTATTGTATTATTATATTGAATTGTATATATATTTCTTGAGTGATATTCATGTACGGCATTGCCTGTTGGAAGGGATGTCCTTGTATGGTCATTCTCCTGTGTGCAGGGGACATCCTGTGATGTCACCTCCCATGGGTGAGGTGATTGGTTTCTGCAGCCAATCAGCTCATGTCTGTGAGATCTTTGGAAACTAATAAAAGTCTTTGAGTAGGCATCGGCTACGGGGTCGGCTCTGGGATTACTTGACGATAAGACCTGTGTTGGTGCTTTCCTTGAATGAATGATGGGATGAACGGTGAGTGGAACTTAGCCTAAAAGACAACATTATTGCAAAAAGATGAAATCTGATGTGTACTTAGATAGCACAGGAATTATAGGCTGTGTGCTCTGTAAACAACAGCCTGGAATTCCACAACAGTTTATGGCGGGCCAGGACCTTTGGGAATAGATGGAGTCCCTTTGGACATCGGATCGAGATGGGGGGGGAGAGTGGATCTACGTTCCGATGTGTGGGGGCTCTACTCTGTAAAAGAACAAATTTTTCGTCTTTTTGAAATAATGCTGTAAGTTTGCGTGTGTGTGTATGTCTGCAAATCCGATCATGCGTGTGTGTGTGTCTGTGAATCCGATCATGCGTGTGTGTGTGTGTGTGTCTGTGAATCCGATCGTGCGTGTGTCTGTGAGTCCGATCGTGCGTGTGTGTGATTTTGTCATGGATCGTATGCCTGTGAATTTGATTGTGTGTGCCTGTGTGGGTATGCCTGCATGTGCCTGGGTGTGATTAGATTGTTTGTGTGATGTAGGACATGTGGCCCCATGAGTGTGATTGAAGTTGTGTAAGAGATAGCTGTTTGGAAAAGTGACTTTTGTGTGATGTATTCAGCAGTGTGCAGCCAGCCATTGTTAGTCTGGTCCCTGTGTAAGAGAAGCTGAAAATGGCTGCCCCATGAGGTTTAGCGGGGGCAGCGCATGCAGCATGGCCATCAGTTACAATGGTGAAAGTTGGTGACTCTCTGTAAATGGCATGCAGGAGTTTTGTAGTGGAAGGGCTACGCCCTGAGAGATGATCTGATGTTACAAGCAACAATATACTGTATGTGTGTAGTGTTTGAGATTTCTATGAAAAATAGAAATGGATAGATTGTGATTTTTGCCTTTGTAGGGGACAAAGACACATGTCCCCATAAGTGTAAAAATATTTTAACAAAAGTGTTTGGTTTTTGAGTTGAAAGTTCCCGCCGCATATTCAAGTGGCCAGGCATTGCTAGAAGGCAGACAATAGTATGTCTGTGCGATGGATTTGTTATGGAAGCTGAGGCCACTGTGTGTGTGAACTTTAGGTAGAGAAAAGTGGTGAATATCTCAGAGTATATTAACTTAGAGAAATGAATATGTTTTTAATGTTGTGCATGTAACTTACATTTATTCAATATTGAATGTGCTGTTTAGTGGCCAAGGGGTTTTTAAAATGTTTAAGTGTACATGTGGTCCTTGTAGAGTGTAGCACACACATTTTTCAGTGGATTTTGATGATAATTTAGAAAAATCTCAATTGTGTAGTCTGTCTTTGTGGAGAAAAACATTTTTGATTTTCTTTTAAAGAGATGCTGGTTTTGGCGAAAAAAAAAAATACATGCGTTAATGGCGCCATTCTTGGCTTTTGATTAGCCTTGTGGTTTGTCTGCCATTTTGAGGCACAGTTTTTCCTTAGCCTGTGGGTATCCTATAAGGGAAGATGCAGCCACCTTTCCTTTGGGTATGATATCATGTGACCATGCTGTGGCATTCGTCAGCTATGTTGCTTGTGGAATTTCTCAGTTTTTGATGTTTGGTGTGAATGTAGTGCGGTCTTTTCTGCGTTGGAACCTGGTGGAGGCCATTTGTGTTTTTCTTTGTGTGGGGGAACCCATGTGGTGTTCATTGTGACGTCCCATGCTGGCTTTGGCGGGAAAAATTGCATGCGTTAATGGCACCATTGTTGTTGTTGTCCATGAGGCTTGCGATGGTTCATCCACCATTCATGGGCTTGCCTCTAGTAAGCTGTTACCTTACCTTTGTTTGCTGATGTCACTGGGTGTTGCATAATCATCTACTGATCTCATCTTGTGATTTTGCAGGATTTATGCCTTTGCAATGGGACTATTAATCCATCATTTTTAGCTCTATAATTCAGTATTGTGGTTTAATTTTTTGGGGGTTTTATTGCATCATCTGGGCATTCATCTGGACTTTTATCATGAAATGTTTTCAAATCATTGGACATTATTTTTTGGTATCTAGTGGCTAGTGCCTTTGCTGAGTGTGCACTGCTTTTTGCACATCGGCCCCTGGATGCTATATTAACATTTGTTGATTGGCGCAGTTTTCTTCTGTTTTATGCGTTTACAGTTTGACCTGTGCACTGCTGGGGAGAGTAGTGAGACACAGGGAGGACATGCAAACTCCATGCAGGTGGTGTTAGGATGGGGATTTCTCTGTTTTCATTTAAAGTGAATGTAAGCTATTGCAGGGTCAGCTGACTTTGCAGTATATGAGCGGCGGTTTTTGTATTGGATTTCGTTTTTAAGTAAAAACTCCACTTAGCACTGAATTTTGCACAATGGTGTGTTTTTATGTTTAAATTGGTGTCTTGATAGACAAGGCGATTAGGGCTAGGCCTCCCCTCCCCCTCCCTCTTCCTGAACAATTGATATGTAAATAAACCAGTTTGGTTTTTTTGAGAGCTGAGCATAACCAGAAGTTTCTTTTCAGCATTTTATATATCAGAGGGAAGTTGGTGGGAGGAGCTTGGGGTTGTCTGAAAGGTTGGGCAATGAGATTTGTGTTTGGAAGGAGTGTTTTATATTTCGTTCCAGTTTTGTACTGTAATACAGTTTTGGGTAGAGAGCAAACGGGGGCATCACCATTATTGTAACATCTAGATGCAGGTAGAAAGAAGCCATAATATTGTTTTGAATAGTGGAGGATTTCATGATGCTTTGAAGGTTGTCTGACAAACACGTTTACAGGGCTGCCGATAATCGGTTGAAGAGCATGTAAACGCGAGGAGTAGATTCTAGCATACCGGGAGGCCGTGTAAAATAATCGTAATACGCCAGGTGCCAGTACTGTAAAAATGGTCACTAAGCAGTACTGCTCCGAAAACTAGTGCAAGGGTGTCCTGGACGCGGGACACTTCATAAGCGATTCGAATCGTCATGGGTAATGTGCCGTCCATGCGTTGGAGGAAAAAAATTAGGCTCCACACCAGTCAGACAACTGCACCGCACATGAGGTCTGGGTTTGGGGCTCCGGACATGAGACCCCTTAAAGGATGACATATCTAGTCAGAGGGTACAGTAAGGTGTACTCCTTTGGAAGGTACTTTTGATGTCTGGAGGTACGAGACCTCAGAATAAAGGTACCTTGGATGTAGTTGAGCTGCGGCTTCAGAAATCTGTAATGATGAGTGTTGATGGAGGTGTAGTACACTCTTTTGTGATTCTCAGAGAAGGAACGGTGGTTAAATTCTCATGCCCGTTTGTTTGAACTTTGTATGGCTGGTCCATGCAAGGTTCTCGAGCTGCTCTCATGTTTGTCCCATTGTATTTTTTTTCTATTGCTGAAAGAGTGAAGGGAGAATTCTGGCTGTTTTTGTTTTTTTCATTTTTGGTTTTGGAAACTATGAAGTATCTCCCCCACGTTTGTATCTGAATGTTTGTATGTAGTAACGTGGATATGTTCGAACTTACCGCGGCGATCCTCCGATGCGTCGCGGCTGTTGTATTTTTGTAGGAATGGGAAAAGTAAGGGTTACAGAGGGTTTTGTTTGAATCAGTTTTGAAAGAATGTCATTGACAATTTACCAATGTACAGGAATGTCATTATTGTTTACCATTCTTTGCGGGTTAAATAGGAAGCATAGAGTAATGATTTTGCTTATAAGTATTTTTCAGGTCCAAGGAGTTTGTACATAGAGAACAGGTGTATGTAGACAGCTGTACATATGGATAAATACGAGTCTAAGGCAGGTAAAAGTATCATAGGCTATTTCATTGTTTCTTTTTTCCTGCACCACGCATTTCTTCCTTCAGTCTGTAATGAGGAAGAAAAGGGGGGAGAAGTGATAAATGTAAAAGTGACAGTTTTTTTTCAAACTAATAATAACCTCTGTAATTCTAACCAAGTTTGTGCCAAGACTGTCTTTCTTTGATAGAATTTGAATCGGCAAGCAGCAGTCTGGTGAAGTAGGTTCCCATCCCAGAGACTAAGAACCTTTTGTCAATGGTGACAGGTATTGTAAGCCACGCACAGGTTATGCAGTGACCACAGTCCCGATGTCTGGGTTATTGTCATATGAGGGTTGTTTGGAGGTCAACCAAGACCAGAGTTGTACTTTCCTCATTAGCTGTCACTTATATTCTCGGCTGATGGGGGAGGTACAATCGCTGTGGCATGAACTTCAAAATGTCCACCACAGGGTTCACGAGTCCCTCCTGGACCCTGACTCAATAATCAGTTTACATTCTTTCCAACCAGGTGACTGGGTCGTTGTAAAGAAGCTTGAGGGATGAGACCACGCCAGCCACTGCAAGAAGCTGCTCAACCACACCAAAGAATGAGGAGTATCTTTGTTTATTTATATTTTTGTTGTTTAGTAAATTTTAGCAAGGGTAACGATGAAAAGCATCCCAAGTTATTATGTAAAGTGTATGTCCTGACTAGCTCAGAAAGCGAACAGGACCGATGGTCTGTTCTGAGTCTTCACCAAGTTTTAGTCCTCAGCGATGACAGCGGTACATGCCATTTATGATGTTATTATGGGTATGAGGAGTTTTGACAAACTAGTGAAGACTCCAAACAGACACTTGTCAATGGAATCTAACGATGCATTTTTAGAGGGTAAAATTGGTTTTAGTTTTAATGGCTCTGTCTCTTGTCGGTTTGGGTATCTAGGTAGGCCACAAGCGTGTTTGAACTTTAGTTTGGTGCTTCTGTGGATCTGCAGCTTATAAAGGTAATTCCCCCAATGCAAGAGGTTCATGCGTCCCAGCACCTTATCTCGTGGCCAATCGCGCTGATCGCGTGAGAAATTAAGAATGGCAGGGACAGCTAGAAGGGATTTGTTCACCAACCCCGACCAGGTCTGGGCATGGTGTCCTGCATGTACAAGGTGGGGGGGGGGGGCTCGGGCTTGAGATACGATTGAACAATTCTCATCCGTTAAGGATAGGGTTCTTCATGTAATTGTTGAAGCCAGAGCTGTAGCTAAGTGAAGGTTGGGAGTCTATTTTAAGGGTCTGGGAATCTTTGGGGATCTAATTTTTATTTTACAGCGGATCGTGGTTAAAGGAAGTGGGAATATATATACTCATGTCGTTTTTATTTCTATTCTTTCTATGTCGTGACGAGGTGCTCCTGTTGCCTGATTTGACGCGTGACCAGAGTTTCCTTGATGAGACGCCCCGAAGCCGGACCCACATACAAGACACAGAGGATCACAGACGGATCGGCGATTACTACAGCTCACCATGTCGTGTCCTCCTTTATAAGTCATGCCCCTGAAGAGTAGAGTCTACATGTCAAGCCGTGTTTTCCTTTTTATGGACTAAGGACTGATTCATTTCCAGGTGTAAGAAGCAGATCAAGTTTCATCGATGGACACATGGGGTGCATATGACAAAAAAGGGAGGACTGTTGTGGAGATTGTTATGGAGATGTATTTAATATGTATTGTCATAGTGTCACCCAGTGTTAGTACTTCTGCAACCCGCTCTAAAAGAGCTGATTGGGGTAGTCTGAGGCTGGTTGAATCCCGTCTGATAGGGAAAAACGTCTTGAGGTTGGAGTGTAATGTTTTCAGGGTGCGGATATGTCCACCGACGGGGGCCCTCTGTGCATTAGCACGGACGATCGTTGAGGAGGGGATATGCTCGCTCTGCAACAACATCATTGGTTATGGGCAGATGCGTGCTCTTGTCTCTGCTGTGTCTGATCAACATTGATTGGGATTCGTATCGCGCGTCTGCAGATAGCCTCCCTCCCCCATTCAATAATAGTATAATCTGAATATGCGTTATTCTATGGAATAGCGCAGAATAAGGGTTCCTATCAACGGTAACTTTAGCCATCATACGTTATTGTATTATTATATTGAATTGTATATATATTTCTTGAGTGATATTCATGTATGGCATTGCCTGTTGGAAGGGATGTCCTTGTATGGTCATTCTCCTGTGTGCAGGGGACATCCTGTGATGTCACCTCCCATGGGGGAGGTGATTGGTTGCTGCAGCCAATCACCTCATGTCTGTGAGATCTTTGGAAACTAATAAAAGTCTTTGAGTAGGCGTCGGCTATGGGGTCGGCTCTGGGATGACTTGACGATAAGACCTGTGTTGGTGCTTTCCTTGAATGAATGATGGGATGAACGGTGAGTGGAACTTAGCCTAAAAGACAACATTATTGCAAAAAGATGAAATCTGATGTGTGCTTAGATAGCACAGGAATTATAGGCTGTGTGCTCTGTAAACAACAGCCTGGAATTCCACAACAATAGGTAGTGACAGGTACTCTTTTTTTGAAAAAACTGGGGTCTATTAGACCCTAGATCTTTCCTCTGCCCTCAAAGCATCTGACCACACCAAGATCGGTGTGATAAAATGCTTTCCCAATTTCCCAATGGCGCTTTTTATATTTCGGGGGGGGGGACATTCCCTCCCACTGCTTGTAAAAGCAGTCCAGAGGCTAATTAGCCACTAGGATTGCTTTTACATGAAAGCCGGCCGCTGGCCGAAAAGAATGATACCAAGATGATACCTAAACCCGCAGGCATCAATATGGTATAACCATTCAAAGTCCAGCAACATACCAGTACGTTGCTGGTCCTTGTTGGACATGTATTGTAATCTTTTTTTTCATGCAGCCTGTTGGCTGAACGAAAAAAGAGATTGATCGGTGGGTATGCCCACCATTAGAATACCTCCCTTCATTCACCCACTTCTAATGATGGGCATACATGCACCATTTATATATGCCGAAGCATGGGGGCATCCTCCCGCAAAAGTTATGCCGCACACACATGGTCGGACTTTTCCACGGGCAAGCCTCGATCGGAATTTCGACCGTATGTACGCGGCATTAGGAGTAAAATCGCTTCTCCGCCCGTGCTGCCCCCATGCTTTGGCATATATGCTTTTTTTTTTTAACTGTGGTGGTGAAATCACCTCCTACAACACTGGAGTCGCAGGGATCAGGCCTGTCTCTGCGAACGCTGCAGTTATGTGTGTTGTGTTTTGTAAGTTACAGTGATCGATCGATACTGCACTTGGGTGGCCTGGGCTGGACGGAGGGGCAAAACACAGGTGCTAGCAGGTATCTGGGCTGATCCCGCTAACACTGCGTTTTTGGGAACCCTAAATTGCTGGGGACGCTAGTATAGATCTGATCAGATCAGATATTGATCTGTTCAGATACTATACCACTAAGGGAGGTGTATGCTTCACGCGTGGGTGTTGCCGCTACTGGCACTAACCTGACGCTGCCTGGGGTGTGACGCAGACCCTCTCTGACGCTAAAACCTAATTGATATCACCCGCCGGGCGATCAGGGGGTTAAACCTTTATTGGGTTATATACGGCGGGTGCCCTGACACTATAAAAAGCAAACTAACTAACCAGCGTCACCCGTAACACTTATATGGTGATCACTGGTGAAAGGGTTAACTAGGGGCAATCAGGGGGTTAAACCTTTATTGGGTTATATACGGCGGGTGCCCTGACACTATAAAAAGCAAACTAACTAACCAGCGTCACCCGTAACACTTATATGGTGATCACTGGTGAAAGGGTTAACTAGGGGCAATCAGGGGGTTAAACCTTTATTAGGTAATATATGGGGGCACCCGACGCTATAAAAACCTGCGGCGAACCTAAAAAAAATGGCTACCTATCGGCATCACCGACACTAAGACAGCGATCAGAAAAACGATTGCTTAGTGACAGCGGTGCTAGGGGGTGAAAGGGTTACCTGGGGGGGATCAAGGGGTTAAACCTTTATTAGGTAATATATGGGGGTACCCGACGCTATAAAAACCTGTGGCGAACCTAAAAAAATAACTGGCTACCTATCGGCATCACCGACACTAAGACAGCGATCAGAAAAACGATTGCTTAGTGACAGCGGTGCTGGGGGTGAAAGGGTTACCTGGGGGGGCGATCAAGGGGTTAAACCTTTATTAGGTAATATATGGGGTAATTGACGCTATAAAAACCTGCGGCGAACCTAAAAAAAATAACTGGCTAGCTATCGGCATCACCGACACTAAGACAGCGATCAGAAAAACAATCGCTTAGTGACAGCGGTGCTAGGGGGTGAAAGGGTTACCTGGGGGGGGGGCGATCAAGGGGTTAAACCTTTATTTGGTAATATACGGGGGTACCCGACGCTATAAAAACCTGCGGTGAACCTAAAAAAAATAACTGGCTACCTATCGTCATCACCGACACTAAAACAGCGATCAGAAAAACGATCGCTTAGTGACGGCGGTGCTAGGGGGTGAAAGGGTTACCTGGGGGGCGATCAAGGGGTTAAACCTTTATTAAGGGGGGTTAGGGGGCTACACTGGACCTAAAACTAACTGCCCCGACACTTTTACAGTCACAAATGTCACTGATTGCAGTGATCACTAAATAAATGGTCACTGCAATCAGTGACACTGTGACTGGGGGCTGTGGGGGGTGATCTGGGGGGGCCTGGGGGGGCGATTTATGTACCTATGTGTGCTGGTGTTAGTGTAGTGTTTGTGCACTAACCTGTGTGTCTTCTCTCATGCGGCGCTCGGTATATGTGAGCGCCGCATGAGGGATGACATCACTTCCTCCTGCCTGTGTAAACATTACACAGGCAGAGGAAGCATTTGATTCGCCGGGAGCGATCGCGAGGGGGTGGCCAGAATCGAATGGCTGCCCCCTCATCATGGATCGCTCCCGAAGCGATCCCGGCCGCTCACTGTACCGGAGGGGGGTCCGATTGGACCCCCCACCCATACGAAGGCAAGCACGTACAGGTACGTGATTGTGCCTGTCCGTGCCATTCTGCTGACGTATATTTACAGTGGGCGGTCGTTAAGTGGTTAATGAAACAGTCCAAAATATTTTTAGAATTTAGTTAGGCCTGACTAATTAATTCCATTCCAGGATTATCCTTAAAACAAGACATAAAAAAAAAAATGTTTTAAGGTCCTCTGTGTTTTTAAAGAAATTTGACAAGTTTTGGTCGGTTCATCCGTCCTTGTGTGTGTATTTCTTCCTAAAATACAAAACTCAAAACCATTAATAACACCTCACTGTACCTCTTCTGTGAGGTTTGTAATGGGCTACCTGGCAGTATATGCTTGGAACAGACTTTCCGCAGAGGTAATGAGTCCATCAACAGTAACTACAATGAAACATGTACCGACATGTACCGACACCCCCACATATCTGTACTCTGACAAACAAAAAGTTATAGGAAAACATGGTGGGGTTTGTAAGTACAGTCTAAGAAGACCCCATGTCAACATTAAACCTTTACACATATTAACAACACATGCGTCAATTCGGAAGGAAAAAAAAACCAAGACAAAACCTATAGACCTACTGAATCCATAAGATGCCATAAGGTAATGTATTATGTAGTTTCCACGTGTCAGAGTGAATGAAGCTTCACTCTAACCACAGGAAAGGGAGAAAAAAACAAAACAAATTCCTATATACTATAGGACTCGAGATCTCGTATCTGTGCACAGGTTATTTATTCGCGAATACATTTCAATTTGTAAAAAAAAAAGGTATACATTTAAACTGGTACCAGTATTGAGCTCATTACAAACGAGAGAGAGAGAGGGGAAAAAAAAAATGTATCCAATAATCATAAACCGTACAAAGCATGCGCATTAATGTGATCACACTTATTGATGGCCATAAAACAAAAAAACCTTGTTTACACATGGACAGTTCATACACCTCTATTCCATCACTCAGACACACACATTCGTTTAGATTAAATCCCATACATTCTGAATAGAGCTTTGGTAATTGCAAATGAATTGCTATGTGTTTCTGCCACTGGGAGAAAAAAAACAAACAGCCAATAACACCAACAAAAACAAACAAAAAAGAAATCAATAAAAATAAAGCAAGAGTAAGCTTCTGTACTCAGCCATACTTGTACCCTATACCTTTAAATATTTATGGTAGTCTTCTGATCCTTTGGGGAAGATAAACACTTGTATTACTAAGAACCATGTCTGAATACCTAGTCTAATATACATTACCTTTGTTAGGTGTATGTACTTATGTATATATACCTCTATATTGATACACCTGCTTAATATGTAAATACTTTTTCATGAGGTCACTGCACCTGGAAAATATAACTTATAGACAAAAGTTATTACCCTTTTCCCTTTCTTTGACACCCAAAGAAAGAAAACACTGCCACGTTTTTACATTTACATATTTACATTGGTATATGTTCACTGACATTCACACTTGGATCTGGTGAAAATAAATTACTCAGATTATAGACATCTGAATGACACATTAGATCTGGGATTTCTTTCCCTGTTTCTACATTGCTTATATTTAAGTTTTGTTCCCAGTAAGGTGAAGTCCTGGCAGATAACATAGATAGGTTGGGCCTCCCTCCTGTATTTTCTGTTTGAATGGAACAGACGGTTTTCTGTGGGACCTTAACAATTTGATCAAAAGATTGTTTTATTTCTTTCAGTTCTTTCCTACACTGTACCACATCTGCATGGCATGCTTCATATTTTACCATAGAAACTTGTTGTGATGTTTCCATTATTTTATTGGTATTTTCCCAATTATGAATATGCAACTTCAGTAGTTCAATCTCCTTTTCAAGGGAGGTGATTGTGGTAATTAATTTAAGTTATTTCAGAACAGATCTCCTGTGCTGTAATCTGAGATCGCTTTCCATGGAATTTACATCCAAAGGGGAGCATGAGGCTATTTGCCTCTGGCTAGTCACTGCGGGGCCATGCCTATAGATCTTATCTTTGGAGGCATTGTAATTGTAATGGTGCCTCTTTCTGTTTGAAAATTTTGCAAATTCTCCTTTAGTGTGAGTTGAATTAGACCTTCTGACTACATGGAAATGTTTGTGCATGAAGTCCATGATACATTGATATGAATCTGTAAGAGGATTTATAAAAAATTCACATTTGATTTTAAATTTTGGATGGGCATTAGATATTAGGAGGGTTTTGTACTCTGGGTCCTCTCTGTGTCCGTTTCTCCGTTTGCCTACATAATAAGCTGACCATAGCCTGTTTGCATAAAGAAGTGGATTCTCATTATTTTCCTGTTTTGTTCTATACGCTGCTATTAAGCTGTCAGGGCCCGGACTGGTGGCTAGTGAGGACACAGGAGGTGGATCCTCTGTGCCAGAGAGGCGAAGGCACGGGTCGCACAGGAGGACCAGTTCTAAGCAGCTACCGGTTTTCACCAGAGCCCGCCGCAAGGCGGGATGGACTTGCTGCGGCGGTAGAAACCAGGTCGTGTCCCCCAGCAGCGGCTCGACTTCTCTGGCAGCTGAGATAGGCACGGTACACTGGGACTAGGCAGAGGCAAGGTCAGACGTAGCGGAAGGTCAGGGCAGGCGGCAATGGTTCGTAGTCAGGGGCAACGGCAGAAGATCAGATACACTGGCAAGACAACTACAAAACGCTTTCTCAGGGCAGTAAGGCAACAAGATCCGGCAAGGACAGGAAGGGGGAGTGGGTTTTGAAGTGTTTTGGGTGTGACACAGTAATTGGACCAGGCACCAATCAATGGTGCACTGGCCCTTTAAATTTAAGAGGACCGGCGCGCGCGCGCCCTAGAGAGCAGCGGGACGAAGCAGGAGGAGGAGGCCGGTGAGCAGGATGGGATGCGATCCACGGGCGGACAGGTGCCGCCGCATGGATCACATCCCTGCCAGCATCAGAGCAGCGCTCACGGTCAGAGGAGCCGACCGGAGCGCTGCAGGGGGACAGACGCCGCGGGCGCTCCGGGATGGATGGGACACCCGGAGCGCTCGGCGTTACAGTACCCCCCCTTAGGTCTCCACCTCTTCTTGGAACCCAAGAATCTACGGATGAGCTCTTTATCTAAAATGTTGGCCTCAGGTTCCCAGGACCTTTCCTCAGGACCACGGTTCTCCCAATCAACTAAAAAACATTTTTTACCTCGGATGACCTTGGAGGCGAGGATCTCTTTCACCGAGAAGACATCAGAAGAACCAGAGACAGGAGCGGGAGCAGTGACCTTAGGGGAAAATCGGTTAAGAATGAGGGGTTTAAGAAGAGACACATGAAAAGAGTTGGGAATACGAAGAGAAGGAGGAAGGTGGAGCTTGTAAGAAACAGAATTGATTTGTTTTTTGATTTTAAATGGCCCGAGGTAATGAGGGCCCAGCTTGTAGCTAGGTACCCGAAACCGAACATATTTGGAGGAGAGCCACACTTTGTCACCAGGGGCATAGACAGGAGGGATTCTTCTTTTTTTATCTGCATGTCTCTTCATGCGGGCAGAGGCCAGTGAGAGCGACTTTTGAGTCTCTTTCCAGATAGAGGCAAAGTCCTGAGTTAATTCATCCACGGCCGGAACTCCAGAAGACGTGGGAATGGGGAGGGGGGGCAATGGGTGACGGCCGTAGACCACAAAGAAAGGCGACTTGGAGGAAGATTCAGAGTTCCTGAAATTGTATGAGAATTCTGCCCAGGGCAATAGGTCGACCCAATCGTCTTGACGGGCGGAGACAAAATGTCGTAGGTAGTCGCCAAGAACCTGGTTAACTCTCTCCACCTGTCCATTGGACTGCGGGTGATAAGCGGAAGAAAAATTCAACTTAATCTTTAGTTGAGTACAGAGAGCTCTCCAAAATTTTGAGATGAATTGAACGCCTCTATCCGAGACGATATGTGAGGGCAGCCCATGGAGGCGGAAAATTTGAAGAAAAAAATGCTTCGCCAACTGAGGTGCCGTAGGCAGACCAGGGAGCGGGACAAAATGAGCCATTTTAGAAAAGCGGTCAACGACCACCCAGATGACAGTGTTACTACGAGACAAAGGGAGGTCCGTGATGAAATCCATGGCGATGTGGGACCATGGTTGTTCAGGCACAGGTAGGGGAAGGAGAAGACCTGCAGGCTTCTGGCGAGGAGTCTTGTCACGTGCACAGATAGTGCAGGCCCGTACAAAGTCAGTCACATCTTCCTCCTGGGTAGGCCACCAATAGTGTCTGGCAATCAATTGTATGGATTTTTTGATCCCAGCGTGACCGGCTAGATGGGAGGAATGGCCCCACTTGAGTATCTGAAGCCGAAGGCGTGGAGGAACGAAAGTCTTTCCTGGAGGAATTGGCACGAGAGAAGCGGGAGCAGAGGAAATCAGACACTCAGGGGGTATGATGTGTTGAGGAGGAGTCTCGGTTTCAGAGGTATCGGAGAAACGGGACAAGGCATCAGCCCTGACATTTTTGTCTGCGGGCCGAAAATGGATCTGGAAGTTGAAGCGTGCAAAGAACAATGACCACCTGGCCTGGCGAGGATTTAGGCGCTGAGTGGACTGAAGGTAGGACAAATTTTTATGGTCAGTGTAGATGGAGATAGGGTGAAGGGATCCTTCCAGGAGATGTCTCCACTCTTCTAATGCCAACTTGATGGCCAACAGTTCACGGTCACCTATGGAATAGTTTTTTTCCGGAGGGGAGAAAGTTTTAGAGAAAAAACCACAAGTGACGTTTTTCCCTTTAGCGTTTTTTTGAAGAAGCACAGCTCCGGCTCCTACTGAGGAGGCGTCAACTTCAAGGAAGAACGGCTTTAGAGGATCTGGCCGAGACAGGACAGGTGCAGAGGAGAAGGCGGTCTTAAGGCGAGTAAAGGCTTCCTCCGCTTGAGGCGGCCAGGACCTAGGATTCGCGTCTTTTTTGGTCAGTGCCCCTATAGGAGCAACGATAGTGGAGAAGTGGGGTATGAACTGACGATAGTAGTTGGTGAAACCAAGGAAGCGTTGGATAGCACGAAGTCCAGAGGGGCATGGCCAACCCAAGACTGCGGAGAGTTTGTCAGGGTCCATTTGAAGACCTTGTCCAGAGACCAGATAACCTAGGAAAGGAAGACTGCTGCGCTCAAAAAGGCATTTTTCAAATTTAGCGTAAAGATGATTTACGCGGAGGCGCTGGAGCACTTGACGGACATGGAGCCGATGTTCCTTAAGGTTGGCAGAGAAGATTAGGATGTCGTCAAGATAGACAACCACACAGGTATACAGTAGGTCCCGGAAGATTTCGTTGACAAAATCTTGAAAGACTGCAGGGGCGTTGCAAAGTCCGAACGGCATGACGAGATACTCAAAGTGACCGTCTCTGGTGTTAAATGCGGTTTTCCATTCATCTCCTTTACGGATTCTAATGAGGTTATAAGCGCCCCTGAGGTCCAATTTAGAAAAAACTTTTGCTCCGCGCAGACGGTCAAAGAGCTCCGAGATGAGAGGCAGAGGGTAGCGGTTTTTAATAGTGATTTTATTGAGACCACGATAGTCTATGCAAGGGCGTAGAGATCCGTCCTTCTTGGCCACGAAGAAGAACCCCGCTCCGGCTGGAGAAGATGATTTCCTAATAAAACCTCTCTTGAGGTTCTCCTGAATGTATTCAGTCATGGCCTTGGTTTCAGGAGAGGAGAGAGGGTAAATTCTGCCACGGGGTGGTGTACTACCTGGGAGCAAGTCAATGGGGCAGTCGTAGGGTCTATGTGGTGGTAAGACCTCCGCCTGTTTTTTGCAAAAGACATCAGAAAAGTCCTGATAGGCCTTTGGAAGGCCAGGCAAAGGAGTAGTGATGGGGACTTGACAGGTCGGTACAGACTTAAGGCAATGCTTGTGACAGGAGTCACCCCAGGATTTGATGTCCCCAGTGGTCCAGTCGAGGGTAGGAGTGTGACGCTGGAGCCAGGGTAGGCCAAGAAGGATGTCAGAAGTACAGTTCGGCAAAACAAAGAGTTCAATCTTTTCTTGGTGAAGAACACCAACGGACATGAGCAGGGGTTCGGTGCGGTAACGCACGGTACAATCCAAATTCTCTCCATTTACAGAGGAAATGAAGAAGGGTTTGATGAGACGGGTAACAGGAATGTTGAACCTGTTGATGAAAGAGGCTTCAATAAAGTTTCCTGCAGAACCAGAGTCCAGGAAGGCCACCGCAGGGAAGAGGGAGCCAGCAGAAGGAGAAATCCGCACAGGAATAGTCAGACGTGGAGAGGAAGAATTCACACCTAGTAACGCCTCTCCCACGTTCACTAGGTGCGGGCGTTTCCCTGATGCGGAGGACGAATAGGACAGTCTTTTAGGAAGTGATCAGAGCTCGCACAATAAAGGCATAAGTTCTCGTTCCTACGGCGAGACCTCACTTGTAGGGTCAGGCGAGACCGGTCCACTTGCATGGCCTCCTCGGCGGGAGGCACGGTAACAGGATGCATTGGATTCAGAGAGAGAGGAGCCAGGCGCGGATAACGCCTGGTGCGAACGAGATCTTTCTCCTGGCGAAGCTCTTGGTGTCTTTCGACGTAACGCATATCGATGCGGGTAGCTAAATGGATGAGTTCTGTCAAGGAAGAGGGTATCTCTCGTGCGGCCAGACAATCCTTGATGTGGCCGGATAAACCCTTCTTGAAGGTCGCGCAGAGAGCCTCATCATTCCAGGCTAACTCTGAGGCCAGTGTGCGGAACTGTATGGCATATTCGCCCACAGAGGAGTTTCCTTGGACAAGGTTAAGCAGGGCGGTTTCAGCGGATGAGGCTCGGGCTGGTTCCTCAAAAACGCTGCGAACCTCAGCAAAGAAGGACTGAACGGTGGCTGTAGCAGGGTCGTTGCGGTCCCAGAGTGGCGTGGCCCAGGCCAAGGCCTTTCCGGACAACAGAGAGACCACGAATGCCACTTTAGACCGTTCTGTGGAAAACTGGTCAGACATCATCTCAAGATGCAGGGAACATTGGGACAAGAATCCCCGGCACATCCTAGAATCCCCGTCAAATTTCTCCGGAAGAGACAGGCGAATTCTCGAGGTAGTAGCGGCAGCTCGGAGAGGGGAAGATGCTGGAGGCTGCGGCGGCAGAAGCTGCTGGACCATGGCGGTCAACTGCGACAGCTGCTGTCCTTGTTGGACGATCTGTTGCGACTGCTGGGCAACCACGGTAGTGAGGTCAGCGAGATTTGGCAGCGGTACCTCAGCGGGATCCATGGCCGGATCTACTGTCAGGGTCCAGACTGGTGGCTAGTGAGGACACAGGAGGTGGATCCTCTGTGCCAGAGAGGCGAAGGCACGGGTCGCACTGGAGGACCGGTTCTAAGCAGCTACCGGTTTTCACTAGAGCCCGCCGCAAGGCGGGATGGACTTGCTGCGGCGGTAGCAACCAGGTCGTGTCCCCCAGTAGCGGCTCGACTTCTCTGGCAGCTGAGATAGGCACGGTACACTGGGACTAGGCAGAGGCAAGGTCAGACGTAGCGGAAGGTCAGGGCAGGCGGCAATGGTTCGTAGTCAGGGGCAACGGCAGAAGATCAGATACACTGGCAAGACAACTACAAAACGCTTTCTCAGGGCAGTAAGGCAACAAGATCCGGCAAGGACAGGAAGGGGTAGTGGGTTTTTAAGTGTTTTGGGTGTGACACAGTAATTGGACCAGGCACCAATCAATGGTGCACTGGCCCTTTAAATTTAAGAAGACCGGCGCGCGCGCGCCCTAGAGAGCAGCGGGACGAAGCAGGAGGAGGAGGCCGGTGAGCAGGATGGGATGCGATCCACGGGCGGACAGGTGCCGCCGCATGGATCGCATCCCCGCCAGCATCAGAGCAGCGCTCACGGTCAGAGGAGCCGACCAGAGCGCTGCAGGGGGACAGACGCCGCGGGCGCTCCGGGATGGATGGGACACCCGGAGCGCTCGGCGTTACATAAGCCTAGGTCAAAGGGATATAATATTTTTAGCAATTCGTCTACTGTTTCATTGTAATCTGCTCTTCCTTCTTTAACATGGTCTGGTAGGGAAGACCATGTGTTTAAGTTAACTGTTAATAGTAAAACTTTAACCTGATCTCTGAAGTTGGCAACTCCCAGCAATTTACATTGTTGCAAGACATTGTCTGAATGCAATGTTATGTGCACTCCTGGCAATAGTTTACCAATATTGTTAGCTACAAGTAGCACATTTTCTAAAGAGTGTCTGTCCTCCCTAGCCATCTTTTTTAAATAGACTGAATCCTCATGCATAGAGACATTGGGCAACAGCTCTTTTCCTCGCCTTCTAATGTATCTGGACTCTTCATATACAAATTCTATAATATATTTAGCTTTTGACTTAAGTTAAGTGCTCCTCAGTATACAGTAGTCTCCCTATTGATCCCACACTGTACAACACAGCTATTTCTTATAGCCCCTTTCCTTTATTGAGCCCATAGAGCACCTGTCAGGGTTGTACGTACCTGATCAGCGAGTCCGTTAGAGCAGAGGAAGGTCCCCCGTACGGATCCGACTCGCGGGCCCCTGGTAGTGCAGACAGGAGGCACGGGAGTGCTGAAGGGTAAGAGAGCCTGAGAGTGGTTACTGGAAGGCAGCTCGGGATCCGGGTTCAGAAGAGTAGCTGAGCCGGGCTGGCTGCAGGCAGGCAGGTGTGTAGAGCAGCGCAGCTGGGCAGGTGCAGAGAGTGGTCAAGACAAGCAGGGTTCGGCAATGTTCAGGCAGTATGGTACAGCGGGGTAGGCAAGTTCAGGGTCAAAGACAGGCTGAGGTCGGGTGCAGGCGGATAGCAGGAAAAGTCCAGTAACAAGCCGGGTGGTCAGAAGATCAGGTTTCAGGCAATTAACAGGAGCAGGATACACAGGGGACTGCAGATCAGACAGCACCGGTCTGAAGTGTTCCAGGAGTTTAAATAGGTAAACCGGCGTGCATCGACGCGCGCAATGGCGCATCGGTGCATCAGCGTGCGCAATGCGCGCACATGCACCCGCGCGCACAGGCACACCATTGCGCACAGGCGCGCGTGCCCGCAGTCTGGGAAGTGCACCAGCGCGGACAGGAACATGCCCAACATCAGCGCGCATCGGCACGCGCGAACGCACACCAAAGCGACCACCAACACGCCCGGCAAGGTACGTTCTCTGACAGCACCCAATGTTAATTTTTAGCATTCAAATGAAAAACCCTTTCTTAGTGTGCCTTTTGTAGATATAGCAACCCCTTGAGGTATTGCTGAAAGAGACCACCAAATTTTCTCTGTCCCTTCGATGTCCCTTCGATGTTCGCCATTTGTTGCTCTGAGAGATCTTATACAAAAAGAGGTAGTTCTATCCGCAATACACATTTATTGATAGGGTTACATAATATATACAAATTACACACCAGACAGTATTTACAGCACAATGTACAGTGTAGGTCCCCTGGCTTACATGGTATTTACAAATTACCCACAACGCCCATATTTACAATACTATATAAGCTACAAGTATAGTTATATTACCTGTTAACTTCAGGTCAGCCCATCGTGGCTGCTGTCTGTTCCCACACACCAAAAGCAAGTGCCCTTAGCTTGCTCACAAAAGCATTATATACCCCCCCTCCTTTATGTAAGGTGGCTAATATAATTCTCCCTGATTGGTTACTGTACCTAGTAAATGTATATTGGGCACAGCCTGGTTGGATGAGTCACAGCAGGCTTTTGTTTACAGCCCATGTGCAATGTAAACAGGAAAACAAAAGGCCACCCTTTGAAGTTGTAGCTAATTACCGTAAGAAATACACAGCACTCAATACTTTAAATATATTTCCTTCTACCTGAAATATATATATCTATATGCAATTTTATTTACAGCGTTTAAATGGAAATTATACATATCCCATAAGGCAACAGTTACCCATGGTTACAACAACATAACCCTTCTTTTGATTGGGAAAATGGAGAACTAACCTCTTGGGGGTCGTTCTGTCATCCAAACTGTTTGTCTCAACCCAAAAGACTTTCTGGTTGTATGTTAGCTTCCGTGGCCATCCCACCTACCTTGCCTCATGAATACCATGAGTTTTGTCATGTACCTGGGTGTATTTGAACCGGGATCTTCCTGGTCCCAAAGCTGCAGCCTTACCTGTTGCGCTACTGAGCAGATCTGGACTTTTGGAAATGTAATCTCAGTGTTAAACATTACCTTGGACTCACTAGCCCCACCTGCTGCCAGCTGTGGACAATTTTCAATCAAAGCAGCCCTTAAAAAGGAAGTGATGCTATCTCTCAGCGCCCGTTTGTGTGGAATAGCTCCCTGGGTGTTGTGACTGCTTTTTGATCCTGATTTTCGTGTTGAACTTCTGCCTGAATTCCTGACTACTCTCCAGCCTGCTGATTTTGTACTTCACTGCCAGCTCGTGTATGACCTTTGCCTGCCTGACCACTCTCTGGATTTCGATCGTGTACCATTTTGCCTGATCTGTTGCCAACCTAATCTGCCTGACTACGTTTTCGCCTGAATCCTCAGCACACAAGTTCCACTTCGGACACTACCTATCACAGGTACCTTACATTACAAACGGGCCACAATGACAGTGGACCCTGCTGAGATTGTTAAGGCGATTTCACGTCAGGGACAATTGATTGGAGCTCATGAACAGCATCTTTCTTCCCTGGACGCCAAGTTAGATGAACTTTGTACTATGCTTAAATCTTGTTTGTCTGCTTCCTCTGCAACGGTCCAGACTCTGGATCCTACTCCTGCTACGATCCAACCCACCTCTTCTGTACCACCCAAACTTCCTATGCCTGACAAATTTGGTGGTGATACTGAGGACTGCAGAGGCTTTTTAAATGTTTGCCGTTTGCATTTCCGCAACAACCCTGGGACCTTTAGCACTTCTTCTGCCAAAGTGACTTTTGTAATTTCCTTGTTAAAGGGGAAGGCCCTGGCCTGGGTCTCTCCTTATCTGGAACGCAATGATCCTGTGCTGCAAGACGCTGACAAATTTCTGGCTTCTCTCCAGACTGTATTTGACAAGCCAGATAGAGCTTCTGCAGCTGAGTACTCACTCTTGGACATGCAACAAGGCACCAGGTCTGTGGCACAATATGCTATTGAGTTTCGTACCCTTGCTGCTGAGACTACTTGGGACTCAAGGGTATTACGTGCAGCCTTCCGAAAAGGTCTTGCCGATCGCATCAAAGACGAATTAGTCTATAAGGATTCCCCAGAAGACCTAGAGAAATTCATAGAGCTCTGTGTTCGTCTGGATGTCTGGTATCATGAAAGGTGCCAAGAGAGACTTAGAACTCGCAAGTTTCCTCGGCCAGTCTACCGTTTGGCCCCTAACTTCCAAGCACCACCTCAGCCAGAACCTGAAATCTCAGTTGAACCCCAGACACCTGTGGAACCCATGGATGTAAGCCGTCTCCACCTAACTGACTCTGAGAAACAAAGGAGGCGTGCATTGGGCCTATGCCTATACTGTGGACTTAAAGGACACTTATTATCTGTCTGCCCTTTCCGTCCAGTAAAAGGCAGGGTCTAACCAGTGTTGGAGGAGCTGGCTTAGACCTTACAGGTATATCCTCCAAGACCAAGATTACCATTCCTGCAATTATCCATTTACCCTCTAAACTTGTCTCCTGTGAGGCTTTTGTGGATTCTGGAGCTGCTGGCATATTCTTGGACTACACTTTTGCTAAAAAAAATAATATCCCATTTGTTCCAAAATCTAGACCCCTGAACATTACCACCGTGAATGGACAACCCTTGGGAGATGGCATTGTAAAATTTGAGACTATAACAATCACCCTTCAGGTAGGCATACTCCACAAAGAGGAAGTTGTCTTGTCTCTTATTGATTCTCCACTTCTGCCTGTTATCCTTGGTTACCCATGGTTACAACAACATAACCCTTCTTTTGATTGGGAAAATGGAGAACTAACCTCTTGGGGGTCGTTCTGTCATTCAAACTGTTTGTCTCAACCCAAAAGACTTCCTGCTTGTATGTTGGCTTCCGTGGCCGTCCCACCTACCTTGCCTCATGAATACCATGCGTTTGCAGACGTATTTTGCAAGCAAAAGGCAGAGGTTTTACCTCCACATCGTTCTTTTGACTGTGCAATTAAATTGATTCCTGGAGCACCTCTTCCCAAAGGAAGGACCTATCCCCTGTCTTTGCCTGAACAAAAATCCATGGAGGAATACGTAAAAGACAACTTGGAAAGAGGTTTTATCCGACCCTCTTCTTCTCCAGTAGGGGCAGGTTTTTTCTTTGTTGAAAAAAAAGATGGGGGTCTTCGACCATGCATAGACTATCGAGGGTTAAATCAAATCACTGTAAAAGACTCCTACCCTTTGCCTCTCATTCTTGAACTGTTTGATGTACTTAAGGGGGCTGTTATCTTCTCCAAGCTAGACCTACGAGGGGCTTATAATCTAATTCGAATTAAAGACGGGGACGAGTGGAAGACAGCATTCAACACTCGTAATGGACATTTTGAATATCTGGTTATGCCATTTGGGTTGTGTAACGCCCCTGCTGTCTTCCAACGTTTCATGAATGAAATTTTTCATGATTTCAGCAACAGTTTTGTGATCATCTACTTGGACGACATTTTAATCTTTTCCAAGACTCATCTAGAGCACATCTCGCATGTAAAGCAGGTATTGCAACGACTGAGAGAAAACCATCTTTACGCGAAGATTGAGAAATGCAGTTTCCATCAAAGCCGTATTCCTTTCCTTGGATACATTATAAGTGCTGCCGGTTTCCAAATGGACCCTCAAAAACTTTCCGCTGTCTTGCAATGGCCCCAACCGACCACTTTAAGAGGGCTCCAAAGCTTTCTAGGGTTCGCAAATTACTACAGACGCTTCATCAAAGGTTTTGCCTCCATTGCGGCCCCCCTTACTGCTATGACTAAGAAAGGTACAAATTGAAAGGTATGGTCCTCAGAAGCAGAATCTGCTTTCCAGCAATTAAAAGACATGTTCAGCAAAGCTCAAATTCTTCAGCATCCAAATCCCGATCTCCAGTACATAGTTGAGGTTGATGCCTCTGAGGTAGGAGCAGGTGCCGTGCTCTCCCAGAGACAGCCTAAGTCTGGTAGAATCCATCCAGTAGCATTTTTTTCTAGAAAGTTTTCTCCAGCGGAGATGAATTACGATGTTGGGAATCGAGAACTACTGGCCATCAAATTGGCATTGTCTGAATGGCGACATCTTCTGGAAGGGGCTCCCAAACCTTTTTCTATCCTCACTGACCATAAAAACCTACTGTACCTTCAGACTGCAAGACGTTTGAACTCACGTCAGACTCGACGGGCTCTGTTTTTCTCCCGTTTTTAATTTTGTTCTTTCTTATGTTCCTGGGCATAAAAACAAGAAAGCCGATGCTCTTTCCAGACAGTTTGCTACCTCTGAAGAAGACCAACCTACCGAGCAGTATATAATCCCACCTCACAAAATTGTCACACAGATCTCTACGGCTCTTTCCCAACAGTTACAAGAAACCCAGAATTGTGTTCCCCAAGGCTTGAAGATACCACCAGGTCGCCTGTTCGTAGCCCCTAGCCTCAGAAAACCTGTACTCTGGGCACATGATGGTGTTTTATCTGGTCATCCTGGTGTCACCATCACTCTTAAGACCTTGCAGCGTCATGTCTGGTGGCCTCATATGAAAAGGAATGTTACTGACTATGTGGCTGCCTGCCCAACTTGTGCTGCTAATAAAGTACCCCGTACATTGCCTGCTGGACTGTTACAACCACTTTCAGCACCTCGTCAGCCTTGGACCCATTTGACTATGGACTTCATTACAGACTTACCCAAGTCCGAGGGCATGACTGCTATATGGGTCATAGTGGATCGCTTTTCAAAAATGTCTCATTTTGTGCCGCTCCCGGGATTACCTACAGCGGAAGCACTGTCTACTCTCTTCCTTTCCCATATTGTGAGATATCATGGCATACCTACCAATGTCGTCTCAGACCGCGGATCCCAGTTTGTTTCCCGATTCTGGAGAGCGTTCTGCAAGAAACTGGGAGTAACGCTTTCACTCTCTACCTCACATCACCCTCAAACAGATGGTCAAACCGAACGCATGAACCAGACCCTAGAAACCTATCTTCGACATTATGTCAATGCCTTACACTCCAACTGGTCTGAGTATTTGCCTTTAGCTGAGTTCGCCATTAATTCCCGTTGGCACAGTGCTCTTCATACCACACCATTCTACGCAGCCCTAGGCTATCACCCTCAGACTTTTCCCCTACTTCAGCCTTCTTCTGGTGTACCAGCAGCAGATCAGCGGGTTAAAAATATTCTGCTACATTGGAAAAAAGATTCGCTTATTACTACGGAAGTCAGCAGGCAAGTATGCACTTTTTTCCAACAAACGAAGACGCCATATACCTCCATATGTGGTGGGGGACAGAGTTTGGCTATCAACCAAATATGTGAGACTGAAACAACCTTCTACCAAATTGGGCCCTCGATTCATTGGTCCTTACAGAATTACTGCTCGAGTCGGGCCAGTCTCCTATCGGTTGAAATTACCCTCCTCTCTCCGGATTCATCCTGTGTTCCACGTTTCCCTCCTCAAAAAAGCAATTTTCAATCGCTACTCCAGAACGCAACAGCTACCTCCTCCTGTTCTTGTTGATGGACAAAATGAGTTCGAAGTCTCCAAGATTCTTGATTCTAGAAGACAGGGTCGTGGCCTTCGGTATCTGGTTCATTGGAAGGGATATCCTGTCACAGACCGTTCCTGGGTTCCAGCCAAAGATCTGCATGCCCCTTCTCTTATTCAAGACTTCCATGCCTCCTTTCCCACTAAGCCCCGCTAGGCCCCCGGAGGGGTCCACTGGGGAGGGGGCCCTGTCATGTACCTGGGTGTATTTGAACCGGGATCTTCCTGGTCCCAAAGCTGCAGCCTTACCTGTTGCGCTACTGAGCAGATCTGGACTTTTGGAAATGTCCTCTCAGTGTTAAACATTACCTGGGACTCACTAGCCCCACCTGCTGCCAGCTGTGGACAATTTTCAATCAAAGCAGCCCTTAAAAAGGAAGTGATGCTATCTCTCAGCGCCCGTTTGTGTGGAATAGCTCCCTGGGTGTTGTGACTGCTTTTTGATCCTGATTTTCGTGTTGAACTTCTGCCTGAATTCCTGACTACTCTCCAGCCTGCTGATTTTGTACTTCACTGCCAGCTCGTGTATGACCTTTGCCTGCCTGACCACTCTCTGGATTTCGATCGTGTACCATTTTGCCTGATCTGTTGCCAACCTAATCTGCCTGACTACGTTTTCGCCTGAATCCTCAGCACACAAGTTCCACTTCGGACACTACCTATCACAGGTACCTTACAAGTTTGCAGACGTATTTTGCAAGCAAAAGGCAGAGATTTTACCTCCATATCGTTCTTTTGACTGTGCAATTAAATTATGGAGGAATATGTAAAAGACAACTTGGAAAGAGGTTTTATTCGACCATCTTCTTCTCCAGTAGGGGCAGGTTTTTTCTTTGTTGAAAAAAAAGATGGGGTCTTCGATCATGCATAGACTATCGAGGTTTAAATCAAATCCCCGTAAAAGACTCCTACCCTTTGCCTCTCATTCTTGAACTGTTTGTACTTAAGGGGGCTGTTATCTTCTCCAAGCTGGACCTACGAGGGGCTTATAATCTGATTCGAATTAAAGACGGGACGAGTGGAAGACAGCATTCAACACTCGTAATGGACATTTCGAATATCTGGTTATGCCATTTGGGTTGTGTAACGCCCCTGCTGTCTTCCAACGTTTCATGAATGAAATTTTTCATGATTTCAGCAATAGTTTTGTGATCATCAATTTGGATGACATTTTAATAATTTCCAAGACTCAATTAGAGCACATCTTGCATGTAAAGCAGGTATTACAGCGACTGAGAGAAAACCATCTTTACGCAGAGATTAAGAAATGCAATTTCCATCAAAGCCGTATTCCTTTCCTTGGATACATTATAAGTGCTGTTGGTTTCCAGATGGACCCTCAAAAACTTTCCGCTGTCTTGCAATGGCCCCAACCGACCACTTTAAGAGGGCTCCAAAGCTTTCTAGGGTTCGCAAATTACTACAGACGCTTCATCAAAGGTTTTGCCTCCATTGCGGTCCCCCTTACTGCTATGACTAAGAAAGGTACAAATTGCAAGGTATGGTCCTCAGAAGCAGAATCGGCTTTCCAGCAATTAAAAGACATGTTCAGCAAAGCTCCAATTCTTCAGCATCCAAATCCCGATCTCCAGTACATAGTTGAGGTTGATGCCTCTGAGGTAGGAGCAGGTGCCGTGCTCTCCCAGAGACAGCCTAAGTCCGGTAGAATCCATCCAGTGGCATTTTTTCTAGAAAGTTTTCTCCAGCGGAGATGAATTATGATGTTGGGAATCGAGAACTACTGGCCATCAAATTGGCATTGTCTGAATGGCGACATCTTCTGGAAGGGGCTCCCAAACCTTTTTCTATCCTAACTGACCATAAAAACCTACTGTATCTTCAGACTGCAAGACGTTTGATCTCATGTCAGGCTCGATGGGCTCTGTTTTTCTCACGTTTTAATTTTGTTCTTTCTTATGTTCCTGGGCATAAAAACAAGAAAGCCGATGCTCTTTCCAGACAGAAAGAAAAGAAGAAAGGGGCTAGTGGGACTTTAGATGAGACATGGATGGGTATAGAAAGTTGGTCTAGGATATCAAAAATAGTATCACAATCCCATAAGGGAAATCACTGTAACCATGAGATGTTGCTACACAATCAACCCAAAATAATGAAAATCAAGGCATATATATGAATATCAAAATGTATTGTATCAAAATTAATAATACAAAGATCATGCAGTCAGAGGCATAATACAGGTAATAATTAGCCCATTGGCATATTTCATTGTTCATAGTCAAGGACATGATTAAAAAAGCAATCACAATGCATGGACATAAAGGTGCAGTGAATATGATTATCCAAATATATAAATCCAGGATACTTGATAAAATGCATAGTTGGGCAGACTTATGCTTGGCATCCCTGAGCATGGACTCAACGCGTTTCTTGGCGTTTAAAGTCAGTCATCAGGAGTGGGGAACTTTAGCTAGAAACAGGGGGGGGGGATGAATGAATAGGTCAATGAGGTCATAAAAAATATATGTAATGTTTAAAACATAAAGCAGAGTTAGATGGGTTTATACATTACCCATGGGAAAGCCCAAAAAGGGTCAGTTCAAGCATTCCAATTGGGAAGTAGGATGGTGGTCCTGGGTGAGCTGTCTTCACCGGGGTTGAGGCGGGGATGGAACCCCTGCAGTCCAAGAACCCTCAAGCAGGAAGGAGAGCCATGGAGATGATGGCGTGGGACATCAGCCAAGGCAAAAACCGGACAGTCACAACACAGTGTCGGACCGACGAGGCATGACGTGGAGCGAGATGCAATTGCTGACAAAAAGTGAAAAGGGTTGTCAGTAAAACTGGAGGGTCAAAACCAAAACACAAAAATTAAAAAGCAGAGGGAATGAATGATGACAAAGTGGGTTCCCACATGTGAATGGGTGGGGGAATTAAGCTAGAGTGAGCATGGAGATGCATGTTAGGTTGGTAGGGAAGTGTGATTGGGGACCAAGATTGGACCCTAAGTGAAAGTGAAAATGTGATGAAGTGAGTTGGGAAATGAAGGAAAGATCAGGATGGCAGGGAGAAGAGAAGAGAAAAGGAAAAAATATATAAAAAAAAGGTGTTGGCAAAAGAGGGATGTGGGTCCTGATACAGCAACCCGTGATTGCCTGGCAGTGTGAATAGAAACAGATGGAACCTCTCAACGGATAGGATCCCGTGAAGTGACACTGCCGGAAAGAACCACAACCAGGGGCGTGCCCCCGCCAACGCCATGTATCATCGCGATGGCTGGGGGCAGGGACGAAACAAACGAACGCCCGCCCGAGGTACAGCGGACCTGTGTCCGGCGGACAATCCCCCCTTGTCCGCCGGACGTATGACAAGATCTTTTCGCTCACATAAAGATTTTAAGCCAAATCTCAAAGTAAGTCTTTTTTGAAGGGAGCTTTTCTAAGTCTTTAAGGACCATGTCCCTAAAGAACTTTATGGATGGTGCCATGGGACAGGGTGGGATGAAAAGGGAGGGGTTTGAAAGCCCTGAATGCCCTGAACACGTGAGAAGTTATCTCTGGAAGGGATGGTCTCATGGGATTGGTGACAAAATATCTCTGAATATTCAGTTTGCGTACATATTTGTGCACGTCAATAAAGGCGGCAAATTTATTAAGGGATTTTGGGGGAACAAATTTGAGTCCTTTGTCAAGGACTGTTTTTTCTGCTTCTGTAAACTTAATTTTACTTAGGTTGACAATGCCCTCATTGGTTAAACTCATCTTCTTTTTCTTCCTGGAGCGCCGCCCCCCGTCTGGAGCCACGCTTGGTTCTACCTCTCTGTAATAGCTTTCCTATTCCCTGTGAAAATAACTATAGGGAGATCTATCGTAACGGCTATCATCTCTATCCATATAGCCATATTGTGTATTGTATGTCCTCCATATATGTTCCTCTCTCAAAGGGGAAAACCTGTTTTGAGTATAAACGGGTGTTCTATGAAGATTATATGTCTGATGATCATTATATTCCCTATTTCTATACGGTGACTGATCATAGCCCTGATGGTCATAGGAATTATCTCTATGGCCTTTGTTTTTATCCCAAGCTCCTCTGTCTCTTCCTCTATTATTGGGTGGATGGCCTTTAAAATAAGTTTTTGGAGTAGAGGGTCCTGTTGTTCTATCTCCTAAAGGGGGAATGATGTTGGTGAGCAGGGGTGTTTTGGTTTTGACCCTCCAGTTTTACTGACAATCCTTTTCACTTTTTGTCAGCACTTGCATCTCGCTCCACGTCATGCCTCTTGTTGGTCCGACAATGTGTTGTGACTGTCCGGTTTTTGCCTTGGCTGATGTCCCACGCCATCATCTCCATGGCTCTTCTTCCTGCTGGAGGGTTCTTGGACTACAGGGGTTCCATCCCCGCCTCAATCTGGGGAAGATGGCTCACCCAGGACCACCATCCTACTTCCCAATTGGAATGCTTGAACTGACCCTTTTTGGGCTTTCCCATGGGTAATGTATAAACCCATCTAACTCTGCTTTATGTTTTAAGCATTACATATATTTTTTTATGACCTCATTGACCTATTCATTCACCCCCCCCCTTTTTCTAGCTAAAGTATACGCACCCCACTCCTGATGACTGGCTTTAAACGCCAAGAAACGCGTCAAGTCGATGCTCAGGGATGCCAAGCTTAAGCCTGCCCAACTATGCATTTTATCAAGTATCCTGGATTTATATATTTGGATAATCATCTTTACTGCACCTGTATGTCCATGGAGGGCTGCAAAGCCAGTGCTACCATCGTGCAAGATTGACTGTTTGATGATCCACTTGTGCGCAGGAGTGTTTGTGTTCTGTTATCAAAAATGCCAAGCTTAAGCCTGCCCAACTATGCATTTTATCAAATATACTGGATTTATATATTTGGATAATCATGTTCACTGCACCTGTATGTCCATGTATTGTGATTGCTTTTTTAATCATGTCCTTGACTATGAACAATGAAATATGCTAATGTGATAATTATTACCTCTATTATGCCTCTGACTGCATGATCTTTGTATTATTAATTTTGATACAATACATTTTGATATTCATATATATGCCTTGATTTTCATTCTTTTGGGTTGATTATTTAGCAACATCTCATGGTTACAGTGATTTACCTTATGGGATTGTGATACTATTTTTGATATCCTAGACCAATTTTCTATACCCATCCATGCCTCATCTAAAGTCCCACTAGCCCCTTTCTTCTTTTCTCAATGTACCAGGGATGGAGGCATGGTTAAGGTCATTATGGGTTCCAACAGATCACTTATTTCCTTTTTTTAATATGTTTACCAGGGTGGAAAACACCCATCTCCCCTAGTGATCTGCTGGACCCAATTTTCTTTATGATTTTTTCTCAGTTATTAATTCTCTGAGACTATCCATATATTGGCATCCTCTTGCAACAATTCTTCCAATATCATTACCATTGATTCTCATAATCCCCTTTATTTATTGTGATAATAGGCCAATGTTGTAATTTTTATACATTTCTGTGACTTCCAAGTTACTAACAGTAAGCTATTTGGATTCGAGTTTTACACTCCCGTGGTCTGCCCAATTCAAGCCTCTGGTGGGTTCCTGCTATTTGATCTTTCTTCCCCAGGGTTGCGAAGCCCCCAGCTCCTCCTCCCCCGCCCATCCCTCCCTTCAGCGATGGGGGCTGGGCCGGACCTTGGTGCATCGGCGTCATGCCAGCACGTGACATGCGCGGCGTCCTAACAAGTGTGTCACGTCTTTTTTCCATCCCGCGTGGCTGGAGGGGGCTAGACGGGTTCCCGCTGAGGTCCGCTGTACCTCGCGCGGGCGTTCGTTCGATTCGTCCCTGCCCCCAGCCAACGCGATGACACATGGTGTTGGCGGGGGCACGCCCCTGGTTGCGGTTCTTTCCGGCAGTGTCACTTCATGGGATCCTATCTGTTGAGAGGTTCCATCTGTTTCTATCTACCCTGCCAGGCAATCACGGGTTGCTATATCAGGACCCACATCCCTCTTTTGCCAACACCTTGTTTTATATTTAATTTTTATTTTCCTTTTCTCTTCTCCCTGCCATCCTGATCTTTCCTTCATTTCCCAACTCACTTCATCACATTTTCACTTACACTTAAGGTCCAATCTTGGTCCCCAATCACACTTCCCTACCAACCTAACATGCATCTCCATGCTCACTCTAGCTTAATTCCCCCACCCATTCACGTGTGGGAACCCACTTTGTCATCATTCATTCCCTTTGCTTTTTAATTTTTGTGTTTTGGTTTTGACCCTCCAGTTTTACTGACAACCCTTTTCACTTTTTGTCAGCACTTGCATCTCGCTCCACGTCATGCCTCGTCGGTCCGACACTGTGTTGTGACTGTCCGGTTTTTGCCTTGGCTGATGTCCCACGCCATCATCTCCATGGCTCTCCTTCCTGCTTGAGGGTTCTTGGACTGCAGGGGTTCCATCCCCACCTCAACCCCGGTGAAGACAGCTCACCCAGGACCACCATCCTACTTCCCAATTGGAATGCTTGAACTGACACTTTTTGGGCTTTCCCATGGGTAATGTATAAACCAACCTATGTCAGGAACTTGGTAGAAGGCCGAGATGCTAGGAGGGCTCCCCTTGCGGCCGAGCGCAGCACACCTCTGAGGGTGACACAGCAGGTGTGGTGCCCACAGAAGCACGGGTGCCTGGTAGCTGGAACTGCAGACAGGCGTGCTTGGATGGTCCAGGAAGCAGGGACCGGCGGACAGACTTGATAGCAGAGCCAGGCTGGGGATCAACACAGGAAGTCAGTCCAGGATCAGAGTCAAGTTCAGGGAGTAAGATAAACAAGTCCAGTAGCCAAGCCAGGATCAGATGCAGGAAGCAGGCAGAGAGAAGTCAGATGCAAAGCCAAGGGTCAAGCCAGGGGGTCAGAAGGATCAGGTCAGGATAGCCGAGTCGGTACACGGATCAGGAACAGCAGATTCACAGGACACAGGAACGCAGACAAGCTGAAGATACACCAGCGATGCACCACTGTCAGCAGTGGGTTTAAATAGGCCGGGCATCATTACGCCGTGCGTGCGCCATTGCGCATGTGCATGCGCCATTGCGCATGTGCGTGCACCATTGCGCATGTGCGTGCGCATCGTCACGGCGCCGCTCGTTCGCCTAACCATGGTGCCGCGCATCCTTGTGTGCGCATGCGCATCAAGGCGTCTATTTCCCTGATAACCTAACTCTGCTTCATGTTTTAAGCATTACATATATTTTTTATGACCTCATTGACCTATTCATTCATCCCCCCCTTTTTCTAGCTAAAGTATACGCACCCCACTCCTGATGACTGGCTTTAAACGCCAAGAAACGCATCAAGTCCATGCTCAGGGATGCCAAGCTTAAGAAGAAGAGAAACAAGGGTGCACCAGCCTAGTGTATTATTATTAGCTGCTGGGCTCTGAGGAAGAAGCTTTGTGCTTTGAAATGTGTAAGCCGGCAGTGGCCCTCATCACATCCTCGGTGACTTTGTGGAGTGTGATTTCGAGTTCTACTTACAGCTGCCACCTACATGAAACATCATTGTACTGCAATTTTCTCTGCTACATTTGTGAGTAGTATTGATGGTTTCTTTTAAATAAATATCTATCCTAATGATAATACACTAGGCTGGTGCACCCTTGTTTCTCTTCTTCTATTTGCTATTAGGACACCCCTGTCCATGGAGGGCTGCAAAGCCAGTGCTACCAACGTGCAAGATTGACTGTTTGATGATCCACTTGTGCGCAGGAGTGTTTGTGTTCTGTTATCAAAAATGCCAAGCTTAAGCCTGCCCAACTATGCATTTTATCAAGTATACTGGATTTATATATTTGGATAATCATGTTCACTGCACCTGTATGTCCATGTATTGTGATTTTTTTTTAATCATGTCCTTGACTATGAACAATGAACTATGCTAATGTACTAATTATTACCTGTATTATGCCTCTGACTGCACAAGTCCCACTAGCCCCTTTCTTCTTTTCTCAATGTACCAGGGATGGAGGCATGGTTAAGGTCATTATGGGTTCCAACAGATCACTTATTTCCCTCTTTCCAGACAGTTCGCTACCTCTGAAGATTAACCTACCGAGCAGTATATAATCTCACCTCACAAAATTGTCGCACAGCTCTCTACGGCTCTTTCCCAACAGTTACAAGAAACCCAGAATCGTGTTTCCCAAGGCTTGAAGATACCACCAGGTCGCCTGTTCGTAGCCCCTAGCCTCAGAAAACCTGTACTCCTCTGGGCACATGATGGTGTGTTATCGGGTCATCCTGGTGTCACCATCACTCTCAAGACCTTGCAGCGTCATGTCTAGTGGCCTCATATGAAAAGGGATGTTACTGACTATGTGGCTGCCTGTCCAACTTGTGCTGCTAATAAAGTACCCCGCACATTGCCTACTGGACTGTTACAACCACTTCCGACACCTCGCCAGCCTTGGACCCATTTCACTATGGACTTCATTACAGACTTACCCAAGTCCGAGGGCATGACTGCTATATGGGTCATAGTGGATCGCTTTTCCAAAATGTCTCATTTTGTACCGCTCCCGGGATTACCTACAGCGGAAGCACTGTCTACCCTCTTCCTTTCCCATATTGTGAGATATCATGGCATACCTACCAATGTCGTCTCAGACCGCGGATCCCAGTTTGTTTCCCGATTCTGGAGAGCGTTCTGCAAGAAACTGGGAGTAACGCTCTCACTCTCTACCTCACATCACCCTCAAACAGATGGTCAAACCGAATGCATGAACCAGACCCTGGAAACCTATCTTCGACAATATGTCAATGCCTTACACTCCAACTGGTCTGAGTATTTGCCTTTGGCTGAATTCGCCATTAATTCCCATTGGCACAGTGCTCTTCATACCACACCATTCTACGCAGCCCTAGGCTATCACCCTCAGACTTTTCCCCTACTTCAGCCTTCTTCTGGTGTACCAACAGCAGATCAGCGGGTGAAAAATATTCTGCTACATTGGAAAAAGATTTGCTTATTACTATGGAAGTCAGCAGGCAAGTATGCGCTTTTCTCCAACAAACAAAGACGCCATATACCTCCATATGTGGTGGGGGACAGAGTTTGGCTAACAACCAAATATGTGAGACTGAAACAACCTTCTAACAAATTGGGCCCTTGATTCATTGGTCCTTACAGAATTATTGCTCGAGTCGGGCAGTCTCCTATCGGTTGAAACTACCTTCCTCTCTCCGGATACATCCCGTATTCCACGTTTCCCTCCTCAAAAAAACAATTTTCAATCGCTACTCCAGAACGCAACAGCTACCTCCTCCTGTTCTTGTTGATGGACAAAATGAGTTTGAAGTCTCCAAGATTCTTGATTCTAAAAGACAGGGTCGGGGCCTTCGGTATCTGGTTCATTGGAAGGGATATCCCGTCACAAACCGTTCCTGGGTTCCAGCCAAAGATCTGCATGCTCCTTCTCTTATTCAAGATTTCCATGTATCAGGACCTGGGCTTGAACCTGGGACCTCGTCGGTGTCTGGTGTTGACTTTTCCCACTGAGCTATCTGGGATGCTGGACAGCTCCCTGCCTGATCTGCTGGACAAACCTGATCCAATGGACAACCCTGCCTTGAGTCTTGATTACTGTTGAACCTTGAACTCCTTGCTCCTCCCATGAACTTCCTATAAAAGCCTTGTCTCAGCACTTCCTCTTTGCCAGGTTATTGTGCCTTCCCTGCCAGTGCCTTGCTGCTGTCTTTCCTGCTGCCATCTGTACCTACAACCACTCGTGATTGACCCGTGGCTTGTTCCTGGACTTCTCTACTGCCTGATCCCAATCTGCAACCACCCGTGTTTGACCCTCGGCCTGTTCTTTGACCACTCTACTGCTTGATCCCAACCTGTAGCCACTCGTGATTGATTTCTTGGCTTGTTTTCTGACCATGCTGCTGTTTCATCCTTGTCTGTTTATCCGCTATTGGACCCCGGCTTGCTCACACCCTGGTGGGGCAAACTTGAGGACCGCGACCTGGAACTAGCTTTCAGCTAAATCCATCTCCACCATTAGGAGCTCTGGGGAAAACCAGATAGTACTTAGACTCCGCACCTCAGGTGAGCCTGTCATCTGGCAGAAGTGACTGCCTGTATACCTGTCCTGCAACTGCTATTGCAACTGGTCTTCAAGTCCGATGCCTGATCGTGACACCATGCCTCCTTTCCCACTAAGCCCTGCTAGGCCCCCGGAGGGGTTCACTGGGGAGGGGGCCCTGTCATGTACCTGGGTGTATTATGAACCAGGATCTTCCTGGTCCCACAGCTGCAGCCTTACCTGTTGTGCTACGGAGGAGATCTGGACTTATGGAAATATCCTCTCAGTATTAAGCATTACCTTGGACTCACTGGCCCCACCTGCTGCCAGCTGTGGACAATTTTCAATCAAAGCAGCCCAGAAATAGGAAGTGATGCTATCTCTCAGCGCCCGTTTGTTGTGGACTACCTCCCTGGGTGTTGTGACTGCTTTGTGACCTTGATTATCATGTTGAACTTCTGCCTGGATTCCGGACTACTCTCTAGCCTGCTGATTTCGTACTTCACCGCCAGCTCGTGTATGACCTTTGCCTGCCTGACCAATCTCTGGATTTCTATTGTGTACCACTTTGCCTAATCTGTTGCCAACCTAATCTGCCTGACTAAAGTTTTCACCTGAATCCTCAGCACACAAGCTCCACTTCGGACACTACCTATCTCTGGTACCTTACAGCAACAGTAGAAAAGGAACGGATCTAGCTAAACTGAATACAGTGTATATGTGTATATATATTGTGAGGGGGTTAGCTCGGCAGCGGGTGTGTGTGACCCCCGGGATGGGCTCCCCACACAAAACAGGCCCAGCAAACGGAGGTTGTGGTTTTCAAAATCAAAAAGGTGCGGTTTATTTTCTATTTACAGTGACAAAACACAGCAAAGCAAAAGAAACATAACCAAAATAAATCCTGGTCAAGTTGACCTCTGACTAAACATACAGGTTTCCTAACTAACAACTGGGATCAGCCTAGTGCTGTCCTAGTCCCTAAGTCCCTGGTTTTAAATGTCCAAGCAAATAGCCACACAGGCTTTGTCTCACCGCACAGGGGTTCACTCTCCCTAGACAGTCCACACAGGTCTGGTTCCAGGCATGAGCTAACATCTAATGAAGCTGGGAGTTCTTATAGAGGCCTAAATGAGCTGACAAGCTTCAGCTGGTCTCATCAACTCCCTGTCTGCACGACGCCCAGCCCTCTCCCTAGAGGTATGAGTCATCCATGAGCCCACTAGCCTTATACAACTCTCCACCTAGTTGTATAAGTCGGCGTAAAGCCTGAATCTGGGCGAAATATATCTACCCCCCTGGATGCAACCAGGTGACTTTACCTTCCTGCTGTCACAATATATATTGTCAAGGTCACCTGTGGCCAGGTGACAGATGCACACCGTAGGGGGACAGGAGTCCACCGCAAGGTAGTGAACCCTATGGCTGACTGCTGCGGATAGGAAACTGGGTGGTTGTGGAAAGCGGGACCAGAGGAGCACAACCGGGATCCTAACGGAAGCTAGAGCCAAGATTCCCCAGGGCGCGGAGTCTAAGACCCAGCAGGTCTTCTCCAGGGCCTCTAGTGGTGAGGATGTTATGCTGCAGGCTGGGACCAGGTCGCGGCCCCTGGAGTTTCCTAGCTCACGCCCCGTAGGATAAGGGGAAAAGAGGGGAAGCAGCAGCACAAGATATGAGAGAACCGAATAACAAGCTAAAGGTCAGGGGCCACAAGCAGACAAGGATAACGAAAGAACGAGCCGAAGGTCAAGGGTCACGAGCAGACAGGGATAGTCGGGGACAAGCCAAATATGTAACAGAGAGACAGACGTAGCACACGGCAGGCAGGAACCCAAACACACAATGCCTAACAAACACGTTGATCAGCAAAGCAGGCTTGCAGTGCACAGGTTAATATAGTGTTCTGTGATAGGGCCTGGGGTGGAGTCTGGCTGGGAGGAGATTATAAAGGAAGCCAGGTGAAAGGGCTCAGGCCTCTAAGATGAACACATGGGAAGGAAGGTAAGCTGACAGACAAACACTACTGCATATCCATGACAGTACCCTCCCTCTTATGGGCCCTCCCCCGCCTGGGCCCAGGCTTAAAGGGAAATCTCTGATGAAACCTTCTCAACAGATGAGGTGCAGCGACATCAGATGCAGCGATCCAAGACGCCTCCTCAGGACCAAAACCTCTCCAATGCACAAGGTACTGAAGAATGCCTCTGCAGAGCCGAGAATCCAGAACTTGTCTAACCTCGTACTTAAGATTATCCTCAGAGACTGAAAACGAGGTAGGGAGATGACAAGAAGATCTATTGAGGACCAAAGGCTCTCTAGGAATAAGCAAGGGCATGAGAGGATCAACAGGAATCTGAGGAGGGTCCCCTAGACCCTTAAAGGGGAACTGGTCATCTTGCACAGGACCATCAAACTGGGCAGATGTCAGTGGAACCCAGAAGTCAGGTTGGTTAGAGGGTGACATGTCACAGGAGTCAAGCTGAATAGCTGAAAGACAAGCAGAATGTCCTGAACAAGAAAAAGTAGGAGGCTCACTGGGCATGGGCTGGACTGGCATAACTAGTACAGAGGCAGAGTGAATAGCTGAGTCAGGTGTAGCGACTACCTGAATCGCATCGCAAGACGTAGCGACTGCAGGACTTGTAGACAAGCTAGCCTGGCTGTGTGTCCAAGGGTGGTTAGGGACAGAGAAATGTAAATGGTTATGCAACCTGGAATGAATGACCGGCTCAGATTCACAGGGGGCAACCTTGGGTAGGCAGGACGAGGAACAGGAGGGACCCCAAGCCAGGATCTGTCCAGTAGTCCAGTCCACATGAGGAGAATGGAGCTGTAACCATGGGAGACCCAAAATTATAGGCGTTGAGGCCTTGGGTAAGATAAGGAAGGATATCCACTCCTGGTGGAGTGTCCCTACCGACATCTTAACAGGGAGGGTCTGGAAGCGGATAGGTCCCCCTGGGAGAACAGTACCATCAATCACCAAGACCACCAATGGTGTGGTGAGGGGCAAAAGAGTAAGTCTCATGGACGATGCGATTTCCCAGTCCATAAAATTACCAGCGGCTCCGGAATCCAGATATGCTGAGACCGAATGAAAAGAAGCACCAACATGAAGGAACACAGAAAGCAGAAGACGAGAAGGGGAAGGTGATATTTCTGGGTCCAATACTCCACTTTCCAGATGAAGTGGACCCGAACGTTTTTCTGGACAAAGAGAGCAAGTGTCACGAAAATGACCTTTGCCCCCACAGTAAAGACACAGACCAAGAGTTCTGCGCCTAGCACGTTCCTCGGGGGATAGCCTGGTCCGACCCAGCTGCATGGGTTCCTCAGCTGGTAGGAGATGCTCTACGGGTCGAAGAGAGGGGAGCTCAGGCTGACTAAGAACCAAGGAGTGCTGGCGTTGCTTTTCTAAGGTCCTCTCCTGAAAGCGAATATCGATCTGGTTACACAAGGAGATAACGCCGGCCAGATCAGTGGGGATGGTTCTTCCTGCTAATTCATCCTTCACTCTATCAGACAGGCCATGCAAAAAGGTTGCGACTAAGGCCTCATTGTTCCAGCTCAACTCAGCCGACAGTATGCGGAAATGAAGGGCATAGTGTCCCACAGAAGCAGACTCTTGGCGGAGACGTAAAAGGGCGCTGGCCGCTGAAGAGACACGAGCCGGTTCTTCGAAGATATTCCGAAAAAGTTTCAAGAAGCCAGACAGGCTAGAAACCACTGGATCATTCAGTTCCCACAGAGGGGCTGCCCAGGCTAAAGCTTCACCAGAGAGGAGGGAAATGATATAGGCTACCTTAGCCCGATCAGACAGGAAGTTTTGGGGCTGGAGCTCAAAATGAATTGTGCATTGGCTAAGGAACCCCCTGCAAGCCTTGGAGTCCCCAGAGAAACGGGACGGAGCTGGCAGTTGTAGTGAGTGTGTGGCTGCGACTGGTGCAATAGGTGCAGCCGCTGGTTGTATTTGAGGTTGCGGATTCAGGGTTCCCAAGGAGGCCTGAAGCTGCTCAAAGCGAGAAGCCAGATCCTGGAGGAATCGCATCACCTGAGTCTGATTCGATTCCTGGGTTTCAAGTCTGCAAACTATGCCCTGCAACGGATCATCCACGGGTAACGGGATGTCAGCCGGGTTCATGGCTGATCAAACTGTCAAGGTCACCTGTGGCCAGGTGACAGATGCACACCGTAGGGGGACAGGAGTGCACCGCAAGGTAGTGAACCCTATGGCTGACTGCTGCGGATAGGAAACTGGGTGGTTGTGGAAAGCGGGACCAGAGGAGCACAACCGGGATCCTAACGAAGCTAGAGCCAAGATTCCCCAGGGCGCGGAGTCTAAGACCCAGCAGGTCTTCTCCAGGGCCTCTAGTGGTGAGGATGTTATGCTGCAGGCTGGGACCAGGTCGCGGCCCCTGGAGTTTCCTAGCTCACGCCCCGTAGGATAAGGGGAAAAGAGGGGAAGCAGCAGCACAAGATATGAGAGAACCGAATAACAAGCTAAAGGTCAGGGGCCACAAGCAGACAAGGATAACGAAAGAACGAGCCGAAGGTCAAGGGTCACGAGCAGACAGGGATAGTCGGGGACAAGCCAAATATGTAACAGAGAGACAGACGTAGCACACGGCAGGCAGGAACCCAAACACACAATGCCTAACAAACACGTTGATCAGCAAAGCAGGCTTGCAGTGCACAGGTTAATATAGTGTTCTGTGATAGGGCCTGGGGTGGAGTCTGGCTGGGAGGAGATTATAAAGGAAGCCAGGTGAAAGGGCTCAGGCCTCTAAGATGAACACATGGGAAGGAAGGTAAGCTGACAGACAAACACTACTGCATATCCATGACATATATATATATATATATATATATATATATATATATACACACACAACGCCTGGGGTGCATATATATACTAAATACACTGACTGCAGCTAACTCAATCGCCTGCCTGCTCTAAGTAACTGAAATTAAATGACACTATCTCTGTCTCTATCTCTCTCTTTCAACGCCGGAACACACTACATGGCGCCGACGCGCGGGGGCGGCCTTATATAGTGTGGGGCATGTACCTAATCTCCTGAGCCATGATTGGCCAAAGGCACCCTGACTTTGGCCAATTACGGCTCTCTGTACTGACGGCGCTGTGATTGGCCAAGCATGCGTGTCATAGTGCATTGTTGGCTAATCATCAGCCAACAATGCACTGCGTTGACGCAGTGAATTATGGGCCGTGACACGCCACTCGAATTTGGTGCGAACGGCCCATATTGTTCGAAATTCGGCGAACGCCCGAACAGACGATATTCGAGTCGAACATGAGTTTGACTTGAACACAAAGCTCAACACTACATATGAATAAGGGAGTCATTGGATACTAAGCAACGCGGACATAAAGGCAATGTATATTTACCCCAGGCAAATAGTTTTTGAGGAGTATAATGGGTTCTATGCAAAATAAAAAGCTGGGTCAATTGCTGAGATGGTGAAATAGATACCTCAGGTAATAGCTCCATAGCCCATATCCACTCTTCTTCATTAAGATTAATCAAGTCTTTTTGCCAATGGGTAAAGCTATTTACCTGGCCACCTACCTTCTCAGAATTAAGTAAGATAAAATAAAGATCCCCTATTAGTCCTCGTTTAATAGGCCGTATTGTGGTTGATTTCAACAAGATCTCTGATGGGTTGTATTGTAGTTGGAATGATAAGGCCTGACATTGTAATACGTGGCGTATTTGAAGATACTGATAGAGGTTGCTATTTGATAGTTGGAAGCGCTCTCTCAGTTTATTAAAGGGCAATAGGATGTCCCCTTCAAATAACTGGTAGAGACAAATTAGCCCGGCTTTTTTCCATTCCCATAATTCTGGTATTTTATTCAACTCAGGTAGACAAAAATTGTCCCATATTGGCATATGTCTTGTATAGCCCTTATGATGAGTAATAATACGTGTTGTTTCCCATAGTTTATGGATTAACTGAAGTGTTGGAAACTTTCTCTTCTCATAAAATTGGTGAGACACTATTTTCTGAACTAATGGAGATGATTTAAATTGGGTCATTACTAAGTTCTGTATGGGATCTTGATTATCTACCTCCTCCCAACCACACCAATGTTGAAGTTGTGCTGCCATAAAATATAATCTTGATTCAGGGACAGCTATCCCTCCTCTATTCTTTGCTTGTTGCAGGGTTTCTAGTTTGATTCTTGGTTTTCCATGTTTCCATATAAGATCTCTAAAGGTCGCATCGATTGTCCTAAATAGTTTTAATGTCAACCAGATTGGGAAATTATGCAATCAGTAAAGCAGTTGGGGCAACCATACCATTTTCACCAGATTTGCTCTGCCTATAATAGTCAATGGAAATCTGCACCAAGTTTTACCTTGTTGCCTAAATTTACCAACAAGAGGAAGGATATTTTTGTCTATATATTCGTTAATATTTGGAGTGACTATTATCCCTAAATACTTAAATGATGAGACATGCTTCATCTGGTGAACCTGGCCTGGACGCCCCAGCTGTATCGGGTCAATAAGGTCGATGTGCATTATTACTGACTTATCCCAATTGATAGTAAATCCTGAGAACACACCATACTTATCTATAAGCGAAATAACTGTGGAGAGAGAAGTATGTGTATCTCCTAGGAACACCAGGGCATCGTCTGCAAAGAGTGCTTCTTTTTGCTCGCTCATACCTCTCCGAAATCCCACTATTTCTGGACAATCACGAATAGCCTCCGCCAGTGGTTCTACGGCTAGTGCAAAAAGGAGTGGAGATAAAGGGACAGCCTTGTCTTGTAACTCTTTTAAAAAAAAAAGGGTAATGAAATGGATCCATTAATCTGGACTCTTGCACTCGGACTACTATATAGCAGTTGTATCCACTTTATAAATTTCGGTCCCAGTCCAAAATATCTTAGGCAGGTCCATAGGAAATCCCACTCTATGCTATGAAATGCTTTGGTCGCATCCAAAGACATGATAGCTCTATTTCCTGTGTTATCTATGGGTATTTGTAAATTCAAAAATAATCGTCTAATGTTATTAGCTGCTGATCTGTTAGGGATGAATCCTGATTGATCACAATGTATCAATTTGCCAATATACCTCGATAGTCTAGTTGCCATTACTTTTGCCAATAGTTTAACATCTGATGTCAATGGTGAGATTGGGCGATATGCATCGGGCTTATTATGATCTTCCTGGTTTTAAGATAGATATACGGTAATCACTGCTTCATTCATTAAAGGGGTAGAGACCCGACCTCAATGGCATAGTTAAAGACTGTCAGCAAATCAGGTAGTACGATATCACTGACCTTTTCTCCATTGCCTTCGGCCATGACATTGGTCATTGGTAACCCGGACTTTACCCCAGGCTCCACAAACAGGAACCATAGGAGACTAGGCCAACAAGGGAAGTCACGTCTCATGGATATCTGGCCTCAAGGAGGCCCATCTTGCTCAGTTTGTGGACCTCTCTCTCAATTGTTAAAGTACAGCCCAACTCAGACACTATTTCCAGATTTTACAGTGATCTCACTGCTCCCTGCACACACTCACACCATTTGAATCATTCTGCAGGAAAGGGGAACCATCCAGACACACTCTCATTACTTTATGGTTAACTGGCTGCGCCCAGTGATGACCCACTCCCATCGTTCGTACACCAATGGGAACTGGATTTTAAGATCCAGTTACATAGCAAGTCTGGTTGAAAAAGACAGTTCAACCAATAGATCACTCTTCAACAAGCTGAAAAGTTCTTTCTCCTGGCCCACAAGTCTTCTATTGTAAATCAGTACCAAGAGGTGGGATACAAAATACTCTCAAGGTGGTACCATGTTCCTTATGTGTTCCATAAAAAGGACTGCAGCTTTTAAGATACTTGTTGGCACTGTAACCAGGCAGTGGGTACAATGTAACATATCTTTTGGCATTGCCTTAGATTGCGGCCCTTTTGGGAGGATGTGACAACCAACATTTGATATTGGGGGGTGGCAGACACAGCTGCCGACTAGAGTCCTGTGGTATTCCAAAATCAACTACATCCTCCACATGGAGGAATTGACTGCCATTCTAAACAACACCAAGGAAACTTTCAGGGTGGAGGTCCTGGCGATATTTCACTTGCACTGATGGCTAGCGACAGGCTCTATCCCAATCCGAGTCAGCCACTGGACATGCCACCTGATTGGCTCAGTTTGAGAGGTATGTAACCTGTGGACAGTAACCTTCTGGTTTTCTTTACATCTTTTCTCCCTTTCTCCCTACCCCTTACTACTTTTCTTCCCCTTGTCCTCCTAATTATCCATTAGCCTACCTCATTTGGGATTTTGAACTGGCTAACCCTCTCTTGAGTATTACCAAGCTCAATACCAAACTTTTAGAACCTATCATGCAGTCAGTACAGTTGGATCAAAGATGTTCTTCGTTTGCATTATTTTACTTTCACTGATACTTGTTCTTGGCAGTGCATAACTACCACAAGACCATTTACGGGTTCTAGTCTTTGCCAAGTTATGATCTGCTCTTGACCTCGCGTGAGACAGGCTTGCCTAACTGAGTATTACTTCTGGATACGCGGCTAAAGATAAATATTATGATTTTCTCTTTCTTTTTTGATATTTGAATTGTTTTTTGCTCAACTTTTTTTCTTTGTGTTTTTTTTATTTTTATAAAAGATTTGTATTTAATGGCTGGTTGCAACTGTGTCATTGTACCTTGTGTGCCGTGAGTTCGGCATGTCTGTAATATGCAAAGCCAATAGGAATGAACAGGTTCATGTCAATGCCCAAAAGGTCAGTGGTATATTGTTTCTTGTTTTAAAATAGCTTCTTGAAATCCAAGGCAACCCTCTTAATGCTGCCATAGCACATATCAAAATAATAGGCATATCACTCAAATAGAAACACCAAGCATGGAATAAATCATGAACAATGAGTAAAGAATCATCACATTAAAATATGAGTCACTTGAATCCATGAAACCATGCAATCAATCCGAAATATATTTTCAAATTTCAAATGCTATTTTCCAGAAAGCGGTAGCATATGATTGGTTGCAGTGAGTTGGTATAGCACAGTGATTCCAAAAATTTTCTCCACCAAAGACTCACAATTATCACAGAATTCTTGAGTCTTATTTCTATATCAGACAGGTACACACCGTAAAAAGTTAACTGCATATTTATTAAATTCATATATCAAAAAGTACAAATAGACATATAAAATCCAAAAAATCAGAAATCCCCCATCAAATATGAGGGATAAACCTGAAAATTCCCCATATGTACCCAGCGATGGCATAAACAACTGACTAGCTGGAATAAGCCTCCCTAAAGAGAGGCAAAAGGAGTAGCATGCACACCCACCCCTCCCCAAACTTTTGAAGAAGTTCCTAGTTTTTAGGGAACGAAACATGTAATCTCTTGGGAGCAGCACCCCCTCTTGCACCCCACACGAGTCGTCCTCATCATGGCTTCAGGGAGACTTTTCTTGTAGCTGCAATTACCGTCGTCTGGAGGATACCACATGAGATCTAGCTGATTGATATCAGAATGATGATTCCACACAGATCCACTCTGTAACAACCCAGGATTGGAGTTCATATCCAACTCAGTAAGACTTTATCCACAGCCTTACCAACACATCACCTTTACTTGTTTTGCTTTTAAGTCGTCTGACTCATATACTATGGACATACATGCACCGATCTAAGGACAGCTACTTGTGTGAGAGACGCCTAGCCTACAAAACAGTGAGTACTGCACACTTAATTGTGTGAATAACTGCTTGGAACTTTCCTACAACTATCTATCTACTAGGATTACATCCAGTTATGTGGATATACATGGATATATGACATCTAGCAGTTCCATTACCAGCTAATTATGAGCCTAATAAATGCATATGATCATTATAGATGATAATTACCCACAGTCTTTGGGATATCGATCTATTTGGCCATAATAAACCATCTGGTTTTATAGCAAGCTATTCAGGTGATATTTAGCGCTGGATACATTCTTGAATGGAAAGATTATTTTTCAATAGCGCATGATATGTTATATACTTTATACCACCTTCAAGCTTGCGGATAACTCACTGAATTTATATTTTTTTCATTGAAGGCAAATATTTGTGGCCTCAACAGACATTTTACTATCAATTTTTGCTATACATTAGAGCTGTGACTGGCTTATTTAATAATTAATTTTTTTTTCCTCTCCTAATTACTACAGTGGATTTATTACCAACCATTACATGTATAAAATTCTTCCAGCGTACGGGTTCCATCTAGGGAGAGTGTAACATAGTACCCTTTTTAGGGATACACTGCCCTGGATAGGAACACCGTGAGTGTTCTATTTAGACTCGGTCATTGTTTCAGGTGCATTTGGGGGTGTTTTGTTTGGGGAGGGGTGGGTGTGCATGCTACTCCTTTTGCCTCTCTTTAGGGAGGCTTATTCCAGCTAGTCAGTTGTTTATGCCATCGCTGGATACATATGGGGAATTTTCAGGTTTATCCCTCATATTTGATGGGGGATTTCTGATTTTTTTGGATTTTATATGTCTATTTGTACTTTTTGATATATGAATTTAATAAATATGCAGTTAACTTTTTAGGGTGTGTACCTGTCTGTTTTTTTGTTATTTTTTTTCTAATTTGTAGCTATATTTTTTGATTACACCCCCCGATATTATATCGGTAAGTACTGCAGTTGTAAAATAGGTGGGATTCCCATATTCCTCTCTTTTGTATTATTTCTATATCAGAATTAAATTATAAAACGAATGTGAGTGATGGCTTTACATTTAAATGTTGCACTCTTATACATCTCTGTACAGAGTGAGATCTGTGCTCTGGAACAACAATCTAAGCACAATTAGACTGAGAGTGTTCATCACTGGGGCAGACACAGCTAAACATTTACAAAAACACAGTATCACTAACTGCCATGCCCAGACAGGAATGCAACAGAGTTTATAATACTGTAGCTTTCTTCAGAGTCCTTTAATTTATAAATAGAGCTTTCAGAGATTCAGCTTACAATTTTTAAATAATATTTTAAAGAAAGAGATAAGGATGCAAGAAAATATTTACTGAAAAAAACACATTCTGAAAACAGACAATAAGCAAAAGTAAAATAAGCAGGATTAAAACTGAAAAATACAAAGTTTGCCTGGTCTTTGGTACTGTGAAAAGTCCTGTTCACTAGCAGAGTAAGTCCAATCTGATGTTTCGAAGTCGATTGCCTCTCAGAAACAAGAATGTATCCTTGGCAGATGAGTAGAGGGCTGCAAATGCGGTCATCTTTTTTGTTCCCTAGAGAGGGCGTGTATAGAATCAACAGAACCAATCAGTCTGAACAGTGTGCTGAAGGGGTTTTGAAGTGTTTTATTATGCTTCAGTAGACATGCCAATTACGGTACCCTAAATACATCTATATTTTCACCTGACACGATTTCACAATCCGTAAACCAACATAATATTGAACAGAATGAAACTATGATTAGTTAAAAACCAAATACATATGCATATTATGCATACAGTATATTGCTTAGGAGATCTAATGTGCTTTATTCATTCACTGTAGACCTTCTCCAGGGCTGGTGCAAGGATTTTTGACACCCTGGGTGAAACCTAATTTTGCCGCCCCCATTGGCTCCGCCCCTGACCCCACCTTCGCCCTGCCCATGTATATGGAGGTGGTGGGGGTGAAGATTTTTACAGCGCCTCTCCACCTATTTCTTCAGCCATGGTCCACAGGCGCACACCTGCACCTCCGGACCCGACCTGAAGATAAATAGTGGCGGCACCGGCTCGCTTCCTAAAGCCAGCCATGGTCAGCAGGTATATGGACAGGCTAAGGTAGTATATGGACAGGCTAAGGTAGTATATGGACAGGCTAAGGTAGTATATGGACAGGCTAAGGTAGTATATAGACAGGCTAGGGTAGTATATAGACAGGCTAGGGTAGTATATGGACAGGCTAGGGTAGTATATGGACAGGCTAGGGTAGTATATAAACAGGCAAGGTTAGTATATGGACAGGCTAAGGTAGTATATGGACAGGCTAGGGTAGTATATGGACAGGCTAGGGTAGTATATAGACAGGCTAGGGTAGTATATAGACAGGCTAGGGTAGTATATAGACAGGCTAGGGTAGTATATAGACAGGCTAGGGTAGTATATATACAAAGATAAAAGTAGGCGCTTGTGCCAAACTCAAAGTGTACCACCAACCTAATTACTCAGGGTAGGGGAAGGTGCAAATGGTAAAAATGATAAAAACAATGACTTAGAGCAAGTCCATAAAGTTCTAAATAGCAACTTTTGAAGGCAGCCCAGTGGAAGAGTAAGAAGATGTCTTCTGGAATGGCTGGGGATGAAAACACAGGCGCCACTCTAATGCCGCGTACACACGATCGGAAATTACGACAAGAAAACCAAGAAAAAAAAATTCAGACGGAAAGTTGGCTCAAACTTGTGTTGCATACACACGGTCACACAAAATTCTGACCGTCAAGAACGCGGTGCGTTCAACACTACAACGAGCCGAGAAAAATGAAGTTCAATGATTCCGAGCATGCGTCAAATTGATTCAGAGCATACGTGTTTTTTTGCGCGTCGGAATTGCATACAAACGATCGTAACTCCCGACAAGAACTTTTCTTGTCAGAAAAATTGAGAACCAGCTCTCAAATTTTTGCCGTCGGAAATTCCGACAGAAAAAGTCTGATGGAGCCTACACACGGTTGGAATTTCCGACCAAAAGCTCACATCGAACTTTTCTTGTTGAATGTCGAAATTTCCGATTGTGTGTACGCGGCATTAGTGCAATAAATCAAAGGATTTTAATTTTTAGATATACATGAGGTACTCACAAAAGTACGATCAAAACAGGCATGTAGGCATGTGTTGCTGAACGTCCGTGAAGTCTGTTAATCCGTGGGCTGATGGCTGCGGTGTTTGTGAGAAGGCTGCGCCGGTGTATGCTGACACTTCCTGTCTCTGGAACGCACGCAGGGAGCCAAGGGGATGTCATCACTTCTGGAGGGAATCAGCCAATAGGCGATGCGTTTACGGAGCATGCGCTCCTTCTTCAGCCTATTTTTTAAGCACTTCAGCTCTTGTACTTGTATACCCCACCTTATGGACTAGTGCAATTTTTAGGTTTCCACTAGGTGTCTGTTTATTTGCCAAACACTTTTTCATTACTTAAGATAATAAAGTAATGCATAAATTATTTTACTTTCTATGACACCTATAGGCAAACAGACATGAAAAGTGTTTTTGGTACAAAACGTTGAAAAGATATTTGCAAATAACGTTTGTTTTTTTCAATTTTGCACATTTTCTTTTTATGCAACACTGAAAAAGTAACAAATACGATGCATCAATAAAAAAAAAAATATTCCTGGTAAAGGAATAGAAAAAAAAAGGAGTTAAAGTTAAATATGGTCAACTAAGGCATTAAACAGGAATGCATTTTATTTGGAAAAAATTACCTTGTCAGGTACAGAACAAATGTTACAACTTTGATCTACACACATGATCTTTATTCATATGATCTACACTTGAATGTAATAAATACATGTATGTAGTAAATACAACAAACATTACAATGCCTAATAGTCTTTTATGCCCTTTAATCTGCTTTGGTTATTTGATGTGAGCCCACAGTATAAAATGTACTTCTTAGGAAAGGAGACCCAAACACCAATCATAAGGCCACAGCACTTTTTTTGCATATCTCAAATTCTCTGTATTTACATTACTACTTTCTACCAGCAGATGGCAGTATAAACTCACAGTTAAAATCTTTCAGTCCTCTTTTTGCAGGAAAAAGCGCAATATATCTTTTGCCAAGATTTTGATGTATTTCACCTTGTCTGACTTTTTAGTATCACATTCAATAAAATTCCTTATGATTTCAATTTAGGATAAGTAATATTTTTATGTTATTGACCTTTTGGCGCAATTTAAAAGTATGCACTAATAAATGCTGTAATCTATTTCAGGAATATCTACATTAGCAGAGATACTAATCTGTAACCTCATGCTATCTGGAGTATGTGTAGCCCAATTTTGGTAGGGGGGGGTTGGGTTATGAGAAATGGCCCTCCCCAAAGAGGATATTGTGCTAGAACAGAACTAGAACCTCTGCTAAGTGGAAGAGTGGGTTTGACAATAAATTTGGCAGTGGCTTCACCCAGGACAGGGCCTCTGTGAACAGATGGGATTCCGTTCCTGAGAAAAGAATCAGTAATCTAAACAAAGTAATTGGGAGCAGAAAAACTGCTGCAACCTGCATATAACATTAAACATACGAAGATGCACACCAGTATAGAAATAATACAAGCTTTATATAAGAAAAGATTAATAATAGTACATACTGGGGGTTATTTACAAAAGGCAAATCCACTTTGCACTACAAGTGAAAACTACAAGTTCAAAGTGCACTTGAAATTGCACTGAAAGTGCACTTGGAAATGCAGTCGCTGTAGATCCGAGTGGGACATGGAAGGAAAATAAAAAACAGCATTTTAGCTTGTACATGATTGGATGATAAAACCAGCAGAGCTTCCCCTCATTTCAGATCTACCCCTCAGATTTACAGCGACTGCACTTCCAAGTGCACTTTCAGTGCAATTTCAAGTGCACTTTGAACTTGTAGTTTGCACTTGTAGTGCAAAGTGGATTTGCCTTTTGTAAATAACCCCCAGTATGTACTATTATTAATCTTTTCTTAAAAAATGTTAAAAAAAAAAAAAAAAATGTTAGGGATTCTGCCTATTTATATGGGTGACATTGACCTGAGGAGAGCATTGTGTGGGGGGTTTTCTTCCCCATAGCATTGCTGGCGGACTGGGCTCCCTGTTTTGCAGACCTAAGCACGCAGTGGTGGTGACTATGTTGATGCAATGGGTGGTGGTATAACTATGAATTGTTTTTTAAACACTTCCCTACCCAGCCATAGTCAAATGACGTCCACAGATGGGATCTCCCATCCTGGGTGGACATCATATGACGTCCTCGGCTTTGTAGGGGGATATCTGAATGATGCCTGCATCATTCAGATATCCCTTTGAAGTGCCGGCGATTCTGTGCACCATAAGAACGATCATAGCGGCGGTTCCGCCGCTTGATCGTTCTTATAGGCGGCGGGAGGGGACATCCCCCCCTCCCGCCGCCATCCGGTGCTTCTCCGGGCTCTCCCGTGCGATCGGGGACCCGGAGCGAATCTTCCGGGGTCGTTGGTGGGGTCACGTGATTAGCATAGAGATGACTGGTGACCAGATGGTCACCAGTCATCTCTATGATCGTCGGAGGCCCGGGCGCGATGTGATGACGTCACGCCCGGGCCTCAAATGTAAACAAAGCCGCCATTGCGGCTGTAAGTATGAGATCAGTGAAATTTTTTTCACTGATCTCATGCTTTCCAGCCTGGAGGAGAGATGTGGGGTCTTAGTGACCCCGCATCTCTCAATAAAGAGAACCTGTCACACACATTCCTATTACAAGGGATGTTTACATTCCTTGTAATAGGAAGAAAAGTGATCAAAAAAAAAAAAAAAAGTAAAATCATTGTAAAAAAATAAATAAATAAGTAAAGAAAAAAAAAAATAATAAAAAAAAAAAATTAAAACGCCCCTGTCCCCGGTAGCTTGCGATCAGAAGCGAATGCACACGTAAGTCGCCCACATATGTAAACGCCGTTCAAACCACACATGTGAGGTATCGCCGCGTGTGTTAGAGCGCGTGCAACAATTCTAGCACTAGACCTCCTCTGTAATTCTAACCTGGTAACCTGTAAAAAAAATTAAAGCGTCGCCTATGGAGATTTTTAAGTACCGAAGTTTGGCGCCATTCCATGAGTGTGCGCAATTTTAAAGCGTGACATGTTAGGTATCTATTTACTCGGCGTAACATTATCTTTCATATTTTTTTTTAAAAAGGCGTTTGAAAAATTATTGCGCAAATATCGTGCAAGAAAAAATGTTGCAATGACCGTCATTTTATTCCCTAGGGTGTCTGCTAAAAAAACATATATAATGTTTGGGGGTTCTGAGTAATTTTCTAGCAAAAGAATGATGATTTGTACATGTAGGAGAGAAGTGCTAGAATAGGCCCGGTATTGAATAGGTACAAAAAGCCCTGTATTGAAGTGGTTAAAAAGCGATTGCTGATAATTGTTATTGTATCTAGATTGTATGCTGTACAAATTTTTTATCGATTGCTCCTGATGAAGTGGACCAGACTACTATGTCCAGAAATATTTAGACAGATTAAAGGTGGATAAAGCACCTGGACCAGATGGCATACACCCACGGATCCTAAAAGAATTGAGCTCTGTAATTTCAAAGCCATTGTATTTAATTTTTAGGGACTAATTAAAGACAGGAATAGTACCACTGGATTGGCGCAGGGCCAATGTGGTGCCTATATTTAAAAAGGGAACAAAGTCTTTACCAAGTAACTATAGACCTGTTAGTTTAACTTCTATAGTTGGGAAGATACTGGAGAGATTAATAAAAGACCAAATAGATGAGTCCTTGCTGGGAAAAAAAAAAAATTAAGCAACAGACAGCTTGGATTCATTAAAGACAGAAGTTGTCAGACAAACCTAATTTCTTTTTATGAAGAGGTAAGTAAAACCTTGGACAGAGGGGTGGCTGTGGACGTGGTATACTTGGATTTTGCAAAAGCGTTCGATACAGTTCCGCACACACGGCTCATGTGTAAGGTAAAGTCTACAGGATTGGAAATATCAGTTTGTAAATGGATAGAAAAACTGGCTAAAAGACAGAATTCAGAGAGTAGTGGTTAATGATTCTTACTCTGAATGGTCTAAGGTTATCAGTGGTGTACCCCAAGGTTCAGTGCTGGGACCCTTACTTTTTAATATCTTTATAAATGATATTGGGTCTGGGATCAAAAGTAACATTTCTGTCTTTGCAGATGACACCAAGCTATGCAGTGGAATAACGTCCTTACAGGATGTCGCCAATGCTCTGTCTAATTGGGCGACTATGTGGCAGATGAGGTTTAATGTTGATAAATGTAAAGTTATGCACTTGGGGGCTAAGAATATGAATGCATCATACATACTAGGGGGAGTACAACTGGGGGGATCCGTAGTGGAGAAGGATCTGGGGGTTTTGGTAGATCATAAGCTCAATAATAGCATGCAATGCCAAGCTGAGTTTTCCAAATCGAGAAAAGTCCTTTCTTGTATTAAGAGAGGTATGGACTCCAAAGAGAGAGATATATTTTTGCTCCTGTACAAATCATTAGTAGGGATGAGCTTCGAGTTCGAGTCGAACTCATGTTCGACTCGAACATTGCCTGTCCGCCCTTTCGCCGAACAGCAAACAAATTGTGGTGTTTGCGGCAAATTCGAAAAGTCTATGGGAGAAATCGAAAGTGCTAATTATAAAGGCTTATATGCAAGTTATTGTCATAAAAAGTGTTTGGGGACCCGGGTCCTGCCCCAGGGGACATGTATCAATGCAAAAAAAAGTTTTAAAAACTGCAGTTTTTTGGGGAGCAGTGATTTTAATAATGCTTAAAGTGAAACAATAAAAGTGAAATTTTGTACCTGGGGGTGTGTATAATATGCATGTAAAGTCGCACTTGTTTCCCGTGCTTAGAACTGTCCCTGCACAAAATGTCATTTCTGAAGGAAAAAAAGTAATTTAAAACTCACTCGCGGCAATTAACCACTTCCTTACCGCCCATAGTCATATGACATCCACAGATGGGATCTCCCATCCTGGGTGGACGTCATATGACGTCCTCTGCTTTGAGGGGGGATATCTGAATGATGCCTGCAGCTAGAGGCATCATTCAGATATCCATTTTTTTGTGCCGGCGATTCTGCACACCATAAGAATGATCATAGCGGCAGTTCCGCCGCTTGATCGTTCTTATAGGCGGCGGGAGGGGACATCCCCCCCTCCCGCCGCCATCCAGTGCTTCTCCGGGCTCTCCCGTGCGATCGGGGACCCGGAGAGAATTGTCCGGTGTCGTTGGTGGGTAACGTGACGAGCATAGAGATGACTGGTGACCAGATGGTCACCAGTCATCTCTATGATCGTCGGAGGCCCGGGCACGATGTGATGACGTCACGCCCGGGTCCTCAGATGTAAACAAAGTCGCCATTGCGGCTTGTAAGTATGAGATCGGTGAAAATGTTTTCACTGATCTCATACTTTCCAGCCTGGAGGAGAGATGTGGGGTCTTATTGACCCCGCATCTCTCCATAAAGAGGACCTGTCACACACATTCCTATTACAAGGGATGTTTACATTCCTTGTAATAGGAATAAAAGTGATCAAAAAAAAAAAGAAAGTAAAATAAGTGTTAAAAAATAAATAAATAAGTAAAAAAAAAAAAAAAATTTAAACGCCCCTGTCCCCGGTAGCTCGCGATCAGAAGCGAACGCACACGTAAGTCCCGCCCACATATGTAAACGCCGTTCAAACCACATATGTGAGGTATCGCCGCGTGCGTTAGAGCGCGTGCAACAATTCTAGCACTAGACCTCCTCTGTAACTCTAACCTGGTAACCTGTAAAAAAAATTAAAGCGTCGCCTATGGAGATTTTTAAGTACCGAAGTTTGGCACCATTCCATGAGTGTGCGCAATTTTAAAGCGTGACATGTTAGGTATCTATTTACTCGGCGTAACATCATCTTTCATATTTTACAAAAAAATTGGGCTAACTTTACTGTTTTTTGTTATTTTTTAATTCACTAAACCATTTTTTTCCAAAAAAAAGGAGTTTGAAAAATTATTGCGCAAATACCGTGCAAGAAAAAAAGTTGCAATGACTGTCATTTTATTCCCTATGGTGTCTGCTAAAAAAACATATATAATGTTTGGGGGTTCTGAGTAATTTTCTAGCAAAAGAATGATGATTTGTACATGTAGGAGAGAAGTGCCAGAATAGGCCCGGTATTGATGTGGTAAAAAAAGCCCGCTGTTGAAGTAGTTAATGAATTGTCGGCTCCCGGCAATACATAGAAAAGTCATTGATAAAAAAAAAAAAAGCGTGGGGGTCTCCCCAAATTCAATTACCAGGCCCTTCAGGTCTGGTATAGATATTAAGGGGAACCCCGCCGCAAATTTAAAAAAAAATGCGTGCGGTTCCCCCTAAATATCCATACCAGGCCCTTCAGATCTGGCATGGATTTTAAGGGGAACTCCACCCCTAATTTTAAAAAAAATGGCGTGGAGTCCCCCCAAAAATCCATACCAGACCCTTATCCGAGCACGCAACCTGGCAGGCCGCAGGAAAAGAGGGGGGATGAGAGAGCGCCCCCCCTCCTGAATCGTACCAGGCCACATGCCCCCAACATGGGGAGGATGTCCCCATGTTGATGGGGACAAGGGCCTCATCCCCACAACCCTTGCCCGGTGGTTGTGGGGGTCTGCGGGTGGGGGGCTTATCGGAATCTGGAAGACGCCTTTAACAAAGTGGACCCCCAGATCCCGCTCCCCCTATGTGAATTGGTAAGGGGTACATTGTACCCCTACCATTTCACGAAGAAAGTGTAAAAAAAAAACACACAAACACCTTGGAAAAGTCCTTTATTAAAAAAAAAAAAAAAATCCAGCGATGAAATCCAGTGTCCCGCGGTGATCCGATGTCCAGCGCTGTCCGTCATTGGCTGAGCCTGAGCAGACCTGAAGGGGAACTTCCTCCGCAGTCTATTAAATGTATAGACCCGCCCCTTCTAAAGTTCTCCATCAGGTCCGCTCAGCCAATGACTAGGTGTAAGGCTGAGGACCTGATGCGGAATATGAGAAGGGGCGGGTTTATTCATGTATTACACAGTGAAGGAAGTTCCCCATCAGGTCCGCTCAGGCCAATGACGTAGGCGGGGTCTGACATACTGAGGGGGCGGACCTGATGGGGAACTTCCTTCACTGTGTAATTCATGAATAGACCCGCCCCTTCTCATGTTCCGCATCTGGTCCGCTTAGCCTTACACCTATTCATTGGCTGAGCGGACCTGATGGGGAACTTTAGAAGGGGCGGGTCTATACATTTAATAGACTGCGGAGGAAGTTCCCCATCAGGTCCGCTCAGGCTCAGCCAATGACGGACAGCGCTGGACATCGGATCACCGCGGGACACTGGATTTCATCGCTGGAATGTTTTTTTTTTTTTTTAATAAAGGACTTTTCCAAGGTGTTTGTGTGGTTTTTTTTTACATTTTTTTACACTTTCTTCGTGATATGGTAGGGGTACAATGTACCCCTTACCAATTCACATAGGGGGGAGCGGGATCTGGGGGTCACCTTTGTTAAAGGGATCTTCCAGATTCTGATAAGCCCCCCGCCCGCAGACCCCCACAACCACCGGGCAAGGGTTGTGGGGATGAGGCCCTTGTCCCCATCAACATGGGGACATCCTCCCCATGTTGAGGGCATGTGGCCTGGTACGGTTCAGGAGGGGGGGCGCTCTCTCGTCCCCCCCTCTTTTCCTGAGACCTGCCAGGTTGCGTGCTCGGATAAGGGTCTGGTATGGATTTTTGGGGGGACTCCACGCCATTTTTTTTGCGGTGGAGTTCCCCTTAAAATCCATGCCAGATCTGATGGGCCTGGTATGGATATTTGGGGGGAACCGTAAGCATTATTCTTTATTGTTTTTTAACCGCCGTGAATAATGATCGTGTGTACGCGGCATTACTGTGAAGAAACCTTTCCGTATTTGGAGATGAAATCTCTTTTCCTCTAGACGTAAAGAGTGTCCCCTTGTCCTTTGTGTTGACCGTAAAGTGAATAACTGAACACCAAGTTCACTATATGGACCCCTTATGTATTTGTACATGTTGATCATATCCCCCCTTAATCTCCTCTTCTCAAGAGTGAATAAATTCAGTTCCTCTAATCTAATCTTTCCTCATCGCTGAGCTCCTCCATGCCTCTTATCAGTTTGGTTGCCCTTCTCTGCACTTTCTCCAGTTCCCCAATATCCTTTTTGAGAACTGGTGCCCAAAACTGAACTGCATATTACAGATGAGGTCTTACTAATGATCAGGGATGAGCCGAACACCCCCCTGTTCGGTTCCCACCAGAACCTGCGAACAGACAGAATGTTTGCGTGAACTTTAGAACCCTATTAAATACAATGGACTCGAACGTTCAAAATCTAAAGTGCTAATTATAAAGGCTTATATGCAAGTTATTGTCCTAAAAAGTGTTTGGGGACCCGGGTCCTGCCCCAGGGGACATGTATCAATGCAAAAAAAAATTAAAAAAATTACGTTTTTACGGGAGCAGTGATTTTAATAATGCTTAAAATGAAAAAATAAAAGTGAAATTTTCCTTTAAATTTCGTACCTGGGGGGTGTGTATGATATGCATGTAAAGTGGCGCATGTTTCCCGTGCTTAGAACTGTCCCTGCACAAAATGTAATTTTTGAAGGAAAAAAGTCATTTAAAACTCACTCGCGGCTATTAATGAATTGTCGGCTTCCGGCAATACATAGAAAAGTCATTGATAAAAAAAAAAAAAGCGTGTGGGTCCCCCCAAATTCAATTACCAGGCCCTTCAGGTCTGGTATAGATATTAAGGGGAACCCCGCCGCAAATTTAAAAAAAAATGTCATTTAAAACGGGGGAACAGCATGTTCCCCACACACGGTCGTTTTTCACGTCATTTTTTCTCTTGACGAGAAAAACGACCGTCTGTGGGCTCCGCGGCAGTGTTTCCCTATGGGAAAACTGCCGCGGAAAACATGTCGAAAAAAACGACGAGAAAAATTAGAACATGTTCTAATTTTTCTCGTCGTTTTTAATGCCGTTTTTCTCGTCGAAAAAAACGACAGAAAGCCCACAGACTATCGTTTTTCTCGTCGAACGGGAAAAATTTCGTTTTTTTCTACGAGAAAAACAGCCGTGTGTACGCGTCATTAGAGTTGTGAAAATGTGGAATAGACTCCCTGCAGAGGTGGTTCTGGCCAGCTCAGTAGATTGCTTTAAGAAAGGCCTGGATTCTTTCCTAAACGTACATAATATAACTGGGTACTAACATTTATAGGTAAAGTTGATCCGGGGAAAATTCGATTGCCTCTCGGGGGATCAGGAAGGAATTTTTTCCCCTGCTGTAGCAAATTGGATCATGCTCTGCTGGGGTTTTTTGCCTTCCTCTGGATCAACTGAGGGTATAGAATTGGGTATATGAGATTTATGATATTATATATATATATATTTTTTTATGGTTGAACTGGATGGACTTGTGTCTTTTTTCAACCTGACTAACTATGTAACAATGTAACTATGTGTGGACAAAGATACATCATATTTAGACAAAAAAAAAAAAAAAAAATTTATATAACATGATTGTTGTGCCTTAAAAGTCCCATCTTGGTATTATATTATAGCCCCAGAAGCATATCAAGCCTGGGTCCCCATTGAATATCTCTGGGAGAGCATTACTTTCAGGGTGATAAGGGGTGGTTCGACTTCTGTTAATGTAAAGCAAATCTTGATTAGCTTGCTCTTAAAATCTCTGCTCTGATCTAAGTGTAACTTGTGGGGTAGGCTATCACGACTGTAACTGCCCTTTGATCAGAAAAGCTTGGACGTATTGGATAAAGTGGTCAGCCACCATCAGTATATTTCCAATCCCTCTTGAATCATTGTCAATGCATAGGACTTGAACTCTGTAAGTGCCCCAGTGGAGCGGCTCAAACTGGCAAGTGGCAAGGCTTTCCTCAGTAAATAGCTTAGGCAACGTTTACATAGATCTGTCACAGTATCTCTCATCTTGGGTCAATAGAAATGGTCTTGAACTTGGCCATCATTTTTCCCAGGTCTCAAATGGCCAAGGTGATCATGCAGACCCCTGAAAATGATCTTTCAGAAACAATATGGTCGATATCCCTTTGTCTATCTTAAACGTCTCCCAATCTCTTAGAATCTGACTACACTTGGTAGGTAGACTCTTCCTCAACATCTCTTGGTCTTTGGCACTCACAGCCATATACAGAGGTGCCATTAGGGGGTCAGCCTTTTGACTCCTGATCCTCTGCTGTGGAGATATGAAGCCATTCTCAAATGACGCCAATGCAGCAGAGTAGGGCGAACATGTCAGGCACATATTCTGGTCCACCTCCTAAGGAGTCTATCAGCCACATTTCAGAAAAGACCACTTGATATTCAACTATTGCAGCCAGAGCACCACGCCGGGACCAGTGGATCTTCCAATTCTCTGTTTTCAATAACAGAAGCCAATCCTGGATGTCTAGCTATAGCATTATCTTCAATGTTCTATGAGCTAGGTTTGTACTTCAGAGTAAATTGATAATTGTATAAGGTAGCCAGTCAGCGATGTCTTATGGCAGCCAACTCAGCTGTGGTTAAAGAGTGTTTTTTATAGTTCATTCAGTCTTAATTTTTTTTTGCTAAGTGCTGCGGTTAGGTGTGAGGTGTTCTTCTGGATTAAAAGGATGAACCAGGGAAGGTAAATTTTAGGCAAATTAAACTTCGGCTTTAACACAAAACATCAGGTATTGTGTTTTTTGCATAGTTACATTGGCCCAGCTTGGACTAGCGCAACTTTAGCAGCCACTACTACAGTGATTTACAACTGCCAAAGCAGTCCCACAGGTATGGTATTTGCAAAGTTACACTGTTTTTCAGGTCCTGTGCCAAGTGGTGGAACCATTTAAAGAATGCCTTGCATTTTTATTAATTAATGCAAGGTGTGTTCTGATTGCACAATCCTGATGTCACTGTCTCACCTCCCTCACCTCAGGCAATGAGAAAATGCCTTGCATTCTACAGCAGTCTCACAGATATGGCATATGCATACTTACAATTAGATATGTGCATTCGTTTTTGTCCGAATGAATTTTCGTCCGAATTTCTGGGATTTTCGCATTTTCGCATTAATTTTAACAAACGATAACGAACGCGCAGAATCCGAAATCTGAAAGATCCGATATAAAAAATGCTTTATTTTCGTTTCGTTGTGACAACAGTTCGATATAGATAGAAGATTCGTCATGACGGTGACAATAGCGATCTGTGTCTATCGAACCTGTGGTCGAATGTGCCTAACCTAACTCTATTAGTCCAAGGTTATTCGACATAGAGAGAAAAGATTCGACATTATAGAGACATGAAGATTAGACAAAGCAGCTAAAAACATACGATCGCCACGAGCGGACATTTATGATCAAATGCTCCGCCCATAGGCTAGAGAAGAATATAATTATTACTAGTCATACAACATTAGAGTTCTTAGCTTAGCTTGTGGGCAGAACATTCGACGGACACCATAAGCCTTCAATGACAGATTCAACCTTAATTAATTCGGATTTTCGGACTAATTCATTTTTTAACGAAACTAAATAAATAAAAACACATTTCAGGAGTAACTAAATAAATGTATTTTTCGGACGAAAACTAAATTCCGAAAAGAAATATTTCAGTGTGCACATGTCTACTTACAATGGTCCAAGCTAGATCAATGTAACAAAAAAAAATCAATGCCTGGAATTCAGCTTTAACTTTACTTGTCTGTAGATCACTTTTGGAGAGGCCACCTTGCAAGTGTGAGTGCAAACCCAATAAGTGTTAAAAAGGGTAAAACTCATGCTGCACATGCAACAAACAAGGTATATACACAGCTTGCAAAATGATCAAGAATTGCAATGGATGATAAAGTGTATTGTCAGAGGGACCCAGTGTAATTGAAATTTATTTTAAAATCTATTCCTAATAAAAGAACAAATATAAATCTGTACAATTATCACAATCGCACTAAGGCGTAAGCTATCACTTGGAAATAATCACTCTCCATCTAATTGTGTACCAATACCAAAATATGTAGTGCAGTGTTACTATCACTAACCTCAATTCACAGAAAAAGCTTTTAATTAACAACACATATAAAAATAATATTGAAAAAACTGTAAATATGACTAACAAAACCGCACTGCATGAATGTGAGAAATAGCTTATTAACTTGACAACTTTGTGCCACTTGTGGTAAAAAAAATGACATTTTAAAAAGACTCATTAGGCCTTGCAGAAAATACTTTGGAGTGTTTGGTTTGCAAAATGGGGTGATTTTGTAGGCACATTTGGTCCTGGTGCTCCAGGGCCTCCAAAAATGTGATACGTGCTCCTTGGATTCTGGGTCCCTCTATGCATCTAGGCCAGGGGTCTCAAACTGCCGGCCCTCCAGCTGTTGAGGAACTACAAGCCCCATGTGGCATTGCAAGGCTGACAGTTACAAGCATGACTCCCACAGGCAGAGGCATAATGGGACTTGTAGTTCCGCAACAGCTTGAGGGTCACCAGTTTGAGACCCCTGATCTAGGCTGTGAAAAAGCCTCACACATGTAGTATCCCAATGCTCAGGAGACATAACAGAATGTGTGTTTGGGTGTAATAATAGGTATGCCTATATTGTGTAACTTGTAATAATGACAACTTTGTGAAAAAATTTAAATATTTTCTTAATTTTCCCCAAAATTGTGGCAAAAAAATTACAACTTAAAAAAACTCACCATGCCTCTTACTAAGTCTATTGGACTGTCTGCGTTCCAAAAACGGGTAATTTGGGGGTATTTGTACTGTCCTGTCATTTTAAGAGCTCAAGAAATGAAGTCAGTACATCAGGACTAATCAATTTTCAAATATATATATACACACCATAGTTTGTAGACGCTATAACTTACACACAGATTTTACAAAAGAAATGTAGCAGAATACATTTTGGCTTAAATCTATGAAGATTTTTTTATTTGCAAAATTGTTTAAAGGGGTTGTAAATCTTCGTGTTTTTTCCACCTTAATGCATCCTATGCATTAGGGTGAAAAAACACCTTGCACTCTCCGGCCCCCCAAGCCCCCGTTCTACTTACCTGAGCCCCGAATCGCCGTGGGCACGATCCCGCGTTGCTTTCCCTCAGCTCTTTTGAGCTCTTCAGTGGATGATTGATAGCAGCGCAGCCATTGGCTCCCGCTGCTGTCAATCAAATCAATGACGCGGCGCGCTGGGGAGCGGGGCCGAGTGAAACACTCGGCGGCTATGGCCGCCAACTGTATCTCACGGGAGTGCGCCCGCAAGCTAACCCCCTTTTTTTTGGCTTATATAGCATAAAAACAAAACAAATGGTGAATAAATACCACCAAAAGAAAGCTCTATCTGTCTGAAAAAAAAAAAAGATAAGAATGCCATTTAGGTACAGAGCTGCATGACTGAGTAATTGTCAATCAAGGTGGCCAGAGCTGGAAGAGGTGAACAATGGTACCCTTCTAACTTCAGCTTGTTCAGTTAAGCTTTGAAAATTAAACCTTCAAGCTGATTGGTTTCTCTGCAGAGCTGCACCAGATTTTGCATGCTCCAGTTTTAGTACATCTCCCCCACTGGGACAAGAGATATACTCAGTCCTCATTGAATCTAGTGTAAAGTAGAATTATGAGGTTTGCCATGGCAAGAAAAAACAGGTCTGTCACAATGAATCCTGATCTATATGTAGCCAGGGGCTGGCTGTGTCATTATTTTCACCCAGAGACATTCCTCCTAGAGTTATGCATGGAGCACTTTCTCTCTAGTGCTCGGTCGGGAGATAATCGCATCACTTCCTGAATGCAAAAGAAAGGCCATTCACTGATAGCGGGATATTGTGGGACATATAGTCCGGTCACCATAGACTTTATACAGTTAAAGGACTAAAGAAATTCTGCATAAACAGGTAAATTGGACTGGGCGGGCTCACTTTCTTGGGACATGGGCTTCAGTGTTTTAAGAGCTGGAGGCTAAAGGCCCAGCCAAGCTGGAAACTTTCACCTGGGGAGTGCCCTGCTGGGCGCAGGGTGGCTGTTGCTCTCCCCTTATCCGCTGCACTGCTGATTGAGCCCACCTTCCCTGCACACCTATACGGTCAACGCTGAGTTCCTGAGTCCAATGGTGGCCAGTCGGGCACCTATAAATTCACTGCAGACATTCAAGAGCCTGCACAGGAGATACTAGCCTCACATGACCCATTACACGTGACCAATAGGAGGATCTTTGCTGGGAAAACATCTTTTAAATTTAGCCTCATTGATTTGGCACTGCCTTGTAAACATTGCTGGGCCATATCTTAGCTAGATGAAGATCGAGGATGCCCACACTTCAAGGGACACTGCTTACAGGACCTTTGGCAGAATATAATTTACTAACCGTTGCATCACTGTTTATTAAAGGGGAACCCTCACACAGATCTTCATATTGTTTACTTCATATTTCCTGTGGCATCAGGACCTAGAGGGAGTGGACTGACTAAATGTCTCCTCTTCCCTCTCTTGTTCTGAGGTCATAAATCCTTTACAGTCTGTTTATTAAAGCTATTCAATTTACTGTTATTAATATTTCATTGGAAAAGAGGAAATATTTAGTTTTTTGCTGATAGAGCAGGTAGAACTCTGATACCCAGATATTGGAAGTAGACAGAAATACCAACAATATGGGAATAGGTTGCAGAAGTGAACTACACCATGCACATGGAAGAGAAGGTAGCCTCAGCTAATGTAAATAACTCTAAGTTCAGGGAGATATGGACCCATGGATGCAGTTTCCTGAATCTCCTATACTCTTATCCTTTATAAATTAATAGACTTAGGCACCCCTCCATGAATAGCTACACTGGCACGATGTCTTGGGCTGGACACTATGAAGTATTAGTTAGCTTAAAGTTTATGCATACAATAGGTGCTGGAACTCAACCACGACCCCCCCCCCCAAACCCCCTCCCCTACACACAGCCTCCAAATCACATCAAATAGTGGGTGTGGTCAGTCAAATTTCACAAACAGTAGGAGGGTCTTAAAGGGGCATTAAATCAGGATTAAATATCAGGATTGCATTACACACAGAGTGCAGAGCTAAACACAGAAACCGGATTGTGGTGAGCAGGCACCAAAGGGTCTGAGCCAGAGGTGGTGGAACTGAGTTCCACCAAGTTCTACCTGAAAAAAGCCCTGGTTCTATATATGTAAAGGAACAGATACAAAAGCATTTTCCGTATATAATAATGAACTAGGATTGGTGGCTTGGCTGTCTCCCCCATTGGATGCTTTTTATTCCCCCCCCCCCTCTTTTTTTTTTCTAGATCCCCCTCCCCACAAATTTGTTGAATAAGATCGTTTTGCTAACGCTATATTATATAATAACTATACAAATTTATGTAGATTGCTGCCATATGATGTGCCGACGTGTTGAAATCTTTACCTTTGACGGTAAGCCTCTAGTTGAGTCAACAATATTAATAAGAATTTTTTGATGTTAAAATACTGCATTTTCCAACAACAATAAAAATGTATTAAAACATTATTATTTCATTGGAAAGGAAGGGGGAGGGTGGCGCACTTAAGTGTAGTATTGAAAGACACAATTTTATTGCTCAAATGGATTGCACTTACAGGATATAGGAAATCACACATGTTCTTTGAAAACATCATCCTCCAGGGCTGCCTGCTGTCCAGTATTCCATTCAGGGCTGGACTGGGACAAAATTTGGCCCTGGACTTTATCCAGACTGGCCCAATTTAATTTTTCAAACACGCACAAAAACAGGCGGCCAATACCTCCAAGTAAGTTTCCGACCAAGCCCAAGCCTTGGGACTTGGGGCTAATAATGGTCATTGGTAATACGGAGACCTGGAGCTTTTTGGGGACCCATTCGGGTGGGGGGTTTATGACCAGGTGGGGGGTTATATGACCAGCTGGTGGGGTGTATATGACCAGCAGATGTAATACGGAGACCTAGAGCTTTTTGGGGGCCCATTCAGGTGGGGGGTTTATGACCGGGTGGGGGTTTATGACCAGGTGGGGGGTATATGACCAAGTGGGGGTTTTATGACCAGGTAGGTGGGTATATGACCAGGTGGGGATTATATGACCAAGTGAGAGGGGGTAAATGACCAGATGGGAGGGTATATGACCAGACGAGGGGGTATATGATTAGGTGGGGGTATTTGACCAGGTGGGGGTATATGATCAGGTGGGGGGTATTTGACCAGGTGGGGGTATATGACCAGGTGGGGGGGTATTTAACCAGGTGAGGGGGTATATGACCAGGTGGGGGGTATTTGACCAGATGAGGGGTATATGACCAGGTGGGGGGTATATGACCAGGTGAGGGGGTATATGACCAGATGAGGGGGTATATGACCAGGTGGGGGGTATATAACCAGGGGAGGGGGTATATGACCAGGTGTGGGGGGTATATGACCAGGTGAGGGAATATATGACCAGGTGTGGAGGGTATATGACCAGCTAAGGTGTATACGACCAGGTGGAAGGTATGTGACCAAGTGTGGGGGGTATATGACCAGGTGAGGGGGTATATGACCAGGTGTGGGGGGTATATGACCAGGTGTGGGGGGTATATGACCAGGTGAGGGGGTATATGACCAGGTGGGGGGTATATGACCAGGTTAGGCTGTGGGGGACTCACTTTCTGGGCTTCTTGACCGGAGAACTCTGTAACCAGCTGCCTCCCAATGTCCCGACCCCCAAACCCCCCCGCGATGAGCCTGATAGTACCTCTCTCTCAGGTCCCTCAGTCAGGCAGAGAGGAGACGTCGGCAGCCGATCTCTGCACACATTGATCTCAGGACCAGAGGGGAAGAGGTATTAGTCTGGCGGAGGCGGAGTTTCTCCAATCCATCTCCTGGCAAGAGGAACAAGAGAATCCTGTGGTGACAGTTCCAGGTGCTCGATCAGACCATCGGGCTCCTCTGATCTCTCCGATTATACCATAGAGTCCTTCCCTCTGAGGCTAAGCATGCCCCGGCACCAGACCGGAGAAGATTGAGGAGGAGGTGGGTGGAGTTTAGCACTAGGCCTCCTCTGCTATGAATGCCGGGACCAAACTGTGTGTGCGTGATGTCACTGGTTGCTAGACGGCAGGCGTTCCTAGCAACCAGATAGTACAATGTAGCTGATAGGGTGGCTGGCTGTATTAGTTTCATTCCAGGACACTGTATTGTTATGGAATGAAGGTGCCCGGAACCTGGGACAGACATACCAAATGGCACCCTAAAACCGACCCACTGAGCCATCGGCCCACCGGGAAACTCCCGGTAGTCCCGATGGTCAGAACATGTCTGATTCCATCCAGGGTCAAGATAGCTGTAAAGGGCTGAACTGGGAGGCAGAAAGTCCAAGCTGTCTGGTGTGGACTGCACAGGAGGAAGTGACGTCACCGGATGGGTGGGCCCAGATCGTGGAGAGAACCGGACAAGTCTTTGGCTACGCGCTCAGGAGCACACAGCTCCTTCTACTGGCCTGCTGCACCAAGAAGGTTGCAGCCTATGTAAAAGCAAGGTAAACAAATGTACAATATTTTCCTGACGCATCATGGCAGCACACACACTGGGTTGTGACTCCACCCCCACAACCTGATAGGACTGATTAACTATAAGTGTTGAAGAGGAGCCCCCCGCCACATTCTCTCTTTTTTCCTCATCGGACTAGGACTGACAACATGAAGCATAATGTCGTGTACACACGACCGTTTTTAATGACGAGAAAAATAATTTTTTTTAAAATGGTCATTAAAAATGATCGTGTGTGGGCTTCAGAGCATTTTTCACGACGTGAAAACCGGCCATGAAAAAATTGGAACATGCTCTAATTTTTCACGTCGTTTTTTACATGGTCGTTTTTCTCGTCATGAAAAACGGCCGTGTGTGGGCTTTAACGACGTGAAAAAAATGCGCATGCTCAGAATCAAGTATGAGATGGGAGCGCTCGTTCTGGTAAAACTAGCGTTCGTAATGGAGATAGCACATTCATCACGCTGTAACGGACTGAAAAGCACGAGGCTGAAAAGCGTGAATCGTCGCTCAACAAACTTTACTAACATGAAGGGTGGCGCCATCCGAATGGAACTTCCCCTTTATAGTGCCGTCGTACGTGTTGTACGTCACTGCGCTTTACTCAAGCATTTTTTTCCACAATAGTGTGTAGGCAAGGCAGGCTTGAGAAGAATAACGTCGAGAAAAATTCAGTTTTTTTCAATGACATTAAAAACGGTCGTGTGTACACGGCATAAGACCTCCTACCGCTTTCGCCCCAGTTGGGTTCAGCCTCTCCTAGTTGGAAGCCCTGTCTGTACAGTCTCTAAATGAGCTTTATACAGGGACCCCACTCTGATAGTCTCAGGGGCGCCGTAAGTATATCTGTTTTTCACAAGCCTTAAACAGGTTTTAAAAATCACCGGGCACGGCTTCCATTCCATTCCCTACCTCTTTCTTCATACTTTTTGTTTTTTCTCTCTCTTTCCCCCTTCAGCGTTTGCTGAGCCTTCTAGTCTATCAGGCTCCCTTGCCTCTCCCATCATGGCGCTGTACTGATCGCCGTCACGACCGGAAGTGACCTCGCTGCTTTTTCTCATCTCGCCAGTTTCAAAGATGGCGTCGGCGCTACAAACCGATAGTGTGCATGCGCGGCACCACGTCATCTCCGCGGCGACGGCGGCTTTTTATTTAAAAACAGCTTTTGCAATGCTTTTCTGTTCAGCTGACCACTCAACATACTCTGCAAGTACACGCTGCCACAGGTTCTGGACAAAATCTTCTAATCTGGTAAGCGCTGCTTTCACTCCCTTCTATTTATACAGGGGCACCCTTAGATAGTATTCCTTTGTTCTCCTTTACTGGGATCCCTTTTTATCCTTACTATCCCTTTCTCCAGGTACACTCTTTCTATCACTCATGGAGGCCGCTGCCCTAGTAGACCATACACAGCCAGTAAGGTAAGAGGTAGCAAAGATATGGTAAGTAGTGAAGAGGAGACAAAATAGAGCCAAGCCATTAATATCACTTCTCTGATAGCCCTGGCAGATCCTCAAGATCGTCTCATTCCAGACGTAGGGAACGTTCCCCCTCAAGACGCTTGCACTCTAGAAGAAGCAGGACATCCTCCCACCATCACAGCAAATCATCCTCCCACAAAAAAGATAGCCATCAGACCCATCCTGCAGATAATGCCTGCTGGGTGTGCGGAGCACAGGCCCTTCCAAGTAAATTGGCCTGCCAATCCTGTGCTGATGAAGCTACCAGAGACAGAGAGTTGGGTGCAATGGAGGTATCAAATATTATCAGAGATTCTGTGAAGGAATCAATTATGGAAGCCTCTGTCACAGAACCGGTAAGGTTGACCCAGGCAGCACCAGCATCAACCTCTTACACCCTGCAGGGGTCAGATGAATCCGTAGCTGAAGAGGACCCCCCAGTATCAGTTGGTTTCGATTTTGCTCTTATAGACCCTTTTACAAAATCGGTAAAAGAAGCTATTGGCTGGAATGAATCAAAAGAGACACCTCGTAAGCTCAGAAAATATTTCCCTAACCTAAAGAGAGATCCAGAAACCTTTCCCTTAATTTACGAACTCGAAGAACTAATTAAGGATGAGTGGGAAAAACCCGGCAAGAAAGCAAGCCTTAACAATAGGATAGCAAAGCTATATCCTTTAAAAGAGCCAGCAGTAAATCCCCTCATCTCAGCTCCTATAGTAGATTCTTCTTTAATGAGATTGGCAAGACACGTGACCCTACCAATAGAAGACACGGTGACTTTCAGAGACGTCTTGGATAGGAAAATTGACCTTGAATTAAAGAAGGCCTATTCATCGGCTGGAGGTGCCTGCGGGCCAGCTATCGACCTAGCTGCGGTTGGCAGAGCAATTGCCAGCTGGACATCAAACGCCAAAAAACTACTACTGGAAGCAGCGGACTAAGAAAGCAAGCCTTAACAATAGGATAGCAAAGCTATATCCTTTAAAAGAGCCAGCAGTAAATCCCCTCATCTCAGCTCCTATAGTAGATTCTTCTTTAATGAGATTGGCAAGACACGTGACCCTACCAATAGAAGACACGGTGACTTTCAGAGACGTCTTGGATAGGAAAATTGACCTTGAATTAAAGAAGGCCTATTCATCGGCTGGAGGTGCCTGCGGGCCAGCTATCGACCTAGCTGCGGTTGGCAGAGCAATTGCCAGCTGGACATCAAACGCCAAAAAACTACTACTGGAAGCAGCGGACTAGGACAAAATACTGTCTGCACTACAGTAACTGAGCCTGGCAGGGGACATCGTAGCCGAAGCATCGGTCAACATTATTAGATCATCAGCGAGGTCAATGCTAGCATCAGTTACATCCAGAAGAGCCCTCTGGCTAAAACCGTGGGTCGCAGACGGAACATCCAAGTCAAACTGGTGCAAGATTCCTTACGATGGAACCAACTTATTTGGTCCAAAATTAGACCTAGCGATATCAAAGGTCACAGGTGGGAAATCGGGCCTGATACCATCAGATAGGTGGCAAAAACAGCAAAAACCTCCTTCCTTTAGAAGAAACCTCCCGGAGACATACAGAGAAGCAAGATCATATAGACCAGGCAAAGACTTCAAATACAACTGGAGAAATACCCAATCGTCTTATTTAAGAACACAGAAACCCAAGCTTGTTATTACAGGGGAGCAACAGAAGTCGTTATGATGGATCGGTCACCCAGCCCGTACCAGTGGGGGCAAGGCTCAAACTATTTACACAGGTATGGGCAGACCATATAAAGGACTCATGGACAATATTCACGATCAAAGAAGGACACAGATGGGGTTTCAAAAGCAGAACCCCCAAAGACCACTTTCAAGTTACCCGGATCCCATCATCCCTACTAAAAAGAAAACTTCTACTCAAGTACATATTGGACTTAACTCAGAAGCAAGCAGTGGTAGAGGTACCCCAGCACCAAAAAACCAAAGGCTTTTATTCCCCTCTCTTTCTCATAAAGAAAAAGACGGGGGATCTGAGGCCGGTTCTAGACCTAATAAAACTCAACAGATCGATACGAGTGGAATCCTTCAAAATGGAGAGTCTCCAATCCATACTACTAGTAGTCAATATAAAAGATTGGATGTTATCAATAGATTTATCCGACGCCTATCTCCATATTCCGATACACCAAGATTTTCAAAAGTACCTACACTTCGCGATAGGACATCAACATTTCCAATTTCGAAGTCTTCCATTTGGAATATCAACGGCCCCCAGGACGTTTACGAAGGTTTTGCTTCTGGTGATAGCCTGAGAGAGAAAGGACTCAAGCCCTGTACACACGATCGGATAACCTATGGATTTTCGTCCGATGGATTTGACCATCGGAAATCCAATGAAATTGTTTTTCATCAGTCTTGGCCACACACCATCAGTTAAAAAACCGACAGCAAGAAAACGACGGCACGTACAAAACGTACGACGCGCTATAAAAGGGCCGAACAAATCTAATGGCGCCACCTCTTGGGCTGCTTTTGCTGATTTCGTGTTACCGCGTGTTAGTAAAAGTTTGGTGAGAGCCGATTCACGCTTTTCAGTCTCCGTGCTTTGCAGATCGTTTCCTGGTGTTCAGTTTGTGCTTGTGGGTTTGTATTTGTGATTCAGTGCGTGCAGTCAGGTCGTTACTGCCTTGCAGTGCCTTCTTGGCCGTTCGTTTACTGTTTTTCAGGTCGTTCTTCTCAGGCCTTGCTGTTCCACGGTGCGTTCTGTTTGAGTGCGTTCTGACCAGCCGACCGGTTTAAAACCATGTTTGAAGTGCGTTCTCGTTCTCGAGCTCGTGCTGGCTTTGGGCTTGGTGTTGCAGTTAACACTGTAACCCGAGTTCAGTCCGTGAACAGGGTGAGGAGGAGTTCATGGACTAAGAATTTGTTGCTCCAGCGGGACCAAATCTCTCATATGCCTCTGCTGCGGGAAATCCATGAGAATAATCCTGATGATTTCAGGAATTATCTCAGGATGACGGACCCCGTATTTCACCGTCTGTTGGATTTGCTGTCCCCCTATATAACGAGGCAGGACACTGTGATGCGCCAGGCCATCACTGCCGAGCAGAGGCTTATTGCCACGTTGAGATACCTGGCGACTGGGAGAAGCTTGCAGGACCTCAAGTTCTCAACAGGCATCTCCCCCCAGGCTCTCGGGATCATTATCCCTGAGACGTGTTCGGCCATCATTCAGGTCCTGCAGAAGGACTATATGAAGTTAATTTTGCTCCTTTAACCTCACATTATATGTTTTGATTGTTTTAGAATCTTCTTATTTTTTCCCTCCTAACCCAAATTTGCCTGTTTGTAATATCCTGGTAATGTCCCCATTTTCCCCATGCATGTTTTTACCTGTAAAGGCCTTTTTGGGCCCTACATGCCTATTTCCCTTCACTAACCTCTCCAGCATGCTATCGTGGGCGCAAACCCAGCTAGCCTTCTATTTTCCTTTTCCTTTTTTTGGGGTCATTGCCCGCGTAGTTTGACAACCCTCCCTCCCCCCCCTAAAGATGTAAAAAAAAATTAGTTCTCAATCAAGCTCAGCAGAGTGGTAGAGCCTTTTTTTGGATCCCCCACAATCACCTTAGGCCCCCCCCCTTAGATTATTTTAGAATGTCCACTCAGCGGGGGTGAGGCATCTGCTAAGTGGGCCTTTGTTTATTGGTAGGAAAAACTCCCTAAATAATAATGTTAGAATGATGTTGGTCAACAATGTTTTTGCGTGTAATCTGCTTGCACTGTAAACATAAACCGTACTAATGTCTTCTTTTTGTTTGACTCCACAGTTCCCTAGCACACCACAGGAATGGCTGACTGTGGCCTCCCAATTTGCCCAGCGGTGGGATTTCCCCAACTGCGGAGGGGCAATTGAGGGGAAGCACGTCCACATAGTGCCGCCACCCCGTTCGGGGTCATACTATTTTAACTATAAAGGTTTCAATAGTATTGTGTTAATGGCGGTGGTGTCGGCACGGTACGAGTTCCTATATGTGGACGTGGGGAAGAACGGCCGGATGTCCGATGGCGGAGCATTCGCAAAGACGGAGTTCGCTCACCGTCTGCAGGCTGGGGGTCTTGCACTGCCTCCAGATGCAGAGAACGTGGAAGGGCTACCGTTCGTTTTCATTGCGGATGAAGCTTTTGGACTAGGACCACACCTCATGCGGCTGTTTCCCCAACGCACCCTCACCCCGGAGAGGAGGGTTTTTAATTACCGGCTGGCCAGAGCCCGGAGAGCTGTGGAGAATGCCTTCGGGATAATGGCCAGCCGGTTCCGCCTGTTCCAGACAGCTATAAATTTGGCGGATTATAAACTCAATAACATTGTCTACTGCTGCTGCTTGTTGCACAATTTTTTACGGAAATTCTCCACAAATTATGTGTCATCAGTTGGGCCTGAGGCCGGTCCCTCTGAACTGATAAATCTGACCGGCCTCAGCACTGCCCGTACTGGCTTGGCCCCCCAAAGTGCCCGTGAAGTACGTCAGAAATACGTAGAGTACTTCACGGGTAGGGGGGCTATCGCAATGCCAGACCACATCTGACCTTTGATTTTACCTTTTTAAAATAAACAAAAATATTTGATTTACTACAAACTTGTGTTGTCATTCTTTTATTTGTGGTTTATGTGTCTCCCAGGTTCTAGTAGTGCCAAGTGTATTTGTCCTTAGTAAATACTACTTGAGGAGGGAGGAAGAGGTTGCACCCCCAAAACAGGGACATAGATATCCTGTGACGGCAGATAGCACATGTTGAGTCTTCAGTGTGTGCATCCTCACATTTGGGCTGGTGGAAATCCCATAGAAAATTTCCGACGCATAACAAAACACACAAAAAGGGGGGGTTCACACTATTCTCCCCAAAATATCTATCATGTTTTTATATTTTTGCTCAATCACAATCATTCTCTTTCTCATAATGTCCATTTCGCTACTGCATTCCATGATTTCCTGAATGATTATTTTGGCGCTGGCACTCGAGAATGGAGGATTTGGACTTCCTGACACACCCCCACGTTCAGTCCCTAAAAAGAAACAAATATTTTTAAACTATGCAGGCCTACATCAGGATTTACCTTGAAGTTGTGGTGACAGACACTGACCTGTTGTGCTGATAAGCTCCACCTCTCCTTCCTCCACCTCCACCTCCACTTTCTCCCCCTCCGCTTCCTGAACCTGCTGAACTTGGTCTGCTTTGGGATCTTCTGGGAGTTTCTGTTGTGTTGGGTTCCTCGTCTCCTGAGCATGGTGTCCTCCCACTCTCCTCTCCCCTATGGGAATAGCAAAAAAAATGTATCCTTTAGCGCACAGACTTTTTAGGCCTAAAAAAAGTATTCTCAATGTTTTAAAGTGGGGTCCAATTGATATTTGGCCCTGAGTTTCAAGATGAACATATGAGATCTTGCAAACTCAAAGCAACATGTTATTTTGGAGGACACTCACAAATACACTTGGATAACCACCAAGGTATCCACTGGACCACCTGTGTGTGACACCGTTAAGAAATTTGGTCATGTGGCCCAGAGTATAGTATCTTGATGAAGAACAAAAAAAGAGTACACAACTGCTGGAGTGTCATCTCCTTTACCCAGAATACAGTTTATCCTTTCATTCACATTCTAAATTTCCTTACAACACATCATCTAGCCAACAATGTGTAGATAAACATTGTTGAAGTAAAATGAGGCATGCCCACATGTAGTTTACATGGATATGTGCCAAACATGTTTGGGGGAAGAGCAGCAATTTTTTTTTCAACACATTTAGCAAATAAGTGGACTCTCCACTTAACATAAAAGTTGAGATTTTAAAATGTGAAACCAGTCAAGCCAAGCACATGTTGCAAAACATGGAAGAATACATATTACAATGTGAAAGAACACAGTAAAATATACTTTTCTTTATCGTACACCACGGGACACAGAGCTAGTCATTACATAATGGGTTAAGGGTCACCAGCGGTGATTGGACACTGGCACAACCAATGGAAGACAGTTCCCCTCCATATAACCCCTCCCATCAGGGAAGTACCTCAGTTTTTTCGCCAGTGTCGAAAGGTGTTGGACGCGTTAGGAGGTGCTAAAGGAAAGCTCTACCAAAGAGACCCTCTGGGGGTAAAAGAGCTATGCTTTCGGATCCATCCAAGACGCCTACAAGTTAAGCCGAATCTGGATGGGATCCGGGCCTTATCCATGAGGCGTTGCCTGTAATGTCTCTCTTCGGAGGACTGGGCTCTAAGATCCAGCACTTTCGCTATTTCGCTATAAAGTCCTGGTAAGAGTCTTGTACAAGGCCCAGGGGAGAGGTATCCTTTAAATAGGAACCCATATCCCTGAAGGTTGGCACACACAGCCCACCGTGAAGGGTGAAGTTTGGTATCTGTCTGAAATACTTCAGCAGAAAAACCTGCGGCGTGGATAAGGTGAGATTAGAAGGTCCATAACTAGGTTGGGACCTTTTTTCAAGAAGTGGATGTCTTCTTTTTTTCCACCACTGGGGGGAGTAAAGAGCTGAATATACTCACCTCACTCTGTTCAGTGTCGGCTTCGGCGAAGTACACTGCTCGTCACCTCCGCTGCTGAGCTTGCTTGGGCACCCCGCTCCTCCTTTCGGTGGCCGACACAGACACCTGCAGATGCAGGTAAGTGGGAACAGGGGCTGATGAGAGTCCTCTCTCACTAGGGCCACCACCATAGCGCTAAAGGCCACGCGCGCGGGAGCACGCTTTATCGGAGGGGGGGGCCGGAGGCGTGCGCGGGCACGTGGCGCGCGCAGGCACAGAAACGGCGCCAAAGTTAAAAGACTGTCAGTGTGAGAAGCACTGCAGCAGCAAGCAAGCTCGTTAGTTCTCTTGTTCCTGGCAGAGAAACACAGCAGCTATACAGGGACGTAAGACTCCATGTGGTTGGATTGGGTACTTCCTAGAAGACATCCATGTTATGCATAGTTATGTGTTAAAAGTTGCATACTTAATGTATTTGCTAAACTAAACACGGTAGTATATGCATTTAGGTACCTTGTATTTTGTCTAAACAGTAGGTCTTCCAGGGGAAGTAATGCGGACAAAAAGAGATAAAAGAGCACCGCCGCCTGAGACAGGAGGCTCTAGCTGTGCTGACTCGGTACCTTCCTCTCCTGTGTTGCCAAATGCACCTGTACAGGATGAGCCATTACCTCTGTCAGGTATGGCGGCTTCCCCAGTGAAGCCTGGGCCTGCATATGTCACTGAGGACACTTTATCAGCTGCCCTGAATAATCTGGAGGAGAAAATTGCTACCTTAATCGCTAAATCCTCTAAAAAGGACAATAAGCGAAGCAGATCTCCTCCAGTATTGGACCTCCCTTCAGAAGTACCTGAGGAGGAGGAGGATGAGGAGGAGGCTACATCAGCAGAGGATGAGGAGTCAGACGGATCAGGGATATCGGATGAGCCTTTTTCGGTATCCAAGATTTTAAAGTCACAGGTACAATGCTATGCAGGATCTGTGCGATCTGCATTTAAGTTACCCTCTTCGGAGGTAACGGAATCACCTGTCTCCTCCCTAGGGTCATTAAGATCCCTGCAAGGTGCATGCTCCTTCCCGGTTCATCCGTTACTAGAGGATCTATTGTACGCAGACTGGCAACATCCAGATAAGCGTTTTTTACCTCCAAAAAAGTTTAACATTCTTTATCCTATGGAGGAAAATTTTTAAAGAAATGGAGCCTGCCTGCGGTAGATGCGGCTATTTCTTGTGTAAATAAAAACCTGACATGTCCAGTGGATAATGTACAAGTGTTTAAAGATCCTTCTGAGAAGAAGTTGGAATCCCTACTGAAATCCTCCTTCCTTTTGGCCGGCTCAATTATTCAACCTGCAGTAGCAGCAGTCGGTATGTGTCAGGTCATCAGCCAACAGGTAAAGCAGGGGCTGAAGGAGCTGCCTTCAGAGCAGGCTAAAAATTGGGAGAATTTGCCTAAAGCCTTATGCTTCACAGTGGATGCCATGAGAGATTCTATCATACAGGCATCACGCCTTACACTCCAGCTGGTACAGATGCGCAGAGTACTTTGGCTTAAGCATTGGTCAGCGGAAGCCCCATGCAAAAAGTTGTTGGCAAGTTTCCCGTTCCATGGCGAACGCCTTTTTGGGGAAGATTTAGAAAGATATATCCAAAAGATATCAAGTGGTAAAACGACACTTTTACCTGAGAGAAAGAAAAACAAGAGACCTTGTTTTAAACGCACTCTCTCCCCAGCTCCCGGGAAATCAGACTCCAGCCAGTGGCGACGGCCTTTTCAGCCGCCCACAAAAGCCAAAGAACAGGCTCAGAAGAACAAGAAGCCGTGGGGTTCATGAGCTAATAAGCAAGCCCCAAAACCTCTCATTGAAGGGGCGCCCCCGCTCGGCCGAGTGGGGGGGAAGGCTTCGTCAGTTCTCAGTGACTTGGCGGACAGAAACCCAGGACAAATGGGTGGTATCCACAATATCCTCAGGGTACAAACTGGAATTTCGAGAGATCCCATCTTCTCAATTCCGAAGTTCAAGACTCTCCAAGGATCCACAAAAAAGAGGATCCTTCTTCAAAGGTTTGAATCACTTAATAGCTCAAGGTGTGGTTACAGAGGTACCCCAAAAGGAGCGAGGTTCAGGTTTTTACTCAAACCTCTTTGTGATTCCAAAACCGAACGGAGAAGTCAGACCCATCCTGGATCTAAAATCTCTAAACCGGTTTCTGAACGTTCGCCATTTTCGAATGGAAACAATTCGATCCGTGGTCGCTACTTTAAAAGGCGGAGAATTCATGGCGTCCATAGATATCAAAGACGCATATTTACACATACCAATCCTCCCCGCTCACCAGAGATTCCTAAGGTTTACGGTAGAAGATCGCCACTTTCAATTTGTGGCCCTGCCATTTGGTGTAGCCACCGCGCCCAGAGTATTCACAAAGGTGCTAGCTCCTCTGTTAGTAAACCTGAGAACACGGGGCATTGCGGTAACAGCCTATCTAGACGATCTACTATTAATAGATCAGTCAAAGGAGGGATTGGATCACGCTGTAGACACTACAGTAGGATACCTGGGGCATTTAGGATGGATTATAAACTTACAAAAATCCTCTCTCCAGGCCCAAAGAAGGTTAGTGTACCTGGGCATGATCATAGATACAGCCCAAAACAGGGTATACCTGCCAGAGCCAAAGATACAGTCTCTGAAAGACCTAATCCACAAGGTCAAAGCAAACAAAAGGCCGTCTATTCGCCTTTGCATGAGACTATTGGGAAAGATGGTAGCCTCCTTCGAGGCGGTCCCTTACGCCCAGTTTCATTCGAGACTACTTCAAGGCAATATTTTAGCCTCCTGGAACAGGAAGAGCCAAGCTCTGGATATACCCATGCGCCTGTCCTCACAAGTACGCCACAGCTTCAATTGGTGGCTAGAAGCCAAGAATTTACGGAAGGGAAAGTGCTTCCTCCCAGCAGCCTGGAAGGTGGTGTCTACGGATGCCAGCCTATCGGGCTGGGGTGAAGTATTCGAAGAGGCTTCTACCCAGGGAACCTGGGCCAAGACTCAGGGGATCCTGCCCATCAACGTGCTAGAGATCCGGGCAGTATATCTAGCCCTCAAAACCTGGACATACAGGTTACAGGGCCACCCAGTTCGGGTTCAATCCGACAATGCTACTGTAGTAGCTTACATCAATCACCAAGGAGGCACCCGCAGTCGGGCAGCCCAAAGAGAGGTGAACCGGATCTTGGCATGGGCATAAGAGCATGTACCTTGCATCTCTGCAATCTTCATTCCAGGGATAGAAAACTGGCAAGCAGACTACCTGAGTCCTCAGCAGCTGCTACCAGGAGAGTGGTCTCTTCACCCCGAGATCTTTCAGGACATATGTCTGAGATGGGGAAACCCAGATGTAGACCTGCTAGCTTCTAGGTTCAACAAGAAATTGGACAACTTTGTGTCCAGAACAAGAGATCCTCTAGCCTACGGGACAGATGCTCTAATAACTCCATGGAATCAGTTCTCACTGATCTATGCATTCCCTCCGATCCCTCTTCTACAAAGACTGCTTCGCAGGATCAAGGAGGAGGGAATACCAGTAATCCTAGTAGCCAAAACTGGCCCAGGAGGCCTTGGTACGCCGAGATCGTAAGGATGGCGATAGGAAGGCCTTGGAAGCTTCCACTTCGACACGACCTGCTGTCACAGGGTCCAGTATTCCACCCTTCCTTACAAAGGCTAAATTTGACGGCCTGGCTGCTGAGACCCACATTTTGAAAAAGAGAGGGGTCTCTGGTCCGGCTCTTTCTACGCTCATTAATGCTAGAATGTCAGCCTCCAGACTCATCTATCATAGAGTCTGGAAAGCATACGTTTCCTGGTGTGAATCCAGAAGTTGGAATCCTCAGAAATATGAAATAAGCAGGATTCTTGCCTTTTGCCAGCTAGGAGTGGATATGAAATTAGCCCTTAGCACCATCAAGGGTCAAATATCGGCTCTATCAGTCTTCTTTCAGAGACCATTGGCATCTCACTCCCTAGTTCGGACATTCATTCAGGGGGTACTGAGGATAAATCCTCCAGTTAGGTCTCCCTTGTGTCCATGGGATTTGAATTTGGTATTGTCAGTGTTGCAAAAGCAACCTTTTGAACCTATTCGCCATATTCCTTTAATTATATTGAGTAGGAAGTTGGCCTTTCTGATTGCTATAGCTTCTGCTAGGAGAGTATCAGAGCTATCAGCTCTTTCATGTAAAGAGCCTTATTTAATTTGTCACAAGGACAAAATCGTATTACGACCCCATCCGGCTTTTCTGCCTAAGGTGGTGTCGGCTTTTCACTTGAATCAAGACATTGTTCTGCCTTCCTTTTTTCCAAACCCGCGGACGGCGGGGGAAAAATTATTACACTCTCTAGATCTAGTGAGAGCGGTAAGGGTGTATCTGCAAGCAACCGCTCAGATACGTAAAACAGATGTTTTGTTTATTTTACCAGATGGGCCCAAGAAGGGCCAAGCGGTATCAAAATCCACCATTTCCAGGTGGATTAGACAAGTAATTGTTCAAGCTTATGGTTTAAAGAACAGGACTCCTCCTATTCCTGTTAAGGCGCACTCTACCAGGGCGATAAGTGCTTCATGGGCAGTGCACCACCAGGCTTCGATGGCTCAGATCTGTAAAGCTGCAACTTGGTCTTCAGTCCATACATTTTCCAAATTCTATCAAATAGATGTGAAAGGACATGAGGATTCCGCCTTCGGGCGAAGTGTGCTGCAGGCAGCAGTATAGGGCTTCTGGTCCGCAAGCGGCCTGTTTGATCTGTGTCTCCCCCCCCCTTCATATGAGCATTGCTCTGGGACGTCCCATTATGTAATGACTAGCTCTGTGTCCCGTGGTGTACGATAAAGAAAGTAGGATTTTTATAACAGCTTACCTGTAAAATCCTTTTCTTGGAGTACACCACGGGACACAGAGGTCCCCCCTTCTTATGGGAACCTTACTGCTTTGCTACAAAACTGAGGTACTTCCCTGATGGGAGGGGTTATATGGAGGGGAACTGTCTTCCATTGGTTGTGCCAGTGTCCAATCACCGCTGGTGACCCTTAACCCATTATGTAATGACTAGCTCTGTGTCCCGTGGTGTACTCCAAGAAAAGGATTTTACAGGTAAGCTGTTATAAAAATCCTACTACTTTTTTCAATGCTTTTTATAAGCTTCCTATACTGCTCCGGATCCCTGAGCTTCAGGTCTGACCACCTTTTACAGAGTTGTTCCTTGGATCCCCTTACCCCATATTTTTTATAGAGAGTCTTCGCCACTTTGTCCATAATTTGTGAATTCCGGAGATTAGGGGTGTCGTATGGGCCATGCTTGCCGTCGTAATCCTTCCTCCGCAGAATGTCCACCATCTCCGCCATCTCAGAAAAAGACATATTAGTCGCCTTGTATCTTTTTTTACTGGATCGGGACGTTTCCGCCTCCGGGCTTTCCTCGTCGGTAATTTCAACTAAAGAAGCCACCTGTGTCTGCGACATGTCACCGTCTCACACTGTGCGCCGATCGTTAAGGGGCGGGGAAATGCTGAAAAAGTCCGTCATGGGCGGGCGACGAGGGCAGAGTTACACGCATGCGCAGGGTATAAAAAGGGGAAAGAAGTTATTAGGGATGCGCGGAGTAAGGACGACCGGAAGTGAATCAATGAAGTGAACTAAGGTAAGAAGGGAACTCGGGCCTGCAGTGGCCTATAATGGTTCATGATTGTAAAGGGCAATATTGTGATAAGTTGAGGAGAATCAATTCTGATCCTTTTCTTTTTTTTACTTTTTTTTTTACTTGCTGATCCAAAAAGATGCATAAACTACGAGAGCCGGAGGTGATGCTGACTTTTATTGAAAATTATAAGGAACAGCGCCAGTGCCGGCCTAAGACATTGTGCTGCCTGGTACCAAGAATTAAATGCTGCCCCCCCCCCCCCAAAAAAAAAATCACGCCCACCAAAAGGATATAATTTTATATCATGATAACTTAAGAGGACTTGTCATGGCTCTATTCATGTATAGGAATATAAAGAGGACCTGTCATGGCTCTATAAAAAGGACCTGTTATGGCTGTATTCATGTATAGGAGTATAAAGAGGACCTGTCATGGCTCTATACATGCATGTAGGAGTATAAAAGGACCCGTCAGGGCTCTATACATGTATATAGAAGTATAAAAGGACCTGTCATGGCTCAATACATGTATGTAGGAATATAAAGAGGACCTGTCATGGCTCTATACATGTATATAGGAGTATAAAAGGACCTGTGTGTGGCCGCGATGTCAGCCGGCCACCCGCGATCGCTCCACAGAGAGCCAGAACGAGGATCTGTCAATGTAAACAGACAGATCCCCATTCTGACAGGGGAGGAGAGACAGATCTGCTGTTCCTAGTGATTAGGAACAGAGATCTCTCTCCTCCTTCAGTCAGTCCCATCCCCCCAGTTAGAAATGCCTCCCAGGGAACACATTTAACCCCTTTCCTGCCAGTGACATTTACACAGTAATCAGTGCATTTTTATAGCACAAATCGCTGTATAAATGTCACTGGTTCCAAAAATGTGTCAAAAGTGTCTGATCTGTTCACCGCAATGTCACAGTCTCACTGAAAATGGCAAATCACCGCCATTACTAGTAAAAAATTAATAATAATAATAATAATAAAAATGCCATAAATCTATCCCCTATTTTGTAGACGCTATAACTTTTGCGCAAACTAATCAATATACACTTATTGCGGGTTTTTTTTACCAAACATATGTAGAAGAATACGTATTGGCCTAAACTGATGAAGAAATACCACCAACAGAAAGCTCTATTTGTGGGAAACAAAGGACGTAAATTTTGTTTGGGTACAGCGTCGCACGGCCGCACAATTGTCAGTTAAATCGAAGCAGTGCCGTATCGCAAAACAAAATTAGTGAAGTGCATCATTTCTATTATTACATTGTTATATAATATATAAAATAGTTCAACTCACCATAATGCAGAATCAGTGGGAGCCTGAGCGTGTCACTTGCCACATCACCTGCCACCAGTTGCGGATTCTCACTTGCCACATGTTGCGGATTGTCACTTGCCACATGTTGCGGATTGTCACTTGCCACGACGTCACACATTGCGGATTGTCACTTGCCACGACGCCGCCTGCCACACATTGTGGGTTGTCACTTGCCACGACGCCGCCTGCCACACATTGCGGGTTGTCTCTTGCCACGACGCCACCTGCCACACATTGCGCGTTGTCACTTGCCACACGTTGCGGATTGTAACTTGCCACAACGTCACACATTGCGTTTTATCACTTGCCACGACGCCGCCTGCCACACATTGCGGGTTGTCACTTGCCACAACGCCGCCTGCCACACATTGCGGGTTGTCACTTGCCACGACGCCACCTGCCACACATTGCGGGTTGTCACTTGCCACACGTTGCGGATTGTCACTTGCCACTTCACCTGCCACATGTAGTGGATTGCCATTTGCTGTGTCCCAGAGTGAAGGTAGGCAGGAGAGAGATGACAGAGAAGAGGGGGGTCTGACAGAGAAGAGGGGGGTCTGCTGACATTTAGGTGGGGGGGCGGCTGACATTGAGGAGGGGTGGCGCGGCTGACATTGAGGAGGGGGGTGCGGCTGACATTGAGGAGGGGGGCGGCTGATATTGAGGAGTGGGGGCGGCTGATATTGAGGAGGGGGGCGGCTGACATTGAGGAGGGGGGGCGGCTGACATTGAGGAGGGGGGGCGGCTGACATTGAGGAGGGGGGGCGGCTGACATTGAGGAGGGGGGCTGACATTGAGGAGGGGGGCAGCTGACATTGAGGAGGGGGGGCAGCTGACATTGAGGAGGGGGGGCAGCTGACATTGAGGAGGGGGGGGCAGCTGACATTGAGGAGGGGGGCAGCTGACATTGAGGAGGGCGGCTGACATTGAGGAGGGGGCGGCTGACATTGAGGAGGGGGGGCGGCTGACATTGAGGAGGGGGGGGGCGGCTGACATTGAGGAGGGGGGGCGGCTGACATTGAGGAGGGGGGGCGGCTGACATTGAGGAGGGGGGGCGGCTGACATTGAAGAGGGGGGGCGGCTGACATTGAGGAGGGGGGGCGGCTGACATTGAGGGGGGGCGGCTGACATTGAGGAGGGGGGGCGGCTGACATTAAAGAGGGGGGCTGACATTGAGGAGGGGGGGCGGCTGACATTGAGGAGGGGGGGCGGCTGACATTGAGGAGGGGGGCGGCTGACATTGAGGAGGGGGGGCGGCTGACATTGGGGGGGGCGGCTGACATTAAGGAGGGGGGGCGGCTGACATTAAAGAGGGGGGGCTGACATTGAGGAGGGGGGGGCGGCTGACATTGAGGAGGGGGGGCGGCTGACAGAGGATGAGAGAGACGGACCTCAGGAGACAGTGACACACAGCGAGTTAGGAGCATGCAGGGCAGGCGCGATTATCCACAGACACAGTCCAGCCTGCATCCACATGTGTCCAGCTCCTCCAGGCGAATCACAGAGCCTCATGTCCGCACATGACCTGCTTAGCCAATCAGAGGACACCCGCCGCTGCCAATTGCTGAGCTGAGCTGAGCTGAGCTCGGCTCAAACACAGAGCGCACCGAGGCAGTAGTGTGATTGTGAACATAGCAGGCACTGGATGATCGTGCCCCTCTAGCCAGGGATTCGGCTGCCACAGGACAGGTATGTGTGCCTGGGTTTCCGACGGGTGGAAACCCAGGCACATGTGCAGCGGAGCGGGCTGGCAGGCGGCAATTTGCCGCCCCCTGAAAGTGCCGCCTAGGACCGAGGTACCATCGGGTCCCATGGTAGGGCCGGCCCTGAACAGCGCAACCTGTGGGAACTGAAACACCCTGCGTACCACAAGAGTGATGTACGTCGGGCAACTATTACCAAATTAGCAGAGGATATGAAGCCATGGATCCCAGATGCAGACTACACTATGATCAATAATAAAATCAACAACCTGTGTAATTCCTATAAAAAAAAATACAAGGAAGTGCGCCAGTCAAAGAGATCAGGAGCAGCAGCCGACGATGTAGTAAAGCCCAAGCTGTGGTACTACAGACATCTTCAATTTCTGGATGACCAGATCGAGGCCAGGGAATCTATTTCCAGCCTTCCCTCAACCCTTCCTTCCACCCTTCCCTCCAGCGTTCCTTCCACCCTTCCCTCCACCCCTGCAGAGGCGGATGAGGAGCCTCCCGAGCTAGAAGAGCCAGATCTTCGCATCTTCAGCCAGGTATAGTATTTTTGATCATAATTATTGTCCACTAAGTAATATTGTGTTGAACTGTTTGGATTAGCCATAAATGATATCACCCCCCCCCCCCAAAAAAAAAAAACAGTAATGAGATCAAAATTGTGTGTGATAGATTCCCCAAATAATCAAATTTTTCATTTTATTTTAAAAACAGGATGAGGCAAGCCAGGAGGAAGAGGGTCAGGAGTGTGGCAGGCAGGAGGAGGCAGGGCCAAGTGGGACTCAGCAGGTCCCCAGGCCTAGTGGCAGCACCGTCTCCCAAGTGGCTCCCCTCCACGTCAGACCGCCAAAACAACGGCGGATGACACAAGTGGAGGAGGAGTCACTAAAGATGATTCAGGAGGCTGCTGCCATTATGAGGGCCCCCCTCAACCCTACGGAGGGCTTTAGCACCTATCTGGCGGATAAGTTGCTCAGAATGGAGGCGGCACAACGGGCCCTTTGTGAGCACCTCATATATATGGCCGTACACATGGGGGCGAGGGGGCTGCTGACTGAGGCCACCCATATCTCGCAGCAGGCCAATCCCTCTCCTCCTTCTCCTCCTCCTCCTGCCACATCACCACCCACAGTGGCCCAGCCTGCAAGGGTGCGTGGACGGGGCCGTGGAGAGAACGCTGCAGAGAGGCGTGGAAGGAAGGCTACAGGGAAGAGCAGGAGGTGATTCCCTGGCCTCGAGCTGCTCATCCAGAAATTGAAGGTTGATGGAGTACCACAGCTTGGGATGATGTATGTCTTTGGCTGCTGCTCCTGATTTCATGCTGTTGTTGATTTTATTATTGATCATAGTCAGGTCTGCATTTGGGATCTAATGACTTGATATTCTCTGCTAATTTCTGAATAGTTGCCCTCAGTGGCGTTACTAGAACCTTCAGGGCCCGGGTGCAAGAAACCATAAAGGGCCCCTCTGACCACCAGCCGGGGCGCACCCTTGGTGGCAGAGCGCCAGAGCTTGGTCGCAAGTGCGACCTTTTGGGACCCTGGTAGTACCGACACTGGTGTCAGTATTTTTTTATTTTAGTTATTTTATTTGTTACCATTTTATTTATTTAGTTTTTCACAAAAAAAAATTAGGAGCCCGTTGGGGGTGATGGGGGGGGGGGGCTTTGGTGAGATATCATATGTGGATATTCGCCAGCACACCTATCTATATGCCAGTCCTCCTATCCAGGTGTACAGGGGACTGCACAGGAATCCTGGAGCATGCAAATGTGACCCCGGCAACTCCTGAACATACACCCTGCTGGTGGGATGGGAAGAGTGACAGTGTTGGGGGGATGGGATGAGTGTCAGTGGTGGGTGGGTGGGATAAGTGTCAGTAGTGGGGGGGGGGGTGAGTGTCAGTGCTGGGGGGATGAGTGGCAGTGGTGGGGGGTAGGGATGAGTGTCAGTTCTGGGGGGATGAGTGTCAGTGGTGGGGAGGTAGGGATGAGTGTCAGTGGTGGGGAGGTAGGGATGAGTGTCAGTGGTGGGAGGTAGGGATGAGTGTCAGTGGTGGGAGGTAGGGATGAGTGTCAGTGGTGGGGAGGTAGGGATGAGTGTCAGTGGGGGGAGGTAGGGATGAGTGTCAGTGGTGGGAGGTAGGGATGAGTGTCAGTGGTGGGGAGGTAGGGATGAGTGTCGGTGGTGGGGGGTAGGGATGAGTGTCAGTGGTGGGGGGTAGGGATGAGTGTCAGTGGTGGGGGGTAGGGATGAGTGTCAGTGGTGGGGGGTAGGAATGAGTGTCAGTGGTGGGGGGTAGGGATGAGTGTCAGTGGTGGGGAGGTAGGGATGAGTGTCAGTGGTGGGGAGGTAGGGATGAGTGTCAGTGCTGGGGGGTAGGGATGAGTCGCAGTGGTGGGGAGGTAGGGATGAGTCTCAGTGCTGGGGGGTAGGGATGAGTGTCAGTGGTGGGGGGGTAGGGATGAGTGTCAGTGGTGGGGGGGTAGGGATGAGTGTCAGTGGTGGGGAGGTAGGGATGAGTGTCAGTGGTGGGGGGGTAGGGATGAGTGTCAGTTTTGGGGGGGGGTAGGGAAGAATGTCAGTGCTGGGGGGATGAGTGTCAGTGCTGGGGGGATGAGTGTCAGTGCTGGAGGGGTAGGGATGAGTGTCAGTGCTGGAGGAATGAGTGTCAGTGGTGGTGGGTAGGGATGAGTGTTAGTGCTGGAGGGATGAGTGTCAGTGGTGGGGGGTAGGGATGAGTGTCAGTGCTGGGGGGATGATTGTCAGTGGTGGGAGGTAGGGATGAGTGTTAGTGCTGGGGGGATGATAGTCAGTGGTGGGAGGTAGGGATGAGTGTCAGTGCTGGGGGGATGAGTGTCAGTGTGGGGGGTAGGGGTGAGTGTCAGTGCTGGGGGGATGAGTGTCAGTGGTGGGGGGTAGGGATGAGTGTCAGTGCTAGGGGGATGAGTGGCAGTGGTGGGGGGGGTAGGAATGAGTGGCTGTGCTGGTGGGGGGGTGGAATAATTGTCAGTCCTGGGGGGATGAGTGTCAGTGCTGGGGAAATGAGTGTCAGTGCTGGGGGGATGAGTGTCAGTGGTGGGAGGTAGGGATGAGTGTTAGTGCTGGGGGGATGAGTGTCAGTGTGGGGGGTAGGGGTGAGTGTCAGTGCTGGGGGGATGAGTGTCAGTGGTGGGGGGTAGGGATGAGTGTCAGTGCTAGGGGGATGAGTGGCAGTGGTGGGGGGGTAGGAATGAGTGGCTGTGCTGGTGGGGGGGTGGAATAATTGTCAGTCCTGGGGGGATGAGTGTCAGTGCTGGGGGGATGAGTGTCAGTGGTGGGAGGTAGGGATGAGTGTTAGTGCTGGGGGGATGAGTGTCAGTGTGGGGGGTAGGGGTGAGTGTCAGTGCTGGGGGGATGAGTGTCAGTGGTGGGGGGTAGGGATGAGTGTCAGTGCTAGGGGGATGAGTGGCAGTGGTGGGGGGGTAGGAATGAGTGGCTGTGCTGGTGGGGGGGTGGAATAATTGTCAGTCCTGGGGGGATGAGTGTCAGCGCTGGGGGGAGGGATGAGTGGCTGCGGTGGTGGGGGTGGGATGGAATCAGCGGTGGAGGTGGGGACTGGGTACATTGACAGCACTGGGTGCCGGGATCAGAGACACTTACTTGCTGTCAGTGTCCACTCGGTTTCCCCTGCATTGCTCCATGTCTCTCTCGGCTCCACATGTCTCTACTCTTCACACAGCGGCCGCGACCTCCTGCAGCTTCTCCCCCACCTTCTCTCAATTGGTGTCAGCAGTGTTCGCCCCGCCCCCTACATTCTCTCTGTCTCTGGATAGGCGGGGGGCGGGCGGTCCACAGTCTCAGCACTGCCTCTGCCTTCTCTCTCTCCCCCTCAGCAGACGAAAAGCCCCCCTCCCCGCGGCGTAACGAACTGACACATGCCGCCCTCACAACAGCAGCCAGAGTGGACACACACAGTCAGGTGGGCCCCTCACACACGGGCGGCGGCGGGTGGGCCCCCCTGAATTGGCAAAACTACAGGGCCCAGTCGCAAGTGCGACTGCTGCGACCCTGATAATTCCGCCGCTGGTTGCCCTTCGGTTTTTGTTTGTTTTTTTCCGAAATAAAGGGAAGCCAACATACATGCCTGATGTGTTTTTTTTTTGAAGTAGCAATAAGATTTCATAAATACAATGTGTAATTAATAACAAGGGACACCAACCTCCATGAGTAAAAAATAAAAAAAAATATGTTGTTCGGAGAAATTGACACACCAAAAAATGCACAACAAATTTAAAGACAAAAACCAAAAAAAGGTGTAATTTGTGAGGTCGGCCTTGAAGAATTAAACTAATTATTCCTAAGATCACAAGAAAGAAGAAAGACATACGTTTCTCAGAACTCATGAGAAAGATCTGCTGCCAAAATGACATTTTAAAGACCGTTCTAAAGCAAAAAAACATGCGCTGCATTAAACGAAGCAATAACTTGCAGAATGACGAATGTGCTCTCTCCATTAGGAACGCTAGTTTTACCAGAACGAGCGCTCCCGTCTCCTAATTCAGTCTGAGCATGCGTAGGTTTTTTAACGGATGGACTTGCCCATAGACGATCAGAAATTCCCATCGGTTTTTTATCCATCTGAAAATTTTAAAACAAGTTCTATTTTTTCCAACCGATGGAAAAAAGACCGATGGGTACCATACACGATCGGTTGGTCTGATGAAAACCATCCATCGGACGGTTTTCATCAGTCAAACCGATCGTGTGTACGGGGCTTCAGAGTCCACCACTATCTCAAAGATATCCTCCTCCTAGCCGGCAGCCAACAACTACTACTCCAGCATCGAGAGATACTAATATCCACCTTACAACACTTCGGCTGGATAATAAACTGGAAAAAAAGCAGTCTGAAACCAACCCAGTCTATAAACTCTTCCTAGGCGCAGAGGTCAACACCAATGCCAACACTGTGGGGCTACCACAGGAGAAAATAGGACCGCTAATACAAAAAATAAAAAAATGAATGGCATCGACGCATCTGCAAGCTAGAACATGCTTAAGCATCCAAGGTTCCATGTTCTACACCTTCCCGATGGTCCAGTGGTCCCAGTGGCATACAAGAACATTCCAGGTTTCATTCCTGAGGCAATGGAAAGGAACCTCACCAACACAACGGATCCTCATCAGAAGATCGGTGAAACAATCGATATGGTGGTGGACACGAATCAACAACCTAAAGCGTCATCGATACATCGTACCCCCTGGGGCAGAAATAGTCACATCAGATGCCAGCCTCCAGGGCTGGGGGGCACATTACCAAGATCTGGCAGTGCAGGGCCGTTGGTCCTTCCGTCCTCAGGGAGTAGTCTCGAACATCCTGGAACTCAGGGCCACTTTTCAAGCGCTACTAGCGTTCAGACCTTTTCTCAAGGGGAAGAGTGTTATATTGCACATGGACAATACTGTAGCAGTAAACTACATCCGCAGACAGGGCGGAACACGAAGCAACTCTCTTATACAAGAAGTACGCCCGATTCTAGAGTGGGCCCAAGTTCACCTGGAAGACTTAAAGGCAGTATACGTTCCAGCGGCTCAGAACCAGCTTGCGGACGATCTAAGCAGGATATACATCTCAAACAACGAATGGTCACCGAGCATTCACCCTTATAACACAGAAGTGGGGAACTCCCGACATCGACTTGGCAGCAACACCAATGAACAACAAATGTCCCAAGTTTTTAGCACGAACTGCTTATCCAATGGGGGAGGGGGTCGACTGTCTCCTTTACCCTTGGAGGTTTCGTCTGGGTTACATATTTCCGCCCATTCCCTTAATAGCCAGGTTCCTGGCCAGACTGAGGAACTCGACGTCTACAGTGATAGCGGTGATACCTTTTTGGCCGAGGAGGCCGTGGTTCACGACCATCCTACAGCTAAGTATAGAAGATCCTCTGACCCTGCCAGTAACTTCGGACCTACTCTCACAAGGCCAGTTTCTACACCCAGCACCAGAAAGGCTTCACCTAATGGCCTGGAAGTTGAGAGGGAGAGGCTATTAGATCAAGGATGTTCCCTAAGAGTAGTGGCTACATTGCAACAGGCCAGAAAAAAGTCAACTGACAATGTTTATAGCAGGGTTTGGGAAAGATTCACTGAGTTAGCACAACAGCAATCATGGGATCCACTTTCTCCTACGGTGGCACAAGTTCTCAAATTTCTTCAGCTAGGCCTAGATAGAGGTCTAAGTTCAAGCACCTTAAAAGTTCAAAAATTTGCATTATCAGCCATGACGGGAATCAAATGGGCACTCAACCCTCTCATAGTTCAGTTTCAAAGAGCATGCCTAAAAATAAGACCACCAAGGAAACCGACCTTTCCATCTTGGGACCTGTCAATAGTTCTAGAAGCCTTATCGAAACAACCTTTCTTTCCTTTAGAGAAGGTATCCTTGGGGGACTTAACACTTAAATTGTTTTTTTTTTGGTCGCAATAACCTCCGCAAAGAGTATCCGAACTGCAAGCACTGTCTATGAAAGAGCCTCATTTAATCTTCTATCCCGACAGAGTCGTTCTAAGACCGTCCGATCAATTCATACCAAAGGGAGCATCTGCCTTCCATTTCAATCCAGAAATAAATCTACCAGTCTTCCTCACCAGCCAGGGGGATCCACATCCATTGGATATCAAGTCCACCATGTCCTCATATCTAGAGGTTACTAACCCATTTAGAAAATCGGAGAGTCTGTTTGTCATACCAAACGGCCCTAAGAAAGGCCAAGCAGCCTCTTCCAGGACAATAGCATCTTGGCTGATTAAAATCATCAAAAGAGCATAGGCGCATGCGCGAGAGTTCCGAGATGGCAGCCTGAACTCGGAGCTCCACGCCATCCCGATCCAGCAGCGCCCACAGCACCCGTTCCTGCCACGCTCAGACACCGGAGAACGGGGAATCGACCCCCCGCGACACCCGCGCCCGCCCTCGTATGAGCCGAACGGGCGTCAGACGGCAATTAGAAAGCCAATTCGCCGCCTCCACACTCCCCGGGTGTACCAAGATGGCCGCCGCGGCTGCTGCGGCCTCACAGCCTCACACAGCCACTGAGGGGACACAGGATTGCAGGCAAGCACTGGCCCCCACTCTCCTCTCCTATACCCCGGAGATGAAGGGACACAATTAGCAGCCCTTGACACCCTCTCCAGCCTCCACAGAATCCCTCCTGAGACACTCCTTTGGGGCACAGGCTTACTCTCCTGCTGGGCCTGCAGATTCTCCTCACACAGGATTCTCTCCCCATGGCCCAGATCAATCCTTTAATGCAGCAGACTTATTCCTCAAATTCTCTACCCTTCTAGAGACAGGTCTAGCCTCCACAGCTGCTAAAATCACAGGGGACATTAAAGCAGACATCCAAAATATAGGGTCCAGGATGGAAGCCATAGAAATTAAGCTCGATCAAACTGCAGCTGCCTCTCACCAGAACTCTGATCTTATTCAGACCTTACATGACCATCTGGACACAGCTTTCTCCTGCATAGATGACCTTGAGAACAGGTCCAGGAGATATAATTTCAGAATCAGAGGTCTCCCGGAATCAATTATCGATGTTGAATCTGCCACGCAAGAACTTATGAGGTCCCTGATCCCAAACATCCCTACACCCCGCCTGGAGCTGGACAGAGCACATAGAGCGCTGGGACCCCCCAGGAAAGATGGCTCCCACAGGGACATTATTGTAAAGCCCCACTACTATGCTGTCAAGGAGGCGGTCATGAAACAGACCCGCTCAATGCCTCAAGTGATCTGCCAGGGGCACCCGGTGCAAATTTTTGCGGATCTCTCTCCTTCCACCATACAGCGCAGACGTACCCTAAAACCGCTACTATCTGCTTTGACACAGAAGAAGGTCAAATACAGATGGGCATTCCCCTTCGCCGTGAAGTTCACCTACAAAGGCAGAGACCATGCCTTCTCCAACTTCGCCATGGGAGAAAAGTTGCTTCTCAGCCTGAAGATCATTTCCCAGGAGTCAGACATGGAGACGTCGTCATCAGGATCGAATAAACGCCCGCCTCCCACAAGTCCGCCGGATCCCCTCTGGAACAAACCCAAGGCCAGAAGATCGTCGCATACAGGTCCTACATGAGACTATGACTGTCACGAGGTTTAGGTTCGACGTATACTGATGCACCCGCATCGGACTTTTCTCTTCTCCTAAGAGGATGACTCTCATACTACCCCGGAAATCGTTTTCTCCGGTGTTCTCTCTTTACTTGTTAACAAACAGTTTTATTTGTTGTTTCTCCCCTCCTATGTCTAGAGATGGGTTTCCTAACTATGCCTCCCCCGTCTGGGGGACAAGGGCGATACTATAGCCACTTTACCGAAGTAAATATGCTTTACTCCATCTCATAAGCGGCGGCGGATCGGGGGTTCCCTCCCCCTCCCTCCTGCCCATGCGGGTGGGGTGGGGGGTGCCTCTGACCGCTTATACTTGGGTAGTTGCTTCAATGCTACTGTCCGTTTATTGGTTCACGTTGCTTTAGGAGCATAGTTGTTCAAATTTACAGGCAGGGATGAGCCGAACACCCCCCTGTTCGGTTCGCACCAGAACCTGCGAACAGACAAAATGTTTGTGTAAACTTTAGAACCCTATTAAATACAATGGACTCGAACGTTCGAAATCTAAAGTGTTAATTATAAAGGCTGATATGCAAGTTATTGTCCTAAAAAGTGTTTGGGGACCGGGGTCCTGCCCCAGGGGACATGTATCAATGCAAAAAAAAGTTTTAAAAACGGCCGTTTTTTCGGGAGCAGTGATTTTAATAATGCTTAAAATGAAAAAATAAAAGTGAAATATTCCTTTAAATTTCGTACCTGGGGGGTGTGTATGATATGCATGTGAAGTGGCGCATGTTTCCCATGCTTAGAACTGTCCCTGCAAAAAATGTCATTTTTGAAAGAAAAAAAGTCATTTAAAACTGACTTGCGGCTATTAATGAATTGTCGGCTCCCGGCAATACATTCAAAAGTCATTGATAAAAAAAAAAAAAAAAGCATGGGGGTTCCCCAGAATTCAATTACCAGGCCCTTCAGGTCTGGAATGGATATTAAGGGGAACCTTGCCGCAAATTTAAAAAAAAATTGACGTGGGGTTCCCCCACATATCCATTCCAGGCCCTTCAGATCTGGCATGGATTTTAAGGGGAACTCCACCCCAAATTTTTTAAAAAATGGCGTGGAGTCCCCCTAAAAATCCATACCAGACCCCTTATCCGAGCACGCAACCTGGCCGGCCGCAGGGGAAAAGGGGGGGACGAGAGAGTGGCCCCCCTCCCTCCTGAACCGTACCAGGCCACATGCCCTCAACATTGGGAGGATGTCCCCATGTTGATGGGGACAAGGGCCTCATCCCCACAACCCTTGCCCGGTGGTTGTGGGGTTCTGCGGGAGGGGGGCTTATCGGAATCTGGAAGACCCCTTTAACAAAGGGGACCCCCAGATCCCGGCCCCCCCTATGTGAATTGGTAAGGGGTACATTGTACCCCTACCATTTCACGAAGAAAGCGTAAAAAAATGTTTAAAAAAACCACACAAACACCTTGAAAAAGTCCTTTATTTAAAAAAAAACAAAAAAAACATTCCAGCGGTGAAATCCAGTGTCCCGCGGCGATCCCGATGTCCAGCGCTGTCCTTCATTGGTTGTGCCTGAGCGGACCTGATGGGGAACTCCCTCTCAGTATTTTAAATGTATAGACCCGCCCCTTCTAAAGTTCCCCATCAGGTCCGCTCAGCGGACCAGATGCGGAACATTAGAAGGGGCGGGTCTATACATGTATTGCCAAAGTGAGAGCAGTTCCCCATCAGGTCCGCCCCCTCGGTATGTCGGACCCGCCTACGTCATTGGCTTGAGCGGGGAACTTCCTTCACTATGTAAATTTAAATTACACAGTGAAGGAAGTTCCCCGCTCAAGCCAATGACGTAGGCGGGTCCGACATACTGAGGGAGCGGACCTGATGGGGAACTTTAGAAGGGGCGGGTCTATACATTTAAAATACTGAGAGGGAGTTCCCCATCAGGTCCGCTCAGGCACAAGCAATGAAGGACAGCGCTGGACATCGGGATCGCCGCGGGACACTGGATTTCAGCGCTGGAATGTTTTTTTTTTTTTATTATTATTTTAAATAAAGGACTTTTTCAAGGTGTTTGTGTGTTTTTTTTAAACATTTATTTACGCTTTCTTCGTGAAATGGTAGGGGTACAATGTACCCCTTACCAATTCACATAGGGGGGGGCGGGATCTGGGGGTCCCCTTTGTTAAAGGGGTCTTCCAGATTCCGATAAGCCCCCCGCCCGCAGACCCCCACAACCACCGGGCAAGGGTTGTGGGGATGAGGCCCTTGTCCCCATCAACATGGGGACATCCTCCCCATGTTGAGGGCATGTGGCTTGGTACGGTTCAGGAGGGAGGGGGGCCGCTCTCTCGTCCCCCCCTTTTCCCCTGCGGCCGGCCAGGTTGCGTGCTCGGATAAGGGGTCTGGTATGGATTTTTAGGGGGACTCCACGCCATTTTTTAAAAATTTGGGGTGGAGTTCCCCTTAAAATCCATGCCAGATCTGAAGGGCCTGGAATGGATATTTGGGGGAACCCCACGTCAAATTTTTTTTTAATTTGCGGCGGGGTTCCCCTTAATATCCATTCCAGACCTGAAGGGCCTGGTAATTGAATTCTGGGGAACCCCCACGCTTTTTTTTTTTTTTTATCAATGACTTTTGTATGTATTGCCGGGAGCCGACAATTCATTAATAGCCGCGAGTCAGTTTTAAAAGAATTTTTTTCTTTCAAAAATGACATTTTTTGCAGGGATAGTTCTAAGCACGGGAAACATGCGCCACTTCACATGCATATCATACACACCCCCCAGGTACGAAATTTAAAGGAATATTTCACTTTTATTTTTTCATTTTAAGCATTATTAAAATCACTGCTCCCGAAAAAACGGCCGTTTTTAAAACTTCTTTTTGCATTGATACATGTCCCCTGGGGCAGGACCCAGGTCCCCAAACACTTTTTAGGACAATAACTTGCATATAAGCCTTTATAATTAGCACTTTAGATTTCTCCCATAGATTTTTCGAATTTGCCGCGAACACCCCAATTTGTTCGCTGTTCGGCGAATGGGCGAACAGGCAATGTTCGAGTCGAACATGAGTTTGACTCGAACTCGAAGCTCATCCCTATTTACAGGGCGCCCTGGTTTGGGGTGGCTCACATGTGCCTCCACCTATCCCTTGAACCCCAGTTGGTCTTCAGGGGATAGGATCTCCAAGGCTTTTAGCCAGGAGATTTGGACTTCCTACTTTTATCTCACGATTTTTGGTGAGATGACCGTTAGGAACTTTTCTCTCCCGCCGGGATCATTCTCCTGTGCGGGGGGAAACCTTCCTCCTGTTCTGTCCTTTCTAACTTCCTTTCTATCCCCTTTTTTCTCTTTTGAGCATCACCTGACATTTTTGTTTCTTTTAGACACTACCACCGGTAAGCCTCTCAAGTCTGCGAGATCCCAGAAGTACGGTACCGGCGATCCAATCGTCGCTCTGGAGTCGCCGTGGGTCCCAGCGGTAAGTGGCGATGGACATTGCAGCGCTTCTCCCCTCGGGGTCCATGGCTGACCACACTCACACGGCCTTAAAGGTCGCTACACACAATGTCCAGGGCCTAAACTCCCCCCTCAAACGTAGGAAACTCTTTAATACCTACAAATCGTCAAGCCTGGACATTGTAATGATACAGGAAACCCATTTCCCAGCCCGGTACAGTCCCAAGTTCCTCCACTCCCACTTCCCTAACTTCTATATGGCCAGTGCGGTTAATAAGTCAAAGGGGGTGGCCGTCTTATTTGCAAAAACGTGCAACTTCACCTGGATCACTGATGTAAAAGATCCAGAGGGCAGGTTCATCTTAGTAAAGGGCACGATCGAAGGCCACTTATACTCCCTGATATCCTACTACACGCCCAACAAAGGTCAAGCAGCCTTCTTCAAACAACTATTTGAAAAGCTAGCTCCTCTGTTGGAGGGCACGATCATTTTTGGTGGGGACTCCAACGCAGCATTTGATCAGGGTCTGGATAGATCTAAACCTCCTTCGGCCCAACTGACACGTCCGACCAAAGAGAGCCTGAAAATCGCCAAACTCATCCACGCCCAGGGTCTGACCGATGTGTGGAGAGAACTAAATCCGTCCAAGCGAGATTATACACACTTTTCCCATCCCCACAACTCCTATGCTCGAATTGACCACCTGTTAGTTTCAAACCACACTATCCTACTTGTTGTAAAATCCCACATCAGGGACACAGTTTTGTCGGACCACTCCATTGTGAGCATGTCCCTTACAACGCAAAGCTCAAGGCCGGGCCAGAGACACTGGAGACTTAACGAATCCATTCTCTCCGACCCTATCCGAGTCACCATGCTAGATAAGGCTATGAAGGAATACTTCATTCTTAACAACGTAGATGGGACAACGTCCGAAACCCTGTGGGCGGCTCACAAAACTTTTATGAGAGGGGAATTCATTAGGATGGGAGCCCAGATAAAGAGGGAGAGGGAAGCGGACATAGTAAGGTTAGAAGGGATATACACAAAGCTGAGAGCCCAGCACAAACTAAATCCCTCCCCCTTAATGGCAGCGCAACTAGACAAGGCTAGACTGGAGCTCAATCTTGTTCTCACGGCTAATGCAGACAAACAAATCAGATGGAGCAAAAATTGATTTTACTCCATGGGGGACAGGATGGGCTCCATGTTGGCTGCTAGACTAACACCACGCTTCAGAACATATGCAATGCCACAGATTAGGATCCCTGGACAGGGCACTACAGCCAACCCATCCAAGATATTAGACGCTTTCCAGGCTTTCTATGCAAATCTATATAGTCCCCACACGCTCGGTAATGACGATTCCGTACGCAACTTCCTGCATAGCCTTCCCTTACCGTCGCTCTCCCCGGAGCATAAAGGGGAGCTCGAAGCACCCTTTACTGAAGGAGAGGTTATGGAGGTGATTAAAGACCTAAAGACGGGATCGGCCCCAGGGCCGGATGGGCTCTCGAACCCCTATTATAAAACGTTTGCCGAGACCCTAGCCCCGCATCTAACTAAATTCCTTAATGCTAAAACAAGGGGAGACCCACTCGATCCTCAACTCAATACTGCGTATATTACAGTGATCCCTAAGCCGGACAAGAAAACCCGGAAGAGATTGGAAATTATCGACCCATTTCTAATAAATAATGATTTAAAAATCTTAACTAAAATACTAGCTATCCGTTTGGCTTCTTTCATAAGCACATATATTCATAAGGACCAAGTGGGGTTTATCCCCGGCAGGCAGGGCCCTGATCAGATAAGGAGGGCAATAGATATAGTTTCCATTCTCCAAACAAACTGGGTGGGAGGTCCCAAGCAATCGGGAATGCTCCTTTCGCTGGACCTCCACAAGGCCTTTGATTCAGTGTCCTGGCCCTATATCTTTGCTCTCTTAGAATGCTGGGGTTTCGGCACACGGTTTTTGGGTCTGATACGTGCCTTATACTCCAACCCTACAGCATACATACGACTCCAGGGCTGTTACTCAAAACTAGTGATGAGCCGAACACCCCCGGGTTCGGTTCGCACCAGAACCCGCGAACGGACCGAAAGTTCGAACGAACATTAGAACCCTATTAAATACAATGGATGCGAACGTTCGAATTCTAAAGTGCTAATTATAACAACTATTATGCATGTTATTGTCCTAAAAAGGGTTTGGGAACCCGGGTTCTGCACCAGGGGACATGTATCAATGCAAAAAGAAGTTTTAAAAACGGTCGTTTTTCGGGAGCAGTCATTTTAATGATGCATAAAGTGAAAAAAAAAAAGTCAAATATTCCTTTAAATATCGTACCTGGGGGGTGTCTAAAGTATGCCTGTGAAGTGCCACGTGTTTCCCGTGTTTAGAACTGTCCCTGCACAAAATGACACTTCTAAAGGAAAAAAAAGCCATTTAAAACTGCTTGCGGCTTTAATGTAATGTCTGGTCCCGGTAATATGGATGAAATTCTTTAAGAAAAATGGCATAGCTACCCCATGACCCCCCCCCTACCCCAGCCCATTACCAGCCCCTTTGGGTCTTGTATGGATATTAAGGGGAACCCCGCACATAAAATAAAAAAGGCCCTATATACTCTGAACAGCCCTATACAGGCGGTGCATACAAGACAGGGACTGTAGGTTTGTTCTTATGTAGAGTCTGTTTGTAATTTTGAACAGGTACATTGTTGAAGTGTAGCTCCAGACCAAAAATCTATTTTTAAACTTTTTGGAAAACATAGGTAAGGGTTATCACCCCTGTAACATTTGTTTTGCTGTCTGTGCCCCTGTTCAGAACATTTCACCTCACTTTCCGTCCCAATGACAACTCTTTTTGAAATGTGGTCTTTTTCTTGAAACAAGGATTGCTGATAAAGCATCAGTACAGAGGAGACACCTTTCTCCCATATTTATTCTTACAGGAGAGAATTTTCCTTCCTAGTGGTAGATTTCCTCTCACTTCCTGTTGTCTTCTTGCGTTTGCAAGTAGGAGTCGTTTGTAAGTTGGATGTTTGAAAGTAGGGACCTGCCGTATATACTCTGCAGAAATAGGCCCCTTAGTTGTTGGTGTTGGCACAACACTGTAAGCACTCACAGTTACTCTTGGTTGGTGCTGGAACGCCCTGCTGTCAACTATTATATCAGGAATTTTAATTACATATAATTGTTGAACAGTGGTAGTAAAAATTGGGCCTTTGATGGTGGTGCTGGTGCCACAACACTGTAAGCCCTGACAGTTACTCTTGGTGGGTGCAGCAATGGGCCCTGCTGTGAATTATTAGATCAAGAATTGTAATTACATGCCCCTGTTGAACAGGGGCTGAAAAATTGGGCCTTAGGCACTGGTGGCACAACACTGCAACCCCTCACAGATACTGTACTTGGAGCACAGCAATGAGCCCTGTTGCAAAGTATTGCTTCAAAAATTGTAATGACACGCCCCTGTTAAACAGGGGCTGAAAAATTGGGCCTTAGGCACTGGTGGCACAACACTGCAACTCCTCACAGATACTGTACTTGGAGCACAGCAATGAGCCCTGTTGCAAAGTATTGCTTCAAAAATTGTAATGACACGCCCCTGTTAAACAGGGGCTGAAAAATTGGGCCTTAGGCACTGGTGGCACAACACTGCAACTCCTCACAGATACTGTACTTGGAGCACAGCAATGAGCCCTGTTGCAAAGTATTGCTTCAAAAATTGTAATTACACGCCCCTGTTAAACAGGGGCTGAAAAATTGGGCGTTAGGCACTGGTGGCGGCACCCATAAACAAAAATGATCTTACAAGCTATCATCATCAATCGTATCATTGAGGACTCGGAGGAGGAGGATAGCCAGTCAACATAACAGCACAGGCACTCAGCATCAGCATCAGTCTTGAAGGGATGTGACATGTTAAAATCAATTAGTCTGTTATATCAGCATCAGGTGTGTGGTAGCTGGTGGTGATCCAAGACTGGTTCATCTTGATGAAAGTCAGTCGATCAACCGAGTCAGTGGACAGGCGCACCCTGTGATCTGTGACAAATCCTCCAGCAGCACTGAATGTGCGTTCCGAAAGAACGCTGGATGCAGGACAGGCCAGTAGCTCAATTGCATACTGTGCAAGCTCTGGCCAGTGATCCATCCTCAAGACCCAGTAAGCCAGAGGATTTTCGGTGGGGAAGGTGTCCAAGTCTGACCTTGCCCCTAGATATTCCTGCACCATGTTTATCAGACGCTGGCGATGGTTGCTGGAACCGATCATACTTTGGAGCTGCGGACTAAAGAATTGTCTGAACGCATCGGTCAGACGGCCACCTTCCCCACCGCTCCTTCTTTGACTGGCCGAAGCCTCAGCAACTCGTTGTCCAGGACCAGGAGTTTGCAACCTCCCAGTCTCTGGGAACGCGTTGCACAGACCTTTCTGCAAGGCCTCCCGGAGTTGTCTCATCCTCTGCTCCCTCTGCGACGGTAACATAAGGTCCGCAACCTTACCCTTGTACCGTGGATCAAGGAGAGTGGCCAGCCAGTAATGGTCCCTCTCCTTGATCCGAAGAATACGAGGATCCTTCCGCAGACTTTGCAGGATCAGGGAGGCCATGCAGCGTAGGTTTGCTGAGGCATTCGCTCCGGAGTCCTCTGGGTCACTAAGGACGACATGATCCGCAGCCACCTCCTCCCAGCCACGTACAAGTCCACTGGTTTCTTGGGACTGTAAATCATCCCTAAAAGACTGCTGCTGATGATGCTGAGTGCCAGCCTCCACCTCCATGCTGACACAATCCTCCTCCTCCTCCTCCTCCTCCTCCTCCTCTTCCTGTGCGATGGGTGGGACAGAAGGAACACTGTCTGGGTAAAGGGGGCCTTGAGAGGCAAGGAAGTCCTCCTCTTCCTGCCTCTGTTCTGCCTCAAGTGCCCTGTCCATTATTCCACGCAGCGTGTGCTCCAACAGGTGGACAAGAGGTACAGTGTCACTGATGCATGCACTGTCACTGCTCACCATCCTCGTGGCCTCCTCAAATGGTGCCAGGACAGTGCATGCATCCCTGATCATGCCCCACTGGCGTGGAGAAAAAAAACCAAGCTCCCCTGACCCTGTCCTGGTGCCGTAGTCGCACAGGTACTCATTGATGGCCCTCTGCTGCGTGTGCAGCCGCTGCAGCATGGCCAACGTTGAGTTCCACCTGGTGGGCATGTCACATATAAGGCGGTTCTTGGGCAGGTTCAACTCCTTTTGCAGCTCAGCCAGGCGAGCACTGGCATTATAAGATCTGCGGAAATGCACACAGACTTTCCTGGCCTGCCTCAGGACATCCTGTAAGCCCGGGTACCTGCCCAAGAAGCGCTGCACCACCAGGTTAAGGACGTGAGCCACACAGGGCACATGGGTCAGTTGTCCCTGTCGGAGGGCGGAGAGGAGGTTGGTGCCATTGTCGCAAACCACCATTCCTGGCTTAAGCTGGCGTGGCGTCAACCACCTCTCGGCCTGGCCCTGCAGAGCAGACAGGACCTCTGCCCCAGTGTGGCTTCTGTCCCCCAAACACACCAGCGCAAGCACGGCATGGCATCTTTTTGCCTGCGTACTTGCGTAGCCCCGTGAACGGCTACGGAGCACCGCTGGTTCATAGGACAAACCACAGGAAGAGGCCATGGAGGAAGAAGAAGAGGAGGGGGTGGAGGAGAGAGGTGTGTCACAACCAGTAGTAGCATTTTGGAGGCGTGGCGGTGGGACAACCTCCAACACTACTGCACCTTGTCCTGAATCCTTCCCAGCTGCCAAAAGAGTGACCCAATGGGCCGTGAAAGAAAGGTAACGTCCCTGTCCATGCCTGCTGGACCATGAGTCAGCGGTAATATGCACCTTACCGCTGACCGCCCTGTCCAGCGAGGCCAAGACATTGCCTTCCACATGCCGGTAGAGAGCCGGAATAGCCTTCCGTGAGAAAAAGTGGCGTTTGGGAACCTGCCACTGAGGAACCGCACATTGCACAAACTCACGGAAGGGGGCCGAGTCTACCAACTGAAAAGGCAGCAGTTGAAGCGCTAGCAATTTAGCCAAGCTAGCATTCAACCGCTGGGCATGTGGATGGCTGGGAGTGAACTTCTTTCGACGGTCCAGCAGCTGGGGCAGGGAAATTTGCCTGCTAGAATCGGACGTCGGTGTACTGCTAGCAGAGTGGGCGCAAGTACTTGGCTGTGACACACCTAATTCTACACCTTCATTCCTCTCAGTGCATGTTTCAGAGAGGACTGAAGTTATAGTGGGGTTGGAGATCCCAGCTGATGCGGTGCAAGGAGAGGTCCGCTTTGTTCTTTGGTGTGGGTCTTTGAGGTAGGCTTGCCAACGAGCTGCATGGCAGGTCAACATATGTCTGGTCAGGCATGTGGTACCCAAGCGGCTGATGTTTTGGCCACGCGATATACGCTTGAGACATATGTTGCAAACAGCAGCTGTGCGATCTGATGCACTAGCCTCAAAAAAGGCCCACACCAAAGAACTTTTTGAATGACGGGCAGAGGCAGCGCCCTGCACAGGCGGAGCTCTGCGGTGTGATTCCGTCGGTGTACTGCCCTTACGCTGGCCACCAAAGGGCATCCTGCCTCGTTGGAGATGTGCCTCCTCCTCATCCTCCTCCTCCTCCTCTCTCCTATTAGGCACCCACGTGGAGTCAGTGACCTCATCATCCCCTCCCTCCTCATCACTGGAGCCAATCTGGCAGTATGCTGCAGCTGCTGGAACATGACTGCCAGATTGGTGTCCTTCTTGAGCATCCCCTCTGTCTGCTCTCACGCTACTGCCTTCCTCTAGCTGGGTTTCATCATCAGACCCTTCGAAACGCTGGGCATCCTCCTGGAGCATGTACCCAACACTGTGCTCAAACAGTTCGGGGGACTCCTCAGGAGGAGGACATGGTGGGTCTAGGGAAGGAGTGACTGATGATTTGTCTGACATTGATACCAGGGAAGACGACGCTTTGGCAGCTGCTTTTCCAGTACCCTGAGCCTGGGTGAGAGAGGATGAGGAGGAGGAGGAGGGCTTGGTCATCCACTCTACCAAGTCTTCGGCATGATGTGGCTCAACATGTCCAGCTGCCGAAAAGAAGGACAAGCGTGTCCCATGGCCATGTGCTGATGACAATGCACCGCGTCCACGACCAGCACTGTTGCCCCCAGACACAGAGCCTGCTTGCCCTCTTTTATTGCCTCCTGACTGTCTGCCTCTCCTTGTTTGCCTTCCAGACATTCTAATAGATGGCCTGCAGGGAGATGGGAAAAAAGCAATAAGGGCTACCTTCAGGTGTCCTTCTCTGTCCCTTGAAACAAGGACTTTCACAGTGAAAGAAACTGACACTCTCCCTACCTACAGTTTTCTGTCCCTAGAAAAAATATTTTTTTTAAGCACAATATAGCACAAGGACAATTCACTCACTGTCCTTACAGGTCCCTGGAAACAAGGACTTGCAGAGTGAAAGAAAAAAAACACTCTCCCTACCTACAGTTTTCTGTCCCTAGAAAAAATGTTTTTTTTAATCACAATATAGCACAAGGACAATTCACTCACTGTCCTTACAGGTCCCTGGAAACAAGGACTTGCAGAGTGAAATAAACTGACACTCTCCCTACCTACAGTTTTCTGTCCCTAGAATAAATGTTTTTTTTAAGCACAATATAGCACAAGGACAATTCACTCACTGTCCTTACAGGTCCCTGGAAACAAGGACTTGCAGAGTGAAAGAAAAAAAACACTCTCCCTACCTACAGTTTTCTGTCCCTAGAAAAAATGTTTTTTTTAATCACAATATAGCACAAGGACAATTCACTCACTGTCCTTACAGGTCCCTGGAAACAAGGACTTGCAGAGTGAAAGAAAAAAAACAAACACTCTCCCTACCTACAGTTTTCTGTCCCTAGAAAAAATGTTTTTTTTAATCACAATATAGCACAAGGACAATTCACTCACTGTCCTTCCAGGTCCCTGGAAACAAGGACTTGCAGAGTGAAAGAAACTGACACTGTCCCTACCTACAGTTTTCTGTCCCTAGAATAAATGTTTTTTTTAAGCACACTATAGCACAAGGACAATTCACTCACTGTCCTTACAGGTCCCTGGAAACAAGGACTTGCAGAGTGAAAGAAAAAAAACACTCTCCCTACCTACAGTTTTCTGTCCCTAGAAAAAATGTTTTTTTTAATCACAATATAGCACAAGGACAATTCACTCACTGTCCTTACAGGTCCCTGGAAACAAGGACTTGCAGAGTGAAAGAAAAAAAACACTCTCCCTACCTACAGTTTTCTGTCCCTAGAAAAAATGTTTTTTTTAATCACAATATAGCACAAGGACAATTCACTCACTGTCCTTACAGGTCCCTGGAAACAAGGACTTGCAGAGTGAAATAAACTGACACTCTCCCTACCTACAGTTTTCTGTCCCTAGAATAAATGTTTTTTTTAAGCACAATATAGCACAAGGACAATTCACTCACTGTCCTTACAGGTCCCTGGAAACAAGGACTTGCAGAGTGAAAGAAAAAAAACACTCTCCCTACCTACAGTTTTCTGTCCCTAGAAAAAATGTTTTTTTTAATCACAATATAGCACAAGGACAATTCACTCACTGTCCTTACAGGTCCCTGGAAACAAGGACTTGCAGAGTGAAATAAACTGACACTCTCCCTACCTACAGTTTTCTGTCCCTAGAATAAATGTTTTTTTTAAGCACAATATAGCACAAGGACAATTCACTCACTGTCCTTACAGGTCCCTGGAAACAAGGACTTGCAGAGTGAAAGAAAAAAAACACTCTCCCTACCTACAGTTTTCTGTCCCTAGAAAAAATGTTTTTTTTAATCACAATATAGCACAAGGACAATTCACTCACTGTCCTTCCAGGTCCCTGGAAACAAGGACTTGCAGAGTGAAATAAACTGACACTCTCCCTACCTACAGTTTTCTGTCCCTAGAATAAATGTTTTTTTTAAGCACAATATAGCACAAGGACAATTCACTCACTGTCCTTACAGGTCCCTGGAAACAAGGACTTGCAGAGTGAAAGAAAAAAAACACTCTCCCTACCTACAGTTTTCTGTCCCTAGAAAAAATGTTTTTTTTAATCACAATATAGCACAAGGACAATTCACTCACTGTCCTTACAGGTCCCTGGAAACAAGGACTTGCAGAGTGAAATAAACTGACACTCTCCCTACCTACAGTTTTCTGTCCCTAGAATAAATGTTTTTTTTAAGCACAATATAGCACAAGGACAATTCACTCACTGTCCTTACAGGTCCCTGGAAACAAGGACTTGCAGAGTGAAAGAAAAAAAACACTCTCCCTACCTACAGTTTTCTGTCCCTAGAAAAAATGTTTTTTTTAATCACAATATAGCACAAGGACAATTCACTCACTGTCCTTACAGGTCCCTGGAAACAAGGACTTGCAGAGTGAAATAAACTGACACTCTCCCTACCTACAGTTTTCTGTCCCTAGAATAAATGTTTTTTTTAAGCACAATATAGCACAAGGACAATTCACTCACTGTCCTTACAGGTCCCTGGAAACAAGGACTTGCAGAGTGAAAGAAAAAAAACACTCTCCCTACCTACAGTTTTCTGTCCCTAGAAAAAATGTTTTTTTTAATCACAATATAGCACAAGGACAATTCACTCACTGTCCTTACAGGTCCCTGGAAACAAGGACTTGCAGAGTGAAATAAACTGACACTCTCCCTACCTACAGTTTTCTGTCCCTAGAATAAATGTTTTTTTTAAGCACAATATAGCACAAGGAGAATTCACTCACTGTCCTTCCAGGTCCCTGGAAACAAGGACTTGCAGAGTGAAAGAAAAAAAACACTCTCCCTACCTACAGTTTTCTGTCCCTAGAAAAAATGTTTTTTTTAATCACAATATAGCACAAGGACAATTCACTCACTGTCCTTCCAGGTCCCTGGAAACAAGGACTTGCAGAGTGAAATAAACTGACACTCTCCCTACCTACAGTTTTCTGTCCCTAGAATAAATGTTTTTTTTAAGCACAATATAGCACAAGGACAATTCACTCACTGTCCTTACAGGTCCCTGGAAACAAGGACTTGCAGAGTGAAAGAAAAAAAACACTCTCCCTACCTACAGTTTTCTGTCCCTAGAAAAAATGTTTTTTTTAATCACAATATAGCACAAGGACAATTCACTCACTGTCCTTACAGGTCCCTGGAAACAAGGACTTGCAGAGTGAAATAAACTGACACTCTCCCTACCTACAGTTTTCTGTCCCTAGAATAAATGTTTTTTTTAAGCACAATATAGCACAAGGACAATTCACTCACTGTCCTTACAGGTCCCTGGAAACAAGGACTTGCAGAGTGAAAGAAAAAAAACACTCTCCCTACCTACAGTTTTCTGTCCCTAGAAAAAATGTTTTTTTTAATCACAATATAGCACAAGGACAATTCACTCACTGTCCTTACAGGTCCCTGGAAACAAGGACTTGCAGAGTGAAATAAACTGACACTCTCCCTACCTACAGTTTTCTGTCCCTAGAATAAATGTTTTTTTTAAGCACAATATAGCACAAGGACAATTCACTCACTGTCCTTACAGGTCCCTGGAAACAAGGACTTGCAGAGTGAAAGAAAAAAAACACTCTCCCTACCTACAGTTTTCTGTCCCTAGAAAAAATGTTTTTTTTAATCACAATATAGCACAAGGACAATTCACTCACTGTCCTTACAGGTCCCTGGAAACAAGGACTTGCAGAGTGAAATAAACTGACACTCTCCCTACCTACAGTTTTCTGTCCCTAGAATAAATGTTTTTTTTAAGCACAATATAGCACAAGGAGAATTCACTCACTGTCCTTCCAGGTCCCTGGAAACAAGGACTTGCAGAGTGAAAGAAACTGACACTGTCCCTACCTACAGTTTTCTGTCCCTAGAATAAATGTTTTTTTTAAGCACACTATAGCACAAGCACAAAACACACTGACACTCTCCCTACCTATCCTTCTCTTTCCCTAAACTAAAGGAATCCAGGTTAAGCAAGAAAGAAATAACAGTCACTGTCCCTGCCTATGCTGCTCTATCCCTGCTCCGGAACACACTACACTAGGCCGCCGTGCTGGCGGCCTTTTATAGTGTGGGGCGTGTACTAAACACCCTCAGCAATAATTGGCCACAGGCATCCTGCCTGTGGCCAATCATTGCTCTCCTCGCTGCCGGCGCTGTGATTGGCCAAGCATGCGGGGTCACAGTGCATGCTTGGCCAATCACAGCGCCTGGATGACACTGCGATGGCGTAGTGCATTGTGGGCCGTTCGCGTCACTCGAATTTGGCGCGAACGGCCCAAATCGTTCGATCTTCGTCGAACGATCGAACAGCCGATGTTCGAGTCGAACGTATGTTCGACTCGAACACGAAGCTCATCCCTACTCAAAACCCATACATATAAAGAAAGGGACTAGACAAGGTTGCCCTTTATCTCCGCTCATCTTCGCGATAGCTATTGAGACACTCGCCATCGCAATTCGCCAAAACCCGAACATACAGGGTGTCTCCTGTGGCCCCCAAACACATAAATGCGGTCTCTTTGCGGACGACATTTTGCTGTTTATAACCTCCCCCATCACTTCCCTCCCAAACTTATGTAAAACTCTGGATGACTTTGCATCGGTATCTGGCCTCCACGTGAATTACACCAAATCCCAAGCCATGAATATCTCACTACCAAACGACACTGTGGCTCTCCTTCCGGTTTGCCTGGAGCGAATCCTCTCTTAGGTACTTGGGGATCAACTTGACATCTAAGACAGAATTCCTCTACATGAATAACTACCCCCTCTGTATCGTAAGCTAGAATCAGATCTACTCACTTGGTCCAAAAATAATCTGTCATGGCTGGGAAGGGTACATTCTATAAAAATGACGTTACTCCCGAGGTTATTATACCTTTTTCGCTCTCTTCCCGTACCCATACGGAAGGATCACATTAAATCATTCCAAAGTAAAATAATGAAATTCATCTGGGGAAAGGGGGGATTTAGGTTACCTCAAAAGACTCTACACCTTCATAAACGGAAAGGAGGTCTCGGCTTGCCCCATCTTCACAAATATTATCAGGCAGCCAGGTTAGCTCAGTTATCTGTAGTCTATTCACGATTTGAGAAACCTGATTGGGTGAATATAGAAAGACAGGCCGTTCCTCGTTTCACGCTAGACTTCCTACTCTGGAGCCTCCCGAAAGACAGACTCCCGATTTTATCCCCTACCCTTTCCCACTCTTTCGCCCTATGGGATGAGCTCCGTTCGTCAACTTCATTAGTATCCTCATACAGACCCTTAACTCACCTTTTCAACAACCCGAACTTTCCTCCCGGGAAAGACGTCTTAGCTTTCAAATGGTGGCTGGACAAGGGACTTTACCGAATTGGGCAATTCTTTACAGCAGCAGGCCCCTTCACCCTAAACCACTGTATCAAAACACTAGATCTGCCCGACTCGGAACGATTCAGGTTTGGCCAAATATCTCACTTTCTACATTCCCTATGGAAAGAAAGGCCCATCCCGCCAAAGTTTACCAATTACGAGTTGTGGTGTGGTCGAGCCAGGGACCAGAGGGGGGGGATCTCGGTGATCTACTCGTCGCTTGCATTTGCGTCCTCTAAGGAGGCCTTTATGACTGCCTGGGAATCTGACTTCCAATTCCAGTGGGATCTGGAGGGATGGCAGAATGCATGCTTTCGGTCATTTAAAGGTATCCTCAACACTGCACTGATGGAGGCTAGCCTTAAAGTGATTTTTCGGTGGTACTATACCCCTTCCAGACTAGCCTCGATCTACCCCACAGCGGATCCTCTATGTTTTAGAGGTTGCCAACATATAGGCACAATGGCCCACATATGGTGGGAATGCCCCAGAATTCGCCCCTTCTGGAAGAACATTTTTAATTTAATTAACAAGCTGATTGGAACTCGGATCCCCAGGACCCCGACGATTGCCCTACTGAATGCTCAAATCCCAGAGATCCCCAAATCTTCCCGAAGGTTAACTCATTTTATATTGTTGGGCGCAAAGCTTACGGTGGCAAAGGCCTGGAAACAACCAAAGATCTCTTTACCTGCGGCTAAAAAGAAAATATCTTGGATAATGTCGCAAGAAAAGCTTTCCAGTATATTACTAAACACAACGGACAAATTCGAAATGGTATGGGAACCATGGGCCCAACAGATGGGAATCCTCATTGGTTCTCTTTCCAAGCCGGTATAGTGCATCCTCAGCATTTCAGGTGATGTTCTAGCTCTTCATTCCTCTTTCTTTTTCCTTTCGGCTCGCTCTGAGTCTCTGTGTCTATCTGTCCACTTTTTTCCTTTTTTATCGCCGCCAATGTTTTTTTTAGGATTAGAGGTCAGGTTCACAAGATCTCAGGTAGAGCATGAGTAGTCAACACTCTAATTCTGTTCTGAATTTTAAAATTTTGGTATAAGCCTTCCTCCAGTTGACGAGGATCGGAATAATGGGAGGTTCTGGGATCCCCCTTCCAACACAGTCAGTTCCCATTCGAGGTGTTGGGGGGAGCGGAACATGCTTCCTGCTTTAATTTATCTCCCTACGGATATGCCGACAGTTACTACTCTACATAGATTCAGGACGGACGATAGGCCACTGCTCTTGCTTCTATCTATCACAGCTATAATCAGTTTCAATTCCTCTGAACGTTTACTATTGCTTACATATGATTGATCTGTGCTTTATGTATAACCTATGCATTTTGAAATAAAAATATTGAATAATAAAAAATCATCAAAAGAGCATATGCGATTCGACTCCTTCCAATACCCAATGACCGAAAGGCTCACTCGACCAGGGCAGTGGCGACATCTTGGGCAGCATATTGTAGAGTGTCACCAGAAACAATATGTAAGGCAGCAACATGGTCTTCTAGAACCACATTCATGACCCACTACAGAATAGACCCGGCACGGTTAACGACAGTTGAATTTGGAAAAGCGGTCATTGAAACAAATTCTTCCATGCTTGTGGATAAAAAAAAAAAAAGGAAAAATATATAAATAAAGAATAGTATACGCGTTTAAAAGCACCCACCCTTGTTGCAAGTTATTTCCCAGTGTGTGTGCTGCCATGATGCGTCAGGAAAATGGAAAATTGTATACTCACCTTTCCGTAATTTTCCTTTCCTGACGCATCCCATGGCAGCACACAGATACCCACCCGTATGAGGTAATACATACTGAGAATGTGGCAGGGGGCTCCTCTTCAACACTTATAGTTAATCAGTCCTATCAGGTTGTGGGGGCAGAGTCACAACCCAGTGTGTGTGCTGCCATGGGATGCGTCAGAAAGAAAAATTACGGAAAGGTGAGTATACAATTTTCCATTTTTAAAAACAGCTTGGATATATTACAAAAAGGTATAAAGTAGGCATATCATATAAACTTTATATTGATACACCATATATACCGAGGTGCAGTGATTGTAATTACTTACTATTTGTCAACCACCACCCCCAAGAAAAGGATCTGAACCTTGCGATATCCAGGTTGTGTGGAACCATAAGTGTTCGCTGTAAAAAATGAGGGATATATGATGACAGCAGGCAGTCCTTGAGAATGATGTTTTTAAAGAACATGCGTGTGATTTCCTATATCCTGTAAGTGCAATCCATTTGAGCAATAAGATCTGTCTTTTAATACTACACTTAGGTGCGCCTCCCTTCCCCCTTCCTTTCTGTTGTTTCTTACAGAGTTCTGGGAAACACTCTGGGGATGGCTGCTACCTGAATAATTATTTTTAATATAAGTTCTCCTGGGCAACATGTGCTGTATACATTGCTGTAAGCCTTTTTTTTTTGGTCGCTGCATGTTTTTTTTTCTTGCTTGTCTTGTTTTTGGTTTTGTCTTTTTTTTGTCCTGCCTGCCATCTTTTTTTAAAATTGACTGTGACACTGGTGTTCCCCCTTTTTAAATTTTTTTTTATATTTTACATTTCTGTCAGTCCTCAATTTAAAGCGCACCAAACATCACTTTTCATTCAATAAAGTGCATCCAATCACACATTTCCTAGTTTCTACTAAATTTGGGTAATAAGCAACCCCCTGACCCCCCCACCCCATCATGTCTGGGAGGCCAACAAGGAGAGGCAGATGTTCCCATGCCACTATGAGGGGGCCAGCAGCGTCTGTGTCCGCAGGCAAAGGTGGACATGGTCCGTCCTCAGGCAGGGCACAATAGTCTCTGTTTAGTGATGTTGCCCATGCTATCCAGCCACAGCATGAGGTGGTGGACTGTAGGGATGAGCCGAACACCCCCCCCCCCGTTCGGTTCGCACCAGAACCTTCGAACGGACCGAAAGTTCGCGCGAACGTTAGAACCCTATTAAATACAATGGACGTGAACGTTCAAAATCTAAAGTGCTAATTATAACGACTAATATGTATGTTATTGTCCTAAAAAGGGTTTGGGGACCCGGGTTCTGCCCCAGGGGACATGTATCAATGCAAAACGAAGTTTTAAAAACGGCCGTTTTTCGGGAGCAGTCATTTTAATGATGCATAAAGTGAAAAAAAAAAGTGAAATATTCCTTTAAATATCGTACCTGGGGGGTGTCTAAAGTATGCCTGTGAAGTGGCACGTGTTTCCCATGTTTAGAACTGTCCCTGCACAAAATGACATTTGTAAAGGAAAAAAAGCCATTTAAAACTGCTTGAGGCTTTAATGTAATGTCTGGTCCCGGTAATATGGATGAAAATCTTTGAGAAAAATGGCATGGCTACCCCATCACCCCCCCCCCCCCCACCACCACCACAGCCCATTACCAGCCCCTTTGGGTCTTGTATGGATATTAAGGGGAACCCCGCACCCAAAATAAAAAAGGCCCTATATACTCTGAACAGAAGTATACAGGTGGTGCATACAAGACAGGGACTGTAGGTTTGTTCTTAAGTAGAATCTGTTTGTAATTTTGAACAGGTACATTGATTAAGTGTAGCTCCAGCCAAAAAATCTATTTTTAAGCTTTTTGGAAAACATAGGGAAGGGTTATCACCCCTGTAACATTTGTTTTGCTGTCTGTGCCCCTGTTCAGAGCATTTCACCTCACTTTCTGTCCCAATGAGAATTGGATTTTGAACATTTTAGGTTATTAGGGAAACAAGGATTGGTGATAAAGCATCAGTAGAGAGGAGACACCTTTTTCCCATATTAACTCTTACAGGAGAGAATTTCCCTTCCTAGGGGTAGATTTCCTCTCACTTCCTGTTGTCTCCTTCCGTTTGCAAGTAGGAGTCGTTTGTAAGTTGGATGTTTGAAAGTAGGGGCCTGCCGTATATACTCTGCTGAAATTTGCCCCTTACATGTTGGTGTTGCTACAACACTGTGAGCCCTCACAGTTACTCTTGGTGGGCGCTGGAACGCCCTGCTGTGAACTATTATATCAGGAATTGTATTTACATGCCATTATTGAACAGTGGTAGGAAAAATTGGGCCTTTGGTGGTGGTGCTGGTGCCACAACACTGTAAGCCCTCACAGTTACTCTTGGTGGGCGCATGAATGGGCCCTGCTGTGAATTATTAGACAGTGGTAGGAAAAATTGGGCCTTTGGTGGTGGTGCTGGTGCCACAACACTGTAAGCCCTCACAGTTACTCTTGGTGGGCGCATGAATGGGCCCTGCTGTGAATTATTAGATCAAGAATTGTAATTGCATGCCCCTGTTGAACAGGGGCTGAAAAATTGGGCCTTTGGTGGTGGTGGTGTTGCCACAACACTGTAAGGCCTCACAGTTACTCTTGGTGGGTGCAGGAATGGGCCCTGCTGTGAATTATTAGATCAAGAATTGTAATTGCATGTCCCTGTTGAACAGGGGCTGAAAAATTGGGCCTTTGGTGGTGGTGGTGGTGGTGTTGCCACAACACTGTAAGGCCTCACAGTTACTCTTGGTGAGCGCAGGAATGGGCCCTGCTGTGAATTATTAGATCAAGAATTGTAATTACATGCCCCTGTTAAACAGGGGCAGAAAAATTGGGCCTTAGGCACTGGTGCCACAACACTGCAACCCCTCACAGATACTGTACTTGGAGCACAGCAATGAGCCCTGTTGCAAAGTATTGCATCAAAAATTGTAATTACACGCCCCTGTTAAACAGGGGCAGAAAAATTGGGCCTTAGGCACTGGTGCCACAACACTGCAACCCCTCACAGATACTGTACTTGGAGCACAGCAATGAGCCCTGTTGCAAAGTATTGCATCAAAAATTGTAATTACACGCCCCTGTTAAACAGGGGCAGAAAAATTGGGCCATAGGCACTGGTGCTACAACACTGCAACCCCTCACAGATACTGTACTTGGAGCACAGCAATGAGCCCTGTTGCAAAGTATTGCATCAAAAATTGTAATTACACGCCCCTGTTAAACAGGGGCTGAAAAATTGGACCTTAGGCACTGGTGCTGGTGCCACGACACTGCAACCTCTCCCAGATACTCTAGTTGGCGTGCAGGAATGAGCCCTGCTGCAAAGCATTGCATCAAAAATTGTAATTACATGCCCCTGTTAAACAGGGACTGAAAAATTGGGCCTTAGCCACTGGTGGCGGCACCCAGAAACAAAAAAGTACTTCCAAGCTATCATCAAGAATCGGATCATTGAGGAGAAGGAGGATAGTCAGTCAACATAACAGGACAGTCACTCAGCATCAGCATCAGTCTTGAAGGGATGTGACATTTGAAAATAAATTATTTTGTTATATCAGCTTCAGGTGCTTGGTAGCTGGTGGTGATCCAAGACTGGTTCATCTTTATGAAGGTCAGTCGATCAACCGAGTCAGTGGACAGGCGCATCCTGTGATCCGTGACAAAGCCTCCAGCAGCACTGAATGTGCGTTCCGAAAGAACGCTGGATGCAGGACAGGCCAGTAGCTCAATTGCATACTGTGCAAGCTCTGGCCAGTGATCCATCCTCAACACCCAGTAAGCCAGAGGATTTTCGGTGGGAAAGGTGTCCAAGTCTGACCTTGCCCCTAGGTATTCCTGCACCATGTATATCAGACGCTGGCGATGGTTGCTGGAAGCGATCATACCTTGGGGCTGTGGACTAAAAAACATTCTGAACGCATCGGTCAGACAGCCACCTTCTCCACTGCTCCTTCTGCTACTGACCGAAGCCTCAGCAACTCGTTGTCCAGGACCAGGAGTTTGTAACCTCCCAGTCTCTGGGAACGCATTGCACAGACCTTTCTGCAAGGCCTCCCGGAGATGTCTCATCCTCTGCTCCCTCTGCGACAGTATGATAAGGTCCGCAACCTTACCCTTGTACCGTGGATCAAGGAGAGTGGCCAGCCAGTAATGGTCCCTCTCCTTGATCTGAAGAATACGAGGATCCTTCCGCAGACTTTGCAGGATCAGGGAGGCCATGCAGTGTAGGTTAGCTGAGGCATTCGGTCCGGAGTCCTCTGGGTCACTAAGGACGACATGATCCGCAGCCACCTCCTCCCAGCCACGTACAAGTCCACAGGTTTGTTGGGACTGTAAATCATCCCTAAAAGACTGCTGCTGTTGATGCTGAGTGCCATGCTACACCTCCATGCTGACACAATCCTCCTCCTCCTCCTCGTCCTCGTCCTCTTCCTGTGTGATGGGTGGGACAGAAGGAACACTGTCTGGGTAAAGGGGGCCTTGAGAGGCAAGGAAGTCCTCCTCTTCCTGCCTCTGTTCTGCCTCAAGTGCCCTGTCCATTATTCCACGCAGCGTATGCTCCAACAGGTGGACAAGAGGTACAGTGTCACTGATGCATGCACTGTCACTGCTCACCATCCTCGTGGCCTCCTCAAATGGTGCCAGGACAGTGCATGCATTCCTGATCATGCCCCATTGGCGTGGTGAAATAAACCCGAGCTCCCCTGACCCTGTTCTGGTGCCACAGTCGCACAGGTACCCATTGATGGCCCTCTGCTGCGTGTGCAGCCGCTGCAGCATGGCCAACGTTGAGTTCCACCTGGCGGGCATGTCACATATAAGGCGGTTCTTGGGCAGGTTCAACTCCTTTTGCAGCTCAGCCAGCCGAGCACTGGCAATATATGATCTGTGGAAATGCACACAGACTTTCCTGGCCTGCCTCAGGACATCCTGTAAGCCCGGGTACCTGCCCAAGAACCGCTGCACCACCAGTTTAAGGACGTGAGCCACACAGGGCACATGGGTCAGTTGTCCCTGTCGAAGGGCGGAGAGGAGGTTGGTGCCATTGTCGCAAACCACCATTCCTGGCTTAAGCTGGCGTGGCATCAACCACCTCTCGGCCTGCCCCTGCAGAGCTGACAGAACCTCTGCCCCAGTGTGGCTCCTGTCCCCCAAACACACCAGCGCAAGCACGGCATGGCATCTTTTTGCCTGCGTACTTGCGTAGCCCCTTGAACGCCTACGGAGCACCGCTGGTTCCGAGGACAAAGCAGCAGAGGAAGAGGCCATGGAGGAAGAGGAAGAAGAGGGGGTGGAGGAGAGAGGTGTGTCACAACCAGTAGTAGCATTTTGGAGGCGTGGCGGCGGAACAACCTCCAACACTACTGCACCTTGTCCTGCATCCTTCCCAACGGCCAAAAGAGTGACCCAATGGGCCGTGAAAGAAAGGTAACGTCTCTGTCCATGCCTGCTGGACCACGAGTCAGCGGTAATATGCACCTTACTGCTGGCCGCCCTGTGAAGCGAGGCATGGACATTGCATTCCACATGCCGGTAGAGAGCCGGAATCGCCTTCCGTGAGAAAAAGTGGCGCTTGGAAACCTGCCACTGAGGAACCGCACATTGCACAAACTCACGGAAGGGGGCAGAGTCTACCAACTGAAAAGGCAGCAGTTGAAGTGCTAGCAATTTAGCCAAGCTAGCATTCAACCGCTGGGCATGTGAATGGCTGGGAGTGAACTTCTTTCGATGGTCCAGCAGCTGGGGCAGGGAAATTTGCCTGCTAGAATCGGACGTCGATGTACTGCTAGCAGAGTGCCCGCAAGTACTTGGCTGTGACACACCTAATTCTACACCTTCATTCCTCTCAGTGCAGGTTTCAGAGAGGACTGAAGGTATAGTGGGGTTGGAGATCCCAGCTGATGCGGAGCAAGGAGAGGTCCGCTGTGTTCTTTGGTGTGGGTCTTTAAGGTAGGCTTGCCAACGAGCTGCATGGCAGGTCAACATATGTCTGGTCAAGCATGTGGTGCCCAAGCGGCTGATGTTTTGGCCACGCGAGATACGCTTGAGACATATGTTGCAAACAGCAGCGGATGCGATCTGATGCACTTGACTCAAAAAAGGCCCACACCAAAGAACTTTTGGAATAACGGGCAGAGGCAGCGCCCTGCACAGGCGGAGCTCTGCGGTGTGATTCAGTCGGTGTGCTGCCCTTACGCTGGCCCCCAGAGGGCATCCTGCCTAGTTGGAGATGTGCCTCCTCCTCCTCATCCTCCTCCTCTCTCCTATCAGGCACCCACGTGGAGTCAGTGACCTCATCATCCCCTCCCTCCTCAGCACTGGAGCCAATCTGGCAGTATGCTGCAGCTGCTGGAACATGACTGCCAGATTGGTGTCCTTCTTGAGCATCCCCTCTCTCTGCTCTCACGCTACTGCCTTCCTCTAGCTGGGTATCATCATCAGACCCTTCGAAACGCTGGGCATCCTCGTGGAGCATGTACCCAACACTGTGCTCAAACAGTTCGGGGGACTCCTCAGGAGGACACAGTGGGTCTAGGGAAGGAGTGACTGATGATGACATTGATACGAGGGAAGAGGACGCTTTGGCAGCTGCTTTGCCAGTACCCTGAGCCTGGGTGAGAGAGGATGAGGAGGATGAGGAGGGCTTGGTCATCCACTCTACCAAGTCTTCGGCATGATGTGGCTCAACATGTCCAGCTGCCGAAAATAAGGACAAGCGTGTCCCATGGCCACGTGCTGATGGCGATGCCACGCGTCCACGACCAGCACTGTTGTTTCTAGACACAGAGCCTGCTTGCCCTCTTTCATTGGCTTCTGACTGTCTGCCTCTCCTTGTTTGCCTTCCAGACAATCTAAAGGCCTGCAGGGAGATGGGAAAACCAGCAATAAGGGGTAGCTTCAGGTGTATATTTTGCAAGAAGCACACTACGCCCGCTGTAAGTGCTGCAGATGACTGTTAGTGTAACACAAAATAAAAAAAACACGAGCAATAAGGGGTAGCTTCAGGTGTATAATGTGCAGGAGGCACACTACGCCCGCTGTAAGTGCTGCAGATGCCTGCCTGTGTTACACAACAGGAAAACACAGCAGTAAAGGCTAGCTTCAGGTGTATATTTTGCAGGGAGCACACTACACCTGCTGTAAGTGCTGCAGATGCCTGTTAGTGTAACACAAAAGAAAAAAACCACGAGCAATAAGGGCTAGCTTCATGTGTATAATGTGCAGGAGGCACACTACGCCCGCTGTAAGTGCTGCAGATGCCTGTTAGTGTAACACAAAAGAAAAAAACCACGAGCAATAAGGGGTAGCTTCAGGTGTATAATGTGCAGGAGGCACACTACGCCCGCTGTAAATTTTTGTTTATTTTAAAAACTACTGCCAGTATATATACAAAAAGAAATAACATATACATTAAAGAAACCCTAACACATCAAACTAACACACGTTACCAAAACTCACCACCACCACCCTTACCCACTTTCCGACCACCCACACGTGGGTTTCTCATTATATATATCCGAAATCCTAAAATACAAGAAAAAGAACACATCACCCACTAATCTTACGAAATCCTAATACTAACACACATCAAACCTAACACTAACACCAGACCTAAACGCTAACACCAACCACCCACCGGCTACTTACAGGCGAGAACGCAAATAAGGTCTAGAATGCCTGCAAGCCCTATTTAAAAAAAAAAGAACCCAAAATCTAAGGGGGGTGAAAACGACAGAAAGAACCACCCCCCGAAAGAAAAAGGCCCAGAGTCCTCAAGGAGGCCGGAAGGAGAAACCCCTCCACAGCCGGGCACTCCTATTGGCTCCAACCCTTTCCCTCTCAAGACTCCTTACGTTCACCAACTCCCGAAAGATATCACCCACCACCTCATGCGTGGACAGGACTTTGCCCCTAGTGGACACCAAACACCGAGCGTGCCATGTGTAATAGAGAGCCACTAAGCTAGCTAAATAAAGTGACGATAACTCAAACCCTCTGTGAACCCTAAAGTCGCCGTACACCACCTCAGGGTAAGTCAAGGACGAGAGTCGGGGATAACCAATGGCTTCCCCTGCCCCCTCGCGAACCTCAATGTTGAAGGGGCATTCGGCCAAAAAGTGGTCCATGGTCTCCAATGCCCCCCCACATTCTGCACGAGGACAACCTCTGTCCCCTAGGTTCCTAAACTTTAGGTTTCCGTGGAAAGCCCTCCACGCAAGATCCCAAAACTTGCTTGGGACTCTTGGGGAATTCAGAAGGGCTAGTCCCTTCTCAAGGACTCTCTCCGGGCAATCCCTTAAAGACAGTGGCCTCAAAATGTCCGAGGCCATGACTCTTGAGTACAGCTCACGCCGACCCAAAGAGCCCACCTCCAGGGCAGTTATCCGCCACTGCCTCAGTACCTTCAAAGCTTGGGGGACATAGGACGGGAGATACCCGTGTGATCTACGAAGATCACCGGGCCGACCCCCATCCTCCCACCTACTCAGGAACAGCAAGAGCCAGTTCTTGCATGAGCGCTCCCACAGAGTAGGCAGGTCCACAAAGATGGACTGCAGGTTGAATTTCACAAATAAGGTGATGAAAAACACCACCGGATTGATCATATCCAACCCACCATGCCTCCTCTGTCGGTACGTGACTTCCCTCTTGATCAGATTTAGCCTGTTTCCCCACAACAGCAGGAAAAACAGGCCAGAGATCCGGGCATAGAGAGATGCAGGCAAAATACAAACATAGCTGACATAGAGGAACTCTGGCAGTAGGTATGTTTTGACCAGGCTTACCCTTTCCCTCAATGACAGCTTCCAGCCCTTCCAGGCATTCACCTTCCGAGATGCACCGACCAGTCTGCGCTCCCAATTTAGCTTGGGGTAATCACCCGGGCCAAATAGGATGCCAAGAATTTTAACTTCTGGCTGGGGCTGGGGAAACACGTCCGGAAGAGCGAACTGCTCGCCTTCCTTCCCCAACCAGAGAACTTCGCTCTTGTCCCAATTGACCAACGAACCAGATGCCTCGGAGTAGCTCCCAATTTGCGTTTCCACAAATAGGGCCTCCTCGCGGCTGGACACCACCACCGAGACATCGTCCGCGTAAGCCACCACCCTCACTGCCGGATCCAGACCAATGCAAGGCTCCACCGGAACCCCCCTCAAACGCTCACAGTCGAGCCTTCTCACAAAGGGATCGACGGCAAAAACGTTGAGAAGGGGGCTCAACGGGCAACCCTGCCTGACCCCAGAGTCCACAGCAAAGGCAGGACCCACCCAACCATTGACAAGAGGGAAGCTCACCGCCCCCCTGTAAAATACTTTCAGCCAATTCACAAATTGCTCAGGCAAACCGTACTTTCTCAGAAGAAGCCAGAGGTACTCATGGTTCACCCGGTCAAAAGCCTTGGCCTGGTCTAATGCCAGCAGATACCGCCCATCCCCCGTTGCCCTGCACCTTTTCACGGCCTCCCGGACGTTCAGGACGGCACTAAAGGTGCTCCGGCCAGGAATTGCGCAGTGCTGGGAGACAGAAAGCATCTCGTCAGCGACTGCTGACATACGCAAAAAGAATATTTTCGCCAACAGCTTCCTATCTGTAGTGAGAAGGGCGATCGGGCGCCAGTTCTCAATCACAGTCGGATCTTTCCCCTTTGACAGCAGAATCAAGGCTGACCTTCTCATTGAGGGAGGGAGCAGGCCGCTGGCCAAACACTCATTGAAAACCTCCCTCAAATGAGGAGCCAAGAGACTCTTAAAGGTTTTATAAAATTCAGCCGTAAGCCCATCGGGCCCCGGCGACTTTTTCAAGGACAAAGAGTCAATGGCCTGTTCGATTTCTGCAACCGAGATTTCTGCCGTCAGAGAGTCCGGGAGATCAGGCCCCGCACGAAGCGGAGTCTCATCAAGAAACACCCTGGCTTTCTCCATATCTAAAGGCTTCCTACGAAGGAGGTCTGAAAAATGGTCCCTGATGATGCCCAGGATACCCGGTCTGGACCGGACCAGGGACCCCGAGGCATCCCTCAAGCCATGTATGGCCTTCGAACTCACCGCCTCCCCACAGCTCTTGTAGGGATCCGGGGAGGAAAACTTCCCGTAATCCCTTTCAAGGACCAGGGAGACAAGACGGTCATACTGACACCCCCTCATCTGAAGTTTCAGATCGGATATCTGTTCCTGAGGGCCCCCAGCTGAGACCAGGCGGTCTAACTGCCTGCGCAACCTCTGGTAGGCCAGGTACTTGGGTGTCGCCCGGTACCTAGTGATCCTGCGGAAAAAGCCCTCCGACCTCTTCTTCACCACTTCCCACCATTCCCGGCGGGAGCAGCCGCTCTCAAGGAGCGAGGCCTGATCCGCAAAGAAGATCTCATAGGCCTCCCTAACTTCGAGATCCTCGAGCAGCGATCCATTAAGACGCCAGAAACCTCGACCCTTCTTGTCGGCCACATTCAAAGTCACAGAAACCATACAGTGATCGGAGAACTCCACCGCCTGCAGCACAGGTGCCGCAAAGGTAGAGCTCCCCTTTAAAAAAAAACTATCTAACCTACTCCTACTATTACCTCGGGCATAGGTGAACCCAGTGTGGTTGGGGAGGCACTGAACATGTGCATCCACCAACCCGGCTTCCCTTACTATTCTATTCAAGAAGATACTATCATATCCCAGGGGGCCTGAGGCGCCTGCCCGATCCTTTGATCTGGTGACCATGTTATAGTCACCACCAAAGACCACCTGCTGGGACGTAAACAAGTAGGGCTTGACCATCGTGAGGAGGCTCCTCCTGTCCCTCTTGGTCTGAGGGCCATAGAAGTTAATCAGCCTCAGGAATTGCCCCCTCACGACGGCGTCCACCACCAGGCACCTACCGACCTCTACCTCAATCACTCGTCGACAAGCCACCGGACCAGTCTTAAAAAGGACTGCAACTCCACTGCAGGGCTCGGTCGCAAGAGACCAGAGGGAGGGCCCGCATCTCCACTCCCTCTTTGCTAGATGCATCTCTGCCACCGATGCCAGCCAGGTCTCTTGCAAAAACAAAATATCAGCTTCAACTCGGCTGAGAAAATCGAAGGCCATGAAACGAGCAGCCGCAGAACGCACACTTGCGACATTAATGGTCGCAACGCGTATTGGAGAGGGTACCGCCATTCTTAGTGATTTTGGCCCGCATTCTCCTCTGCGTTTTCGCCTATACCCCAGGGTCCTCCTCCGAGTCGGAGAGGGCCCCGTACATATTCCCTAGGATCACTGGGGGGGGCCCCCCATGGTCCCTACCAGGGACAACCCGGGGTCCCGCAACCCCCCCCCCCAGGATCCTTCTTCTTCTTCCTCTTCCTCACCTTCCTCTGCAGCCAGCCCGCCTGGGTCTGGCCGCCCACCTCGTCGCCGGAGTGCCCACTAGAGGCCCCCATGGGCCTCTTGTGCAGGCCCCTCGACGACACGGCTACCTCCATCTCCCCCCCCCGAATCCTGGGATAACACAAGGGGATCCAGGATGGAACGGGAGGGGGAAGGGGGCAGAGAGGAAGGGGGAAGGGCAGAAGGAGAATAGGGAGAAGGGGGAGAGGAAGGGAGAAAGGGGGGGGGGAGGGGGGAGGGTAGAGAGGAGGGGGGAAAGAGGGGGGGTAGAAGGGGAAAGGGGTACGAACAAAAGAGGGGGAGAGGGAGGGGGGGAGGCTCCCAGCAGAGGGCCCCTCAGCCCCTCGGCCCCTCACCCCCACTGGGCCTGATACTGGTGCACCCGGCCCCCCAGAAACAAGTCCCGAGGGACCAGGCACATACTCAGCAGGGGCCCCAACTCTGCCACGCCTACGCCCGGGCCTCTGCCTCTGCGGCAAAGGCCCCTCTGGGCCACCAACCCCAGGCCCATCTCCTGGGCCCGCCCGAGGCGCCTGGGGTGGGAGACCCACCCCCCTGATGCGTCATCTGGGCCTGGCCCATCCCCATCTGCCGCACGCCCCCGAAAAGCCTTAGGGCAGCGGCTGAATGGGTGGCCGGACACCCCACAGAGGTTGCAGACAATTAGTCTGCAAGTCTCCGGGGAGTGCCCAGGCCTGTTGCACCTGACGCACCAGGGTGTTGTGCAATCCGCACTCAAATGGGTGGGACTCCCACACTTGAAGCAGCGACGGGGCTGACCGGGGTAAAAGACCAGGATCCTATCTCTCCCAATAAACGCACTTCCGGGGACATGGGTCACACTAGTCCCCTGGCGCTTGAGACGGATCCTGGCCAACCACGCCCCGGTCCAGACCCCACGCTCATCCAGGTTTTTGCGGAGGGGAGACTGCAGCTGCCCATACCTCCCCAACCAGGTGGCAATGTCCTCAGGTGGGAGGGATTCGTTCCTGGCCAAAATGGTCAGGGACTTTATATCTCCCTGCCTGGACAGGGGGACCACCTTAAAGAACTTCCAAGGCTCCGACCTCTTCAGGAGCTCATAGACGGTGAGAAAGAGCTCCATTAGCACCAAGGAGGAGAAACTGACATCAAACTCCTTGGTGCCCATGGGATGGATCACCGCGAAGAGGTCGGCTACCTTGAAGTTGGCCCCCTTCAGCAGGAGATCCACTACCTGCCCTCTGCTGGGGCACTGTCCAGGTCCCTCCCACCGCAGCTGCACGACATTGCGCCTGCGCCTCTCCGGACCCCCTGTACCCCTCGACCACGGGTTCACCCCCTGGAGCTGGTCTGCGGGGGGAACCCGGAAGTTTTGGGCACCAAACTGGTCGTACAGGGGGGCCAAAGGGACGCTGGTCCCTGCCACCCGGGCAAAAGACCTGGTCTCCCTAAGCGCCTCGAGTAGTACTGCCTCCTGGGCCTGCCCCAAAACACCCTCAGCCTGAGTGCCAGAAGTGCCCTCCGCCACATCACCAGGGGCACCCTCAGAGGGCACCCCAGCACCCATGGCTGACTCACCAACCGGGGGAACCCCCCGGCCTAATCCTGCCGGGGGGGTCCCTCCCATCCACCACCCCCCCGGAGCAAGCCACACCCACAACATCCCTCTTCCTAACACTGGGAGGAGGGTCCACCACTGAGGGCCCGCTGGAGCAGCAGGCACGAGCCCCAGATGGCTCCCCCCCCTGCTCCTGCGGCCGTGACTGCTCCTTCCCCTTTACCTGTCCCCCCTGAGACTCCATGCCTCTGATAAAGGCCACAGCTGGGTGATCCCCGAGAAGTTCCCCAGCCTCAGCCTCGCTCCACCTGCCCACCCTCTGGGCTGGGCTCAGATCCCCTGAAGAAAATACTGGCACAACACACATTATCCCCCCCCCACATACCTCCATCCCATCTTCACCTTCAGGGCCATCAATGGCCGCGGACCGGAAGTTCCCAACCACTTCCGGTTCAGGACTCACTTCCTGGTCAGCCCCCCCCCGCACACTTCCGGGTCAGGCTGACCAGAAAAACCGGAAGTGGCCGCACTGACACCGCTAGCCCCTCCCACATCCTCCCATCGCCCAGACTCCCGCCCCAACTCCTCCCCCTGGCCCCCCAGCCCGCCCAGGCTCCGTCCACTGGCCACACCCCTACTGTCAGCAGTGGATGTCACACATCCCGGCGCCATAGTGTCCATTGTATGTGCGTTGCTTACAGCATCCAATCTTCCTCCATCTCCACTGGAAAATGGCGCCCCCCCCACCCTCACCACCAACCTCCCCCACACCCACTGCAACCACCACCCTACCACCTCTAGTTTTTTCCCCCCCTAACACCGGCACACTTGCAGTCTCTGCTTTCCCAGTCTCTCCTGCAGCTTTTGGGATAATAACTTCTGTGGCAGTCTCTGTCTGCATAGCGAACCCCTCTCCCTCCTCCACAGCATGTGCAGTTTTTATGCCACATGCAGGATTCACAGGGGTCCTGGGGGCCCCACCATCTTGCCTGGCTGCTTCCTTTCTCCCTGCTTCTAGCCTGTCCCCCGGGAGAGGCGTTAGGACCACCACCGCAACTCCCCCCAATTTTCCCACTCCCAGAGTGCACCCGTCCTGGCCCTTCTTGGCTGTATCATGGGGTACCCTATCCGAGACTGCCTGCGTGCCGGCAGATTTTCCTGGCCGCAACGCTGCATGGACTCGGGGACCCTCCACAGCCGGGACCACAGGGACCACACTTCCCAGGGAGGGGGGGATGGGGGAGGGGGGAGGTCCTTCACCATCACTGGGGCTTACCACCTCCACAGGCTCTTGAGGTTGCGGATGGTCCTGCGGTTTTTTCTGGCTGTTACGCCTGGCAGCCTGGGAGCCCTCCTTACTCGCTCTCCGGAGCTCAGTCCTCACTTCTAGGAGGAATTCTGTCTCCCCACGGCCTCTCTCACATAGCCCACCAAGCAGGGTCCACAGGTCATTATTTTGACCTTTTAAAAGTTTAATGTCCTCAGCATACTCGCCTCTTCTAAAGCTGCTGGCCCGGTCCCTTCTGTTCCTCAAATCCGTTAGGACTGCGGTCCTCCCACAGAAGGCCCGGCTGGCCTTCTGGATCAAGTCCTTGACCCTTTCAACCCTTCTTAGCAACTTTGCAGGACCCTCCCCAGGCTGGGGCAGGGTCCAATCCATAAGCTCGAACTGCGTTTTTAAAAAGAGCGTCTCCTCCCTGGACAAGTCCTTAATCCCCAGGGAGGAGGCAGCAGCATCAGGCCGGGAAAGCTGCCCCGGTCCTGGGCTGGAGGAGGCCATCACACCCCCTCCTCCTGGAGCACCAGGAGCTCCCTACAGGCATGTCCTCTCAGTCCAAAATCCTGCAGCAACTGAAACACCACGCCCGCTGTAAGTGCTGCAGATGCCTGCCTGTGTTACACAACAGGAAAACACAGCAATCAGGGCTAGCTTCAGGTGTATATTTTTCAGGAAGCACACTACGACCGCTGTAAGTGCTGCAGATGCCTGCCTGTGTTACACAACAGGAAAACACAGCAGTAAAGGCTAGCTTCAGGTGTATATTTTGCAGGGAGCACACTACACCCGCTGTAAGTGCTGCAGATGCCTGTTAGTGTAACACAAAAGAAAAAAACCACGAGCAATAAGGGCTAGCTTCAGGTGTATATTTTGCAGAAAGCACACTACGCCCGCTGTAAGTGCTGCAGATGCCTGCCTGTGATACAGAACAAGAAAACAGCAATAAGGGCTAGCTTCAGGTGTATATTTTGCAGGAAGCACACTACGCCCGTTGTAAGTGCTGCAGATGCCTGTTAGTGTAACACAAAAGAAAAAAACTACGAGCAATAAGGGCTAGCTTCAGGTGTATATTTTGCAGGAAGCACACTACGCCCGCTTTAATTGCTGCAGATGCCTGTTAGTGTAACACAAAAGAAAAAAACCACGAGCAATAAGGGCTAGCTTCAGGTGTATAATGTGCAGGAGGAACACTACGCCCACTGTAAGTGCTGCAGATGCCTGCCTGTGTTACACAACAGGAAAACACAGCAATAAGGGCTAGCTTCAGGTGTATATTTTGCAGGAAGCACACTACGCCCACTGTAAGTGCTGCAGATGCCTGTTAGTGTAACACAACAGGAAAACACAGCAATAAAGGCTAGCTTCAGGTGTATATTTTGCAGGAAACACAATACGCCCGCTGTAAGTGCTGCAGATGCCTGCCTGTGTTACACAACAGGAAAACACAGCAATAAGGGCTAGCTTCAGGTGTATATTTTGCAGGAAGCACACTACGCCCGCTGTAAGTGCTGCAGATGCCTGCCTGTGTTACACAACAGGAAAACACAGCAATAAGGGCTAGCTTCAGGTGTATATTTTGCAGGAAGCACACTACGCCCGCTGTAAGTGCTGCAGATGCCTGTTAGTGTAACACAACAGGAAAACACAGCAATAAAGGCTAGCTTCAGGTGTATATTTTGCAGGAAGCACACTACGCCCGCTGTAAGTGCTGCAGATGCCTGCCTGTGTTACACAACAGGAAAACACAGCAATAAGGGCTAGCTTCAGGTGTATATTTTGCAGGAAGCACACTACGCCTGCTGTAAGTGCTGCAGATGCCTGTTAGTGTAACACAAAAGAAAAAAAAACACGAGCAATAAGGGCTAGCTTCAGGTGTATATTTTGCAGGAAGCACACTACGCCCGCTGTAAGTGCTGCAGATGCCTGCCTGTGTTACACAACAGGAAAACACAGCAATAAGGGCTAGCTTCAGGTGTATATTTTGCAGGAAGCACACTACGCCCGCTGTAAGTGCTGCAGATGCTTGTTAGTGTAACACAAAAGAAAAAAAACACGAGCAATAACAGCTAGCTTCAGGTGTATAATGTGCAGGAGGCACACTACGCCCGCTGTAAGTGCTGCAGATGCCTGCCTGTGTTACACAACAGGAAAACACAGCAATAAGGGCTAGATTCAGGTGTATACTGTGCAGGAGGCTTAGCAAAAATGACACTGACACTGTCCCCTGCCTATCCTTCTCTCTCCCTGCACACAAGGTTTAGCAAAGAATATCACTGACACTGTCCCTGCCTATCCTTCTCTCTCCCTGCACACAAGGTTTAGCAAAGAATATCACTGACACTGTCCCTGCCTATCCTTCTCTCTCCCTGCACACAAGTTAAATGAACAAATAGCACTGACACTGTCCCTGCCTATCCTTCTCTCTCCCTGAACCTGAACACACTACACAAGTGTGGGGCGTGTACTAAATCCCTCTGAGCTATAATTGGCCACAGGCATCCTGCCTGTGGCCAATTATGGCTCTCCTCGCTGCCGGCGCTGTGATTGGCCAAGCATGCGGGGTCACAGTGCATTCTTGGCCAATCACAGCGCCTGGATTGCACTGCGATGGCGTAGTGCATTGTGGGCCGTTCGCGTCACTCGAATTTGTCGCGAACGGCCCAAATAGTTCGATCTTCGTCGAACGATCGAACAGCCGATGTTCGAGTTGAACGTATGTTCGAGTCGAACACCGAGCTCTTCCCTAGTGGACTGGCTTACTAAACCATCTTCATCCTCCTTATCCTCTATGACCTAAGCCGACGCTAGTGCACAGTCCACTGCAGCTGCCAGAGCAGCTTATTCTGCCTCCTTGTCCACAGCTATCCCTGCCATAGCCCCAGCATCATGCATAGAGGAGTCAGCTGAATTATTTGAACACAGCATTGGCCACTTGCTTTTTGAGTATGCACAGACATTACTTGATCTTGATGTTGGTTCTGAGGTAGAAGAAGGGAGTAACATGAGCCTACACAGAGGGGAGATCCCTGATAAACAAAAAATTGGCATGTTCCCCCGGCCGCAGCGAGTTTGCCAAGTTGGCTCTAGTGATGAGGAGGATGGAGGGCATGATGATGAGGTCACTGATGCGACTTGGGTGCCAGATAGAGCAGGGGAGAAAAGTGAGGGGGAGAAACAACCCCAACAAGGCAGGATGTCCTCCAGGGGCAGCCATCATAGAAGAGTAGAAAGCAGCCACCCTATTCCATCAGATTGTGGAGCTGTTATCTTCCGGCCCACTTCCCACAGCTCAGCTGTGTGGGCTTTTTTTTAGCACATGGGCAGCTGATCACATTGTTGCAATTTGCAATCCCTGCCACAAGCAGATCAAGCGTGGCAAAAACACCAGCATTTAACCTCACACAGGGGACACAATTCTTCTCCTCCTCACCTTTAATGTTTACCCCTGCTAAATCTCATGACCTCACAGCAGCCTCCACTGACATGGATGATGGTGCAGAAAAGGTTGTCACAGGTTCTTGTAACATGTCTGCCAGCAGCACATCACCAGCTGTAGAGTAGAGTTGGGCCGAACACCCCCCGGTTCGGTTCGGGCCAGAACTCTCGAACACTGCAAACGTTCGGATCCAAATCCCGAACCCCATTGAAGTCTATGGGACCCAAATTTAAAGGCTTATATGCAGGTTATTGGCCATAAAAAGGGTATGGGGGCCTGGGTACTTCCCTGGGGGACATGTATCAAAGCAATTAAAAAAAATATATATATATAGTTTTTACAGGAGCAGTGATTTTAAAGTGATACTAAACTCTAGTTTTATTTTTTTGTTAAAAATAACAAACAGGTCCACCTCTTCTCTGGTTCCTCTTCTAGCCCCTCCCTCCTGTTGAGTGCCCCCACAGCAAGCAGCTTTCTATGGGGCACCCGAGCTGAGTCACAGCTCCCTGTGTCCATTCAGACACGAGCCATGGCTTGGCCCCACCCCCTTTCTTTCTTCATTGGCTGACTGACTTTAATTGACAGCAGCGGGCGTCAATGACGCTGTGATTTTGTCTCAGCCAATAAGGAGGGGAGTCCCAGGCAGTCGTGACACTGCAGCAACATCGCTGGATCTTGAATGCATTAAAGCGGAGGTCCCACGGAAAAAAAAAATATTAAAAGCCAGCAGCTACAAATATTGTACCTGCTGACTTTTAATAAATGGACACTTACCTGTCCAGGGTGCCCGCGATGACGGCAGCCGAAGCCGAGCAATCGCTCGTCTCAAGGCTGCCCCCGCCCCCGTCCTCAGTGAGCGAATCAGGAAGTGAAGAGTTGCAGCTTCACTGCCCGGGTCCCTACTGCGCATGCGCGAGTAGTGCGGCGCGTCCTCTCTGGTCCCTGCTGTCTCCTGGGACCAGTGTGTTTCCCAGAAGACAGCGGGGGGTGACGCGAAATGGCGTGAGTCCCGCGGGAGTCTATTCCTGGAACTGGGTGCAGATACCTGTATTAGACAGGTATCTGCACCCCCATTCCCCCTGAAAGGTGCCAAATGTGACACCGGAGGGGGGGAGGGTTCCGAAAAGCGGAGGTTCACTTTTTGTGTGGACCTCCGCTTTAAGATAAAAAACCTTCTGCCTTTACAACCACTTCTAAAATGATGCTTAAAGTGAAACAATAAAAATGAAAAATTACTTTATATATATGTAGCGCCCCCCCTCTCTCCCCTCCTTGCATCAGCTCATTTCTCGTCTTGTCTAGGGGTACCTCAGAGGGGAGAGAGCGGGGACACCACACCTGACCTTCACCACAGGTGTCAGTGCGGTGTAAGCAAAGTTCTTTCTATACCTTCGGGTCAGTGTTGTGCACCTAAGACCTCCACGTGAGATTACCTTGAACAATGTCCACCAGAAAAGAGCCCCACACCATTAAAGTCCAACACTCCTTTATTCCTCTTGAGTGAACAGCATAATCAGTTAGACTCCCTTAGAAAACAGAACAGAAAAGGAGGTGTGGATGCGAGTAGGCCCAGACACAATTGGTTCTCCACTTTCCTCCCTGAAAGTGGGTTGCGGTCTCCGAGCGAGGGGGAATTTCCTTCCAGGCGGTCTCCGGTGGGAGGCTCACCTGTCACTGGCAATCTGCTGCACCCGGTCTTCAAGTGAGGAGCTCCCCCCGGTCCATTACGCCTTCCGGATTCGGGTTCCCAATCCCTGGGTTCCCTAGGACCTCCTTCCCTCGCGGAACTCAGTGTTGGGCACCCAAGGCTAGAGGTGCCTGGAATGGAACACGACCTCCGACTGTCCTCTAGGCCTAGGCCGCCTAGAGGACCGACACAAACCACCGCCCACAGGCTGAAGGTGCCTGGGACTCGACCCCATGACAAAGATGGCCGGCCCCTTTATACCCTCTCCCAGCAAGCACGGCGGGTTCCCCGCCCCACCATACTGCTGGCGAGGGAGGACAAAAAGGAGGCCCAGCACACAGCAATGGCTCAACCCCCAGCCCATGGCGACAGCGCCACCTGCTGGGCTGCAGGGAATTACACATCACTGGTGTCTCTGCCAGTTAAATTTACACCCGGGAAAGTACATACCCGCTACATATAGTGCCTGGGGGTCCCCTTATTCTGCCTGTAAAGTGGCACATCTGTACTGTGTATAGAACCTGCTGCAGCAAAACTGACATTTCTAAAGAAAAAAATAACATGACGTAGGCGGGATGCTTACCCCTATGATCTGAAGGGTGACCCCGCCCCCTCGTACGTCAGACCCCGTCTACGTCATTGGCTGAGCGGACCTGATGGGGAACGTGATTTGATTCCTCTGCAGTGTAATAAATGAATAGACCCCGCCCCTTCTCACGTTCCCCATCAGATCCGCTCAGCCAATGACGTAGGGGGGTGGGGTCACCTTCACTGGGTGTAAGGCTGAGCGGACCTGATGGGGAACTTGAGCAGGGGCGGGGTCTATTTATTACACTGCAGAGGAATCAAATCACGTTCCCCATCAGGTCCGCTCTGCTAATGACGTAGGCGGGGTCTGACGTACGAGGGGACGGGGTCACCCGTCAGATCATAGGCGTAAGCCCTGGCTTTCCCCGCTTTTGGGGAATAGCCAATGATGTAGGTGGGATCCCGCCTATGTCATTGGCTATTCCCCGGCAAGCGGGGAAAGCTGGGGCTTACCCTATGATGTGACGGGTGACTCCTCCCCCTCGTATGTCATGGGGGTTTCGTGTTGAGTGGAGACTGGAGGAGACTGCAGCGCTGGACATCGGACCACATAGAGAACAACGCTGGACAAAATAAAAAAATGGAAATAGGCGCCAAAATAATTAGTTAATTAATTAATTAAATAAATACTAATGCAGCTCCAAAATTTGTGGATACTAATACATAGTGAAGAAAACGATATAAGGGTGCAAAAGGTAAATAATGTCCATAAACACCAAATATTTTTAAAAAATGTTCAAAGAAATAAGTGCAGAAATAAGCTAATAATGCTGTATTCAGAGTGATCAGAATCCAACCACCGTGCTCTTAAAAGGGTGCAGTATATTGGATAAGTGCTTCACCCGACGTGACACTCAAATGTGCTCACCAGACATATTCGGCCATAAATGACCATCAGGCATGTAACAGGTACTCTTGATTCCCAATCGCTCCAATCCCCAGTGAATCAATCAAGGTAGCTTCTTTATAAACAAGGTGCATATCAATATTCCACTCTAGAATGGGAAGCAATGGCCAGGCTGTTTGCTAAAACACACATGGGGACCTGGGCTAGCATCAAAGCTGTAAATGACATTTAAAAGTCATACTGCTCCAGTGTAAGGCAGGCTGTCAAAATTCTATGCATTTCGCAAGATTTGCGTCATCAGGAACAGCCTGGCCATTGCTTCCCTACACAGCTGTTATGTTAGTATACTTGGTTGTATACTTTTTTACCTTTGTACACTTTTAAACTAAACGGTATTACACTATATCCGTTTTTTTGTGTGGCTCTTTGCGGTGTAGCTTTGAACCCATTCTAGAGTGGAAGATTGATATTCACCTTGTTTATAAAGAAGCTACCTTGATTGATTCACTGGAGATTGGAGCGATTGGGAATCAAGAGTACCTGTTACATGCCTGATGGTCATTTATGGCCGAATATTTCCGTTGAGCACACTTGAGTGTCACGTCGGGTGAAGCACTTATTCAGTATACTGCACCCTTATTTGTTATATGCCTGATGGCCATTTATGGCCGAATATGTCTGGTGAGCACATTTCAGTGTTACGTCGGGTGAAGCACTTATCCAATATACTGCACCCATTTAAGAGCACAGTGGTTGGATTCTGATCACTCTGAATACAGCATTATTAGCTTATTTCTGCAATTATTTCTTTGAACATTTTTTTTATATATTTGGTGTTTATGGACATTATTTACCTGTTGCGCCCTTATATCGTTTTCTTAACAACGCTGGACAGACTGGATTACCATCGCTGGAATGGCTTTTTTATTTTTTATTTTTATATTTTTAATAAAGGACTTTCCCAACTGTGTCTGTGTGTTTTTTTAAAAAATTTTACACTTTCTTTGTGAAATGGTAGGGGTACAATGTACCCCTTACCAATTCACATAGGGGGGCGGGATTTGGGGGTCCCCTTTGTTAAAGGGGTCTTCCAGATTCCGATAAGCCCCCCGCCCACAGACCCCTACAAACACCGGACAAGGGTTGTGGGGATGAGGCCCTTGTCCCCATCAACATGGGGACATGGTGCTTTGAGGGGTCACAGACCCCCAAAGCATCCTCCCCATGTTGAGGACATGTGGTCTGGTATGGTTCAGGAGGGGGAGGGGCTCTCTTGTCCCCCCCTCTTTTCCTGCTGCCTGCCAGGTTGCGTGCTCGGATAAAGGGTCTGGTATGGATTTTTGGGGGGAACTCCATGCCATTTTTTTTTATTTGGCGTGGAGTTCCCCTTAAAATCCATACCAGACCTGAAGGGTCTGGTATGGATGGTGGGGGGGAACCACACGTCATTTTTTTTTTTAAATGACACATTTCGTGCAGGGACAGTTCTAAGCACGGGAAACAAGTACTGCTTTACGTCCGTTTTTAAAACTTTTTTTTGCGATGATACATGTCCCCTGGGGCAGGACCCGGGTCCCAAAACACTTTTTATGACAATAACTTGCATATTAGCCTTTAAAATTAGCACTTTAGATTTCTCCCATAGACTTTTACAGGGTGTTCCACGGCTTTTCGAATTTGCGAACACCCCAAATTGTTCGCTGTTCGGCGAACGGGCAAACAGGTAATGTTCGAGTCGAACATGAGTTCGACTCGAACTCGAATCTCATCCCTACTCTTGATAAAAGCAAGAAATAGCCTTGCTTTAAAAAAAAAAAAAATTGATGCCCCTGTCAAACAGTTGCAGAAAAATTGGGCTTTGGGTTTTGGTGGTGCCTTCACCCCGTAACCTTCTAAAGGTACTCCTAATGAAAGTAAGAATTGGCCTTGCTGTAAAAAAATTAAATCTGATTCCCCTGTCACACAGTTGCGACAAAAACGCTCTTTTATCTGTCACAAAACCTCCGGCAGCACTGAAGGCCTGTTTGGAAAGCACGCTGGATGAAGTGCAGCCCAGCAGCTCAATTACATACTGGGCAAGTTTTGCCCAGTGGTCTATTCTCATGCCCCAGAAACCCAGTGGGTTGTCTACTGGAAATCTCCCCATGCCTGTTTTCGCCCCTAGATAATCTTCCACCATATGATGCAGATGCTGCAGATGGGATCTTGAAGCTGTCAGCCATGGGCGCCGAGGACAATTTTTTTTTTTAAAATGCATCACTGAGTCGGCCCCCTTATCCACCGCTCCTCCTTTGACCAACAGAAGCCTCATAACTAGCTTTTCCATGAGACTGTAACCTACCAGAGTCTAGAAAGGGGTCACATAAACTCCTCTTTAAGGTGTTCTCAAGATATTTCATCCTGTGCTCCCTCCTGCGAGGGCAGGATGAGTTCTGAGACTTTTTCCTTGTAACGTGGTCAAGGAGGGTTGCAAACAAATAAAGATCCTTCTCCTTGATGCCACCAATTCTTGGGTCCTTTCGCAAGCTTTGAAGAATAAGGGAGCCCATGCACCGCAAGTGTCATGGATATGCAGTAGTGTTTGTCTGTCAGCTTACCTTCCTTCCCATGTGTTCATCTTAGAGGCCTGAGCCCTTTCACCTGGCTTCCTTTATAATCTCCTCCAGCCAGACTCCACCCCAGGCCCTATCACAGAACACTATATTAACCTGTGCACTGCAAGCCTGCTTTGCTGATCAACGTGTTTGTTAGGCATTGTGTGTTTGGGTTCCTGCCTGCCGTGTGCTACGTCTGTCTCTCTGTTACATATTTGGCTTGTCCCCGACTATCCCTGTCTGCTCGTGACCCTTGACCTTCGGCTCGTTCTTTCGTTATCCTTGTCTGCTTGTGGCCCCTGACCTTCAGCTTGTTATTTGGTTCTCTCATATCTTGGCTCTAGCTTCCGTTAGGATCCCGGTTGTGCGCCTCTGGTCCCGCTTTCCACAACCACCCAGTTTCCTATCCGCAGCAGTCAGCCATAGGGTTCACTACCTTGCGGTGCACTCCTGTCCCCCTACGGTGTGCATCTGTCACCTGGCCACAGGTGACCTTGACAGTTTGATCAGCCATGAACCCGGCTGACATCCCGTTACCCGTGGATGATCCGTTGCAGGGCATAGTTTGCAGACTTGAAACCCAGGAATCGAATCAGACTCAGGTGATGCGATTCCTCCAAGATCTGGCTTCTCGCTTTGAGCAGCTTCAGGCCTCCTTGGGAACCCTGAATCCGCAACCTCAAATACAACCAGCGGCTGCACCTATTGCACCAGTCGCAGCCACACACTCACTACAACTGCCAGCTCCGTCCCGTTTCTCTGGGGACTCCAAGGCTTGCAGGGGGTTCCTTAGCCAATGCACAATTCATTTTGAGCTCCAGCCCCAAAACTTCCTGTCTGATCGGGCTAAGGTAGCCTATATCATTTCCCTCCTCTCTGGTGAAGCTTTAGCCTGGGCAGCCCCTCTGTGGGAACTGAATGATCCAGTGGTTTCTAGCCTGTCTGGCTTCTTGAAACTTTTTCGGAATATCTTCGAAGAACTGGCTCGTGTCTCTTCAGCGGCCAGCGCCCTTTTACGTCTCCGCCAAGAGTCTGCTTCTGTGGGACAGTATGCCCTTCATTTCCGCATACTGTCGGCTGAGTTGAGCTGGAACAATGAGGCCTTAGTCGCAACCTTTTTGCATTGCCTGTCTGATAGAGTGAAGGATGAATTAGCAGGAAGAACCATCCCCACTGATCTGGCCAGCGTCATCTCCTTGTGTAACCAGATCGAAATTCGCTTTCAGGAGAGGACCTTAGAAAAGCAACGCCAGCACTCCTTGGTTCTTAGTCAGCCTGAGCTCCCCTCTCTTCGACCCGTAGAGCATCTCCTACCAACTGAGGAACCCATGCAGCTGGGTCGGACCAGGCTATCCCCCGAGGAACGTGCTAGGCGCAGAACTCTTGGTCTGTGTCTTTACTGTGGGGGCAAAGGTCATTTTCGTGACACTTGCTCTCTTTGTCCAGAAAAACGTTCGGGTCCACTTCATCTGGAAAGTGGAGTATTGGACCCAGAAATATCACCTTCCCCTTCTCGTCTTCTGCTTTCTGTGTTCCTTCATGTTGGTGCTGCTTTTCATTCGGTCTCAGCATATCTGGATTCCGGAGCCGCTGGTAATTTTATGGACTGGGAAATCGCATCGTCCATGAGACTTACTCTTTTGCCCCTCACCACACCATTGGTGGTCTTGGCGATTGATGGTACTGTTCTTCCAGGGGGACCTATCCGCTTCCAGACCCTCCCTGTTAAGATGTCGGTAGGGACACTCCACCAGGAGTGGATATCCTTCCTTATCTTACCCAAGGCCTCAACGCCTATAATTTTGGGTCTCCCATGGTTACAGCTCCATTCTCCTCATGTGGACTGGACTACTGGACAGATCCTGGCTTGGGGTCCCTCCTGTTCCTCGTCCTGCCTACCCAAGGTTGCCCCCTGTGAATCTGAGCCGGTCATTCATTCCAGGTTGCATAACCATTTACATTTCTCTGTCCCTAACCACCCTTGGACACACAGCCAGGCTAGCTTGTCTACAAGTCCTGCAGTCGCTACGTCTTGCGATGCGATTCAGGTAGTCGCTACACCTGACTCAGCTATTCACTCTGCCTCTGTACTAGTTATGCCAGTCCATCCCATGCCCAGTGAGCCTCCTACTTTTTCTTGTTCAGGACATTCTGCTTGTCTTTCAGCTATTCAGCTTGACTCCTGTGACATGTCACCCTCTAACCAACCTGACTTCAGGGTTCCACTGACATCTGCCCAGTTTGATGGTCCTGTGCAAGATGACCAGTTCCCCCTTAAGGGTCTAGGGGACCCTCCTCAGATTCCTGTTGATCCTCTCATGCCCTTGCTTATTCCTAGAGAGCCTTTGGTCCTCAATAGATCTTCTTGTCATCTCCCTACCTCGTTTTCAGTCTCTGAGGATAATCTTAAGTACGAGGTTAGACAAGTTCTGGATTCTCGGCTCTGCAGAGGCATTCTTCAGTACCTTGTGCATTGGAGAGGTTTTGGTCCTGAGGAGGCGTCTTGGATCGCTGCATCTGATGTCGCTGCACCTCATCTGTTGAGAAGGTTTCATCAGAGATTTCCCTTTAAGCCTGGGCCCAGGCGGGGGAGGGCACATAAGAGGGAGGGTACTGTCATGGATATGCAGTAGTGTTTGTCTGTCAGCTTACCTTCCTTCCCATGTGTTCATCTTAGAGGCCTGAGCCCTTTCACCTGGCTTCCTTTATAATCTCCTCCCAGCCAGACTCCACCCCAGGCCCTATCACAGAACACTATATTAACCTGTGCACTGCAAGCCTGCTTTGCTGATCAACGTGTTTGTTAGGCATTGTGTGTTTGGGTTCCTGCCTGCCGTGTGCTACGTCTGTCTCTCTGTTACATATTTGGCTTGTCCCCGACTATCCCTGTCTGCTTGTGACCCTTGACCTTCGGCTCGTTCTTTCGTTATCCTTGTCTGCTTGTGGCCCCTGACCTTCAGCTTGTTATTTGGTTCTCTCATATCTTGGCTCTAGCTTCCGTTAGGATCCCGGTTGTGCGCCTCTGGTCCCGCTTTCCACAACCACCCAGTTTCCTATCCGCAGCAGTCAGCCATAGGGTTCACTACCTTGCGGTGCACTCCTGTCCCCCTACGGTGTGCATCTGTCACCTGGCCACAGGTGACCTTGACAGTAAGTTTGCAGAGGCATGAGAAGCAGAGTCCTCAGGATCACTGAGGCCTACAGTATCTAGAACTGCCTCCTCGCAACCATGTACTCCTCCCAGGGTTTCTGTGGACTGAAAACCATCTCTTAAGGTTTGACGTATGTCTCCCTCTGCTTCAATGCCTCCAAAACTGCCAGAATCCTCCTCTTCCTCCCTCTCCTCTTGTGTGTTCTGTGGCGTCGCAAGAATGGTGTCTGCATAAAGCGGGCCTTGAGAGGAAAGGAAGTCCTCTTTTTCCTGCCGCTGCTCTGTCCATAATACCATGCAGCATATGCTCCAGCAGGAACACAATAGGGATTGTGTCACTGATGCATGCATTGTCACGGCTCACTATCCTTGTCGCCTCCTAAAATGGTGACAGTACAGTGTATGCATATTTTATTAGTAGCCATTTGCGTAGGGAAAAAAAGCCGAGCTGCCCTGAGCCCATCCTTGTGCCATACTCACACAGGTACGCGTTGATGGTTCTCTGGTGCATGTGCAGCCACTGCAGCATTGCCAAAGTTGAGTTCCACCTGGTGGGCATGTCACAAATCAGGCAGTTTATGGGCAGGTGGAATTCCCGCTGATTTTGAGACAACAGAACACTGACTCTTTGGCCTGCCTTAGAAGATCTTTCAACCCTGGGTACCTATTTAACAAATGCTGCACCACCAAATTGAGGACACATGCTAGGCATGGTACATGTGTCAACTTTCCCTGTCGAAGGGCGGACAGAAGGTTAGTGCCATTATCGCACACCACCATTCCTGGCACAAGCTGCGGTGGCGTGAACCACCTTTGGGCCTGCCCCTGCTGAGCTAAAAGAAGTTCTGCTCTGGTGTGGCTCCTGTCCCCTAGACAATGCAACTGAAGCACTGCATGGCATCTTTTAGCCTGACTAATTGAATAGCCCCTTAAACGCTTAGGGTGTACTGGTGGTTCATAGGGCAATTTAGCAGAGGAGGGCATGGAAGAGGAGGAGGAGGGGGTGGAGCTGACAGATCTTGCATCATCAACACCAGCTGTATGGAGACCTGGCACTGAGCCCTCTCCTGCATCCTTCCTAGTTGCAAGCAGAGTTACCCAGTGTGCTGTGAATGAAATATAGTATCTCCGTTCATGTTTGCTGGACCACATGTCAGCAGTATTGTGGACCTTGCTGCTGACTGCCTTGCCCAACGATGCCAAAACATAGCCTTTCACGTGATGATACAGGTCTGGAATGGCCTTACGTGCAAAGAAATAGCGACTGGGAAATTGCCATTGTGGTACAGCATATTCTGCAGATTCATGTAAGGTGACAAATCCACAAGATGGAAAGGCAGGAGTTGTAAAGCCAGCAATTTGTACAAGCTGGTTATTTAGACGCTGGGCATGGATGTGGGAGCAGAAATAGCCAGGGAAGGGCAGACAGCAGCAGCTATATATCAGTTTCCACTTTATGCAGAGATACTGCACTTAAAACATCAATCCACATGACATGCAGGAGCTCAAAGATCTCCTGCATAGTTAGAAACATTGTGGAAAATAGCTAGGAGGTACCTTGAAGGCATAAAGAAACTCGGATTTTTGACTTACCTGTAAAATCTGTTTACTTTAAGTACAATACAGAATACAGGCATAGTCTTAGACAACTGGATTATATTTTGCTACCTTCAGGTGATTGGACACTTGCAAAACAGAACTGTAAGGTCCCCCATATAAACTCTCATACTGACAGTTATCCTGTCAGTATAATTACATAAAAAGAGGGGTGATCTACAGAGCAAACAAAAGCCAACAGGCCCACAAAAAATAAACAAGCGTTTAAAGCGTTTAACCCCCAAAATAATTCAAATAAAGATCCTGCTCCCTTAAAGCATGTTATAACAGTGCTTGTGCTGTGTCAGTTGGACCCCTGTATCACCTGTAATACCTGGCTGATCCTGCCAGTTTCTACCCTCCCCCCTGTACGCTGACTCCCATGTATCAGGGCTGCAGAGTCCTGACACCGGAGTCAACGTACGTGTCTACGTCAACCGCAACTCTGCTCTGTGTCTCCTGTGTGCTCTCCCCCTCCTCTCCCCCCTCCCCTCTCTGAAGGTCAGCTCCATGTCCGTGCCACCCCCTCCCATTCTGCTGCTCAAATTTGTGTTTCTTTTGAATACAATCCTCTGTTTTTAAATGTAATGGCCCCCTGTGACTGTGCTTTCTGAAAATAATGCTGTATATACCCTTTTTACAGAGCGCTGATCAGCGCTGATTGACATGCCGCCTCTCTCCTCTCTTGGCTGACATATGCATCGGGCGGTGCCACCACTCTTCTCTCCTCCTCCCCTCCTGACTGACATCAGCAGGGGATCCCTGGCCCCGCCCACTGCATCTGTCGGGCCAAGAGAGGAGAGAAGCGGCGGGTCAATGAGCGCAGATCAGCGCTCTGTAAACAAGGTATATACAGCATTATTTTCATAAAGCACAGTCACAGGGGGCCATTACATTAATAAACAGAGAAGATTATTGAAAGTTACATTGGTGGGTTAACAACCACTTTAAGGCCCTAACTAGACAGTAGGGATGAGCTTCGAGTTCGAGTCGAACTCATGTTCGACTCGAACATTGCCTGTTCGCCCGTTTGCCGAACAGCGAACAATTTGGGGTGTTCGCGGCAAATTCGAAAAGTCTATGGGAGAAATCTAAAGTGGTAATTATAAAGGCTTATATGCAAGTTATTGTCATAAAAAGTGTTTGGGGACCCGGGTCCTGCCCCAGGGGACATGTATCAATGCAAAAAAAAGTTTTAAAAACTGCCGTTTTTTGGGGAGCCGTGATTTTAATAATGCTTAAAGTGAAACAATAAAAGTGAAATTTTCCTTTAAATTTCGTACCTGGGGGGTGTGTATAATATGCATGTAAAGTCGCACTTGTTTCCCGTGCTTAGAACTGTCCCTGCACAAAATGTCATTTCTGAAGGAAAAAAAGTCATTTAAAACTCACTCGCGGCTATAATGAATTGTCGGCTCCCGGCAATACATAGAAAAGTCATTGATAAAAAAAAAAAAAGCGTGGGGGTCCCCCCAAATTCAATTACCAGGCCCTTCAGGTCTGGTATAGATATTAAGGGGAACCCCGCCACAAATTTAAAGAAAAAAAATGCGTACGGTTCCCCCCAAATATCCATACTAGACCCTTCAGGTCTGGCATGGATTTTAAGGGGAACTCCACCGCAAATTAAAAAAAAAATGGCGTGGAGTCCCCCCAAAAATCCATACCAGACCCTTATCCGAGCACGCAACCTGGCAGGCCGCAGGAAAAGAGGGGGGGATGAGAGAGCGCCCCCCCCTCCTGAACTGTACCAGGCCACATGCCCTCAACATGAGGAGGATGTCCCCATGTTGATGGGGACAAGGGCCTCATCCCCACAACCCTTGCCCAGTGGTTGTGGGGGTCTGCGGGCAGGGGGCTTATCGGAATCTGGAAGACCCCTTTAACAAAGGGGACCCACAGATCCCGGCCCCCCCTATGTGAATTGGTAAGGGGTACATCATACCCCTACCATTTCACGAAGAAAGTGTAAAAAAATGTAAAAAAACCACACAAACACCTTGGAAAAGTCCTTTATTAAAAAAAATAAAAATAATTAAAAAAAAAACATTCCAGCGATGAAATCCAGTGTCCCGCGGCGATCCGATGTCCAGCGCTGTCCATCATTGGCTGAGCCTGAGCGGACCTGATGGGGCACTTCCTCCGCAGTCTATTAAATGTATAGAGAAAAAAAGAGTTGCGCTAAAGTGAACGTGGCACCTAAAGTGACAAATTATTATAATGAACAAATAAAATACAATATTATATTGAATGTAAATGAAATCAATGAGCACAACAGCTCACACAGTGAATAAACACCAAAAAGAGTGACCTATATAACAGTGATATAAATCAGAAAAAACCTGTGATAAAAAATCACTGATGATAAAATTTAATTAAATCCATAAACACTAAAAAATGTCCATAGGCAAAAATATGTTTTTAAGGAACAAAGTTCATGCAAATAGGTGTATCAAGTATTGATGATCCTCCACCGTGCAGCTGAATTCCAGTCAATTCCAGACTCCACCAATAAAATTACTGCCTCTTACCGCAAAAGATAGATCCCTTATCACAGGGGATCAAAGAACGCCTGTGGCTATTCCCCAGCCAGGGGTATGGGGCTTACAGCGTCTACTGCAATGGCGTCTCAACCGGGAGGTCGGCGGCTCACAATAGCAGAAACCAAGGTCCCCGTAGATAAAAAAGGAATGGACTATAGTGTAAAACCTTTTACACATTTATTAAAAAATATAACAAATGCACACTTACAAATAAGTTGATAAAAACGAGCGTGTGGTTAGCCGGCCGGCTCTAGATTATGCAGCCCGTATGTCTCCGGGTAGCGTGGGCGCGATGACGTCAGAACGTGGCTTCCCCTACGCATTTCGTCATAAACAGACGTGTTCACGCGTATCCCGATCCATCTTTTGCGGTAAGAGTCAGTAATTTTATTGGTGGAGGCTGTCCTACACAAACACTCGCTCTTGGTGTTTATCTTGGTCTGGAATTCAGCTGCACGGTGGAGGATCATCAATACTTGATACACCTATTTGCATGAACTTTGTTCCTTAAAAACATATTTTTGCCTATGAACATTTTTTAGTGTTTATGGATTTAATTTAATTTTATCATCAGTGGATTTTTTATCACAGGTTTTTTCAGATTTATATCACTGTTTAATAGGTCACTCTTTTTGGTGTTTATTCACTGTGTGAGCTGTTGTGCTCATTGATTTCATGTACATTCAATATAATATTGTATCTTATTTGTTCATTATAATAATTTGTCACTTTAGGTGCCACGTTCACTTTAGCGCAACTCTTTTTTTCCTTATTACATGGTTTGGTGTTGTATAAAACTTATTGTTGCAGCTTTATTTAGAGGTCCATTAGCGCAGTTTTCTTTTTTCACTATTAAATATATAGACCCGCCCCTTCTAAAGTTCCCCATCAGGTCCGCTCAGCCAATGACTAGGTGTAAGGCTAAGCGGACCAGATGCGGAACGTGAGAAGGGGCGGGTCTATTTATGTATTACACAGTGAAGGAAGTTCCCCATCAGGTCCGCTCAGGCCAATGACGTAGGCGGGGTCTGACATACGAGGGGGCGGACCTGATGGGGAACTTCCTTCACTGTGTAATACATGAATAGACCCGCCCCTTCTCATGTTCCGCATCTGGTCCGCTTAGCCTTACACCTAGTCATTGGCTGAGCGGACCTGATGGGGAACTTTAGAAGGGGCGGGTCTATACATTTAATAGACTGTGGAGGAAGTTCCCCATCAGGTCCGCTCAGGCTCAGCCAATGACGGACAGCGCTGGACATCGGATCACCGCGGGACACTGGATTTCATCGCTGGAATGTTTTTTTTTTTTTTTAATAAAGGACTTGTGTGTTTTTTTTTTTTTTTACACTTTCTTCATGAAATGGTAGGGGTACACCCCTTACCAATTCACATGGGGGGGATCTGGGGGTGGGGATGAGGCCCTTGTCCCCATCAACATGGGGACATCCTCCCCATGTTGAGGGCATGTGGCCTGGTACGGTTCAGGAGGGGGGGGCACTCTCTCGTCCCCCCCTCTTTTCCTGTGGCCTGCCAGGTTGCGTGCTCAGATAAGTGTCTGGTATGGATTTTTGGGGGGACTCCACGCCATTTTTTTTTTAATTTGGGGTGGAGTTCCCCTTAAAATCCATGCCAGACCTGAAGGGGCTAGTATGGATATTTGGGGGGAACCGCACGCAATTTTTTTAAAAATTTGCAGCGGGGTTCCCCTTAATATCTATACCAGACCTGAAGGGCCTGGAAATTGAATTTGGGGGGACCCCCACGCTTTTTTTTTTTATCAATGACTTTTCTATGTATTGCCGGGAGCCGACAATTCATTAATAGCCGCGAGTGAGTTTTAAATGACTTTTTTTCCTTCAGAAATGACATTTTGTGCAGGGACAGTTCTAAGCACGGGAAACAAGCGCAACTTTACATGAATATTATACACACCCCCACGGTACGAAATTTAAAGGAAAATTTCACTTTTATTTTTTCATTTTAAGCATTATTAAAATCACTGCTCCCAAAAAAACTGCCGTTTTTAAAACTTTTTTTTGCATTGATACATGGGGCAGGACTCGGGTCCCCAAACACTTTTTAGAACAATAACTTGCATATTAGCCTTTATAATTAGCACTTTAGATTTTGAACGTTCGAGTCCATTGTATTTAATAGGGTTCTAAAGTTCACGCAAACATTCTGTCTGGTCGCAGGTTCTGGTGCGAACCGAACAGGGGGGTGTTCGGCTCATCCCTACTAGACAGCTGCAAGTCATACCTTATGGCCAAAGCTGTCATCAGCAGAGGCTTAAACATTTATCTGGTAAAACCTTGCAGTCGATTGTATGTTGGCATTCAAAGCATGGACCCTTCAACAGCAGGTCAACCGGGCAGCCCACTGAGAGTGAAGAAGAGACAGAACAGGAGCCAAGACTTTAAGGTCCCAAAGAGCAGTGGATAGGCTGAATGGCAGGGCCACAAATTGAAAATGATAGTCACCCACTGCAAAACGTAAAAATTAAAAAAATATTGGTGGGGGGAGGGATGGAAATGTGTAAGTAAGCATCCTTAATGTCCACTGACACCGGTCAGTGCCAGGATGCAATCACCACTCCAACCTATTCAAAACTAAAAGAAAAGTTTTGCCTTTATTTATACTTCAACTAATGATGAGGAACAATTGCACTCTCAAATGGCTTTGCAATGAGTCATGCATTGGGACATAATGGGGAATACGTATTGCATTGGTAGAGTTGTCCTTTGAAACTGAATTTACACATTATCACTTCCATAATGAGTCCTCGTAGCCTGGTACTTACAGCAGGCATTCACTTCCTTAGTCCTGCCTTCCCCGCACCCTTTTACATAATCTCAATCGATTATATATCAGTATATCAATCTACTTTGAAAAAAACCTTTACTAGCTCTTTAAAACACCAGTATGTCACTACAGGACTAGTGATGAGCCGAACACCCCCGGGTTCGGTTCGCACCAGAACCCGCGAACGGACCGAAAGTTCGCACGAACATTAGAACCCTATTAAATACAATGGATGCGAACGTTCGGATTCTAAAGTGCTAATTATAACGACTATTATCCATGTTATTGTCCGAAACAGAGTTTGGGAACCCGGCTTCTGCACCAGGGGACATGTATCAATGCAAAAAGAAGTTTTAAAAACGGACGTTTTCCGGGAGCAGTCATTTTAATGATGCATAAAGTGAAAAAAAAAAGTCAAATATTCCTTTAAATATTGTACCTGGGGGGTGTCTAAAGTATGCCTGTGAAGTGCCACGTGTTTCCCGTGTTTAGAACTGTCCCTGCACAAAATAACATTTCTAAAGGGAAAAAAGCCATTTAAAACTGCTTGCGGCTTTAATGCAATGTCTGGTAATATGGATGAAAATCTTTAGGAAAAATGGCATAGCTACCCCATCAACCCCCCCCCCCCTACCCCAGCCCATTACCAGCCCCTTTGGGTCTTGTATGGATATTAAGGGGAACCCCGCACACAAAATAAAAAAGGACCTATATACTCTGAACAGCCGTATACAGGCGGTGCATACAAGACAGGGACTGTAGGTTTGTTCTTATGTAGAATCTGTTTGTAATTTTGAACAGCTGCATTGTTTAAGTGGAGCTCCATGGCAAATTCCTTTTTTTTAGCTTTTTGTAAAACATAGGGAACGGTTATCACCCCTGTCACATTTTTTTTGCTGTCTGTGCCCCTGTTCAGAACTAGGGATGAGCTCGGTGTTCGAGTCGAACATACGTTCGACTCGAACATCGGCTGTTCGATCGTTCGACGAAGATCGAACGATTTGGGCCGTTCGCGCCTAATTCGAGTGACGCGAACGGCCCACAATGCACTACGCCATCGCAGTGTCACCCAGGCGCTGTGATTGGCCAAGCATGCACTGTGACCCCGCATGCTTGGCCAATCACAGCGCCGGCAGCGAGGAGAGCAATGATTGGCCACAGGCAGGATGCCTGTGGCCAATTATTGCTGAGGGTGTTTAGTACACGCCCCACACTATAAAAGGCCGCCAGCACGGCGGCCTAGTGTAGTGTGTTCCGGAGCAGGGAAAGAGAAGCATAGGCAGGGACAGTGACATTTATTTTTTCTTGCTTAACCTGGATTCCTTTAGTTTAGGGAAAGAGAAGGATAGGTAGGTCGAGTGTCAGTGTGTTTTACTGTGCGAATCCTTGTTTCTAGGGACAGGGAAGGACAGTGAGGGAAATTCTCCTTGTGCTATAGTGTGCTTTAAAAAAACCTTTTTTCTAGGGACAGAAAACTATAGGTAGGAAGAGTGTCAGTTTCTTTCACTGTGATAATCCTTGTTTCTAGGGACAGGGAAGGACAGTGAGGGAAATTCTCCTTGTGCTATAGTGTGCTTTAAAAAAACATTTTTTCTAGGGACAGAAAACTATAGGTAGGAAGAGTGTCAGTTTCTTTCACTGTGATAATCCTTGTTTCTAGGGACAGGGAAGGACAGTGAGGGAAATTCTCCTTGTGCTATAGTGTGCTTTAAAAAAACATTTTTTCTAGGGACAGAAAACTATAGGTAGGAAGAGTGTCAGTTTCTTTCACTGTGATAATCCTTGTTTCTAGGGACAGGGAAGGACAGTGAGGGAAATTCTCCTTGTGCTATAGTGTGCTTTAAAAAAACATTTTTTCTAGGGACAGAAAACTATAGGTAGTGTGACAGCAGGAAGGTAAAGTCACCTGGTTGCATCCAGGGGGGTAGATATATTTCGCCCAGATTCAGGCTTTACGCCGACTTATACAACTAGGTGGAGAGTTGTATAAGGCTAGTGGGCTCATGGATGACTCATACCTCTAGGGAGAGTGTGGGGCGTCGTACAGACAGGGAGTTGATGAGACCAGCTGAAGCTTGTCAGCTCATTTAGGCCTCTATAAGAACTCCCAGCTTCATTAGATGTTAGCTCATGCCTGGACCCAGACCTGTGTGGACTGTCTAGGGAGAGTGAACCCCTGTGCGGTGAGAAAAAGCCTGTGTGGCTATTTGCTTGGACATTTAAAACCAGGGACTTAGGGACTAGGACAGCACTAGGCTGATCCCAGTTGTTAGTTAGGAAACCTGTATGTTTAGTCAGAGGTCAACTTGACCAGGATTTATTTTGGTTATGTTTCTTTTGCTTTGCTGTGTTTTGTCACTGTAAATAGAAAATAAACCGCACCTTTTTGATTTTGAAAACCACAACCTCCGTTTGCTGGGCCTGTTTTGTGTGGGGAGCCCATCCCGGGGGTCACACACACCCGCTGCCGAGCTAACCCCCTCACAGTTGGTGGAGAACCAGTGGCAGTTTTTTTTAAGCCAGCATGGAGGAGATACTGAAACAGCTGGCTCTAGCAAATGCCAATCAACAGCAGACAAATGCAGGTTTGCAAAGGAGCCTTGCAGCCCAGCAGCAAGCTCATCAACAAGCCCAGCAGCAATCTGAGGCCCGCTTCATAGACCTGTTACAGAAGCAAGAGCAGAGACTACAACAAATGGAAGCAGTAATGCAGCAACGTCCGCAGACCAGTGAGGAAAGCCGTCCCACTAATACTGCGTCCTTTGGGGTGAGTCGTTTATTGACAAAAATGACTGGAGAGGATGATCCAGAGGTATTTTTGACCACATTTGAAAGGACTGCTGAAAGAGAAAAGTGGCCTGAGGAGCAGTGGGCTGGACTGGTGGCTCCTCTGTTAACTGGTGAATCGCAGAAGGCTTACTATGACCTAGAGCCTGACCAAGCAAAAGACTATGTGATGCTAAAAGCTGAAATATTGGCAAGGCTGGGTGTCACCCAGGCTGTCCGGGCTCAGCGTGTGCATAACTGGACTTTCCAGCTTGGAAAACCCCCCAGGTCTCAAATGTATGATCTCATTCACCTGAGCAGAAAGTGGCTACAGCCAGAGACTTTGTCCGCACCAAAGATTGTGGAACGTGGTGTAATGGATCGGTTTTTGAGAGCTCTTCCTACTGCCATCCAAAAGTGGGTAAGCCATGGAGACCCAGAGACGGCCGATGGTCTTGTGGATCGTGTGGAGAGATACTTGGCTACAGAGAACCTGACGGCCTCTTCCAGAGACACTCGGACTTTCCACCCTAAGACCAGACCATCCCCAGGGGCGGATAAGAGGATTCCAAGGGGTGAGGGTGGAGAGAGTGAGAGGGTGGGAGCTCTACCCCAAGTTTGGCGAGAACAGCCTGGGAAATCAGCGGCTCAAGAGGCGGCAAGAAGGATCGTTTGCTACCGCTGCCGGCAAGCGGGACATATTGCAGCCAATTGCCCGGTTGTGGAGGAACCCATGCAGTGTGACTTTCTGACGGGCAGACGTCAGTCGCTGTGTGCGACAGTCGCATGCACTGCCATTCGAGGAACTGAGAAACATTTATGCAAAATGTGTGTTAATGGTAGAAATGTTGTGGTATTGCTGGATTCAGGTAGCCTTGTGACCCTGATAAAGGCTGAGTTAGTTAAAACAGAGGTCTCTGGGAATAGCAAGGTAGCTGTTATTTGTGTGCATGGGGACACCCGAGAGTATCCAGTGACTACAGTGTGTTTCGAGACCCCAAAAGGTACCCTCTCTCATCCAGTGGGCTTAGTATCTCAGTTACCGCATGACGCCATTGTGGGAAGGGATTTTCCGAAGTTCTGGGAACTGTGGGATGATCCTGAGCCCCTCACTGGTGCCCCTATGTACCAGGAATGTGATAGCCAGAACTCCCCTGAGAGTGGTGAGGACTCTCCGGAATTTCCCTTATCAGTATTGGCAGGGGAGACTCAAGAAACTGGAGAGGAGCCCACCTCCTCAGACGAAAACCTACCGTCTGTGGAGTTTTCTGATCTTGAGGTTCACAGGGAAAACTTTGCCACAGAACAGTTGAAAGACCCCGCCCTAATAAAGGCACGGGAAAACGTAGTGAAAATAGATGGCGAGTTAGTGAACCCAGATAATACCTGCACTTACCCATACTTCAGCGTAGAGAAGGACCTACTGTATCGGGTGGCAAAAAGGGCAGAAGAAACCGTTGAGCAGCTTGTGGTGCCCAAACCTTACAGGAAGTTGGTGTTGGAGTTGGCCCATGGGCACATTCTTGGAGGTCATCTGGGGACAGAGAAAACCCGAGAGAGGGTATTACAGAGATTCTATTGGCCGGGGGTGATGAAGGACGTAGAAAATTATTGTTCCTCCTGCCCTGTGTGTCAGAGGTTGGCCCCGATGCCACATTTCCGTAGCCCGCTGGTCCCTCTACCCATCATTGAGGTCCCGTTTGAGAGGATCGCCATGGATTTGGTAGGTCCTATAATCAAGTCCGCTAGGGGGCACCAGTACATATTAGTTATAATGGACTATGCCACCCTTTATCCAGAAGCGATCCCTCTCCGAAATACCTCGGCCAAAACCATAGCCAAAGAGCTATCTCTTGTTTTTAGCCGGGTGGGTATTTGTAAAGAACTGCTTACGGACCAAGGTACACCCTTTATGTCCCGGGTTATGAAAGAGCTGTGTAAATTGTTCAAAGTGACGCAATTGCGTACGTCTGTGTATCACCCCCAAACCGATGGGCTGGTTGAAAGATTCAACAAAACCCTAAAACAAATGTTGAAGAAAGTGGTGGATAGAGATGGAAAGGATTGGGACTGTTTACTTCCTTATTTGATGTTTGCTATTAGGGAGGTGCCCCAATCCTCTACGGGATTCTCCCCCTTTGAGTTACTGTATGGGAGACACCCAAGAGGGCTGTTGGATATTGCCAAGGAAACTTGGGAAAGTGAGAGTTCTCCCCACAGGAGTGTGATTGAGCATGTCGCCCTGATGCAAGATCGAATTGCACAGGTAATGCCCATCGTGAAGGAACATTTGGCCCAAGCGCAGTTGGCACAGCAGAGAGTGTACAACCGTGGAGCCAAGACCCGTACCTTTTCCCCGGGGGATAGGATATTGGTACTTGTCCCTACGGTTGAAAGTAAATTCCTTGCCAAATGGCAAGGCCCCTACGAGATAATGGAAAAAGTGAGCGAAGTGAATTACAAGGTCAGACAACCAGGAAGGCGAAAGCCCGAACAGATCTATCACGTTAATCTGTTGAAAGCCTGGAGGGATAGAGAGTCCCTAGTCGCAGACACTTGGTCACCAGCTCAAACTGGTTGCGTGATTCCTGAGGTTGGAATAGCAGCCACCTTGTCACAACCCCAACAACAGGAGGTTAAGGAGTTTGTGCTTCGCAACAAGGAGGTATTCTCTGAGCTGCCGGGACAAACATCTGGGGTAGAGCATGACATCATTACCCCGCCCGGTGAAAGGGTGAAGTTAAAACCCTATCGGATCCCAGAGGCTCGACGGGAGGCAATACGGGAGGAAGTACAGAAAATGCTGAACTTAGGGGTGATAGAGGAGTCCCAAAGTGATTGGTCTAGTCCCATTGTGTTGGTGCCTAAACCGGATGGGAGCTGGCGATTTTGTAACGATTTTCGACAGTTGAACAAAGTTACAAAATTTGACACCTACCCCATGCCACGTATAGATGAGTTGATCGACCGGCTGGGAACAGCCCGATACATGACGACTCTTGACCTCACAAAAGGGTATTGGCAAATCCCCCTGGCCAAGTCGGCCAAAGAGAAAACCGCATTTGTAACCCCAGACGGGGCGTTCCAATATAAAAGAATGCCGTTCGGGTTACAGAATGCGCCGGCCACATTCCAGCGGAAAATGGACCAGATGCTGAGGCCCCATCGGAAGTATGCTGCGGCTTACCTGGATGACGTAATTGTCCATAGCACAGATTGGGCCTCACATCTGCCAAAAGTGCAAGCAGTCCTGGACTCTGTTCGGGAAGCGGGGTTTACGGCTAACCCCAAGAAGTGTACCATTGGGCAGGAGGAGGCCAAATATCTTGGGTACACCATTGGGAGGGGAGTAATAAAACCCCAACTCAACAAAGTCGAGGCCATCCAGAGTTGGCCACGTCCCAACAGCAAGAAGCAGGTACGAGCCTTTCTGGGAATCGCTGGGTATTATCGGCGATTCATTCCCCACTTTGCTTCTAAGGCTGTGCCCCTAACCAACCTGACGAAGGGGAAAGGGTCGGTCATGATTAAATGGACCCCCGAGGCTGAGGCAGCATTCCAATTCTTGAAACAAGCCTTATGTAGCCAGCCAGTGTTGTACTCACCCGACTTCTCTAAAGACTTTGTCGTACAAAGTGATGCGTCAGATGTGGGGTTAGGAGCAGTATTGTCCCAGGTCTGGAACGGGGAAGAGCACCCAGTCATTTACCTCAGCAGGAAGTTGAAGTCCCATGAGGTAAATTACGCCACCGTTGAAAAGGAGTGTTTAGCGGTGAAGTGGGCTCTAGATTCCCTTCGGTACTACCTGCTAGGTAGGCACTTTGACATGGTTACGGATCACGCTCCGTTAAAGTGGATGGCTCAAAACAAGGAAACAAATAGAATAGTGAATAGGTGGTTCCTGGCCCTCCAGGAATTCAACTTCACAGTAAAGCATCGCCCTGGCGTTCAAATGGGGAATGTGGATGCTTTGTCTCGAGTACATGAATGCCTGATTGCTGGTGTTCCAATCCCGAGGTTAAAACAAGAGGGGGGGGGTATGTGACAGCAGGAAGCTAAAGTCACCTGGTTGCATCCAGGGGGGTAGATATATTTCGCCCAGATTCAGGCTTTACGCCGACTTATACAACTAGGTGGAGAGTTGTATAAGGCTAGTGGGCTCATGGATGACTCATACCTCTAGGGAGAGTGTGGGGCGTCGTACAGACAGGGAGTTGATGAGACCAGCTGAAGCTTGTCAGCTCATTTAGGCCTCTATAAGAACTCCCAGCTTCATTAGATGTTAGCTCATGCCTGGACCCAGACCTGTGTGGACTGTCTAGGGAGAGTGAACCCCTGTGCGGTGAGAAAAAGCCTGTGTGGCTATTTGCTTGGACATTTAAAACCAGGGACTTAGGGACTAGGACAGCACTAGGCTGATCCCAGTTGTTAGTTAGGAAACCTGTATGTTTAGTCAGAGGTCAACTTGACCAGGATTTATTTTGGTTATGTTTCTTTTGCTTTGCTGTGTTTTGTCACTGTAAATAGAAAATAAACCGCACCTTTTTGATTTTGAAAACCACAACCTCCGTTTGCTGGGCCTGTTTTGTGTGGGGAGCCCATCCCGGGGGTCACACACACCCGCTGCCGAGCTAACCCCCTCACAGTAGGAAGAGTGTCAGTTTCTTTCACTGTGATAATCCTTGTTTCTAGGGACAGGGAAGGACAGTGAGGGAAATTCTCCTTGTGCTATAGTGTGCTTTAAAAAAACATTTTTTCTAGGGACAGAAAACTATAGGTAGGAAGAGTGTCAGTTTCTTTCACTGTGATAATCCTTGTGTCTAGGGACAGAGAAGGACAGTGAGGGAAATTCTCCTTGTGCTATAGTGTGCTTTAAAAAAACATTTTTTCTAGGGACAGAAAACTATAGGTAGGAAGAGTGTCAGTTTCTTTCACTGTGATAATCCTTGTTTCTAGGGACAGGGAAGGACAGTGAGGGAAATTCTCCTTGTGCTATAGTGTGCTTTAAAAAAACATTTTTTCTAGGGACAGAAAACTATAGGTAGGAAGAGTGTCAGTTTCTTTCACTGTGATAATCCTTGTTTCTAGGGACAGGGAAGGACAGTGAGGGAAATTCTCCTTGTGCTATAGTGTGCTTTAAAAAAACATTTTTTCTAGGGACAGAAAACTATAGGTAGGAAGAGTGTCAGTTTCTTTCACTGTGATAATCCTTGTTTCTAGGGACAGGGAAGGACAGTGAGGGAAATTCTCCTTGTGCTATAGTGTGCTTTAAAAAAACATTTTTTCTAGGGACAGAAAACTATAGGTAGGAAGAGTGTCAGTTTCTTTCACTGTGATAATCCTTGTTTCTAGGGACAGGGAAGGACAGTGAGGGAAATTCTCCTTGTGCTATAGTGTGCTTTAAAAAAACATTTTTTCTAGGGACAGAAAACTATAGGTAGGAAGAGTGTCAGTTTCTTTCACTGTGATAATCCTTGTTTCTAGGGACAGGGAAGGACAGTGAGGGAAATTCTCCTTGTGCTATAGTGTGCTTTAAAAAAACATTTTTTCTAGGGACAGAAAACTATAGGTAGGAAGAGTGTCAGTTTCTTTCACTGTGATAATCCTTGTTTCTAGGGACAGGGAAGGACAGTGAGGGAAATTCTCCTTGTGCTATAGTGTGCTTTAAAAAAACATTTATTCTAGGGACAGAAAACTATAGGTAGGAAGAGTGTCAGTTTCTTTCACTGTGATAATCCTTGTTTCTAGGGACAGGGAAGGACAGTGAGGGAAATTCTCCTTGTGCTATAGTGTGCTAAAGCATTCCTCATCAACCATCTTTGAAATCCTTGTTTTTTGGACAGTCAGGGAAATTGTCGTTGTGCTATTCTGTGCAAAAGCAATCATCCTCAACCATATTTAGAAATCCTTAAGTAAAGGGACAGAGAAGGACACCTGAAGGTAGCCCTTATTGCTTTTTTCCCATCTCCCTGCAGGCCATCTATTAGAATGTCTGGAAGGCAAACAAGGAGAGGCAGACAGTCAGGAGGCAATAAAAGAGGGCAAGCAGGCTCTGTGTCTGGGGGCAACAGTGCTGGTCGTGGACGCGGTGCATTGTCATCAGCACATGGCCATGGGACACGCTTGTCCTTCTTTTCGGCAGCTGGACATGTTGAGCCACATCATGCCGAAGACTTGGTAGAGTGGATGACCAAGCCCTCCTCCTCCTCCTCATCCTCTCTCACCCAGGCTCAGGGTACTGGCAAAGCAGCTGCCAAAGCGTCCTCTTCCCTGGTATCAATGTCAGACTCATCATCAGTCACTCCTTCCCTAGACCCACCATGTCCTCCTCCTGAGGAGTCCCCCGAACTGTTTGAGCACAGTGTTGGGTACATGCTCCAGGAGGATGCCCAGCGTTTCGAAGGGTCTGATGATGAAACCCAGCTACAGGAAGGCAGTAGCGTGAGAGCAGACAGAGGGGATGCTCAAGAAGGACACCAATCTGGCAGTCATGTTCCAGCAGCTGCAGCATACTGCCAGATTGGCTCCAGTGATGAGGAGGGAGGGGATGATGAGGTCACTGACTCCACGTGGGTGCCTAATAGGAGAGAGGAGGAGGATGAGGAGGAGGCACATCTCCAACGAGGCAGGATGCCCTTTGGTGGCCAGCGTAAGGGCAGTACACCGACGGAATCACACCGCAGAGCTCCGCCTGTGCAGGGCGCTGCCTCTGCCCGTCATTCAAAAAGTTCTTTGGTGTGGGCCTTTTTTGAGGCTAGTGCATCAGATCGCACAGCTGCTGTTTGCAACATATGTCTCAAGCGTATATCGCGTGGCCAAAACATCAGCCGCTTGGGTACCACATGCCTGACCAGACATATGTTGACCTGCCATGCAGCTCGTTGGCAAGCCTACCTCAAAGACCCACACCAAAGAACAAAGCGGACCTCTCCTTGCACCGCATCAGCTGGGATCTCCAACCCCACTATAACTTCAGTCCTCTCTGAAACATGCACTGAGAGGAATGAAGGTGTAGAATTAGGTGTGTCACAGCCAAGTACTTGCGGCCACTCTGCTAGCAGTACACCGACGTCCGATTCTAGCAGGCAAATTTCCCTGCCCCAGCTGCTGGACCGTCGAAAGAAGTTCACTCCCAGCCATCCACATGCCCAGCGGTTGAATGCTAGCTTGGCTAAATTGCTAGCGCTTCAACTGCTGCCTTTTCAGTTGGTAGACTCGGCCCCCTTCCGTGAGTTTGTGCAATGTGCGGTTCCTCAGTGGCAGGTTCCCAAACGCCACTTTTTCTCACGGAAGGCTATTCCGGCTCTCTACCGGCATGTGGAAGGCAATGTCTTGGCCTCGCTGGACAGGGCGGTCAGCGGTAAGGTGCATATTACCGCTGACTCATGGTCCAGCAGGCATGGACAGGGACGTTACCTTTCTTTCACGGCCCATTGGGTCACTCTTTTGGCAGCTGGGAAGGATGCAGGACAAGGTGCAGTAGTGTTGGAGGTTGTTCCACCGCCACGCCTCCAAAATGCTACTACTGGTTGTGACACACCTCTCTCCTCCACCCCCTCCTCTTCTTCTTCCTCCATGGCCTCTTCCTGTGGTTTGTCCTCGGAACCAGCGGTGCTCCGTAGGCGTTCAAGGGGCTACGCAAGTACGCAGGCAAAAAGATGCCATGCCGTGCTTGCGCTGGTGTGTTTGGGGGACAGAAGCCACACTGGGGCAGAGGTCCTGTCTGCTCTGCAGGGCCAGGCCGAGAGGTGGTTGACGCCACGCCAGCTTAAGCCAGGAATGGTGGTTTGCGACAATGGCACCAACCTCCTCTCCGCCCTCCGACAGGGACAACTGACCCATGTGCCCTGTGTGGCTCACGTCCTTAACCTGGTGGTGCAGCGGTTCTTGGGCAGGTACCCGGGCTTACAGGATGTCCTGAGGCAGGCCAGGAAAGTCTGTGTGCATTTCCGCAGATCTTATAATGCCAGTGCTCGCCTGGCTGAGCTGCAAAAGGAGTTGAACCTGCCCAAGAACCGCCTTATATGTGACATGCCCACCAGGTGGAACTCAACGTTGGCCATGCTGCAGCGGCTGCACACGCAGCAGAGGGCCATCAATGAGTACCTGTGCGACTACGGCACCAGGACAGGGTCAGGGGAGCTTGGTTTTTTTTCTCCACGCCAGTGGGGCATGATCAGGGATGCATGCACTGTCCTGGCACCATTTGAGGAGGCCACGAGGATGGTGAGCAGTGACAGTGCATGCATCAGTGACACTGTACCTCTTGTCCACCTGTTGGAGCACACGCTGCGTGGAATAATGGACAGGGCACTTGAGGCAGAACAGAGGCAGGAAGAGGAGGACTTCCTTGCCTCTCAAGGCCCCCTTTACCCAGACAGTGTTCCTTCTGTCCCACCCATCGCACAGGAAGAGGACGAGGAGGAGGAGGAGGAGGAGGAGGAGGATTGTGTCAGCATGGAGGTGGAGGCTGGCACTCAGCATCATCAGCAGCAGTCTTTTAGGGATGATTTACAGTCCCAAGAAACCAGTGGACTTGTACGTGGCTGGGAGGAGGTGGCTGCGGATCATGTCGTCCTTAGTGACCCAGAGGACTCCGGAGCGAATGCCTCAGCAAACCTACGCTGCATGGCCTCCCTGATCCTGCAAAGTCTGCGGAAGGATCCTCGTATTCTTCGGATCAAGGAGAGGGACCATTACTGGCTGGCCACTCTCCTTGATCCACGGTACAAGGGTAAGGTTGCGGACCTTATGTTACCATCGCAGAGGGAGCAGAGGATGAGACAACTCCGGGAGGCCTTGCAGAAAGGTCTGTGCAACGCGTTCCCAGAGACTGGGAGGTTACAAACTCCTGGTCCTGGACAACGAGTTGCTGAGGCTTCGGCCAGTCAAAGAAGGAGCGGTGGGGAAGGTGGCCGTCTGACCGATGCGTTCAGACAATTCTTTAGTCCGCAGCCCCAAAGTATGATCGGTTCCAGCAACCATCGCCAGCGTCTGATAAACATGGTGCAGGAATATCTAGGGGCAAGGTCAGACTTGGACACCTTCCCCACCGAAAATCCTCTGGCTTACTGGGTCTTGAGGATGGATCACTGGCCAGAGCTTGCACAGTATGCAATTGAGCTACTGGCCTGTCCTGCATCCAGCGTTCTTTCGGAACGCACATTCAGTGCTGCTGGAGGATTTGTCACGGATCACAGGGTGCGCCTGTCCACCGACTCGGTTGATCGACTGACTTTCATCAAGATGAACCAGTCTTGGATCACCACCAGCTACCACACACCTGATGCTGATATAACAGACTAATTGATTTTAACATGTCACATCCCTTCAAGACTGATGCTGATGCTGAGTGCCTGTGCTGTTATGTTGACTGGCTATCCTCCTCCTCCGAGTCCTCAATGATACGATTGATGATGATAGCTTGGAAGATCATTTTTGTTTATGGGTGCCGCCACCAGTGGCTAAGGCCCAATTTTTCAGCCCCTGTTTTACAGGGGCGTGTAATTACAATTTTTTTAGCAATAATTTGCCATAGGGCTCATTGCTGTGCTCCAAGTACAGTATCTGTGAGGGGTTGTAGTGTTGTGCCACCAGTGCCTAAGGCCCAATTTTTCAGCCCCTGTTCAACAGGGGCATGTAATTACAATTCTTGATCTAATAATTCACAGCAGGGCCCATTGCTGCACCCACCAAGAGTAACTCTGAGGGCTTACAGTGTTGTGGCAACGCCACCACCACCACCACCACGAAAGGCCCAATTTTTCAGCCCCTGTTCAAAAGGGGCATGTAATTACAATTCTTGATCTAATAATTCACAGCAGGGCCCATTCCTGCACCCACCAAGAGTAACTCAGAGGGCTTACAGTGTTGTGGCAACGCCACCACCACCACCACCACGAAAGGCCCAATTTTTCAGCCCCTGTTCAAAAGGGGCATGTAATTACAATTCTTGATCTAATAATTCACAGCAGGGCCCATTCCTGCACCCACCAAGAGTAACTCTGAGGGCTTACAGTGTTGTGGCAACACCACCACCACCACCACCACCACGAAAGGCCCAATTTTTCAGCCCCTGTTCAACAGGGGCATGTAATTACAATTCTTGATCTAATAATTCACAGCAGGGCCCATTGCTGCACCCACCAAGAGTAACTCTGAGGGCTTACAGTGTTGTGTCAACGCCACCACCACCACCACCACGAAAGGCCCAATTTTTCAGCCCCTGTTCAAAAGGGGCATGTAATTACAATTCTTGATCTAATAATTCACAGCAGGGCCCATTCCTGCACCCACCAAGAGTAACTCTGAGGGCTTACAGTGTTGTGGCAATGCCACCACCACCACCACCACGAAAGGCCCAATTTTTCAGCCCCTGTTCAAAAGGGGCATGTAATTACAATTCTTGATCTAATAATTCACAGCAGGGCCCATTCCTGCACCCACCAAGAGTAACTCTGAGGGCTTACAGTGTTGTGACAACACCACCACCACCACCACGAAAGGCCCAATTTTTCAGCCCCTGTTCAACAGGGGCATGCAATTACAATTCTTGATCTAATAATTCACAGCAGGGCCCATTGCTGCACCCACCAAGAGTAACTGTCAGGGCTTACAGTGTTGTGGCACCAGCACCACCATCAAAGGCCCAATTTTTACTACCACTGTTCAACAATTATATGTAATTAAAATTTCTGATATAATAGTTGACAGCAGGGCGTTCCAGCACCAACCAAGAGTAACTGTGAGTGCTTACAGTGTTGTGCCAACACCAACAACTAAGGGGCCTATTTCTGCAGAGTATATACGGCAGGTCCCTACTTTCAAACATCCAACTTACAAACGACTCCTACTTGCAAACGCAAGAAGACAACAGGAAGTGAGAGGAAATCTACCCCTTGGAAGGAAAATTCTCTCCTGTAAGAATTAATATGGGAGAAAGGTGTCTCCTCTGTACTGATGCTTTATCACCAATCCTTGTTTCAAGAAAAACACCACATTTCAAAAACAGTTGTCATTGGGACGGAAAGTGAGGTGAAATGTTCTGAACAGGGGCACAGACAGCAAAACAAATGTTACAGGGGTGATAACCCTTACCTATGTTTTCCAAAAAGTTTAAAAATAGATTTTTGGGCTGGAGCTACACTTAAACAATGTACCTGTTCAAAATTACAAACAGATTCTACATAAGAACAAACCTACAGTCCCTGTCTTGTATGCACCGCCTGTATACGGCTGTTCAGAGTATATAGGGCCTTTTTTATTTTATGTGCGGGGTTCCCCTTAATATCCATACAAGACCCAAAGGGGCTGGTAATGGGCTGGGGTAGGGGGGGGGGGGGGTCATGGGGTAGCTATGCCATTTTTCTTAAAGATTTTCATCCATATTACCGGGACCAGACATTACATTAAAGCCGCAAGCAGTTTTAAATGGCTTTTTTTTCCTTTAGAAGTGTCATTTTGTGCAGGGACAGTTCTAAACACGGGAAACACGTGGCACTTCACAGGCATACTTTAGACACCCCCCAGGTACGATATTTAAAGGAATATTTGACTTTTTTTTTTTCACTTTATGCATCATTAAAATGACTGCTCCCGAAAAACGACCGTTTTTAAAACTTCTTTTTGCATTGATACATGTCCCCTGGTGCACAACCCGGGTTCCCAAACCCTTTTTAGGACAATAACATGCATAATAGTTGTTATAATTAGCACTTTAGAATTCGAACGTTCGCATCCATTGTATTTAATAGGGTTCTAATGTTCGTACGAACTTTCGGTCCGTTCGCGGGTTCTGGTGCGAACCGAACCCGGGGGTGTTCGGCTCATCACTATTCAGAACATTTCACCTCACTTTGCGTCCCAATGACAACTGTTTTTGAAATGTGGTGTTTTTATTGAAACAAGGATTGGTGATAAAGCATCAGTAGAGAGGAGACACCTTTCTCCCATATTAATTCTTACAGGAGAGAATTTTCCTTCCAAGGGGTAGATTTCCTCTCACTTCCTGTTGTCTTCTTCCGTTTGCAAGTAGTAGTAGTTTGTAAGTTGGATGTTTGAAAGTAGGGACCTTCCGTATATACTCTGCAGAAATTGGCCCCTTAGGTGTTGGTGTTGGCACAACACTGAAAGCACTCACAGTTATTCTTGGTGGGTGCTGGAACGCCCTGCTGTCAAGTATAATATCAGGAATTGTAATAACATATAATTGTTGATCAGTGGTAGTAAAAATTGGGCCTTTGATGGTGGTGCTGGTGCCACAACACTGTAAGGCCTGACAGTTACTCTTGGTGGGCGCAGCAATGGTCCCTGCTGTGAATTATTAGATCAATAATTATAATTGCATGCCCCTGTTGAACAGGGGCTGAAAAATTGGGCCTTTGGTGGTGGTGGTGGTGGTGATGGTGGTGCCACAACACTGTAAGGCCTGACAGTTACTCTTGGTGGGCGCAGCAATGGGCCCTGCTGTGAATTATTAGATCAATAATTATAATTGCATGCCCCTGTTGAACAGGGGCTTAAAAATTGGGCCTTTGGTGGTGGTGGTGATGGTGGTGCTGGTGCCACAACACTGTAAGGCCTGACAGTTACTCTTGGTGGGCGCAGCAATGCTCCCTGCTGTGAATTATTCGATCAATAATTATAATTGCATGCCCCTGTTGAACAGGGGCTGAAAAATTGGGCCTTTGGTGGTGGTGGTGGTGGTGATGGTGGTGCTGGTGCCACAACACTGTAAGGCCTGACAGTTACTCTTGGTGGGCGCAGCAATGGGCCCTGCTGTGAATTATTAGATCAATAATTATAATTGCATGCCCCTGTTGAACAGGGGCTGAAAAATTGGGCCTTAGGCACTGGTGGCACAACACTGCAACCCCTCACAGATACTGTACTTGGAGCACAGCAATGAGGCCTGTTGCAAAGTATTGCATCAAAAATTTTAATTACACGCCCCTGTTAAACAGGGGCTGAAAAATTGGGCCTTAGCCACTGGTGGCGTCACCCATAAACCAAAATGATCTTCCAAGCTATCATCGTTAATCGTATCATTGAGGAGGAGGAGGAGGATAGCCAGTCAACATAACAGCACAGGCACTCAGCATCAGCATCAGTCTTGAAGGGATGTGACATTTTAAAATCAATTAGTCTGTTATATCAGCATCTGGTGTGTGGTAGCTGGTGGTGATCCAAGACTGGTTCATCTTGATGAAAGTCAGTCGATCAACCGAGTCGGTGGACAGGCGCACCCTGTGATCCGTGACAAATCCTCCAGCAGCACTGAATGTGCGTTCTGAAAGAACGCTGGATGCAGGACAGGCCAGTAGCTCAATTGCATACTGTGTAAGCTCTGGCCAGTGATCCATCCTCAAGACCCAGTAAGCCAGAGGATTTTCGGTGGGGAAGGTGTCCAAGTCTGACCTTGCCCCTAGGTATTCCTGCACCATGTATATCAGACGCTGGCGATGGTTGCTGGAACCGATCATACTTTGGGGCTGCGGACTAAAGAATTGTCTGAACGCATTGGTCAGACGGCCACCTTCCCCAACGCTCCTTCTTTGACTGCCCGAAGCCTCAGCAACTCGTTGTCCAGGACCAGGAGTTTGTAACCTCCCAGTCTCTGGGAACGCGTTGCACAGACCTTTCTGCAAGGCCTCCCGGAGTTGTCTCATCCTCTGCTCCCTCTGCGACGGTACGATAAGATCCGCAACCTTACCCTTGTACCGTGGATCAAGGAGAGTGGCCAGCCAGTAATGGTCCCTCTCCTTGATCCGAAGAATACGAGGATCCTTCCGCAGACTTTGCAGGATCAGGGAGGCCATGCAGCGTAGGTTAGCTGAGGCATTCAGTCCGGAGTCCTCTGGGTCACTAAGGACGACATGATCCGTAGCCACCTCCTCCCAGCCACGTACAAGTCCACTGGTTTCTTGGGACTGTAAATCATCCCTAAAAGACTGCTGCTGATGATGCTGAGTGCCAGCCTCCACCTCCATGCTGACACAATCCTCCTCCTCCTCCTCCTCCTCCTCTTCCTGTGCGATGGGTGGGACAGAAGGAACACTGTCTGGGTAAAGGGGGCCTTGAGAGGCAAGGAAGTCCTCCTCTTCCTGCCTCTGTTCTGCCTCAAGTGCCCTGTCCATTATTCCACGCAGCGTGTGCTCCAACAGGTGGACAAGAGGTGCAGTGTCACTGATGCATGCACTGTCACTGCTCACCATCCTCGTGGCCTCCTCAAATGGTGCCAGGACAGTGCATGCATCCCTGATCATGCCCCACTGGCGTGGTGAAAAAAAACCGAACTCCCCTGACCCTGTCCTGGTGCCGTAGTCGCACAGGTACTCATTGATGGCCCTCTGCTGCGTGTGCAGCCGCTGCAGCATGGCCAACGTTGAGTTCCACCTGGTGGGCATGTCACATATAAGGCGGTTCTTGGGCAGGTTCAACTCCTTTTGAAGCTCAGCCAGGCGAGCACTGGCATTATAAGATCTGCGGAAATGCACACAGACTTTCCTGGCCTGCCTCAGGACATCCTGTAAGCCCGGGTACCTGCCCAATAACCGCTGCACCACCAGGTTAAGGACGTGAGCCATACAGGGCACATGGGTCAGTTGTCCCTGTCGGAGGGCGGAGAGGAGGTTGGTGCCATTGTCGCAAACCACCATTCCTGGCTTAAGCTGGCGTGGCGTCAACCACCTCTCGGCCTGCCCCTGCAGAGCAGACAGGACCTCTGCCCCAGTGTGGCTCCTGTCCCCCAAACACACCAGCGCAAGCACGGCATGGCATCTTTTTGCCTGCGTACTTGCGTAGCCCCTTGAACGCCTACGGAGCACCGCTGGTTCCGAGGACAAACCACAGGAAGAGGCCATGGAGGAAGAAGAAGAGGAGGGGGTGGAGGAGAGAGGTGTGTCACAACCAGTAGTAGCATTTTGGAGGCGTGGCGGTGGAACAACCTCCAACACTACTGCACCTTGTCCTGCATCCTTCCCAGCTGCCAAAAGAGTGACCCAATGGGCCGTGAAAGAAAGGTAACGTCCCTGTCCATGCCTGCTGGACCATGAGTCAGCGGTAATATGCACCTTACCGCTGACCGCCCTGTCCAGCGAGGCCAAGACATTGCTTTCCACATGCCTGTAGAGAGCCGGAATCGCCTTCCGTGCGAAAAAGTGGCGTTTGGGAACCTGCCACTGAGGAACCGCACATTGCACAAACTCACGGAAGGGGGCCGAGTCTACCAACTGAAAAGGCAGCAGTTGAAGCGCTAGCAATTTAGCCAAGCTAGCATTCAACCGCTGGGCATGTGGATGGCTGGGAGTGAACTTCTTTCGACGGTCCAGCAGCTGGGGCAGGGAAATTTGCCTGCTAGAATCGGACGTTGGTGTACTGCTAGCAGAGTGCCCGCAAGTACTTGCCTGTGACACACCTAATTCTACACCTTCATTCCTCTCAGAGCAGGTTTCAGAGAGGAGTGAAGGTATAGTGGGGTTGGAGATCCCAGCTGATGCGGTGCAAGAAGAGGTCAGCTTTGTTCTTTGGTGTGGGTCTTTAAGGTAGGCTTGCCAACGAGCTGCATGGCAGGTCAACATATGTCTGATCAAGCATGTGGTGCCCAAGCGGCTGATGTTTTGGCCACGCGATATACGCTTGAGACATATGTTGCAAACAGCAGCTGTGCGATCTGATGCACTCGCCTCAAAAAAGGCCCACACCAAAGAACTTTTTGAATGACGGGCAGAGGCAGCGCCCTGCACCGGCGGAGCTCTGCGGTGTGATTCCGTCGGTGTGCTGCCCATACGCTGGCCACTCAAGGGCATCCTGCCTCGTTGGAGATGTGCCTCCTCCTCATCCTCCTCCTCTCTCCTATTAGGCACCTACGTGGAGTCAGTGACCTCATCATCCCCTCCCTCCTCATCACTGGAGCCAATCTGGCAGTATGCTGCAGCTGCTGGAGCATGACTGCCAGATTGGTGTCCTTCTTGAGCATCCCCTCTCTCTGCTCTCACGCTGCTGCCTTCCTCTAGCTGGGTATCATCATCAGATCCTTCCAAACGCTGGGCATCCTCCTGGAGCATGTACCCAACACTGTGCTCAAACAGTTCGGGGGACTCCTCAGGAGGAGGACATGGTGGGTCTAGGGAAGGATTGACTAATGAAGATAATGATACCAGAGAAGAGGACGCTTTGGCAGCTGCTTTGCCAGTACCCTGAGCCTGGGTGAGAGAGGATGAGGAGGATGAGGTGGGCTTGGTCATCCACTCTACCAAGTCTTCGGCATGATGTGGCTCCACATGTCCAGCTGCCGAAAACAAGGACAAGTGTGTCCCATGGCCATGTGCTGATGACAATGCACCGCGTCCACGACCAGCACTGTTGCCCCCAGACACAGAGCCTGCTTGCCCTCTTTTTTTGCCTCCTGACTGTCTGCCTCTCCTTGGTTGCCTTCCAGACATTTTAATGGATGGCCTGCAGGGAGATGGGAAAAAGAGCAATAAGGGCTACCTTTAGGTGTATACTGTGCAGGAGGCTTAGCAACAATGACACTGACACTGTCCCCTGCCTATCCTTCTCTGTCCCTAAACACAAGGATTGAAAATATGGTTCAGCAAAATAGTTTTAGAACAGAATAGCACACTGACACTTTCCCTCACTGTCCTACTCTGTCCCTCCCTACAAACAAGATTTAGTACAGAATAGCACACTGATAATTTCTACGAGTGTCCTTCTCTGTCCCTAAACTCAAGGATTGAAAATATGGAACAGCAAAATTGGTTTAGAACAGAATAGCACACTGTCAGTTTCACTCACTGTACCTCTCTGTCCCTCAACTCTAGGATTGAAAATATGGTTCAGCAAAATAGTTTTAGAACAGAATAGCACACTGACACTTTCCCTCATTGTCCTACTCTGTCCCTCCCTACAAACAAGATTTAGCACAGAATAGCACACTGATAATTTCTACGAGTGTCCTTCTCTGTCCCTAAACTCAAGGATTGAAAATATGGAACAGCAAAATTGGTTTAGAACAGAATAGCACACTATCAGTTTCACTCACTGTACCTCTCTGTCCCTCAACTCAAGGATTGAAAATATGGTTCAGCAAAATAGTTTTAGAACAGAATAGCACACTGACACTTTCCCTCACTGTCCTACTCTGTCCCTCCCTACAAACAAGATTTAGCACAGAATAGCACACTGATAATTTCTACGAGTGTCCTTCTCTGTCCCTAAACTCAAGGATTGAAAATATGGAACAGCAAAATTGGTTTAGAACAGAATAGCACACTGTCAGTTTCACTCACTGTACCTCTCTGTCCCTCAACTCAAGGATTGAAAATATGGTTCAGCAAAATAGTTTTAGAACAGAATAGCACACTGACACTTTCCCTCACTGTACCTCTCTGTCCCTAAACTCAAGGATTGAAAATATGGAACAGCAAAATTGGTTTAGAACAGAATAGCTCACTGTCAGTTTCACTCACTGTACCTCTCTGTCCCTCAACTCAAGGATTGAAAATATGGTTCAGCAAAATAGTTTTAGAACAGAATAGCACACTGACACTTTCCCTCACTGTCCTACTCTGTCCCTCCCTACAAACAAGATTTAGCACAGAATAGCACACTGATAATTTCTACGAGTGTCCTTCTCTGTCCCTAAACTCAAGGATTGAAAATATGGAACAGCAAAATTGGTTTAGAACAGAATAGCACACTGTCAGTTTCACTCACTGTACCTCTCTGTCCCTCAACTCAAGGATTGAAAATATGGAACAGCAAAATTGGTTTAGAACAGAATAGCACACTGTCAGTTTCACTCACTGTACCTCTCTGTCCCTCAACTCAAGGATTGAAAATATGGTTCAGCAAAATAGTTTTAGAATAGAATAGCACACTGACACTTTCCCTCACTGTCCTACTATATCCCTCCCTACAAACAAGATTTAGCACAGAATAGCACACTGATAATTTCTACGAGTGTCCTTCTCTGTCCCTAAACTCAAGGATTGAAAATATGGAACAGCAAAATTGGTTTAGAACAGAATAGCACACTGTCAGTTTCACTCACTGTACCTCTCTGTCCCTCAACTCAAGGATTGAAAATATGGTTCAGCAAAATAGTTTTAGAACAGAATAGCACACTGACACTTTCCCTCACTGTCCTACTCTGTCCCTCCCTACAAACAAGATTTAGCACAGAATAGCACACTGATAATTTCTACGAGTGTCCTTCTCTGTCCCTAAACTCAAGGATTGAAAATATGGAACAGCAAAATTGGTTTAGAACAGAATAGCACACTGACACTTTCCCTCACTGTCCTACTCTATCCCTCCCTACAAACAAGATTTAGCACAGAATAGCACACTGATAATTTCTACGAGTGTCCTTCTCTGTCCCTAAACTCAAGGATTGAAAATATGGAACAGCAAAATTGGTTTAGAACAGAATAGCACACTGTCAGTTTCACTCACTGTACCTCTCTGTCCCTCAACTCAAGGATTGAAAATATGGTTCAGCAAAATAGTTTTAGAACAGAATAGCACACTGACACTTTCCCTCACTGTACCTCTCTGTCCCTAAACTCAAGGATTGAAAATATGGAACAGCAAAATTGGTTTAGAACAGAATAGCTCACTGTCAGTTTCACTCACTGTACCTCTCTGTCCCTCAACTCAAGGATTGAAAATATGGTTCAGCAAAATAGTTTTAGAACAGAATAGCACACTGACACTTTCCCTCACTGTCCTACTCTGTCCCTCCCTACAAACAAGATTTAGCACAGAATAGCACACTGATAATTTCTACGAGTGTCCTTCTCTGTCCCTAAACTCAAGGATTGAAAATATGGAACAGCAGAATTGGTTTAGAACAGAATAGCACACTGTCAGTTTCACTCACTGTACCTCTCTGTCCCTCAACTCAAGGATTGAAAATATGGTTCAGCAAAATAGTTTTAGAACAGAATAGCACACTGACACTTTCCCTCACTGTACCTCTCTGTCCCTAAACTCAAGGATTGAAAATATGGTTCAGCAAGATTGGTTTAGAACAGAATAGCACACTGACACTTTCCCTCACTGTACCTCTCTGTCCCTACAAACAAGGATTAGCACAGAATAGCACACTGTCACTGACACTCTCCCTACCTATCCTTATTTGTCCCTAAACACAAGGAATCCAGGATTAGTAAAGGGAAAATAATGACACTGTCCCTGCCTATGCTTCTCTTTCCCTGCTCCGGAACACACTACACAAGGCCGCCGCGCTGGCGGCCTTTTATAGTGTGGGGCGTGTACTAAACCCCCTCAGCAATAATTGGCCACAGGCATCCTGCCTGTGGCCAATCATTGCTCTCCTCGCTGCCGGCGCTGTTATTGGCCAAGCATGCGGGGTCACAGTGCATGCTTGGCCAATCACAGCGCCTGGATGACACTGCGATGGCGTAGTGCATTGTGGGCCGTTCGCGTCACTCGAATTTGGCGCGAACGGCCCAAATCGTTCGATCTTCGTCGAACGATCGAACAGCCGATGTTCGAGTCGAACGTATGTTCGACTCGAACATGAAGCTCATCCCTATACAGGACACAACAGTGACATAGGGGTCAGGGGATGCAGCCATAGCTTAAGGTGAGGGACCCAGGCATTCATCACTCCCAGAAGTGTCAAATGCTAAAGAGAATGATGGAGGTGGAGGAAAGGTAGGAGACACTGAAACGTAGAGAAGGTAGGAGACACGGTCAGCTAGAGAGGCCAATATAGGAGCTTTTCTATTGCAGGATACTTCAGACAGGATTTTTTTGCCTATCAGGATCATTTTAAAAGACTCTGGAACCTGGCAGGTTACCAGAGGAGCAGAAATGGAGTGCACGCTTCCTGGTTGGAGGAAACGGGCTCTGCTGTTCTACTCCATAATGAACTAGTAAAGGAGCAGATTTTCCATCTACTCATCCACAGAGTTTACATTTCAGTACACAAAAGGTAGGGAGGTCTGTTACCCTGAGTTATGTTTTTGTTGCCTTTTTGACCTGCAGTATACTGTCCAACCACGATTCAGAAAAATACTTTTAATGAGATTTCCACCCACTCATTTTAATGGTTATACCTGGCTCAAAATGTTGGCATGTTCTGTGCATAACATTACCTTTCCATTTTACGGAACGTGTTTCAACAAAAATCTATCTTCCTGGGGCATACATTCAATAAAATACATATGTTCTTTTTCCTTCACTGGTTCCTTCAGGGTTTACTCTTTCTTTACCTTAAAAAAAAAAAAAAAAGTGTTTCTGTGATTTATTAGCTGTTGAGAAATGTTTGCATAAAAATATGTTTTATAGTCAACATCTGGTATTAGATGTACCAGTGCACCTTCATTCCTTACCCAGAATGCACTGTACTGTCCATAACCCCACATGCATAGTCAAGCTGGCTTACCTCATTCCAACCTTGCAGAAATAGGGTAAATGGCTGGCTGCTTCCACTTGGAAGTTTACACAAAAGTACATTTTTCTGTCATTCTGGATAGTATCACATAGAGGATAAGAATGTGGTGGGTAAAGGTGTAGTCTTTTTTGGTCTTAATTTAAACAGGTATGTTTAATGGTTTGTGGAAAAAAAAAAAATTGGACAAGAAAAAGCACTTTGCTTTTCTTTTAACAATCTGAATGTTATCAGCTGCATTTGATTCTTATTAATGTGTTTGATGAAGAAAATCTCAGCATAGGGTGAGGCATATGCGAATTTCAGATTACGAATTGCCAATTTTCAGCTTCAGAGAGAGATTACAAGGATTATGTGAAAATTTCCTTGATGGACATCACTAGGTGGAAAAGATAAAATTGTTGCATTAAACCTTTTTGTAATAACATGGAGAGCCGCATAGATGGAGACCCTGCTCCTCAAACACCCTGTGGCTATGCAACAGCTAAATGGTGTGTACAAGAAATGGAGATCGAGTCTATCCTCAGGCATTAACATTTTCAGCTCATAAATATCTCAAATCTCAGTGTTTACTCTATCAAATGCAGCAAATATAAAGCTTGTGTAAAAAAATAGCCTTACCACCGTCATTTGGGCTTTCAATCTCTCTATGAATTAAAAAGCAACACAATTACCCTTTCACATTTTTTGGAAAAGGTGGAAACATTTGAATGGCTTTTTAAAGAGGAACTGCAGTTTTCTCACATAATTTGTAATAAAAACATCTTTGCCATTGTAAAGCTTCCCTCCAAGCACTTTGCATATTATTTTATATATACTGTGATTCTGTACATGCCAAATATGTTGCAGAAATCTCCCTCTACTGAGTCTGGCTGCATCCATTTTATCTGTGGGCAGCTGAAGCTTCTGCCTGTTTGCTTCCTGGATTTACACAGATACACAGAGGCCCACCTCCAGCTCTGAAGCTCTCACTGACCCTCTTATGACTCATCCCCTCTCCCTTCCTGGCAAACTTTACCAAGAGTGAGAAAGAGAGAGCTGTGCATGATGTCATAAGCCTAGGCTTTTTACCAGACAAGAAACGGGAAGTGGGCTGTATAAGGTATTTACTGGCAGAAAAAATTATGTTTTACTATCCAAAGTTAAAACAACAAGGGCAAAAGATTTAATAGATGGAAAGATGAAAAAATGACTGAAGGTCCGATTTAATGATGAAATGAATTTGTTGATTTATATCTTGTAAGTTGCATGAATAATGTTAGATATAATTTTTACGTTATTCGATTTGAAACAAAATAAATAATTAAGGAAATGTTACAACTTCAGTCAGGTTGTGTCTCCAATAGAACATAACCACTTGCCTACCAGTGTAAATGTAAAAATTTTCGCCAAGATGTTAAAATAAAATATGCATTTTTTTTTTCTAGACATTACATAGAAATTAAACCCCCAAAGGAACTACTGTATTTATTGGCGTATAACACTCACTTTTTTTACCCTGAAAATAGAGAGTAAACTGTGCCTGCGTGTTATACGCAGGGGGCTGTGGAAAGTTTTTTTCCTGAAACTTCCCTCTTAAAGTTAGGGTGCGTGTTATACGCCTGTGCGTGTTATACGCCGATAAACTATATTTTCTGATAACAGAGACTCTGGGGAACAAAATAGTTGCAGTTGCAATTGTTTTATGTCACATGATATTTGCACAGCTATTTATCATACAGAGAAAGAGAGAAAGGGTTGGGACTTCAAATGAAGCCTGTCATTATATTTTTGAAAAATATTTTTTATTGTTCAATCCTTCATCATGAGAGAGTCACCACACCACTGGTCTCACACACATTTTTTACACATGTAAGATTGGTGTGGATTGCTATTAGACCATCTATCCCCTCTGGGATTGCATTGTGATGAATGGACCTGCCTACTAGCTGACACCCTTACTGGGTTTGGGTTTCCTGCCTCAGCTCTGCGCCGGGCATGTGATGGGGACCCCCTCTTCCACTCCCTTCACCCTCACAGTTCAGTTCTTGGGTTGATCTTGAATAAATTTTTGCATCCATACTCCTGATGAGTGAGCATGATTCACAAAAAGCGTAGAGTTTCAACAATAGGTGCCAAGACATATCAGGCTTTAATCCCACAATATTTTATATATTATGTGTACTATCTATGAGTAACTTATACATTTATTGTATTAATCATATTTATTATTTTATCCTATGTATATATTGATTTGTAAAAATAGGATTTTTTACTCACCGTAAAATCCTTTTCTCTGAGTTCATGGACCGACACAGCTTCTCTATTGACAAAGTGGGTATTATTCGTTAATTAGGAGTGACTAGGCAGAAAACTTGTAAAAAGTGTTGCATCACATCTTCTACAGCACTGCCCAGGGGGCGGACCCTCTGGGTATAATTCCTCTCTCTGCACCTCGCAGATCAGTTAGTCAAAAGCAGTACAAACTTAAAAGGAGGGGTGGGTGCTGTGTCGGTCCATGAACTCAGAGAAAAGGATTTTACGGTGAGTACTCTTTCGTTCATGGACCGACACAGCTTCTCTATTGACAAAGTGGGACGTCCCAAAGAAGTGTCAGAGAAAAAAATGAGGGGTGGTAACAGCATTAAAAAATTCACCCCAAACAGAGCTCCTCCAAGAAGGAGTTGCAACTCTAAACGGCCGCCTGCAATATCTTGCGGCCAAAGGAAGCATCCGAAGATGCACACACCTTAACTTAAAGTTTAGTGAAAGTGTGAACGGACGAGCAGGTCGCCGCTTTACACACCTGGTGAAAACAGACGCTTGATGCTCAGAGAGCTCGGACAGCTCGGACAGCGTCCAAAATATACAACGTCGCTTCCTTAGGATTCGACGAATGAGGACACAAGGATGGCAGTACAACGTCTTGTGGAAGATCAGATCAGAAGCCCTGCCGGCTCAGAAAACCGTCTTACTGACGTAACACCAAGAGGCATCTATTGCCCTGGTTGAATACGCCGGAATGGAGGCGCCTGACCCTTCATGGCGTAAGCCTGATCACAATCTGTCGGATCAACCTAGAATGGTGGCCGACGAGACCGCTGGGCCCTACTGGGGACCAGCCACTGAAAAATAAACAGTGAGCCTGGATTCTGGAATGGAGCAGTACCAGACAAGCATTCTCTCAGAGTTTGGACCACGTCCAAGAATGCAGCATCGACTCCTTAGGATTCGACGTATGAGGACACAAGGATGGCAGTACAATGTCTTCCTTGAGATGAAAAGTCAAACACGACCTCTAGGAAGAAAAGAAGGCTGTGGACGCAGCACCACCTTATCCTTGTGGAAGATCAGATAGGGAGGCTTGCATGACAAGGCTGCCCGCTCAGAAACCCGTCTTAGCTGGCGTAACAGCCACCAAGAGGACCACTTTCTAAAAAAAAAGTGTCAACAAGAGAATCTCCCTGATGTTCTAAAACAGTAGTTTCTGAGACACTTAGAGGCCATGCCGTTGAAGCCATAGCCTGCAAGCAGGATGGCATATGGGACCCTGCACCAGCAGGTCCTCTCATAGAGGTAGACGCCAAAGGGTCATCTGCTACACAAGCCCCATGGAGGTAGTGGAGGGTGGGCCGGAGGGGCCGCCTGCCGAACCCACTGTACAAACGTTCTCACTAGAGAGTGAGCCACCAGGGGTCGTTGAAAGGACAGCCAGGGCAGATACCTGCCCCCTAATTGTACTTAACAGTAGAATTTTTGGCCCGTTCCCTGCCGAGAACAGCAGGACTCTGGAACCAAATAAGTACGCGGATGCCACCTCATTTCCTCACAAATGGATGTGTAGGTCTTCCAAGTGCAATGGTAAATCTTCCTAGGGGATGATTTCCGAGCACTCATCATGGTAGATCTCACCGAGTCTGACAGGTCCTGGTCTCTTAGCACCTGGCTCTCAAGCCATGCCCTCAAGCCAGTGACTGTAAAACAGGATGGCGTCTGGACCTTGCGACAACAGGTCCTTCCTTAGTGGTAGCTGCCAAAAGGCGTCTGCTACCAGACGCACTAGATTGGCGTACCAAGGACGCCAAAGCCAATTCAGAGCAATTGTGTCATGGAGATCCTGTCAGAAACAGGCGCCCCGGACTTCCTGGTCTCTGTTCGTGCGTGCGTCCAGCGGGTGGCGCCAGAGAGACTATTTAAACCTGTCAATTACAGACAGTCCCTGCTGTCTGCTCTACAGCGTTGTGTGCTTAACCCTGATCTGAGACCATACCTGTGCTAAAAGACCCCGGCTTACCTTGACCAACCTGTTATCTGCCTGCACCCGACCCCGGCTTGTTGTGACTACCCTTTGCCTGCACCCTGTACTTCTGCTGCCCGCCTGATATCTGACCCGGCCTGTTTACTACCCTGTTCCTGGTTCCGATCCAGTTTGCTTAACCTATCCAGTCTGCTGAGCTGTCCCAGATCCAGCCTGCTAAGCTGAACCTGCCTGCTAGCTGATCCTGTCTGCTGTGCTTCTTCCGATCCAGTCTGCGAGACCGATCCAGTCTGCTGAGCTGTCCCAGATCCAGCCTGCTAAGCCAAACCTGCCTGCTAGCTGATCCTGTCTGCTGTGCTTCTTCCGATCCAGTCTGCAAGACTGATCCAGTCTGCTGTGCTACTTCCGATCCAGCCTGCTAGCCGTTCCAGTTTCGGTATTCTGCAAGGAAGCTTCCCGGTGTTTGAATCACCACCTCACCACAGTTGATCCTGCCAGGCACCCGTGCCACCCCTTACTCCTGTGCCAACTGTCACCTTACCAGGGGGCCGGGAGTGGGGGCCGTAAGGGAGGCCGTCCCCTGCAATTCGGGCTCACTATCATCAGGTACGTGACAGTAGCAGACAGCCATGCCTGAGCCTGAGCAGGGAGCCTCCCCTATGGAAGATCTGTGTCAGCATCTGGCAGATCTAACCGAAGCAGTCAAGGACCTTCAACAAAACTACACCCGGCTGGAAGAACGGTTACTGGTTTTTTCCAACCCTACCGGAATCCAAGGATCTCCCCATGCTTCCACCTCTTACGCTGGGACTGAACCAACCCAAACAATAGTAATGCTTCCTCCAGAACCTAGGGTCCCTGCACCAGAAAGATTTTCCGGAAATCGAAGTAGCTTTAGGGCTTTTCGCAACTCCTGCGAACTATACTTCACCCTCCAGCCACGAACCTTCACTCTGGAAATCACTAAAGTGGGCTTTGTTGTTTCCCTGCTTACCGGGGACCCCCAAGCCTGGGCACACCATCTCCTGGAATGAAAGGACATAGTTCTGACCAACCTTCCCTCCTTCTTCGACGCTATGGCTCAGCTATACGAGGATCCCCAGCTTTCAGCAACTGCAGAAGCGGCTTTGCGTACCCTTCAGCAGGGACGCAGGGCAGCAGAGGACTACGTGGCCGAGTTTAGGCGGTGGAGCGCAGATACGGACTGGAACGATGCCGCTCTCCGTCACCAGTTCCGCATGGGACTCTCTGATTCTCTGAAAGATGAACTGGCTAGAGTTGGGGTGCCACAGACTTTGAATGCGTTGGTCGATTTAACCATACAGATCGATCGACGCCTAAGAGAACGGAGGGCTGAGAGAGCTACAGGGTTTTCTCACTCAACCTGGATGCTCCCAAGGGCTCCAAGTCACCTGCACCCAGTACCCGCTGCATCACCAGCTTCCGCACCCAACGCACCTGAGCCCATGAAGCTTGGGGTTCTTCGTCCTTCCCTTACCCCAGAGGAGCGACAACGTCGTTGGATGAACAATCTGTGTCTCTATTGCGGAGGGTCCGGACATTACGTTAGGAACTGCCCTCTGAAGCTCCGTAAATGTCTCTCTATGATTCCTGAATACACGGGCCCTATAGCCAAGACCGCATCTCATCTTGCCCTTTCAGTCTCATTGCAGCTTTCAGGAAAGACCCTGCCAACCCCCGCCATTATTGATTCTGGGGCCTGCAGTTGTTTCATGGACTCTTCATTCGCTGCTAAACATCGGATTCCTCTCCTTCCCAAGACCCATGGACTCTCTGTTCACCTGGCTGATGGGTCTGCTATTAAATCCGGCCCTGTAGTTCTAGAGACTGCTCCTATTCCTGCTGTCATTTCCAGCTCCCACCACGAACTGTTACGTATGGACATCATCTCTTCTCCATTATTCCCTGTGATCCTCGGTATGCCCTGGCTGCAAGCTCACAACCCTGCCATTAACTGGGCCACAGGGGAAGTCACCTTTTCGTCACCTTACTGCCAGCAGTTCTGTGGCTCTCACGCCCCTCATGGGCCGTCTAACCTGCTCTGCCTGGATTCAGAAGCTGAATTACGTCAGTCTATTCCAGAAGTCTATCATGAGTACCTGGATGTATTCAGTAAACAACGAGCGGAGGTTCTACCACCCCATCGAGCCTACGACTGCCCCATTGAACTATTACCTGGGGCTGAAATCCCATTTGGAAGGATTTTTCCGTTGACAGAGTTTGAACAGGGGGCACTAAGGGAATACGTTGACGAGAACCTGAAGAAGGGGTTTATTCGCCCGTCCACGTCTCCAGCAGGCGCGGGCATCTTTTTCGTCAAGAAAAAGGACCATACCCTTCGTCCTTGCGTGGATTACCGCGAATTAAATAAAATTACGGTGAAGAACCGTTATCCCCTTCCTTTGATGCCAGAGTTATTCCAGAGACTGGGGGCTGCCAATGTCTTCACCAAGCTTGATCTCCGTGGAGCCTATAATTTGGTCCGCATCAGGGACGGAGATGAGTGGAAGACTGCTTTCCGTACTCGATTTGGGCACTTCGAGTATTTGGTGATGCCTTTCGGGTTGTGCAATGCCCCCGCCACGTTCCAATACTTCATTAATGATGCCCTTCGAGACTTTCTGGACTTATTTGCTATCGTCTATCTAGACGACATATTAATTTTCTCTTCCTCCCTCGAATCCCATCGCAGGCATGTCAAGAGTGTGTTAGCCCGGCTTCGACAACATGGCCTATATGCGAAAGCCGAAAAATGTGCGTTCGAGCAGGGAAGTATATCATTCTTGGGATTAATCATCTCCAGTGAGGGCATCGAGATGGACCCCCAGAAGATTGCTGCAATCCTAGACTGGCCAGTCCCTACAGACAAGAAGGGAATCCAACGTTTTGTCGGTTTTGCCAATTTTTACCGCAAGTTCATCAGAGGATTCTCGGCCATCATTGCACCAATCACTCAATTAACCCAACAGGGGAACCGCTTCCATTGGTCCTCCGAGGCCCAAAAGGCCTTTGAGGCCCTTAAGGGACTTTTTACCTCTGCCTCCGTCTTGAAGCATCCGGATTCCTCTTTGCCATTCGTCCTCGAGGTGGATGCATCCGAAATCGCTGTAGGGGCAATATTGTCCCAGAGACAAGGAACCAAGGCCCTGCTTCACCCAGTGGCCTTCTTCTCACGCAAGTTGTCAACAGCAGAGAGGAACTACGATGTGGGGGATCGGGAGTTGCTGGCGATTAAGTCTGCGCTAGAAGAATGGCGCTATCTGCTGGAGGGAGCTGCCCATCCAATTCTGATATTTACTGACCATAAGAACCTGGAATATCTGAGATCTGCAAAGAGACTGAAACCACGACAAGCCAGATGGGCGCTCTTTTTCTCCAGGTTTTCGTTCCATGTCACGTATCGTCCAGGCTCCAAGAACACTAAGCCTGACGCCTTGTCTCGGATGTTTCACAAACCCAAAGAAGTTTCTCTTCCGGATACCATCCTTGCCCCTGGGAATTTCCTCTTGCTTCAGGAAAACCTGCTCTCCAGACTTAAACAAGCCTCCGCAGGGCAGTTGCCCTCTCCTGAATTGGAACTGCAGGTTAAGGACGGGTTGCTCTGGCATAAGGACAAGATCTATATCCCAGAGGATCTACGAGTATCTGTCCTGGAACTCTGCCACGACCATGCATTAGCCGGGCACTTTGGCATAGCGAAGACCACCGACTTGGTACAGCGTACCTTTTGGTGGCCTCAATTACGGGAAGATTGTAAAGAATTTGTGGAGTCCTGCACTACCTGCATCAGGAACAAGACTCATAGAACCAAGGCCTGGGGCTTATTAAGACCCTTACCTGTTCCAGACAGACCATGGAGGATGTTATCCATAGACTTCATTGTCGAGTTACCTCCAGCAGAAGATCATACCACTATCTTTGTGATAGTCGATCGTCTGTCCAAAATGGCACACTTTATTCCTATGAAAGGCACTCCCTCTGCCCCTGAAACAGCACAGGCATTTATCAAGGAAATCGTCAGACTCCACGGGGTACCAGCCAACATTGTTTCAGATCGAGGGGTACAGTTCACCTCCCGCTTCTGGAGGTCCCTCTGTAAGGCCTTGGACATAGAACTGTCATTCTCTTCTGCCTATCACCCCCAGACCAATGGACAGACTGAGAGGACTAACCAAACTCTGGAGCAGTACCTGCGCTGCTTCTCCTCCTTTACACAAGATAACTGGATTTCCCTGCTTCCTTTGGCCGAATTTGCCTACAACAACTCCATCCACTCCGCCACCAAGCAGACCCCGTTCTTTGCCAACTTTGGTTTTCACCCTTTATTCCTACCCAATTCTCTTCCCGAATGTGCTGTGCCAGTAGTACAGGAGAAAATTAATTTATTTTCCACCAATAACCAACTTTTGCAGGAAACTATGACCAGGACCCAGGAACAGAACAAATTAACTTTTGACAAGAAGAGACGGGGTGAGTTGGTACTGGTACCCGGTGACCTGGTGTGGCTGTCTACAGTGAACTTGAGGATGGCATGCCCTTCAAAGAAATTGGGCCCCAAGTTCCTAGGACCTTTTCCGGTTAAAAGGAAAATCAATGAAGTGGCTTTTGAACTGGAACTCCCGGATTCACTGAAGATCCACCCAGTATTCCATGTGTCGCTGTTGAAACCATCTATTTCCAATCCCTTTCCTGGCCGAAGCTCTGTTACCCCTGACCCTGTTATTATAGATGGGGAAGAGGAGTTTGAAGTAGAGGCTATCCTGGATTACAGGAGGAGAAGGAACCAGAACCAGTTTTTGATAAAGTGGAAGGGGTATGGACCCGAAGAGAATTCTTGGGAGCCCGAGGGGAACATCCACGCTAAGAGTCTGGTACAGTCCTTTAAAAGGTCTCACCCTGAAAAGTTCGCCCGGATGGGCATCCAGAGGCTGCCCCTTGGGGGGGGCAATGTCATGGAGATCCTGCCAGAAACAGGCGCCCCGGAATTCCTGGTCTCCGTTCGCGCGTGCGTCCAGCGGGTGGCGCCAGAGAGACTATTTAAACCTGTCAATTACAGACAGTCCCTGCTGTCTGCTCTACAGCGTTGTGTGCTTAACCCTGATCTGAGACCATACCTGTGCTAAAAGACCCGGATTACCTTGACCAACCTGTTATCTGCCTGCACCCGACCCCGGCTTGTTGTGACTACCCTTTGCCTGCACCCTGTACTTCTGCTGCCCGCCTGATATCTGACCCGGCCTGTTTACTACCCTGTTCCTGGTTCCGATCCAGTTTGCTTAACCGATCCAGTCTGCTGAGCTGTCCCAGATCCAGCCTGCTAAGCTGAACCTGCCTGCTAGCTGATCCTGTCTGCTGTGCTTCTTCCGATCCAGTCTGCGAGACCGATCCAGTCTGCTGAGCTGTCCCAGATCCAGCCTGCTAAGCCAAACCTGCCTGCTAGCTGATCCTGTCTGCTGTGCTTCTTCCAATCCAGTCTGCAAGACTGATCCAGTCTGCTGTGCTACTTCCAATCCAGCCTGCTAGCCGTTCCAGTTCCGGTATTCTGCAAGGAAGCTTCCCGGTGTTTGAATCACCACCTCACCACAGTTGATCCTGCCAGGCACCCGTGCCACCCCTTACTCCTGTGCCAACTGTCACCTTACCAGGGGGCCGGGAGTGGGGGCCGTAAGGGAGGCCGTCCCCTGCAATTCGGGCTCACTATCATCAGGTACGTGACAAATTGGGACCATTGTAAACCTCTCTGTTCCAATATGTGAAGCTGATGAGGAAGGAGTTTCCGAGGAGGAAGCCATAGATTAGTCGGTACTGACTCCACAGTGCCATCAACGCATCTGTCGTGTTTGCCCATGGGTCCCTTGACCTGACCACAACCTCAATACCTTCCAATTGAATCGTGAAGTCAGGAGATATACGACTGGCGTGTTTCCCCTCTGGTAAGGGAACCCCTTAGGAGGTGAGCGACCTCCGATGCTGCAGCAGAGTTGCTTGCTCCTTCTTGATGATTGACATACGCCACAACTGTGGTGTTTGTCCGACTGGATTCTGATGGACGCCCTTGTAGCCTCTGAGACCACGTGGAGAGGCAAAGCCAGATCCCCCGACTTTCAGGAAAATGATCTGCAATGGGATTCCTCTGGAGTCCAGCGACCCAGGTTGACTGAGCTCTTCAGACTCCTCTGCAACCGGGAAGACAGGCGTCCACCGTGACCACTATCCAGTAAAAGGAAGGAACAACTTCCAAGACAGAATGCCGGTGAAGTCGGCCACCAACTAGGGAAGCCCTGTTAGGTGGCTCACCTGGATCTGATAATCCAGGGATGAAGGGCACTTGACCCTTCAGGACAGAGTTACCCTCTATAACACTCGCGTGTAAAATAGTGCCTATGGTACCGCCTCAAAAAAGGCTACCATAAGGCTCAGGACTCACCTACAAAGGTGGCATGACAACCCCTCCTTGGGATGTCAACTGCCGCACCGCAACCCGACGGGTCTGCAACTTTCCCCTAGGGACGAAGGGACCGCTTGTATGCGGTGAAGGAGGACCCTAGCCTATGGAGTGGCTCCTTACCCTTATTTGGATTGCTGAAGCAATGTGCTCTTACCTCCTGTGGCATCTTAAATTATGTCATCCAGCGAGGCCCCAAAAGTCTGTCGCCCTAAAAGGGCAGATCCAACAGGGCCTTCTTGGAAGATTGGTCCGCAGACCAGCACCTTAGTCAGATCAGGTGGCGTAGCGCCACCGCATAAACTGAGGCTCAAGACAGCAAGGGGATAGTATCCATGTCTGACTTGCAGACAGACTCAAGGCCCTGTACCAACTGGTTGGCCAGAGCTACCTCATACGGAGGAGCCTCCCATGCTTTTAACCCTTGGAGTAGGTACCTTGCCTACTCAGTAAGTGTCTGAAACATCAGACAAACCCCAGCCATTGCTGGATGTACCTCTGAGCCCCCCACTGTGTATAGGTAGCGAGTGTCCCTGAAGACAGGAGCCCCCTCCACTGGAATCGTGGTAACTTGTTAGGTCTGGACACAGGGGGTCCACTATCGGGGGAGAGGTCTATCTTTTCAGGAACTCTCCTCAAGGGGTACCGGACCGCCCAAAAAAATAAATATTTTTTTTTTTTAGGGCTGAAAAAGGAAAAAACCTCAGTGGGTTTTCCCACTCCTTGTACAAGAGCTTATTAATATAAGACACACAAGGAACACCTTTGCAGTGCAGGCTGGCTTTAGGGAACCCAAGAAGGGGACCGGCCTCTCTGCTGCCTCTGCAGCATTCTCTATTCTTAGCCTACTCCGCACTGCAGTAATAGGTCAGATACCAAAGCCTTTTTGCGTGCTGACCTGGACTTGGAGCATTCTCACTGTCCAACAGGTCACGGTCTGCAGTCTCTGATGCATCATAATCCGGGTCATGAGCCATAGCTGGACTTGGTTCTGCATCAGAATTATCCCCAGAAGATTGCAGGGGATGGGGGCGTTTACTACCCCCAGGCAGCAAAAGCCTCTAGGATTGCTGACATAGCGCCCATAGACACATCAGGGGCACCAGCTGCTAAATCTGGTGTTTCAGAGGAAAAAACATCTGGCTCAGATGCCATGCTGACCACGCGCTGACACCCACAGGGCTCCAGGCAAGATATCAGTAGGCCACCCTCCTAGCTGATCAGAGATGCTGGGTCACCCAGAGGACTCACCACCCTTGCATTGGTACCGCTATGCTGCCGTGTGCTGCACCTGTGATACTATCCCACCGCTGCTGTGTCAGTCTGATAGTTTATCAGCATTTCCTGTGTAAATCTTTGCGCCAGTGTAATGCACCCTAGAGGCCGGAGACTATCGCAAAATGGCCGCCAAGTGGCTGTATGGAAACATGTGGGCTCCAAGAAAATGGCCGCCGAGCCGAATATAGAGGCAAAAGCGGCTGCGGACCCCAAAAAGATGGCCACTGAGCGGCAGTAAACACATACAGCGTGAATCCTAGGAAACATGGCCGCTGAACAGTCGAGGCCAAGCAGGTGCGGACCACAAGAAAATGTCCGCCAAGCGGCGATATATACCTATAGGCGTAAAACTACAAGAAAATGGCCACCGGGCAGTCACTAGAGGCCGAAACAGGCATAGACCACAGCAAAATGGCCGCCGACAGCATGGAGGGGGAAGAAGCACACACACATGTAAGCAGAAAATACATCTTTTAAATGACAGTTACAGCCAGCCCCGCACCAGATGGAACCCCCTAGGTGACCCCCAGCACCCAGCAACCTTAGCTCAGAGCCCAAAGAGGAGGGAAGGCAGGGAGAGAAGACAGAAAGGGGCCACAACCACTTACTTGATCTCTCCAGGAATGTCCAGCCAAGTCACCCTGCCGAAGCAGGGGAGCTACTTACCTATCCTGCATGTCTCATGCCGGAAGACATTCCAAAACAGATCATCATCCGCGCACAGAAGGTGACTGTCGGCCAGGCATGCTGTAATTGGACCCTAAGGAGCGATCATATGTATGCCCTGGAGCGCGACACTCACCGGACAGGCTGCTGCGACTCGGCCGTAAGGTCAGCCGAAGCTGAGCGGTCCGATGCAAGCCTTGGAGCGAAAGCTCACCGGTCAGGCTACTGTGACTCGGCCGTAAGGTCAGCCGAAGCTAAACGGTCCGATGCAGGTCCTGGAGTGTAAGCTCACGGCCACCCGTATAGCGATGCGTATGTCGTGGAAAACCCAGCGCGTAGCTAGGGTCGGCACACGCTCGATGGCCGAAACTGGGGAGACTACAAGGATCGAGGATCCAGCCTGTCACCCAGTCGGCAGTTGATCGAAGATCGCAGGAAACAAACAAAAAAACTAATGTAGAAAAAAATTATTTTTTCCCCTGGACCAACATGGGCCCGAAGGGAGCCATGTCCTACTCCTTGCTAGACAGAAAAAAACTGATCTGCGAGGTGCAGAGAGAGGGATTATACCCAGAGGGTCCGCCCCCTGGGCGGTGCTGTAGAAGGTGTGATGCAACACTTTTTACAAGTTTTCTGCCTAGTCACTCCTAATTAACGGATAATACCCACTTTGTCAATAGAGAAGCTGTGTCAGTCCATGAACGAAAGAGTAATTTGTTTTGCTTGTATCCTACATGTCAATCATGTCCAATGACTGTGTACTCCATGCTGTAAGCATTATTTTGTACGCAAGTCTTGTTGACAACAAATATATTATTATGGATCGCTGTAGATGGTTTTTCATGATTTGGCATGTCTAAAAAGGATCTTGACAATAAAATATATGTTTCAAAAATATAATGACAGGCTTCATTTAAAGTCCCAACCTTTCCTCTCTTTCTCTGCATGTATAACATGGATGGAGGCCTGCCATTATTATACAGGGTTGTGTCAGGTCACACTTTTTCAATAGCTATTTATCATACATATATTTCCAGGACAATAAATTATCCGACTTTTGTTAGAATACAAAAGACAAGGCTGTGTCAAGTAAATAGATATCAAACATATTAGTCCTTGTGTACGTCCATAAAAATGCAGAATACTATGGTACCCAAAATCCTTCATAGATAATGCTTTAAAAGTCTTTACAGTTTATAAGTAGGGATGGACGAACATCTCCCGGGATGGTTCGTGAACGCGATCGTGCGAATGCGGGTAAATGTTCGCGAACCGCGGGTTCGCGGCGGGCCCCATTCATTTCAATGGAAGGCAAACATTAAAAACCTCCAGGTCATATATGCAGCCACAAAATAATTACTAGCTGTGCACACATAGTCCCACAACATGGACAATGACATAACAGAAGTATTAAGCAAATTTGTGATCAACAACGACAAGCATTCTTTTCTTAGCTGAAATTTTTTGTCAATTCAGGAGCGCATGAAGGCCATGGAAGAGACGCAAGACCAGGCTATGAAGGGGGTGCAGGAGATGATCCTGCTATTGGAAAAGTTGCCATAAATGTTTTTTTTTTTTATAAGTTATATAAATCGTTTGTACAGTTATAACATTTATTTCGTTTTTTGTAATATTGCTCGGTTTTATTGTAATAGCTCGGCCTAAATCAGCCAGAACTGACAGCAGCCGGTAAATACATGTCAAATACATATAGGGTCCATTCACACGTCTGTAAAATGGGTCCGCATCCGTTCCACAATTTAGCGGAATTGATTTTCAATTCCAGTCTGAAAAATTAGGCATTCACAGCCTGGATAAAGAAGTAAGTGTCGGCCAGTACAGGCCCCAAAAATTTGCCAACAGGCATTCATCTGACAGCAAAGAACTTTGTATTCTGTGGCTGGAGGTACATTAGGCATTCACAGGATAAATACGTTTCGGGCACTACAGGCCCCAAAAATTAGGCATTCAACGGACATAAAAGGCCTTTTATGCCGCTGTATTTACCCAAGAAGACAGGGACCATGAATAATTGTTATAGGTGGTGGTGGATATTTGTGGCCTGTCATGAGGAATTTGAATGAAACATGGTCTACTGGTCACATGTGTTGAATTCCTCAGAGATCCATGCCTCATTCATTTTTATAAATGTGAGGTAGTCAACACTGTCGTGAGCTAGGCGAGTGCGCTTATCGGTCACGATCCCCCCTGCTGCGCTGAACGTCCTTTCGGACAGGACACTGGACGAGGGGCAAGCCAACAGTTCCATTGCAAATTGTGCAAGCTCTGGCCAGAGGTCAAGCCTGCCCACCCAGTAGTCCAGGGGTTCATCACTTCTCAGAGCGTCCACATCGGCCGTTAATCCGATGTAGTCGGACACCTGTCGGTCTAGGCGTTCCCTGATGCTGGATCCGGATGAGACCTGTCGATGGGTCGGCTGAAAGAATGATCTCATATCAGAAGTGACCAAGACATCTTCAAACCGCCCTCTTCTTGCAGGCGCTGTTGGATTGGTATCCACAACTGTTCCTCTGGGAGTGGAAATTCCTCTGCCAGCGCACGCAAAAGCAGAATGCAGCATTTCTCGAAGCAAGGCCTGGAAGTGCTCCATTCTGACAGCCCTCTGTGATGGTGGTAACATTTCTGCCATTTTTTGTTTGTACCTGGGGTCCAAGTACGTTGCCACCCAGTAATGGTCCTTGCCCTTTATGCTTTTTATACGGGGGTCCCTCTTAAAACACTGGAGCATGAAGGCCCCCATTTGCACTAAACTGGAAGCAGTGTGGTGGCCTGGCTCCTGCTCGTCATCATCCAGGATAATGTCGTCCTCGATCTCCACCCCCCATCCACGAACAACAACAGCAGGGATCCCAGAAAGGTTTAAAGCATGCTCTTCTTGCTCCTCCTCATCCGCCCCGGCACCATCCTCCTCTGACTCCTCTTCAGACTCCTATTGTTGACTTGTCTCAGATAGAGTAGCCCCCCCTGGGAATTCATCCAGCATTGCGACTTCCTCATCTTCCTGCTCCTCGACGGCTTGATCAATGACACGACGCAATGCACGCTACATAAAGAAGGCATAAGGTACGATGTCACTGATGGCGCCATGGCTGCGACTGACCAGTTTCATCAAATGGCCTCAAAAGTCTGCATGCGTCGCGCATGAGCAGCCACTGACGCAGTGAAAAAAAAACAAGATCCCCAGAACCTGTTCTGGCGCAAAGTTCGTACAGGTAGTCGTTAACTGCATGTTTCTGCTGGAGCAGCCTATCAAGCATATACACGGTTGAGTTCCATCGCGTCGGGCAGTCACAAATAAGACGTCTGACCGGCAGATTGTGTCGCCGCTGAATGTCAGCAAGGCGAGCCATGGCCGTGTAAGATCTTCTGAAATGGGCCAAGATTTTCCTTGCCTGCCACAAGACGTCCTGGACCCCAGGGTATTTGACAACGAATCGCTGCACGACCAAGTTCAAGATGTGTGCCATGCATGGCACGTGTGTAATTTTGCCCTCTTTCAACGCGCTCAGCAGATTGGCACCGTTGTCGCACACCACTTTACCAACTGTCAAATTGAGCGGTGTTAGCCACTGATCTGCCTGTGAACGCAAAGCTGAAAGGAGTGCAGGGCCAGTGTGGCTCTTGGCTTCCAGGCACAACAGACGCAGCAAAGCATGGCAACGTCTCACCTGGCATGTCGAATAGGTTCTGGGGATCTTGGGCGGCGCAGCGGAAGAGACGGTAGCAGCGGAAGAGGAGGAGTCAGCCGAGGAGGAGAGGGAGGATGGAGTAGGAGGAGGAGGAGAAGAAGAGGCAGGCCTGCATGCAATCCGTGGCGGTAAAACCAAATCTACACGGGTGCCACGGGTTACATGCTTGACGGCCGTCAGAAGGTTAACCCAGTGGGCAGTAAAAGTAATATACCTTCCCTGCCGGTGTTTGCTAGACCACGTGTCTGCGGTCAGATGTATCTTGGCACCGACACTGTGTGCCAGAGATACATTCACTTGCCGCTGAACATGGCCATATAGCTCTGGGATGCCCTTCTGGGAGAAATATTTCCTTCCTGGGACCTTCCATTGTGGTGTTCCAATGGCCACAAATTTTCGAAAGGCCTCCGAGTCCACCAGTTTATATGGCAGTAGTTGGCGGGCTAGGAGTTCTGACAAGCCAGCGGTCAACCGTTGGGCAAGAGGGTTATCCGGCGTCATCATTCTTTTACGCTCGAACATTTGGCCCACGGAAGCCTGCCTTTTTCCAGATAAACTTGGGGACGGGATGATGGAAGGTGGAGTGGAGGACAACTGTGAAGAGAGAGGAGAAGTAGTAGAAGAGGCTGGACGGTAAGAGCCTGGAGTTTGGCTTTGTGGGTTCTAACGGCGTTGCTCCCACTGGGCTCGGTGATGGGAGTTCATGTGCCTTCTTAAGGCGGTCGTCCCTAGGTGAGTGTTGGGCTTACCGCGACTTATGCGTTGACTGCAAAGGCTGAAGATGGCAACACTATTGTCAGCAGCGGACACGTTAAAAAAAAAAGCCCACACTGCGGAGCCATCTGCCGGCGTCCTGGGAGCGCCAGATGTGACCGTACATAGTTGATGGCTCGCTCTGAGTCCTGATACATTAGCAGTCTGGTTTGTCCCTCCTGTGCAATGTAAGTTCCGCCTGCCTCTCCTCCCTATCTGCTGGTCCATCTCTCCCTCTGAACTCCCCTTCTGGTCCTCTCTCGTGGGCACCCACGTGACGTCCATAGACACATCATCATCTACGTCACCTTCCCCACTCAGACTGCTGAGTGGCGGTTGTTGCGACCTCCTCTTCCTGATCCAATGTCAAGAATGCCTGCGCATTGGAGAAGTCTTGTGATGGATCGGAAAATAATTCCTGTGACTCAAGCGGAGGGTATATGGTGGCGGTGGTGTTGGTGGTAGTGTCTTTGGGGGTGCACACAGCAGAGAGTGAAGAGGGTGCAGATAGAGAGGATGAGGAGGGTCCAGAAGAGTAAGGCTGAGTAATCGAACGCACCTTCTGCAACTTCCCACTTTGCTCTGGCCTGGTGCTCCTGCCCTACCCCTACCACCCCTGCGGAAGGGCCTGCCTCTTCCTCTGCCTGTCATCTTTTTAAATGACCCTGTGACAAAAGGCTGTAGAGAAGGGCAGTATATGTGGAAGAAGGTATATAACACCCCGCTTCAAACTGTCGTTTTCGGGGGCCACTGGTCTATCACAGCAGTTATAATACTTTTTTCTAATTGCGTTTGTCACTCTTTGTAGTATCGCTGCAGAACCTCTCAGCAGTCACAATGCTGCACAGTAGAAATGCACTATACTATTCTTCCTATATGTGAAAGTATTTTATGCGTGTAGTACACCCCTATTTACTGCACACAAAATAGTACACCTATACCAGTCCTTAAAAGAACTTTTGTGGAGCTTTATTGGTTAGCGATTTTAGTCGCTAGTCTGTGCCTGCGACACACAGTAGCAACTTCTCCCTAAACCCGAGAAAAGAGCTGCAGCAGAACCGCTCAGAAGCTGCACAGTAGAAATACTGCACAGTTGAAATGCACTATATATTATATAGTATAGTATATAGTATATATTATATAGTATGTTTGAAAGTTTTTTTGTCGTGTATTAGACCCCTATATACTGCACACCAAATAGTACACCTATACCAGTCCTTAAATTAACTTTTGTGGAGCTTTATTGGTTAGCAATTTTAGTCGCTAGTCTGTGCCTGCGACACACAGCGGCAACTTCTACCTAAACTGAGAAAAGAGCTGCAGCAGAACCGCTCAGAAGCTGCACAGTAGAAATGCTGCACAGTTGAAATGCACTATATAATATATAGTATATAGTATATATTATATAGTATGTTTGAAAGTTTTTTATGCGTGTATTAGACCCCTATATACTGCACACCAAATAGTACACCTATACCAGTCCTTAAAATGAACTTTTGTGGAGCTTTATTGGTTAGCGATTTTAGTCACTGGTCTGTGCCTGCCACACACAGCGGCAACTTCTACCTAAACTGAGAAAAGAGCTGCAGAACCGCTCAGAAGCTGCACAGTAGAAATGCACTATACTATTCTTCCTATATGTGAAAGTATTTTATGCGTGTAGTACACCCCTATTTACTGCACACAAAATAGTACACCTATACCAGTCCTTAAAATAACTTTTCTGGAGCTTTATTGGTTAGCGATTTTAGTCGCTAGTCTGTGCCTGCGACACACAGCGGTAACTTCTACCTAAACCGAGAAAAGAGCTGCAGAACTGCTCAGAAGCTGCACAGTAGAAATGCACTATACTATTCTTCCTATATGTGAAAGTATTTTATGCGTGTAGTACACCCCTATTTACTGCACACAAAATAGTACACCTATACCAGTCCTTAAAATAACTTTTCTGGAGCATTATTGGTTAGCGATTTTAGTCGCTAGTCTGTGCCTGCGACACACAGCGGCAACTTCTACCTAAACCGAGAAAAGAGCTGCAGAACCGCTCAGAAGCTGCACAGTAGAAATGCACTATACTATTCTTCCTAGAGTATTTTATGCGTGTAGTACACCCCTATTTGCTGCACACAAAATAGTACACCTATACCAGTCCTTAAAAGGACTTTTGTGGACTGTACACCTATACCAGTCCTTTTGTTTTAGTAGAGTCTGTCCCTGCTAGTACACACACAGCAACCTTCCTACACTGACTAAAGACAGCTGCAGAACCGCTCAGCACTGCAGTCCCAATGCTGCACAATTGAAATGAACTAAAAGTGTATTACACCCCTATATACTGCACACAAAACAATTGTACACCTATACCAGTCCTTCTGACAAATAACAGAATGTAAAATGGCAGCCAGATCAGGTCTATTTATAAGGTAGGGGATATGTCCATCTGCTGAAATGTCTCAATTGGCTGTCCTGTACCACATGATGGATGTGTCATAGGTCAAAGTTCCACAATGTAAAAGAATATGGCGGCCGCGAACCGGCCGCGAATAGCGCCATATGTCCGCCGGTTTCGCGAACCGCGAATGCGCAAAATTCGCCGCGAACTGACCGCGGGGCGAACCGCAAGTCCATCTCTATTTATAAGAAAAGAGTTCACCGTTTATTTTTATTTTTTTTTTACGTTTTTTTCTTTATTTAACTTTATTGCTATATTACTTTTTTGCACGGCAAAACCGACAGCTGCCCAGAGGCTAACATGGAACATTTAGCTTTTGGGCAGTGTAAACAAGCCTTTACTGTTTTTCAAGAGAAGCTTTCAGGGTTCTACCCTCCCTTCTCAGTACTGAAAAAAATGAAGGTTTAGCAGTATTTAACCACCTCAATACTGGGCCCTTAAACCCCCTTCCTTCCCAGACCAATTTTCAGCTTTCAGTGCTCTCGCACTTTGAATAACAATTATTCAGTCATGCTACACTGTACCCAAATGAAATTTTTATCATTTTGTTCACACAAATAGAGCTTTCTTTTGGTGGTATTTATTCACAATTTCATTTGAAATTTTTTGCGATAAGCGAAAAAAGAGCGAATATTTTGAAAAAAAAAAAAATTCTACTTTCTGTTTTAAAAGAAATAAAAAAAAATCTAATTTCGGCGAAAATTTAGGCCAAAATGTATTCTGCTACATGTCTTTGGTAAAAAAAATCCTGATAAGTGTATGATAATTGGTTTGTGTGAAAGTAATAGAGTCTACAAACTAAGCTACGCATTATTGCAAATTGATCAATCCTAATGCACTGATGGCCTATCTCATTTCTTGAGGCCCTAAAATGTCAGGACAGTACAAATACCCCCCAAATGTCCCCTTTTTGGAAAGAAGACAGTCGGAGGTATTTAGTAAGAGGCATCGTGAATTTTTTGAAGTTGCAATTTTTTTCCCACAATGCCTTGGAAAATTAAGAAATATATATATATATATATATATATATATATATATATATATATATATATATATATATTTTTTTTTTCTTCACAAAGTTGTCAATTTAGAAGATCTTTCTAACACATAGTATGTACATAGCAAAAATAACACCCCAAAATACATTCTGCTACTCGTCCTGAGTATGGCAATACCCCGTGTGTGAGACTTTTCCACATCCTGGCCACATACGGAGGCCAAACATCCAAGTAGCACCATCAGGCGCTCTAAAGGCATAAATTACACATTTAATTTCTTGAGTACCTATCACATTTTTGAAGGCCCTGGAGAACCAGGACAATGGAATTACCCACAAAATGACCCCATTTTGGAAAGAAAACAACCCAATGTATATTCTATGAGGCATAATAAGTCTTTTGAACATGTAATTTCTTTCCAAAAGTTTTGGGAAACTGTGGAAAAATAATTAAAACATAATTTTTTTTCACAAAGTTGTCAATTTAGAAGATCTTTCTAACACATAGTATGTACATAGCAAAAATAACACCCCAAAATGCATTCTGCTACTCGTTCTGAGTATGGCGATACCCCGTGTGTGAGACTTTTCCACATCCTGGCCACATATGGAGGCCAAACATCCAAGTAGCACCATCAGGCGCTCTAAAGGCATAAATTACACATTTCATTTCCTGAGTACCTATCACATTTTTGAAGGCCCTGGAGAACCAGGACAATGGAATTACCCACAAAATGACCCCATTTTGGAAAGAAAACAACCCAATGTATATTCTATGAGGCATAATAAGTCTTTTAAACATGTCATTTCTTTCCAAAAGTTTTTGGAAATTGTGGAAAAAAAATTAAAACTTATTGTGATACCCCATGTGTGAGACTTTTCCACAGCCTGGCCACATACAGAGGCCCAAAATGCAAGTAGCACCTTCAGGCTTCTAACACATAGCATGTACACACCAACAATTACACCCCAAAATACATTCTGCTGAGCAAAAGGTAATAAAAAAAAAGGCTCACCTATGGTTTTAGCAGGCAGGAATACCGTTCCAGAGCAGTCAAAGCATTGGTCCAGACAGCCAAAGGAAATGTCCAGGAATTGTCCAGGCAGCAGACAGAGATATGGAAACGTATGAACATGGTCCATGGTTTAGCAGGCAGTTCAGGTAACAGGCAGATGCATGGCCAGTTCAGGTGGCAGGCAAAGGCATGGCCAGTTCAGGTGGCAGGTAAAGGCATGGCCAGTTCAGGTGGCAGGTAGAGGCATGGCCAGTTCAGGTGGCAGCACTATAACATTTAGGCCTTGGTCAGGTAAGACCTAAGGACAGGGGTAGAGGCTTCTTCCCACCCAAATCTCTACGAAGCCTCCGAGTCTCCAGACCCTAATCTGAGAAAACCAAAACCCGGAGAAAAACATTTTCTCCACTCGGAAACTCTTTTCTGGAGCCCCTCAAATATGTGAGACCCCTGTGCTTTACTCAAAAGATCAGTTTAGGAGGCAGGCAAAAAGCATAGTCATTTAACAGGCCGAGGTCAATTCACGTTGAAGGCAGAAACATGGTTGGCAGAGGCATAGTCGAAAACAGTCCGGGTCATTCACAGAAATGGCAGATGGTGGAAACTGGAAAAAAAATCATCTTTACTTTACTAATAGTTTAGTAAAGTATGATAGCTCTGAAAGCACTTTCCAATACAAAGGCCTAGCTGGGAGGGACATTGGGGAAAGTAGTATCGGGTGTCACAAAGAATTCCTCTACTTGAACACACACAACACTTTTTTTGAGGTTTGCGACCTGTTTGGGTAAGAGGGAGGATTTCGGAAAAGTGCCTTTCGTGGAGTCTGGCTACTGCATCGGAGCGAATTAGTTGAGGGACTTGGCCATGGGGATAGAGAAGGGCTTCGATCACGTCTTCTTGGAATTTTAGATAGGTTAGGGAACTTTGGGTGCACTTAGAAAAAATTATATAAGAATTGAACAGGGCTAGTTGCATCAAATAAATGGCAACTTTTTTGTACCAAAACAGTGATTTGGTGGATGTCTGCTGGTGGATGTTCTGGAGTGCTGCGCTGCTGGTGGATGTCTGCTCCTGCTCATAACTCCTGATCTCACTTGTTAGGATTCTATCCTCAGTTTCTATTTCAGAGCCACTACTTTCCTCTGGATAATATTCACTATCCGATTCTGACAGAGAGAGTTCCCCGCTACTCTCGTCCGACATACCCTGGAGTATCTGGAGAGCATCCTCGCTGCTATAGAATCGTTTAGCCATGTGGGCAGATGTGACAGATGTTGGCGGGCAGCTGTTGGCGGTCAGATGTTGGCAGGCAGATGTGCCAGCTGTTAGCGGGCAGCTGTTGGCGGGCAGATGTGGCAGATGTTGGCGGGCAGATGTGGCAGATGTGGCAGCTGTTGGCGGGCAGATGTGGCAGCTGTTGGCAGGCAGATGTTTACTGCCAGATGTTGGGGGTCAGATGTTCCAGATGTTGGCAGGGCAGATGTTGGCGGGCAGATGTGCCAGCTGTTGGCGGTCAGATGCTGGCGGTCAGATGTTGGCAGGCAGATGTGGCAGATGTTGGCGGGCAGCTGTTGGCGGTCAGATGTTGGCGAGCAGCTGTGGCAGATGTTGGCGGGCAGATGTGGCAGATGTTGGCGGGCAGATGTGGCAGATGTTGGCGGGCAGATGTGGCAGCTGTTGACGAACAAATGTTTACTGCCAGATGTTGGGGGTCAGATGTGCCAGATGTTGACAGGGCAGATGTGCCAGCTGTTGGCGGGCAGATGTGCCAGCTGTTGGCGGGCAGCTGTTGGCGGTCAGATGCTGGCGGTCAGATGTTGGCGGGCAGATGTGCCAGCTGTTGGCGGGCAGCTGTTGGTGGTCAGATGTTGGCGGGCAGCTGTGGCAGATGTTGGCAGGCAGATGTGGCAGACGTTGGCGGGCAGATGTTGGCAGATGTGGCAGCTGTTGGCGGGCAGATGTGGCAGCTGTTGACGGGCAGATGTTTACTGTCAGATGTGCCAGATGTTGGCAGGGCAGATGTTGGCGGGCAGATGTGCCAGCTGTTGGCGGGCAGATGTGCCAGCTGTTGGCGGGCAGCTGTTGGCGGTCAGATGCTGGCGGTCAGATGTTGGCGGGCAGATGTGCCAGCTGTTGGCGGGCAGCTGTTGGCGGTCAGATGCTGGCGGTCAGATGTTGGCGGGCAGATGTGGCAGATGTTGGCGGGCAGCTGTTGGCAGTCAGATGTTGGCGGGCAGCTGTGGCAGATGTTGGCGGGCAGATGTGGCAGCTGTTGGCGGGCAGATGTGGCAGCTGTTGGCGGGCAGATGTTTACTGCCAGATGTTGGGGGTCAGATATGCCAGATTTTGGCAGGGCAGATGTTGGCGGGCAGATGTGCCAGCTGTTGGTGGGCAGATGTGCCAGCTGTTGGCGGGCAGCTGTTGGCGGTCAGATGTTGGCGGGCAGATGTGCCAGATGTTGGTGGTCAGATGTTGGTGGGCAGATGTGCCAGATGTTGGCGGGCAGATGTGCCAGATGTTGGCGGGCAGATGTTTACTGGTATGACAGGTGTTTTCACTGTTTTGGGGACACTGTGTTTTGGGGACACTAGCTGGGTGATCAGTGGGTAAACAGCAAACAAACAGCTAAAGACTCACTGATCTCCCGGCTACAGCACAGATTGACTCTTCCTCTCCTCACTGACAGGCTCTGTGTGAGGAGAGGAAGAGATGAGAGCAGTTAGAACTGCTCTGTGTTTACATTACATGACGGCTGTGATTGGACAGACGTCATGTCATCAGGAGGGCCAATCACAGGGCCCTCCTGACGTGCACACCTTTTCTGTCTCTGGGGTGCACAGACAGATCGGTATCGCGCCGCTGCGCGGGCACGTGGCGGCACGATACCCTCACAAATGCCAGCCCCCTCTCTTTGTTTACATCATGATGGCTGTGATTAGACAATCAGGAGGGCAAATCACAGTGCCCTCCTGCTGTTCCGAGATGTGGCGTGTCCGCGGGACATGCGTGCGCCCCCCCGCGATCCCGCTCCTTCTGAGGGACGTTCGGGAACATCCACTCAGAAGGAGAGAGCATCCACCCGGCCGTATATGTACAGTGGCCAGGTGGGAAGTGGTTAACAAAGGTATCAGAAAAATCTGCAAAAAAACAAACACATGAAAAGATTTATAAATAAGTAATAACACTTTTCTACCTGTTCTGTGTGACACCCAATATCTGTACAGGTCCTGAGGAGAATTTTTCCTCATAGGGACAAATAATCAATACAATCCTGCACGTGCTTTAACTCCTCATCATTCTAGAATTTGTAATTTCTATCTGTGTCCCCTACTTGATACCTGTCAAATAAACAGAAAGTGGGGAAATTTTCCCTTGTTTTATGCTCTGTCTGAAACCTGTAATATAGACAGGAAGTGATGAGCTATTGCCAAACAGAGAAAAGCAAAAAAAGTTGACAAAAAGGTCTAACTTTTCTCCAGAAATTGTTTTAAATATATTGAAGTAGCGCTAATTACTATTTAACAAAGTGCTATGTAAATAAAGTTAGTGCAAATAAATCTCCTATTAATAATAATGATAACGTGCATCACAACAGTGTATGGTTAATAATCTAAAGTCTATTCGGGTAAAATATATACTAAACTAAAACCAAGTCCGTGTGAGTGCTATAATTGGTGCATCCACAGAAAAAATCTCTCATCATCCAGGGAGCAACTCAGTCCTTGTCACAACAGGATAATTTCATGGATGAGAAAAATACCAGAGCGGAGGAAAGGGACGGGCAAGGGAGTCCAAGTCTGAAAAATATGTAGATAAAAACGACAGATTCCTTGTATACTCCCCCTGTGGTGATGGCCACTTACCTTCTAAATAGACCCCACTGGGTCTAATGGTGCATTGAACGATAATGGCCAACCAACGGTGAATGCTCCTTCCTCCTCGGTGTGTTTTGAACAGGACACCACTGCAGTACTGCCTCCAACCTCGCCAAAGATTTCCTGGGAAATGTATCTCCGGATCCAAGGGTTTAAAAGCAAGAAAAAAGGATCTCCATAGTGTAGTAAGTTAAAAGGCATATGGGACCATTTATTAAAATCGGTAGTTGACAATAAAAAGGCAAAAAAAAAACCCATACAAGTAAAAACAATGTCAAAGATACAGGAACATCCGGTCACGGCCATAAAACCGGAAGTGGATGTCACCTAAGCTCCTCCCGACGGGTTGCGCCACGTGACTTCATCAAGGGTGTATGTTTTATAAGGTAAGCAGCCATCACCACAGGGGGAGGATACGAGGAATCTGTCGTTTTTATCTACATATTTTTCTGACTTGGACTCCCTTGCCCGTCCCTTTCCTCCACTCTGGTATTTTGCTCATCCATGAAATTATCCTGTTGTGACAAGGACTGAGTTGCTCCCTGGATGATAAGAGATTTTTTCTGTGGATGCACCAATTATAGCACTTTCTCACATGGACTTGGTTTTAATTTAGTATATATTTTACCTGAATGGACTTTAGATTATTAACCATACACTGTTGTGATGCAAGTTATCATTAATATGAGATTCATTTGCACTAACTTTATTTACATAGCACTTTGTTAAATAGTAATTAGAGCTACTTCAATATATTTAAAACAGTTTTTGGGTGCTGGATACACTACAGAAGTCAGCTGCTGTTTACGCCCTCACTATAGCACTTTATTATTAGTATTATATATTCTGTTTGAACACTTTTGGTAGCGCATTAGTACTGTTTGTAATTTTGAACTCCCTACCTGTGGTATTAGTATGAGAACACCAGCAATGGTATTCAGGTAACCTTTAGGTGCACACTGTGCAAAGGACACTAAAGCAAAATACTGCAGCTCCCTGCCTGTATTTGTATCAGAACACCAGCAATTGTATTCAGGTAAGCTTTAGGTGCACACTGTGCAAAGGACACTAAAGCAAAATACTGCAGCTCCCTGCCTGTATTTGTATCAGAACACCAGCAATTGTATTGAGGTAAGCTTTAGGTGCACACTGTGCAAAGGTCACTAAAGCAAAATACTGCAGCTCCCTGCCTGTATTTGTATCAGAACACCAGCAATTGTATTGAGGTAAGCTTTAGGTGCACACTGTGCAAAGGACACTAAAGCAAAATACTGCAGCTCCCTGCCTGTATTTGTATCAGAACACCAGCAATTGTATTCAGGGAAGCTTTTGGTGCACACTGTGCAAAGGACACTAAAGCAAAATACTGCAGCTCCCTGCCTGTATTTGTATCAGAACACCAGCAATTGTATTCAGGTATGCTTTTGGTGCACACTGTGCAAAGGACACAGTACACTAAGTGAAACACTGCAGCTAGCACAATCACCTAACTGCCTGTCAGTATAGAGAATAACAGGAACGGATCTAGCTAAACTCAATAAAGTGTGTAAATATATATACAACACCTAGGATGCATATATATCATCTACACACTGTAACTGCAGCTAACTGACTGATCTAACTCAAATCAAATTACACTGTCTCTCTGTCTCTTTCCTTTAACCAACGCCAACACACTACACAAGGCCGCCAAGCCGGCGGCCTTACATAGTGTGGGGCGTGTACCAACTCCTCTAAACCATTATTGGCGAAAGCCACCCTGGCTTTGGCCAATTACAGCTCTCTGTACCTACGGCGCTGTGATTAGCCAAGCTTGCGGGTCATAGTGCATGCTTGGCCAATCATCAGCCAGCAATGCACTGCGATGCCACAGTGAATTATGGGCCGTGATGCGCCACTCAAATTTGGCGCGAACGGCCCATAATGTTCGAAATTCGACGAACAGTCGAACAGCCGATGTTCGAGTCGAACATGGGTTAGACTCGAACTCAAAGCTCATCCCTAGTTATTTGTAGCATTCTGAAGACAAGACTAAATAGCTGTTAAGAGGACAGAGATCTTATCAGGGTATTTTCACTGGGTATTACGAAAATGTATATTTCACAATACACTTCCTCTTAGCACTGCTTTCTAAAAATGTGTTATCTGCATATCTTCCAGTAAGAGAAAAATAAAATTAAATAGAAAAATGATATGCTGCTGTAGATAAAAATGATACATTTCTGTGTTTATCATAGATCCCTATAACAGCCATTGCAGCGTTTTTCACTAGATCCATTGGAATGTGTTGTCAGGTATGAACAGGATTCAAATGCGCTAAAATCTCCATGGCCAAAGTTTAAAATAAATGGACAATTTGCATGAACTCTTTATAATATGTTTGTAAGGGACCTGTATTGTTGGCAAATGGAAGTTGTGCAACAGTGCAAGGGACTCGTTCCCGGAATGCAGCCATCACCCTGCACTCTTCTAGGAAGCACCTCTGGATTTGTGCAGCTCCCCACAGGGATGCTCAGGCCTAGGTATGTCTACACCAAGCCACAAACCTGCAGCTAAAGCCTAGTAAACATGATCAGAAAATCGCCCAAAAAATACCACTTTTGCAGCAATCGTTACGATAATCTACTCGTTAGTACACAGCTTTCGAGAGCTGATTATGACAGTTCATCTGAAATTATCTCTCAAGGGAAAAAACACAAAAATGTTTCTCATATGATACCAGATCGTACGATTTTCGTTTTTTTTTTTTATAATCACATTTTTTTTATTTTATTATAAACTTCAACATTTCCATTCAGCATTGTACATTCTTATATTTCATAATTTACATAAGACACAAATGAACCTTACAGGAAAGAACCAGGTACAAAATTGTCTTATCAAGTTTATCAATTATGCTACCCCCCCCCCCCCAAAAAAAAAAGAAAAAGAAAAAAGGAATAGGAAAGAAAAAAAAAAGACAAAAAAAAAAAATATCAAAAGAGCAAGACCAGGCATGCTCGGAACCAAAAGAATACATTACAATACAATACATTACATCACTTCCGAGGTTGAATTCTGTCATACCAGAATTTATGTAAGTTAAGTAACCTCTTCATTTTCGACATGAGACTAGCATGCAAAAAAAATGGACGATCATTCGTCCAATATTCTCATCAAATGTACGAGGCTTAAGGGTCAGGGGTGGTGGGGTCCTTTTATTAGCATCATACCCGATCTCAAAATGTCCTATTCTGAGTCCTGCCCAGTCGGGCACTCTAACTTACTATTCCTGGGATAAGCTCTACACCTGGGGTGTTCTGTTCCCATAACCTGCTTTCCCTGGGTACCACCCACAGCTGGCAATATATGGGCAATAACACCTGCCAACATGTGCCCATGTTTTTTTTTTTTAAACTTGTTTTCAGATTAAATGCACAATAATTTATGCCACATTTGCATTTGTAGTGCTACAGTGCGGTTGCACTTTACTGCTCCATCTCACAAATGCAATTCTATTGGGTCAGCCAATCCAAAAAAACAATGCACTCTCTATGTGGATGATATATTTTGACAGTTGTTAAAATGTATCCAAAAGCAACGCTTATTAGCTGTATTGTATCTTTGGAGGAACAGTGTTGCCACTTTAGGAGAGGGAGTGTGTGGGAACTATAGAACTTACCCCTCTAATCATTACCATAACTTAGAGGGGAAGTGTTCTGTGGTGCAAAGAGAGAACTAGGAACAATGCTGGCTGGAAAAGTGCACAGAGCACATGGGAACTTAGCAACTCACAAGCTTTCTAGTAGAAATAACGGAAAATGTATTACCAAATACTTACCGTAATTTTCCTTTCCTGATAGACTCCATGGCAGACTACGTGTGGGTTAACCCCGCCTCCTCTCCACAGCTATAGGACCCCTTACCCATAAATTTGAGCTCACCTCCACAGACAGGTGTTCCGTAACTAGCCGACTCAAATTTCAACTCTCATATTTTTAATTCATGGGTGGGAACTCCGTCTGCCATGGAGTCTATCAGGAAAGGAAAATTACGGTAAGTATTTGGTAATAAATTTTCCGTTTTCCTGACAGACTCCATGGCAGACTACGTGTGGGAAATAACAAGCCAATCCACACGGGAGGGTATGCTTGCTCAAAAAAAATATTTTAATCTTTCCCGTCAACTGACAGGATTTTTCGACCAAAATTAACAGAGGAAAGGGAAGCAGGCTCAATACAATAATGAGACATAAATGTATGAATAGAAGACCACGAGGCTGCCCTGCATATCACTTCAGGAGCCACGTGTCGAGCTGCTGCCCATGAGGCTGCCATGCCTCTGGTGGAATGAGCCGTCACGCCTCTGGAGGAGCTAAGCCCTTTGCCCTGTAAGCCTGTTGAATAGATTGGACGATCCAGGCTGCTATTGTTCTGGAGGAAGCCCTCTTTCCTTTGTTGCTACCAGTGTGTAACAAGAACAGGTAGTTCAAGCTTCTTAAAGATGAAGTGACTCGCAAATATTCTTTCAGAGTCTCACCTACATCCAAGGGATGAACATCTGCTGATTCTGGAGAATTGAAAGTAGGAAGGACTATTTCCTGATTCTCGTGAAAAACTGACTTGACTTTTGGTTTAGACCCAAGCATGGGAATAAGGACCACTCGGTCCGGGAAGAAAGTCAAAAAGGGTTCTTGACAACCCAGGAAGCTTATTTCTGAAACCCTTTTGGCTGAAGTAATGGCCACTAGTAAGGCCAGTTTGATTGATAAGTCCTTAATAGAAAGATCCTTGTTGTTGAGTGCTGAAAGAGCATCAAGGACGAGCAGAAGATCCCATTTGGGGAATCTAGGTTTCCTCTGAGGCCTGATTCTCGAAGCCCCCTGAAGGGATTGTTGAACCAGGGGATGAGTTGCCCATGATGTTCCTGAAAATGCCGATAAGGCTGAAACTTGTCAATCAGTTCCCTCAGAGTACAAAGGAAGATCCAAGCCTGATTGTAGAAAACTTAAAACGTCTTGAACTCCAGGATTTCTGAAAGATTTTCCAGCAGAAGTCATGAAGCTGACAAACCTGGTCCAGATTCTGTTGTAGGTTTTGTTCATGTTAGGCTTTCTGGAGCTCATAAGGGTAGAGATTACCCCTAAAGCACACCCAAGAGACTCTAGCGGGTCCCTGAAGCTCATCAGATTCAGGAGAGGAAACCATGGCCCGTTCGGCCAGTATGGTGCTATTGTTATCACTTCGCCTTTCTCCAACTGGAGCCGCTGCAGGAATTTTTGCATGATCGGAGGTGGAGGGAAGGCATATGCCTTGTTGAATTTCCATTGGCTTGTTAATGCATCTACTCCGAAGGCTTGACTGCACCGACCTCGAGTGTAGTATCTGTCTACCTTGTGATTGCAGGGGGATGCAAACAGATCCACTTCTGGATCGATTCCCAACGATAGGATCCACTTGAATGTCTGTGTATGCAGTGACCATTCGTTGTTGTCTAGGTTGCTGCGTGACAGAAAGTCCGCTTGAATGTTCTGTTCCCCTGGAATGAAGACTGCTGTTAAGTTTGTAGATTCCTCTGAGCCCAGGTCATGATAGGTTCGACCTCTTGGAGAAGGGTGGGGCTCCGAGTGCCCCCTTGTCTCTTCACATATGCCACGGCGGTGGTATTGTCCATTTTGAGTAGGACCGACTTCCCTTTCAGAAGGTGGGAGAAGGCTTGAAGGGCGCACCATGCCGCACGCAATTCCAAAACGTTTGACCCTCGAATGTGGAGATGGGCATCCCATTTGCCCTGAGCCAGTTCTGCCCCACAATGTGCTCCCCAGGCCGCATTGCTGGCATCGGATGAAACAATCATCCATTGGATGGGAGCAAGGGAGTGGCATGTTAACAAGTTTTTGTGTTGAAGCCACCAGAGAAGACTGTTCCTCATTGACTGAGTAGTCCTGATCAGCTGATTGCGATCGTCTGTCTTCCATTGCTGAAGGAATCCTGATTGAAAAGGCCAAAGCCTCCACATTGCCCATTTGACCATGGGGAACGTGGCCACCATCGTGCCGATTATCTTCAGGCACTGTGACGCCCTTAGGTTAGAGTAGTCTAGGGCTAAAGATATTCTTACCCGAATGACCGGGATTTTTTCTTCCGGAAGAGAGATGGTATTCTCTACTGTGTCGAATTGAGCTCCTAGGTAGGTTAGGCGTTGGGTCGGTTCTGGCTGACTTTTCTGTCGGTTTAAGAGCCATCCGAACTCTATCAATGTAGAGATCACTTGATCTTTGTGGATCAGCAGCTGCTGCTTGTCTTGGGACAGTAGTAGCAGATCGTTCAGGTAATGATACAGACGCACACCCTGTATTCTGATAAGAGACACAATTACCAACAGTACCTTGGAAAAGACCCTTGGAGAGGTCGTTAGTCCGAATGGAAGACAAATAAATTGTAAGTGCTCTCGTTCGACCTGAAATCGAAGGTATTTGTGGAATTCTTCTGCCACGGGAACATGAAAATACGCGTCCTTAACATCTATTGAGATCAACCAGTCGCCTGGTTGAACGACTTTTTGGATGGATGAGAGTGATTCCATCTTGAATTTCTCGTGCTTTATGTACCTGTTCAGGAAAGTGAGATCTATAACTGGACGCCAAGAGCCGTTCTTCTTTTGTACTAGGAAGAGGGGGAAGTATACCCCCTGGAATTCCTCGTCCTTTGGGACGGGCACCACTGCTCCTTGATCTTTCAGGGCATTCACATATGAAAGAAGAACTTGTTGTTTTTCTTCTGATTGAGGCAGTGAAGATTGCATTGGTCTGCATGGAGGGACTTTGGTGAAGGACCATGCGTGACCTGTTGAGACCGTTTTGATGGTCCAATAATCTGAGATCAAGGTCACCCAGACGTGCCGGCAGAGACGTAGGCGAGCCCCTACCCGACCGCTTGGGCAGGCCCAATCTCAAAAGGACTTGGTTGGCTCGCGCCCACCGGGCGTCTGTTTCTTGCCAGATTTTTGGGAAAGATATCTGCCTATTCCAGTTCCAGCTTCTCCTAAAATCCCGTCCGGGCCTATAGGAGCATGCCTCTCTTGAACGCTCTGTACTGCATCTCTGCTGAGGTTTTCTTTGGTTAAACAGACGTTTGTCCTGAGGGAGGAATCCCGACTTTCCGCCTGTAGCCTTTAAAAATGGCATTATACAGTTTGTTTCCAAACAAGGAAGTTCCTTCAGAAGGAATTTTGCACCATGCCTGCTTTGAGGCAGGATCAACAAGCCAGGGGCGCAACCATAGTGCTCGTTTGGCTGTGACCGAAGATAGCAAGGATCTAGCCATCAAGCGGATGAGATCAATTGAAGCTTCTCCCAAAAAGGCGATAGCCAGTTTAAGTTCTTGCACTGCTGAACTTTGTGCCAATTCCTCCGAGACACCTTTCAGAACGGAGTCAACATTTTCCACCCAGGCCTCCATTGCTTTGGAGGTGACTGCAAGGGCTAGGGCTGGTTTGCAAGCCATACCGTTCAAGTTATATATTCTCTTAATGTCTTGGTCAATCTTTCAATCCAGACCATCTTTAAAAGATACAGTGTCATCTAGCAGGAGGGTGACATGCTTCGCTAGGCGCATTACTGCTGCATCCACGAGGGGAGCATTTTCCAAACCTTCTTATCCCCCTTGCTCCATTCTTCCTTAAACACTCCTTTCAACTCGGTGTGAAATTGGAACATTCTTTCCCCAGTTTCTTAAACAGTTCCTTTGTTTCTCTGGGGGGGGGGGGGCAGTGGTATCTTCCAACTTTAAGGTTTCCATCACTGCCTTGATCAGTGGAGAGACTAAAGCGTAGTCGAATCCCACTACAGAATCATCTCCCTCCATCTCGTCTTGCGAGGAATCATGGGAGGAATCACAGAATCATCTCCCTCCATCTCGTCTTGCGAGGAATCATGGGAGGAATCACAGAATCATCTCCCTCCATCTCGTCTTGCAAGGAATAATGGGAGGAATCATGGGGCTGGAATTGGCCGGAATCCTCCTGGGCCTCGTCAGCCAAGGAGCCAGACAAGGTGGTGGACTGGCTCCTCGTGTGGGGGGACATCTATTTCCATCATAGACTGCTGTACCACACGTTTAATAAGAGACTCAAGATTTTGATTTTTCGGTCTCTTTCTCACCGACCGCTCGGGCATAGCATGGGTCACACAGCAATTTGCCCTCTGGGATTCTAGTTTTACATCCCCAACAGGCTCTGTGATCAGAGCGATCATCGCGGTGGTGGTAGCGGTGACTTGAGGAGGAATGGGAACATCTCCTATATTTAGAGGGGGAATGTGAGCGTCCCCTATGATAGTGGGTCCCAGACGGAGTGTCACGTCTGGACCTGGAGGATGATTGGTGATGGTGATGATGATGATGATGGTGCAGCCTGGCAAGGTCCCTATCCTGTGACCGATGAACTGATGTAGCCGGGCTGTAAGAGATAATACAGACAAAGGGAGGGGGAGGAAGGTGGGCAGGTTGTAACCGTTAGCAACCACCAGAAAAAAAATGACACCAAAGACACCAACCCCCTACCCACTCCACACAGACCTTGTGCGGGAGGGCTGGCCACACGGCGGTGCAGATGAGTCCATGACGAGGAAGACACACAATGATGCGTAACTCCACTACCTAGACTAAGGATAAGCAAATCAATGCAAGAACAGCGCAGAAAAAAAAAAGTTTTTTTTTTTTTTTTTTTTAAAACTGTCCCTTTAAGAGACACTAAGCATTACATTGCCAAGAAGTGCTTACCCCGTCCTGGTAGTATTGAGACTCCGGGAGGCTGCTGCTATATGCCCACAGGTTATCCCACCTGTATAGGGCTCCTCAGCGGTTTAAATCACCCGCTGGAATGACGTCATGGCCGGTCCCGCTGTGCGCATGCATCGGAGGGACCGAACCTACTGCGCCTGCGCGGCCCCTGACCCCTCCGCCATACTGTGCATGCGCAAAAACCAAGCCTCGGTTTCACCGTGGCTCTGCGCATGCACAGACGATCAACAGGCTGGGATCAGGAAGGGAATGGCATCCTTGAACGCAAAAGCGTTCCACACATATACTAAGCTTAGCGGCGCTGTATGACAGAGAAAAAACAGCAGAGAAAGACATACAAACAAACAAACAAACAAAAACTATCTGCCATGGAAATAGAAAAAGTCTTCAGACCTTGCCAGCTGAGATCCACCGTCCGTCATGGTACGCTGGGGCCACATCCCTTCCACCATAGGGGTATCCATCAGCCCAAAACCACTCACCCGCTCATAGCTGGGCCCTGGGTGCACCGCACAACTCGTACCTGATCCGACAGACATCCTGGACTGCACCTGAATTGCATAATGAAGGGTCCATGTGAGGAGGACAAAAAAGGAACACCTGTCTGTGGAGGTGAGCTCAAATTTATGGGTAAGGGGTCCTATAGCTGTGGAGAGGAGGCGGGGTTAACCCACACGTAGTCTGCCATGGAGTCTGTCAGGAAAACATTTTTTTGGCTTTATAGAACAGATATAACAAAACCCTTTCAATGGCATTTTTAACAAGCCAAAATAGCGCAAAAAAGAGAAGTTCATTGCACTGAACCAGAAAAAGCACCCATGTAGTCTAATATGGCACACATCTCTTTATTTAAAAAATCCTTTTTGCTGGGAACATTAAGCAAACAAGCAATTAAGCTTATCAATCCTTAGATGTGGTGACTGCATATTCGTTTTCTTTGGCGTTTTTTTCTCTGTTTTCACCTGGTGATCAGGTCAGTAATACACCTCCTGTATTAGTGAGACACAACTCTGGAGGAATGAGCATAGAAAGCACAGCAAACAGTAGCATGGTCAGTCTGGGGGGCGGGGGTAGTGTTAAAGGGGTTATAAATCCTCATGTTTTTTCACCTGTGTCGGCCTTGTGTAGTGTGTTGGCGTTTGTGAAAGACAGAGTTACAGAGAGAGAGACAGTGTCATTTATATTGAGTTAGATAGAGCAGGCAGGCGAGTCAGTTAGCTGCTGTTACAGTGTGTGTAGAGGATATATGCATCCTATGTGTTGTATATATATTTGTACACTGTATTTAGTTTAGCTAGATCCGTTACTGCTGTTCTCTAAACTGTGACAGGCAGGCAGGTGATTGTGCTAGCTGCAGCAGAGTTTCACTAAAGCCCTGTACACACGATCGGATAACCTATGGATTTTCGTCCGATGGATTTGTCCATCGGAAATCCGATGAAACTGTTTTTCATCAGTCTTGCCCACACACCATCAGTCAAAAAACCAACCGTTCCAAACGCGGTGACGTAAAACACTCCGATGAGCCGAGAAAAATGAAGTTTAATGCTTATGAGCATGCGTCGACTTGATTCTGAGCATGCGTGGGTTTTTGATCCGATGGACTTGCCCATAGACGATCAGAGTTTTCGATCATTTTTTTATCCATCGGAAAAATTTAAAACATGTTCTATTTTTTAAAACCGATGGAAAAAAGTCCGATGGGTCCCATACACGATCGGTTGGTCTGATGAAAACCATTCATCGGACGGTTTTCATCAGTCAAACCGATCGTGTGTACAGGGCTTTAGTGTACTGTGTGCTTTGCATAGCGTTCACCTACAGCTTACCTGAATACAGTTAGTGGTGTTCTCATAATAAAGCCACAGGCAGAGTGCTGCATTAATTTCATGTAGTGTACTGCAGTACTTCTGTCCTTTGCAGAGCGTTCACTTAAAGGAACCTGTATAAAATGTGTGGTGTTCTCGTAATTAAAACCACAGGCAGAGAGCTGCTAGTATTTTCAGTTAGTGTACTGTGTCCTCTGCACAGTGTTCACCTAAAACGAACTGAAGACCTTTTCTGCTTTTCTCATACTAATACCACAGCAGGCAGTGGAGTCTGATAGCTGCATTATATATATATATATATATATACAGATATATATATATATATATATATACATCCCACCTTTGAGCAGCTACATCTCACTGCAGGCCATGAGTTTGTCTGGAAGGCAAACAAAGAGAGGCAGACAGTCACGAGGCAATAAAGGAGGGCAAGCAGGCTCTGTGTCTAGAGGCAACAGTGCTGGTCGTGTACACGGTGCATCCTTATCAGCACGTGGCCGTGGGACACGCTTGTCCTCAGGGATGGACTGGCCATAGGGACTACCGGGAGTTTCCCGGTGGGCCGATGGCTCAGTGGGCCGTTTAAAAAATATTTTTTTTTTTTTAAAAAACATTTTTTTTTTCTTTTTTTTGTGGGCCGTTTTTTTATGCAGTTCGGCGGCAGCGGGAGCGTGGCAGCAAACAGTGGCCCTCACAAAAAAAAAAAAAAAAAATTGTTTTTTTTGTGGCCCGTTTTTTTATGCAGCTCGGCGGCAGCAGGAGCGTGGTAGCAAACAGCAGCGGGGATTCGGAGAAGGTGGCCATCGAGGAGGGCAGTTGGATGTAAAATTTCGAGGGAGAAGAGCTCCACCCCCTCCCTGACCACCGAAGAGGCAGACAGTAGCGAGCGCGGCCACCCCGGCGCTCCCAGAACCTCGATTCCTCCACCTCCTCTCTGCTCCAGGAACCATGCGGCCTGGGCCGGAGGGCAGGCTGACTGGGAGCCTGGAGGAAGAGAACATGAGCCACTGTAAGGAGCAGAGCAGCGTGAGCACCCCCCGGATCAAGAGGGAGACTCGGCGCTGCCACTGATGGCCATCAGGTACCTGGCATCCTACACAAACATGCCAGAACACTGAGACAGCGGGGAGGTGAGCAGAGGAGGGACTGCAGAAAGGGACAGTGCTATGTGGTCTGTCTCAGCCCTCCCCTCTGTCTCTCTGCCCCCTCTGTCTCTCAGTCCCCCCCTCTGTCTCTCATTTCCCCCTCTTTCAGCCCCCTCCTCTGTCTCTCAGCCCCCCACTATCTCTCAGACCCCTCCTCTGTCTCTCAGACCCCCCTCTGTCTCTCAGACCCCCCTCTGTCTCTCAGAACCCCCCTCTGTCTCTCAGACCCCTCCTCTGTCTCTCAGCTCTCCTCCTCTATCTCTCAGCTCTCCTCCTCTATCTCTCAGCTCTCCTCCTCTATCTCTCAGCTCTCCTCCTCTATCTCTCAGCTCTCCTCCTCTGTCTCTCAGCTCTCCTCCTCTGTCTCTCAGATCCCCCCACTGTCTCTCAGTCCCCCCTCTTTTAGCCCCTCCACTGTCTCTCAGCTCCCCTCCACTGTCTCTCAGCTCCCCTCTACTGTCTCTCAGCTCCCCTCCACTGTCTCTCATCTCCCCTCCACTGTCTCTCAGCTCCCCTCCACTGTCTCTCAGCTCCCCCTCTGTCTCTCAGCTCCCCCCTCTGTCTCTCAGCTTCCCCCTCTGTCTCTCAGCTGTCTCTCAGCTCCCCCTCTGTCTTTCAGCTCCTCCTCTGTCTCTCAGCTCCCTCCCATTGTCTCTCAGCTCCCTCCCATTGTCTCTCAGCTCCCTCCCATTGTCTCTCAGCTCCCTCCCATTGTCTCTCAGCTTCCCCCTCTGTCTCTCAGACCCCTCCTCTGTCTCTCAGACCCCCCTCTGTCTCTCAGTTCCCATGTCTCTCAGTCCCCCCTCTTTTATCCCCTCCTCTCTCTCTCAGCTCCCCTCTGTCTCTCAGACCCCCTCTCTGTCTTCCAGACCCCTCCTCTGTCTCTCAGACCCCTCCTCGGTCTCTCAGACCCCTCCTCGGTCTCTCAGCTCTCCTCCTCTGTCTCTCAGACCCCTCCACTGTCTCTCAGACCCCTCCACTGTCTCTCAGACCGCTCCACTGTCTCTCAGCTCCCCTCCACTGTCTCTCAGCTCCCCTCCACTGTCTCTCAGCTTCCCCCTCTGTCTCTCAGCTTCCCCCTCTGTCTCTCAGCTTCCCCCTCTGTCTCTCAGCTCCCCCTCTGTCTCTCAGCTCCCCCTCTGTCTCTCAGCTCCCCCTCTGTCTCTCAGCTCCCCCTCTGTCTCTCAGCTCCTCCTCTGTTTCTCAGCTCCCTCCCATTGTCTCTCAGTTCCCTCCCATTGTCTCTCAGCTTCCCCCTCTGTCTCTCAGACCCCTCCTCTGTCTCTCAGCCCCTTCCTCTGTCTCTCAGCCATTAATTTCAATGGGCAGGAGCGGTGTGTACACCGCTCCTCCACCGCCCCAAAGATGCTGCTTGGAGGACTTTCACACTGGGACTGCAGCGGAGGCGTTTTTCAGGGGCTTTACAGGCGCTATGAAAAACGCCTCAGTGTGTAAGGGGTCCTACACTCACCCCCTCTCTCTTACACTCACCCCCTCTCTCACCCAGCCCCTCTTATCCCCTTTCCCTCAACCCTCCCTCTCTCTCTCTCTCATTCCCCTCTCGCTCACCCTCTCATGATATACAATAATGGATGTAGGGGCCTTTTAGTGGGCGTGATTTTTTGGGGGGGTGGGGGGCAGCATTTTATTGAATTAAAGTGGGCCGGTCTGGATGAAGTCCAGGGCCAAATTTTGGTCCCAGTCCAGCCCTGCTTGTCCTTATTTTTGGCAGCTGGCCATCTTGAGCCGCAACATGCCCATGATTTGGTAGAGTGGATGACCAAGCCGTCCTCATCCTCCTCATCCTCTCTCACCCAGGCTCAGGGTACTTTGTCTGGCAAAGCAGCTGCCAAAGCGGCCTCTTCCCTCGGCTCAATGGCATCAGTCACTCCTTCCCTAGCCCCACCATGTCCTCCTGAGGAGTCCCCCGAACTGTTTGACCACAATGTTGGGTACATGCTCCAGGAGGATGCCCAGCGTTTTGAAGGGTCCGATGATGGAACCCAGCTAGAAGAAGGCAGTAACGTGAGCCCAGAGAGAGGGGGTAGTAACGTGAGCCCAACAAGGACAGCTATCTGACAGTCATGTTCCCAAGCAGCAGCATACTGCCAGATTTGCTCCAGTGATGAGGAGGGAGGGGATGATGAGGTCACTGACTCCACATGGGTGCCTGATAGGAGAGAGGAGGAGGAGAAGGAAGTGGAGGAGGAGGCACATCTCCAATGAGGCAGGATGCCCTCCAGGGGAAAGCTTAAGGGCAGCACACCGACTGTATCACACCGCAGAGCTCCTCATGTGCAGGGCGCTGATGTCTCTGCGCGTTATTCCAAAAGTTCTTTGGTGTGGGCCTTTTTTCAGATGTGTGCAGCAGATCGCACCGTTGCCATTTGCAACATATGTCTGAATCGTATCTCACGTGCCCAAAACATCAGCCGCTTGGGCACCATGTGCTTGAACAGACATATGTTGACCTGCCATGCAGTCCGTTGGCAGGCGTACCTAAAAGACCCACACCAAAGAACAAAGCAAACCTCTCCTTGCTCCTCATCAGCTGGGATCTCCAACCCCACTATACCTTCAGTCCTCTCTGAAACCTGCATTGAGTGGAATGAAGGTGTAGAATTAGGTATGTCACAGTCACAGCCAAGTACTTGCGGGCAATCTCCTTTCGGTACACCGACGTCCGGTTGTACCAGGCAAATTTCCCTGCACCATCTTCTGTACCGCTGAAAGAAGTTCGCTCCCAGCCATCCACATGCCCAGCGGTTGAATGCTAGATCGGCTAAATTGCTAGCACTTCAACTGCTGCCTTTTCAGTTGGTAGACTCTGCCCCCTTCCGTGAGTTTGTTGAATGTGCGGTTCCTCAGTGGCAGGTTCCCAAACGCCACTTTTTCTCTCGGAAGGCGATTCCGGCTCTCTACCGGCATGTGGAAGGCAATGTCTTGGCCTCGCTGGATAGGGCGGTCAGCGGTAAGGTGCATATTACCGCTGACTCATGGTCCAGCAGGCATGGACAGGGGCATGGACAGGGACATTACCTATCTTTCACGGCGCATTGGGAGACTCTGCTGGCAGCTGGGAAGGATGCAGGACAAGGTGCAGTAGTGTTGGAGGTTGTTCCGCCACCACGCCTCCAAAATGTTACTACTGGTGATTCTGACACACCTCTCTCCTCCACCCCCTCCTCTTCTTCCTCCATGGCCTCTACCTGTGCTTTGTCCTCGGAACCAGCGGTGCTCTGTAGGCGTTCAAGGGTCTACGCAAGTACGCAGGCAAAAAGATGCCATGCGGTGCTTGAGCTGGTGTGCTTGGGGGACAGGAGCCACACTGGGGCAGAGATTCTGTCAGCTCTGCAGGGGCAGGCTCAGAGGTGGTTGACGCCACGCCAGCTTAAGCCAGGAAAGGTGGTTTCTGACAATGGCACCAACCTCCTCTCCGCCCTCCGACAGGGACAACTGACCCATGTGTCATGTTTGGCTCACGTCCTTAACTTGGTGGTGCAGCGGTTCTTGGGCAGGTACCTGGGCTTAAATGAGGTCCTGAAGCAGGCCAGGAAACTGTGTGGGCATTTCCTCCAGTCATATAATGCCAGTGCTCAGCTGGCTGACCTGCAAAAGGATTACAACCTGCACAAGAACCGCCTAATCTGTGACATGCCCACCAGGTGGAACTCTACGTTGGCCATGCTGCAGCGGCTGCACACGCAGCAGAGGGCCATCAATGAGTATCTGTTGCAATATGGCACCAGGTCAGGGGAGCATGGATTTTTTTCCCCACGCCAGTGAGCCATGATCAGGGATGCATGCACTGTTCTGGCACCATTTGAGGAGGCCACGAGGATGGTGAGCAGTGACAGTGCATGCATCAGTGACACTGTCCCTCTTGTCCACCTGTTGGAGCACACGCTGCGTGGAATAATGAACAGGGCACCTGAGGCAGAACAGAGGCAGGAAGAGGAGGACTTCCTTACCTCTCAAGGCCCCCTTTATCCAGACAGTGTTCCTGCTGGCCCAGCTATCACACCGGAAGAGGACGAGGAGGAGAAGGAGGAGGATTATGGTGTCAGCCTGGAGGTGGAGCCTAGCACTCAGCATCAGCAGCAGTCTTCAAGGGATCAATTACAGTCCCAAGACACCCATGAACTTGTACGTGGCTGGGAGGAGGTGGCTGCGGATCATGTCGTCCTCAGTGACCCAGAGGACTCTGCACCGAATGCCTCAGAAAACCTACGCTGCATGGCCTCCCTGATCCTGCAAAGCCTGCGCAAGGATCCTCGTATTCGTGCGATCAAGGAGAGGGATCATTACTGGCTGGCAACCCTCCTTGATCCACGTTACAAGGGTAAGGTTGCAGACCTTATCTTGCCATCGCAGAGGGAGCAGAGGATGAAGCATCTTCGGGAGGCCTTGCAGAAAGGTCTGTGCAACGTGTTCCCAGAGACTGGGAGGTTGCAAATTCCTGGTCCTGGACAACGTGTTGCTGAGGCTCCGGTCAGTCAGCCGTCTGACCAATGCGTTCAGACAATTTTTTAGTCCACAGCCCCAAGGTATGATCGCTTCCTGGTTTACATGGTGCAGGAGTACCTAGGGGCAAGATCAGACTTGGACACCTTTCCCACCGTAAATCCTCTGGGTTACTGGGTCTTGAGGATGGATCACTGGCCAGAGCTTGCACAGTATGCAATTGAGGTGCCGTCTTTTGGAATGCACATTCAGTGCTGCTGGAGGCTTTGTAACCGATCACAGGGTGCACCTGTCCACCGACTCGGCCGATCGACTGACCTTCATAAAAATGAATCAGTCTTGGATCACCACCAGCTACCAAGCACCTGATGCTGATGTAACCGAATAATTTTTTTTGAAATGTCAGATCCCTTCAAGACTGCCTATGCTGATGCTAAGTGACTATCCTGTTATGCTGAGTGACTATCCTCTTCCTCCTCAATAATCATGCTGATAGCTTGAAAGAACATTTTTGGTTCTGGGCACCGAAACAGTGGCTAAGGCCCAATTTTTCAGCCCCTGTTTAACAGGGGCGTGTATTTACAATTTTTGATGCAATGCTTTGCAGCAGGGCTCATTGCTGTGCTCCAACTACAATATCTGTGAGGGGTTGCAGTGTTGTGGCACCAGCACCAGTGCCTAAGGCCCAATTTTTCTGCCCCTGTTTAACAGGGGCGTGTAATTACAATTCTTGATCTAATAATTCACAGCAGGGCCCATTCCTGCGGCCACCAAGAGTAACTGTGAGGGCTTACAGTGTTGTGGCACCAGCACCACCACCACCACCAAAGGCCCAATTTTTCCTACCACTGTTCAACAATGTCATGTAATTACAATTCTTGATCTAATATTTAACAGCTGGGCCCATTCCTGCACCCACCAAGAGTAACTGTGAGGGCTTACAGTGTTGTGGCAAGACCACCACCACCACCAAAGGCCCATTTTTTCTGCCCCTGTTCAACAGGGGCATGTGATTACAATTCTTGATCTAATATTTCACAGCTGGGCCCATTCCTGCACCCACCAAGATTAACTGTGAGGACTTACAGTGTTGTGGCAACACCAACACCTAAGGGCCAAATTTCTGCAGAGTATATATGGCAGGCCTCTACTTTCAAACATCCAACTTACAAATAACTCCTACTTGCAAACGGAAGGAGACAACAGGAAGTTAGAGGAAATCTACCCCTAGGAAGGGAAATTCTCTCCTGTAAGAGTTAATATGGGAAAAGGGTGTCTCCTCTCCACTTATGCTTTATCACCAATCCTTGTTTCAATTAAAAACCCAAATTTTCAAAAAACATTTGTCATTGGGACGGAAAGTGAGTTGAAATGTTCTGAACAGGTGCACAGACAGCAAAACAAATGTTACAGGGGTGATAACCCTTCCCTATGTTTTCCAAAAAGCTTAAAAATATTTTTTTTTGGCTGGAGCTACATTTAAAAAATGTACCTGTTCCAAATTATAAACAGATTCTACTTAAGAACAAACCTACAATCCCTGTCTTGTTTGCACAGCCTGTATACTGCTGTTCAGAGTATATAGGGCCTTTTTTAAATTTGGGTGCGGGGTTCCCCTAATATCCATACAAGACCGAAAGGGGCTGGTAGTGGGCTGCCGGTGGGGGGGGGGGTACCCATGCCATTTTTCTCAATGATTTTCATCCATATTGCCGAGACCAGACATTACATTAAAGCCGCAAGCAGTTTTAAATGACTTTTTTTTTCCTTTAGAAATGTAAAATTTTGTGCAGGGACAGTTCTAAACACGGGAAACATGTGCCACTTCACAGGCATACTTTAGACACCCCCCAGGTACTTTTTTTTCTTTACTTTATGCATCATTAAAATCACTGCTCCCAGACATTGACATTCCAGTCCTTACGGCGACTTATCGAGAGCGGCTCAATGCCCCTATCACGGTGATGGAGATCCAGCAGGCTCTTAAGTCTTTGCAATCTGGCAAGACACCCGGGCCTGATGCAATCCCTCTAGAGTTCTACAAACATTATGCAGCCGAACTTGTAGCCAGACTCCATTCCCTATTTGCGGTGTCCGCGCAGCAGGGGAAGCTCCCTGTCACCATGAGTGAGGCGGTCATAGTGGTGATGCCCATGCCGGGGAAGGATCCTACCCTGTGTTCCTCGTATCATCCTATCTCGTTGTTGAACATCGATGTGAAAATTCTTGCCAAGATCTTAGCAACCAGACTAAACTCTGTCATTACTGCCCTGGTACATTCGGATCAAACAGGCTTTATGCTGGGTAGGGGAACGGATATAAACATCAGACGCCTCCTCACCCACATTGATAGGGCTGGTGAGGGTTCGACGGGAGTGGTGGCCTCACTTGACGCAGAGAAGGCTTTCGACTCTGTGGAGTGGGGCTACCTCTGGGGGGTGCTTGACAGTTTCGGGTTTGGGCCTGGTTTCCTGAAATGGGTGCGTATGCTATATAGTTCCCCATCTGCTAGAATTCTGACCAACGGCTGCCTATCGGAGGTGTTCCCCTTGGGTCGTGGCACGAGACAGGGGTGCCCCCTTTCCAGGGGTTTGTTTTCCCTTGCTATGGAACCCCTGGCCATCCTTTTGAGAGCTGAGACAAGGGTCCGGGGATTGCAAATAGGCCCGCTTGAAGAAAAGTTGTCTCTATATGCGGATGATGCCCTGCTATATCTGGCAGATGCTTCATCATCCTTGCATGTGGCTTTAGATCTGATTGACCACTTTTGTGGCTACTCCGGTATCCGCATCAATTGGGACAAATCGGTCTTGTTTCCCCTATGTTTCTCGACCCCGCGTCCCGCGACGCAAACGCAGCTTAAATGGGTAGGAAGAGTTTACGTACCTGGGCATCAAGGTTAGTGGCAATATCCGCGATTATGTCGGACAAAACATACAACCACTCATGACTCAACTGGTGGCCAAATGCGCAGTGTGGCGGTCCCTCCCTCTGACGCCGGTGGGTAGAGTCAATCTTTTGAAAATTATCTATCTCCCGAAGTTCCTGTACTTCTTTCGCAATACCCCCTCATATATCCCTAGGTCATTCTTCCGGAGGTTGGACAGTTTGCTGATCTCATTTGTATGGGCTGGGAGACCGCCCGGGTGGCGAGGAAGATTTTGTATTTGTCTCTGTCTGGGGGAGGATTGGCGCTCCCGAATTTCTTGCTTTATTACTGGGCGGCAGTCCTGGTTACGGTGAGGTGGTGGTTCTCCCAGCCTAGACAAAATCCGGCGGTCACGCTTGAGGCGGCTATTTTGGGCTCTTATGCGGCCTTGAGCAACCTGCCAAAAAAACACACAAAAAGGCGCTGGGAAAAATGATGAAAAATCAATGTGTAAAATATGTTGCAGCAGCTAACGGCAAGTGCTAAAACTTGAATTATATAAAACAAAAAATTTACTAAAGCGCTGGCAAAAACACAAAAAAATCTAAGGACATATCCAATAATATCCAATGTGACAAATCGATAATCAGTGAGTGTAAAACCTTCTAGAATATGATTTAAAAAGATAAGTGCAAAAATGTGAAATTAGATAGGCAGCAAATGTTCAAAATTAGTCCTGCAAGTGTCAAAATCACAGGTGGATTAAAATCAGACGATCCACTCACCATTGGTAGCTGGTGCTTTCTTCCAAGGACAGGGGGCTGAATGAAAAGTTCAATGAATAAAATCCAAATGGGGTAACTTGCTGAAAACTGAAAGAGTGAAGTACAAATGCATAGGAGAAAAAAAGAGATTACTTGCTATGTCTAACCCGTTAGCTAGACATTCGTAGCACAGGATGGTAAAGGCAGGCACTCAGTAACAACTTCCACGAGCGCCGCTGAATAGCGTGCGCTCCACAAGAAGCAGGAAATGGTGTCAGTGGTTTAGCCGTAAACCGGACGTGCGTCGACGCGTTTCGCCCCTCCCACAGGGCGTCATCAAAAGGACATCACATCCGGTCTATGGCAGAGAAATTTATAGTGGGTGAATGACCTCTCACTGGGTGTAATCGATTGAAGAAAACCTACTTCCTGGTTTAACATCATTGTCCTGATTACCAACCAAAACTTTATTAAAAAAGAGAGACAAAAAGACTGCTGCCATCTTGTGGATACAATCCAAAAATGTCTCAAAAAATGTATTAAAAGAATAAATCATATATATATAAATATATATATATATATATATATATATATATATATATAAAATTAGGTCTCCCTGCTTGGTAGAATAAAAAAAAAAAAATAATTAAAATTAAAATAAAAAATTAAAAAAAATATATAAATATAAATGAAATAAAAATAAAAATAAATATATATAAATAATAATAATAATAATAATAAAAATAAAAAATACAAATAATAAAAAAAAAAAATAAAAAAAAAAAAAAAATATTGCAACTACCAGTTGGATAAAAAGCAATTTAAATCCAGCTCAATATTGAGCCCCGCCGGGCTTAAAGTACGAAGCCTATGAATCCATTGGGATTCATTTTGTGAAATCAATTGTTTGAGATTGGACCCTCGCCAATGTTCTTCCACTCTGTCTATCCCACAGAATGTGAGACAGCTGGGATCACGATTATGAAATAATCTAAAGTGATTAGACAATCCATGATGTCGGTAACCCTTTTTGATCCTATTGACATGTTCCCGAAGTCGTACTCCTAATTGCCTCGTGGTTCTACCGACATACTGAAGCCTGCAAGGGCAAGAAAGCAGGTAGGTGACATCGGTGGTCCCACATATGATGAATTTTTTGATTTCATAGGACCTACCCTCAGAAAAGGAACTAAAATGAGTTGTCTTTCTCCTTCTAAATTTGGACGTCCTACACATCTTACATCTTCCACAGCTGTAGAAACCAGTCTGATTTAAGAAAGTTACAAGCTTCTTTGGGGGGTTATCTACATTGTGTGCCAACTGAAGTCTTAAAGTAGGTGGTTTCGTGTAGATAAATTTTGGTTTCTTAGATAACACCTCCTTTAAATCTCGATCTTCCAAAAGCAATGGCCAGTGTTTTTTGATGATTTTTTTCAAATTCTTTATACTGCCGGTTATAGCCAGTCAGAAAGGCAAGACCAAATTCTTTTAGTTTTTTCTCTTTCTTTTTGAATAATTCATTTCTATCCAATAGACCAACCGTAGTTTTGACCTTGTTTAGATTTTCCAGATTGTACCCTTTTTCATGGAACCGTTTCAGTACAAGATCTGCTTGTGAATTATAATCTTCAATCTTATTGCAATTCCTCCTTATTCTAATCATCTGGCTTTTGGGAATGCCGCCTAACCATCTTGGATGATGGCAGCTTCCAAGAGGAATGTAGCCATTCCGATCTACACTTTTGAAAAACGTTCTGGTGAATAACCAATTTCCCTCCTTGAAGAGTGTTAAGTCCAAAAAATTAACCTCTTGTTGACTAAAAGTTCCGGAAAAGGAAATACCATAGGGGTTATCACTCAGATTACTCAAAAAATTCTGGAAGGACTCCTGTGTCCCATCCCAGATAATCACGATGTCGTCGATATATCTTTTGTATAATCTGAGTTCTGGTATATTCACATTATAAATGGCCTTACTTTCCCATAAGCTCATGAAAAGGTTAGCAACTGAGGGGGCATATTTAGCCCCCATAGCAACACCCTTTTTTTGTCTATAATAGAACTTTTCATGCCAAAAGAAATTATGGCTCATTGCCAAATCAAGAATTTGGAGTAGAAATTTTCTTTGTTTACGTTTATTATCAGTTTTCTTCAATGCCCATTTTACAGCCTCTAGGGCATGGGGTTGCTGAATATTAGTGTACAAAGAGTTGACATCAACACTAGCTAAAATACAGTTGGCATCTACTGTTAATGGTGCAATTAGCTCGATCAAATCTTTGCTATCTCTGAGATAAGCGGGGCATGCGTTGGTAAGTGGCTGGAGAAAGAAGTCAAGGTATTCACCAACCCTAGAAAACAAAGAATTCACTCCACTCACGCTGGGTATGCGCTACGAATGTCTAGCTAACGGGTTAGACATAGCAAGTAATCTCTTTTTTTCTCCTATGCATTTGTACTTCACTCTTTCAGTTTTCAGCAAGTTACCCCATTTGGATTTTATTCATTGAACTTTTCATTCAGTCCCCTGTCCTTGGAAGAAAGCACCAGCTACCAATGGTGAGTGGATCGTCTGATTTTAATCCACCTGTGATTTTGACACTTGCAGGACTAATTGTGAACATTTTCTGTCTAATTTCACATTTTTGCACTTATCTTTTTAAATCATATTCTAGAAGGTTTTACACTCACTGATTATCCATTTGTCACATTGGATATTATTGGATATGTCCTTGGATTTTTTTGTGTTTTTGCGCTTTAGTAAAATTTTTGTTTTATATTGAGCAACCTGCCGTTCCGCAGCCTCAGAGCCAGCCCCTGTATGATGACCCTCATGCGGACCACAGTTAAGGTCTGGCAGGAGGCTCGAATAATGTACAGGCGACCTAACTTTGTATCCCCACATATGCCCTTGTGTGTTAACCCTATGTTGCCCCTATTGGGAGGCTGTGGCTTCCAGACTGACTGACGTGACTGGCTTGACCGTACCGACTGACCCAAAGATCCTGTTGTTGAATTATATGGAAGACGTTGACGGGGATAGGTATTGTAAACTCTGCTTGACTTTTTCACTATTTTATGCTAGGCGAGAAATCCTGCTCAAGTGGAAATCTGAGGACCCCCACATGTGTCTTCTGGAGACACGCAGTCGCCTTGGTATTGCCCCTATATAAGCTGACTTATGAGAGTAGACAGTGCCCTGCGAAGTTCGACAAAATTTGGTCTTCATGGCAGACTACTCGCTCTGACTTGGAACCCCCCCTTGGGTGAGACTAACTGAGCTGTCTGTTCGCTGGGTGTGGTTCAGGGGAGGGCTGGCAGCCTTAGGCCTGGGGGGAAAGTCGAGTCAAGTGGCCCATAGAACCAGTGGTGACAAAGTGATTGATCGGGGAAAACAGTCTAAGGTTTTCCATGATCACAAACAAGTCCCTGTATGAATCCCTTAGAGCTGAGGACCCCCCCCCCCCCGTAACTAGTGAAGGACTAAGTCCAAGCATTAACCCCTAAGATCCAAGAATGTGACCCCCTAACTAGTGATGGACTACAAGTCCCAGCATGAACCCCTGATATCTAAGGATGTGGCCCCTTAGATCTCACGGGTTTATGCTGTGACCTGTAGTCCTTCAATAGTTGGGGGGGACACATTCTCAGCTCTGAGTGGTTCATGCTGTGACCTGTAGTCCCTCACTAGTTGAAGGGCCAGGGGGACACAGCTCTGAGGGGTTTAAGCTGGGACAGTGGGACCTGTAGTCCTTCACTAGTTGAGGAGGGGCGCAGGAGTGTGTCACACATCCTGAGCTCTGAGGGGTTCATGCTGGGACCTGTAGTCCTTCACTTTTGGGGTGTCACATCCCAAAAAGTAAAGGACTAAGAGTCCCAGCATTAACCCTGGCTGAGATTTAAGGATGTGATTTCCTCTGAGGCCAGCTCATGCTGCCATGACACACATGTCCACATTACACATATGTTCTAATTCATTCACTGCTTCTGACCTCACCTCAGGCAGCTTGACTCTGGAGAGGTGCTTCTGGCACAGTCAGTCAGTGACAGTTCCATTCCCTTAGGCAGGCTCCGAGGCGCATGCCCCTGCACACGGGACAACGGAGGGTGGAGGTGGGTGGATCAAAACAGTAAAAGGCGTGGATGAGGCAGAAGATCCTCCTCCTCTCTGAACGCGGTGGCCTCAGCCTTGCTTTCCTCTTCGGGACTGTGACATCACTGGTTGCTAGACGCCAGGCGATCCTAGCAACTAGTGCAACTAGTGCAGACGATTGAGGCCAGCAGTCCAACAAACGTGTCTCTGCCAGCTCTGAGAGAGAGAGAGAGAGAGAGAGAGAGAGAGAGAGAGAGAGAGAGAGACCGTTCCACATTTCCCTGCACAGAGAGAGACCCCGCTCCACATTTCCCTGCACAGAGAGAGAGAGAGACCCCGTTCCACATTTCCCTGCACACAGAGAGAGAGAGACCCCGTTCCACATTTCCCTGCACACAGAGAGAGAGACCGCGTTCCACATTTCCCTGCACAGAGAGAGAGACCCCTCTTCACATTTCCCTGCACATGGAGATAGACAGAGAGAGAGAGAGAGAGAGAGAGAGAGACACAGAGACAGAGAGAGATGGACCGCTCCACATTTCCCTGCACAGAGAGAGACCGCACCTCAGGAAAAATCGTTTGATTCCCGTATCAACACAGTAAAGCCTTGTACACACCACTATTTTATTTTTTATTTATTTTCGCTCAACCTAGCGATTTGAACAAAAAAAAAAACTGACAGGTCCGGTTAGAGCCGCTAAGTACTAGCAAAAGTGACCTGAGCATGGATCACTTTTTAGCAGAGTGACAGTGTCTGCTGCAATTGTGTACAAGCCTTTGCAGGGCTTGTGTGCACAGTTTTGCTTAGCCGCAGTCCCATAGGCTTAGGTTGTGTTTGTGCGTTTTTGCTGCATTCTTTTTAAAGGGCACCAAAGATGCAGCATGCAGACGTTTTTGTGCACTTTCAGAAAATGCATCAAAAATTTGCAAACTAATAGAAGTCTATGAGACTGACGGGGGTAACATGCAGAAAGACTGAAATCACCAACACTGCAGCCAGACTGTGACACACCAGTGGGATCCCACTTCATAGTAAATAGGACCAGGTAATGCACAAACTGCTGATGGAAATCTCTTTAGCTGCAGAGAGGGGGGGGGGGGGGGTGGAGGAAGAGGACTGTCACAACTCACTCACTCACTTACTTGGAAGGAAGGACCCAGCAGGAGTATTACTGGCTCAGTCATCACATCAGCCTCCATCCAGAGCGTTTCATACAGGACACTGACTGCTCAGTTTAAACGTTCCCGCCCACACATTCTATTCACAGACGCAGCACACGGGCTACAAAGAGTGTGGGCGGGCACAGTGAGAGAGGGGGCTGGAGGGAGGCAGTGCAGATCCACCCTCTTCCATTCGGCTGTGCTCTGAAATTAAAGGACACAGACTCAGGTGCAGACAACAGCACTGTGACAGGAAAGATGTCCGCTCACAGCACAAATGTTTCTGCACACTTCTGGGATGTTATCCAGCCCTGCCAGCCTCGCTTGAGCAGTAACACTCACCACTCGGCCAACTACAGAACTGCACATGCGCAGTTCCTAGCTGGCAGCAGATCGGCCTTTTTATCGAGAATCAGATCGGCCTGGGGGGAAATTGCATGCCTGCCCCCCCTGCCAGCCCGCCCCTGGTGTGGTTTCTCTCCCCCTCCCTCCCTAGTCCTATGACTATACTACTATTCAAGGTTGTTTGTAGGTCTGTAGCATGGTGGGCTAGAATCGTTATTATGCATGATCGGGTTTAGGCCAATGTTTATTATTTGCACTTAGTAACAGATGGAAGGGGTGTGACCCCCGGGTGTGACACATTATTCTGTTGTTCTGCTATGTTCTAATGAATATGCTATTTACTGGTTGTATTGTAATGCTGATTTGTCTAATAAAATCTTTCTGTTAAAAAAAAAAAAAAAAAACACTGCTCCAGAAAAAAAGGCAGTTTTAAAAACGTATTTTTGCATTGATACATGTCCCCTGGGGCAGGACCCGGGTCCCCAGACCCTTTTTAGGACAATAACTTGCATATTAGCCTTTATATTTAGCACTTTTGATTTCGAACGTTCGCGTCCATTGTATTTAATAGGGTTTTAAAGTTTGCGCAAACTTTCGGTCCGTTCACAGGTTCTGGTGTGAACCGAACCGGGGGGTGTTTGGCTCATCCCTAGTCAGAAGTGTCTGATGCTATCTGCAGAGTTGTGGGCACAGGAACAGGGGACATAATACATCCATCCTTTAGGAGTAAGTGCTACAAAAAGTTGATTGTACAGAGATCATTATTATTATTATTATACAGGTTTTATATAGATCATACGGTCAGATTATAGCATGTATGGCGAGTCTAAATCTCTCATGCAAAGCCTGATAATGGAGCAAAGTAGAGGAAACTGCAATAGTAAGCTAGTGTTAGAAAATCTCTGCAACAGACAGGCATTTGTTTCCATACTTTTCACTGCTCATGCATTACATATGTAACCCTATTTTGGTGTATGGGGGGTGCTATGTGAGATGTCCCCCTCCTCGTGGTTTATATCCATTTTTTCCTTGTAGCACCTGAGTATAAGGGGGAAATTTGGGACTTTCCTCTAATTATCTCTAGTACAGTGCCTCCACTCCAGGGGGCCCTGGGCTTTGCAAACAAGACTGACTCCCTTCTGAGAGCATCCTGTCCCAAGGCAGTCCACTCACTTTTTTCTTGCTGTAAAAAAACAGGTCCAGTCCTTAGACATCTTTTCAAAGGCCCTAAACTCTAGCCCATGGGCCCCAACCAGACACTCAGCCTGCTGAACTTGGACCTCTCCCCAAACAAAGAAAAGACTAAAGAACCTTCAACCTTTTTTGTCTGAGTATGAGGGCTCACAAGACCCTGCTTGTTAGTTTCTACTGGGAGAAGAGTGGGGCACATATGATAGAATGACAAAGCAGGAGCACAACTGGGAGACAGTTGTCACTCCATTACAGGAAATGCCTGAACAAATTGCCTATATGGCAGGATCACCGGGAATTGTTTTAAAGAAAGCTACAGATTTTAAAATGCTAAGAACTGTTTTTGGAATTCAATGCTTATATGGAATAATGGATGTGTTTAGATCTACTTTAAATCTTGTTTAAAAAAAGTCCATTCTGTGTGTAGCGCTACCCCCAGTTAAGAGAGCCGCTGGTTTGATTTCGGGCCCTGTATACAGCACCGCCAACCCCCGGAATTCTTACTCGACCCACTCTGGCACAGTTAGTCTAGGGTTAAACTTATATCACATTCAATAGTATTGTAAGGGGTAATCTCTTTGCAGTAAGACAACACACTGAGGCGAGAGATCAAATATAACAACTTTACTTTTACTTCAAAAGGCATAAGCAGAACAGAACACATGCAACTTGCTCTCAGAGCCCTGCAGCAATAAGTTTAGCACACAACAATTGCCCCGCGCGGTAACCCACCGCGCGCAGCTATTATGGTGCACGCGCCCTATGGCGCACTAAACAATATTCTATCTCCCCTCCCTGGTCAGGCCTGACATAGAAGAAATCTCAGTCTTTTCACTTGGGATTTCTTTGCATGCAAACTTTCGGTGGTGCACTTGATGAAACAGTATTTGTAATCCACAAGTAGGCAGTCCCAAGGAACACTATACTGGAGACCAGTGGCGGTGCGTCCATAGAGGGCGCCGGAGCGCCGCCCCCTCTCGCTCCCGCACCGCCACTGAAAGACAATACACAGATTCATGCATTGCATGAATCTGTGTATTGTCACCGCTGCCGCGCTGCCCACTATTCATATGGCCGGCCTCCTGGTGAGCGCCGGCCATATGAATTAGAGCGGCGGCCAGCGGTGGGTGGAACTTGGAAGTGCCTATCAGAGCCGCTGGCTCTGATAGGCTTTCCGAATACAGCTCTCAGGCTGTATTCGGCTTCCAAAAACTCCTCCCAGGTACGCACGGGGGTGCGTTCCTGGAAGAAGACTGTGTGGAGGTTTCAGCCAATCAGGTTCACCGGATCTGGTTACCGGTAACCTGATTGGCTGAAGCGACATCGAGGGCGGGAGAACACATCGAGGACGGCGCGGACCGAGGAAGGTAAGTGCAGGGCTGGGGGGGGGGGGACAGGCTGCATTTGGGGGACAAACTGGCTGAATATGGGGCACAAACTGGCTGAATATGGGGGACAAACTGGCTGAATATGGGGCACAAACTGGCTGCATTTGGGGGGAACTGGCTGAATATGGGGCACAAACTGGCTGCATTTGGGGGGAACTGGCTGAATATGGGGCACAAACTGGCTGCATTTGGGGGGAACTGGCTGTATATGGGGGGAACTGGCTGAATATGGGGGACAAACTGGCTGAATATGGGGGGAACTGGCTGAATATGGGGGACAAACTGGCTGAATATGGGGGGAACTGGCTGAATATGGGGGACAAACTGGCTGAATATGGGGGGAACTGGCTGAATATGGAGGACAAACTGGCTGAATATGGGGGGAACTGGCTGTATATGGGGGACAAACTGTCTGAATATGGGGGGAACTGGCTGTATATGGGGGACACGCTGGCTGCATTTGGGGGGAACTGGCTGTATATGGGGACAAACTGGCTGCATTTGGGGGGAACTGGCTGTATATGGGGACAAACTGGCTGTATATGGGGGCACACTGGCTATACATATGGGGGCACACTGGCTGTATATGGGGGCACACTGGCTATATATATGGGGACAAACAGGCTGTATATGGGGGCACACTGGCTATATATATATATGGGGGCACACTGGCTGTATATGGGGGCACACTGGCTGTATATATATGGGGGCACACTGGCTGTATATGGAAACAAACTGGCTGTTATTGAGAGGGCAAACTGGTGGCGTTTGGGCACAGTGGCTGCGTTTAATGGGCACAGTGGCGGCAATTGATTTTTTTTTTTCAGTTTGTTTGCGCCCCCCCAAAAATTTTGAGCACCAGCCGCCACTGCTGGAGACCCACTAACTTTGTCCTGCTACTGGCCTCCTAGTGGAACAACAAACGAACGATCGGTGGGCCAAGGCAGTCTATAGGCCTAAACACGGTAAAGTCTATTGGACTGAGCAAGTGCTCGCTCACCACTCCGGACGCGATCCCAGTCCAGGACTTCCACCTGCTGTGTCTCCACACACAGCGTCTGCAACGATCGGGTCCCCGATCCAACTGATGTCCTCACTCTACCAGTCTGGTGCCACCCAAGCTCCGCAGTGGGGTGGAAGGCTCTTTGGAAGTTGCACAAGGCCCCAGGCTTCAGGCCTTGTACTCAAGCAGATCCACACAGGAAGAGGCTGTTGCTTGCAGCGCGGTGTCCAAAGAGGCCGAGCCCCGCCTCGCCTCCTCCTTAAATAGCCCCTCCCATGAGTCTCTGCGGTGGCCAATTGCACTCTGGGTGCCGAACGGGGTTCTGGGTAATGTAGTCCCGGGGCCTTAAAGGAGACCCAGCTACACACTCCCCCCACTTAAACTCTTTGGTCCCCAAAGATAACATAACATTAAATTACAGAACGTACAACATCAATCAAAGTTTCGTATGATGTTGGCAGAGGAAATTCCCACCAAAAACGAGGTAGTGAACGCCCCTGCCAACAGGTCACATTATCATTAGTGTCCTGCCTAACTGTGCCAGAGAGTGAGTTGGGGTTGCCTCCCACCAAATGAACAGTGGGAGGATCAGGGTCTTCCATACTCCTCCTGGCAGTAACCACAGTGTCTTCCGCACTCCTCCCCATCTGTGGATAAGTTAATCTTCAGGGAGGCTTTATGGCCCTTCGCTTCCTCTGTCCTCTAGGACTTTCTGTTGAAACAAGCTCCTCTTCTGGAATCGACTTAGGAATTTCCTCTGGTTCGGGAGCACTGAATTCCGGAGCAGGGGGGTACATGGATTCCCTTGGATCTTCTTCGGGGAGCAAGTCACAGGCACTTTCCCAAGAATCTGACCAAGGACTGGACGGGATGAATTCAGTAGCTTCTGCATTCAGTGTTCTTTCCTTGGTGTCTTCTTCAGGTGGAAGATCAATAGCAGAAGTTTCTGGGGCCTGTGAGGGCCAAAGCTAATCAAGTTCTTCCCCCTCATTTTCGCTTATCTCCAAGGTCTCTGTATCCCTGATCTGAGGGGTCTGGGACCGGGTGTTTGGTCTGGGAGTATCCGGGGTGGAGGTTGGCTCAGGGGAATCCATTACAGGGGGTATCTGAACTGCCTCAGCTATTGGGAGTAAGTGGTTTCGATGCCAGGTCTTCAAGGGTCCCACCTTCCCTTCTGGTTTAAGTCTATAAACGGGTAGACCCGGTAGTCTTTTGCAAACAACATAAGGTTCAGGCCTCCATCTGTCCGCAAGTTTATGTTTTCCAGGGACTCCCAGATTTCGTAGAAGAACTCGGTCTCCAGGTTGCAGGTCCTGGATCCGAACCTTCAGGTCGAAGTTCCTCTTGTTGCGGGCCCCCCTTTGGTCTGAGGCCGCCTGGGCCTGCTCATAGGCTAATTTCAAATTATGTCTGAGTCTGTCAACATATCCTTTGTGGGAAGTGGCAGAGCAATGGTCTATGGAAGTGCCAAAGGCCAGATCTACTGGTAGTCTTGCTTCTCTGCCGAACATAAGTCGATAGGGTGAGTACCCTGTAGCATCGCTGGTGGTGCTGTTGTATGCATGCACAACTGCAGCTATGTGGTTGGTCCAATGCTGCTTCTTTTCACTGCTTAAAGTTCCCAGCACGTTGAGCAGGGTTCGGTTGAACCTCTCCGGCTGAGCATCACCTTGTGGATGGTAGGGGGTAGTCCTTGTCTTCTTAATCCCCAAGGAATCCAGGAGCTTCCGGATCAGCCGACTTTCAAAATCCCTTCCCTGGTCTGAATGAAGCCGTTGTGGTAGCCCATAGTTTACGAAGTATTTCTCCATAAGCACTTTGGCCACAGTCGAGGCCTTTTGGTCTTTGGTCGGGAAAGCCTGGGCATACCGGGTGAAATGGTCGGTTACTACCAGAACATTTCCTAGTCCACTCAGGTCAGGTTCGAGGCAGAGAATATCAATGCATACCAGATCAAGCGGGCTTTGACTTTGCAGATGACCCATTGGGGCAGCTTGATGAGGTAAAGTCTTTCTCTGGATGCATCGTGCACATGAGTGGCAGTATTCCTCAACTTCAGCCCTCATGCAGGGCCAATAGAAAGACCTTTCCGCCCCTAGGTGGCCATGGTTGTCATGCAGAGCAACCATGACAGTCTCTCTGTGTTTCTCGGGCAGGAACAACTGCCATTTGTCTTCCAGGTCATCAGAGGGGCCCCTTCGGTAGGCCACTCCCTGACGCACCTGCAACCTGTCCCACTCCTTCCTCAACAGGCGAGCTTCCCTTGAGGGGTGACGCAGGAGTCTGTTCGGATCCTGATTCTCCAGGGCCTCTAGAACCAATCTTTCCATGGGGTCTTCCAATTGGTTGGATCTCAACTCTTTTTTGGATAGTTTTGGCAAGTTATCTTCCCCCAGTTGGGTTACCCCACAGTACTGCTTGGGAACTCCTACTATGGTAACCCCTATCTCTTCTGCCCTTGAGCCTCCACTGGCTTGGAGTTCAGCCCCTTGACAGAGAGCCCGCACCCCGTCGGGTGCCACTTGGGTCCAGTCTTCTGTACTGCAAGTGGGGACATGAGATCTTCTGGACAAGGCGTCCACATCTCGATTTCCCGCCCCAGGCCTGTATTTCAGGCTGAAATTGAAGGCAGACAGCGCCGCCAGCCATCTATGTCCTGTGGCATCCAGCTTTGCTGTGGTGAAAAGATAGGTGAGGGGGTTCTTGTCCGTTTTCACAGTGAAGTCTGCTCCATACAGATAATCTCGGAGTTTGTCAACCACGGCCCACTTGAGGGCCAGGAACTCCAACTTAAGAGTAGGATAGTTCTTTTCGGAGGGGGTCAGGCTTCTGCTCACGTATGCAACGGGTCTCAGTTGCCCTTCATGTTCCTGGTAGAGCACTACTTCCAGACCATCATGGCTGGCATCTACGTGGAGTTCATAAGGCTTCTTTGGGTCTACATAGGCCAGAACAGGGGCAGTGGTTAAGTTATTTTTCAACATCTGGAAGGCATCTTCACACTGCTCATTCCACTGGTCCTTGACTGACTCCCCTGGCTTCCTAGGGCCCGAGTCATCCTCTTCCCCCTCTGTCTTGAGCAACTCATTTAGAGGCCTGGCTATCAGAGCAAACCCCTCCACAAGCCTACTATAATAGGAACAGAATCCCAGGAAGGATCTGAGTTCTGTCACAGTGGTGGGCCTCGGCCAGGATGTAACTGCCTCCAATTTTTCAGGGTCTGTGGCTACCCCATCTTCAGACACTATGTGTCCCAGATAGTTGACTGATGACTGATAGAATTGGCATTTTTCAGATGAGAGCTTGAGTCCCTCCTCACTGAGTCTTCTCAAAACTTTCTCCAGCCTCTCTTCATGTTCTTCCAAGGTTCTCCCGAAGACAATGATGTCATCTAAGTATACAAGGACTTCGATGAGGTTCTTATCTGCCACAGTCTTCTCCATGAGACGTTGGAAGGTGGCTGGAGCTCCAGACAGACCTTGAGGCATCCGGTCGAATTCGAAGAAGCCTACCGGGGTTATGAAAGCCGTCTTCTCTTTTTCTTCTGGATGCATCGGGATCTGATAGTACCCGCTCTTGAGGTCCATAACACTGAACCACTTGGCTCCAGACAAGCTCTGTAGAGCATCCTCTATCCTTGGAGTGGTATACTGGTCCGGTATGGTTCTCCTGTTGAGGGTCCTATAGTCTATGCACAGCCTCAATGACCCATTCTTCTTCCAGACCACCATTATGGGGGAGGCATAGGGACTTCTAGATTCTCGAATCACCCCTGTTCGCTTGAGCTCGGCGAGCTGCTCCCTCAAGCCTTCGAGGTCTGCCAACGGAACCCACCTAACCCTCTCCCTGAAGGGCTTGTCTTCCTGGAGGCGGATTCGATGGGTGGCACTCCTAGCACACCCCACATCAAATTCATCTTGGGAGAATATCTTTTCCCACCTGGTCAGCTGGGCCTTGGCTCTCTCTTTCCAAGCCCTGGGCAGGTTTGGGTTCTCCATGGAAAGTTTCTCCCACACAGTACTTTCTCCATCTGTCTTCTCCACATCCAACAAAGCAACTGGGGTAGCTGGGCTCACCCGGCCCAGCAACAGCCTGGCTGGGATTTCCATGGGACCATCCGTAGTATTCCTGACACTCACAGGCACTTTACCGTGAGCCTTCTTCAGGGCCCTCACCGGGACTACTTCTGGGACTACTTCTAAGCCTGAATGATCTTCCCTTGGGTCGGGTTCCAACATGACAAAGGGACCAGGCTGCTCCCAAGTGAGTTTCACTGTGGCTTTCAAGCAGGCTACTTCACCGGGCTGCAGCACTATTCCCCTTCTTCCCAGCCCCCAGACCTTCCCTACCCTCTCTTCCGGGGCCTTCTGTTCCAAGATCAGTCGTTGGTAGGCTGTCTTCAACATTGGGTGAATCTCAGTGACTGTGGGGTCTTTTCTTCTTGTCAAAGGGGCCAGGAGTCTTCGGACCAGATCCGTGTTGGTCCCTATTATTAGGGAACTCTTGTTAGCTCCAGGCGGTCGGGGGCACACCACAGCTAAGGTGTCGAACACTTCAGCCTTTCCGGCTATGGACAGGTCGAAAGTCAGTTTTATAGGCAGATAGCCATCATAAGGGAAACTCTCTGTCCCAATCCCCCATATCTCCAACTCTTCAATCTTTTGGATGGGTCTTAGGTGCTTGTCATAAAAGTCCCTGTACAACAGGGTCACTTGTGCCCCAGTATCCAATATGGCTCTGGTGTAGACTCCTTCCACTTGGACAGGTACTATCGGGGAGGAACCTACCAGCTTCACTGGATATTACTTTGAAGGGGTCTCTTTCCTTTGATCTTTGCGTTTTCCTTTTGGACTTTCTTTCTTCCATTTCTCTTTGGACTTAAGTCTCTCTTGGGCCTGGTATGCATTGATCTCCCTCCTTTTTATGGGTGTAACTACCCAATGAGGGACATTACTCTCTTTCGTTGGTGTACGTTCCCACTGAGGAACCTCGCGTTTCTTCTGAGGGGTCTTGTCCCCTCTTTTCTTGGGCTTCTCATTCAGTCTGGAGCTCACTGAAAATGATGGGCACCCGGTTGACTCCTTCACCGGGGCCCTCTGGAGTTTCCCGCCGGCTTGCGGTTATCTGTTTTCTTTTTCTTGGGACTGGAACATACAGCTGCAATATGGCCAATTCCTCCGCAGTTAAAACAGATCACGTCCCCCCAGTTTTGTAGGGGAATGGGCACTGAAGAGTCTGGGAACAACTCTTTCCTTGGTCCTTCTTTCTCGGGAACCTTTGAATCCTTTGCAATCAGGGAGGTCAGCATCTCTAACACCTGAGACATCTGTGATTTTAAAGCGTCTACTTCCGGGTCTCTTTCCTTTGTCAGCACTGAGTTGACTACCACTGGTGCAGCAGAGGTATGTGTCTTGATCATTTGTTGATCCTTCTGTAGTAACTCCTCATCCCTAATAATTTTTATCAGATCAGAGTAGGTCAGTGACATCCCCCCTCCAGAGGTTTTCAGGTGAAGCCAGACTGGATCCGAGCGTAATACTCCCTTTAACACTTGCTTCATTCTTGCCGCATCTGTGTCTTGAGGCAACATCCTTTTCTTTAACACGATCTTGCAAAGCATCTTGTTTAGCCTTCTTACATACTCTGAAAGCTTCTCATTCGGCTGTTGGAAAGTATGTTCGAATTGGTACACTAGTTCTGTCACTTTTTCTAGCTGACCGAACTCCTCTTGTAACATGGCTAAACAGTCCTGAGCCGCGAAATCAGCGTTACCAAACTGGAAGCTTTTCACCGCTTCTGCTGCAGCGCCTTTCAAACTTTCTATCACGCGCTGTCTCTTCTGCGCTTCAGGCACCTCCCATGCTTCTACTGCTAGTAGTGCCTGCTCAACCCAGGCATCGAAATCTTCTTCCCCTACTGGAACAGGAAGCTTCCCTGAGAATGTCTTTAGTGTGCGGTAGCTAGGCTCTACATGTACCGTGTTTGTCCTCTGGCACTTTGCTAGTAGATCCCCTAGGGCATTTATTAATTCTGGTGCTATGGTAGTGACCGGTGCCGCCGGGGGCGTCTCCCTTTCTTTTCTGTCAGGTGAGACACGGGGTGTCCCTTGAGGTGATCTCGTTGGGGATGACTCCGTCTTAACGGTTATTGCGTGCGCCAACTTATAAGTTCTATTGTCTGGTGCGCGCACACATTTGCGCTTAAAGGTTTCCGGCATTCCGTCCCACCATTCTATCAGCGCATACTGATACGAGATGTTTGGGTCTGACTTCATGTCCATCACCCACGGTGTACAATCTGGGGACATTGACACCACAAGTTTCTCTACCGTCTCTGTTGACCATTCCTCCCCTGGGAGGCTGATGACCACCGACTGATCTGGTTCTGTCTTAGTTGCTTCGCACCATGCCTTAACCTCTAATGGATCCATGCCGGTACTGGCGTGTTCACCTGCTGTATCAGGATCCCGGACTCGAGAGCCCCCACGTGTAGCGCTACGCCCAGTTAAGAGAGCCGTTGGTTTGATTTCGGGCCCTGTATACAGCACCGCCAACCCCCGGCAATCTTACTCGACTCACTCTGGCACAGTTAGTCTAGGGTTAAACTTATATCACATTCAATAGTATTGTAAGGGGTAATCTCTTTGCAGTAAGACAACACACTGAGGCGAGAGATCAAATATAACAATTTTACTTTTACTTCAAAAGGCATAAGCAGAACAGAACACATGCAACTTGCTCTCAGAGTCCTGCAGCAATAAGTGTAGCACACAACAATGGCCCCACGCGGTAACCCACCGTGCGCAGCTATTATGGTGCACGCGCCCTGTGGCGCACTAAACAATATTCTATTGCCCCTCCCTGGTCAGGCCTGACATAGAAGAAATCTCAGTCTTTTCACTTGGGATTTCTTTGCATGCAAACTTTCGGTGGTGCACTTGATGAAACAGTATTTGTAATCCACAAGTAGGCAGTCCCAAGGAACACTATATTGGAGACCCACTAACTTTGTCCTGCTACTGGCCTCCTAGTGGAACAACAAACGAACGATCGGTGGGCCAAGGCAGTCTATAGGCCTAAACACGGTAAAGTCTATTGGACTGAGCAAGTGCTCGCTCACCACTCCGGACGCGATCCCAGTCCGGGACTTCCACCTGCTGTGTCTCCGCACACAGCGTCTGCAACGATCGGGTCCCCGATCCAACTGATGTCCTCACTCGACCAGTCTGGTGCCACCCAAGCTCCGCAGTGGGGTGGAAGGCTCTTTGGAAGTTGCACAAGGCCCCAGGCTTCAGGCCTTGTACTCAAGCAGATCCGCACAGGAAGAGGCTGTTTCTTGCAGCGCGGTGTCCAAAGAGGCCGAGCTCCGCCTCGCCTCCTCCTTAAATAGCCCCTCCCATGAGTCTCTGCGTTGGCCAATTGCACTCTGGGTGCCGAACGGGGTTCTGGGTAACGTAGTCCCGGGGCCTTAAAGGAGACCCCGCTACATGTGCAAAATCCCCTCCGAATGATCTTCTATTTTTATCACTGTGGCAGTCCTAATTTACACTTGTTTAATACTTTTCTTTAGAATAAATCTTTTCTGAATTGTTTAGTCAATATTTTCTTTGCTTACGTCACGATTGGTAGATTTACATCTGCAAAATCCGCTGTCTCTAAATCTTTGTGCACAGTTGGGGGCCTCCCGTGAAGTCCTAATATCTCCCACTAATTGTTGCTAGGTGACAATCTCAATCCCTACAACAATAGAAGTTTGCATGCAGTAAATCGTGGAAAACCTTTTCAAAGAGCAGAATTACTTTTTTTTTTTCAAAATTATTTAAAGAATGTTATAGGGTGCAGCATATGTTTGAATCTCTACTGTGAAAATTCTTCATGCAAGCGCAGCCCCCATTGCTGGATGCTTGCCAATCGATACAGGTGTCGCTTGTGTCATTTGTATTCTGCCTAAAAACATCATGTTTTCCACTGCTAAATGTTTCTTTTGTGATTATCAAACCTATATTATCAGCTACCCTTTGGATACTTTGTTGTAGTTTCCATCTAGCCTAGGTTATCATACACTAGGTTACTCTAGGGAGAGTTCAAAGGTTTTACAACTAGATATGTAACACTGTATAAAAGTAGCCATCATGTCTTTAGAACTTTTCTAAATTAGATTTAGCTAAACTTTATAAAAGGAGGTCCCACTAAAAAAAAATATATTAAAAGCCAGCAGCTACAAATACTGTACAGCAGCTGCTGACTTTTAATATATGGACACTTACCCGTCCAGGTCGCCCGCGATGTTGGCAGCCGAAGCCGATCTGTCCCACGAAAATCGGCTGCTGCCGCCACCATGCTCAGTAAGGGAATCAGAAAGTGAAGCATTGCGGCTTCACTTCCCAGTTCCCTACTTCGCATGCTACTTGTCTCCGCTGTGTTCTGGGAGCTGTGTGTCTCCCAGAAGACAGCAGGGGTACAGGGTAGGTGCCGGAAGTGGCGTAGATCACTGAGGTGATCTATGCCAGGAAGTGGGAGCAAATACCTGCATTAAACAGGTATCTGCTCCTCCCTCCCCCTGAAAGGTACCAAATGTGACTCCGGAGGGGGGAGGGTTCCAAAAAGTGGAAGTTCCATTTTTGGGTGGAACTCCACTTTAACCACTTAACGACCGCTCACTGTTTATATACGTTGGCAGAATGGCACCGACAGGCACAATCACGTAGAGTGTACGTGATCGCCTTTGTATAGTTGGGGGGTCCAATCGGACCCCCCTTCTGTACAGTGAGCGATGGCTAAGTGTCCGGGAGCGTTCCGGGATGAGGGGGCAGCCATTCGTTTCTGGCCACTCCCTCACGATCGATCCCGGCGAATGGAAATGCCCCCTCTGTCTGTGTCAGACAGAGGAAGCAGGAGGAAGTGATGTCATCTCTGGTGCGGCGCTCACATATACCGAGCGCCGTACAAGAGAAGACATCAGGTCAGTGCACACAACACTACACTGACACCAGGACACATAGGGACATAAATCGCCCCCCCCAGGCCCCCCCAGACACCCCAGATCACCCCCAGATCACCCCCCAGCCCCCAGTCACAGATTGCAGTGACCATTTATTTAGTGATCACTGCAATCAGTGACATTTGTGACTGTAAAAGTGTCACCAAAGTTTAGTCTTAGGTCCAGTGTAGCCCCCTAACCCCCCCTAATAAAGGTTTAACCCCCTGATCACCCCCCAGATAACCCTTTCACCCCCTATCACCACTGTCGCTTAGCGATCATTTTTCTGATCGCTGTCTTAGCGTCAGTGATGCCGATCGGCAGCCAGTAATTTTTTTTAGGTTCGCCGCAGGTTTTTATAGCATCAGGTACCCCAATATATTATCTAATAAAGGTTTAACCCCCTTGATCGCCCCCCAGGTAACCCTTTCACCCCCTATCACCACTGTCGCTAAGCAATTGTTTTTCTAAATGCTGTCTTAGTGTCGGTGATGCAGATCGTAGCCAGTAATTTTTTTTAGGTTCGCCGCATGTTTTTATAGCGTCAGGTACCCCAATATATTATCTAATAAAGGTTTAACCCCCTTGATCGCCCCCCAGGTAACCCTTTCACCCCCTATCACCACTGTCACTAAGCGATCGTTTTTCTAAACGCTGTCTTAGTGTCTGTGATGCAGATTGGTAGCCGGTAATTTTTTTTAGGTTCGCCGCAGGTTTTTATAGCGTCAGGTACCCCAATATATTATCTAATAAAGGTTTAACCCCCTTGATCGCCCCCCAGGTAACCCTTTCACCCCCTATCACCACTGTCACTAAGCAATTGTTTTTCTAAACGCTGTCTTAGTGTCGGTGATGCAGATCGTAGCCAGTAATTTTTTTTAGGTTCGCCGCATGTTTTTATAGCGTCAGGTACCCCAATATATTATCTAATAAAGGTTTAACCCCCTTGATTGCCCCCCCAGGTAACCCTTTCACCCCCATCACCACTGTCGCTAAGCAATCGTTTTTCTAAACGCTGTCTTAGTGTCGGTGATGCAGATCGGTAGCTGGTAATTTTTTTTAGGTTCGCCGCAGGTTTTTATAGCGTCAGGTACCCCCATATATTATCTAATAAAGGTTTTAACCCCCTGATTGCCCCTAGTTAACCCTTTCACCAGTGATCATCATATAAGTGTTATGGGTGATACGGGTGACGCTGGTTAGTTAGTTTGCTTTTTATCGTGTCAGGGCACCCGCCGTGTATATAACCCAATAAAGGTTTAACCCCCTGATCGCCCGGCGGGTGATATCAATTAGGTTTTAGTGTCAGAGAGGGTCTGAGTCACACCCCAGGCAGCGTCAGGTTAGTGCCAGTAACGCTAACACCCACGCGTGAAGCATACACCCCCCTTAGTGGTATAGTATCTGAACAGATCAATATCTGATCTGATCAGATCTATACTAGCGTCCCCAGCAGTTTAGGGTTCCCAAAAACGCAGTGTTAGCGGGATCAGCCCAGATACCTGCTGGCACCTGCGTTTTGCCCCTCCGTCCAGCCCAGGCCACCCAAGTGCAGTATCGATCGATCACTGTCACTTACAAAACACAACACACATAACTGCAGCGTTCTCAGAGACAGGCCTGATCCCTGCGACTCCAGTGCTGTAGGAGGTGATTTCACCACCACAGTTAAAAAAAAAAAAGCAAATATGCCGAAGCATTGGGGCAGCAGGGGCGGAGGAGCGATTTTGCTCCTAATGCCGCGTACATACGGTCGAAATTCCGACGGAGGCTTGCCCGTGGAAAAGTCCGACCATGTGTGTGCGGCATAACTTTTTTGCGGGAGGATGCCCCCATGCTTCGGCATATATAAATGGTGCGTGTATGCCCATCATTGGAAGTGGGTGGATGAAGGGCGGTATTCTAATGGTGGGCATACCCACCGATCAATCTCTTTTTTCGTTCAGCCAACTGGCTGCATGAAATAAAAAGATTACAATACATGTCCAACAAGGACCAGCAACGTACTGGTATGTTGCTGGACTTTGAATGTTTATACCAGAATGATGCCTGCGGGTTTAGGTATCATCTTGGTATCATTCTTTTCAGCCTGCGGCCGGCTTTCATGTAAAAGCAATCCTAGCGGCTAATTAGCCTCTGGACTGCTTTTACAAGCAGTGGGAGGGAATGCCCCCCCCCGGATATAAAAAGCGCCATTGGGAAATTGGGAAAGCATTTTATCACACCGATCTTGGTGTGGTCAGATGCTTTGAGGGCAGAGGAAAAATCTAGGGTCTAGAAGACCCCAGTTTTTTCAAAAAAAGAGTACCTGTCACTACCTATTGCTATCATAGGGGATATTTACATTCACTGAGATAACAATAAAAATGATAAAAAAAAAAATACTTGGAAGGAACAATTTAAAAATAAAATAAAAAAGCAAAATTAATAATAAAAAAAAAAGAAAAAAAAAAAAGCACCCCTGTCCTGCCCTGCTCTTGCCCAATGGCGAACGCAAGCGTCGGTCTGGCGTCATATGTAAACAGCAATTGCACCATGCATGTGAGGTATCACCGCGAAGGTCAGATCAAGGGCAATCATTTTAGCAGTAGACCTCCTCTGTAAATCTACTGCGGTAACCTGTAAAGGCTTTTAAAGGCTTTTAAAAATGTATGTAGTTTGTCGCCAATGCGCGTTTGTGCGAAATTTTAAAGCATGTCGTGTTTGGTATCTATGTACTCGGCCTAAGATCATCTTTTTTATTTCATCAAACATTTGGGCAATATAGTGTGTTTTAGTGCATTAAAATTAAAAAAAGTGTATTTTTTAACCCAAAAAATGCGTTTGAAAAATCGCTGCGCAAATACTGTGTAGAAAAAAAAAATGCAACACCCACCATTTTAATCTGTAGGGCCTTTGCTTTAAAAATATATATAATGTTTGGGGGTTCAACATAATTTTCTTGCAAAAAAAAAATGTTTTCATGTAAACAAAAAGTGTCAAAAAGGGCTTTGTCTTCAAGTGGTTAGAAGAGTGGATGTAAGCTTCCTAATGTTGTGTATAAAATGCCAGAACAGTTCAAACCCCCCCAAATGACCCCATTTTGGAAAGTAGCCACCCCAAGCTATATACTGAGAGGCATGTCGAGTCCATGGAATATTTAATATGTTGACACAAGTTGCGGAAAAACGATTTTTTTTTATTTTTTTTGCACAAAGTTGTCACTAAATGATATATTGCTCAAACATGCCATGGGCATATGTGGAATTACACCCCAAAATACATTCTGTTGCTTCTCCTGAGTACGGGGATACCACATGTGTGAGACTTTTTGGGAGCCTAGCCACGTACGGGACCCCAAAAACCAAGCACCGCCTTCAGGCTTTCTAAGGGTGTAAATTTTTGATTTCACTTCTCACTGCCTATCACAGTTTCGGAGGCCATGGAATGCCCAGATAGCACAAAACCCCCCCCCCAAATGACCCCATTTTGGAAAGTAGACACCCCAAGCTATTTGCTGAGAGGTATTGTGAGTATTTTGCAGATCTCGCTTTTTGTCACAAAGTTTTGAAAATTGAAAAAAATAAAAAATATATATATATATTTTCTTTCTTCATTTTCAAAAACAAATGAGAGCTGTAAAATACTCGCCATTCCTCTCAGCAAATAGCTTGGGGTGTCTATATTCCAAAATGGGGTCATTTGGGGGGGTTTTGTGCTATTTTGGCATTTTATGGCCTTCGAAACTGTGATAGGTAGTGAGGAGTGAAATCAAAAATTTGCGCCCTTAGAAATCTTGAAGGCGGTCCTTGGTTTCCGGGGTCCCGTACGCGGCTAGGCTCCCAAAAAGTCCCACACATGTGGTATCCCCGTACTCAGGAGAAGCAGCAAAATGTATTTTGGGGTGAAATTCCACATATAACCATGGCATGTGTGAGCAATATATCATTTAGTGACAACTTTTTGTAATTTTTTTTTTTTTAGTCATTATTCAATCACTTGGGACAAAAAAATAAAAAATTCAATGGGCTCAACATGCCTCTCAGCAATTTCCTTGGGGTGTCTACTTTCCAAAATGGGGTCATTTGGGGGGGTTTTGTACTGCCCTGTCATTTTAGCACCTCAAGAAATGAGATAGGCAGTCATAAATTTAAAGCTGTGTAAATTTCAGAAAATGTACCCTAGTTTGTAAACTCTATAACTTTTGCGCAAACCAATAAATATACGCTTATTGACATTTTTTTTACTAAAAACATGTGGCTGAATACATTTTGGCCTAAATGTATGACTACAATTGAGTTTATTCGATTTTTCTTATAACAAAAAGTAGAAAATATCATTTTTTTTCAAAATTTTCGGTCTTTTTCCGTTTATATCGCAAAAAATAAAAATCGCAGAGGCAATCAAATACCATTAAAAGAAAGCTCTATTTGTGGGAAGAAAAGGACGCAAATTTTGTTTGGGTACAACATTGCATGTCCGCACAATTTACAGTTAAAGCAGCGCAGTGCAAAATTCTGAATTCACCTCTGGTCCTCTAGCTACCAAATGGTCCGGGGCTTAAGTGGTTAATGCATTCTCTGTATTAATGTGTAGCGCACCAACCCCAGACTTTACCTGCTTTTCTTTTGCTTGGCTCCTCCGCAGGAAAAGAATGAGGCACACCGCACCACAAGCCCGTACCCTCTTGGATGGGGAGGTTGAGCGGTGTTAGTTTCTCGGGCCTGCTTGCAGCCAGTGTTTAAAAACCTCCAGTGCTGACCTTGTTTCTCTGGTAGTTAGAAAGAAGCCTCTAGTTCTCCCCAGTAAGCAACTGTCCACACCAACTGAAAGGTACAACTCTTATTTATTCTTCTCAGCACAATAAACAGTCTCTTTGAGAGCAGACAGGTTGGGACAAGACACGGGTCAGATAAGGTGGGAGGAGGTCCAGGCACAAACTTGATTTGGGTTTTCTCCTGCTCTGATCAGCACGAACAGGCTCTGTCTCTGCCACAGACCATGAAGTTGGTCACTGCCACTGACCTTGTGAAAAAGATGAAAGCCACTGCCACTGACCCTGTGTGCGCAGTGTCACTGCCATCGTGACATAAAGAACACGCACCTCCTTCCTTTTGTAACTTGGCCCTATTTTAAGGACAAGAACATCCCTCGGGAGAGTTACCTCTGTCACCACGACTCTGGGTCTTCAGAAACGGTCACCTCCCTGGCCTCCTTGTCCTGGATACGGGTCCCCTCGCAAGGCAGATCCCTGGGAGTCTCGGTCCCCGGCGGATTCCGGCGGATCCCAGCCGAAGGCCGCTGGGCTCCAGGCCATTCTCCAAAGTACCTCACCCCAGACTGAAGGTGTCTGGGATGGAACAGCGGCTCCGTCTCCGGGCCTAGGGCACCCGGAGACAACCCAACCAGGCCTCCGGGCCTAGGGCACCCGGAGGCGACACACACGCACCCAGGCCTAAGGTGCCTGAGCGCGGAACGGACCTCTCTGGAAGATGGCCGCCCCTTTTATATCCTCTCCCGACAGGCACAGCAGGTTCCCCGCCCCGCCATACTGCTGTCAAGAGGGGACAAAAAAAATGTAAAACCTTGTACTGCGGTTCAACCCGGGCCCATGGCAACAGCGCCACCTATAGGCCCCAGGGAACAACACACCAGTACCATCTCTCAGGGATAGAAATGGTCCATGAAACCTAACAATTAGTGCATCTGAGCCTAGTTACCACTCAGATGCTTCCCCTAAAATGTAACCACCCGCTACACATGTAAAAAACCTTCTTTTTCTCAGGTTCCCTACCCCACCCCCTTATTCTTACCAGACCCCCATCTCGATCCAGCCCTGTGCCTGAGAGCAGCCGTTCTCCACTCTCTCCCTTCCTACAGGGCAGATTGATAGCTGTCAATAAAATCCTGTGATGAGGTAGCAGGAGGCGGGGCTGAGCCATGCTGTCTGTTTTTATGGATGCAGACAGCGCAGCTTGGGATCAAAGCAGATTCCTTTGGTGGCGCGAGAAAAGGAGGAACCAGGAAGAGGAGGAGCTGGGCTGCTTTGTGTAAAACCATTGCACAGAGCAAACAAGTATAACATGTTTCTTATTAAAAAAAAAAAGAAAAAAAAAAAGGTAGGTTTGCAATCACTTAAACTCCACACAAACAAGTAAAAACACTGCTGAAATACATTTATGGTAGCTGTTGTACCTGCCAAAAACGGAAAATTTATATCAAATACCTACCGTAATTTTCCTTTCCTGATGGACTCCATGGCAGCCTACGTGTGGGTTAATCCCGCCCCTCATACCTCATAGGACCCTTCTCCCATAAATTTTTGCTCTGGGCCAGAGGCCGTGTTCCATAATTTAGCCTACTCCAGCCACTGGGCTGGAACTCCTGCTGCCATGGAGTCCATCAGGAAAGGAAAATTACGGTAAGTATTTGATATAAATTTTCCGTTTTCCTGACAGACTCCATGGCAGCCTACGTGTGGGAAATAACTAGCCATACACACCCGGGTGGGCAGAGTGCTGGACAAAAGAAAAAAGGTTTAATTGGCACCATCAACAGACAAGATACGTAAACCACTACGCAGTAGTGTGCCATGAACGTGTTAATTGAAGACCACAAGGCCACCTTGCAAATAACTTCTGGAGGCACGTGACGTGATGCCGCCCATGATGAAGACACTTCTAGTTGAGTGAGCAGTCACCGCTTCTGGAGGCGCCAAGCGCTTGGCTTTATAGGCCCACTGAATGGCCTGAACAATCCATGCTCCGATAGATCTGGAAGAGGCACGCATTCCCTTATACTTCCTGTGAAAAGAACGAGCAGGTGGTCGGTCTGACGGAAAGAAGCTGTAGCTTCAAGATACTGACTCAGAGCTTTTCCAACATCTAAGGGATAAACACTGGAATCCTCAGTAGATCTGAACGTTGGAAGAGCAATCTCCTGATTGTCATGAAACACAGATGCCACTTTGGGGTTTGAACCCAACATAGGAATTAAAAGGTTTAGAAATGGCTCCTTGCATCCCTGAGAGATGATTTCAGAGACCCTCTTGGCCGATGTTATAGCCACCAAGAAGACAACTATTAGAGAGAGTCATTTGACAGAAGATTGATCTTCATGTTCCAACTCTCTACCTAAGAAAAAATCCAGGACAAGGGGAAGATCCCAATTAGAAAAACTTGGCTCTGAGGTCTGAGCCTTATTGCTCCTCTGAAAAACTACTGAGTAAGAGGGTGTCTAGCCCAGGAAACATCCGTAAAGGCAGAGATTACAGCGATTTGGACTCGCAGCGAACTGACTGACAATGAGAGATCCAATCCTGATTGTAAGAAGCCCAGGATATCATGTATCTTTGGGTTATTGCAAGAACCTGCAGTGGAAGAGGTGTAGTCTGAAAACTTTTTCCAAATCCTCTGGTAGACCCTGTTGGTGCCTGTTCTTCTGGCATTTAATATTGTGGAGATGGCCCTACTTGGACAGCCTAGGGCCTCCAACCTTCCCCTCTCAAGAACCAGATCATCAGATGTAGATGGGCCGGGCATGGATGTAGAAATGCCCCTTGTGATAGGAGATCTGGTCTGGAGGGTAGAGGAACTGGGTCCCGGAAGCTGAGTTGCATCAGCAGTAGAAACCATGGCTTGTTTGGCCAGTACGGGACTATTGCCACCATCTCTGCTTCTTCCATCCTGAGCCTCGACAAAAAACGGAGAATGACAGGAACCGGGGGAAAGGCATAGGCCCTGTGGAACCGCCAATGGTCTGTCAGAGCATCTACCCAAAAGCCTGGGGATACCAAGACCTCGTGTAGTATCTTTCTAGTCTGAAGTTGCATGGGGAGGCGAACAAGTCTACTTCCGGAAGGACTCCCAGGGACAGGACCCACCTGAAGACTTCGGAGGGGAAGTCCACTCGTTGTCCAGAGAAACTCTCAACAGAAAATCTGCCTGAACGTTCAGGACTCCAGGGAGATAGACAGCTGTCAGGTTGGCCAGGTTTTTCTGGGCCCAGATCATGATGGGCTCTATTTCCTTTGACAGGGAGAGTCTGCGAGTACCCCCCTGTCTCTTGATGTATGCGACTGCCGTTGTGTTGTCCAGTCTTAGGAGGACTGAGTCTCCTGCTGTTAAGTGGTGAAAAGGCCTGCAGAGCGCAGAACGCTGCCCGGAGTTCCAGAACATTGGAGACTATTCTGTGAGAGGGAAAATTCCATATGCCTTGGGCTACTTCTGTCAGCCCCTGTTGCTGGCATCTGTAGTGATGGTGACCCAAAACACAGGTGCGATGTAGTGACAATTGAGGAGGTTCCTCTGTTGTAGCCACCAAGGAAAGCTCTCCCGGCTGGATGAGGTTATTTGGATAAAGTGATCCCGAAGCCCTGGATTATACTGCTGGAGGAAACCCTTCTGGAAGGGCCGCATTTTCCACTGAGCCCACTTTACCATGGGTGTTGTTGCCACCATGGTGCCAATGATCTTTAGGCATTGAGAGGCTTGAAGATGAGGACGACATTGCAAGCCAAACTCTGTCCCGGATCACTGGGATTTTTCCCAGGGGTAACAAGATGGTGCTCTTGATAGCGTTGAAGTGTGCCCCGAGGAATACCAGGGACTGCGTAGGATCCAGATGGCTCTTTTCCAGATTCAGAAGCCAACCAAACTCGAGTAGAGTGGAGATGACCTGGGATCTGTGGTTTAGCAACTGCTCCTTGTCCCGAGACCACTGCAGGTCGTCTAGATAGTGATACAGACGGATACCTCTGGTCCTGATCAGAGCCACGACAGCCAACAAGTTTTGAAAACACACGAGGCGATGTTGTAAGCCCGAAGGGGAGACAGGTGAACTGCAGACGGATTTGATCGACAGCAAAGCGAAGGTATTTCTGGAATTCTGACGCTATCGGAACATGGAAGTAGGCGTCCTTCAGGTCTATAGAGACAAGCCAATCGCCTGGTTGGATTGCTTGACTGATCATGAGTAGTGTCTCCATCTTGAACTTCTCCTTCTAGATAAAAGAATTCAAGTGGGTTAGGTCTATAACTGGCCTCCAGGAGACGTTTTTTTTTTTCAACACCATGAAGAGGGGCGAGTAGACCCCTTAAAACCTTTTGTCATCTGGAACTGGAATTGCAGCGCCCTGAGCCACAAGAGAGACAGGAGAATTCGCTTTTTCTCTTCCGAGAGAGGCAAGGATGCCGACTCGCTCTGTTTTAGGCAGGTGCAATATCATAAAGACTTAGGGGATTCTTGTCCACCGGAAGATGCCCCTTTTGAAAACTTCTGGCCTGAAGGCTGTTTTTTTCTTCCAGGTCTTCTTGAACTCACGGCCAGGCCTATAGTAGCGAGCATTCCTTGCTTGATCTGAACTTTGCCTGGGCTGTGTTCTCTTCTGGTTTAGCAGACGGCGATCCTGGGGAAGGAACCCCGACTTGCCCCCTGTGGCATGGGTGATGGCACTGTCCGATATGTTCCCAAAGAGGGACGAACCCCCAAATGGAATCCTGCACCATGCCTGCTTGGAGGCAGGGTCAGCTACCCATGGGCGCAGCCACAAGGCACGCTTAGCCGTGACAGATGTCAGCATGATCCGAGCCACCAGGCGAATTATGTCTAGGGAAGCCCCACGAGAAAAGCCAACGTCAACCTTAGCCCATGAATAGGTGAGCTCCTGGCCAGTTCTTCCGAGATGCTCCTCAGAGAAGCATCTACGTCATCTGCCCAGACTTCCATCGCTTTAGAAAGGGCTGCGAGAGCTAGAGCTGGTTTGCAGGTCATACCCGCTGTAATGTAGATCCGCTTGAGGTCGGTATAAATTTTCCACTCCAGGCAATCCCTAAAGGAAACAGTATCCTCCAATGGGAGTGTGACATGCCTCACCATCCTCATTAGGGCTGAGTCAATGAGAGGAGCCGACTCCAGGTGTTTTACACCCTTGCCTTTAAATGGGTACATTTTTGATACCTTCATTAACAGGCAATTCTTCCTTTCAACACCACCCCATTCGTCGGTAATTATTGCGCTGAGTTCACCCAAAAAGGAGAAATTAGGGTGTTCTTTTTTGAGGTGTTTAAAATATTTCCTCTGTTTGGAGGGTGCCTCCACTGGCTCTTCTATCTCAAAGCTTCTTTGACAGCTTTTGACCAGCTGTGGTACTGGGGAAAATTCAAAACCTGCACCAGGGTCATCTACCTCCACCTCACTGTCTGAGGCTTCAATTGAGGAATGGCTCGGCTGTGAAGGGCCTGGAGCCTTGAGATCATCCCTAATAGGGACTGACATAGTGTCGCCAGCAGGGTTGTGGGTATGACCAGAATCCCCTTTACTCAGGGACTCATGGACCACCTTTCTGACCAGTGCTTCCACTTGTTGGTCTCCACCCTCTCTTTCTTATGCGACTTTAGAAAAGCATCGCTTGCAGAGCGTTTTGCCTTCAGGAACCTGGGCCCCGCATACCCAGCAGGCTTCCTCACAGAGCGGCTGGAGTGGCGGTGAGAGTGACACCCAGAGGTGGTTTTAGACTCCTATCTGTGGTACCTAGATCTAAAGGAAGATCTGACGTCTGGACCTTGAAGAGGAGTGACAACGTTGAGACCTAGGACGGTCTTTGCCGTGCTTTGGTGTTCAGACCTAGAAGAGCTGAGTGAAAAAGAAAGGGTTAAGAGCTCCTGAATGAGTGAACCCAAGCATCACAGGTAGAAAATAAATAAATCCTACCTGCAACGCAAGGGTTGGCCACAAGAGGGCGGTGACAGATCCATGGCAAGGCAGTTTGAAAGTGAAATGAATCATTAAAGCCTTATGAGAAACAGGAGTGACAACAGGCATGAGAGAGCACATAACAAAACATAGCCAGCACCCAGGGAGCCTGCAGCAAACAATTTACCTTGTAAACCAGAGCCCAGTGCCTGGGTAAATACCGCATAAGCCTGCAAGTCATCCCAAGTAATAGCTGCTTTGACAGCTATTTAAATCTGCCACCGTTAACGATGTCACCGCCCCATAGCGGTTGCCCTCCGGTGGCGGCCAATCGCATTCGCGACCGCCGCCATTTTGGCGAAACTGCGCCTGCACGAACCAAGCACGGAATCTTCATTCACAGCTTGCGGATGCGCAGCGACTTCCTGAAACGGCGAGCTGGAACGCAGCTGCGCTCCAGCCGCCGTGGCCACTCACTGGAGCTTGATAGAAAATAAGGAGACACACAAAACACAGAGATACTGCTGCCATATAAAAGGAATATCTTTGTACATTACCACCACCACGGCACGATCCAGACCAGAACCTGGGACTGGGGAGCTGTTCGCTCGACCCACCGCACGATCGGGCGTTTACAAAGCCTCCCGCTAATAGCTAGGACGTTTGGCCATATTGCCGCTTGCCTGCCAATGGCCAGGTTAGTAAGCTCTTCATGGTATCACATCATATCGCCCATGTCCACCTGCTAATAGCTAGGATTGCTGGACTGCAGAGAGGATCACCGCTAACCACCAACGTATCGCCGTGCACACCGCCAGGCCTGGATTACAGAAAAACTTCATGAAAAGGTAAGACTATATCTTGGTCCTAGGAGGAGGACAAAAAAAGGAACACGGCCTCTGGCCCAGAGCAAAGATTTATGGGAGAAGGGTCCTATGAGGTATGAGGGGCGGGATTAACCCACACGTAGGCTGCCATGGAGTCTGTCAGGAAAGCAAGATTTCTGTCCAACCAGAGTTACACAGCCACTGAAATGGACTGTGCTGGTTAGGCCAGACCAAGAGCCTGGTCAGGTTCCAAGGGGTAGCCTGCGGGGGATCCTGTGTCCTTTTGGATCTAGGAGATGAACCTATGTTTGGCAGGATTGGGTTAAAGAGTGCACATGCTCCGATGCTCCTCCACTACATTGTTACATGTACAGGTGAGGGCAGCCACTGTTACACACCAGGCTGAGCCAGAGAGATTACACCTGCAGCCAACCATTTAACACCCAACCATGATGGTCGGGTGTTAGGTGATGGCCAAATATCACATGCATCTTTGCTGGATGAAATTTAGCAGCTTCTTCCCACCAACAGGCAGTTTTTGATTAATTGAATGGACATTTTACATTGCTACAAGACTTATTCTCAGATAGACACTTAGAAAATCATTATTCAAAAAGTCGCTCATGCTAAACAGAAGTCACCATGGTCTTGTGACATGGATTGTGTAATATGATTCAGAGATAAATCGATTTGGTTAGATAAAAAATAAAAAATGTATCAGAGAAATAGAAGTATTTGAAATTAGTTAAAACTCAAAGGAAACGGGCTGCACACTGATAACATTTTAAAAATCCAGCTAGCTTTATTAAGCAGCAAGCAAAATACAGCACACACGTCTGACCTTCCACCTGAGGCCACTCTGCTAACATGTTTCACCCATAGCAAGGCCTAATCTTAGAGATAAACTTTAATGCCCAGTGCCCTGAGAGCAATGCATTAGAGGGGTGTCATCAGGTTGAAGGTTGAAGGTCAGCAGTGTGTCCTGTATGTTGCTTGCTTACCTAATAAAACAAACTCTTTAATATGCACTCCCAGCCACCATCTGGGCACCTCTTCCCAGTGTAGCGCCCTGCTCGTATTGGGTAGGCACTAGTGTAAATTTAGTTGTCTGAGCTGTCGTTTAGCTCAGAATAATTGTACCAAATTTCTGGTCTCTGTTCCAGTTCAGCTGAGTTGCACACTTTCCACCTGACTGTAGGTGTCGTTGTCACCACAGGTCAAGGTTGGAAATGCAGTAGGCTGGATGCATTGGGTATTCCTTTCCTTTTCCAGAAACAGCACAGTGAGAGTGGTCACCCGCTGTGCATTCTGGGAGAGGGTACTTAAGGAGCAGACATCGTTTTCCCGGGGTCTTTCGATCCTGACCTGGCGGCCCTCCTGGCCTCAGGGATGTGTTAGCAGTTTTCTGCCTTGGGGCCTGCAGACCTGAGGCTCCGTTACTGAGAGTAGGCCCAGGAGTTTCTGGGGCCTACTGGTCCAGGGATGGTCCTGTGTCGCCTTGCCTGCGGGAAGGGACCGAACAATTGAGGGCTCAATTGGAGGACGAATCTGGATAAAAATCTACCTCACCGTGCTGCCGGCTGGCTGAAAGATCCTGTCACTGTGTGTTATGTTTTCAGAACTTTATCAAGTGAGTGATTATACAAGTCTGTGGCAGAGACTTTTGAACGAGATCGCACCGGCTGCTAGGTCAGTGAGAGAGGCCTATCCGGTGGATGCTAGATCCAGTGTGGAAGCTGTTTGTCCTCTGGATTAAGGAAAGTACCCGTGATCCGCAAAAGTAAGGTACTTGAATCTCCCCCAACCCTCCATCCCTCTGTCTGGAAGTTCTTAATAAAACCCTTGAGAAAAAGAGACTAAAGCCCTGTACACACGATCGGATATCCTATGGATTCTAATCCGGTGGTTTTGTCCATCGGAAATCCGATGAAGCTGACTTCCATCAGTCTTGCCTACACACCATCAGTCAAAAAACCGACCGTCCCAAACGCGGTGACGTAAAACACGCCGATGAGCCGAGAAAAAGGAAGTTCAATGCTTCTGAGCATGCGTCGACTTGATTCTGAGCATGCGTGGGTTTTTTATCCGATGGACTTGCCCACAGACGATCGGAATTTGCTATCGGTTTTTTATCCATCGGATAATTTTAAAACATGTTCTATTTTTTAAAACCGATGGAAAAAAGACCGATGGGTCCCATACACGATCGGTTGGTCTGATGAAAACAATCCATCGGACGGTTTTCATCAGTTAAACCGATCGTGTGTACGGGGCTTTAGTGTTTGGTGCGGACATTTGTGAACAAAATTGGCCTAACAATGAAATGCAGCTTCACTGGATACAGTGAGCCAGAACCAAACCTACCCAACCTAGCACTTATGTAGGAGAGTACTAGTTGTACAGGCTCCTCTTCTGTACTGAAGATGCTTACTCTGATTTCACTACACAATGCGAGTTTCTCACAGTATGCAATAAAAGCTGCAGCAAGTCAGAGCCTGCCTCATTTCCTAGCTGGAGGAAGTCCAGCATCATCTAGCACTTTCTGCAACTTCCGTACTGTCCCTGGCCCACCCTACTTATTTATTGGACTTCAGTTTTTTGAGTCATGGAGACTCAGCATAACATGTCAGCATTACGACAACAACTATGTACAGTACCTTGCTGCCCCTCCCCTGTTAGCCATGATTTGCCAACATTACATAGAAAAGCATAGAGAACCAGTGATGATGAATCTAAAATAAGGTATTTAATGAAGCAGTAAATAAAAACTCTGCGCTAAAGCCTCGTACACACAATCAGATTTTCGGACGACCATTTGTCCGTTTTTTGTTGCATGCTAGTCTCATGTCGAAAGTGAAGAGGTTACTCACCATACGCAAATTGTCGTATGACAGAATACAACTTCAGAAGTGACGTAATGCGTTGAATAGTTTTGTATGTATTCTTTCGTTTCTGAGCATGAGTAGTCTTGTTCTTATGATTTTTTTGGGACGAAAACCGTACAAATCGATTTTTCATCTGACAAAAGCTGGATGTGCAGACTATAAAAAAAAATTGTACGTGAACTATTGATCTACTGGGATTTTTACGCACAGCCATCTGTGAAGTTTTCAGAGAATGGTCTAAAAAAAATCCAGTGAGCGGCAGTTGTGTGGACGAGAATGCCTTGTTGAGGTCAGAGGTGAATGGGCAAACTGGTCCGAGATGATAGAAAGGCAACAGTAACTCAAATAACCACTAATTACAACCAGGTTATGCAGAATACCACCTCTAAATGCACAACACATCGAACCTTGAAGCAGATGGGCTACAGCAGCAGAAGACCACACCAGGTGCCACTCCTGTCAGCTAAGAACAGGAAACTGGGGCTACAATTCGCACAGGCTCGCCAAAATTGGACAATAGAAATTTGGAAAAACATTACCTGGTCTGATGAGTCTCCATTTCAGCTGTGACATTCAGATGGTTGGGTCAGAATTTGGCGTAAACAACATAAAAGCATGGATCCATCCTGCCTTGTATCAACGGTTCAGGCTGGTGGTGTAATGGTGTGGGGGATATTTTCTTGGCACATTTTTTGGCACCTTAGTGTACCAATTGAGCATCGTTTTAGCACCACGTCCTCCCTGAGTATTGATGCTGACCATGTCCATCCCTTTATGACTACAGTGTACCCATCTTCTGATGGCTCCTTCCAGCATGACAATGAGTTCACTGTACTCCAATGGCCTCCACAGGCACCAGATCTCAATCCAATAGAGCACCTTCTGCTGCATCTGAAACATTCAAAAACATAGTCCATGTGTTGAGTGAAAACCAAGTAATAATAATCCACTGTGCAGACTGTGACTTCAGTGCTCCAACACCACAGGCACACACCATACCAGATAATTTAAGCTCCTAATGCTAGTTAGTTATTTTTTGCAGGACTTATATCTTAATTTTTGAAGTTGTTGAGCGGGGGGAGGGTCTACATCTACACACTGTTGTGCGGCGGGGTCCGCAGGGGGGATATTGCCGCCGCTCGGTCTTACCTCCTCCTCCTCCCCCTCCTCTGGCTCTTGCTGTGCGGGAATACAGTGTCCTTCGCGGTACCGCTGGAAAATCCGTGCGGGTTGGGAGGTATGCTCAATCCCTTTTGGATGATGTTGCCAGCGCCCCCCCATCACAATAGTGTTGTTTTTTTTTACATTTAGGCCACTAGACAGACAAAATGCTAGACAAACACAGAAAAAAGAGAAATATCAATAATATATCATATTTACACCAGAGTAAAAAAAAGAAATGCATTATAAATATCCCCCCCCCAAAAAAAAAAAAAAAGGTAAAAGCCATATTGGGACCTAACAAAAAAGAAAACCACACAATAGTTTTATGGCCCCTGATGACATGGAGGAAAGTAGAGGAGCTACTCACTTTTATAAAAACACTTTATTTAAATAAAAAGATTCTCACAAAGACCGTAATAGGAACAGCATGTAAAAATTAAAGCACGCCACTTGGCCGAATGCACTTGTGAAAGAAATTACATCACAAACAAGGTCCTGCAAAACTAGTTTCATCACACCAGACATCTTTATTAGACCTCTGTGTAAAAAAAAAAGTCCGGTCTTGTGATCTGACTTCCCTGTATCAGTCAGTGTCGGCTGTAAGGGAGAGGAGGAAGTGCTGGCAATGGCTGAGACTGGGAGCCTATGGGTGACATCTTTACTCCTAGATTTCTCAGCTGTTGTCGAGCTCTCTCTCCTCTCCCCTGCAGCTGCTGCTGACTGACCCAGGGGATTATGTGTGAGCAGGCTGAAAATAAGTAAGTATACACATTTTTTTACACAGGTTAGTCAGAATACAGTGCCTTGAAAAAGTATTCACACCCCTTGAAATTTTACACCTTTTGTCATGTTACAACCAAAAACATGAATGTATTTTATTGGGATTTTATGTGATAGACCAACACAAAGTGGCACATAATTGTGAAGTGGAAGGAAAATGATAAATGGTTTTCAATTTTTTTTACAAATAAATACCTGAAAATTTGCATTCAGTTCCCCCTTTACTCTGATACCCATAACTAAAATCTAGTGGAACCAATTGCCTTCAGAAGTCACTTAATTAGTAAATAGAGTTCACCTGTGTGTAATTTAATCTCAGTATAAATACAGCTGTTCTGTGAAGCCCTCAGAGGTTTGTTAGAGAACCTTAGTCAACAAACAGCATTGTGAAGGCCAAGGAACACACCAGACAGGTCAGGGATAAAGATGTGAAGAAGTTTAAAGCAGGGTTAGGTTATAAAAAAATATCCCAAGCTTTGAACATCTCACGAAGCACTGTTCAATCCATCATCCAAAAATGAAAAGAGTATGGCACAACTGCAAACCAACCAATACATGGCCATCCATCTAAACTGACAGGCTGGGCAAGGAGAGCATTAATCAGAGAAGCAGCTAAGAGGCCCATGGTAACTCTGGAGGAGCTGTAGAGATCCACAACTAAGGTGGGAGAATCTGTCTACAGGACAACTATTAGGCTGTGTTCACAGTTTTTTGAATTGGACCTCCGCATCCAATTCGCAGAAGATTGTGACTGGCTCTCTATGGAGCCGATTCACATATCTCCAAAGCGGCTCGTGTGCAAATTTGCACAGGAGCCCTGAGCGTCTTTTGGTCCACTTCAGGTCCGAATTCAGCCCAAAATTTGTGCTGATATTGGACCTAAAACGGTGAACCAGGACATACAGGCAGTGCCGGCCCAAGACATTGTGCTGCCTGGTACCAAGAATGAAATGCTGCCCCCCCCCCCCCCCCAAAAGAAAAATCACACCCACCAAAATGCCCCCATATTCATTATTTTATATCATGATAACCAAAATGGACCTGTCATGGCTCTATACATGCATAGGAGTATAAAGAGAACCTGTCATGGCTCTATACATGTATATAGGAGTATAAAAGGACCTGTGCGTGGCCGTTGGCCGCGATGTCAGCTGGCCACCCGCGATCGCTCCATAGAGCTAGAACGGGGATCTGTCAATGTAAACAGACAGATCCCCATTCTGACAGGGGAGGAGAGACAGATCTGCTGTTCCTAGTGATTAGGAACAGAGATCTCTCCTCCTCCAGTCAGTCCCCATCCCCCCAGTTAGAAACACCTCCCAGGGAACACATTTAACCCCTTTCCTGACAGTGACATTTACACAGTAATCAGTGCATTTTTATAGCACAGATCGCTGTATAAATGTCACTGGTCCCAAAAAAGTGTCAAGTGTCAAGTGTCCAATCTGTCCACCGCAATGTCACAGTTTCGCTAAAAATCGCAGATCACCGCCATTACTAGTAAAAAATATATAATAATAATAAAAATGCCATAAATCTATCCTCTATTTGGTAGACGCAATAACTTTTGTGCAAACTAATCAATATACACTTATTGCGTTTTTTTTTTTTTTTTGCCAAACATATGTAGAAAAATACATATCGACCTAAACTGATGAAGAAATTTTTATTTTTATTTTTTGGATGTTTATTATAGCAAAAGTTAAAATAAAAAACTATTTTCAAAGTTGTCGCTATTTTTGTTTATAGCACAAAAAATAAAAACCGCAGAAGTTATCAAATACCACCAAAAGAAAGCTCTATTTGTTTAGGTACAACGTCACACGACCACGCAATTGTCAGTTAAATCGATGCAGTGCCGAATCGCAAAAAAATGATTGAAATGCATTATTTCTATTGTTGTATAAAATAAAATAGTTCAACTCACCATAATGCAGAATCAGTGGGAGCCCTGAGCGTGTCACTTGCCGCGTCACCTGCCACCAGATTGTCACTTGTTGTGGATTGACACTTGCCACGATGCCATCTGCCACAAATTGCGGATGGTCACTTGCCACGATGCCACACATTGCAGATTGTCACTTGCCACACATTGCAGATTGTCACTTGCCACACATTGCAGATTGTCACTTGCCACGACGTCACCTGCCACACGTAGTGGATTGTCACTTGCCACAACGTCACCTGCCACACGTAGCGGATTGTCACTTGCCACTTCACCTGCCACACGTAGCGGATTGTCCCTTGCCATGACGTCACCTGCCACACGTCTGACAGAGAGGAGGGGGTCTGACAGAGAGGAGGGGGGTCTGACAGAGAGGAAGAGGGGGGTCTGACAGAGAGGAAGAGGGGGTGGCGGCTGACAGAGAGGAGGGGAGACCGGCTGATAGAGAGGAAGAGGGGGGCGGCTGATAGAGAGGAAGAGGGGGGCGGCTGATAGAGAGGAAGAGGGGGGCGGCTGTTAGAGAGGAAGAGGGGGGCGGCTGATAGAGAGGAGGAGGGGCGGCTGACAGGGAAGAGGGGGGGGGGCGGCTGACAGAGAGGAGGGAAGACCGGCTGATAGAGAGGAGGGGGTGGCGGCTGATAGAGAGGAAGAGGGGGGCGGCTGATAGAGAGGAAGAGGGGGGCGGCTGATAGAGAGGAGGGGGGGCGGCTGATAGAGAGGAAGAGGGGGGCGGCTGATAGAGAGGAAGAGGGGGGCGGCTGATAGAGAGGAGGGGGGTGGCGGCTAATAGAGAGGAGGGGGGGCGGCTGATAGAGAGGAAGGGGGGCTGATAGAGAGGAGGGGGGGGGCGGCTGACAGAGCAGATGAGAGAGACGGACCTCAGGAGGGGGCGAGGAGGGGGGTGGCTGATAGAGAGGATGGGGGGCCGCGGGTGGCTGACAGGGCAGATGAGAGAGACAGATCTCAGGAGGGGGGGGCGGCTGATAGAGAGAGGGGAGGCCGCGGGCAGCTGACAGGGCAGATGAGAGAGACAGATCTCAGGAGGGGGGGGGGCGGCTGATAGAGAGAGGGGGGGCCGCGGGTGGCTGACAGGGCAGATGAGAGACAGAGCTCAGGAGGAGGGGGGGCGGCTGATAGAGAGAGGGGGGGCCGCGGGCAGCTGACAGGGCAGATGAGAGACAGATCTCAGGAGGAGGGGGGGCGGCTGATAGAGAGAGGGGGGGCCGCGGGCAGCTGACAGGGCAGATGAGAGACAGATCTCAGGAGGGGGGGGGCGGCTGATAGAGAGAGGGGGGGCCGCGGGCAGCTGACAGGGCAGATGAGAGACAGATCTCAGGAGGAGGGGGGGGGGCGGCTGATAGAGAGAGGGGGGGCCGCGGGCAGCTGACAGGGCAGATGAGAGACAGATCTCAGGAGGGGGGGGGGCGGCTGATAGAGAGAGGGGGGGCCGCGGGCAGCTGACAGGGCAGATGAGAGACAGATCTCAGGAGGAGGGGGGGCGGCTGATAGAGAGAGGGGGGCCGCGGGCAGCTGACAGGGAGATGAGAGAGACAGATCTCAGGTCTCCTGTGACACACAGCGCTAGTTAGGACTCCGGGAGCATGCAGGGCTGGCACGATTACCCACAGTCCAGCTCCTCCGCTCCTCCAGGCGAATCACAAGCCTCATGTCTGCCGTCCGTCCCTCCCTCATAACCTGCTCTGCCAATCACAGGACACCCGCCGCTGCCCATTGCTGAGCTTGGCTCAAACACAGAGACAGATTTTTAGGCAGCAGTTTGAACATTGATTTGCCGCCCCCCTGAAAGTGCCGCCTGGGACCGTGGTACCATCGGGTCCCATGGTAGGGCCGGCCCTGCATACAGGACCCCTGCTGTGAGCCGCATCAGCATGCAGTGTGAACCGAGCCTTAGTCGTGCACTCCACAAATCTGGCCTTTACGGGAGAGCGGCAAGAAGAAAGCCATTGCTGAAAGAAATCCATGAGAATTCCCAAGGCCGGTTCCTTCAATGCCGCCGCCCCCCCCCACATCACATAGGGGGGGGCGGGGGGCGACGCACGGGGGGGGGGGTAAGCAATTTTTTTTTTTTTTGCAGACAATGACTGGTGTTAGTGCTTCAATCATTCCAGCACCATGGTTGTTATGGTGTCAGGTTGATTGAAATGCATTATTTCTATCATTACATTGTAATATAAAATGAAATAGTTCAACTCACCATAAAGCAGAATGAGTGTGAGCCCTGAGCGTGTCACTTGCCACCGTCGCTTGTCACCAGATGGGAATGTCACTTGCCACGCTGCCTCCCCCCCAGCATTGCAGAGTACTTGCAGCCAGATACAACGCTGTCAGCCTCTCCTCTCCCGCGCGGGAAAACTAGCTGCAGGTGAACCGTGAAACAGAGGCACATGAGACTCGAGTGAGAGATGAGAGTGAGGGCGGGCGGTGAGAGATGACGTCATTCTCTCTCTTCTGTGTGATGTCGTGCAGCCTTCGCGGCCCTGTAAGTAAGGGTGGAAGTTGGAACAGCAGTGCGGGCAATGAGAGATGATGTAATCTCTCTCCGCCGCCCAGTAGCATAGCGTGGGTTGTCAGCACCCGGGGCAAGGCAAGTAATTTGTGCCCCCCTAACCTGTGGACTTTTAGCACTCCCCGAGTCCCTTCAAATACAATAGTACTGACCTACCTGATTCCAACACTGACCTATCTGATACCTCTATTGACCACTATACTATATTTTCCACTACACTACACTGACTACTATACTATACTGTCCACTATACTGACCACTACCCTGACCACTATACTATACCGTCCACTAAGCTACACTATACTATTTTTCCACTACACTACACTGACCACTATACTATTTTTCCTCTACACTACACTGACCACTATACTATTTTTCCACTACACTACACTGACCACTATACTATTTTTCCATGACACTGACCACTACATTACAATGTCCACTACACTACACTGTCCACTATACTGTCCTGCCTACTGTAACTCTCTCTGCCACTCTCTGCCTCTGCCACTCTCTGCCACTCTCTGCCACTCTCCCTCTCTCTGCCACTCTCTCTGCCCCCATCTCTCACTCTCTGCCCCGTCTCTCATTCTCTATCTGCCTCTGTCTCTCTCTGCCTCTCTCTTTGCCTCTCTGTCTCTCTCTCTCTCTTTGCCTCTGTCTCTCTCTCTTTCTCTCTTTGCCTCTGTCTCTCTCTCTCTCCTTGCCTCTGTCTTTCTCTCTCTCTCTTTGCCTCTGTCTCTCTCTCTCTATTTGCCTCTGTCTCTCTCTCTCTCTCTCTTTGCCTCTGTCTCTCTCTCCTTGCCTCTGTCTCTCTCTCTCTCTTTGCCTCTGTCTCTCTCTCTCTTTGCCTCTGTCTCTCTCTCTCTCTCTCTCTTTGGCTTTGTCTCTCTCTTTGCCTCTGTCTCTCTCTCTCTCTCTCTTTGCCTCTGTCTCTCTCTCTCTCTTTGGCTTTGTCTCTCTCTTTGCCTCTGTCTCTCTCTCTCTTTGCCTCTGTCTCTCTCTCTCTCTTTGCCTCTGTCTCTCTCTCTTTGCCTCTGTCTCTCTCTCAGTGCCTCTGTTTCTCTCTCAGTGCCTCTGTCTCTCTCTCAGTGCCTCTGTCTCTCTCTCAGTGCCTCTGTCTCTTTCTCTGTGCCTCTGTCTCTTTCTCTCTCTGTGCCTCTGTCTCTCTCTCTCTCTGTGCCTCTGTCTCTTTGCCTCACTCTCTCTTTGCCTCTGCCGCTCTGCCTCCGTTTCTCTCTCTGCCTCTCTCCCCAGTGTTCCTCCTCACCTGTTTGTCCTGCATCATGGACATAGGACTGGAGGATAGGAGGAGGCGGCCGCCATGTTTGTTCAGTGTCCGGCGCACTGTGATTGGGCGTATGGAGGTCATGTGCAGAGGCGGGAGTTCAGGATCACGGACAGGCCAGCCCCACGCCGCACATAACCCCCATGGCCCAATCACAGGGCGCCGGACATTGAAAAATGGCGGCCGGAGCTTCGGGCGGCCGGAGACACAGAAAATGAATTTTAGGAGGACTTGTCTCCTCTGCGGCACCGCCCCTGCACACAGTGCCGCCCCGAGGCCTGGCCTTGTTGGCCTTGTGGGAAATCCGGCCCTGCATGTGGAAGAAGGTGCTCTGGTCAGATGAGACAAAAATTTTACATTTTGGCCTGAATGCAAAATGCTATGTGTGGTGGAAAACTGCACTGCACATCACCCTGAACACAGTATCCCCACCGTGAAACATGTTGGCGGCCGCATCATGTTGTTGGGAATGCTTTTACTCAGCAGTTACAGGGAAGCTGGTCAGAGCTGATTGGAAAATGGATGGAGCCAAATACAGAGAAATCTTAAAAGAAAACCTGTTACAGTCTGCAAAAGACTTGACATTGGGGCGGAAGTTCACCTTCCAGCAAGACAACGACCCTAAACATACAGCCAGAGCTACAATGGAATGGTTTAGATCAAAGCATATTCATGTGTTAGAATGACCTAGTTAAAGTCCAGACCTAAATCCAATTGAGAATCCATGGCAAGACTTGAAATTTTCTGTTCACAGACGCTCTCTATCCAATCTTGACAGAGCTTGAGCTATTTTGCAAGGAAGAATGGGCAAATATTTCACTCTCTAGATGTGCAAAGCTGGTAGAGACATCCCCAAAAAGACTTGCAGCTGTAATTGCAGCGAAAGGTGGTTTTACAAAGTATTGACTCAGGGGGGGCTAAATACAAATGCACACCACACTTTTCAGATATTTATTTGTAAAAAATGTTGAAAACCATTTATCATTTTCCTTCCACTTCACAATTATGTGCCACTTAAGGGTAGTCAAGACCCCACTTCCGAGCAACCCTACGTTGGACCTTCCTTTAGGAAACGAGAGAGCCTGGGCAGTTTCTTGGCTTTTTCTCTGCGAGGCATAACACAAGCATCCTGGGCTCTGATCACCCACTGCTTGTAGGTAGGGGGTCTGGTCTGGTCTGGGTAGTAGAGGGTCGACTTACGAAGAGTCTACTGGTTGAAACTGGGGTCCATACTGGGTGCTGTAGTTCTTCCATCACCTCAGAGTGAGTTTGTTGAACAGGAATCCGGTCTCCCACTCCTCACTGGAGCCTTCCTCTGGGGACGACCAGGAGAACAGATTCTCAATGGACCCAAACTTCTCCAGTATTCTGGGTGAACCCCAATCTATGACTCAACCCTCGCTCCCCTCATCCAGCTCACCTGGCGGCACTCCTTCCTCCAGCATGGGCTCCTTCTGGACGGGCACAGCAAGGGACTTAGCACAGGCCGGCTCTTCAGGGATATCATCCGGTGGCTGCACACTAGCACCTGCAGTCACCAGGCCCCTGGCCAGGGTCAGCATCCTGTTCTCCCTGTATGTCCGGGATCTCTGTGGCTGACACACCTGATTGTAACTCCTCTCCATCTCTGGCTGGTGATCCTTGGCCCTCTCTGGCCCTCCGTGTCTCCTGCGGCTGTGGTAAGTCCTGAAAGCAAATTGGTCATGTAATATCTGGATTCCTGCTGTACAGGCCCCAGCCGGGTTAGTGGTTCTTTATCAGGTAACTCCTGATGTTGGGATGTTGCACCTGAGACAGTGTAGACACAGCCACTCCACTCCTCATATCACCCCCAAGGCGAGTCCTCCACAGTGTTCCAGCCGGATGCCGATGTCAATCAGCGTCCGGTCCTGCAGTTCAGGCAACCACTGTACAGCGGGCATCTTTCGACCACCCTCCGCCATTTTCAGCAGCCTCGTGTAGTGCGCAGCACGCTGGTCTCCTTATGCTTCCTCTGCCGGTGCGTGACTCCGCCCCTCCGCTCGTCCGTTCAGCATGTGAGGAACTGTAGAGCAGGCTCCAGACAGTGTGCGCCGTAGTGACAACTGGTGGCAGGCGCTGAGAATTACAGAAACTGGGTCACAGAAACTGGAAACTGAAGGCAAGCATACTGTACAGTGATCACCCTTGACAACAGTAAAGTCTGCCCTTGAACATCTCACTGTGTGGTACTTAGGGATGAGCTTCGTGTTCGAGTCGAACATACGTTCGACTCGAACATCGGCTGTTCGATCGTTCGACGAAGATCGAACGATTTGGGCCGTTCGCGCCAAATTCGAGTGACGCGAACGGCCCACAATGCACTACGCCATCGCAGTGTCATCCAGGCGCTGTGATTGGCCAAGCATGCACTGTGACCCCGCATGCTTGGCCAATCACAGCGCCGGCAGCGAGGAGAGCAATGATTGGCCACAGGCAGGATGCCTGTGGCCAATTATTGCTGAGGGTGTTTAGTACACGCCCCACACTATAAAAGGCCGCCAGCACGGCGGCCTAGTGTAGTGTGTTCCGGAGCAGGGAAAGAGAAGCATAGGCAGGGACAGTGACATTTATTTCTTTCTTGCTTAACCTGGATTCCTTTAGTTTAGGGAAAGAGAAGGATAGGTAGGGAGAGTGTCAGTGTGTTTTACTGTGCGAATCCTTGTTTCTAGGGACAGGGAAGGACAGTGAGGGAATTCTCCTTGTGCTATAGTGTGCTTTAAAAAAACATTTTTTCTAGGGACAGAAAACTATAGGTAGGGAGAGTGTCAGTTTCTTTCACTGTGATAATCCTTGTTTCTAGGGACAAAGAAGGAAAGTGAGGGAAATTCTCCTTGTGCTATAGTGTGCTTTAAAAAAACATTTTTTCTAGGGACAGAAAACTATAGGTAGGGAGAGTGTCAGTGTGTTTTACTGTGCGAATCCTTGTTTCTAGGGACAGGGAAGGACAGTGAGGGAATTCTCCTTGTGCTATAGTGTGCTTTAAAAAAACATTTTTTCTAGGGACAGAAAACTATAGGTAGGAAGAGTGTCAGTTTCTTTCACTGTGATAATCCTTGTTTCTAGGGACAAAGAAGGAAAGTGAGGGAAATTCTCCTTGTGCTATAGTGTGCTTTAAAAAAACATTTTTTCTAGGGACAGAAAACTATAGGTAGGAAGAGTGTCAGTTTCTTTCACTGTGATAATCCTTGTTTCTAGGGACAAAGAAGGAAAGTGAGGGAAATTCTCCTTGTGCTATAGTGTGCTTTAAAAAAACATTTTTTCTAGGGACAGAAAACTATAGGTAGGGAGAGTGTCAGTGTGTTTTACTGTGCGAATCCTTGTTTCTAGGGACAGGGAAGGACAGTGAGGGAATTCTCCTTGTGCTATAGTGTGCTTTAAAAAAACATTTTTTCTAGGGACAGAAAACTATAGGTAGGGAGAGTGTCAGTGTGTTTTACTGTGCGAATCCTTGTTTCTAGGGACAGGGAAGGACAGTGAGGGAATTCTCCTTGTGCTATAGTGTGCTTTAAAAAAACATTTTTTCTAGGGACAGAAAACTATAGGTAGGAAGAGTGTCAGTTTCTTTCACTGTGATAATCCTTGTTTCTAGGGACAAAGAAGGAAAGTGAGGGAAATTCTCCTTGTGCTATAGTGTGCTTTAAAAAACATTTTTTCTAGGTACAGAAAACTATAGGTAGGGAGAGTGTCAGTGTGTTTTACTGTGCGAATCCTTGTTTCTAGGGACAGGGAAGGACAGCGAGGGAATTCTCCTTGTGCTATAGTGTGCTTTAAAAAAAAAAAATTTCTAGGGACAGAAAACTATAGGTAGGAAGAGTGTCAGTTTCTTTCACTGTGATAATCCCTGTTTCTAGGGACAAAGAAGGAAAGTGAGGGAAATTCTCCTTGTGCTATAGTGTGCTTTAAAAAAACATTTTTTCTAGGGACAGAAAACTATAGGTAGGGAGAGTGTCAGTGTGTTTTACTGTGCGAATCCTTGTTTCTAGGGACAGGGAAGGACAGTGAGGGAATTCTCCTTGTGCTATAGTGTGCTTTAAAAAAACATTTTTTTTTAGGGACAGAAAACTATAGGTAGGGAGAGTGTCAGTGTGTTTTACTGTGTGAATCCTTGTTTCTAGGGACAGGGAAGGACAGTGAGGGAATTCTCCTTGTGCTATAGTGTGCTTTAAAAAAACATTTTTTCTAGGGACAGAAAACTATAGGTAGGGAGAGTGTCAGTGTGTTTTACTGTGCGAATCCTTGTTTCTAGGGACAGGGAAGGACAGTGAGGGAATTCTCCTTGTGCTATAGTGTGCTTTAAAAAAACATTTTTTCTAGGGACAGAAAACTATAGGTAGGGAGAGTGTCAGTGTGTTTTACTGTGCGAATCCTTGTTTCTAGGGACAGGGAAGGACAGTGAGGGAATTCTCCTTGTGCTATAGTGTGCTTTAAAAAAACATTTTTTCTAGGGACAGAAAACTATAGGTAGGAAGAGTGTCAGTTTCTTTCACTGTGATAATCCTTGTTTCTAGGGACAAAGAAGGAAAGTGAGGGAAATTCTCCTTGTGCTATAGTGTGCTTTAAAAAAAAATTTTTTCTAGGGACAGAAAACTATAGGTAGGAAGAGTGTCAGTTTCTTTCACTGTGATAATCCTTGTTTCTAGGGACAAAGAAGGAAAGTGAGGGAAATTCTCCTTGTGCTATAGTGTGCTTTAAAAAAACATTTTTTCTAGGGACAGAAAACTTTAGGTAGGGAGAGTGTCAGTGTGTTTTACTGTGCGAATCCTTGTTTCTAGGGACAGGGAAGGACAGTGAGGGAATTCTCCTTGTGCTATAGTGTGCTTTAAAAAAACATTTTTTCTAGGGACAGAAAACTATAGGTAGGAAGAGTGTCAGTTTCTTTCACTGTGATAATCCTTGTTTCTAGGGACAAAGAAGGAAAGTGAGGGAAATTCTCCTTGTGCTATAGTGTGCTTTAAAAAAACATTTTTTCTAGGGACAGAAAACTATAGGTAGGAAGAGTGTCAGTTTCTTTCACTGTGATAATCCTTGTTTCTAGGGACAAAGAAGGAAAGTGAGGGAAATTCTCCTTGTGCTATAGTGTGCTTTAAAAAAACATTTTTTCTAGGGACAGAAAACTATAGGTAGGAAGAGTGTCAGTTTCTTTCACTGTGATAATCCCTGTTTCTAGGGACAAAGAAGGAAAGTGAGGGAAATTCTCCTTGTGCTATAGTGTGCTTTAAAAAAACATTTTTTCTAGGGACAGAAAACTATAGGTAGGGAGAGTGTCAGTGTGTTTTACTGTGCGAATCCTTGTTTCTAGGGACAGGGAAGGACAGTGAGGGAATTCTCCTTGTGCTATAGTGTGCTTTAAAAAAACATTTTTTCTAGGGACAGAAAACTATAGGTAGGGAGAGTGTCAGTGTGTTTTACTGTGCGAATCCTTGTTTCTAGGGACAGGGAAGGACAGTGAGGGAATTCTCCTTGTGCTATAGTGTGCTTTAAAAAAGCATTTTTTCTAGGGACAGAAAACTATAGGTAGGAAGAGTGTCAGTTTCTTTCACTGTGATAATCCTTGTTTCTAGGGACAAAGAAGGAAAGTGAGGGAAATTCTCCTTGTGCTATAGTGTGCTTTAAAAAAACATTTTTTCTAGGGACAGAAAACTATAGGTAGGGAGAGTGTCAGTGTGTTTTACTGTGCGAATCCTTGTTTCTAGGGACAGGGAAGGACAGTGAGGGAATTCTCCTTGTGCTATAGTGTGCTTTAAAAAAAAAAAATTTCTAGGGACAGAAAACTATAGGTAGGAAGAGTGTCAGTTTCTTTCACTGTGATAATCCCTGTTTCTAGGGACAAAGAAGGAAAGTGAGGGAAATTCTCCTTGTGCTATAGTGTGCTTTAAAAAAACATTTTTTCTAGGGACAGAAAACTATAGGTAGGGAGAGTGTCAGTGTGTTTTACTGTGTGAATCCTTGTTTCTAGGGACAGGGAAGGACAGTGAGGGAATTCTCCTTGTGCTATAGTGTGCTTTAAAAAAACATTTTTTCTAGGGACAGAAAACTATAGGTAGGGAGAGTGTCAGTGTGTTTTACTGTGCGAATCCTTGTTTCTAGGGACAGGGAAGGACAGTGAGGGAATTCTCCTTGTGCTATAGTGTGCTTTAAAAAAACATTTTTTCTAGGGACAGAAAACTATAGGTAGGGAGAGTGTCAGTGTGTTTTACTGTGCGAATCCTTGTTTCTAGGGACAGGGAAGGACAGTGAGGGAATTCTCCTTGTGCTATAGTGTGCTTTAAAAAACATTTTTTCTAGGGACAGAAAACTATAGGTAGGGAGAGTGTCAGTGTGTTTTACTGTGCGAATCCTTGTTTCTAGGGACAGGGAAGGACAGTGAGGGAATTCTCCTTGTGCTATAGTGTGCTTTAAAAAAACATTTTTTCTAGGGACAGAAAACTATAGGTAGGAAGAGTGTCAGTTTCTTTCACTGTGATAATCCTTGTTTCTAGGGACAAAGAAGGAAAGTGAGGGAAATTCTCCTTGTGCTATAGTGTGCTTTAAAAAAACATTTTTTCTAGGGACAGAAAACTATAGGTAGGAAGAGTGTCAGTTTCTTTCACTGTGATAATCCTTGTTTCTAGGGACAAAGAAGGAAAGTGAGGGAAATTCTCCTTGTGCTATAGTGTGCTTTAAAAAAACATTTTTTCTAGGGACAGAAAACTATAGGTAGGGAGAGTGTCAGTGTGTTTTACTGTGCGAATCCTTGTTTCTAGGGACAGGGAAGGACAGTGAGGGAATTCTCCTTGTGCTATAGTGTGCTTTAAAAAAACATTTTTTCTAGGGACAGAAAACTATAGGTAGGAAGAGTGTCAGTTTCTTTCACTGTGATAATCCTTGTTTCTAGGGACAAAGAAGGAAAGTGAGGGAAATTCTCCTTGTGCTATAGTGTGCTTTAAAAAAACATTTTTTCTAGGGACAGAAAACTATAGGTAGGAAGAGTGTCAGTTTCTTTCACTGTGATAATCCTTGTTTCTAGGGACAAAGAAGGAAAGTGAGGGAAATTCTCCTTGTGCTATAGTGTGCTTTAAAAAAACATTTTTTCTAGGGACAGAAAACTATAGGTAGGGAGAGTGTCAGTGTGTTTTACTGTGCGAATCCTTGTTTCTAGGGACAGGGAAGGACAGTGAGGGAATTCTCCTTGTGCTATAGTGTGCTTTAAAAAAACATTTTTTCTAGGGACAGAAAACCATAGGTAGGAAGAGTGTCAGTTTCTTTCACTGTGATAATCCTTGTTTCTAGGGACAAAGAAGGAAAGTGAGGGAAATTCTCCTTGTGCTATAGTGTGCTTTAAAAAAACATTTTTTCTAGGGACAGAAAACTATAGGTAGGAAGAGTGTCAGTTTCTTTCGCTGTGATAATCCTTGTTTCTAGGGACAAAGAAGGAAAGTGAGGGAAATTCTCCTTGTGCTATAGTGTGCTTTAAAAAAACATTTTTTCTAGGGACAGAAAACTATAGGTAGGGAGAGTGTCAGTGTGTTTTACTGTGCGAATCCTTGTTTCTAGGGACAGGGAAGGACAGTGAGGGAATTCTCCTTGTGCTATAGTGTGCTTTAAAAAAACATTTTTTCTAGGGACAGAAAACTATAGGTAGGAAGAGTGTCAGTTTCTTTCACTGTGATAATCCTTGTTTCTAGGGACAAAGAAGGAAAGTGAGGGAAATTCTCCTTGTGCTATAGTGTGCTTTAAAAAAACATTTTTTCTAGGGACAGAAAACTATAGGTAGGAAGAGTGTCAGTTTCTTTCACTGTGATAATCCTTGTTTCTAGGGACAAAGAAGGAAAGTGAGGGAAATTCTCCTTGTGCTATAGTGTGCTTTAAAAAAACATTTTTTCTAGGGACAGAAAACTATAGGTAGGAAGAGTGTCAGTTTCTTTCACTGTGATAATCCTTGTTTCTAGGGACAAAGAAGGAAAGTGAGGGAAATTCTCCTTGTGCTATAGTGTGCTTTAAAAAAACATTTTTTCTAGGGACAGAAAACTATAGGTAGGAAGAGTGTCAGTTTCTTTCACTGTGATAATCCTTGTTTCTAGGGACAAAGAAGGAAAGTGAGGGAAATTCTCCTTGTGCTATAGTGTGCTTTAAAAAAACATTTTTTCTAGGGACAGAAAACTATAGGTAGGGAGAGTGTCAGTGTGTTTTACTGTGCGAATCCTTGTTTCTAGGGACAGGGAAGGACAGTGAGGGAATTCTCCTTGTGCTATAGTGTGCTTTAAAAAAACATTTTTTCTAGGGACAGAAAACTATAGGTAGGGAGAGTGTCAGTGTGTTTTACTGTGCGAATCCTTGTTTCTAGGGACAGGGAAGGACAGTGAGGGAATTCTCCTTGTGCTATAGTGTGCTTTAAAAAAACATTTTTTCTAGGGACAGAAAACTATAGGTAGGAAGAGTGTCAGTTTCTTTCACTGTGATAATCCTTGTTTCTAGGGACAAAGAAGGAAAGTGAGGGAAATTCTCCTTGTGCTATAGTGTGCTTTAAAAAAACATTTTTTCTAGGTACAGAAAACTATAGGTAGGGAGAGTGTCAGTGTGTTTTACTGTGCGAATCCTTGTTTCTAGGGACAGGGAAGGACAGTGAGGGAATTCTCCTTGTGCTATAGTGTGCTTTAAAAAAAAAAAATTCTAGGGACAGAAAACTATAGGTAGGAAGAGTGTCAGTTTCTTTCACTGTGATAATCCCTGTTTCTAGGGACAAAGAAGGAAAGTGAGGGAAATTCTCCTTGTGCTATAGTGTGCTTTAAAAAAACATTTTTTCTAGGGACAGAAAACTATAGGTAGGGAGAGTGTCAGTGTGTTTTACTGTGCGAATCCTTGTTTCTAGGGACAGGGAAGGACAGTGAGGGAATTCTCCTTGTGCTATAGTGTGCTTTAAAAAAACATTTTTTTTTAGGGACAGAAAACTATAGGTAGGGAGAGTGTCAGTGTGTTTTACTGTGTGAATCCTTGTTTCTAGGGACAGGGAAGGACAGTGAGGGAATTCTCCTTGTGCTATAGTGTGCTTTAAAAAAACATTTTTTCTAGGGACAGAAAACTATAGGTAGGGAGAGTGTCAGTGTGTTTTACTGTGCGAATCCTTGTTTCTAGGGACAGGGAAGGACAGTGAGGGAATTCTCCTTGTGCTATAGTGTGCTTTAAAAAAACATTTTTTCTAGGGACAGAAAACTATAGGTAGTGTGACAGCAGGAAGGTAAAGTCACCTGGTTGCATCCAGGGGGGTAGATATATTTCGCCCAGATTCAGGCTTTACGCCGATTTATACAACTAGGTGGAGAGTTGTATAAGGCTAGTGTGCTCATGGATGACTCATACCTCTAGGGAGAGGGCTGGGCGTCGTGCAGGCAGGGAGTTGATGAGGCCAGCTGAAGCCTGTCAGTTCGTTTAAGGCCTCTATAAAAACTCCCAGATTCATTAGATGTTAGCTCATGCCTGGAAGCAGACCTGTGTGGACTGTCTAGGGAGAGTGAACCCCTGTGCGGTGAGAGAAAGCCTGTGTGGCTATATTTTGCTTGGACATTTAAAACCAGGGACTAGGACAGCACTAGGCTGATCCCAGTTGTTAGTTAGGAAACCTGTATGTTTAGTCAGAGGTCAAGTTGACCAGGATTTATTTTGTTTGTTTCTTTTGCTTTGCTGTGTTTTTGTCACTGTAAATAGAAAATAAACGGCACCTTTTTGATTTTGAAAACCACAACCTCCGTCTGCTGGGCCTGTTTTTGTGTGGGGAGCCCATCCCGGGGGTCACACACACCCGCTGCCGAGCTAACCCCCTCACAGTTGGTGGAGAACCAGTGGCAGTTTTTTTTTAAGCCAGCATGGAGGAGATACTGAAACAGCTGGCTCTAGCAAATGCCAATCAACAGCAGACAAATGCAGGTTTGCAAAAGAGCCTTGCAGCTCAACAACAGAACTTCGCAGCCCAGCAGCAAGCTCATCAACAGAGCCTTGCAGCCCAGCAGCAAGCTCACCAACAGAGTCTGGAAGCTCAGCAACAAGCCCAGCAACGATCTGAGGCCCGCTTCATAGACCTATTACAGAAGCAAGAGCAGAGACTACAACAAATGGAAGCAGTAATGCAGCAACGTCCGCAGACCAGTGAGGAAAGCCGTCCCACTAATACCGCGTCCTTTGGGGTGAGTCGTTTATTGACAAAAATGACTGGAGAGGATGATCCAGAGGTATTTTTGACCACGTTTGAAAGGACTGCTGAAAGAGAAAAGTGGCCTGAGGAGCAGTGGGCTGGACTGGTGGCTCCTCTGTTAACGGGTGAATCGCAGAAAGCTTACTATGACCTAGAGCCTGACCAAGCAAAAGACTATGTGATGCTAAAAGCTGAAATATTGGCAAGGCTGGGTGTCACCCTGGCTGTCCGGGCTCAGCGTGTGCATAACTGGACTTTCCAGCTTGGAAAACCCCCCAGGTCTCAAATGTATGATCTCATTCACCTGAGCAGAAAGTGGCTACAGCCAGAGACTTTGTCCGCACCAAAGATTGTGGAACGTGTTGTAATGGATCGGTTTTTGAGAGCTCTTCCTACTGCCATCCAAAAGTGGGTAAGCCATGGAGACCCAGAGACGGCCGATGGTCTTGTGGATCGTGTGGAGAAATACTTGGCTACAGAGAACCTGACGGCCTCTTCCAGAGACACTCGGACTTTCCACCCTAAGACCAGACCATCCCCAGGGGCGGATAAGATGATTCCAAGGGGTAAGGGTGGAGAGAGTGAGAGGGTGGGAGCTCTACCCCAAGTTTGGCGAGAACAGCCTGGGAAATCAGCGGCTCAAGAGGCGGCAAGAAGGATCATTTGCTACCGCTGCCGGCAAGCGGGACATATTGCAGCAAATTGCCCGGTTTTGGAGGAACCCATGCAGTGTGACTTTCTGACGGGCAGACGTCAGTCGCTGTGTGCGACAGTCGCATGCACTGCCATTCGGGGAACTGAGAAACATTTATGCAAAATGTGTATTAATGGTAGAAATGTTGTGGTATTGCTGGATTCAGGTAGCCTTGTGACCCTGATAAAGGCTGAATTAGTTAAAACAGAGGTCTCTGGGAATAGCAAGGTAGCTGTTATTTGTGTGCATGGGGACACCCGAGAGTATCCAGTGACTACAGTGTGTTTCGAGACCCCCAAAGGTACCCTTTCTCATCCAGTGGGCTTAGTGTCTCAGTTACCGCATGACGCCATTGTGGGAAGGGATTTTCCGAAGTTCTGGGAACTGTGGGATGATCCTGAGCCCCCCACTGGTGCCCCTATGTACCAGGAATATGATAGCCAGAACTCCTCTGAGAGTGGTGAGGACTCTCCCGAATTTCCCTTGTCAGTATTGGCAGGGGAGACTCAAGAAACTGGAGAGGAGCCCACCTCCTCAGACGAAAACCTACCGTCTGTGGAGTTTTCTGATCTTGAGGTTCACAGGGAAAACTTTGCCACAGAACAGTTGAAAGACCCCGCCCTAATAAAGGCACGGGAAAACGTAGTGAAAATAGATGGCGAGTTAGTGAACCCAGATAATACCTGCACTTACCCATACTTCAGCGTAGAGAAGGACCTACTGTATCGGGTGGCAAAAAGGGCAGAAGAAACCGTTGAGCAGCTTGTGGTGCCCAAACCTTACAGGAAGTTGGTGTTGGAGTTGGCCCATGGGCACATTCTTGGAGGTCATCTGGGGACAGAGAAAACCCGAGAGAGGGTATTACAGAGATTCTATTGGCCTGGGGTGATGAAGGACATAGAAAATTATTGTTCCTCCTGCCCTGTGTGTCAGAGGTCGGCCCCGATGCCACACTTCCGTAGCCCGCTGGTCCCTCTACCCATCATTGAGGTCCCGTTTGAGAGAATCGCAATGGATTTGGTAGGTCCTATAATCAAGTCCGCTAGGGGGCACCAGTACATATTGGTTATAATGGACTATGCCACCCGTTATCCAGAAGCGATCCCTCTCAGAAATACCTCGGCCAAAACCATAGCCAAAGAGCTATCTCTTGTTTTTAGCCGGGTGGGTATTTGTAAAGAACTGCTTACGGACCAAGGTACACCCTTTATGTCCCGGGTTATGAAGGAGCTGTGTAAATTGTTCAAAGTGACGCAATTACGTACATCTGTGTATCACCCCCAAACCGATGGGCTGGTTGAAAGATTCAACAAAACCCTAAAACAAATGTTGAAGAAAGTGGTGGATAGGGATGGAAAGGATTGGGACTGTCTACTTCCTTATTTGATGTTTGCTATTAGGGAGGTGCCCCAATCCTCTACGGGATTCTCCCCCTTTGAGTTACTGTATGGGAGACACCCAAGAGGGCTGTTGGATATTGCCAAGGAAACTTGGGAAAGTGAGAGTTCTCCCCACAGGAGTGTGATTGAGCATGTCGCCCTGATGCAAGATCGAATTGCACAGGTAATGCCCATCGTGAAGGAACATTTGGCCCAAGCGCAGTTGGCACAGCAGAGAGTGTACAACCGTGGAGCCAAGACCCGTACCTTTTCCCCGGGGGATAGGATATTGGTACTTGTCCCTACGGTTGAAAGTAAATTCCTTGCCAAATGGCAAGGCCCCTACGAGATAATGGAAAAAGTGAGCGAAGTGAATTACAAGGTCAGACAACCAGGAAGGCGAAAGCCCGAACAGATCTATCACGTTAATCTGTTGAAAGCCTGGAGGGATAGAGAGTCCCTAGTCGCAGACACTTGGTCACCAGCTCAAACTGGTTGCGTGATTCCTGAGGTTGGAATCGCAGCCACCTTGTCACAACCCCAACAACAGGAGGTTAAGGAGTTTGTGCTTCGCAACAAGGAGGTATTCTCTGAGCTGCCGGGACAAACATCTGGGGTAGAGCATGACATTATTACCCCGCCCGGTGAAAGGGTGAAGTTAAAACCCTATCGGATCCCAGAGGCCCGACGGGAGGCAATACGGGAGGAAGTACAGAAAATGCTGAACTTAGGGGTGATAGAGGAGTCCCAAAGTGATTGGTCTAGTCCCATTGTGTTGGTGCCTAAACCGGATGGGAGCTGGCGATTTTGTAACGATTTTCGTCAGTTGAACAAAGTTACAAAATTTGACACCTACCCCATGCCACGTATAGATGAGTTGATCGACCGGCTGGGAACAGCCCGATACATGACGACTCTTGACCTCACAAAAGGGTATTGGCAAATCCCCCTGGCCAAGTCAGCCAAAGAGAAAACCGCATTTGTAACCCCAGACGGGGCGTTCCAATATAAAAGAATGCCGTTCGGGTTACAGAATGCGCCGGCCACATTCCAGCGGAAAATGGACCAGATGCTGAGGCCCCATCGGAAGTATGCTGCGGCTTACCTGGATGACGTAATTGTCCATAGCACAGATTGGGCCTCACATCTGCCAAAAGTGCAAGCAGTCCTGGACTCTGTTCGGGAAGCAGGGTTTACGGCTAACCCCAAGAAGTGTACCATTGGGCAGGAGGAGGCCAAATATCTTGGGTACACCATTGGGAGGGGAGTAATAAAACCCCAACTCAACAAAGTCGAGGCCATCCAGAGTTGGCCACGTCCCAACAGCAAGAAGCAGGTACGAGCCTTTCTGGGAATCGCTGGGTATTATCGGCGATTCATTCCCCACTTTGCTTCTAAGGCTGTGCCCCTAACCAACCTGACGAAGGGGAAAGGGTCGGTCATGATTAAATGGACCCCCGAGGCTGAGGCAGCATTCCAATTCTTGAAACAAGCCTTATGTAGCCAGCCAGTGTTGTACTCACCCGACTTCTCTAAAGACTTTGTCGTACAAAGTGATGCGTCAGATGTGGGGTTAGGAGCAGTATTGTCCCAGGTCTGGAACGGGGAAGAGCACCCAGTCATTTACCTCAGCAGGAAGTTGAAGTCCCATGAGGTAAATTACGCCACCGTTGAAAAGGAGTGTTTAGCGGTGAAGTGGGCTCTAGATTCCCTTCGGTACTACCTGCTAGGTAGGCACTTTGACATGGTTACGGATCACGCTCCGTTAAAGTGGATGGCTCAAAACAAGGAAACAAATAGAAGAGTGAATAGGTGGTTCCTGGCCCTCCAGGAATTCAACTTCACAGTAAAGCATCGCCCTGGCGTTCAAATGGGGAATGTGGATGCTTTGTCTCGAGTACATGAATGCCTGATTGCTGGTGTTCCAACCCCGAGGTTAAAACAAGAGGGGGGGGTATGTGACAGCAGGAAGGTAAAGTCACCTGGTTGCATCCAGGGGGGTAGATATATTTCGCCCAGATTCAGGCTTTACGCCGATTTATACAACTAGGTGGAGAGTTGTATAAGGCTAGTGTGCTCATGGATGACTCATACCTCTAGGGAGAGGGCTGGGCGTCGTGCAGGCAGGGAGTTGATGAGGCCAGCTGAAGCCTGTCAGTTCGTTTAAGGCCTCTATAAAAACTCCCAGATTCATTAGATGTTAGCTCATGCCTGGAAGCAGACCTGTGTGGACTGTCTAGGGAGAGTGAACCCCTGTGCGGTGAGAGAAAGCCTGTGTGGCTATATTTTGCTTGGACATTTAAAACCAGGGACTAGGACAGCACTAGGCTGATCCCAGTTGTTAGTTAGGAAACCTGTATGTTTAGTCAGAGGTCAAGTTGACCAGGATTTATTTTGTTTGTTTCTTTTGCTTTGCTGTGTTTTTGTCACTGTAAATAGAAAATAAACGGCACCTTTTTGATTTTGAAAACCACAACCTCCGTCTGCTGGGCCTGTTTTTGTGTGGGGAGCCCATCCCGGGGGTCACACACACCCGCTGCCGAGCTAACCCCCTCACAGTAGGGAGAGTGTCAGTGTGTTTTACTGTGCGAATCCTTGTTTCTAGGGACAGGGAAGGACAGTGAGGGAATTCTCCTTGTGCTATAGTGTGCTTTAAAAAAACATTTTTTCTAGGGACAGAAAACTATAGGTAGGAAGAGTGTCAGTTTCTTTCACTGTGATAATCCTTGTTTCTAGGGACAAAGAAGGAAAGTGAGGGAAATTCTCCTTGTGCTATAGTGTGCTTTAAAAAAACATTTTTTCTAGGGACAGAAAACTATAGGTAGGAAGAGTGTCAGTTTCTTTCACTGTGATAATCCTTGTTTCTAGGGACAAAGAAGGAAAGTGAGGGAAATTCTCCTTGTGCTATAGTGTGCTTTAAAAAAACATTTTTTCTAGGGACAGAAAACTATAGGTAGGGAGAGTGTCAGTGTGTTTTACTGTGCGAATCCTTGTTTCTAGGGACAGGGAAGGACAGTGAGGGAATTCTCCTTGTGCTATAGTGTGCTTTAAAAAAACATTTTTTCTAGGGACAGAAAACTATAGGTAGGAAGAGTGTCAGTTTCTTTCACTGTGATAATCCTTGTTTCTAGGGACAAAGAAGGAAAGTGAGGGAAATTCTCCTTGTGCTATAGTGTGCTTTAAAAAAACATTTTTTCTAGGGACAGAAAACTATAGGTAGGAAGAGTGTCAGTTTCTTTCACTGTGATAATCCTTGTTTCTAGGGACAAAGAAGGAAAGTGAGGGAAATTCTCCTTGTGCTATAGTGTGCTTTAAAAAAACATTTTTTCTAGGGACAGAAAACTATAGGTAGGAAGAGTGTCAGTTTCTTTCACTGTGATAATCCCTGTTTCTAGGGACAAAGAAGGAAAGTGAGGGAAATTCTCCTTGTGCTATAGTGTGCTTTAAAAAAACATTTTTTTCTAGGGACAGAAAACTATAGGTAGGGAGAGTGTCAGTGTGTTTTACTGTGCGAATCCTTGTTTCTAGGGACAGGGAAGGACAGTGAGGGAATTCTCCTTGTGCTATAGTGTGCTTTAAAAAAACATTTTTTCTAGGGACAGAAAACTATAGGTAGGGAGAGTGTCAGTGTGTTTTACTGTGCGAATCCTTGTTTCTAGGGACAGGGAAGGACAGTGAGGGAATTCTCCTTGTGCTATAGTGTGCTTTAAAAAAACATTTTTTCTAGGGACAGAAAACTATAGGTAGGAAGAGTGTCAGTTTCTTTCACTGTGATAATCCTTGTTTCTAGGGACAAAGAAGGAAAGTGAGGGAAATTCTCCTTGTGCTATAGTGTGCTTTAAAAAAACATTTTTTCTAGGGACAGAAAACTATAGGTAGGAAGAGTGTCAGTTTCTTTCACTGTGATAATCCTTGTTTCTAGGGACAAAGAAGGAAAGTGAGGGAAATTCTCCTTGTGCTATAGTGTGCTTTAAAAAAACATTTTTTCTAGGGACAGAAAACTATAGGTAGGAAGAGTGTCAGTTTCTTTCACTGTGATAATCCCTGTTTCTAGGGACAAAGAAGGAAAGTGAGGGAAATTCTCCTTGTGCTATAGTGTGCTTTAAAAAAACATTTTTTCTAGGGACAGAAAACTATAGGTAGGGAGAGTGTCAGTGTGTTTTACTGTGCGAATCCTTGTTTCTAGGGACAGGGAAGGACAGTGAGGGAATTCTCCTTGTGCTATAGTGTGCTTTAAAAAAACATTTTTTCTAGGGACAGAAAACTATAGGTAGGAAGAGTGTCAGTTTCTTTCACTGTGATAATCCTTGTTTCTAGGGACAAAGAAGGAAAGTGAGGGAAATTCTCCTTGTGCTATAGTGTGCTTTAAAAAAACATTTTTTCTAGGGACAGAAAACTATAGGTAGGGAGAGTGTCAGTGTGTTTTACTGTGCGAATCCTTGTTTCTAGGGACAGGGAAGGACAGTGAGGGAATTCTCCTTGTGCTATAGTGTGCTTTAAAAAAAAAAAATTTCTAGGGACAGAAAACTATAGGTAGGAAGAGTGTCAGTTTCTTTCACTGTGATAATCCCTGTTTCTAGGGACAAAGAAGGAAAGTGAGGGAAATTCTCCTTGTGCTATAGTGTGCTTTAAAAAAACATTTTTTCTAGGGACAGAAAACTATAGGTAGGGAGAGTGTCAGTGTGTTTTACTGTGTGAATCCTTGTTTCTAGGGACAGGGAAGGACAGTGAGGGAATTCTCCTTGTGCTATAGTGTGCTTTAAAAAAACATTTTTTCTAGGGACAGAAAACTATAGGTAGGGAGAGTGTCAGTGTGTTTTACTGTGCGAATCCTTGTTTCTAGGGACAGGGAAGGACAGTGAGGGAATTCTCCTTGTGCTATAGTGTGCTTTAAAAAAACATTTTTTCTAGGGACAGAAAACTATAGGTAGGGAGAGTGTCAGTGTGTTTTACTGTGCGAATCCTTGTTTCTAGGGACAGGGAAGGACAGTGAGGGAATTCTCCTTGTGCTATAGTGTGCTTTAAAAAAACATTTTTTCTAGGGACAGAAAACTATAGGTAGGGAGAGTGTCAGTGTGTTTTACTGTGCGAATCCTTGTTTCTAGGGACAGGGAAGGACAGTGAGGGAATTCTCCTTGTGCTATAGTGTGCTTTAAAAAAACATTTTTTCTAGGGACAGAAAACTATAGGTAGGAAGAGTGTCAGTTTCTTTCACTGTGATAATCCTTGTTTCTAGGGACAAAGAAGGAAAGTGAGGGAAATTCTCCTTGTGCTATAGTGTGCTTTAAAAAAACATTTTTTCTAGGGACAGAAAACTATAGGTAGGAAGAGTGTCAGTTTCTTTCACTGTGATAATCCTTGTTTCTAGGGACAAAGAAGGAAAGTGAGGGAAATTCTCCTTGTGCTATAGTGTGCTTTAAAAAAACATTTTTTCTAGGGACAGAAAACTATAGGTAGGGAGAGTGTCAGTGTGTTTTACTGTGCGAATCCTTGTTTCTAGGGACAGGGAAGGACAGTGAGGGAATTCTCCTTGTGCTATAGTGTGCTTTAAAAAAACATTTTTTCTAGGGACAGAAAACTATAGGTAGGAAGAGTGTCAGTTTCTTTCACTGTGATAATCCTTGTTTCTAGGGACAAAGAAGGAAAGTGAGGGAAATTCTCCTTGTGCTATAGTGTGCTTTAAAAAAACATTTTTTCTAGGGACAGAAAACTATAGGTAGGGAAAGTGTCAGTGTGTTTTACTGTGCGAATCCTTGTTTCTAGGGACAGGGAAGGACAGTGAGGGAATTCTCCTTGTGCTATAGTGTGCTTTAAAAAAACATTTTTTCTAGGGACAGAAAACCATAGGTAGGAAGAGTGTCAGTTTCTTTCACTGTGATAATCCTTGTTTCTAGGGACAAAGAAGGAAAGTGAGGGAAATTCTCCTTGTGCTATAGTGTGCTTTAAAAAAACATTTTTTCTAGGGACAGAAAACTATAGGTAGGAAGAGTGTCAGTTTCTTTCGCTGTGATAATCCTTGTTTCTAGGGACAAAGAAGGAAAGTGAGGGAAATTCTCCTTGTGCTATAGTGTGCTTTAAAAAAACATTTTTTCTAGGGACAGAAAACTATAGGTAGGGAGAGTGTCAGTGTGTTTTACTGTGCGAATCCTTGTTTCTAGGGACAGGGAAGGACAGTGAGGGAATTCTCCTTGTGCTATAGTGTGCTTTAAAAAAACATTTTTTCTAGGGACAGAAAACTATAGGTAGGAAGAGTGTCAGTTTCTTTCACTGTGATAATCCTTGTTTCTAGGGACAAAGAAGGAAAGTGAGGGAAATTCTCCTTGTGCTATAGTGTGCTTTAAAAAAACATTTTTTCTAGGGACAGAAAACTATAGGTAGGGAGAGTGTCAGTGTGTTTTACTGTGCGAATCCTTGTTTCTAGGGACAGGGAAGGACAGTGAGGGAATTCTCCTTGTGCTATAGTGTGCTTTAAAAAAACATTTTTTCTAGGGACAGAAAACTATAGGTAGGAAGAGTGTCAGTTTCTTTCACTGTGATAATCCTTGTTTCTAGGGACAAAGAAGGAAAGTGAGGGAAATTCTCCTTGTGCTATAGTGTGCTAAAGCATTCCTCATCAACCATCTTTGAAATCCTTGTTTTTTTGGACAGTCAGGGAAATTGTCGTTGTGCTATTCTGTGCAAAAGCAATCATCCTCAACCATATTTAGAAATCCTTAAGTAAAAGGACAGAGAAGGACACCTGAAGGTAGCCCTTATTGCTTTTTTCCCATCTCCCTGCAGGCCATCTATTAGAATGTCTGGAAGGCAAACAAGGAGAGGCAGACAGTCAGGAGGCAATAAAAGAGGGCAAGCAGGCTCTGTGTCTGGGGGCAACAGTGCTGGTCGTGGACGCGGTGCATTGTCATCAGCACATGGCCATGGGACACGCTTGTCCTTCTTTTCGGCAGCTGGACATGTTGAGCCACATCATGCCGAAGACTTGGTAGAGTGGATGACCAAGCCCTCCTCCTCCTCCTCATCCTCTCTCACCCAGGCTCAGGGTACTGGAAAAGCAGCTGCCAAAGCGTCCTCTTCCCTGGTATCAATGTCAGACTCATCATCAGTCACTCCTTCCCTAGACCCACCATGTCCTCCTCCTGAGGAGTCCCCCGAACTGTTTGAGCACAGTGTTGGGTACATGCTCCAGGAGGATGCCCAGCGTTTCGAAGGGTCTGATGATGAAACCCAGCTACAGGAAGGCAGTAGCGTGAGAGCAGACAGAGGGGATGCTCAAGAAGGACACCAATCTGGCAGTCATGTTCCAGCAGCTGCAGCATACTGCCAGATTGGCTCCAGTGATGAGGAGGGAGGGGATGATGAGGTCACTGACTCCACGTGGGTGCCTAATAGGAGAGAGGAGGAGGAGGAGGATGAGGAGGAGGCACATCTCCAACGAGGCAGGATGCCCTTTGGTGGCCAGCGTAAGGGCAGTACACCGACGGAATCACACCGCAGAGCTCCGCCTGTGCAGGGCGCTGCCTCTGCCCGTCATTCAAAAAGTTCTTTGGTGTGGGCCTTTTTTGAGGCTAGTGCATCAGATCGCACAGCTGCTGTTTGCAACATATGTCTGAAGCGTATATCGCGTGGCCAAAACATCAGCCGCTTGAGTACCACATGCCTGACCAGACATATGTTGACCTGCCATGCAGCTCGTTGGCAAGCCTACCTCAAAGACCCACACCAAAGAACAAAGCGGACCTCTCCTTGCACCGCATCAGCTGGGATCTCCAACCCCACTATAACTTCAGTCCTCTCTGAAACATGCACTGAGAGGAATGAAGGTGTAGAATTAGGTGTGTCACAGCCAAGTACTTGCGGCCACTCTGCTAGCAGTACACCGACGTCCGATTCTAGCAGGCAAATTTCCCTGCCCCAGCTGCTGGACCGTCGAAAGAAGTTCACTCCCAGCCATCCACATGCCCAGCGGTTGAATGCTAGCTTGGCTAAATTGCTAGCGCTTCAACTGCTGCCTTTTCAGTTGGTAGACTCGGCCCCCTTCCGTGAGTTTGTGCAATGTGCGGTTCCTCAGTGGCAGGTTCCCAAACGCCACTTTTTCTCACGGAAGGCTATTCCGGCTCTCTACCGGCATGTGGAAGGCAATTTCTTGGCCTCGCTGGACAGGGCGGTCAGCGGTAAGGTGCATATTACCGCTGACTCATGGTCCAGCAGGCATGGACAGGGACGTTACCTTTCTTTCACGGCCCATTGGGTCACTCTTTTGGCAGCTGGGAAGGATGCAGGACAAGGTGCAGTAGTGTTGGAGGTTGTTCCACCGCCATGCCTCCAAAATGCTACTACTGGTTGTGACACACCTCTCTCCTCCACCCCCTCCTCTTCTTCTTCCTCCATGGCCTCTTCCTGTGGTTTGTCCTCGGAACCAGCGGTGCTCCGTAGGCGTTCAAGGGGCTACGCAAGTACGCAGGCAAAAAGATGCCATGCCGTGCTTGCGCTGGTGTGTTTGGGGGACAGAAGCCACACTGGGGCAGAGGTCCTGTCTGCTCTGCAGGGCCAGGCCGAGAGGTGGTTGACGCCACGCCAGCTTAAGCCAGGAATGGTGGTTTGCGACAATGGCACCAACCTCCTCTCCGCCCTCCGACAGGGACAACTGACCCATGTGCCCTGTGTGGCTCACGTCCTTAACCTGGTGGTGCAGCGGTTCTTGGGCAGGTACCCGGGCTTACAGGATGTCCTGAGGCAGGCCAGGAAAGTCTGTGTGCATTTCCGCAGATCTTATAATGCCAGTGCTCGCCTGGCTGAGCTGCAAAAGGAGTTGAACCTGCCCAAGAACCGCCTTATATGTGACATGCCCACCAGGTGGAACTCAACGTTGGCCATGCTGCAGCGGCTGCACACGCAGCAGAGGGCCATCAATGAGTACCTGTGCGACTACGGCACCAGGACAGGGTCAGGGGAGCTTGGTTTTTTTTCTCCACGCCAGTGGGGCATGATCAGGTATGCATGCACTGTCCTGCCACCATTTGAGGAGGCCACGAGGATGGTGAGCAGTGACAGTGCATGCATCAGTGACACTGTACCTCTTGTCCACCTGTTGGAGCACACGCTGCGTGGAATAATGGACAGGGCACTTGAGGCAGAACAGAGGCAGGAAGAGGAGGACTTCCTTGCCTCTCAAGGCCCCCTTTACCCAGACAGTGTTCCTTCTGTCCCACCCATCGCACAGGAAGAGGAGGAGGAGGAGGAGGAGGAGGAGGATTGTGTCAGCATGGAGGTGGAGGCTGGCACTCAGCATCATCAGCAGCAGTCTTTTAGGGATGATTTACAGTCCCAAGAAACCAGTGGACTTGTACGTGGCTGGGAGGAGGTGGCTGCGGATCATGTCGTCCTTAGTGACCCAGAGGACTCCGGAGCGAATGCCTCAGCAAACCTACGCTGCATGGCCTCCCTGATCCTGCAAAGTCTGCGGAAGGATCCTCGTATTCTTCGGATCAAGGAGAGGGACCATTACTGGCTGGCCACTCTCCTTGATCCACGGTACAAGGGTAAGGTTGCGGACCTTATGTTACCGTCGCAGAGGGAGCAGAGGATGAGACAACTCCGGGAGGCCTTGCAGAAAGGTCTGTGCAACGCGTTCCCAGAGACTGGGAGGTTACAAACTCCTGGTCCTGGACAACGAGTTGCTGAGGCTTCGGCCAGTCAAAGAAGGAGCGGTGGGGAAGGTGGCCGTCTGACCGATGCGTTCAGACAATTCTTTAGTCCGCAGCCCCAAAGTATGATCGGTTCCAGCAACCATCGCCAGCGTCTGATAAACATGGTGCAGGAATATCTAGGGGCAAGGTCAGACTTGGACACCTTCCCCACCGAAAATCCTCTGGCTTACTGGGTCTTGAGGATGGATCACTGGCCAGAGCTTGCACAGTATGCAATTGAGCTACTGGCCTGTCCTGCATCCAGCGTTCTTTCGGAACGCACATTCAGTGCTGCTGGAGGATTTGTCACGGATCACAGGGTGCGCCTGTCCACCGACTCGGTTGATCGACTGACTTTCATCAAGATGAACCAGTCTTGGATCACCACCAGCTACCACACACCTGATGCTGATATAACAGACTAATTGATTTTAACATGTCACATCCCTTCAAGACTGATGCTGATGCTGAGTGCCTGTGCTGTTATGTTGACTGGCTATCCTCCTCCTCCGAGTCCTCAATGATACGATTGATGATGATAGCTTGGAAGATCATTTTTGTTTATGGGTGCCGCCACCAGTGGCTAAGGCCCAATTTTTCAGCCCCTGTTTTACAGGGGCGTGTAATTACAATTTTTTTAGCAATAATTTGCCATAGGGCTCATTGCTGTGCTCCAAGTACAGTATCTGTGAGGGGTTGGAGTGTTGTGGCACCAGTGCCTAAGGCCCAATTTTTCAGCCCCTGTTTAACAGGGGCGTGTCATTACAATTTTTGAAGCAATACTTTGCAACAGGGCTCATTGCTGTGCTCCAAGTACAGTATCTGTGAGGGGTTGTAGTGTTGTGCCACCAGTGCCTAAGGCCCAATTTTTCAGCCCCTGTTCAACAGGGGCATGCAATTACAATTCTTGATCTAATAATTCACAGCAGGGCCCATTGCTGCACCCACCAAGAGTAACTCTGAGGGCTTACAGTGTTGTGGCAACACCACCACCACCACCACCACCACGAAAGGCCCAATTTTTCAGCCCCTGTTCAACAGGGGCATGCAATTACAATTCTTGATCTAATAATTCACAGCAGGGCCCATTCCTGCACCCACCAAGAGTAACTCTGAGGGCTTACAGTGTTGTGGCAACACCACCACCACCACCACCACCACGAAAGGCCCAATTTTTCAGCCCCTGTTCAACAGGGGCATGCAATTACAATTCTTGATCTAATAATTCACAGCAGGGCCCATTGCTGCACCCACCAAGAGTAACTGTCAGGGCTTACAGTGTTGTGGCACCAGCACCACCATCAAAGGCCCAATTTTTACTACCACTGTTCAACAATTATATGTAATTAAAATTCCTGATATAATAGTTGACAGCAGGGCGTTCCAGCACCAACCAAGAGTAACTGTGAGTGCTTACAGTGTTGTGCCAACACCAACAACTAAGGGGCCTATTTCTGCAGAGTATATACGGCAGGTCCCTACTTTCAAACATCCAACTTACAAACGACTCCTACTTGCAAACGCAAGAAGACAACAGGAAGTGAGAGGAAATCTACCCCTAGGAAGGAAAATTCTCTCCTGTAAGAATAAATATGGGAGAAAGGTGTCTCCTCTGTACTGATGCTTTATCAGCAATCCTTGTTTCAAGAAAAACACCACATTTCAAAAACAGTTGTCATTGGGACGGAAAGTGAGGTGAAATGTTCTGAACAGGGGCACAGACAGCAAAACAAATGTTACAGGGGTGATAACCCTTACCTATGTTTTCCAAAAAGTTTAAAAATAGATTTTTGGGCTGGAGCTACACTTCAACAATGTACCTGTTCAAAATTACAAACAGATTCTACATAAGAACAAACCTACAGTCCCTGTCTTGTATGCACCGCCTGTATACGGCTGTTCAGAGTATATAGGGCCTTTTTTATTTTATGTGCGGGGTTCCCCTTAATATCCATACAAGACCCAAAGGGGCTGGTAATGGGCTGGGGTAGGGGGGGGGGGGGGTCATGGGGTAGCTATGCCATTTTTCTTAAAGATTTTCATCCATATTACCGGGACCAGACATTACATTAAAGCCGCAAGCAGTTTTAAATGGCTTTTTTTTCCTTTAGAAGTGTCATTTTGTGCAGGGACAGTTCTAAACACGGGAAACACGTGGCACTTCACAGGCATACTTTAGACACCCCCCAGGTACGATATTTAAAGGAATATTTGACTTTTTTTTTTTCACTTTATGCATCATTAAAATGACTGCTCCCGAAAAACGACCGTTTTTAAAACTTCTTTTTGCATTGATACATGTCCCCTGGTGCACAACCCGGGTTCCCAAACCCTTTTTAGGACAATAACATGCATAATAGTTGTTATAATTAGCACTTTAGAATTCGAACGTTCGCATCCATTGTATTTAATAGGGTTCTAATGTTCGTACGAACTTTCGGTCCGTTCGCGGGTTCTGGTGCGAACCGAACCCGGGGGTGTTCGGCTCATCACTAGTGGTACTGACCGTGCAGCATCCCGTCACAGACACCCCATGGTTGCGTTCCGTTACTAGGGGCAACAGCAGACATTACAACTCCCTTTACTGTGTCAGGCAGGATATTAAAAGTTAACTTTGACTTTCTGCAATGCAGTGGAGAATGTCTTCGCCATGCAGAGCGCTGGACATATTTGTAATCCATGAGCGTGATCGCTCGCTGTGGTTGCCACGGGTAACGGCACATGTTTACAGTCACTGGTTGCAGGGCTTATTGCATATGAGTGTCCGGTTGAGGCAACTGGGTGCAGGGCGTGATGGCAATGCTAATCCTGGACGGTTGCTACGGACAATGGCAATTGGTAACAAGCTTTGATTTTGGTTGCTATGGGCAACAGTATTTGGCAAAGGTCATATTTTTTTTTAAAGACAAACATGCAGTCCTTTCCTTGTTAAATCCCAAACATGGCAAAACAGGCAAAGTCCCCCTTTTTTCCTGACGGTTGCTAGGGGTGACGGCCAGCAGGTTAACCATGAAGGTGGATCTCGTGGAACCTCCAAATGTAGTGGATGGTTGCTACTAGTTTCTAACATCCACCATGTTCAGCCTGCTGCCAGACTTCCATACATCACTCTTCCAAGGACAATGAACAGTCATTTGCTTTTTGTTTTGTTTTTGTTTATTTGGGAGATATAACTTGGTTGGGGAAAGGGGGTATGGGATGCACATAGAACAGATCACTTTGTCATCATTCTTAAAGAATTGTTGAATCAATAGCACTGTGAGCAAATGATGGACACTAACATTTACAGTCTCTCCTCTGCACCAACTCCTGCAGATCGTTACTCCTCCTCTGCACCAACTCCTGCAGACTGTTACTCCTAGGACTCTTCTCCTCCTGCACAAACTTCACTGTAACCTGTTAGTATCTCCGCCCCATCATCTTTACACTACACCAGGGGTCATTCTGAATAATCCCAGGTGGTTATCTGACTTGCTGAACGCTGATATGCCAGGGGCCTGCAGCACCCCTTCTTGGCGGCCTAGATGTTTAGCAGCTTGAGTTAGTTGGTGGACTACTGATCCCAGCAAACCCGACTTGCAAATCCTGTGCATGCAGGCCACATCGATTTGACACAAAACCCCACAGTCTCTTCTCTGGCCTTTCACCCAGCTCCCCTGGCATGCCTCCTCCAGATATCCACTGTGCCTCACTCACCGAACTTCTCCTGCCCTGAGTCCTTGGTGAAGAATTTACCCGGACATGCGTACCGACTGCTTCTCCAGCTCCTCTGTTCCAAAACACCTCCTCCATGACCGTGTAAGGAGAGAGCGCACCACCCCCCAGATGGGAATGGGCCTCCTGCTGCAGTCTAATGCCCCATACACACGATCTATTTCATGCCGTTAAAAATGCCATTTTTAAAAATGGGCATTAAAACCGATCGTGTGTATGCTCCAGAGCATTTTTAACAACGTGAAAAACGGGCATTAAAAATTTCGAACATGCTCTATTTTTTCACGTCGTTTTTCATGTCGTTTTTTTTAACGACGTGAAAAACGATGGTGTGTATGCTTTGACGAGGTGAAAAAAAACGCGCATGCTCAGAATCAAGTATGAGACGGGAGCGCTCGTTCTGGTAAAACTAGCATTTGTAATGGAGATAGCACATTCGTCACGCTGTAACGGACTGAAAAGCAGGAGGCTGAAAAGCGCGAATCGTCGCTCAACAAACTTTACTAACATGAAGGGTGGCACCATCCGAACGGAACTTCCCCTTTATAGTGCCGTCGTACGTGTTGTACGTCACTGCGCTTTGCTTGAACGTTTTTTAAAATGATCGTGTGTACGCAAGACAGGCTTGAGAGGAAACATGAAAAAAAACGATGAGAAAAACGTCGGTTTAAAAAATGGCATGAAAAACGATCGTGTGTACGCCGCATTACACTCCATTCTTCACTTCACTGAGCCGACAACTCCTCTGCAGTGGGCTGGACCTGAGCTTATATAGGAGGCCTGCCCCCTGCCAATTCCAGTTGGGGATTGGTCAGGGCTCCGCACATAAGCTCCCTGTCACTCCAATTCCCAGCCCTGCCCCTCTTTCAGGACATTCTCCATAGAAAAGTCATTGATAAAAAATAAAAAAAAGCGTGGGGGGTTTCCCCAAATTCAATTACCAGGCCCTTCAGGTCTGGTATGGATATTAAGGGAAACCCTGCCGCAAATTAAAATAAAAAATGCGTGTGGTTCCCCCAAATATCCACACCAGGCCCTTCAGGTCTGGTATGGATTTTAAGGGGAACTCCACCCCAAATAAAAAAAAAATGGCATGGAGTACCCCCCAAAAATCCAGACCAGACCCTTTATCTGAGCACACAACTTGGCAGGCCGCAGGAAAAGAGGGGGGATGAGAGAGCGCCCCCCCTCCTGAACCGTACCAGGCCACATGCCCTCAACATGGGGAGGATGTCAAGGGCCCCATCCCCACAACCCTTGCCCGGTGGTTGTGGGGGTCTGGGGTCAGGGGGCTTATCGGAATCTGGAAGACCCCTTTAACAAAGGGGACACCCAGATCCCGCCCCCCCCCCATGTGAATTGGTAATGGGGTACATTGTACTCCTACCATTTCACAAAGAAAGTGTAAAAAATTGTAAAAAAAATACACAGACACCGTTGGGAAAGTCCTTTATTAAAAAAAACAAAAAAAACATTCCAGCAATGAAATCCAGTGTCCTGCGGCGATCCCGAATAGACCCGCCCCTTCTCACGTTCCGCATCAGGTCCTCAGCCTTACACCTACGTCATTGGCTGAGCGGACCTGATGGGGAACTTTAGAAGGGGCGGGTCTATTCATTTATTACACTGCGGAGGAAGTTGCCCATCAGGACCCCTCAGGCTCAGCCAATGACATTTCGTGTGGACAGCGCTGGACATCGGGATCGCCGTGGTACACTGGATTTCATCACTGGAATGTTTTTTTTTATTTTTTATTTTTTATTTTTATTTTTTTTAATAAAGGACTTTCCCAACGGTGTCTGTGTATTTTATTTTTTATTTTTTACACTTTCTTTGTGAAATGGTAGGGGTACAATGTACTCCATTACCAATTCACATAGGGGGGGCCGGGATCTGGGGGTCCCCTTTGTTAAAGGGGTCTTCCAGATTCCGATAAGCCCCCCGCCCGCAGACCCCCACAACCACCGGGCAAGGGTTGTGGGGATGAGGTCCTTGTCCCCATCAACATGGGGACATCCTCCCCATGTTGAGGGCATGTGGCCTGGTACGGTTCAGGAGGGGGGGCGCTCTCTCGTCCCCCCTATTTTCCTGCGACCTGCCAGGTTGCGTGCTCGGATAAAGGGTCTGGTGTGGATTTTTGGGGGTACTCCACGCCATTTAAAAAAAAAAATGGGTTGGAGTTCCCCTTAAAATCCATACCAGACCTGAAGGGCCTGGTATGGATATTTGGGGGAACCGCACTCATTTTTTTTTTAAATTTGAGGCAGGGTTCCCCTTAATATCCATACCGGACCTGAAGGGCCTGGTAATTGAATTTGGGGGAACCCCCACGCTTTTTTTATTTTTATCAATCACTTTTCTATGTATTGCCGGGAGCCGACAATTCATTATAGCCGCGAGTGAGTTTTAAAATACTTTTTTTTCCTTCAGAAATGACACTTTGTGCAGGGACAGTTCTAAGCACAGGAAACAAGCACGACTTTACATGCATATTGCCGAACACCGGACCCGAACCAGAACATACAGTCAATTGTTCGGGTCCAGGACCCAAAAACCCAAAAGTTCGGTACGGAACCAAACTTTACAGTTCGGGTCCGCTCAACCCTATTTGGGAAGATTCCCACACATTTAGTTCCTTGAATTCTGTGACACATACTCACTGTCCTGTGAGTAGCCATTGCTGTGTCACACATTTCAAAGGCCCAAATAAGGTGTTACCAGTGGGAGTAGGCCCCCTTCGGAATGCATGGATAGACTGTACACTTGTGAGTAGTATTTTTATTACGAATAAAGCTCTTTTATTTTTGTACTGCACAGGGAGAAGTTTTCTTTCTCTTTTGCCTTCAAGGAGAGTGTAAGCTCCGAAGTAGGGGTGAAAAACTGTGTGTGACACTGCGTGCTGGTGCAGGATCAAAGGTGGTAATATTATAAAATCTCCCAAATGAGTATTTGAGCAACTGTTTGCTTTAAAGGAGAATTCCATGATACATTAATTTTTCCTCCTGAGCTTCCTTTAAATCAACTTTTTTCTGTTACGTACCTTTAATCCTAGAAATTGATGTTGTGATGCTGGTTGTAAATGGAGATGGATGATGTCACAGCCACTTCTGGTCCTGAAGCTATGCCTGGCCACTGGGAGGAGGGCTTAGTGAAGCATCCAGCATCACATCCCATGGACATTCAGAGTGCCTCAGAAAATTACGTTCTGTCAATCCAATGTTGCTTGTTGTGGGCAAATCTGACCGGCACCTGAATCTGCCCACCACACTATCAATTAACTACACAGTGGGTGAAACAGACCAGGGCCCTCCCACTACACTGTGAATGAGCTTCACAGGGGTGTTATGAGACCAGTGGTTGGGGGGGGGGGGTTCCGTGATAGCAGCCACCAGTCTCATAAAAGGGCAGTTAAGGGGAAACAGGGGCAATCTACAAAAAAATGACACCTTGTAAGACCAACCAGACAAAGGAGGATGACAAAGACATGCTTTGCCCAAGTGAATGTAACAAAGGATTGCACCATTATCAAAAAAAAAAGAAAAAGAAAAAATGAAGCAGCACAAACTTGAACAGTCAAATGTACAGTAGACTATTCATATAACATCATTATGTCCATCTGAGCTAATGTAAAGTACTTCAACTGAAAAACTAACATCTCTTTCTGCATCTGTAAAGCCGCGTACACACGACCGGTTTTCTCGGCAAGAAACAACAAGAAAACTGTTGGGAGAGCTTTCTTGCTGAGAAAACCGTTCGTGTGTATGCTTTCTCGTCGAGAAAACTATCCAAAATCTCGACGAGAAAAAAAGACAACCTGCGGCCTTTTTCTCGTCGGAATCTCAGTTTTTCTCGGCGTGATTCTCGTCAGACTGTTTTTGGACGAGAAAACCGTTCGTGTGTATGCTTTTCCAAGTCTTCAAAAACCGCGCATGGTCAGACTCAAGTATGAGACGGGAGCGCACCTTCTTGTAAAACTAGCGTTCGTAATGGAGATAGCACATTCGTCACACTGTAACGAACTGAAAGCACAAAGTCTGAAAAGCGCAAATCGTCTCTTCCCAAACTTTTACTAACACACAGTAACACGAGATTAGCAAAAGCAGCCCAAGGGGTGGCGCCAAGAGAATTGAACTTCCCCTTTATACTGCCGTCGTATGTGTTGTACGTCTCCGCGCTTTTAGACCGACGAGATTTTGGATTCACAGTGTGTATGCAAGGAAAGCTTGACAAGAATCTCGTCAAGCTTGACAAGAAACCCGTCGAGAAAAACTTTTTTTTTTTCCGACGAGATTCTCGGTCGTGTGTACGAGGCTTTAGTCTTTGGGTACTGCATAAGTGGTTTAGACATGGTAAGATCCTGTTCTATACCTAAAATAGGCTCACACAAAATACAGTGGTTTCCCAGGACTCAGGGTCAGAAATCAATGAAAGGAGGGAATCACTGGTATCCTGGGTATCCAGCCAGGGACCCCAGATCTTGTGGAATTTCCTTGGGCAACCTCATGCCTCATATGTTATTTTTCAGTCTTTGCAGATAACACTAAGCTATGCAGTGGAATAACATCCTTATAGGATGTCTCCAACTTACAAGCCAACTTTAATGCACTGTCTAATTGGGCAACTATGTGGCAGATGAGGTTTAATGTTGATAGATTTTATGCTCTTTGCTGCTAAGAATATGCAGGCATCATACATACTAGGGAGAGTACAACTGGGAGGATCAGGATGGTTGAGAAGGATCTGGGTGTTCTGGTAGACCATAAGTTTAATAATAGCATGCAATACTAGGCTGTGGTTTCCAAAGTGAGTAGCATCCTCTCTTGTATAAGGACAGGTATAGACTCCAGAGAGAGAGAGATATAACTTTACCCCTGTAGAAATCATTAGTAAGACCTCATCTGGAATATGCAGTTCAGTTTTGGGCACCAGTTCACAAAAAGGGTATTGGGGAACTGGAGAAAGTGCAGAGAAGGGCAATCAAACTAATAAGAGGCATGAAGGAGCTCAGCTATGAGGAAAGATTAGAGGATCAGAATGTATTCTCTCTTGCGAAAAGGAGATTAAAAGAGAAGTAGGAGTTTTTTTTTTTTTTTCAAGAATCATACTTACCAAAGTGGATGCATCAGTCCCCCGCCTGCCCTAACAATGAAAACCAAGCAATGAAACACCGCCAATTGCTTGGTTCTCAGGGCTCCCTGAGCAGAGAGTTGGTGACTGTCAGTCAGTGCTGTCTGCTCTGTCCCCTCCCTGCTTACTGGAGTGCAGGGCTATGGAGTGGGCAAGAGCAGCTGGCTCATGCTCTCAGCAGCTCGCTGAGCGGCTTAGGCGGGTGTCGGTTACAGGCATGTGGGCGGATTCCAACTTCATTGTCACGATCTTGCCTGAGCCTGGACTGGCTCTGTGATGTCAGCAGACAGCAGGCTTCTGTCTGCTGAAAATGGGTCACAGAAAAACTGCACTCCTGTGATCCGAGCTTTGGCTGTACTTCTCCTTTAAGGGGGGATATGATCAACATATATATACTTAAGTGGTCCGTATAGTGAACTTGGTGTTAAGTTATTCACTTTAATGTCATCACAGAGGATGAGAGGGCACTCTTTACGTCTGGAGGAAAAAATATTTAATCTCCAAATACGGAAAGTTTTCTTCACAGTAAGACCTGTGAAAATGTGGAATAGACTCCTTCAAGATCTGGTTCTGTCCAGCTCAGTAGATTGCTTTTTAACCACTTAAGCCCCGGACCATTTGGTAGCTAAAGGACCAGAGGTGAATTCAGAATTTTGCACTGCGCTGCTTTAACTGTAAATTGTGCGGACATGCAATGTTGTACCCAAACGAAATTTGCGTCCTTTTCTTCCCACAAATAGAGCTTTCTTTTAATGGTATTTGATTGCCTCTGCGATTTTTATTTTTTGCGATATAAACGGAAAAAGACCGAAAATTTTGAAAAAATATGATATTTTCTACTTTTTGTTATAAGAAAAATCGAATAAACTCAATTTTAGTCATACATTTAGGCCAAAATGTATTCAGCCACATGTCTTTAGTAAAAAAAATGTCAATAAGCGTTTGCGCAAAAGTTATAGCGTTTACAAACTAGGGTACATTTTCTGGAATTTACACAGCTTTTAATTTATGACTGCCTATCTCATTTCTTGAGGTGCTAAAATGACAGGGCAGTACAAAACCCCCCCAAATGACCCCATTTTAGAAAGTAGACACCCCAAGGAAATTGCTGAGAGGCATGTTGAGCCCATTGAATATTTTTTTTTTTTGTCCCAAGTGATTGAATATTGACAAAAAAAAAAAAAAAAATTACAAAAAGTTGTCACTAAATGATATATTGCTCACACATGCCATGGTTATATGTGGAATTGCACCCCAAAATACATTCTGCTGCTTCTCCTGAGTACGGGGATACCACATGTGTGGGACTATTTAGGAGCCTAGCCACGTACGGGACCCCGGAAACCAAGCACCGCCTTCAGGATTTCTAAGGGCGCAAATTTTTGATTTCACTCCTCACTACCTATCACAGTTTTGAAGGCCATAAAATGCCAAAATAGCACAAAACCCCCCCAAATGACCCCATTTTAGAAAGTAGACACCCCAAGGAAATTGCTGAGAGGCCTGTTGAGCCCATTGAATATTTTTTTTTTGTCCCAAGTGATTGAATAATGACAAAAAAAAAAAAAAAAAAATTACAAAAAGTTGTCACTAAATGATATATTGCTCACACATGCCATGGTTATATGTGGAATTGCACCCCAAAATACATTCTGCTGCTTCTCCTGAGTATGGGGATACCACATGTGTGGGACTTTTTAGGAGCCTAGCCACGTACGGGACCCCGGAAACCAAGCACCGCCTCCAGGATTTCTAAGGGCGAAAATTTTTGATTTCACTCCTCACTACCTATCACAGTTTTGAAGGCCATAAAATGCCAAAATAGCACAAAACCCCCCCAAATGACCCCATTTTGGAAAGTAGACACCCCAAGCTGTTTGCTGAGAGGCATGGTGAGTATTTTACAGCTCTCATTTGTTTTTGAAAATGAAGAAAGAACATTTTTTTTTTTTTCTTTTTTTTTTCAATTTTCAAAACTTTGTGACAAAAAGCGAGATCTGCAAAATACTCACAATACCTCTCAGCAAATAGCTTGGGGTGTCTACTTTCCAAAATGGGGTCATTTGGGGGGGTTGTGTGCCATCTGGGCATTCCATGGCCTCCGAAACTGTGATAGGCAGTGAGAAGTGAAATCAAAAATTGACACCCTTAGAAAGCCTGAAGGCGGTGCTTGGTTTTTGGGGTCCCGTACGCGGCTAGGCTCCCAAAATGTCTCACACATGTGGTATCCCCGTACTCAGGAGAAGCAACAGAATGTATTTTGGGGTGTAATTCCACATATGCCCATGGCATGTTTGAGCAATGTATCATTTAGTGACAACTTTGTGCAAAAAAAAAAAAAAAAAAAAAAATTATTTTTTCCGCAACTTGTGTCAACATATAAAATATTCCATGGACTCGACATGCCTCTCAGTATATAGCTTGGGGTGTCTACTTTCCAAAATGGGGTCATTTGGGGGGGTTTTGAACTGTTCTGGCATTTTATACACAACATTAGGAAGCTTACATCCACTCTTCTAACCACTTGAAGACAAAGCCCTTTTTGACACTTTTTGTTAACATGAAAACATTTTTTTTTTTGCAAGAAAATTATGTTGAACCCCCAAACATTATATATATTTTTAAAGCAAAGGCCCTACAGAATAAAATGGTGGGTGTTGCATTTTTTTTTCTACACAGTATTTGCGCAGCGATTTTTCAAACGCATTTTTTTGGGAAAAAATACACTTTTTTTAATTTTAATGCACTAAAACACACTATATTGCCCAAATGTTTGATGAAATAAAAAAGATGATCTTAGGCCGAGTACATAGATACCAAACACGACATGCTTTAAAATTTCGCACAAACGCGCATTGGCGACAAACTACATACATTTTTAAATGCCTTTAAAAGCATTTACAGGTTACCCCGTTAGATTTACAGAGGAGGTCTACTGCTAAAATTACTGCCCTCGATCTGACCTTCACGGTGATACCTCACATGCATGGTGCAATTGCTGTTTACATATGACGCCAGACCGACGCTTGCGTTCGCCATTGGGCAAGAGCAGGGCAGGACAGGGGTGCTTTTTTTTTTATTTTTTTATTTTTTTATTATAAATTTTGCTTTTTTATTTTATTTTTAAACTGTTGCTTCCATATTTATTTATTTTTATCACTTTTATTGTTATCTCAGGGAATGTAAATATCCCCTATGATAGCAATAGGTAATGACAGGTACTCTTTTTTGAAAAAACTGGGGTCTATTGGACCCTAGATCTTTCCTCTGCCCTCAAAGCATCTGACCACACCAAGATCGGTGTGATAAAATGCTTTCCCAATTTCCCAATGGCGCTTTTTATATCCGGGGGGGGACATTCCCTCCCACTGCTTGTAAAAGCAGTCCAGAGGCTAATTAGCCACTAGGATTGCTTTTACATGAAAGCCGGCCGCTGGCAGAAAAGAATGATACCAAGATGATACCTAAACCCGCAGGCATCATTCTGGTATAAACATTCAAAGTCCAGCAACATACCAGTACGTTGCTGGTCCTTGTTGGACATGTATTGTAATCTTTTTTTTCATGCAGCCTGTTGGCTGAACGAAAAAAAAAGATTGATCGGTGGGTATGCCCACCATTAGAATACCGCCCTTCATCCACCCACTTCTAATGATGGGCATACATGCACCATTTATATATGCCGAAGCATGGGGGCATCTTCTCGCAAAAGTTATGCCGCGTACACATGGTCAGACTTTTCCACGGGCAAGCCTCCGTCGGAATTTCGACCGTATATACGCGGCATTAGGAGCAAAATCGCTCCTCCGCCCCTGCTGCCCCAATGCTTCGGCATATATGCTTTTTTTTTTTTAACTGTGGTGGTGAAATCACCTCCTACAGCACTGGAGTCGCAGGGATCAGGCCTGTCTCTGCGAACGCTGCAGTTATGTGTGTTGTGTTTTGCAAGTAACAGTGATCGATCGATACTGCACTTCGGTGGCCTGGGCTGGACGGAGGGGCAAAACGCAGGTGCTAGCAGGTATCTGGGCTGATCCCACTAACACTGCGTTTTTGGGAACCCTAAACTGCTGGGGACGCTAGTATAGATCTGATCAGATCAGATATTGAGCTGATCAGATACTATACCACTAAGGGGGGTGTATGCTTCACGTGTGGGTGTTAGCGCTACTGGCACTAACCTGACGCTGCCTGGGGTGTGACGCAGACCCTCTCTGAAGCTAAAACCTAACTGATATCACCCGCCGGGCGATCAGGGGGTTAAACCTTTATTGGGTTATATACGGCGGGTGCCCTGACACTATAAAAAGCAAACTAACTAACCAGCGTCACCCGTAACACTTATATGATGATCACTGGTGAAAGGGTTAACTAGGGGCAATTAGGGGGTTAAAACCTTTATTAGGTAATATATGGGGGTACCTGACGCTATATAAAAACCTGACGGCGAACCTAAAAAAAAATTACTGGCTACCTATCGGCATCACCGACACTAAGACAACGATCATAAAAACGATTGCTTAGCGACAGTGGTGATAGGGGGTGAAAGGGTTACCTGGGGGGCGATCAGGGGGTTAAACCTTTATTAGATAATATATGGGGGTACCTGACGCTATAAAAACCTGCGGTGAACCTAAAAAAAATTACTGGCTACCGATCAGCATCACTGACGCTAAGACATCGATCAGAAAAATGATCGCATAGTGACGGCGGTGCTAGGGGGTGAAAGGGTTACCTGGGGGGTGATCAAGGGGGTTACACCTTTATTAGGTAATATATGGGGGTACCCGACGCTATAAAAACCTGCGGCGAACCTAAAAAAAATTACTGGCTACCGATCAGCATCGCCGACGCTAAGACATCGATCAGAAAAATTATCGCTTAGTGACAGTGGTGATAGGGGGTGAAAGGGTTACCTGGGGGGGCGATCAAGGGGGTTAAACCTTTATTAGGTAATATATGGGGGTACCCGACGCTATAAAAACCTGCGGCGAACCTAAAAAAAATTACTGGCTACCGATCAGCATCACCGACGCTAAGACATCGATCAGAAAAATTAGCGCATAGCGACGGCGGTGCTAGGGGGTGAAAGGGTTACCTGGGGGGTGATCAAGGGGGTTAAACCTTTATTAGGTAATATATGGGGGTACCCGACGCTATAAAAACCTGCGGCGAACCTAAAAAAAATTACTGGCTACCGATCAGCATCGCCGACGCTAAGACATCGATCAGAAAAATTATAACTTAGTGACAGTGGTGATAGGGGGTGAAAGGGTTACCTGGGGGGCGATCAAGGGGGTTAAACCTTCATTAGGTAATATATGGGGGTACCCGACGCTATAAAAACCTGCGGCGAACCTAAAAAAAATTACTGCCTACCGATCAGCATCACCGACGCTAAGACATCGATCAGAAAAATGATTGCTTAGTGACGGTGGTGATAGGGGGTGAAAGGGTTATCTGGGGGGTGATCAGGGGGTTAAACCTTTATTAGGGGGGGGGTTAGGGGGCTACACTGGACCTAAAACTAAATGTACTGACACTTTTACAGTCACAAATGTCACTGATTGCAGTGATCACTAAATAAATGGTCACTGCAATCAGTGACACTGTGACTGGGGGCTGGGGGGGGGGGGCTGGGGGGTGATCTGGGGGTGTCTGGGGGGGCCTGGGGGGCGATTTATGTGCCTATGTGTCCTGGTGTCAGTGTGCTGTTTTGTGTACTAACCTGCATCTTCTCCTGTACGGCGCTCGGTATATGTGAGCGCCCCAGGAGAGATGACATCACTTCCTCCTTCCTGGCAGGCAGGGGAAGCTCTCTCATTCGCCGGGAGCGATCGAGAGGGGGTGGCCGGAATCGAACGGCCGTCCCCTCATGCCGGATCGCTCCCGAAGGTAAAACGACCACCCACTGTAAAGAAGGGGGGTCCGATCGGACCCCCCAACTATACAAAGGCAATCACGTATATGTACGTGATTCTGCCTGTCGGTGCCATTCTGCTGACGTATATTTACAGTGGGCGGTCGTTAAGTGGTTAAAGGCCTGGATTCTTTAACTGGATATTAACATTTCTACAGTAGGTAAAATTGATCCAGTGAATATCCAAAAGCCTCTTGGGGGATCAGGAAGGAATTTTTTCCCCTGCTGGAGCAAATTGGATCATGCTCTGCTGGGGTTTTTTGCCTTCCTCTGGATCAACTGTATTGGTTTGGGTATAGGATTGTGTATATAGGATGTATCATTGTTCCCCCCTTTTATTGGTTGAACTAGATGAACTTGTGTCTTTTTTCAACCAGGCTAACTATGTAACTATTAAATATAATGGGACAAACCTATGTATGAAATTACATAATATACAAACAACACACTAAATGTGCAGTGCAAAATAAAAGTGACATATATCCAAAGAATGCAAGTGACATATATCCAAAAAATGCAACTGTGCAGTGCAATATAATAATGAACAATACTGAATATATTCAAAGATAGCAAAAAGTTATGTTGCGACCATATGTAAAAACATCAGCCGCTTGAAAAACGCACAAGAGAAAAATTATTGAGTGCTGTATAAAAACATCAAAGCCACTTGAAAAATGCACAAGAGAAAAATTATTGAGTGCTGTATAGAAGCTTAAAGTGGAGTTCCACACAAAAAAATAATAATTCATTAATGTGCATGAAATAATATAAAAAAAACTATTTGGAGAAAGTATTTTTTTACTTACCTCTTTTTGCCTGTTGCTATGTGGTCCATTGAAATCTTCCTCCTTCATCACCTTGGCTCCTGACGTCACTTCCCTGGCTTCGTTGCCATCACAACGGGGCATGCACTTCCGACACCAACGCCCGTTGTGATGGCAACCTGAGTAGTTGACAGCGCTGCAATGACAGAATGCGCATGCGCGAGATCGGGGAGAAAACGGGCGGTGCATGCTGGTCCAGCAGCAGCACCGTATCCCAGAACAGGATGCTTGTGGGCTTCACATGCCCACAAGCAAAATGAAAATGGCCAGAACACTGTTATCAAAGTTCTTTTTACAGATGAAACCGGACATCGGAGGACAAATTTTATAGAAGACGTGAATGTTACAATGCCATTTGAAGTGCTTGTGAAAGGTTAAAAAAAATAAAATTATTGATTATAGTTGGAACTCCGCTTTAATCTAACGTTCATAGATGCTGGTATCCAGTAGTGATTCCAAGTACAATGTGTAGATGAAATACTCAACACCTGTGATAACCCATCACCTCTATAGGATCAAAGGCTTACCAGAAAGCCTGCGACCGCCCTTACTCAGGGGGGTCAGACAAAGCTTAGTAGAATCACAGATCCGCAGGCTAGATGTTCTGGCATTCCTCTCCAAAAAAATCCATATACATCAGATGGAAGCCCAGTGTTGTAAACAGCATATAATGATGATATGTCAAAAGAAGAAAAAAGGAAAACTCCGGTAGTGTAGAGAATCTTTCTACATCATTTATTTAAAAAATCATTAGGTGAGAAAAGGATACCAATACATAAAAACTCCAATGTTGCATATAAACCACAGCGGTATTCCTTGCAAGGATAAAATACAAATCCGTTTGTATCAAAATCACGCTTGCGCAGTACGTGTGTGCGTAATGTTCCGACGATCGTTTCGTCAGATGTGACATCATCAGAGGTACCAGTTTAACTTACCATTAACAATAAAACTATGAGAGTAGAAATTTTATATAAACTATATGGTTATGGCATGCTTAGTAATTACAGGCACACCAGTTATCTAATGCTTGTGTAGCGGCCTCACCCCATCTCCTTTTTCTAGGGGTATGTCACACGACAGGGTGAGATGCGCTACGGCCCATGTCCTCCCCATGGCTGTGGGTGATGTGAAGGCCAGTATCAGTATCTTCCTCGGGCCAATGTGCGTTAGTTATGAAACTCAGTCCTGCTATGCTGGAACCCTCCTTTGCTCCCATTAACCAGAGTCCACACACCGATCACGGTCCAATTTTTGCTTTATTGTAAGCTCCACAATAAACAATGCTTCTGTAGCCAACTGGTTGGAACGTTTTAACAGCCTGATACGGTGGGATGAGCAGGTCGAGGCACTATCCTAATTTCAAATCTAAACCACTGTGGTTTCACCAGCGGTTATCATAGCACAGAACATAGAACTTGTGAGTCTCTACCAGCAACTCAAGAGAACGTATTTAGGAGTACCTTCGCTGCGCTGTGGCCCCTATCAGGGGGAGATGTTCCTCTGAGGGAGTTACCAGAGGCCCATCCGTCACCGGGTTGATGCTGCTCCGGGTCTCCGGACGGGTGACCTCCCCGGCCTCCTCACCTCAGATGCGGGTCCCGTCCACCTCGGGGACCCTCGGATCACTTCACCCTTGTGGGACCCAGTCGAAGTTACTGAGCCCCAGGCCTACGATCTAGTACCTCACCCCAGGCTGAAGGTGCCTGGGATGGACTCCAACTCCATTCCAGCCAGGCCTAGGGCGCCTGGGCCAGAACTCCAAACCGCCAGTACCCAGGCCTAAGGTGCCTGGGTGCGTGAAGAGAAGATCCTCGAAGACCTCGTGGCGAAGGTGTCTCCCCCTTTTATCTCCTCCCATCGACACCACGGTGGGTTCCCCACCCCAGCTGTACCATCTCCAGAAAGGGACAAAAAGGGTAGCACTGTGGCAGTGATTCTACCTTGAGCCTGTAGGTACCCCGCCACCCACAGGCCAAGGAGAATAATACACCACCCAATCCTCCACGAATACAAAGGGGTCCAAAACCTCTCACAATTACACACCTGGGTCATACTACCACCCAGGTGTACCCCAACTAAATTTAAAGACCCCGCTACATACTCCCCCCTGTGATTTGACGCTGGTCCCCAGCGTCAGGTGCACACCCATGTCTCCCAAGGAGTGGTGACATGAAGTGAGCCCCAGAAGCTATCCCTAAAAACTTAAACCCTGTGTGTGCCAAGACCTGCTCAAGGGGAAAGGGAAATATAACAAAAACAAAAAAAAACTCTTTCATAAAACCATCTGAACATTCACATATATACAATCCCTTCCGTCACTGTCTAAGAACCACCCCATACTCAGTAGTCTTGACGGACGAATCTCCTGCATAAGGGAAATAAAAAAGAAACACAGAAAAACATCCTAACATTGTGTGTTGACTTGAAACTAATGAGTCTATCAGCCGAGAAACCCATTCGCCTCAATGGCAAAGTAATGCAAGTGTAGAATTCCAACAACCGTTGCGCAACACTGCCACCTGGTGACAGTGCCGCGGTAATGACACTTGGTGAAGTCTTCTTTCCTCCTGCGTCCCTACACTGATTCTACCCCAAAAAGAGTCTCTGTCCTTGATGTCTGGAAGAAGAGGGAACAAACAATAAAACTGTTCTCATTCCTCCAAAGAGTAGAAAAAAAACAAACCCAAATAAAAAAACAGGGTACTGTTCAGACGTTCTGGCAAAACTCTTCCAGAAAAATTGCAGCTGAAGAACACACTCGTGAGTCTCTCCTCACAAGTAAAACCTTGGGTCAGGCAAGAACAATGGCTTCAGGTGTTTATCAAAAACTTTGATTGAATAGTTAACATCCTCTCCCTCCTTTCTGCAGATAAGCACTTTATCTGCATGTATGTGGCGCCCCAACATCCAATCCGCTCTGCAGTCTTTGAACTTCTTAGACACAGGCGGCGAACAAGACAAGTATCGCCTAGCATGAGGCACTTTGAGCTTCTCCCAAACGAATTCATCGTACCATCTCTGTCGCAGGACCTCAACTTCGTAAAGTAAGTCCCGAGGCAAGTAGGGATATTCCCATCCGTACTCACGGGCGACTCTCTGGGATAAAAGTCTTTGCAATCTGGCCAAAGGAGGCATGGCATCCCGCTCACCTTCTCCTGGCTGAACGATGGCCTCCGGGTGCCGAGGTACTTTCACTACCTCGGGCAGCTTCGCTCTCGGTGCCCGCAATGAAGCACGCTGCATCCCCGCCACCAAAACGGGTGATGTTGTGGAATGTGGAAAGTAGGCCGGAGGACTAGACTTCCTCGTAAGCTCCGGAGCCTGCACCCGGGGCGTGCTGTCTCCTATAGACATAGGGGAATCCTGCGGTTCACGTAGCACGGGTAACGGGCGTTTGTCCCAGCCCTTCCGGTGAAACAGTTCATCTATTTCCCTGTCATCCCCGCAGTCTGACAGCGATTCTAGGTCGGAGGTGTCATACATCTCGGCGGGAAGGTAGTCTCTAGTAGACGTGGAACTACCCTCCCTTGCGGGCTCCACCAACTGCGGACTCCCGACACCTCCAACCACCACCACAGTCCCAGCCCCTGGCTCACCTTGACCTTTTGTAGAACTGGGATGTCCAGGACTCTTCCAACCGGACCCATCCAGGCCCGGCAAGCGATGGGGTGAAACTCGACCACGACCATAGGAGGCCTGCACCAGGCCAACTTTCCTCTTCGGAGGTGGGAGCAGGGAATCTGTGGTGACCGAAGCAGCATCCTCGGATTTTTCTCTCTCAGTCTCTGGTTGGGCAGTCACGTCGCCCTGGTCAGTGCGTACGGAGACCTCCGCAAAGGCCTGGATCTCCCCTTCCGGAGTAGCGGTACCTGTGAGGCTGTTGAGGCGAAGGGCCCGGGGCCTTACTGTGGATTGCTCCACCTCGAACAGGAACTCCTTGCATGCTTAGCAACCCCCAAATGGCTTCAGGTGGACCACCAGTCCCGAGCATCCGGGACAGATCACGCCGAGGGCCTCCGTGTCTCTGCATGAGTACAGAGCCAACTGCCCTCGGGGCCTGAGTCTTATCCCTGTGTCTGTAAGGGGAGCAGCAAAAGCAGTCATCTTCGTGGTGTAGGAAACCGGAATCCACGAGGAGCTTGAGGCCATCCCGACTATCTGCTGCTCCATCACGCACTGACCACGCGCCAGAGTCTCCACGTGTATCTCCTCACATGACCAGACTCCTCCCACGACTTGCACGTTTTCACGGGCTTTCTCCAGTCTCCGCCCACGAATTGTGCAGTCACGGGGTGCCTCATGGCGCAGTGCAGCAAAATTCCCCACATGTAGTACTTCACACGGCTGGTCTTCTCCCTCTTCCCGCTCTTTCTGCATGGGCCTTTCCCGTCTTGGGGTCATTTCCATGACTTCGAGCACAGGGACGCACTTTGGCCAATCACATGGCCGACCTGCTTGGCACTCCTCCGGGCAGCAAAGTCCAGACACAGCCATTTCAAATTTCAAAGTCAATACACATTTCATCCCGGACTCACGAGCCCCCACGTGTAGCGGCCTCACCCCATCTCCTTTTTCTAGGGGTATGTCACACGACAGGGTGAGATGCGCTACGGCCCATGTCCTCCCCATGGCTGTGGGTGAGGTGAAGGCCAGTATCAGTATCTTCCTCGGGCCAATGTGCGTTAGTTATGAAACTCAGTCCTGCTATGCTGGAACCCTCCTTTGCTCCCATTAACCAGAGTCCACACACCGATCACGGTCCAACTTTTGCTTTATTGTAAGCTCCACAATAAACAATGCTTCTGTAGCCAACTGGTTGGAACGTTTTAACAGCCTGATACGGTGGGAAGAGCAGGTCGAGGCACTATCCTAATTTCAAATCTAAACCACTGTGGTTTCACCAGCGGTTATCGTAGCACAGAACATAGAACTTGTGAGTCTCTACCAGCAACTCAAGAGAACGTATTTAGGAGTACCTTCGCTGCGCTGTGGCCCCTATCAGGGGAAGATGTCCCTCTAAGGGAGTTACCAGAGGCCCATCCGTCACCAGGTTGATGCTGCTCCGGGTCTCCGGACGGGTGACCTCCCCGGCCTCCTCACCTCAGATGCGGGTCCCGTCCACCTCGGGGACCCTCGGATCACTTCGCCCTTGTGGAACCCAGTCGAAGTTACTGAGCCCCAGGCCTACGATATAGTACCTCACCCCAGGCTGAAGGTGCCTGGAATGGACTCCAACTCCATTCCGGCCAGGCCTAGGGCGCCTGGGCCAGAACTCCAAACCGCCAGTACCCAGGCCTAAGGTGCCTGGGTGCGTGAAGAGAAGATCCTCGAAGACCTTGTGGCGAGGGCGTCTCCCCCTTTTATCTCCTCCCATCGACACCACGGCGGGTTCCCCGCCCCAGCCGTACCATCTCCGGAAAGGGACAAAAAGGGTAGCACTGTGGCAGTGATTCTACCTTGAGCCTGTAGGTACCCCGCCACCCACAGGCCAAGGAGAATAATACACCACCCAATCCTCCACGAATACAAAGGGGTCCAAAACCTCTCACAATTACACACCTGGGTCATACTACCACCCAGGTGTACCCCAACTAAATTTAAAGACCCCGCTACACTTGTAAATTGTCACTTAATGTGGAAAATATTGCCAAGCCCATGTCACTTGTTTCTTGCCACACAAAACAGCAAGATGACCCTAGTGTTTCCTAATTCAACTTTACATCTTCCAGGGTAACTGTTTGCTCGTTGGACATCTAGTGGAGTATTTAGGGAGGTGTGATCCGCTGCAGATGCCGACTCTCTAGGGGTGCTATGGCCATTTGACATTTTCTATTTGTGTTGCACAGCCATGTCAGGTGCCTGCAGCACCTCCAGAGACTCGGCCCCCACTGCTCCTTCTGACAAAGGTAGTTCAGAGCCACATAAATGTTTCTTCACTGCTCTGGTCATAATACAGAGCAGAGAGGAGGACTTCCCCTGAACCGAAACTGCATCTGGTCTGGTGAGTGAGTTTAGGGAGGAGGAAGATCTGTAGTGGGAGGTCTTTACTGACGGGAGGGGTGTGTGCACTGAGGGGTCTGTACTGAGGGGGGAGAGGGACAGTATTGAGGGGTCTGTACTGAGGGGGAGAGTGATGGTATTGAGGGGTCTGTACTGAGGGGGGAGAGTGATGGTACTGAGGGGTCTGTACTGAGGGGGGGGGGAGTGACGGTACTGAGGGGTCTGTACTGAGGGGGGAGAGTGACGGTACTGAGGGTTCTGTACTGAGGGGGGAGAGTGATGGTACTGAGGGGTCTGTACTGAGGGGGGAGAGTGATGGTACTGAGGGGTCTGTACTGAGGGGGGGGAGTGACGGTACTGAGGGTTCTGTACTGAGGGGGGAAATTGACAGTACTGAGGGGTCTGTACTGAGGGGGGAGAGTGACAGTACTGAGGGGTCTGTACTGAGGGGAGAGAGTCACAGTACTGAGGGGTCTGTACTGAGGGGGGAGAGTGACGGTACTGAGGGGTCTGTACTGAGGGGGGGAGTGACGGTACTGAGGGGTCTGTACTGAGGGGGGAGAGTGACAGTACTAAGGGGTCTGTACTGAGGGGGGAGAGTCACAGTACTGAGGGGTCTGTACAGAGGGGGAGAGTGATGGTACTGAGGGGTCTGTACTGAGGGGGGAGAGTGACGGTACTGAGGGGTCTGTACTGAAGGGGGAGAGCGACAGTACTGAGGGGTCTGTACTGGGTCAGAGGGATGTCTGTACTGAGGGCTCTATACGGAAAGCCTGTACTGAGGGGGTGGGCTGGGAGGGGAGATTTAAAGATCTGGACTGTGGTGGATATGAGTTTGTGTGTTGGGTGAGATTTGTACTGGGAAGAGGGGGTCATTTTTGGTTGTACTCCATAAAGTGGCTTGTATGTACCACATGTCTTTTACAACGTAGACTCTCAATCACAGTCATTAAAGCAGATTTTGTGGGTAAAAGGAGTGTGACATATGTGTGCTGTGTAAAGGGGGATTGGGGTGGGGGAACTTTAGTCAAAAAAATTAAGTCCTGCTAGATCACTTCAGGCTGGCCCCTTTTGCAGGTATAGCTATGTAAAACATTAAAGCGGAAGTAAACCCATCGATTTAACAGTTTCAAAAAGCAGTTACATTCCCGGCATGCCAGGAATGCCAACTGTCACATTGGTTGTGCTCTCAACCAAACTGTCAAACCATCCAATGGCTGGTGTCATAACTGTTCACATGTGCAGCATCATGGCAGTTGAAGATTAAACAGAGGCCAAGATGGCAGCTTCCTTGCCTGAAAATGATAGGAGGGTTTACTTCCACTTTAAAAAAAATCCCCTATACTGTTTGTAATCCAACAATAAATTGTCTCATCCAGTTCTACATATGCTCAGTTGCTCTCCATTTTAGGCATTTTTAGGCACTGCTGAGTTTGTAGAGGCCGATCTGCTGACAGACTTGAAGCAGAATTAAACCCTCCTATCCTTTACAACCAAGAAAGTTGCTTATGTTTGAACTGCAACTGCCATGGTGCTGCACATGTGATCAGTTAGGACACCAGCCATTTGATGGTTTGACAGTTCGGTTTTTGAAAGATAAAAAGTGCATTTTATATACAACTATAGAGATCAGATCAAAATGAGGGACAAATGAGGGGGAAATATGGACAGAGGGACATTGCTCCAAATCAGAGACAGTCCCTCAAAATCAGGGACAGTTGGGAGCTATGGTTTAGCTGAGGGGTGTATGTATTATGTGTAGCGGGTATGTACTTTTTAAACTGGTGAGGACACCAGTGATGCATAGTTCCCTGCGGCCCAGCAGGTGGCGCTGTCACTTTGGGCCGGGGTTGAGCCATCGCTGCAGTGCCGTACCCTTTGTGACCTCTCGCAGCGGTTGTACGGCGGGGCGGGGAACCCGCCGGGCATCCTGGGAGAGGGTATAAAGGGGGCGGACATCTTCGCCACGAGGTGGAGTCCCGGGCACCTTCAGCCTGGGGGCTGTGGTTGCGGTCGGTGTCCAGGCGGCCTAGGCCTGGACACCTGGAGTTCGTGTTCCATCCCAGACACCTTCAGTCTGGGGTGAGGTACTTAGCCGGAGGCCTGGGGCCCAGTACCTTCCGCTGGGTCCCGCGAGGGAGGGATTGTCCTAGGGGGCCCCGGGAGGGGGGCACCCGAATCCAGATGCGTAAGGGACCGGAGGAGGGACTCACCCGAAGACCTGGTGCAGCAGATTGCCAGTGCCGGGTGAACCTCTGGAGACCGCCCGGGGGGATATCTTTCCCGAACAGGGGCCAAGTTCAACAAGGAAGTTCAGTCCACGTTCAATGATCGGTGGCAGCGGTCCAGCTAATTCACTCAGGTCAGTGGCAGAGGCCTGCAATTAGGCCTGTGGCAGGGGCCTCAACAGATCATCCGGTCGATGGCAGAGACCGTGCGCCAAGCCTATTTGCTAAACAGGAATAGGAGAGTTCAGTTGTGCCTGGGCCTAATCGTTCCCACACCCCTATGTTCATTGTTAATGGAAGTTCAACTGATTGTGTTACGAGAAATAAAGGAGTGTTGGACTTTCGATTGGTGTGGGGCTCTATTATTGGCAGACACGCTTCCAGGGAACAACAAGGCCTCGTATGCAGTGGACAGACCCGGGAGGTAAATCAACTAACTTGCTCAACCCTCTTATACATATGAGGGGAGAGTTTGGCATAGTGTTCCTGCACTCTCTTCTCCCAGGTACCCCTAGACACAAGCCATTCACCATAACCGCGAGGGAGAGTGAGGCTCCGCTACATATGTATTATATATAAATGACACAATTAACACAAGACAGAATCACTTATCTTTTGTCAGGTAAGACTGTTTATGTTGTTTATTTGTGTAATAAACTGTGTGCCGGGACTCTCTTGGCTACAATTGTTTAGGATCATGGTAGGTAGAAAGCATTGTGTTATTCTTCTGTTGACTGCTGATCTGTAGGTCATGGACAGACATTATGACTATTCCTGATTGATTTGTAAGCAGAACTGAAAGATTTATTTTTAAACTATTATTATTATGTCACTGTCAAAAGACAATGAAGTAACCTGTTTCTGAACATTCCCCAACCCCCTTTTTTTTTACTTTCCTCTTCTTGTCCTAATTTTTGTAAAAAAAAAAATCGTTTTCAAGTCAGCAAAACAGGATTTTGTGTTTACTAACTGCAACTTCCTGAAATTTTGATGTTCCGAGGAATTTTATCTACCACTGAAAAACAAAACAGAAGCCCTATGAGTCAGTGCAGAAAAATTCTAAGCTTCTCGCCCTTTGTCCCCTTTTATAGTTTAAGTCACAGACAGTCAAGGATGCCAGTTACCATGGAGATGAGGGGACACCATGAACTGCAACCACATAACAGGAAACAGAAGGGGATCTGAGTGACAAAGGTTCCCGTTTGGGGGTTAGAACAAGTCTGATAGCTGTCCAGTAAGTAAGAGGAAACCAAACAATACGTGTTTAGTAAAAGTTTTCATGCTATTGTCTGAAGGAAGACCTTTAATCCCTAGTTCAGCAGAAGATTTTAAGACTTATTGTGATAAATGATTCAAATATGCACATTCTATACATTTATTTCTTCTCTATTGTCAAAATGTCGCCAAGTCTGGTCTATGAGGCACCAACAATGCCAACAAGGTGATACAACTTCCCTTTTGCATCAGTCCGTACTAGATCTATTACCAGACACAAAAGTTTGAATAGTAATACAAATGCTTGTTATAGCTGCGTGAAAAAAATAAATAAAAAAAAATTATTTTATTATCCATTGCCATAAAAATAAATTCATAAATGTATAGGCTTTTCTTACTAAGCCAATATTTGCTTATGTCTAATTCATAGAGGCTAATAAAAGTTCTGTAACAATAAATAACTGATATATTTGATTTTCTGCAGTCTGGAGGCCATTGCTATGAGATTGCAATCTCATCCTACTGTAGCAGGGTCTCCTTTAAGGCCCCTGGACTACGTTACCCAGAACCCCGCTCGGCACCCAGGGTGCATTGGGCCGCCACAGAGACTCATGGGTGGGGCTAAATAAGAAGAGGGCGAGGCTAAGCTCGGCCTCTTTGGGACACCGCGCTGCAAGCAATAGAACTCCTTGCGCGGATCCGCTGCTGTGTAAGGCCTGAAGCCTGGGCCTTGCATACCGACCAAAGAGCGTTCCACCTCACTGCGGAGCCTGGGTGGCACCTGTTCTGTTCGAGTTTGCGGACATCAGCTGGACCGGAGACCTGGCCGTTGGAGACACTATGTGCGGATACACAGTGGTGGAAGCCCGGACTGGGATCGCGTCCGGAGTGGTGAGCGAGCACTTGCTCACTTCATTACCCTTTACTTTGTTAGGCCTAGTGACTGCCTTGGCCCATCTTGTTAATTTTACCACCGTTGGATTACAAATACTGTTTCCTGAAAGTGCACCACCGTTCAAGTTGCATGCAAAGTATTATCCTCACAAGGGACTGAGTTTTAATCTGGGTCAGCCCTGACCAGTGTGGGGGTTAAAACTTTGTTGCTGCGCCATATGCGCATAGGGAAAAAAAGAGATAGTTGCACGTGGCGGGTGATCACTCTGCACTATCTCTTATGAATATGTTTATTGCTGCAGGGCTCTGCATGTATACTATGTGATGTGTTTGACTTTAAATCCTTATACCAAAGTAAATCCAGTTATATTTTATCACATTGGTACTAGTGTCATTTTTGCAGATAGTGGTTATCTAGCAATGTTGCCAGATTGTGTATAATCAGGTATAGACCGTTACAAGGTAACAATCCCTAGACTAACTGTGCCAGTGTGGGTTGAGTAGATTGCCGGGGGTTGGCGGTGCTGTATGCAGGGCCCGAAACAAAACTCAGCGGCTCTCTTAACTGGGGGTAGCGCTACACGTGGGGGCTCTCGAGTCCGGGATCCTGATACAGCAAGCAACGCGCCAAAAGTACCAGCATGGACCCATTAGAAGTGGAACGGTGGTGCGCGGCGGCTGGCACCGATTCAGCCGCGGCAGTAGTCATTGAACTCCTGGGGATCTGGCAAGAAGCGGCGGTAAAGCAGCTAGTAATGTCGCTGTCCCCACACCAGAGAGCGTGGGTCATGGATGTTAAGGTCGAATTCTTCACCGACCCACGCACTAATAGAATGGAAGAATGAAATCCCAGAGCATTTCAAGAGTCCAAGCATAAAAGCAATGGATGATCAGACCTAAAGCTTGATACATGCGCTGCCAGTCAGGGGAGGATGGTTTCAGACACCAATTCCATCACCTCCACAGATATCTCCAGTGCAGTCCCCAAAAACAGGAAGGCATAAGAAAGAGAGTCCCGGATCACCACCGGCCACCCTCAGCGCAGAATTATGCGCGGTCCTGGGGGAGATTGTAGCCCAGTGTAAGAAGGATCCTACAGACTACCCGATGTTGGGATACAGAAAACTTAGAATATTTTCTGGAAGAAAGCCTGTACCTTCGGGGGAAGAGGGATTTGAGGAGTGGCTAGACGGTGCCACTCAGGCTTTAGAAGAATGCGAAGTCCCAGAACACCGAAAGAAACAGAGAATCACAGAGAGTCTGAATAGGCCTGCCTTGGAGGCCATACGCAACCTCAAGCTGAGCAAGAAAGACTGTGATGCACAGGATTATCTGGACATTTTGCAGAATGTGTTTGGTGGAACAGAGAAAGTCACTGAGCTCACTTACCAGCTGGAACACTGCTACCAAAAGACAGGAGAGAAACTGTCAGAGTTCATGAGGCGTCTGGATAAGATCCTGCATAAAATTATACTGAAGAAGGGAATCGATCCAAGGAAGGTGGATGAGGCCCGTGTTCAGCAGGTGTTACGGGGAGACCCCATCGCATTGGCGTTACGCACTCGACAGGATGGGAAGAGCCTGGAGTACCCCGACTTAATCCGAGTGGTCAGAGAGGAAGAGGCTATGTTGGAAGACAAAAGAAGAAACCAAACAGTTGAGCCAACCCATCCTCCGGCGGTGATGGTCAGGATGGCCATGACCCTAGAGAGAGACTCAGAGGTGGATACCTTGAAGTCGCAGATGTCCCAGGTGTTGGGGATGCTGACCTCCCTGATGATCAAGGGGTACCAGAGAGGGAAAGTCCGAGGAAGGAGCTGGTTCCAGACACCTCAGCGTCCACATTCCTGCAAGATTGGGGGGATGCGATTTGTTTCAACTGTGGAGGGGCTGGTCATATCACTAAAGTGTGTTCCAGTCCCAAGAAGAAAAAGATGAATAACCGCAAGCTGGCAGAAAACTTCAGAGGGCCCCGGTGAAGGAGTCAACCGGGTGCCCATCATCTCCAGTGAGCTCCAAACTGAATGAGAAGCATGAGAAAGAAAGGGGACACCACCCCTCAGAAGAAACACAGTGTTCCTCAGTGGGAATACACACCAAAGAAAGAGAATAGAGTCCCTCAGCGGGTAGCTACACCCATTAAGAGGAGGGAGATCAATGCATACCAAGCCCAAGAGAGACTAAAGTCCAAAGAGAAATGGAAGAAAGAGAGTCCAAAAGGGAAATGCAAGGATCAAAAGAAAGGAACCCCTTCAAAGCAATATCCAGAGAAGCTGGTAGGCCCCTCGCCCATAGTACCTGTCCAAGTGGAGGGAGTCTACACAAGAGCCATATTGGATACTGGGGCACAAGTGACCTTGTTATACAGAGACTTTTATGACAAGCATCTGAGCCACTTACCCATCCAGAAGATTGAAGAGTTGAAGATATGGGGGATTGGAACCAGGAGCTTCCCTTATGATGGCTATCTGTCCATAAAACTGACCTTTGATCCATCTGTAGCCGGTAAGGCTGAAGTGTTCGACACCCTGGCTGTGGTATGCCCCCGTCCGCCTGGAGCTAGCAAGAGCTCCATAATAATAGGGACCAACACGGACCTGGTTCAGAGACTCTTGGCCCCTCTAGTACGAAAGAAGGACCCCACGGTCACCAAGATCCACCCAATGCTGAAGACCGCCTACCAGCGACTGGTCTTAGAGCAGAAGGCCCCGGAAGAGGGGGTAGGAAAGGTCTGGAGGCTGGGAAGAAGAGGAATAGTGCTGCAACCCGGCGAAGTAACCTGTCTCAGAGACACTGTGAAGCTTACTTGGGAGCAGCCTGGACCCTTTGTCATGTTGGAACCTGACCCAAGGGAAGAATGCTCGGGCTTAGAAGTAGTCCCAGAAGAGGTCCCGTTGAGGGCCTTGAAGAAGGCACACTGTAAAGTGCCTGTGAGTGTCAGGAATACTACAGATGGTCCAATGGAAATCCCAGCCAGGATGTTACTGGGCCAGGTGAGCCCTGCTACTCCGATTGTCTTGTCAGATGTGGAGAAGACAGATGGAGAAAGGACTATTTGGGAGAAGCTCTGCATGGAGAACCCGAACCTGCCAAGAGCTTGGAAAGAGAGAGCCAAGGCCCAGTTGACCAAGTGGAGAAGGATCTTTTCCCAAGATGAGTTCGATGTGGGGTGTGCAAAGAGTGTCACCCACCGAATCCACCTCCAGGAAGACAAACCCTTCAGGGAGAGGGTCCGGCGAGTCCTATTGGCAGACCTCGAAGATTTGAGGGAACAACTCGCCGAGCTCAAGCGAACCGGTGTTATCCGGGAGTCCAGAAGCCCCTATGCCTCTCCAATAGTGGTGGTCAGGAAGAAGAATGGGTAATTGAGGCTATGTATCGACTACAGGACCCTCAACCGGAGAACCATACCTGACCAGTATACCACCCCGAGAATAGAGGATGCCTTACAGAGCTTGTCCGGAGCAAGGTGGTTCAGTGTAATGGATCTCAAGAGCGGGTACTATCAGATCCCCATGCATCCAGAAGACAAGGAGAAGACAGCTTTCATAACTCCTGTGGGGTTCTTTAAGTTTGACAGGATGCCCCAAGGTCTGTCTGGAGCTCCAGCCACCTTTCAACGCCTTATGGAAAAGACTGTAGGAGACATGAACCTCATCGAAGTTCTTGTTTACTTGGATGACATCATTGTCTTTCGGAGAACCCTGGAAGAGCATGAGGAGAGACTGGAGAAGGTTCTGAGAAGGCTCAGTGAGGAGGGACTCAAGCTTTCACCCGAAAAATGCCAGTTCTATCAGTCATCCGTTAACTACTTTGGACACATAGTGTCCGAAGAAGGGGTAGCTACAGACCCTGAAAAGTTGGAGGCAGTCACCTCCTGGCTTAGGCCCACCACTGTGACAGAACTCAGATCCTTTTTGGGATTCTGTTCCTACTACAGGAGGTTTGTGGAAGGATCTGCCCGGATTGCAAAACCACTAAATGAGCTGCTCAAGACGGAAGGAGAAGAGGATGACTCGGGCCCCAGGAAGCTGGGGGAGTCAGTCAAGGACCAGTGGAACGAGAAGTGTGAAGAGGCCTTCCAGATGTTGAAGAAAAGCCTAACCACTGCCCCTGTCCTGGCTTACGCAGACCCAAAGAAACCCTATGAACTTCATGTGGATGCCAGTCATGATGGCTTGGGAGGAGTGCTCTATCAGGAGCATGAAGGGCAACTGCGACCCGTTGCATATGTGAGCAGGAGTCTAACCCCATCGGAAAAGAACTACCCCACCCACAAGTTGGAGTTCAACTTTAGCCTGAAATATAGACCTGGGGCTGGAAATCGAAATGCGGATGCCTTGTCAAGAAGATCCCATGTTCCCACCAGCAGTACAGAAGACTGGACCCAAGTGGCACCCGATGGGGTACGGGCCCTCTGTCAGGGGGCTGAACTCCAGGCCAGTGGCGGTTCAAGAGCAGAAGAGATAGGAGTCACTGTAGTAGGGGTCCCCAAACAATACTGTGGGGTAACCCAGCTGGAGGAGGCTGACTTGCCAAAACTGTCAAAGAAGGAGTTGAGGTGCGACCAATTGGAAGACCCCATAGGGAGATTGGTCCTGGAAGCCCTGGAGAGTCCGGATCCAGATAAACTCTTACGCCACCCTTCAAAGGAAGCTCGTCTACTGAGGAAGGAATGGGACAGGCTGCAGGTACATCAGGGAGTGGTCTACCGAAGGGGCCCCTCTGATGACCTAGAAGACAAATGGCAACTGTTTCTGCCCGAGAAACATCGAGAGACCGTCCTGGTTGCCTTACACGACAATCATGGCCACTTGGGAGCGGAAAGGACCTTCCAGCTCATTAGGAACCGGTTCTATTGGCCCTGCATGAGGGCTGAGGTCGAGGAATACTGCCACTCCTGTGCACGCTGCATCCAGAGGAAGACTTTACCCCACCAAGCTGCCCCAATGGGCCATCTGCAAAGTCAAAGCCCACTGGATTTGGTATACATTGATTTTCTCTGCCTCGAACCCGACTTGAGTGGACTAGGAAATGTTCTGGTGATAACCGACCATTTTACCCGGTATGCCCAGGCTTTTCCAACCAAAGACCAGAAGGCTTCCACTGTAGCTAAAGTACTCATGGAGAAATACTTTGTACACTACGGGCTACCACAACGGCTCCACTCGGATCAAGGGAGGGACTTTGAAAGTCGGCTGATTCGGAAGCTCCTGGATTCTTTAGGGATCAAGAAGACCCGAACCACCCCCTATCATCCACAAGGTGATGCTCAGCCGGAGAGGTTCAACCAAACCCTGCTCAACATGCTGGGGACTTTGAGTAGTGAAAAGAAGCAGCATTGGAGCAAGCATATAGCAGCAATTGTACATGCATACAACAGTACCACAAGTGATGCTACAGGGTACTCGCCCTATCGACTTCGGAAGAGAAGCAAGACTACCGGTAGATCTGGCTTTTGGTACCTCCATAGACCATTGCTCGGCCACTTCACACAAGGGATATGTAGATAGGCTCAGACACAGTCTAAAATTGGCTTATGAGCAGGCACAAGCAGCCTCAGATCAAAGGGGAGCCCGCAAGAAAAACTTTGATCTAAAGGTCCGGATTCAGGATCTGCAACCTGGGGACAGAGTGCTGCTACGGAACTTGGGGGTCCCTGGAAAGCACAAGCTTGCAGACAGATGGAGATCTGTACCCTACGTTATTTGCAAGAAACTGCCGGGCCTACCTGTTTACAGACTAAAGCCAGAAGGAAAAGTGGGGCCCTTAAAGACATGGCATCGGAACCATTTACTCCCCCTTGCCGAAGCAGTTCGGATACCCCCTGCGAGGGATCCCCCTGAGCCAACTTCAATCATGGATACTCCCAAGCCAAGCACTCGGTCCCAGACCCCTCGGATTGATGAATCAGATGTCTCTGAATTAAGTGAGGATGAGAAAGAAGAACTTGATTGGCTACGGCCATCCCAGGTCCCAGAAACTTCTGCTATAGATCTTCCACCTCTTGAAGACGCGATAGATAGTACACTGAATGCAGAAGCTACTGAGTTCATCCCGTCCAGTCCTTTGTCGGATTCTTGGGAAGATGCCTGTGACTTACTCTTAGAGGAGGATCAGAGAGATTCTATGTACCTACCTGCTCCTGAGTCGAGCGTCCCAGAACCAGTGGAAACTCCCAAGACGGTTCCAGAAGAAGAACCTGTATTACCAGAACCAGAAATCCCAAGGGAACGAAGGATGAGAAGGACCATAAGGCCTCCCCGAAAATTGACTTACCCACAAATGGGGGAGAGCTCAGAAGACACTGTGGTCACTGCCAGGAGGAGTGTGAAAGACCCTGATCCCTCCACTGTCTATTTAGTGGGGGGCAACCCCAACTCACCCGCTGGCACAGCTAGGCAGGCCACGAATGACAGTGTGACCTGTGGGCTAGGAAGTCCACCCCCTCGTTTTTGGTGGGAACTCCCTCTGCCGACATCATACGCAGCTTTGTCAAATGTTGTGCGTAGTATGTGTTAACTTTTATCTTTGGGGACCAAAGAGTTTAAGTGGGGGGAGTGTGTAGCGGGGTCTCCTTTAAGGCCCCTGGACTACATTACCCAGAACCCCGCTCGGCACCCAGGGTGCATTGGGCCGCCGCAGAGACTCGTGGGCGGCTATATAAGAAGAGGGCGAGGCTAAGCTCGGCCTCTTTGGGACACCGCGCTGCAAGCAATAGAACTCCCTGCGCGGATCCGCTGCTGTGTAAGGCCTGAAGCCTGGGCCTTGCATACCGACCAAAGAGCGTTCCACCTCACTGCGGAGCCTGGGTGGCACCTGTTCTGTTCGAGTTTGCGGACATCAGCTGGACCGGAGACCTGGCCGTTGGAGACACTGTGTGCGGATACACAGTGGTGGAAGCCCGGACTGGGATCGCGTCCGGAGTGGTGAGCGAGCACTTGCTCACTTCATTACCCTTTACTTTGTTAGGCCTAGTGACTGCCTTGGCCCGTCTTGTTAATTTTACCACCGTTGGATTACAAATACTGTTTCCTGAAAGTGCACCACCGTTCAAGTTGCATGCAAAGTATTATCCTCACAAGGGACTGAGTTTTAATCTGGGTCAGGCCTGACCAGGGTGGGGGTTAAAACTTTGTTGCTGCGCCATATGCGCATAGAGAAAAAAAGAGATAGTTGCACGTGGCGGGTGATCACTCTGCACTATCTCTTATGAATATGTTTATTGCTGCAGGGCTCTGCATGTATACTATGTGATGTGTTTGACTTTAAATCCTTATACCAAAGTAAATCCAGTTATATTTTATCACATTGGTACTAGTGTCATCTTTGCAGATAGTGGTTAGCTATCAATGTTGCCAGATTGTGTATAATCAGGTATAGACCGTTACGAGGTAACAATCCCTAGACTAACTGTGCCAGTGTGGGTTGAGTGGTTCCTACTCTATCCAAAGCTTTAAAAGAAGTTTGGCTTTAGATATACTTTAACCCAGGGTTAATGAATTTATGAGATGTAGGGAGCCTCAACTGTGGACCCTGAAAGCACCAGAAGGCCACAAATAATATTCACTCAGTATATATATAATATTGCAGAATACTGAACAACTGCAGACATACCAGAATATATTTTTCTGCCTTTTTTTTAAAGCCAAATTGCAAACTGCTGGTGAAAAAAATGCATCGGTAGCTGGCCACTGCCATGGGGGACATATACCAATGAAAAAAATTTTGTTTATTTTTTTAATAGCATTCAGCGGGTCTTTTGTATCATTAAAATACACATTTCTACACAGCATGTTTTTGGTTGTGTGTTAAACCTGTAAGTGAGGTAGCTCACCTGTAGGATGTACTACAGTATAAGTGACATTTAGAAAGAACAAAAAATGACTGCTAAAAGGAAATTGCCCTTGCCTGCTTCCGTTTGTAAACAAAGTGGAGGAGGAATCCCGTGTGACGTCATTGACCATATATGTTCATGGCCATTTTTGGTCAATGGTATCAACCTATATCGCCAGCCACTTTTATGTCATTCAGCAGCCGGCCAGGTTTCTGTCATTTGCAGCGAGAGGATCGCTGGTCGTTAGTGTTATTGTTATCAAGGAATGTTGGGTTGAGACTCCCAGATATCGTGTGAATAGGGGTACATAGTAACCCTTGTTAATCATTTACAAAAATATATATGCACTGCAATAAACTCACCTTTTGACAATGTGTTAAAGAACAAAAAAAAAAAAAAACAATTAAAAAAAAACACATCGCATAGTGTAAACCCATTGTCTAACAAGTGACCTATCAATGTCAATTCATTGTCAATCGGCATGAATGACTTTATACTCAGAACTGTATTTTGGGGTGCACCGTTGTGGGCGAATCTCCCGCAAACGCCCCATTTGTTTGTTTATTCTATGAACAAACGAACAGCCGATGTTAAAGTCCAACTTATATTCGACTCGAACATCCAGCCCATCCCTACTGAGGATACATACAAACCTTAACTTTTCTTTTAAAAGCCTAGCTTAGCCCAACCCCAAACACTTCTCAACCCTTCCTATAGGTTGCTTACTGTGAAAGTCAGCCTAAAGCCTCGTACACACGGTCGGACTTCAAACAAACTTTTCTGTGGATTTTTGTTCGAAGGGAGTTGGCCGGGCACACCTATAGCATACACACGCTCAGACTTTTCTGCAAACTTTCCTAAAACTTTTCCAACATCACGTGGTTTTTCTGCTCTTTACCGCCACCCTTTGGTCAACTTCTGCTATTGTTGGTTGATTTTAACATTGGTTCTGGGCATGCTTATTTGTCCATCGGACAAAAGTCTGATGGTTTTCTGTACACACGGTCGGACTTTGCTCCATCGGACTTTTGTTGGCGAAAAGTTTGCAGACTGAACATTTGTCCGATGAAAATCAAAAAATGTTGTCTGATGGAGCGTACACACGGTCGGATTTTTTGAGCAACTTGCTCAAAATGAAGTTTGTTGGCAAAAAGTCTGACCGTGTGTACGAGGCTTTACTGAGCTATAGGCAGTCTTGAGAGGGGGATGGGCTAAGCAGGTCATGTACACATGGGTTTTTGCTTTTGTAAGAGCAGTGTGTACGGCAAACTTTAACAAACCTTTTGCAATGCTTTTAGCAAGCTTCAAGCAGTATATAGTTCTCAGGTCCAGAATTGGGATGTTGAGGCAACCCTGTAATCAATATCAAAGTGTAAATTAAAGAGGTATACACCTTCAGCGATATTGATGCAGTGATCTCTTCCACTGTGTCTCCCCTCACCAGAATACTCAAATCAGTGCTTGCAGGCAATGATCAAATGCTGGCTTTCTAATGTAGCGTCCTCCTCTAGTTAGCCTTTTAGTTTTTGGCTTCACTGCAGTCAGTGATCTATTATTTTGGTCTGGTCAGGGTTTCCTGGCTGGGTGTTTTATTTCTCCTACCTGCTTCTGAAAGAAGCTTCCAGAATATAGGGCAGGGATAGTCAAATGTCCATTATTAATATTTATTATGCCCCACCAATCCCTGGAAGGGGGCATCCAGAAGGTAGCTGGGGATGTGATAAATGTTTGGGAGGCCTTTCCAGAGTGTTCTTTCCTCTCCAGGGAGGGTTCTGGTTCTTATGTGGCTGTTGCCTCTGGAATATGGCTAGTGAGACAAGAAACTGTGGTCTGGGCCTCAGCAGGCGCTAGGCTGAGGGCCCTCAGAAGTTTGCTAAATAATTGTGTTTACTGGAGGGCATCATCCTGGAGTCCTGGTCTGAAGAAGGATCATTTGTCTCCCTCACTGATGAAACGACCTGTGGATGGATGCTGGGTGACAGAAAGCTCATGGGACATTGTGAGTAGGGATGAGCCGAACACCCCCCGGTTCGGTTCGCACCAGAACCTTTGAACGGACCGAAAGTTCGCGCGAACGTTAGAACTCTATTAAATACAATGGACGCGAACGTTCGAAATCTAAAGTGCTAATTATAACGACTAATATGCATGTTATTGTCCTAAAAAGGGTTTGGGGACCCGGGTTCTGCCCCAGGGGACATGTATCAATGCAAAAAGAAGTTTTAAAAACTGACGTTTTTTTTTGGAGCAGTCATTTTAATGATGCATAAAGTGAAAAAAAAAAGTGAAATATTCCTTTAAATATCGTACCTGGGGGGTGTCTAAACTATGCCTGTGAAGTGGCATGTGTTTCCCGTGTTTAGAACTGTCCCTGCACAAAATGAAATTTCTAAAGGAAAAAAAGCCATTTAAAACTGCTTGCGGCTTTAATGTCATGTCTGGTCCCGGTAATATGGATGAAAATCTTTGAGAAAAATGGCATGGCTGCCCCATCACAGCCCCCCCCCCCCCCTACCCCAGCCCATTACCAGCCCCTTTGGGTCTTGTATGCATATTAAGGGGAACCCCGCACACAAAATAAAAAAGGCCCTATATACTCTGAACAGCAGTATATAGGCGGTGCAAACAAGACAGGGACTGTAGGTTTGTTCTTAAGTAGAATCTGTTTGTAATTTTGAACATGTACATTGTTTAAGTGTAGCTCCAGCCAAAAAATCTATTTTTAAGCTTTTTGGAAAACATAGGGAAGGGTTATCACCCCTGTAACATTTGTTTTGCTGTCTGTGCCCCTTGTTCAGAACATTTCACCTCACTTTCTGTCCCAATGACAAATGTTTTTGAAAAGTGGTGTTTTTATTGAAACAAGGATTGGTGATAAAGCATCAGTAGAGAGGAGACACCTTTTTCCCATATTAACTCTTACAGGAGAGAATTTCCCTTCCTAGGGGTAGATTTCCTCTCACTTCCTGTTGTCTCCTTCCGTTTGCAAGTAGGAGTCGTTTGTTAGTTGGATGTTTGAAAGTAGGGGCCTGCCGTATATACTCTGCTGAAATTTGCCCCTTACATGTTGGTGTTGCCACAACACTGTGAGCCCTCACAGTTATTCTTGGTAGGCGCTGGAACGCCCTGCTGTGAACTATTATATCAGGAATTGTATTTACATGTCATTGTTGAACAGTGGTAGGAAAAATTGGGCCTTTGGTGGTGGTGCTGGTGCCACAACACTGTAAGCCCTCACAGTTACTCTTGGTGGGCGCATGAATGGGCCCTGCTGTGAATTATTAGATCAAGAATTGTAATTGAATGGCCCTGTTGAACAGGGGCTGAAAAATTGGTCCTTTGGTGGTGGTGGTGGTGGTGGTGTTGTCACAGCACTGTAAGCCCTCACAGTTACTCTTGGTGGGCGCATGAATGGGCCCTGCTGTAAATTATTAGATCAAGAATTGTAATTACATGCCCCTGTTAAACAGGGGCAGAAAAATTGGGCCTTAGGCACTGATGCCACAACACTGCAACCCCTCACAGATACTGTAATTGGAGCACAGCAATGAGCCCTGTTGCAAAGTATTGCATCAAAAATTGTAATTACACGCCCCTGTTAAAAAGGGGCAGAAAAATTGGGCCTTAGGCTCTGGTGCCACAACACTGCAACCCCTCACAGATACTGAACTTGGAGCACAGCAATGAGCCCTGTTGCAAAGTATTGCATCAAAAATTGTAATTACACGCCCCTGTTAAACAGGGGCAGAAAAATTGAGCCTTAGGCACTGGTGGCGGCACCCAGAAACAAAAAAGTTCTTCCAAGCTATCATCAAGAATCGGATCATTGAGGAGGAGGAGGATAGTCAGTCAACATAACAGAACTGTCACTCAGCATCAGCATCAGTCTTGAAGGGATATGACATTTGAAAATAAATTATTCTGTTATATCAGCTTCAGGTGCTTGGTAGCTGGTGGTGATCCAAGACTGGTTCATCTTTATGAAGGTCAGTCGATCAACCGAGTCGGTGGACAGGCGTACCCTGTGATCCGTGACAAAGCCTCCAGCAGCACTGAATGTGCGTTCCGAAACAACGCTGGATGCAGGATGGGCCAGTAGCTCAATTGCATACTGTGCAAGCTCTGGCCAGTGATCCATCCTTAACACCCAGTAAGCCAGAGGATTTTCGGTGGGAAAGGTGTCCAAAACTGACCTTGCCCCTAGGTATTCCTGCACCATGTATATCAGATGCTGGCGATGGTTGCTGGAACCGATCATACCTTGGGGCTGCGGACTAAAAAATTGTCTGAACGCATCGGTCAGACGGCCACCTTCTCCACCGCTCCTTCTGCTACTGACCGAAGCCTCAGCAACTCGTTGTCCAGGACCAGGAGTTTGTAACCTCCCAGTCTCTGGGAACGCGTTGCACAGACCTTTCTGCAAGGTCTCCCTGAGATGTCTCATCCTCTGCTCCCTCTGCGACGGCAAGATAAGGTCCACAACCTTACCCTTGTACCATGGATCAAGGAGAGTGGCCAGCCAGTAATGGTCCCTCTCCTTGATCCGAAGAATACGAGGATCCTTTCGCAGACTTTGCAGGATCAGGGAGGCCATGCAGCGTAGGTTAGCTGAGGCATTCGGTCCGGAGTCCTCTGGGTCACTAAGGACGACATGATCCGCAGCCACCTCCTCCCAGCCACGTACAAGTCCACGGGTTTGTTGGGACTGTAAATCATCCCTAAAAGACTGCTGCTGTTGATGCTGAGTGCCATGCTCCACCTCCATGCTGACACAATCCTCCTCCTCCTCCTCCTCCTCTTCCTGTGTGATGGGTGGGACAGAAGGAACACTGTCTGGGTAAAGGGGGCCTTGAGAGGCAAGAAAGTCCTCCTCTTCCTGCCTCTGTTCTGCCTCAAGTGCCCTGTCCATTATTCCATGCAGCGTATGCTCCAACAGGTGGACAAGAGGTACAGTGTCACTGATGCATGCACTGTCACTGCTCACCATCCTCGTGGCCTCCTCAAATGGTGCCAGGACAGTGCATGCATCCCTGATCATGCTCCACTGGCGTGGTGAAAAAACCCGAGCTCCCCTGACCCTGTCCTGGTGCCGTAGTCGCACAGGTACTCATTGATGGTCCTCTGCTGCGTGTGCAGCCGCTGCAGCATGGCCAACGTTGAGTAGGGATGAGCTCGGTGTTTGAGTCGAACATAGGTTCGACTCGAACATCGGCTGTTCGCGCGTTCGGCGAACAACGAACGATTTGGGCCGTTCGCGCCAAATTCGAGTGACGCGAACGGCCCACAATAAACTGCGCCATCGCAGTGTAATCCCGGCGCTGTGATTGGCCAAGCATGCACTGTGACCCTGCATGCTTGGCCAATCACAGCGCCGGCAGCGAGGAGAGCAATGATTGGCCACAGGCAGGATGCCTGTGGCCAATTATAGCTGAGGGGGTTTAGTACACGCCCCACACTATAAAAGGCCACCAGCGCGGCGGCCTTGTGTAGTGTGTTCCGGAGCAGGGAAAGTGAAGGATAGGCAGGGACAGTGTAAAATCTTGTCAAATCTATTCTTTGCTAAACCTTGTGTGTAGGGACAGAGAAGGATAGGCAGGGAGAGTGTCAGTGCCATATTCTTTGCTAAACCTTGTGTGTAGGGAGAGAGAAGGATAGGCAGGGAGAGTGTCAGTGTCATATACTTTGATAAACCTTGTGTACAGGGAGAGAGAAGGATAGGCAGGGGACAGTGTCAGTGTCATATTCTTTGCTAAACCTTGTGTGCAGGGAGAGAGAAGGATAGGCAGGGAGAGTGTCAGTGTCATATACTTTGATAAACCTTGTGTACAGGGAGAGAGAAGGATAGGCAGGGGACAGTGTCAGTGTCATATTCTTTGCTAAACCTTGTGTGCAGGGAGAGAGAAGGATAGGCAGGGAGAGTGTCAGTGTCATATACTTTGATAAACCTTGTGTGCAGGGAGAGAGAAGGATAGGCAGGGGACAGTGTCAGTGTCATTGTTGCTAAGCCTCCTGCACATTATACACCTGAAGTCAGCCCGTATTGCTGCTTTTTCCTGGTGTGTTACACAAACAGGATTTTGCGGCACTTACAGCGGGCGGAGTGTGCCTCCTGACCATATTACACCTTAACTTAGCCTGTATTGCTGCTTTTTCCTGGTGTGTTACACAAACAGGATTTTGCGGCACTTACAGCGGGCGGAGTGTGCCTCCTGACCATATTACACCTTAACTTAGCCTGTATTGCTGCTTTTTCCTGGTGTGTTACACAAACAGGATTTTGTGGCACTTACAGTGGGCGGAGTGTGCCTCCTGACCATATTACACCTTAACTTAGCCTGTATTGCTGCTTTTTCCTGGTGTGTTACACAAACAGGATTTTGCGGCACTTACAGCGGGCGGAGTGTGCCTCCTGACCATATTACACCTTAACTTAGCCTGTATTGCTGCTTTTTCCTGGTGTGTTACACAAACAGGATTTTGCGGCACTTACAGCGGGCGGAGTGTGCCTCCTGACCATATTACACCTTAACTTAGCCTGTATTGCTGCTTTTTCCTGGTGTGTTACACAAACAGGATTTTGCGGCACTTACAGCGGGCGGAGTGTGCCTCCTGACCATATTACACCTTAACTTAGCCTGTATTGCTGCTTTTTCCTGGTGTGTTACACAAACAGAATTTTGCGGCACTTACAGCGGGCGGAGTGTGCCTCCTGACCATATTACATCTTAACTTAGCCTGTATTGCTGCTTTTTCCTGGTGTGTTACACAAACAGGATTTTGCGGCACTTACAGCGGGCGGAGTGTGCCTCCTGACCATATTACACCTTAACTTAGCCTGTACTGCTGCTTTTTCCTGGTGTGTTACACAAACAGGATTTTGCGGCACTTACAGCGGGCGGAGTGTGCCTCCTGACCATATTACACCTTAACTTAGCCTGTATTGCTGCTTTTCCCATTTCCCTGCAGGCCATTAGAATGTCTGGAAGGCAAACAAGGAGAGGCAGACAGTCAGGAGCCAAAAAAAGAGGGCAAGCAGGCTCTGTGTCTAGAGACAACAGTGCTGGTCGTGGACGCGGTGCATCGCCATCAGCACGTGGCCATGGGACACACTTGTCCTTCTTTTCGGCAGCTGGACGTGTTGAGCCGCATCATGCCGAAGACTTGGTAGAGTGGATGACCAAGCCCTCCTCATCCTCCTCATCCTCTCTCACCCAGGCTCAGGGTACTGGCAAAGCAGCTGCCAAAGCGTCCTCTTCCCTGGTATCAATGTCATCATCAGTCACTCCTTCCCTAGACCAACCATGTCCTCCTGAGGAGTCCCCCGAACTGTTTGAGCACAGTGTTGGGTACATGCTCCAGGAGGATGCCCAGCGTTTCGAAGGGTCTGATGATGATACCCAGCTAGAGGAAGGCAGTAGCGTGAGAGCAGAGAGAGGGGATGCTCAAGAAGGACACCAATATGGCAGTCATGTTCCAGCAGCTGCAGCATACTGCCAGATTGGCTCCAGTGATGAGGAGGGAGGGGATGATGAGGTCACTGACTCCACGTGGGTGCCTAATAGGAGAGAGGAGGAGGAGGAGGATGAGGAGGAGGCACATCTCCAACGAGGCAGGATGCCCTCGGGGGCCAGCGTAAGGGCAGCACACTGACGGAATCACACCGCAGAGCTCCGCCTGTGCAAGGCGCTGCCTCTGCCCGTTATTCAAAAAGTTCTTTGGTATTGGCCTTTTTTGAGTCGAGTGCATCAGATCGCACAGCTGCTGTTTGCAACATATGTCTCAAGCGTATATCGCGTGGCCAAAACATCACCCGCTTGGGCACCACATGCTTGACCAGACATATGTTGACCTGCCATGCAGCTTGTTGGCAAGCCTACCTTAAGGCTGGGTTCACACTGATACTACACGACATTCATCCGACTTTCATCCTACTTTGCTCTGCGACATCTGTCCTACATCGGTCCTACATTGGTCCGACATCCATCCGACATTCATGAACAGGATACTACTTTGATCCGACTTTGTGCTAGTCTGACTTGTCCTTTGACCAATCAAAACAATCCCAGGGTGAGATAAATTCCTTTTACTGCTGCTGTAATCACCATGTCGGATGTCAAATGTCGGATGGTTAGGACAAGGATCCTACTTTGATCCGACTTCAATGATATTCAATGGGCTGAAGTAGGATCAAAGTCGGACCAAAGTAGTACAGGGAGCATTTTCAAAGTCGGACCGACTTGTGTCGGACCAGTTAAGACAGCTCTCATAGGGAAACATTGATTTTCACACGTCATGCGACATGAGCTCCTAATGTCGGAGCGTTTGTCGGACTAGTGTGAACCAGGCCTAAAGACCCACACCAAAGAACAAAGCTGACCTCTTCTTGCACCGCATCAGCTGGGATCTCCAACCCCACTATACCTTCAGTCAGGGCCGATCCTAGGGTCACAGACGCCTGGGTGCAGAAATATTTCTGGCGCCCCCCCACATGGGCGTGGTTATCTTTACTAACTCCTCCCCTTTACACGTGTTTCTATGGCAATGACTCAAACACAGAGATGCTCCCCTAAGGAGTCTTCGTTACCCTGGGATCCTCCCACGATCTCTTAACAATAAACAAAATACAGAAAAAGCAAGGAGTACTCTAATGGGACCTGGAGGGGGGTCTCTCTAATGTACACAGAGAGGGCTTCTGTTAGAGAGTCTGTTAGAAAGACATCGTAGAGGAGATGGTCAGAGACTGCAGATATGATACAATAGATGGTCAGAGACTGCAAAAATTATACAAGAGATCAATGTAGCCTCATTAGTGCCCACCAAATGCAGCCTACCAGTGCCCATCAATTGCAGCCTACCAGTGCCCACCAAATGCAGCCTTATCAGTTCCCACCAAATGCAGCCTACCAGTGCCCACCAAATGCAGCCTACCAGTGCCCACCAAATGCAGCCTACCAGTGCCCACCAAATGCAGCCTACCAGTGCCCACCAAATGCAGCCTATCAGTGCCCACCAAATGCAGCCTTATCAGTGCCCACCAAATGCAGCCTACCAGTGCCCACCAAATGCAGCCTACCAGTGCCCACCAAATGCAGCCTACCAGTGCCCACTAAACAGGGTTGGTGCAAGGATTTTTGACACCCTAGGCGAAACCTAATTTTGGGCTTCCTTGTCCCTCTAAATATGCTTTGATTGTGTGCCACAAGCTGGAGTCTTAGGGATACATATAAACCTCAACACAATCATTTAGAAATGTACTTCCAATACATCTGGTTTTGTATACACTGAGAATAGACAAAGAGCTTAAAATAGAGGATTATAAAGGATCTGAGGAACCCGGGATGGAGCCAAAGAATAAGTACTGCAGTATGACCCCTTAGGGAGAGAGAGAGGGAAGAATCACTATGGTGTAAGGAAGAAAGGAAGAGGGGACACTATGGTACACAGAAGGCAGGAAGGAAGGATCACTATGGTACATGGAAGAAAGGGAGGAGGGATTACTATGGTACATGGAAGGAAGGATAACTATGGCACATGGAAGGCAGGAAGGGTCACTATGGTACATGGAAGGATAACTATGGCACACAGAAGGCAGGAAGGATTACTATGGTACATGGAAGGCAGGACCACTATGGCACATGGAAGACAGGAAGGATCACTATGGTACATGGAAGGATTACTATGGCACACAGAAGGCAGGAAGGATTACTATGGTACATGGAAGGCAGGACCACTATGGCACATGGAAGACAGGAAGGATCACTATGGTACATGGAAGGCAGGACCACTATGGTACATGGAAGGATGTAAGACTGTGGCACATGGAAGGATGTAAGACTGTGGCACATGGAAGGCTGGAAGACTGTGGCACATGGAAGGCTGGAAGACTGTGGCACATGGAAGGCTGGAAGACTGTGGCACATGGAAGGCTGGAAGACTGTGGCACATGGAAGGCTATGGCACATGGAAGCCTGGAAGGCTATGGCACACGGAAGGCTGGAAGGCTATGGCACATGGAAGGCTGGAAGGCTATGGCACATGGAAGGCTATGGCACATGGAAGGCTGAAGAAGACTATGGCACATGGAAGGCTGAAGAAGACTATGGCACATGGAAGCAGGGGAGGGCTGGCAGCCTTAGGCCTGGGGGGCAAATCCAGTCAAGTGGCCCATTAAACCACCAAATCAGCTCACTATCACCAGTGCCCATCCAAAGCAGCCTCACCAGTGTCCATCAATGCAGCCTGATCAGTGCCCATCAATGAAGCCTTGCCAGTGTCCATCAATGCAGTCTGTTTATTGCATGGGGATTAGAGAGAGAAGAGCCGCCGGATTACACAGAGTGGAGATCTACTGCCTACCCGGTGTGGCTGCTGTCATACGAAGTCCCGCCTCCAGGACTGGCTTCTATGATAGACGTCACCAGTGTGCCGTCTATCAAAGGAGCCGGTCCAGGAGGTGGGACTTCGTATCACAGCAGCCACTGGGTAAGCGGGAGGTCCCCGCTCTGTGTAATCCAGCGGTGCTTGCCCCCACTTCCCTTCTGAGGCAGCCCAATAGGCCCAGCAGGACCCATGGTAGGGCCGGCCTTGGGCGCTCTCCCTCTGCCTCAGCTCACGGTGCACCCTCCCAGGATTGGCCCTGCAAAGTGGGGACAGAATCGGGCATGGACTTGGTCCCGGGACAGTGTCCTCAGTCCAGGGACTGTCCCGGGAAACCGGGGACATCTGGTCGCCCTAGGCTAGTAGCCAGCAGACCCAAAAGGCTATTGTCAGCTCCCAGCAGGAGCCAGAGGCCAGCGGCCAGCAGGACTTACAGGCCAGCGGCCAGCAGGACCCACAGGTCAGTGGCCAGCAGGACACACAGGTCATTTTATTCTGGCTGCGCTGCTCTCAGTTCTCCACTCACTGGGAGCTTGAGAGCGCGTGGACTACTTAGCAGTGCTGATATGCACTGGTAGGTGGCAGTGGTGGGCACTACTTAGCAGCAGTGGGTCTGGAGTGTGCGGGACTGATGTCCCGTTTACACAAGACGATAAACGACTTTTTTTTCTCCTCACGCTGTCAGCATGAGGGGAACAAAATGGCAATTACCAGCTTCTGTTTTCATCACGTGATCAGCTGTCATTGGCTGACAGCTGATCACATGGTAAGGGGCCGATATCTGCCCCTCACTCCGATCTGTGATCAGCCGAGTCTCATGGACTCACTGATCACAGGGCATGCCGCGTGCACCCCACACGTTAGGTATCTATTTACTCTGCATAATATCATCTTTCACATTATACAAAAAAATTGGGCTAATGTTAGTTTTTTTTTTTTTTTTTATTCATGACAGTGTATTTTCCCAAAGAAATTGCATTGCATCAGTGCGGTTTTTCAAATGAAATATTTTATGTGACATAAAATATTGCAACAATCGCCATTTTATTCTCTAGGGTTTCTGCTAAAAAAAATACATTATATATATATATATATATATATATATATATATATATATATTGTGAGGGGGTTAGCTCGGCAGCGGGTGTGTGTGACCCCCGGGATGGGCTCCCCACACAAAAACAGGCCCAGCAGACGGAGGTTGTGGTTTTCAAAATCAAAAAGGTGCCGTTTATTTTCTATTTACAGTGACAAAAACACAGCAAAGCAAAAGAAACAAACAAAATAAATCCTGGTCAACTTGACCTCTGACTAAACATACAGGTTTCCTAACTAACAACTGGGATCAGCCTAGTGCTGTCCTAGTCCCTGGTTTTAAATGTCCAAGCAAAATATAGCCACACAGGCTTTCTCTCACCGCACAGGGGTTCACTCTCCCTAGACAGTCCACACAGGTCTGCTTCCAGGCATGAGCTAACATCTAATGAATCTGGGAGTTTTTATAGAGGCCTTAAACGAACTGACAGGCTTCAGCTGGCCTCATCAACTCCCTGCCTGCACGACGCCCAGCCCTCTCCCTAGAGGTATGAGTCATCAATGAGCCCACTAGTCTCAGCTGGGCTTATACAACTCTCCACCTAGCTGTATAAATCGGCGTAAAGCCTGAATCTGGGCGAAATATATCTACCCCCCTGGATGCAACCAGGTGACTTTACCTTCCTGCTGTCACATACCCCCCCCTCTTGTTTTAACCTCGGGGTTGGAACACCAGCAATCAGGCATTCATGTACTCGAGACAAAGCATCCACATTCCCCATTTGAACGCCAGGGCGATGCTTTACTGTGAAGTTGAATTCCTGGAGGGCCAGGAACCACCTATTCACTCTTCTATTTGTTTCCTTGTTTTGAGCCATCCACTTTAACGGAGCGTGATCCGTAACCATGTCAAAGTGCCTACCTAGCAGGTAGTACCGAAGGGAATCTAGAGCCCACTTCACCGCTAAACACTCCTTTTCAACGGTGGCGTAATTTACCTCATGGGACTTCAACTTCCTGCTGAGGTAAATGACTGGGTGCTCTTCCCCGTTCCAGACCTGGGACAATACTGCTCCTAACCCCACATCTGACGCATCACTTTGTACGACAAAGTCTTTAGAGAAGTCGGGTGAGTACAACACTGGCTGGCTACATAAGGCTTGTTTCAAGAATTGGAATGCTGCCTCAGCCTCGGGGGTCCATTTAATCATGACCGACCCTTTCCCCTTCGTCAGGTTGGTTAGGGGCACAGCCTTAGAAGCAAAGTGGGGAATGAATCGCCGATAATACCCAGCGATTCCCAGAAAGGCTCGTACCTGCTTCTTGCTGTTGGGACGTGGCCAACTCTGGATGGCCTCGACTTTGTTGAGTTGGGGTTTTATTACTCCCCTCCCAATGGTGTACCCAAGATATTTGGCCTCCTCCTGCCCAATGGTACACTTCTTGGGGTTAGCCGTAAACCCTGCTTCCCGAACAGAGTCCAGGACTGCTTGCACTTTTGGCAGATGTGAGGCCCAATCTGTGCTATGGACAATTACGTCATCCAGGTAAGCCGCAGCATACTTCCGATGGGGCCTCAGCATCTGGTCCATTTTCCGCTGGAATGTGGCCGGCGCATTCTGTAACCCGAACGGCATTCTTTTATATTGGAACGCCCCGTCTGGGGTTACAAATGCGGTTTTCTCTTTGGCTGACTTGGCCAGGGGGATTTGCCAATACCCTTTTGTGAGGTCAAGAGTCGTCATGTATCGGGCTGTTCCCAGCCGGTCGATCAACTCATCTATACGTGGCATGGGGTAGGTGTCAAATTTTGTAACTTTGTTCAACTGACGAAAATCGTTACAAAATCGCCAGCTCCCATCCGGTTTAGGCACCAACACAATGGGACTAGACCAATCACTTTGGGACTCCTCTATCACCCCTAAGTTCAGCATTTTCTGTACTTCCTCCCGTATTGCCTCCCGTCGGGCCTCTGGGATCCGATAGGGTTTTAACTTCACCCTTTCACCGGGCGGGGTAATAATGTCATGCTCTACCCCAGATGTTTGTCCCGGCAGCTCAGAGAATACCTCCTTGTTGCGAAGCACAAACTCCTTAACCTCCTGTTGTTGGGGTTGTGACAAGGTGGCTGCGATTCCAACCTCAGGAATCACGCAACCAGTTTGAGCTGGTGACCAAGTGTCTGCGACTAGGGACTCTCTATCCCTCCAGGCTTTCAACAGATTAACGTGATAGATCTGTTCGGGCTTTCGCCTTCCTGGTTGTCTGACCTTGTAATTCACTTCGCTCACTTTTTCCATTATCTCGTAGGGGCCTTGCCATTTGGCAAGGAATTTACTTTCAACCGTAGGGACAAGTACCAATATCCTATCCCCCGGGGAAAAGGTACGGGTCTTGGCTCCACGGTTGTACACTCTCTGCTGTGCCAACTGCGCTTGGGCCAAATGTTCCTTCACGATGGGCATTACCTGTGCAATTCGATCTTGCATCAGGGCGACATGCTCAATCACACTCCTGTGGGGAGAACTCTCACTTTCCCAAGTTTCCTTGGCAATATCCAACAGCCCTCTTGGGTGTCTCCCATACAGTAACTCAAAGGGGGAGAATCCCGTAGAGGATTGGGGCACCTCCCTAATAGCAAACATCAAATAAGGAAGTAGACAGTCCCAATCCTTTCCATCCCTATCCACCACTTTCTTCAACATTTGTTTTAGGGTTTTGTTGAATCTTTCAACCAGCCCATCGGTTTGGGGGTGATACACAGATGTACGTAATTGCGTCACTTTGAACAATTTACACAGCTCCTTCATAACCCGGGACATAAAGGGTGTACCTTGGTCCGTAAGCAGTTCTTTACAAATACCCACCCGGCTAAAAACAAGAGATAGCTCTTTGGCTATGGTTTTGGCCGAGGTATTTCTGAGAGGGATCGCTTCTGGATAACGGGTGGCATAGTCCATTATAACCAATATGTACTGGTGCCCCCTAGCGGACTTGATTATAGGACCTACCAAATCCATTGCGATTCTCTCAAACGGGACCTCAATGATGGGTAGAGGGACCAGCGGGCTACGGAAGTGTGGCATCGGGGCCGACCTCTGACACACAGGGCAGGAGGAACAATAATTTTCTATGTCCTTCATCACCCCAGGCCAATAGAATCTCTGTAATACCCTCTCTCGGGTTTTCTCTGTCCCCAGATGACCTCCAAGAATGTGCCCATGGGCCAACTCCAACACCAACTTCCTGTAAGGTTTGGGCACCACAAGCTGCTCAACGGTTTCTTCTGCCCTTTTTGCCACCCGATACAGTAGGTCCTTCTCTACGCTGAAGTATGGGTAAGTGCAGGTATTATCTGGGTTCACTAACTCGCCATCTATTTTCACTACGTTTTCCCGTGCCTTTATTAGGGCGGGGTCTTTCAACTGTTCTGTGGCAAAGTTTTCCCTGTGAACCTCAAGATCAGAAAACTCCACAGACGGTAGGTTTTCGTCTGAGGAGGTGGGCTCCTCTCCAGTTTCTTGAGTCTCCCCTGCCAATACTGACAAGGGAAATTCGGGAGAGTCCTCACCACTCTCAGAGGAGTTCTGGCTATCATATTCCTGGTACATAGGGGCACCAGTGGGGGGCTCAGGATCATCCCACAGTTCCCAGAACTTCGGAAAATCCCTTCCCACAATGGCGTCATGCGGTAACTGAGACACTAAGCCCACTGGATGAGAAAGGGTACCTTTGGGGGTCTCGAAACACACTGTAGTCACTGGATACTCTCGGGTGTCCCCATGCACACAAATAACAGCTACCTTGCTATTCCCAGAGACCTCTGTTTTAACTAATTCAGCCTTTATCAGGGTCACAAGGCTACCTGAATCCAGCAATACCACAACATTTCTACCATTAATACACATTTTGCATAAATGTTTCTCAGTTCCCCGAATGGCAGTGCATGCGACTGTCGCACACAGCGACTGACGTCTGCCCGTCAGAAAGTCACACTGCATGGGTTCCTCCAAAACCGGGCAATTTGCTGCAATATGTCCCGCTTGCCGGCAGCGGTAGCAAATGATCCTTCTTGCCGCCTCTTGAGCCGCTGATTTCCCAGGCTGTTCTCGCCAAACTTGGGGTAGAGCTCCCACCCTCTCACTCTCTCCACCCTTACCCCTTGGAATCATCTTATCCGCCCCTGGGGATGGTCTGGTCTTAGGGTGGAAAGTCCGAGTGTCTCTGGAAGAGGCCGTCAGGTTCTCTGTAGCCAAGTATTTCTCCACACGATCCACAAGACCATCGGCCGTCTCTGGGTCTCCATGGCTTACCCACTTTTGGATGGCAGTAGGAAGAGCTCTCAAAAACCGATCCATTACAACACGTTCCACAATCTTTGGTGCGGACAAAGTCTCTGGCTGTAGCCACTTTCTGCTCAGGTGAATGAGATCATACATTTGAGACCTGGGGGGTTTTCCAAGCTGGAAAGTCCAGTTATGCACACGCTGAGCCCGGACAGCCAGGGTGACACCCAGCCTTGCCAATATTTCAGCTTTTAGCATCACATAGTCTTTTGCTTGGTCAGGCTCTAGGTCATAGTAAGCTTTCTGCGATTCACCCGTTAACAGAGGAGCCACCAGTCCAGCCCACTGCTCCTCAGGCCACTTTTCTCTTTCAGCAGTCCTTTCAAACGTGGTCAAAAATACCTCTGGATCATCCTCTCCAGTCATTTTTGTCAATAAACGACTCACCCCAAAGGACGCGGTATTAGTGGGACGGCTTTCCTCACTGGTCTGCGGACGTTGCTGCATTACTGCTTCCATTTGTTGTAGTCTCTGCTCTTGCTTCTGTAATAGGTCTATGAAGCGGGCCTCAGATCGTTGCTGGGCTTGTTGCTGAGCTTCCAGACTCTGTTGGTGAGCTTGCTGCTGGGCTGCAAGGCTCTGTTGATGAGCTTGCTGCTGGGCTGCGAAGTTCTGTTGTTGAGCTGCAAGGCTCTTTTGCAAACCTGCATTTGTCTGCTGTTGATTGGCATTTGCTAGAGCCAGCTGTTTCAGTATCTCCTCCATGCTGGCTTAAAAAAAAACTGCCACTGGTTCTCCACCAACTGTGAGGGGGTTAGCTCGGCAGCGGGTGTGTGTGACCCCCGGGATGGGCTCCCCACACAAAAACAGGCCCAGCAGACGGAGGTTGTGGTTTTCAAAATCAAAAAGGTGCCGTTTATTTTCTATTTACAGTGACAAAAACACAGCAAAGCAAAAGAAACAAACAAAATAAATCCTGGTCAACTTGACCTCTGACTAAACATACAGGTTTCCTAACTAACAACTGGGATCAGCCTAGTGCTGTCCTAGTCCCTGGTTTTAAATGTCCAAGCAAAATATAGCCACACAGGCTTTCTCTCACCGCACAGGGGTTCACTCTCCCTAGACAGTCCACACAGGTCTGCTTCCAGGCATGAGCTAACATCTAATGAATCTGGGAGTTTTTATAGAGGCCTTAAACGAACTGACAGGCTTCAGCTGGCCTCATCAACTCCCTGCCTGCACGATGCCCAGCCCTCTCCCTAGAGGTATGAGTCATCAATGAGCCCACTAGTCTCAGCTGGGCTTATACAACTCTCCACCTAGCTGTATAAATCGGCGTAAAGCCTGAATCTGGGCGAAATATATCTACCCCCCTGGATGCAACCAGGTGACTTTACCTTCCTGCTGTCACAATATATATATATATATATGTTTGGGGGTTCTAAGTAATTTTCTAACAAAAATACAGATTTTTGACAAGTGTCAAAAAAAGGTTTAGGCATAAAGGGGTATATAATATCAGCCCCCAGCATGAAACAATGAGAAGGAAGAGAGGAATCTTTATTTTCAATAAAAAAAAAACTTACATTATCTCTGCTCTGCTCACCTCATGGAGTGACAGTCCGCTTCCCGCAGCCTCTCGTCCTTTCTCCTGCTGTGGACAGGCTGGGGAGTTTCTGCCCCCAGGGACTGCTTCTGGGCTGCTGGCGATAGGGACTATATGTCCCACGATGCTTTTCAGCTGCTGGAGGCCTGGCTGATGGGCACTCTCCACCTACCAATGAGGAAGCAGGGGAGGGAACAGAGTGGGCGGCCGGGCTCTGCGAGCGGAGCCCGCACATGCTGCAGTGTTTGGAGGAGAGGGAGGGGGGAAATCCCCCGCAGGAGCTGACAGGCTGGCTCTCACTCCTCTGTCGGTGGATTAGTGTGATCGCGACCGACGGGAGGAGTGGAGCCGCGGGTGACAGAGCGGCCCCGCTACATGAGTGAGTGTCACTTGAGCTTCAGCACCCCTCCCTCTGCCTCAGCTCATGGCCCCTGCCCTGACCCGACTTCCTCTGGAAAAAAAAAACGTGAGCGGGCAGCCGCCGGCCGTTATCCATATAAGTTAGTGCGGCAGCCTAGGGGGAAATTGCCACCCTGCCCCAGCCCGCCCCTGCATGGAAGACTATATATGGATGCCTGGGAGACTTTGGCACATTTAGAGAAGAGAGAGGGGAGAGATCACTCACCCAGGCTGCATTGTCTTCAGAGGCAGGCACAGGCACTCAGGCAGCGACATCAGGCAGGATCACTGGCTGGCTTGAAATCTCCCGCCCTCATCCCTTTCCAGGCACAGATTGGCTACGCGAAAGGGTTGTGGGCGGGCACAGGGGGGACATGGGGAGGAGGTGGGGCAGACCTAGCCTACCTCCTCCTCATACGAAATATACAGCGGGCAAGCGGGGAGGAAAAATATACAGCCGGAGGGCGAACATTGCCGTGGGGCGGGGAATATGAAGCTAGGCTATCTTATGCACACTGCCGTGGGCACGCTGGGAGGTGGGGAATAGTGCCGTTATACTGAGCGCCGGGGGCGAGGAAAATGCACACTGCAGCGGGCGCGAGGCAGAACACTCGGGACTGACAATCATGATACTCTGGCACTTTGGCGCCCCCTGCTCTGCGGCGCCTCGGTGCAGTGCACCCCAGGCACCCGCCCAGGACCGGCCCTGCCTTCAGTCCTCTCTGAAACCTGCTCTGAGAGGAATGAAGGTGTAGAATTAGGTGTGTCACAGCCAAGTACTTGCGGGCACTCTGCTAGCAGTACACCAACGTCCGATTCTAGCAGGCAAATTTCCCTGCCCCAGCTGCTGGACCGTCGAAAGAAGTTCACTCCCAGCCATCCACATGCCCAGCGGTTGAATGCTAGCTTGGCTAAATTGCTAGCGCTTCAACTGCTGCCTTTTCAGTTGGTAGACTCGGCCCCCTTCCGTGAGTTTGTGCAATGTGCGGTTCCTCAGTGGCAGGTTCCCAAACGCCACTTTTTCTCACGGAAGGCGATTCCGGCTCTCTACCGGCATGTGGAAGGCAATGTCTTGGCCTCGCTGGACAGGGCGGTCAGCGGTAAGGTGCATATTACCGCTGACTCATGGTCCAGCAGGCATGGACAGGGACGTTACCTTTCTTTCACGGCCCATTGGGTCACTCTTTTGGCAGCTGGGAAGGATGCAGGACAAGGTGCAGTAGTGTTGGAGGTTGTTCCACCGCCACGCCTCCAAAATGCTACTACTGGTTGTGACACACCTCTGTCCTCCACCCCCTCCTCTTCTTCTTCCTCCGTGGCCTCTTCCTGTGGTTTGTCCTCGGAACCAGCGGTGCTCCGTAGGCGTTCAAGGGGCTACGCAAGTACGCAGGCAAAAAGATGCCATGCCGTGCTTGCGCTGGTGTGTTTGGGGGACAGGAGCCATACTGGGGCAGAGGTTCTGTCTGCTCTGCAGGGGCAGGCCGAGAGGTGGTTGACGCCACGCCAGCTTAAGCCAGGAATGGTAGTTTGCGACAATGGCACCAACCTCCTCTCCGCTCTCCGACAGGGACAACTGACCCATGTGCCCTGTGTGGCTCACATCCTTAACCTGGTGGTGCAGCGGTTCTTGGGCAGGTACCCGGGCTTACAGGATGTCCTGAGGCAGGCCAGGAAAGTCTGTGTGCATTTCCGCAGATCTTATAATGCCGGTGCTCGCCTGGCTGAGCTGCAAAAGGAGTTGAACCTGCCCAAGAACCGCCTTATATGTGACATGCCCACCAGGTGGAACTCAACGTTGGCCATGCTGCAGCGGCTGCACACGCAGCAGAGGGCCATCAATGAGTACCTGTGCGACTACGGCACCAGGACAGGGTCAGGGGAGCTCAGGTTTTTTTCACCACGCCAGTGGGGCATGATCAGGGATGCATGCACTGTCCTGGCACCATTTGAGGAGGCCACGAGGATGGTGAGCAGTGACAGTGCATGCATCAGTGACACTGTACCTCTTGTCCACCTGTTGGAACATACGCTGCGTGGAATAATGGACAGGGCACTTGAGGCAGAACAGAGGCAGGAAGAGGAGGACTTCCTTGCCTCTCAAGGCCCCCTTTACCCAGACAGTGTTCCTTCTGTCCCGCCCATCACACAGGAAGAAGAGGAGGAGGAGGAGGAGGATTGTGTCAGCATGGAGGTGGAGCATGGCACTCAGCATCAACAGCAGCAGTCTTTTAGGGATGATTTACAGTCCCAACAAGCCCGTGGACTTGTACGTGGCTGGGAGGAGGTGGCTGCGGATCATGTCGTTCTTAGTGACCCAGAGGACTCCGGACCGAATGCCTCAGCTAACCTACGCTGTATGGCCTCCCTGATCCTGCAAAGTCTGCGGAAGGATCCTCGTATTCTTCGGATCAAGGAGAGGAACCATTACTGGCTGGCCACTCTCCTTGATCCACGGTACAAGGGTAAGGTTGCGGACCTTATCTTACCGTCGCAGAGGATGAGACAACTCCGGGAGGCCTTGCAGAAAGGTCTGTGCAACGCGTTCCCAGAGACTGGGAGGTTACAAACTCCTGGTCTTGGACAACGAGTTGCTGAGGCTTCGGTCAGTCAAAGAAGGAGCAGTGGGGAAGGTGGCCGTCTGACCGAAGCGTTCAGACAATTCTTTAGTCCGCAGCCCCAAGGTATGATCGGTTCCAGCAACCATCGCCAGCGTCTGATATACATGGTGCAGGAATACCTAGGGGCAAGGTCAGACTTGGACACCTTCCCCACCGAAAATCCTCTGGCTTACTGGGTCTTGAGGATGGATCACTGGCCAGAGCTTGCACAGTATGCAATTGAGCTACTGGCCTGTCCTGCATCCAGCGTTCTTTCAGAACGCACATTCAGTGCTGCTGGAGGATTTGTCACGGATCACAGGGTGCGCCTGTCCACCGACTCTGTTGATCGACTGACCTTCATAAAGATGAACCAGTCTTGGATCACCACCAGCTACCAAACACCTGAAGCTGATATAACAGACTAATTTATTTTCAAATGTCACATCCCTTCAAGACTGATGCTGATGCTGAGAGTTTGTCCTGTTATGTTGACTGACTATCCTCCTCCTCCTCAATGATCCGATTGACGATGATAGCTTGGAAGAACATTTTTGTTTCTGGGTGCCGCCACCAGTGGCTAAGGCCCAATTTTTCAGCCCCTGTTTAACAGGGGTGTGTTATTACAATTTTTTATGCAATGCTTTGCAGCAGGGCTCATTCCTGCACTCCAACTAGAGTATCTGGGAGTGGTTGCAGTGTCGTGGCACCAGCACCAGTGGCTAAGGCCCACTTTTTCAGCCCCTGTTTAACAGGGGCGTGTAATTACAATTTTTGATGCAATACTTTGCAACAGGGCTCATTGCTGTGCTCCAAGTACAGTATCTGTGAGGGGTTGCAGTGTTGTGGCACCAGTGCCTAAGGCTCAATTTTTCTGCCCCTGTTTAACAGGGGCATGTAATTACAATTCTTGATCTAATAATTCACAGCAGGGCCCATTCCTGCGCCCACCAAGACTAACTGTGAGGCCTTACAGTGTTGTGTCAACACCACCACCACCACCACCACCAAAGGCCCAATTTTTCAGCCCCTGTTCAACAGGGGCATGCAATTACAATTCTTGATCTAATAATTCACAGCAGGGCCCATTCCTGCGCCCACCAAGACTAACTGTGAGGCCTTACAGTGTTGTGTCAACACCACCACCACCACCAAAGGCCCAATTTTTCAGCCCCTGTTCAACAGGGGCATGCAATTACAATTCTTGATCTAATAATTCACAGCAGGGCCCATTCATGCGTCCACCAAGAGTAACTGTGAGGGCTCACAGTGTTGTGGCAACACCAACATGTAAGGGGCAAATTTCAGCTGAGTATATACGGCAGGCCCCTACTTTCAAACATCCAACTTACAAACGACTCCTCCTTGCAAACGGAAGGATACAACAGGAAGTGAGAGGAAATCTACCCCTAGGAAGGCAAATTCTCTCCTGTAAGAGTTAATATGGGAAAAAAGTGTCTCCTCTCCACTGATTCTTTATCACCAATTCTTGTTTCAATAAAAACCCCAAATTTTCAAAAAACATTTGTCATTAGGACGGAAAGTGAGGTGAACTGTTCTGAACAGGTGCACACTGCACAGACAGCAAAACAAATGTTACAGGGGTGATAACCCTTCCCTATGTTTTCCAAAAAGCTTAAAAATAGATTTTTTGCCTGGAGCTACATTTAAACAATGTACCTGTTCAAAATTACAAACAGATTCTACATAAGAACAAACCTACAGTCCCTGTCTTGTATGCACCGTCTGTATACGGCTGTTCAGAGTATATAGGGCCTTTTTTATTTTGTGTGCGGGGTTCCCCTTAATATCCATACAAGACCCAAAGGGGCTGGTAATGGGCTGGGGTGGGGGGGGGGGGGTGTGATGGGGTAGCTATGCCATTTTTCTTAAAGATTTTCATCCATATTACCGGGACCAGACATTACATTAAAGCCGCAAGCAGTTTTAAATGTTTTTTTTTCCTTTAGAAATGTAATTTTGTGCAGTGACAGTTCTAAACACGGGAAACACGTGGCACTTCACAGGCATACTTTAGACACCCCCCAGGTACGATATTTAAAGGAATATTTGACTTTTTTTTTTCACTTTATGCATCATTAAAATGACTGCTCCAGAAAAACGGACGTTTTTAAAACTTCTTTTTGCATTGATACATGTCCCCTGGTGCAGAACCCGGGTTCCCAAACCCTTTTTAGGACAATAACATGCATAATAGTCGTTATAATTAGCACTTTAGATTTCGAACGTTCGCATCCATTGTATTTAATAGGGTTCTAAAGTTCGTGCGAACTTTCGGTCCGTTCGCGGGTTCTGGTGCGAACCGAACCCGGGGGTGTTCGGCTCATCACTAACGTTGAGTCCCACCTGGTGGGCATGTCACATATAAGGCAGTTCTTGGGCAGGTTCAACTCCTTTTGCAGCTCAGCCAGCCGAGCACTGGCATTATATGATCTGCGGAAATGCACACAGACTTTCCTGGCCTGCCTCAGGACATCCTGTAAGCCCGGGTACCTGCCCAAGAACCGCTGCACCACCAGGTTAAGGACGTGAGCCACACAGGGCACATGGGTCAGTTGTCCCTGTCGGAGGGCGGAGAGGAGGTTGGTGCCATTGTCGCAAACCACCATTCCTGGCTTAAGCTGGCGTGGGGTCAACCACCTCTCGGCCTGCCCCTGCAGAGCAGACAGAATCTCTGCCCCAATGTGGCTCCTGTCCCCCAAACACACCAGCGCAAGCACGGCATGGCATCTTTTTGCCTGCGTACTTGCGTAGCCCCTTGAACGCCTACGGAGCACCGCTGGTTCCGAGGACAAAGCACAGGAAGAGGCCATGGAGGAAGAAGAAGAGGAGGGGGGAGGAGAGAGGTGTGTCACAACAACCAGTAGTAGCATTTTGGAGGCGTGGCGTCGGAACAACCTCCAACACTACTGCACCTTGTCCTGCATCCTTCCCAACTGCCAAAAGAGTGACCCAATGGGCCGTGAAAGAAAGATAACGTCCCTGTCCATGCCTGCTGGACCATGAGTCAGCAGTAATATGCACCTTACCGCTGACCGCCCTGTCCAGCGAGGCCAAGACATTGCCTTCCACATGCCGGTAGAGAGCCGGAATCGCCTTCCGTGAGAAAAAGTGGCGTTTGGGAACCTGCCACTGAGGAACCGCACATTGCACAAACTCACGGAAGGGGGCCGAGTCTACCAACTGAAAAGGCAGCAGTTGAATTGCTAGCAATTTAGCCAAGCTAGCATTCAACCGCTGGGCATGTGGATGGCTGGGAGTGAACTTCTTTCGACGGTCCAGCAGCTGGGGCAGGGAAATTTGCCTGCTAGAATCGGACGTCGGTGTACTGCTAGCAGAGTGGCCGCAAGTACTTGGCTGTGACACACCTAATTCTACACCTTCATTCCTCTCAGTGCAGGTTTCAGAGAGAACTGAAGGTACAGTGGGGTTGGAGATCCCAGCTGATGAGGAGCATATGTCTGGTCAAGCATGTGGTGCCCAAGCGGCTGATGTTTTGGCCACGCGAGATACGCTTCAGACATATGTTGCAAACAGGAGCGGTGCGATCTGATGCACTCGACTCAAAAAAGGCCCACACCAAAGAACTTTTGGAATAACGGGCATAGGAGCTCTGCGGTGTGATTCAGTCGGTGTGCTGCTCTTACGCTGGCCCCCCGAGGGCATCCTGCCTCGTTGGAGATGTGCCTCCTCCTCCTCCTCCTCCTCCTCCTCTCTCCTATCAGGCACCCACGTGGAGTCAGTGACCTCATCATCCCCTCCCTCCTCATCACTGGAGCCAATCTGGCAGTATGCTGCAGCTGCTGGAACATGACTGCCAGATTGCTGTCCTTCTTGAGCATCCCCTCTCTCTGCTCTCACGCTACTGCCTTCCTCTAGCTGGGTATCATCATCAGACCCTTCGAAACGCTGGGCATCCTCCTGGAGCATGTACCCAACACTGTGCTCAAACAGTTCGGGGGACTCCTCAGGAGGACACGGTGGGTCTAGGGAAGGAGTGACTGATGATGACATTGATACGAGGGAAGAGGACACTTTGGCAGCTGCTTTGCCAGTACCCTGAGCCTGGGTGAGAGAGGATGAGGAGGATGAAAAGGGCTTGGTCATCCACTCTACCAAGTCTTCGGCATAATGCGGCTCAACACGTCCAGCTGCCGAAAAAAAGGACAAGCGTGTCCCATGGCCACGTGCTGATGACGATGCACCGCGTCCATGACCAGCACTGTTGTCTCTAGACACAGAGCCTGCTTGCCCTCTTTTATTGGCTCCTGACTGTCTGCTTCTCCTTGTTTGCCTTCCAGACATTCTAATGGCCTGCAGGGAGATGGGAAAACCAGCAATAAGGGGTAGCTTCAGGTGTATACTGTGCAGGAGGCACACTACGCCCGCTGTAAGTGCTGCAGATGCCTGCCTGTGTTACACAACAGGAAAACACAGCAATAAGAGCTAGCTTCAGGTGTATATTTTGCAGGAAGCACACTACGCCCGCTGTAAGTGCTGCAGATGCCTGTTAGTGTAACACAAAAGAAAAAAAACCACGAGCAATAAGGGCTAGCTTCAGGTGTATAATGTGCAGGAGGCACACTACGCCTGCTGTAAGTGCTGCAGATGCCTGCCTGCGTTACACAATAGGAAAACACAGCAATAAGGGCTAGCTTCAGGTGTATATTTTGCAGGAAGCACACTACGCCCGCTGTAATTGCTGCAGATGCCTGCCTGTGTTACACAACAGGAAAACACAGCAATAAGGGCTAGCTTCAGGTGTATATTTTGCAGGAAGCACACTACGCCCGCTGTAAGTGCTGCAGATGCCTGTTAAGCCCCGTACACACGGTCTGACTTTTGCCCAACAAACTTTGTCTTGAGCAAGTTGGACCAACAATCCGACCGTGTGTACGCTCCATCTGACAAACTTAATTTTTTTTTCTTTTCATCGGACAAAAGTTCGGTCTGCAAACGGACAAACTTTTGCCCAACAAAAGTCAGATGGAGCAAAGTCCGACCGTGTGTACAGAAAACCATCGGACTTTTGTCCTAGGTACGAACGTGCATGCTCCGAAGCAATGAACAGCCTGGAGCCTTCAGTCTTGTAAAACTAGCGTTCGTTCTGGAGATTTCACATTCGTGACGTGGCAATTATGAACTATTTGAATACAGCGCTCATTTTTAGTATTGTTTCCAATGCCCTAAAAATCCACAAAGCATTTTATCTGTAGATCCCTATGAAATTAATTTCAAACAACATGTTTCCTTTTGTTTTTTTGTTTAATATTTGAGAATCATATAATATATATTCTATATTGTTTCTATTTAGCACAACCACAGTATCCCCTATGTATTTGATGCTGAAACTACAAGCTACTATATTTGTGTCCCTTAATATTTTTCTAAATTTACCTGCCTACTCCCAAACAGAAAATATTAGTATAAAAGACAAAATTCATATTTGGGCAAGCATTTTTTTAATTTTTATTAAATCAAAGAAAACATAAATACTAATGGCATATACTATAATTCTATAAACAGGAAGGCAGCAATCGATCAAATGGTGGAAATGGCGAGGCCTCTGTACCCCAGGGCATACAAAGATAAAATAAATGTTGTAATTGTTCACCAGAGGAGTACATTCAACAGGGAGCTCAAAGAAGCTTGTGAAATCAAAAAGATGGGGAGCAGCAGCAGAAGACCTATCTGTCCCCAGGCTGTGGTACTCCAGCAAGGGGCTGGTATTTGTGGCATACCAGACTGAACCACGTTCATTGCTTTCCACACTTCCATCCACATAAGCTGAGGCCATTTTGGTAGAGTGTGCATTACCTACACAACTCCAATAATATTATTTTTTTTTTTGGGTGACCCCCTAAAATTGCTTATTAAAACAAAAATTTGACTCCTAAATCCAGCTAAATGTTTAGTAGCCCCTAAACTCCCCAGACCACTGGCCTTGTTGGGGATCCTGTGTCTGATGTGGTCACTGACCCCCATGTTGCTGGGGTGGGTTGGCTTGCTGGGGTGGGTGGGCTTGCTGGGGTGGGTAGTTTAGATGGGGTGGGTAGTTTGGATGGGGTGGGTAGTTTTGAATTTGAGGAGCTGTGTGCTCCAAATCACACAGATGTGTTTTCGGGGTTAGCTCCCGTTTCCTTGCCTTGCTGAGGAGCTGGATGATGAGCCCCTCACATATCTCCCTTTGCTGAACATCCACCTCCCTCAGCTTGTTGGCTGTAAAGCATCCAAATCCTTCGGCACTATCGGGTGCCGTGGTGATGACAGCAGTAGCCCGATGAAGGAACTCTGCAGTGGCCTCATCAAGGTGGTGCCTCTTCCTGCCCCTTTTGGTAGGAGGGTGCAGGGTAGGCACTCTGGACTCAGTGCTTTGGCTGCTGGGCCCGGCCTCGTCTTGTGCCAACGTTCCCTGGGTCTGAAAAATCAACATAATTAATAAAATATTTAGTAGTAGGACACATTTTCACAACACATTATAGCATCCTTTGTTTTTCAAAAATAGAATGTCTTCAAAAAGCAAATCTTATCATTGTGACTCCAGCATTTAGCATTATTTTTTAAATGTCTACTTTCCTAATTTTTGTTTGCTCTAATTTCTAATCACTGAATTTCGTGCCCAATTTTTGAGGCATCATAACAACACATTTACCTCACTTTCTAAAATATTGTATATTTTGTACAATGCTATACCTGTGGCAAGCTGAGCTCCTCCTCCTCCTCTTCCTCTTGTGTAGGATCCGCCTTAGTATCAGTGGCCTCAGCTGATGTGGAGGGAAGTGTGGAGGGTAGCGTTGAAATATGCCTGCGTGGCACAGTCTGTTCCTTCAAAAATCCCAGGCTTGAGAAGTACCACAGCTTGGGGACATAAACGTCTTCTGCTGCTGCTCCCGATCTCTTCGATTCCTCGATCTTCTTGACCTCCCTGTTGAACATACTCCTGAGGCCTCCAATTTTTGTCTTCACAATTGTCTCGTCTGCCCTGGGGTACACACTCTTCGTCAATTCCACCAATTGATCGATTGCTGCCTGCCTTTTGTTTTTATTTGAATAGTCCTTATGTTTCACCTGCCACAGACAGGCGTGATTACGATAGTTTTCTATGAAGTCAGCCATGAATTCTGGGCTATTCAGAACTGTCCCCTTCATTGTTTAGCAAATGTGATCAGATGGCTGCAAGAAAGAACACAAGACAAACCAATCTTTTTTAGCTTCTAGCTCATAACCTGCTTAAAATATAGGCCTTTATGCAGGCCCGCCATCATTAATTTTTGCTCCCCTTAACCAGCTTCAGGCATGTGCCCCCTGGAGCCTAGGTGAACCGGGGGGGTGGCCTTCCGCCCGTTTTTTAAAAGCGGGGGCTGCTGACGCATCTATTATTTGAGATTGCGTTGCCTTTTGATGCTGATGATCAAGTAAATTAAAAGGATGTGATTCCATCCTGTGCCCTGGGGACCTCCAGGCAGGTCCGCCATCAGGTGGGTACAGGCAGTACACTTGTAAGGGGCCCGAAGTTCCCCAGGGCCCCGGATGGCAACCCCCCTTTTTTTTTTTTTGGGTTCGTCAGCACCCAAAGCCCCTTGACCTCAACATTTAGCGGCGGCAGCACCCCCTGCTTCTCTTTTTGGGCTGGCCGCAAACCCACCCCCCCCGGTGCTCCTCTGCTACAGGGGGCCCATGCCTGAAGCTGTGTATGGGGCCCCAAAATTCATGATGGCGGCCCTGCCTCCAGGACCCTTACAGGTGTACTGCCTGTACCCCCCTGTTGGCAGCCCTTCCTTTAGGTAATTAAAATCTTGTCATTAGGCCCCATGCACATGAGACGCTGCTCAATGCACATTCAATAGGCATTAGTACACTTTTTCTAACTGCCCCAGCACTCAATGAATGTTTATGCTATGTGTCCATTGCACACACTGTCACAAAGTTGTCACGTACCTTTCTTTCGACTATGCGATCGTCTGAGTTTCGTTTCCCAAAGGTTACGTTCCAGCGTCCGGAACGGCGAACGGTCGTTATGGATTTTTATACCCTGCGCATGCGTCAAACTCCGCTCTCAGTACGTCATGACGCTGGGGCGTGCCAACATACTTTTTCCTGCATGCGACATAACGGCGGAACATTCGTGAGGGAGAACAAGATGGATCCCGCACCGAAAAAGAACAGGCCCCGCGGTGGTGAATATCGGAAACACAAGGCCACCCCCATGAGCAAGGGGGAGATGGTGGGGATGGTGAGGATCTTTGACAAGTATGACTATGATTGTAAGCAGGAGAACTATGACAGGCACAACAGCCATAACGACTTTATGTTGGAGAAGGTCCTCGCGGTATTGGATCGTGAATATGGCGTACAACGAACGAAAGGTCAAATTAGGAAAAGATGGTCTGATTTAAAACACAGAGAGAAAGAACAGTTGGACTCCTTTCACCACATCATCATCAAAAGAAGTAAGCCAAATTCCTGACTGTAGTAATTATCTTTATGTTGGAATTAGCTGATTTGTAATGTTTATTTTTTTATAAAACATTGATGTGGTAACTAATTTTTATTTTTCTGTTCATGCATATATGTTTGAATAAACGTATTATTTCAGACTCCACATTTTTGGAGCAATAATTAAGATACAGTATCTAATTAAATTCACAGGAAAAAGGCACAGAGCAAGCCAGCAGACAAGCCACCAGTGGGGAGAAAGGGAGGCTTCCCTTGGCAAGGCCCCAACAGGGGAGACAGCAGTGCCAGCATCATCAACAAATCGTAAGTAAAACATATAATAAAATAGTGTTTTCCTCCGACAGGGGATATTCTTGGTTGTCACAAGGACATGGTCTCATATAGTTAGCTTTAATAAGGGGTATTTAATATTTAAGGACTGCTGTGCGAATCATCACTGCACATTAAATGATGCCTTTCAAGACTATACATGGGTAGAGGAGAGTGCCTGGGGATCACATTCACACAGAGTCACGCCTGATGTAATGTTCATCATAGATCCCATATCCCCTACGACACAAGAGTGGTGTTTGTCAAATGTCATTTTAGCAACATCTGGCCATATTGTGTTTTTGGTCATCATTTGAAAGTACTGAAAAAAGAGATATGGTCTAATGATTGCCTCATAAATGACCATCCTCCATCCCTAAATTTTATGCAATAAAAACAGAAAGGTTAGCCCATGGGACTTTAAATGAGGAGGTCAAAAGGGTCCAAACAGGTGAAATGAAAAACTCAATTTATTAAACACATGGGGACATTGGTCATGAGTGGTACATGTGTTAAACATGAACATGCATTGCAACATGTATAGTGACATGCTAAATTTGCTAATCATGAACATCTAGTTCCAGTGTTAAAACAAAAGAGAATATGTACATACATATACATCTGTAAATTCACATCATACATTAAACATGTATAAAACATGGACATATAAACAGCCCGTGAAATTAGCATGATGCTGACATTAGGGCAGTAGTACACATATGGTTATAATGGCAGAGTTTTAAGCATACATATGCATCTATGCACTCGACGCGTTTCGCGAGCTCTGCTCGCTTCCTCAGGAGTTGATGCATGTATGGGGTATCTAAAGATATAAATATAAATGAGATGCATCATAAAATTTGGAATATGGTTAAATAAGCAGCAAGGGGCCTAACTTTAAAAGTACATCATCTAACCTTTACAATGCACATTTGTAATTTCAAATTTGATAATTGCGCATGATCGTCCACTCGTCTGTAGAAAACATTGTCACTAGTGCAAGGTTGGTCTCATAATTCTCCTCCAGGGATTCAATTCATATTTTTTGCATTTGGGGTGATTTTATTTGGTTATATTTGTTTATATTTATTAGAGGAACGTGAGTGTGTTGAGGCCAAAAATTTTGAGGAGTGTGATCATGGATCTGGACCCAGCAAAGAGCCTCCAGTGGACCTCACATCCCCAGACACAAGTCATGCAGAGGGTGGAGTAGTGCATCAACTAGAATATGATTTAATTGAGCCTGTTGTTTGCCCCAGTAAGTATTTTGTACATATTGTATTTTCTTCAATACCCAATAATATACTTTGCACTACAATTGCACAGAAAGTGCACTTTCAAGTGCAGTCACTGTAGATCTGAGGGGGACATGCAAGGACCCCCAAAAATCATAATTTTTGCTCGCACATAATTGGATGTGAAAATCAGCAGAGCTTCCTCTAATTTCATAGCTTCCCCTCAGAACTACAGCGATCTACAGTGACTGTACTTCCAAGTGCATTTTCAATAGCACTTGGAGTGCAGAGTGGATTTCCCTTTAGTAAAACAACCCCATTGTGTTTAAATGTGTAGACAGTGTTATTTTGGTAATTTAACTTGATGTCTTTTGTGGGCCGCTAACAAAGTGGCACAAAAATGCAACTAGTTAGGCCACTGTGCCCATTAAACGCAGCCACTGTGGCCAAAGGGCAACAGTTTGTCACATAAAAGTGCACCATTTTAGCAAAAACATCAAGCCAGTTTACACCCAGTCATGCATTTACCAGCCTTGGCTCATCAATGTCCTTCTTCAGTACTAGATGTCTTCTCTCCCCCTCAATGTTGCTTGAGCCAATGATGTTACTGGTCAGTGGCGTCACTAGGGTTGGTGTCACACGTTGCCTCCCAAAATGGTGTCATCACCCAACAACTCAAGTCCCCCTCAGTAGAGACCCCCCTCAACTAACTACAGACCCCCGCAGTATAGATCCACCTCCCTCAGTAAATACTTACTCACCTCAGTGCAGACCCCCCAGCAGTACAGACACCCCAGCATTTACAGACAACCCTCAATTACAGCCCCCCCCCCCCCCTTGGTGCAAACACAGCCATAGTGCAGCCCCCCTTACATTACAGAGCAGCAGAATGACCATACACACAGCGGTGTGACCCTCGAGTGTTGCCTCCGCCTCCTCCTCCTCTGTGGATGTAAACAGAGAGGAGGAGGGGGCGGCGTGTTCATTTTGCTACACAGAGGGACACAAGCCGCGGCACAGGTCAGCGGGTGGGTGGTGTTAGCGTTGTGCCACTATCCATGGGTGTCATCTGGGTGCGGTCCGCACCCCCCGCACCTTGCTTGCAACGCCGCTGTTACCGCTAACAATATACAATGATCATGATTGGCTGAGATGCATGTCATTGATTTTTAGCCAAAAAGATCACTGTGTGATACCTTGTCTAATATTTATTTGTAAATTACTGTGTGAGGTGTTTTCAACAGTAAAGCCTATCTATCAGAGCCACTTGCTCTGATATAGACACTTCCAAAACTCAACCACTGCTATTCTAAATTAAGATGTCCTGTACTCAACAGGAGCCCAGCCATCAGAAGATTGTTTTGAAGGGGCAACAAGACACAGATTCATGCAATGCATGAATCTGTGTATTGTCTTTCAGTGGCTTTACAAGACAGAGTGGGGGCGTTTAGACGTCGCCATATATTGACGCAACACAACTGGTATAGACATGTCTAGGGATTGGTTAATTTATCTAAAAATTGAAAGCCAGACACAGAGGCAAACTAGGTAGTGCATTGAAGAATTTCATGTAGACAGAAGGTGCAATGAGATGGCAATGTTCCTAGATAACCAATTGTGGGAGACACAGGCACCAGGGACAAGATTCTAGAGTAGAATCCTACATCCTACATTCCTAGTAGTATAGGTGTCTGAAGAGCAAGAAGGTTTGGTAATCCTAATTTGATTGGAGGGAAGTATTTGCCACAATTGGCAGGGTTATTAATTTTGACATAATTCACTTTTGTAGGGCCACAGCCACTTGTCCTTGATTCACATTTGTATGTGTAGCGGGTATACACTTTTCTTCCTGTGTTAGAACTGGCAGAGACACCAGTGATGTGCAGTTCCCTGCAGCCCCACGGGTGGCGCTGTCTCCTTGGGCTGGGGTTGAACCATTGCTGTGTGCTGTGCTCCCTTTTTGTCCTCCCTCGGCAGTGGTATGGTGGGGCGGGGAACCCGCCGTGCTTGCTGGGAGAGGGTATAACGGGGCCGGCCATCTTCGTCACAGGGTCGAGTCCCAGGCACCTGCAGCTACTTGCTTGAAGACCTGGTGCAGCATATTTCCAGTGACAGGTGGGCCTCTCATCGGAGACCGCCTGGAAGGAAATTCCCCCCTCACTCGGAGACCGCAACCCACTTTCAGGAAGGAAAGTGGAGAGTTCATTGTGTCTGGGCCTACTCGCATCCATACCTCCTTGTCTGTTCTGTTCTCTAAGGGAGTCCAACTGATTGTGTTCACTTGTGCATTGAGAAGAATAAAGGAGTGTTGGACTTTAATGGTGTGGGGCTCATTTCCTGACAGACATTGTTCAAGGTAACTCTCTTTGGAGGCTCCAGGTGCAGAACACCGACCCGAAGGTAACATAAGAACTTTGCTTACACCACACAAACATCTGCGGTGAGGGCTTGGCGTGGTGACCCCGCACTCTCTCCTCTAAGGTACCCCTAGACAAGAGACAGATGAGCTGATAAAGAGAGGAGAGAGGGGAGGCCGCTACACGTGGTGGCTCGGGTCCGGGATTGGTGTTTGTGCTACTACGGAGTTGAACGTGTCTGCCGGGAGGAGTTCCGAGTAGGTGGGCCACGTTATTGGCCAAAGTGCATCCCTGCTCGAAGTCGTGGACATGACCCGGTGAAGGGAAAGGCCCGCGCAGAAGAGCGAGAGAAGGGGGGAGCCCAGCCGTGTGAAGTAGTACACGTGGGGGTTTCTATTTGCACTGCTCCACCAGGCACACCCCCACCGCTTAGTTCGTGGGCGTGACTCAGAAAGGAAAAAGAAGAAAAGCCCACGAACTGGAGCAAAGGGGAGGAGACCAATACGTGTGAAGGACTACACGTGGGACGTTGGCGCAAAACTTTGCAGTGTGCGATGGACCAACAGCAAGTCACCATGTTCGGACAAACAGCGTGGGTTCCATTTCATCCTTCTACCACGTCTTTGACTGCTGCTGCTCCGGTGACCGATACAGGGATTCGGCTAAAGCCAAGGGGACGATTCGCCCTGTATTCATGCATGGACGTTGAGGCCCTGGGTGTGATTTGTCCCGGCTGTTCGGGACTGGTGTGCCAACTGAAGCCGTTCGGGTGATGCGAGGCCTGTGGGGAGTTTTTATTTGAAGTAGATCCAGCAGTTGAGAAGCCGAGAACCATTTACCCCGGCCGTATTGCAGGCAGCACCACTCAGAGAGGAGGAATCACTGCTTTGACAGACATCCCTGCGCGCACTGCAGCGACCGCGGAGGAGGTCGTGAGTACTCAACAGGAGAAATCCGAGGATGCTGACTCGGTCACCACTGTCTCACAGCGTCCACCACCGAAGAGAAAGACCGGCATGGTAGCCCCGACCAGCGGTTGTGGTGGACCATCTCGCCCGCTTACGCCCGGTCCGGAAGGATCCGTCGGCAGGAGTTCCGGATGTCCCGCTTCAAGTAAAGGCCGAGGTAAGCCAGGCGGAGAGATTTGGTGTGTGGGAGGAGGTGGTAATTCAGTCTCCACTACGGGCTACCTGCCTGCGGAGGAGTGTGACACCTCCGACCTGGAGTCGCTCTCCGATTTGGGAGACGATGTCGCCATTGATGAACTGTTTGCAGAAAAGGGCTGGGACAAAGTACCTCTTGCCTCATCCCGCAGAACCAGGGACCCACCCATGTCTACAGGGGATAGTACACCCCGGGTGGAGGCACCAGCGCCTGAAGAGGGGTCCCGTCCCCAGCCTGCCCTTACATTCCCAGTACCCCCTACACCTGGGACCGGGGAAAAGAGATGGCTGTTGCGGGCACCTATGCCCAGATCAGATGTGATCAAGGTCCCTCGCCACCCGGACTCAATCGTTTTGCCTGGCGAAGGGGACAGAGCCACTATGCCTACTCTGGCGAGACTACAACGCCTATTTGGCCAGAAGGTTGCTGCTGAGTACGGATGGGAGTATCCATACTTGTCCAAGGAGTTGCTGTATGAGGTGTAAGTGTGCCGGGAGCGCTGGTACAATGACTTTGTGTGGACCCACCTTCAGGTTCCACACGCCCGCAGGTATCTTGCATGCTCCCCCAAGGCCTCTCACCGTTTTAAAGACTGCAAGGCAGAATGGATGTTGGGACGGCACATCCACGCGGACAAGGTGCTGATCCGGCGCAAAGAAGGGGATGATGTCGAGTACCATGGATCAGCACTTGAAACCACTTATTTTGCCCCATCCCCGTTTCTATCTTTAGGAGGAAAGAGACTCCGTTCTTGTTTCTTATGCTGCTGAACTTTCTGGGGCTTGTTGTCCCTGTTGCCCAGAGGAATGAAGGACTGTTCCTGTTTTGTTCTTCAATTTCCTACGAGAGATCATGGAATCTGGGGTAGAAAGGGCTCAAGAGAAGAAGAGAAGTTCCACGAGTGCAGTTACCGCGGTGCTGTCACCAGGTGGCAGTGTTGCACATCGTTAACACTTTTCACACACTCACTCTTTGGAGAAAAGGGATTTATTTTCGAAGAAGTTTCTTTCCTCTTACACGAATACATGTGTCAGGGTTATGTGTGTTAATTTCGTTTTTCCCTCTGCAGGAGAGCATCCCATCAAGACCACTGAGTATGCGGTGGGTCTTAGTCAGGATGGGTGGGAAAAAGTGTATGTGAATGTGATGCTAAAGTTATGGTTTAAATGTTGTTGTTTCCCTTCCCTTTCATGTAAGGCTCAGACACAATTGCTTCAGTTGACCAAGTTTTCAAAAGTTATTTGTACAATTTGTAGTTTGTTTCTGGACTGGGCTATGCCAGCCGTTGAGGTCATAGTTTACTCCAGACACTGGGGACCAGTGTCAAATTACCAGGGGGAGAGTGTAGCGGGTATACACTTTTCTTCCTGTGTTAGAACTGGCAGAGACACCAGTGATGTGCAGTTCCCTTCAGCCCCACGGGTGGCCCTGTCGCCTTGGGCTGGGGTTGAACCATTGCTGTGTGCTGTGCTCCCTTTTTGTCCTCCCAAGGCAGCGGTATGGTGGGGCGGGGAACCCGCCGTGCTTGCTGGGAGAGGGTATAAAGGGGCCTGCCATCTTTGTCACGAGGTCGAGTCCCAGGCACCTGCAGCCTGTGGGCGGTGGTTCCTGTTGGTCCTCAAGGCGGCCTAGGCCTAGAGGACGTTCGGAGGTCGTATTCCATCCCAGGCACCATTAGCCTGGGGTGAGGTACTCAGGTGGAGGTCTGGAGCTCAGTGCCCACCACTGAGTTCCGCGAGGGAAGGAGATCCTAGGGAACCCCGGGAGTGGGTACCCGAATCCGGAAGGCGTAATGGACCGGTGGGAGATACTTGCTTGAAGACCTGGTGCAGCATATTGCCAGTGACAGGTGGGTCTCTCATCAAAAACCGCCTGGAAGGAAATTCCCCCCTCGCTCGGAGAAGATTCACATTTGTATGTGTAGCGGGTATACACTTTTCTTCCTGTGTTAGAACTGGCAGAGACACCAGTGATGTGCAATTCCCTGCAGCCCCACGGGTGGCGCTGTCTCCTTGGGCTGGGGTTGAACCATTGCTGTGTGCTGTGCTCCCTTTTTGTCCTCCCTCGGCAGTGGTATGGTGGGGCGGGGAACCCGCCGTGCTTGCTGGGAGAGGGTATAACGGGGCCGGCCATCTTCGTCACGGGGTCGAGTCCCAGGCACCTGCAGCTACTTGCTTGAAGACCTGGTGCAGCATATTTCCAGTGACAGGTGGGCCTCTCATCGGAGACCGCCTGGAAGGAAATTCCCCCCTCACTCGGAGACCGCAACCCACTTTCAGGAAGGAAAGTGGAGAGTTCATTGTGTCTGGGCCTACTCGCATCCACACCTCCTTGTCTGTTCTGTTCTCTAAGGGAGTCCAACTGATTGTGTTCACTTGTGCATTGAGAAGAATAAAGGAGTGTTGGACTTTAAAGCGGAAGTAAACCCATCGATTTAACCGTTTCAAAAAGCAGTTACATTCCCGGCATGCCGGGAATGCCAACTGTCACATTGGTTGTGCTCTCAACCAAACTGTCAAACCATCCAATGGCTGGTGTCATAACTGATCACATGTGCAGCATCATGGCAGTTGAAGATTAAACAGAGGCCAAGATGGCGGCTTCCTTGCCTGAAAATGATAGGAGGGTTTACTTCCACTTTAGTGGTGTGGGGCTCATTTCCTGACAGACATTGTTCAAGGTAACTCTCTTTGGAGGCTCCAGGTGCAGAACACCGACCCGAAGGTAACATAAGAACTTTGCTTACACCACACAAACATCTGCGGTGAGGGCTTGGCGTGGTGACCCCACACTCTCTCCTCTAAGGTACCCAGGGGTCAAGTCCTGGGGAAAAAAGTGTGGGAACTCCCACCCAAGATCCACTCCCCCACCAAAAAATAAATAAAAATGATACGCTCATATGCATATATATTTCACAGAAATTACAGTGCAACATTTATTGTAAAGTGCCACTTTACAAAAAAACAAAATAAGTTAACTTGTCAAACTAACAGAATAATCACACACACCTCGGGGTACTCAGTTTTGGCCTGGCTGGCCTCAGGGTACTCGGTCCCCCATCCACCTCTGTACCCCCCCATGTCCACCTCTGTACCCCCTCCACCTCTGTTCCCCCCCGTCCACCTGTGTTCACCTCTGTACCCCCATGTCCACCTTTGTACTCCCTCGACCTCTGTACCCCCAATGTCCATCTCTGTACCCCCTATGTCCATCTCTGTACCCCCTCCACGTCCACCTCTGTACCCCCTCCACCTCTGTACCCCCCCATGTCCACCTCTGTACCCCCTAATGGCCACCTCTGTACCCCCATGTTAACCTCTGTACCCCCATCCACCTCTGTGTTCATCTCTGTACCCCCCATGTCTACCTCTGTGTTCACCTCTGTACCCCCTCATGTCCACCTCTGTACCCCCCATGTGAAACTCTGTACCCCCGTAAACCTCTGTGTTCACCTCTGTACCCCCCCATGTCCACCTCTGTGTTCACCTCCGTACCCCCTCCACCTCTGTTCCCCCGTCCACCTGTGTACCCCCCATGTCCACCTGTGTACCCCCCATGTCCACCTCTGTACCCCCCATGTCCATCTCTGTACCCCCTATGTCCACCTCTGTACCCCCCCATGTCCACCTCTCACTTCTGTACCCCCCCCCTCCATGTCCACCTCTGTACCAGCAATTCTCTGCAGTCTGCACATATGAATCCCCTTCCCCTTCTCTCCAGCGTGTTCTTTTTTACCTGATCACACGGAGGATATACAACACAGTCTCCGCCTATTAGACTCAGCACACAGCCAGAAAACTTCACTCGGCTGTGTGCTACTCAGGTCTGCCAGGCAGAAGTGGGGGCGGGAGGAAAACAGAGTGCAGCTCTCGCTTTGTCATTGACTCCGGTCCGCAGCTCCTGACAGAGGCTGCTCTAGTCCTGCAAAGGGAACGGCGTTCCTGCTGTGAAATAAGTGCAGGGACGCCGTTCCCATGCGTTCCCGCAGGACTCGAGCCCTGAAGGTACCCCTAGACAAGAGACAGACGAGCTGATAAAGAGAGGAGAGAGAGGAGGCCGCTACATATGTTTTCTATTTTTCAAAGGCCACAAACTACCAAGATGCACAATTGGACGGATCACTGCTGATATTCTGCAGGCAATGACTGAACTAGAAAAAATAAAGGAGGCTGCCACTGGTGTTCAGAGGCGTATGCAGGATTATGTTGACCTTTTAGCTAAATTTTAAGTTCTTTATGTTTGTGATACTTTTTGGACTCTACTTTTAAGCACATAATATGATTATTGATATGTTTAAAAAGAAAAATAGTTCCATGTAATTGCTGGGATTTTAGAGTAGGAAACAACAATGCCATATGATGTGACTTTTAATGTGAATTGTCATGTGTAATCGCATGACAATTCACTTAAAGGAGTTGTAAATTAAACATTTTATTATCTTTAAAATATAACTGTACCTTACTGCAGTCCTCCTTCACTGACCTCATCCTTAACATTTAATTAGAAATGTCAAGAATTTTTCCTATAATAATCATCATTTACTGTTCTTCTGACTGGAATCAACACTGGAATATGTGCCTTGATCTCTGGTGTGGAGTGTCGTGCTCGCCCCCTCCCTTGGACTACAGGAGAGTCAGGACGCTCTCTACGTAGCAGATTTAAAAAGGACCTGTGTTTTAGTGGTCGTCCTGACTCTCCTGTAGTCCAAGGGAGGGGGCGAGGCCAACACTCAACACCAGGGAGAAAGCCTCGCACTACTGTGTGGATTTACACACAGAAGAACACCAACTGAGGATTACTAGGAAGAAATAAGGACATATTTAAAAAAAAAACAAAGGATGAGGTAAGTGAAGGAGGACTGCACTAAGATAAAGCAAGGTATTTAGTGTTTAAAAAAATGGGACCTTTTAAAAACATTCTAAACCAAACACAAAATTGTGTTCAGGTTTGTAGGTCAGTGTTTCTCCACCAGCCTTCTCTAGGTGCTTGACCACCTCATTTAAGATTTAAGTGTAGTCACTATACACAACATCTTGGGGTATTTAAAAAAAAACAACCAAAAAATATAGTGACTATAGTTACAAATAGCCAAAAAAATATGACAAAATGCACCTTGAGAAGGAGAGGTGGCAAACACTGTTCACAAAGTAAAATTGTTAGTAATGTTTTGCATACTAGGGGATTTTTGAAAATACAAAAGAGAATACGGTTTGACACCATGAGTATTGAAAATGTTATTAAAAACATTGTGTGTTTTTCAATTAAGCTTGAAATATGTTTACATACAAGTGCAATGGCAAGTGCACTTGTATTTCAATTTTTTTAAAAATATTTTTACAAAACAGCACTGTGCACACATGTGCAAGCTGACATTAACACAAAAACAGTCAGATCCCATGATGTCAGCTAGCACATGTGGACACAGTGGGCTTTGTTTACTAAAGTCAGAAGTGCCATACAAAAATTTGCACTCTTTAACATTTGTTGCATAAATCTAGGAGCTCTTTACACATGAGCAAGGCAATATATTCTCACGTTGAGAATCCAATGCGAAATGTCTCGTATGGCCTTTTTACAGAATATTTGAACATTTGTTAGGTAGTGATTTTGGGATGTGTATTGCTGTGCTTTCTAAAATACATGTTTACCCACCTCAAAGTTGAGAAGAAACCCCCAAAAAACAAAACAAAAAAGCAAAAAAAGCCTGTTTTGTTGTTAAAGCAGAACGAAAATATTTTGGGGTGGTGAAAGTAAATATTTTGAATCTTTCCTATGTGTGGCTTCTTATTTATATGATTAATAAGAAAAGTATATTTGTTAAGTTGGTGTAGTTACATTGACAGTGTACTTGAAAATGGGTGTAGCAGAGCCACAGCACAACATTAAATACACTACATATGTCAAGGCAAGTTTTTGAGATAATACTTTACAATTATTGTTTGGCAACTAAACTAAAATACGTACCAATTACATTCGAAGAATAATTCAAAATAATATACACAAACACCAGTTTTTCACAGATATTGGGGTTTAATAAAGAAAATAAAGGGGAATCTTAAACATTATCAGCAAGATTATCTTGCCAGGGCACTGCCCCACTACCCACAAAGTAGGCCTTATATTCTTCCCTCACGATACGGCCAGTTTGGGAGGAATTCCCAACTCCACCAGTTTGCAGAGCTGGCATCACTGGCTCTTCAGCTGCCATAACACCTGAGGTTGGATCTTGATCCACTGTACCAAAATAGTTTGTGCCATGTCTACGCAAATAATTATGTAGAATGCAGCAACACAAGACTACATGGTTAATTTTATATTCCGCCATATTGATAGCGGTTAAAAAAAGGCGGAACGTGTTTGAAAGAATTCCGAACGCATTCTCTACAACCCTCCTGGCACGGGAGAGCCGGTAGTTGTAGATGCGCTGCTCTGGGGTCAAGTTCCTCATCGGAAAGGGCTTCAGTAAATGAGGCCCCAGAGCAAAAGCATCGTCTGCAAGAAAAACAAAATTCATGCCCTCAATATTGTCCTGGGCAGGGGGCAAATTCAAAGTGCCATTCTGCAGGCGGGTATTGAACTCGGTGTGGAGCATCACCCCACCATCTGAATGCCTCCCATTGATGCCCACATCCAAATAAAGGAACTCATAATTTGCAGAAACAAGGGCTAACAAAACAATACTGGAAAAGTCCTTATAATTAAAATAAAATGACTCAGAGTTGGGTGGGGGGATGATGTGCACATGTTTGCCATTAATGGCACCCCCACAGTTGGGGAAATTCCAGAGGTTTTGGAACTGGGCCGCCACATCCTGCCACTGCTGGGGAGTTGAAGGAAACTGAGAATAAAAATATAAAAATAAGTATTACAACTTGAGCCTTGAAATTGCAAATTAGTTATCACACATACATTCTGGTGCCAAAATTAAACCAAAACATTAAAAGCAGTATGTAATCATTAAAAAATACTGTTCTTATTATATGCTTCCTCCCTCCCCCTGGTGGCACATTTAGGGAATTTGGGGGGGGGAGATTTGGGGGACAGGTAAGAACCCTCTCCACTTAACTCTCTTTACCATTAAAGAGAAATGAGTAACAAATGAAGGTACATTTTACAAGCCACTCTGTTTCCGAAATATTGACAGCACAATGTGCAAAATAAAATTGCCATTATATCAAATTTGAGATATAAATATTTATAATACATTAAATATCATTAAAAAACGTGATGAGTAACAATTAAAAGTATATTACATGCTAGTGACTACATGCTTTTTAAAATTCATGAATAAACATTTCTATGAATTAACAAATTAATAGGGAGAATGGATTATTATAAATGCATACAAATAGTAGTTGGATCAGTTGATTATGCATTTTGGGGAGGGGAGGGAGGGTTATAAACAATTTTCTGTTGAAAAAAAAATAGTAAATATCTAAAGAAATAAGAACAATAATGTGACACAGTTTAGGGGGTGTTTAGAGTAATCCACTAACAAAATGTAAAAAAATAAAATATGCTCAAACTGTGGATGTGCCAAGGGAAGCATGCTGGGGAGGTAAGTGCTGACATATATGCATGGAGGACTGTGAAAATAAAGTAACATCTACATAAAGGACATTCAGAGCAAAAAACATTCATGCAAAACATGGAAGAAAACAGACAGAATCAAATAATAAATTATAAAAAGTATATAGAATTGGAGATAAGATCACATTACATACCCGAATATAGTCCTTCTGCAGAACTTGAATAATTGCACAACAGGTCTTAGGTATAATATGGCCAAGAGCCTGGGGAGAAATACCTGTTGTGAATTTAAGATCTTGGAGACTTCTCCCTGTCGCCAAGTAGCGCAGAGTTGCTATGAGCCTTTGCTCTTCAGGAATAGCACTCCTCATGCAGGTGTCCTGCTTCCTAATGTAGGGGGACAACAAGGACAACAGGTGCTGGAAGCATGAGTCAGACATCCTGAAATAGTTTCTAAAATCATTGGGATTATTCTCCCTCAGCTCTCTCAGCAACGTCATGTGTGACAATTGGTCACGTTGCTGCAACCAATTTTTGCACCATATAGTCCTCCTCCTAACCCTTGACCTGGACTGGGCATGAGAAATGGCCACAACTCCCAGGCTATAGAAAGCACGCTCTCTCTCTGCGTTCCTCAACATCTTCAAGAAAGAACAGAGGATTAAAGACACGAACGTAAAGGAACAGAACGAATCTGCTGATGCCAAACCGTCACTACCTCGCGCTTAGCAGAACGAGACCAGAGCGTGACGCCGGAAAATTGAAGGATCCTCTTTTGAAGGCTCGTCAGAACGTTGAAACGTCACTACGTTCATGTTTGTTGGCGAAAAAGTCAGAGCGTGTGTATGCTGTATACCGTTCGGACAAAAAACCATGGAAAAGTCAGATGGAAGTCCGACCGTGTGTACGAGGCTTTAGTGTAACACAAAAGAAAAAAACCACGAGCAATAAGGGCTAGCTTCAGGTGTATAATGTGCAGGAGGCACACTATGCCCGCTGTAAGTGCTGCAGATGCCTGCCTGTGTTACACAACAGGAAAACACAGCAATAAGGGCTAGCTTCAGGTGTATACTGTGCAGGAGGCTTAGCAAAAATTACACTGACACTGTCCCCTGCCTATCCTTCTCTCTCCCTGCACACAAGGTTTAGCAAAGAATGTGACACTGTCCCCTGCCTATCCTTCTCTCTCCCTGCACACAAGGTTTAGCAAAGAATATGACACTGACACTGTCCCTGCCTATCCTTCTCTCTCCCTGCACACAAGGTTTAGCAAAGAATATCACTGACACTGTCCCTGCCTATCCTTCTCTCTCCCTGCACACAAGTTAAATGAACAAATAGCACTGACACTGTCCCTGCCTATCCTTCTCTCTCCCTGAACCGGAACACACTACACAAGGCCGCCGCGCTGGCGGCCTTTTATAGTGTGAGGTGTGTACTAAATCCCCCTGAGCTATAATTGGCCACAGGCATCGTGCCTGTGGCCAATTATGGCTCTCCTCGCTGCCGGCGCTGTGATTGGCCAAGCATGCGGGGTCACAGTGCATGCTTGGCCAATCACAGTGCCTGGATTGCACTGCAATGGTGTAGTGCATTGTGGGCCGTTCGCGTCACTCGAATTTGGCGCGAACGGCCCAAATCGTTCGATCTTTGTCGAACGATCGAACAGCCGATGTTCGAGTTTAACGTATGTTCGACTCGAACACTGAGCTCATCCCTAATTGTGAGTAAAGACTTTGCTGGGGACTCTTGGGTGTGCCAGCACTAGAAGGGAGCCAAGTTCCAGAGGATGTTTTATGGATTGGGGCTTCTTTTACAGTGTCCTAGTTATACTGGCCATGCCCCTGTTACCTCCAGGAAAGGCTGCTGAGAAAAGAGAAGTTGTCCTCCTGTTATATTTGCTATTGTTTGGAGTAGCCTGATCCCTGAATCCCTCTCCTGTTTCATGTTACTCAGCAATAAATTATAAAAAGACATCCCCTAGACTGAGTCTGTATTGTCAGTGTGCATAGAACAGTGTTTGTGACTGGCAGCCTCTGTACTAGTAAGGGAGACCATATTTTCAGCGGCCCCTCTGGGATGTGAGTGCTAAACTAGCATGACCGTTCGACAGAAGCCAGTCTTTTGATTAGTTTATGTTGAACAGCAGTACACACAAGGTCTTTACTCACAGTGTCCCAGGAGCTCCCTGCCACCCAGGTAGTTCCTGGTGAACCAGACAATTTTCAGCACATGCATACCCTGCTTTAGGTATAAAGAAAAATATAAATATTTACCTCTCCTGCCCATGGCACTGAAAATCACCATGGGCTTTCAGTGCAATGGTGAAGAGAAATCACTGCCTGAAGTTTCTTCTGAAATTGACACTTCCAGGAGTGCCATTCTCCATTGTCCCCCACAGTACTTACTGGTTCCTCCTGTCAAAATCCATATCACTGCTGTGTCATATAGTGGCATGAAGGTCAGCAGGAGGAACCATTCAATAGATTCTTCTTTACAAGTAACTCTTTTGGTAGTACTTTCATATTCGTGACAGGGTCACTTTAAACACAGATCATAATGGAAGTGCTAAATGTCTCTTTGAACAAACTTCTACCTGACTTTGACTCAAGAAGATTTAGCACCACTTTAACCCTTTCATGCCTAAGGGTAAAACAAACCTTAATGCCTGAACGCAGTTTTGCAATTTTGACATGTGTTAGTTAAACTGTACATATCTTTGTAACTGCTTAGTGTATCCAGGTGAATTATACCTTGTTTTTTTCAGGACACATTGGGCTTTCTTTTGGGGGTAAATGTTATTGCATAACTCATAAATTTAGTTTTGTTATTAAAGGAAAACTGGCCAAAAAGGTAAAAAAAATAACAGTTTTTACATTTTGGCTGTATATTTTTTGCTGCTACCATGACCCACCACCAAAAAACAACCCAAAATAACTTCTCCTATTACTGCTGTGAATAAATATGCCACATATGTGTGTGTTAAATGTTGTTTGTACCCATAATTGGGCCCAGAAACCATAGTGCACTATTTGCCTTTAGGAGGGCAATTAATCCAAGTCAACATTTCAGGTACTATGAATTCATTACAGACACGTTGTGGTATCCAAATAATGGAATTACCCCCCAAATCACTCCATTTTGCAATCAAGACCCCCTAAGGTATCTATCTAGGAGTAAATCTTGGGTTTTTAGCCTCTCAATTTTTGTGGGAAGAATTTAGAATTTGGTAGGCAAAAACATAAATTGCATTTTTTTCACAAATGTTTCAATTTAGCTATATATTTTGTGCCATTACTTTGACCCACCACTAAAAATCAACCCAAAATAAATTCTCCTACTTCTGACGTGCATGGGGATACTATATACGTGTGCAATATTTTGTTGTTTTTACCCATAACAGGATCCAAAAATATGTTGCACTCAGAGAGGGCAATTTATCCAAGTCTAATTATCAATGTATACATTACAGACACTCTGCAGTGTGATGTTACTTTTTAAAATGATAAGTTCACCTTTTGTAACATGTTACATGTTACACCCTCAATATGGGTGTAACATGTAACATGTTACATCTGCCCCCATCCCCCCCCGATCCCCCGTTTTTGTGACAGTGAGCAGGGGGCAGAAAATCCCCTGCTCACTGTCACAATTTAATATGATCGAATGTTAAAACTACAAGTACCGACAGCCTTTTTTCGGCTGTCGGCTTGTAGTTCTCTATGAACTACCAGGGCGATGTTGAGATCTCTAGGTAGTTCATTGATGCTTCCTGTCATTGTGTAACTGTCTGCCTGTATCCGAGGTTCGGGAAGACAGCTACACAGGCAGTCCGCAGGAACGTGTAATTACACCCACGATCTGCTGACCGTGGGTGCAATGCTTTACAGGCTCCTAACAAAAACAAAAAAAATGCACTTTTTTTATCTGCAAAAAAATGTGCATTCTTTTTTTTTTTTTTTTTTAAGGTGAATTTCTCCTTTTAAGGCTAACCCAAAACCCTGCGTAAAATGCTGCGTAAATGACTGACATTATTTTATGGAAGGGAAGAAATAAGGCAAACGTTAACCTCCTCCCTCACGATATTTCTGGTTTCTAAAAATGTGGGATGGTGTGGTAAATTTCAAAGCAAGGGTGGAGGCACAGGCCTGGATTGGAAAGGCACGTGGGACAGTGGTAACGAGTATCGCATCTTCTGCCATTTTTGCCACACACACGACACTTCTTCCTGGGGAATTTGTTGCTTGCTGTGATGGGGATAGGACACAAAAAGTGTCTTTCTGTTAGTCTCCTAACATCCTCTGATTCTGCAGGTTGTCTGGGGTCTGCTTGATACATCAGGTGTTCTATAATTTTTTCCTGGTACTGCAGGAAGGTGTCAGTACCACCAGATTTTTTATAAAGGACAAATTAATTGTGGATAGCCACCTGGATAAGGTATATTGCAACTTTTTTGTACCAGGTTTTAGATTTCCTCAGCACCAGGTAGGGTTGCAAGATCTGGTCAGAGAGGTCGACTCCACCAATGTATTTGTTGTATGCCGTAATGCACAGTGACTTTTCCTTCGGTGTAGCTGACCCCCGTTCTCTTATAGTCACTGTGCCCTCTGGGTGGATTGTTGTCAGCATATAGACATCTTTTCTGTCTGAGAATTTGACAGCCATCATTTCCTCCTGTTGGTAACTGAGTGATGTGCCTCTCTGCAAACGTTGTCTCACTAGCTGCTGTGGAAACTCTTTGCGGTTTTTCCGCATGGTCCCACATGCTCCTGTGCCAGCAGCATGCAGAGATCTAAAAAGTGGCACACTGCTGTAGTAGTTGTCGACGTAAAGATTGTAGCCTTGGTGAAGCAGAGGTTGGATCAGGTGCCAGACAAGTTTCCCACTGACTCCAAGATTGTCTGGGCAGCCCTGGGGGTTGAGATGTCTGTCCCGTCCTTCATAGATCAGAAAATCAAATGTATATCCTGTTGTGCTTTCACAAAGTTTGTAAAATTTTATGCCACACCGGGCACGTTTGGATGGTATGAACTGCCTAAAATGCAGTCAGCCTTTAAAATTCATCAGGGATTCATCAATAGAGATATTTTTGTCCGGGGTATAAACCGCTGAAAATTTATTAGACAGAAAAGAAATTAGGGGCCGCAGTTTGAACAGGCGGTCATATCTGGCATCACTGCTTGGGGGACACTGCAAATTATCGTTAAAATGCAAAAAGCGCAGCAATGCTTCAAAGTGGTCTCTTGACATAACTGCAGGAAAAGCTGGCGTGGCATGGGTGAGACTAGCGGCCCAATAATGCCGAATTGTAGGCTTTCGGACTAGGCCCATGTTGAGTAACAAACCCAGTACAATTTTGATTTCTGTAAGGTATGTTGGCACCCATCTCTTCCTGTGAGAAGATGTCGGGTGTTTTGCTATAAACTGGGTGGCATTAAGGTTAGTTTGATCAACCATGAGCTGTAGTAGCTCGTCATCCACAAATATCTTGAAGAAATCTACAGGGCCAAAATTTTCAACATTGATATTTATGCCTGGTGAGGCTGTAAATGTTGGTATTTGAGGGGTGAAAGAGCTCCCTGGTATCCACTGAGAGGTGTACTGCTGTGCAACTGATGGGGTGCTACCCTGTTCGTCCTCTTGCTGCCTGCTAGTACCAGGCCTTTCATGGTCGGAAGAGCTGCCTGAAGTGACACTTTCACTGTCACAGATGAAATCCTCATCTTCTGAGCCCAACTCAGGTTCGCTGTCCGAGCACAGGAGGGCATATGCCTTTTCAACAGTATACCGCCTACTTGCCATTTTTTTAGGCACTCTACAGACTATGGAAAAGTAAACCTTTTTATTATATATTATAAAATCCTAAAACCTAAAAAAAAAATCCTAAAACACTGACCCTATCAACGACACTGACGGGAGCACTGATACTGGCTGAGGCACTAACCCACACTTGCGCAGACACAAATACTGGCAGTATGGGCACAAACTACACCCCACACACTAAAACAGTAATAAATGTAAAACTTTATATATATTTTTTTAAATAAAACACCGGTGACAGAAAACGCTAACGCTGAGATGAACTGTGACAGAAGCGCTAACGCTGAGATGAACTGTGACAGAAGCGCTAACGCTGAGATGAACTGTGACAGAAACGCTAACGCTGAGATGAACTGTGACAGAAGCGCTAATGCTGAGATGAACTGTGACAGAAGCGCTAACGCTGAGATGAACTGTGACACAAACGCTAATGCTGAGATGAACTGTGACAAACGCTAATGCTGAGATGAACGGTGACAAACGCTAACGCTGAGATGAACTGTGACAAACGCTAACGCAGAGATGAACTGTGACAAACGCTAACGCTGAGATGAACTGTGACAAATGCTAACGCTGAGATGAGCGGTGACAAACGCTAACGCTGAGATGAGCGGTGACAAACGCTAACGCTGAGATGAGCGGTGACAAACGCTAACGCTGAGATGAGCGGTGACAAACGCTAAGACTACTGACACTGACACTATTGACACTGACACTACTGACACTGACACTACAAAATACTCTAAAACTGAAACTGTCACTATTACTGAAGTGAAGCTGTCACTGCACCTAACCTAACTAATGCTAACAGAGGTGATCAGAGCCTAATCTGAGACCTATTGTGGGCTGATAATAATTTATTTAACTTTTTTTGTTAACTTTGAGAAAGATCTCAGTGGAGGTAACACTGTATCAGTTTCTCCTCAGACGAGCTGAGGAGAATGAGATAAAAGGAAGCTGTTCGACAGACTTCCCATTCATGTGCTCACTGTGATTGGCTGTCACAGTGATCACGTGACTGGGGGTGGGTTCTCCCACCTGTCGATCATTAGTCCGAGACCCGAGCACTCCTGACACTCCTGTCTCCTCACTGCGTGCACGCGATCCGGCGCGATCCCGGCTAGAACACATGTACGCAGATATGCGGCCCCACAGAAAAAAGCCCAGGTATTTGGGGCCGCATATCTGCGTGCTGTCGGCGGTAAAGGGTTAAAGCTGATCACCAGCTTTTAGTGAAATTTAAACAGTTTGTTTGGACCAGGCTGGTCCAAACAAACTACAAAGAGATTTAGCCACTGGGTGTTGTATAAACTGTAGCCTCATCTACATACAGTATACAGCGCTGTGTTCCGGCTGTGGAATGGGAGCGTCTCATCCCACTCCTAAAACAAAATCCAGCTAGGCTAAGCAGCGCTTAGCCTTTCACACAGAGATTTGTATTCTATGAATGAATATAAAGATTTTTCTCATTGGCTGAATCTGAGTTCCAGAAAAGCCCGGAGCAAAAAGAAAGAATGCAATAGGCGGAGGGCTGACATGACTGAGTGAACAGTGTATGGAGATGTAAAAGTAGGAGTGATTAGTTAAGAAGTGTAAAGGGGGGAGGGGACAAGTATGAACAAAAAGGTAATCCCCGCCCCCTAAGACAACACAGCGCGGGGGAAAGTTCCAGCTAGCAGCAGCATGTCATCTGTGGAAAAACTTCTGGCCCAACTGCGGGCAGAGGCCGCGACACGGGGCGAGGATTGGCTCCAGGAGACCCTGGGGCCCGATGCTGTCGGGTCCGTCTGGAGTGTCAGGTACCACGGGGAGAGAGGCTGGGCGAGCTCGCAGGTCAAGACCTCCGGAGCGCTACTCACCGGGCCCCTCCCCTAGAGCTCAGCGGCAGACTGGGAGTCCCCCTAGGGCCCCTTCGAGCCCCCCGGCCAAGCGCACTGCCTTGCCTAGGGCGGGGGGTACTGGAAGGAATCCCCCTTAAGATCGGAGCTCAGTGGGGGGCCGCGCCGGGAGTCTGAGAGTGCGGGCCGGGGTCCCCGGGGGGATTTGAGCCTCGACGGGGGCCGCGGTGACCGGGCCACCTACCTCCTCGGCCAGTCATCCTGGGCAAGTGCAGTCTGGACATGGAATGGAGGAGGCTGGGAGAGATGACGGCGGTGCTGCTGGCACGTTCCAGCGTGGTCGCAAGTCGGGGGGGAAATCTGTGGGCGGGTCCGGTGCGCGGAGGATGGATCGATCAGGCGCCGGGCCCTCGGCTTCCAGGGAGAGGTCACCTGGTGAGCTTTCTTCCGGTGGTGAGGAGCAGTCTGGTGTGCTGTCTAAAGGGGAGGTGTGCAGCTCGGAGGAAGATCGGAGACCCGGATGGTCGTGGCTGCGGTGGAGTCTGATGGTTCGATCAGCTGGTGGGACTTCTTCCAGGCAGCCTCCTTTACTCATTCCTGGGGCCATGCTGGGGGTAGTGGCCGGGGTGGTGGGCCTGCAGTTAGTGAGGGGTTGGGGGCACTGGGACAGGACCCGGTGAGTGGGTAGGCTGGGGGGAGTACAGGCCCCACTGGGGGTGGCGTACGGCAAGATGGGTTGCAGGGTTTTCTGGCGGGCATTAAGAATTTGGTCAGCCAGTTTGAAAACGGGGGCAGCGGGAATGTCAGCCCGGCCGTGGCTTGGGTCCCGCCGGCGGGACCGGTGGGGTCCTCCACAGCGGTGGCGACACCGGCTCCTCCTGCTACTAATGCAGTGGGGGACACGGCAGGGTCGGTTAGCGGGACACTGGTGGCCTCGCAGGTGGGTGGTGCGGTGGAGCAGGCTGCTCGATAGGACATCATTAGGTTGGCAGATGCCGCAAAATGTGAAGTTTATATTTGTTATGAGGCACCCCTAGGGGCGCACCTGAAACCAGAAGTGAGGGAGAAGATTTGGAAAGGTGAGTATGTGGAGATGTTCTCACTGTTACCATTGGAGAAGTTTCACTTGGATAGGGTGAAGCCAGATGATTCAAAGAAGGAAGATGAGGAAAAAAGGTACAGGCTCATTCCGTGGACGTTCACGAATTGGCAGCAGGCGTTCGCCATCATGGCAAGTGTGATAGGGCAAAAGAATCCTGAGCACTGTTCAGCACTCTTTGGCTATCAGGACGCTATTGGGAGGCCTACAGGGTGTATGGGGGCACGGGGTGGCTCCGTTATGATGAACAGTTCAGGCAGAGGAGAGCGGTGCAGACAGACCTGCGGTGGGATCATAAGGACATCAGTTTATGGATGCGTTTGATGACCTCCCTGAGGGCACCTGGTCAGTTTTTTCAGGGGGGGGGGCCGATGAAACTTCTTCCCCAGGACAATCGGCCGGTAAGAAAAAGGAGGTTTGTTGGCAGTACAATGAGGGCACCTGCAAGTTTGGGGGGTCCTGCAGATACAAGCATGAGTGCTCCGGTTGCGGAGGTTCTCACACGCAGGCCAGATGCTTTAAGCAGGGAAAAGGCCGTACCGGAGAGTTTGGGCAAAAGAGGGAGGACTCCAGTGATGGTGGAAAGGATGCGGCTGTTTCTAGGTAGGTATCCAGATAAGGGGGCGGCTCGATTGTTGGATAAGGGTTTTTCAGAGGGGTTTCACATTCCTTGTTCCTTACAGGTTATCCCCCCGGTTTCGCGTAATTTACGGTCGGCCATACAACATGCTGAGGTGGTCACTGAAAAACTGCGCAAGGAGGTTGCTTTGGGCCGCATGGGCGGTCCTTTCCCTTCCCCCCTTAGCAAATTTGGTGGTCTTTCCGCTCGGGGTTGTCCCCAAGAAGGAGCCCAACAAGTTCCGTCTAATTTACCATCTGTCCTTTCCGAAGGGTGGGTCGGTCAATGACGCGATTGATCCAGAAGCGTGTACAGTTAGTTGCACTTCATTTGATGCAGCAGTAGGTTGGGTTCGCCGGTATGGGCAGGGGGCGTTGATGGCTAAAGCCGACATCGAGACAGCTTTTAGGCTGTTGCCGGTACACCCGGAAAGCTTTAACCTCCTGGGGTGTCACTGGAATAACGCGTTTTATGTGGACATGTGTTTACCGATGGGGTGCTCCATATCATGCGCGTTATTTGAACAGTTCAGCTCATTCGTGGAATGGGTGGCCAGGGACGTGTCGGGGGTGAATTTCATTATTCACTACCTGGATGACTTCCTTTGTGTGGGGCCGGCCTCGTCCAGGGTCTGTGCAGTGCTCCTGGCCACCTTGGAGCACATCGCAGTGCGTTTTGGCATTCCACTGACGCCCGATAAAACTGAGGGACCTCGCACGGTTATCACGTTTTTGGGCATTGTCCTGGATTCGGATGCCATGGAATGCCGCCTGCCATTGGACAAGCTGGAGGATCTTAAGCGGGAGCTGGAGGTCATGATGGGGCTGAGAAAGATTCAGCTTCAGGCGCTGCAGTCGCTGCTGGGTAAGCTTAACTTTGCGTGCCGCATTCTCCCGATGGGCAGGGTGTTCTGCCGACGGTTGTCGGCCAGCACAGCTGGGGTCCGGTCACCCACACACTTTGTGCGTTTGGGCACGGAACACAGGGAGGACTTGCAGGTCTGGCATTCCTTTCTGGAGTCCTTCAATGGCAGGGCGTTGTGGATGTCCGGACCGATTAGCAATTTTGATTTGGAGCTATACACTGATGCAGCTGGGGGATCAGGGTTTGGGGCTTTCTTTCAAGGCAAGTGGAGTGCGGGCCCCTGGCCACAGTCATGGATTGATGCTGGTTTCACTAAGAACTTGGTCCTGTTGGAACTGTTCCCGGTGGTGCTGGCGGTAGAACTGTGGGGTGCATGTTTCAGGGATCTGAAGGTGAGGTTTCACGGGGACAACCTAGGGGTGGTGCAGGTGATCAATAAGGTGTCGGCATCCTCCCCTCCGGTGGTGCGGCTGCTGCGCCACCTGGTGTTAAGATGTTTACAACTTAATGTGTTTGTGTATGCGGTACACCTCCCGGGGGTGGATAATGTCAAAGCTGACGCGCTGTCTCGCTTTCAGTGGGACAGATTCCGGGAGTTGGCACCGGATGCGGAGCACCGTGGGGTCCCTTGTCCTGGCTGGCTGTGGAGGATTCCATTGGAATAGTGTCAGGTTGGATCAGGAAATCAGTGAGTAAGGGCACATGGGCGGCTTATGAGAAGGTGTGGCTGGAGTGGCAACAGTTGGTGCGGGAGGCTGGAGCTGACCCGGTGAGTTCCGATGTGCGGTTACTGGTGTTGTATTTTCTGTCCAGGAACATGGAAGCCGGGGTGTCCAGGTCGAGTCTGAGTAAGAAGCTAGCAGGGTTGGCTTTCCTGTTCAAATGGCAGGGGTGTCCTGATTTTACCAAGGATTTTTGGGTACGTCAGGCATTCAAGGGCTATGGATGGGGGGGACAGAAGAAAGATGGCAGGCGGCCCGTCTCGTTTGCTCTTTTGGGAGGTATCATGGGGCAGTTGACGGGTCTGTACTCGTCTGGGTATGAAGTCTTGCTGTTCAAGGTGACATTTTCCATAGCGTTTTTTGCAGCATTTCGGATAGGTGAGTTGGTTAGCCCATCCAAAGCGGTGCACGGAGGTTTGCTGGACAGTGAGGTAGGGTTGACGGAGGAAGGAGTGTCATTGGTGCTCAGGAAATCGAAGACGGACCAGATGGGAAAATGTAAGTTGGTGCAAGTTTTCCCAGTTCGAGGTTCTCCGTTGTGCCCAGTAGGGGCGGCGAAGGGTTACTTGGAGTCTCGCCCGTCCGTCGTGGGTTCATTCCTGATACACGCGGACGGGACCCCTCTTTCCAGATATCAGTTTATTGCTGTATTTAGAAAGTGTGTTCGGGCTTTGGGGCTCCGGGATAAGGAATTCTCCTCTCATTCTTTCCGGATTGGGGCGGCTACAGAGGCAGCCAGGTGCGGAATGGATGAGGAGGCGGTTAAGAGGATAGGCCGGTGGGAGTCTAGACGATTCCGGCGGTATGTCCGCCCTCAGTTACTGGTGGGGTTGGCATAAAACAGGGTTAAATGCCTGGGGAGGTTGTCTATGACTGTGTATATGTTGGTTCAGGGGTTAATGGCAATTGTTGCTTTCTTCTTTTATTTTCAGGCGGGATACAAGGTTTGGTCTGGATTCTGGGCCATTCGTTTGTGTTCTGGGGGGCTAAGAGGGCTGACGTTAGGCCTGAAGGTTGGCAGCTGGGTTTCCCGAGACATGAGGCATGCGTCCGCTGGCTGGGAGTTCCTGGTTTGCTGTGGAGCAGAATGGTTCCTGAAGTGCACCGTTTTGCTAGGTTGGACAGGCCACCTGACATTTTAATACTGCACGTAGGTGGCAATGATTTGGGAATGAGGTCCATGTTGGATGTGTCGAGGGACATAAAATTCGATTTTCTGCGGCTCCAGATGTCCTTCCCGGACATGATCATTGTGTGGTCCGATATGGTTGCACGGACTGCCTGGAGAGGGGCGAGGTCCGTGGAGGGCATCAACAGGGCTCGCAGAAAAACTAATCGGGATGTCGGGAGGTTTGTAGTGAAGAACGGAGGGTTGGTGGTAAAGCACTTGGAGCTGGAGGTGGACACATGGCGATATTTAAGGGGTGATGGGGTCCACTTGAACGAGGTGGGGACGACTTGTGGGCCTTGGGTCTCCAGGATGCCATTCAACGAGCCATGAGGGTTTGGAGGGGCACCAAATGGTAAGGAGTTCCCCTTTGGCGCTGTGGCGGGTGTTTGGTCTTTGCGGGGGAATGAAGATACCTCAAAAAAGCAAGTGGTCAGGACCTATCGGTGGTATGGGTTCTGAGGGTGTATTCCAGCTAACAGTGGTTTAACTGGAATAGTTTGATAATGGGGGCACTGCGGTCAGTGGTTGTCTCTGAGCAGCTGATCGGTTTGAGGCCTATGACCAGTTGAAGGTACTGCAGTGTCAGGTGGGTTTTGTTATTTTTATGTTTATTATTATTATGGTAATTAGAGGTCCCTGCAAAGACCAACGCTAGTAGGCAATGTTAGGAGAACATGGGGTTCAGATTATGTTTGATGGTTGATGTTTTTGATAACTGGTGTAACGTTTAAATAAAGGAGGCTGCTACGGCCATGTATTACTCCAAACTGAATGTGTGGTCTCATGTATTAGGTATAAGTAAGGTTATGGGGTAGAATGTGGTATGGCAGGTCATAATACATCTGTTATACATGTAGCGGGGGTCTCCTTTAGGCCCCTTTCACACTGGCACATTTTTCAGGTGGTTAAGCGCTAATATTAGCGCTGTTATACCGCCTGAAAAAATCGTGCCCTGTAGTCTTCAATGTGAAAGCCCGAAGGCTTTCACACTGAAGCGGTGCGCTAGCAGGACCGCTCCAAAAGTCCTGCTAGCCGCATCTTTACAGCGGTGAAGGAGCGGTGAGTTCACTGCTCCTTTACCGTGGCTGCCCATTGAAATCAATGGGACACCGCGGTAATACCGCCCGCAAATTGCCGCGGTTTGCGGGCGGCATTAACCCTTTTTCGGCCGCTAGCGGGGGTTAAATTCACCCCGCTAGCGGCCGCATACCGCGGTGATAACGACGGTATAGCGGCGCTGAAAATCGCGCCGCCATACCGCCACCGCACCTGCCCACCCCAGTGTGAAAGGGGCCTAAAGGCCTCAGGACTATGATACCCAGAACCCCGTTTAGCACCCAAGGTGCATTGCCAACCGCAGAGACTCGTGGGGTGGGCTATAAAGGTGAATGGGAGGTGGAGCTCTGCCTCTTTGGGACACCGCCCTTCTAGCAAGAGGATCCCCTGTGTGGACTCGCTGCTGGTGCAAGGCCTGAAGCCTGGGCCTTGCGCACTTCCAAAGAGCCTTCCACTCCACTGCGGAGCCTGTGTGGCACCTGATCTCCATTTGTTTCTCACTGACCTCAGGAGGACCGAAGACCCGGCTATCGCAGACCCTGTGTGTGGATACACAGCGGTGGAAGTTACAGACGGGGATTAAGTCCGGTGTGGTGAGAGAGCACTTGCTCAAAGTTATAGCCAAGTACTTTGTTTAGGCCTACTGACTGCTTTGGCCCTTAGTGCTATACCAACTATCCTAGCAGGAGACTATTTCCAGAACTGAGTTTGATAGTCTCCTGGGAGTTGTTACTTTGCTGAGATACAGTCCTGTTGGATTACAAATTGTTGTTCCTGATGTGCACCACCGATTTCCTTGCATGCGAAGATTCTTCACCCTAAGACTGTACCTTACTTTAAGTCAGGCCTGACTGGGTAGCGTAGGACATTATTGGGCGCCATATTGCTCACGGGGAGGATAGCTGCAGAGTGGTGTGCTAGTTATTTCTATACAGTATTGCTAAGTGTCACTAATATTGCAGGGCTCTGCATGTGTTATGACGTACTGTACTTCTACCTAACTTTTATACTAAAGTAAAGTTGCTATAGTTAAGTACTCCGGTATCAGTGTCAATTACTGTACTTTATCACTATAGACAAAGGAAAACTGCGCTAAAAGTTATAAGTAAACCTAAACAAAGGCAGCAATAATGGTGGCATAAACACAAGCAAAATGAAACATGAAAAACTGCGCCAATGTTAAACACCAATAGTATCCAGGGGCTGATTTGTGTAAAGCAACACACAATACACCAATCCCAGCCTCTGGAAAGACAATTATTAAAGTCCAAAATTAATGTTTGAATCAATCCAAATCGAACTTCAAAAACAGTCCTATGGTAAGCTAGAAGACATCCATTAGAGGGATTTGAACACACAAATGGTAGATGACTCCAACACCCAGTGATCTTATTGGACAGACAGTGCCCTCCACCACACAGATTGGCAGCTTACTGAAGATAAGCCCACGATAAGCAGTCGACTGTACTAGCCCAGTCGCGGCTTTGCCTGGATGGACCCAAGAATCTGGAGATAGCACACAGCGTACAGCACCGCAAATCACTCTTCCCCCAATCCTCCCAATCACGGGAAAATCAATCAACTGGACCAGTGAAAGGAAAAGGACATAGACCATAGGGTGATAACGTACAGTCTGATTTATTAATTAAAAGATAAAACACTTACATGAAGAAAGTGATTAAAAGCATTGAGTTAAGTCGGCCGGCTTACAAACGAACACCCTTCCCTTGTATCAGCGTGGTGACGTCAGCACGTCGCTCTCATACGCGTTTCGTCACGATTGGATGTTGTCAATGGGGATAGGGCGACGTGCTGACACACCACCTATTTATAGCCAAACCTCATTGTGAGATGCGAGGACTTGAGCTCAAACGCCATTTTGGAAATGGGAAAAGTTGCCAACAGCGTACTAAGACGCATCCAGGCATAAATAAAAATGTTATAAACTAAATAAAACGGAGGTAGTTTAAACCCCACAATTGGACCATTTAAAAGCCATATGTTAGGCATAATAAAAATAAAAATAAAAATAAACGGACCCTAATAGGACAAGGTAATCATGGTTTAATTAAATTTGGATTTTCCCGACAATTTGATTAGGGAAGAATTAACCTAATGGCGCAAAGGGGAATTGGCCACATGAAATGTATAGATTTCTATAGCCTAATACACGTGCAACAACTAATATGTGCATCTGTGGTAACGAGATCAAAAATGATCACTATAATTAAATCGAGTAAACCAAACTTCAATTTAAGTGCTTAGTGAATAATTAATATTATATAATTATTTAATACAAGTGTAAACTTATACTAGTGATGATAAGTTCATATTAGATCAATTACAAATAAACTAAATAATTTATTTTGACTAAAAATGTAGTAATTAATTAACTAATTAATTAATTCAGTGTATATAATTAAATATTGCAATACTTGGTGATATTAATGAAAATATAAAGTGAAAAATAAAAATAGGAGTCAAAAACAAAACAAAAATTCCAAAAATAGTGAAAAATTAAGGAAATGTGAAAAAATGAAAATAAAAATGAAATGTATTTGATTATTGAAAATTAAATTAAAAAAATCATTATTAATCTTGACATCTCACAACGAGTCAGGCATATGTTGCAATGCCCATGTGGTATGCAATATGTGGGGCGCACTAAGCGACCCCTTAGAGTGTGCCTCAATAAGCATATCACCAATATCAAAATGGGGTTTAAGAACCACTCAGTATCTAAACATTATTTGATAAAGCACAACAGGGACCCCTCTGGTACACTCTTTTTAGGGATTGATAAGTACAAGGCCTACTGGAGGGGGAGCCTAATGGTGAGAGAAATTTCTAAGATGGAAATGGCCTGGATCCATAGGCTTAAGACATACACTCCCTATGGGTTAAACATCGAGACAGATGTGAATGCTTTTATTAGTAATGCCTAAGATGCCCGACTCGTTGTGAGATGTCAAGATTAATAATGATTTTTTTAATTTAATTTTCAATAATCAAATACATTTAATTTTTATTTTTATTTTTTCACATTTCCTTAATTTTTCACTATTTTTGGAATTCTTGTTTTGTTTTTGACTCCTATTTTTATTTTTTATTTTTATTTATCACTTTATATTTTCATTAATATCACCAAGTATTGCAATATTTAACTATATACACTGAATTAATTAATTAGTTAATTAATTACAAAATTTTTAGTCAAAATAAATTATTTAGTTTATTTGTAATTGATCTAATATGAACTTATCATCACTAGTATAAGTTTACACCTGTATTAATATTAGTATTATATAATTAGTATTAGTATTATATAATTAATTAATAAATTAATTAAATAATAATTATATAATTAATTAATTAATAAATAATTAGTATTATATAATAAGTATTAGTATTATATAATATTAATTATTCACTAAGCACTTAAATTGAAGTTTGGTTTACTCGATTTAATTATAGTGATCATTTTTGATCTCATTACCACAGATGCACATATTAGTTGTTGCACGTGTATTAGTCTATAGAAATCTATACATTTCGTGTGGCCAATTCCCCTTTGCGCCATTAGGTTAATTCTTCCCTAATCAAATTGTTGGGAGAATCCAAATTTAATTAATCCATGATTACCTTGTCCTATTAGGGTCCGTTTATTTTTATTTTTATTTTTATTATGCCTAACATATGGCTTTTAAATGGTCCAATTGTGGGGTTTAACTACTTCAATACAGGGCTTTTCTTACCCCCTCAATACTGGGCCTATTCTGGCACTTCTCTCCTACATGTACAAATCATCATTCTTTTGCTAGAAAATTACTCAGAACCCCCAAACATTATATATGTTTTTCTAGCAGACACCCTTGGGAATAAAATGACGGTCATTGCAGCTTTTTTTCTTGCACGGTATTTGCGCAATATTTTTCAAATGCCTTTTTTTTGGAAGAAAAAAGGTTTTATTATTTAAAAAATAACAAAACAGTAAAGTTAGCCCAATTTTTTTGTAAAATATGAAAGATGATGTTACGCCGAGTAAATAGATACCCAACATGTCACACTTTAAAATTGCGCACACTCATAGAATGGCGCCAAACTTCGGTATTTAAAAATCTCAATAGGCGACGCTTTAAATTTTTTTACAGGTTACCAGGTTAGAGTTACAGAGGAGGTCTAGTGCTAGAATTGTTGCTCTCGCTCTAACGCACACGGCGATACCTCACATATGTGGTTTGAATGGCGTTTACATATGTGGGCGGGACTTACATGTCCGTTCGCTTCTGATCGCGAGCTACCGGGGACAGGGGCGTTTTAATTTTTTTTTTTTTATTATTTTTTTTTTTTTTTTTACTTTTTTTTTTTTTACACTTATTTTACTTTTTTTTTTTTTTTGATCACTTTTATTCCTATTACAAGGAATGTAAACATCCCTTGTAATAGGAATGTGTGTGACAGGTTCTCTTTATTGAGAGATGCAGGGTCAATAAGACCCCACATCTCTCCTCCAGGCTGGAAAGCATGAGATCAGTGAAAATGTTTTCACTGATCTCATACTTACAGCCGCAATGGCGGCTTTGTTTACATTTGAGGACCCGGGCGTGACGTCATCACATCGCGCCCGGGCCTCCGACGATCATAGAGATGACTGGTGACCATCTGGTCACCAGTCATCTCTATGCTCATCACGTGACCCACCAACGGCGCCGGAAGATTCGCTCCGGGTCCCCGATCGCACGGGAGAGCCCGGAGAAGCACCGGATGGCGGCGGGAGGGGGGGGGATGTCCCCTCCCGCCGTCTATAAGAACGATCAAGCAGCGGAACCGACGCTATGATCATTCTTATGGTGCGCAGAATCGCCGGCTGAACAAAAGGATATCTGAATGATGCCTCTAGCTGCAGGCATCATTCAGATATCCCCCCCTCAAAGCCAAGGACATCATATGACGTCCACTCAGGATGGGAGATCCCATCTGTTGACGTCATTTGACGGTGGGCGGTAGGGAAGTAGTTAAACTACCTCCGTTTTATTTAGTTTATAAAATTTTTATTTATGCCTGGATGCGTCTTAGTACGCTGTTGGCAACTTTTCCCATTTCCAAAATGGCGTTTGAGCTCAAGTCCTTGCATCTCACAACGAGGTTTGGCTATAAATAGGTGGTGTGTCAGCACGTCGCCCTATCCCCATTGAAAACGTCCAATCTTGACAAAACGCGTATGGGAGCGACGTGCTGACGTCACCACGCTGATACAAGGGAAGGGTGTTCGTTTGTAAGCCGGCCGGCTTAACTCAATGCTTTTAATCACTTTCTTCATGTAAGTGTTTTATCTTTTAATTAATAAATTGGACTGTACGTTATCACCCTATGGTCTATGTCCTTTTCCTTTCACCGTTCCTGTTAATTGATTTACCCGTGATCGGGAGGATCGGGGGAAGAGTGATTTGCGGTGCTGTACGCTGTGTACTTTATCACTGTTTGCTTTATTGTGGGACTGTGTTATAGATGATCGCAGAGACATTACCAGTCTATCATTCCCTAGACTAGCTGTGCCAGGGGAGGGTCGAGTTGATTGCCGGGGGTTGGCAGTGCTGTGTACAGGGCCCGAAATAATATCAGCGGCTCTCTTAAGTTGGGGGTATCGCTACACGTGGGGGCTCAGAGTCCGGGATCCTGTACATGGCAATCAAACACACCAAAGGTATCGGCATGGACCGGCTAGAGGTGAAAGTGTGGTGCGAGGCAGTCAAGGCCAGCCCAGACATGTCAGTGGTCCTCAGTCTCCCGGGAGAAAAATGGGCGATGGATGCGGTGGAGCGACTCTTAATGTCGTTATCCCCGAATCGAGAGTCATGGGTGATGGACATGAGGTCGAATCCAGAAACCTCGTTCAAGTATGCACTGATAGAATGGAGTGATGGAATACCTGGGAATTTTAGAGGTCGAAGTGTGCAGACGGCAGATAACAAGACATATGGTTTGGCGCACGCAGTGACCGCGAAGAGGGAGTCACCCCCGCCATCCCCTCCGGGGTCACCGCCAGGGACATCCCATACATCAGAGAAGCTAAAAGGGATGATACCTCCGGTGACACCCCTGACTACTATAGGGCCGGAACTTTTAAATGCCCTAGGGGATCTGCTCACTAAGTGTCAGAAAACCAACACGGTGCACATAGAGGCTAGTTACCGAAAGCTAAGGATCTTTTCAGGGAAGCTGCCTGTCCCTGCTGGGGAGAAAGACTTCGATACCTGGATCGAGCAGGCATTACTAGCGGTAGAGGCATGGGAGGTGCCTGAAGCGCAGAAGAAGCAGCGCGTGATTGAGAGTTTGAAAGGCGCGGCTGCTGAAGCTGTAAAAAGTCTCCGGTATAGCAATGCTGCCTGCACGGCCTACGACTACTTGGCCATGCTGCAGGAAGAGTTTGGTCAGTTGGAGAAGGTGACAGAACTGGTGTATCAGTTTGAACACACCTTTCAGCAACCAGGAGAAAAGCTGTCGGAGTATGTGAGAAGATTGAATAGGATGCTTTGCCAAATCGTGCTGAAAAAGGGAATGATGCCCCAAGCCATAGATGCGGCGAGGATGAAGCAGATCCTAAAGGGAGCACTACGTTCAGATCCGGTCTGGCTCCACCTGAAAACCTCTGGAGGAGGCAAGTCATTGAATTACCCTCATCTGGTGAAGATCATAAGAAACGAAGAGGCTCTACTAAAAGATCAGCAAGCCAACAAGACACACAACTCTTCTACACCTGTAATGGTCAGATCAGCCATGACCCATGAAAGAGACTCAGAAGTAGATACCCTGAAGTCACAGATGTCTCAGGTATTGGAGATGCTGACCTCTTTGATGGCAAAGGATCCAAGGGTCCCAGAGAAAGAGGGACCGAAGAAGGAGCTGTTCCCAGATACCTCAGCACCGGCACCCTTACAGGATTGGGGGGATGTGATTTGCTACAACTGTGGAGGAGTTGGCCATATTGGAAAAGTATGTCCCAGTCCAAAGAAAAAGAAAAAGTTAATAATCAAAAGCCGGCGGAAAACTCCAGAGGGCCCCCGGTGAAGGAGTGAACCGGGTGCCCGCCCTCTCCAGTAAGCTCCATTGGATCAAAATGTAATGAGAAGTCCAGCAAGAAAGGGGGCAAACCCCCTCCGAAATGGAATAATGTCCCTCGGCGGGAGTATACACCTAAAAAAAAGGGAGATATCAGTGCATACCAAGCCCAAGAGGGATTGAAGTCAAGAGAAAAAATGGAAGAAGAAAAGTTCTAAGGGAAAACGCAGGGATCAAAGGAAAGATACCTTTATAGCTGGTAGGACCCTCTCCACTAGTACCCATTCAAGTGGAGGGAGTCTACACAAGAGCTATCCTAGATACTGGGGCACAAGTGACCCTATTATATAGGGACTTTTATGATAAACATCTGAGCCATCTGCCCATCCAAAAACTCGAAGACTTGGAGATATGGGGGATCGGAACACAGAGTTTCCCCTACGATGGCTACTTACCAGTAAAGTTGACCTTCGACCCTTCAGTGGCCGGGAAGGCTAAAGTAATTGATACTCTGGCAGTGGTCTGCCCTCGACCACCCGGAGCCAACAAGAGTTCCCTTATAATCGGGACCAATACGGACTTGGTCAGGAGGCTCCTGGCTCCCTTACAAAATTGGGTAAAGGGGGAAGGGATCGACCTGTTTAAAGACAGGCAAAAGGGGTTACTTAAGCAACAAATTGTGGATCAAAAGACGGGAATAGTATAAAATTAAATATTTATTCCTATAATCATTATTACATTTATACCAGTAGTGCTGCGTGGCAGTATCACACTAATAACAATAAGACATAACACCTTATATGAAAAATAAAATATGATACACTATAACAAAAATTAGATCCAATAAAAATAATAAACCACATGTGACATAAAAACTGTGTGGCTAATAGTCATTTCTTTTTCGTACATCACGGGACACAGAGCGACTTAGTCATTACTAATGGGTTATATAGTTTACCTTCAGGTGCTGGCACTGGCAACTTCCAAACCGGAAGTACCCTCCCCTATATAAGCCCCTCCCATCCGGGAGCACCTCAGTTTTTTGCCAGTGTCTAAGGTGTTGGCCAAAGAGTAACATGTGTTTTCACTGGGCTTGCGTACAGGTTCTTTTACGGGCCTTAGTAAGCTGTTCCGGATCCCACCAAAAAAGCTTCATAGCTAAACGGTCGGTACCCGGGCCTTGCAGCAGAAGAGCAAGGTTTTGCCTGTAATGCCTCTCTTAGGAGGGCTGGACCCTGGGATCCAGAGCTCTGGTCATACCCACGACCAAGATGTTGTCTGTGCAGGGTGCTATACAGGTCCAGGGGAGTGGAATCCTTGGGAACCCGGTCCCTGAAGGTTTAATTACAATGCCTGCCGTGATAGGTGAAGTTTGGGCTTCTGTGGACCAAACAGAGTCCTGCGGCGGGGAACAGGTAAGTGGGGGCCCCCAGGAACTTGGTTCTATTGGGGGACCCCCAAGCCTAATTTGTCTTTCTGTCTGTTACCTAACGGTATTCCCGCTAATATCTGTGTATGCCTGTAACTACTGAAAATTTAAAATTTTAATAGTAGTCAAGAAAAAAAAAAAGAGGACCGCGGTACCTGTGTTAAACCACTAGAGGCCGCTGTGGTCCATTTTTCTTGTCATGTGGATCTTTGGTTTTCTCAAGTCAAAAGATCCAGGCAGTTGGTAAGTTTCTCTGTGGGAATCCACTTCCTCTGCCCTGTTGCTGCGCTCATCCACCGCACAGGCCCTCCGGCAAAAAGGGCCCTGGCTCCTAGTCCCTGTTTGATTTTCGAAAAGGGCGCCAATGGCGCACGGGCGCGTGCACGCGCCTCCTATGAAAAAAAGGGGCGGGGCGGGTGGATGACGCTCGATGCGCGCCACGGCGCTTCTGCGCATGTGAAGGCGTCCCAGCTTGTATAAAGACACAGTACAAGTGTCAGCTGGATGCAAACAGAGCTAGCAACAAACAGTGGCACACAGAGGCGGTTGATGCAGGCATCCACATAGAAAGGCACTTTAGTGGACACCAGCTGGTATATAGCAGCAATTGTGTTAGACTATTACCAGCAAAATTGGTGTATGACGACGGGAATACCTCAGCTTTGTGCTTAAAGGATATGTCGTCCAGACGCTCCGGAAATAAGTCTTCCAGGAAGCCAAAGGGGTCTCCATCGGGCTCTGAGGATATTGGGCATGCTTGTACTGCACCAATCTCCCCTGAGAATTCAGAGGTCAGTAGCCGTAGAAACCCCGCAGGAGTGCCTGGTGCTGCGGCTGTCCCCAGTCCACCTGCTCCTGTATATATAACAGAGGAGGTTTTATCCTCAACTCTGGGAGGATTGGAAGAGAGATTAACAGCATTGATCGCTGCTTCCCTGTCACAGGGAAAGCGCGTCCGATCTCCGTCTCCTCCTTCAGAGTGCCTGTTAGTGGAGGAACAGCCCCACACAGAGATCGACCTACCTGAAGGGGATCAGGATGAGGTTGATTCAGTTATGGAGGAATCAACAGTGGAAGAACCTTTCTCAGCATCTCAGGCTGAAAGATTATGGGTTCAGTCTCTGACTAACATGGTCCGATCAGCATTTAAAATGCCTCTGGCGGAACCATCAACCACTACGGTTTCCTCGCTGGGGTCGCTAAAAGCTCCCCAGGCTGTCTGTTCCTTCCCAATCCACCCTTTATTAGAAGGGCTTATTTACCAGGATTGGGAGCATCTTGATAAAATATTTGCTCCCCCCAAGAGATTTCCGGTGATCTATCCCATGGAGGATAAGTTCATAAAAAAATGGAGGGTCCCTACAGTGGACGCAGCCATCTCTTCTGTGAACAAATCACTGACATGTCCAGTAGATAATGTTCCAATGTTCAAAGACCCAATAGATAAAAAATTTGAGTCTTTACTAAAATCTGCCAAGCAGTGAAAGATCAGTTGAAACAAGTCTTAAGGGACTTACCAGATCAGCAGGCTCTTGCCCTAGCTGACCTGCCTAGAGCCTTGTGTTTTGCGGTGGACGCCATAAAGGATACAATCCAACAGGCCTCCCGCTTTACGCTGTCTGTAGTACATATGCGTAGGCTTCTGTGGCTCAAAAACTGGTCTGCTGAAGCTCCCTGTAAGAAACTGCTGGTTAGCTTCCCATTTCATGGAGAACGCTTAATTGGAGAAGATCTGGACAAATATATCCAGAAAATTTCTGCCGGTAAAAGTTCCCTCTTACCGGTTAAGAACAAGAGTAGAAGTCCTTCTTTTAAGAGGCCTACTACTTCTCCAGTCCCGGGCACATCGGCTGTGAAACAGTTCCGACGGCCTCCGCGGTCAAATTCAGGGGGCAGAAATCAGGGACAATCACAGGGTAACAAGAAGCCCTGGATCAAGAGAGGTACAAAACCTCCCCCCAAGTCATGAAGCGTTGCCCCCACTCAATCGGGTGGGGGGAAGGCTTCAGTTGTTCACAGAGACCTGGCGGGACACCATCAGAGACAGATGGGTGCTCTCCGCAGTAAGTCTGGGATACAAGCTGGAGTTAAAAGGCACTCCTCCTGCCCAATTTATGAGGTCAAACGTGCCAAGAGATCCCCAGAAGAGAAGATCCCTCCTTCTGGCACTAGAACAACTATTGCTCCAAGGTGTAATCATGAAGGTTCCCCTGGAAGAAAGCGGATTCGGGTTTTACTCGAACCTTTTCACAGTCCCCAAACCAAATGGGGACGTGAGGCCCATATTAAATCTAAAAGGGCTAAACAAGTTCCTAAATATCAGGACTTTTCGGATGGAGTCGATCCGATCGGTGGCCACCGCCCTACAAGGGCAGGAATGGTTAGCCTCGATCGACATAAGGGATGCTTATCTGCATATTCCCATCTTTCCGGCCCACCAGAAATTTCTACGCTTTGCAGTAGAAGGGCGCCATTTTCAGTTCAGAGCCTTACCTTTCGGTCTGGCCACAGCACCACGAGTGTTCACAAAGGTTCTGGTCCCACTATTGGCCAATCTAAGAACACAAGGTGTAACGATAATGGCATATCTAGACGACCTGCTACTAATAGACCACTCAGTGGAAAAGCTGGAAGTAGCTATTCACAAGACAATCAAGTATCTGGAATATCACGGTTGGATTATCAACCGGGACAAGTCAGCTCTAAGACCAGTCAAAAGTCTGGAATACTTAGGGCTAAGGCTGGATTCAAATCAGAGAAAGATTTTCTTACCTCCAGAGAAGGTGTCGTCTTTAAAAGATTTGACCCACTTAGTGGGTACAAAAAGAAAACCATCCATACGCCTGTGCATGAGGCTGCTGGGAAAAATGGTGGCTTCATTCGAAGCAGTACCCTACGGTCAATTCCATTCAAGGAATTTGCAAAGGGCCATACTGTCAGCCTGGAACAAAAAAGTTCAGGCTTTAGACTTACCAATGTCCCTGTCCCCTTCCGTTCGCAAGAGCCTCCATTGGTGGTTGGTGCCCCAGAATCTGGAAAAAGGGAAACCCTTCAGTCCGGTTTCTTGGAAGGTGGTCACTACAGATGCCAGCCTCATAGGCTGGGGGGCAGTACTGGAGCAATGGTCTCTCCAGGGCAAGTGGTCAGAAGCAGAAAAGGCCCTGCCCATCAATCTCTTAGAGATACGAGCAGCCCGGTATGCCCTAGTAGCATGGACATCCAAACTCCAAGGGTCCCCTGTCAGAATTCAATCAGACAATGCCACAGCAGTGGCATATATCAATCACCAGGGTGGCACCAGGAGTCGTGCAGCCCAGAGGGAAGCAAATTGCATCCTGGAGTGGGCAGAAAGATATGTCCCAGCCATATCCGCGGTTTTCATCCCAGGAGTGGAAAATTGGAGAGCGGACTTTTTAAGTCGCCAACAATTATGCCCGGGGGAATGGTCTCTTCACCCCGAGGTTTTCCAGGCAATATGCCAGCGGTGGGGAACACCGGATGTAGATCTGCTAGCATCCAGATTCAACGCAAAGGTGGACAGATTTGTGTCTCGCACAAGGGATCCCCTAGCTTGCGGCTCGGATGCCCTAGTGTTCCCTTGGGATCAGTTCAAGCTGATATATGCATTCCCACCGCCACAATTGTTACCGCGATTAATCCGCAGAATCAGGGTAGAAAAGAAACCAGTGATTCTGGTGGCTCCAGCGTGGCCCCGAAGGGCATGGTACGCGGAGATTGTAAAAATGTCAGTGAGGAGTCCTTGGACCCTCCCACATCGTCCGGACCTGCTGTCGCAAGGACCGATATACCACCCTTCCTTACTAGCCCTAGGTTTGACGGCCTGGCTATTGAAGCCCACATTCTGAAAAAGAGAGGGCTCTCTAATTCTGTGGTATCTACCATGATCAATGCCAGGAAGCCGGTATCCAGGCAGATCTATTATAGGATCTGGAAGGCGTACATTACGTGGTGTGAGGCCAAGAAATGGCATCCACGTAAGTACGTGATAGGTAGGATTTTGGACTTCCTACAGTGGGCTGTAGATAGGAAGCTGGCCTTGAGTACTATCAAGGGTCAGATTTCGGCCTTGTCAATATTTTTTCAAAGGCCCTTGGCTTCGCATTCACTTGTCAAAGCTTTCATACAAGGAGTGATGCGTATTAGCCCTCCGGTTAGTATTCCCATATGTCCATGGGACTTAAACCTGGTTCTGTCGGTTCTACAGAAACAACCGTTTGAACCATTGCAACACATTTCCTTGGTTCTTCTCACCAGGAAATTGATTTTCTTAGTAGCCATTTGTTCGGCTAAAAGAGTATCGGAATTAGACGCCTTGTCCTGTAAGGAGCCATATCTGGTTGTCCATAAGGACAGAGTAGTATTACGTCCTCATCCAGCCTTTCTTCCTAAGGTGGTATCGAGGTTTCATTTGAACCAAGATGTGGTTCTTCCTTCTTTTTTCCCCAAACCTAGCTCGGTAGAGGAAAAGTTATTACATTCTTTGGATGTAGTAAGAGCAGTTAAAGCTTATCTAAAAGCCACTGCTCAGATTCGCAGAACGGATACTTTGTTTATTCTGCCGGAAGGCCCTAGAAAGGGTCAGGCAGCATCAAAATCTACTTTAGCCAAGTGGATTCGACAGGTCATAATACAAGCCTATGGCTTGAGAAAGAGACCGCCTCCGTTCAAAGTTAGGGCGCACTCCACAAGAGCAGTTGGAACTTCATGGGCAGTGCATCACCAGGCCTCCCTGGCTCAAGTCTGTAAGGCCGCAACATGGTCTTCGGTACACACGTTTACTAGATTCTACCAGGTAGACGTTAGAAGTCAGGAGGATGTCGCCTTTGGGCGCAGTGTGTTGCAGGCCGCAAAAGATCCTCATGCCTGATGGCGCCCAGCTTATGTATCCCTCCCCTCATTTGGCATTGCTTTGGGACGTCCCATTAGTAATGACTAAGTCGCTCTGTGTCCCGTGATGTACGAAAAAGAAAAAGGGATTTTTATAACAGCTTACCTGTAAAATCCTTTTCTTGGAGTACATCACGGGACACAGAGCTCCCACCCCTCTTTTTGGGACACTTATTGCTTTGCTACAAAACTGAGGTGCTCCCGGATGGGAGGGGCTTATATAGGGGAGGGTACTTCCGGTTTGGAAGTTGCCAGTGCCAGCACCTGAAGGTAAACTATATAACCCATTAGTAATGACTAAGTCGCTCTGTGTCCCGTGATGTACTCCAAGAATAGGATTTTACAGGTAAGCTGTTATAAAAATCCCTTTATCAAAATTCATGTTAATAATCAAATTAAACTCAGTATACATGCAGTTCATCTAATTATAGTCCATGAGAACTAAGAAATGACGTTTCTCATAATATAAAAGTTCCAAGATGTCGTTGGTTCAGGAATATTAAAACAGGTGAGTGAATATTGGTGACTCCACGCTTAAACACCCAAAAAAAAGTGAAGTGTGCATGTAGACCAGTGTTTCTCAACTCCAGTCCTCAAGGCGCCCCAACAGGTCATGTTTTCAGGATTTCCCTCAGATGAAACGGCTGTGGTAATTACTAAGGCAGTGAAACTGATCAAATCACCTGTGTAAAATAATGGAAAGCCTGAAAACATGACCTGTTGGTGCGCCTTGAGGACTGGAGTTGAGAAACACTGATGTAGACAAAGATCCTCCACCTTCAATATCGAATCTCCTTACCAGCTAGTATGGATCTCTGGTGAGAGAGATCAAAAACACCTGTGGCTATTTCCGCCGCCTAGGGTCTTTCTATAGACTATCTTCCTCCACACTCCAGGCTTCTCAGTATGGTCCCCGGATAGATGATTCCATAAGAAACATAAAGGCCACCATAGTGAAGTACTTCAAAAACAGTTTAATCAAAAAAGATAAAATACACTTATAGAAATGTAGTGATAAGAAAGCGTGTGTAAAATTATTCATAAGCCGGCCGGCTTGAACTATCCGCCCGTCCTTCCGGGATAGCGCTGTTTGTTCGTTGGTGACGTCAGCATGCCGCTACGCCCTACGCCGTTTCGTCAGAGATGACGTCTTCCAGGGGCATGAGCGGCGTGCTGACTCACCGCTATTTATCATACCTGATGCACTTGACACGCCCGGCTCTGACCTCCGGGAAGTGCCTGCATCAATCCGCCATTTTAGTTAAGGGATTCTTTCCCACACTCATCAACGATCACTAATGCCCAATGCTAAGCAAAGACACCTAACACTATGATGGGCAATGGCATGTTTAAAATTAAATATGCTATTAAAAAACACTTATTTCACAGCCATTGCATAACATGCAATGCAAATGGTAGAAGAGATGAAATAAGGAATAAAAAACATCTAATATTATAAAAGGGGGTACAACAGTCACAACCTAAACAGAGTACTAGTTACGATAGAGGGTATGGACAACTATATCCTCAGGGTCAATATAATACCTATAGAGAACCACCGAGATTTCCCAGAGTCCATGAAAGGACTCATTCTGACAATCATGGTTATGAACCTTATTCTAACCAAAGATCGTATCATGAAGATAATTATTACCTGGAGAGAGATAGGGATGAATATACAAATGAACCCGGAAATCGTAACAGATTTTTTCCCTTACGAGATAGGGATGGTCCTGGACGTGCAGGTTACCAGGACTATGAACGGACCAATAGAGTTCAAGAGGCATACAGGTCTGGATCATCGAGGAATTTTCCCCCAGGCCAGTACGAAAGAGATATAGACCAGCATTGGGGTTTTCCCAGGCCCAATCAGGGGGTAAAAAGGCCGGTAGAAAGCAAAGAGGAACCAGAGGGGGGAGGAGAGCGCAATCAAAAAAAGCAAAAGATGTGAGTCAAGATGGCATCTTTAATCTTAGCTCCCAAACCCTAACTAAGCCAGAACTAACCCTTCTTAGTAAGGGATTGAAATTTGCTCCCCCCAGGAAATTGAACAAGTTCCAGACATACATGGATATACACAAGTATGTCCGCAAGATAAATATCAAACGTTATTTTGTAGGTATACCTGGGAGGTAGGATTCATTGGTTCCACCATCTTTTCAACATTCCGGATTATCCAATGCTTCCACCTTCAATCCCCCTGGGGCCTTAGCTCCATCTCTTAGGGTCTTTAGAGATGTGGTCTTGCGGGATCTTGAAACGGTGAAAGTCAACAATGACAAGATGGATAAACATCTTGAACTAGGCCTTGACTCTCTTTGTCAAAATAGAGAACTAGTAATCCGCCCTGCAGATAAGGGTGGTGGAATAGTTGTCCTTGACAGGGCGGATTACCTCAAAGAAATGCATAGGATTGCAGATGATCGGGATACATATGCCTTATTACCAAGGAACCCTGTCATCAAGTATAGGGATACCTTGGAAGAATTGGTCCAAAAGGGCTCTGACATTGGTATTTTGAATGACAAAGAGCTACAGTTATTAATACCGAGGGCTCCGAGAGTGCCAGTTCTATATTGTCTTCCCAAAATCCACAAGAGTTTGACTTGCCCCCCGGGCAGACCAATAGTGAGCGGCATAGACTCTCTAACGTCCCGAGTGGGCAAGTATATCGACCATTTTTTACAACCTTTGGTCCAACAAATGCCTTCTTACTTGAAGGACACTAGACATGCAATCAATCTAGTATCGCAAGCAGAATTTAAAGTAGGAATGTGGATGGTAACAGCTGACGTTACCTCATTATATTCCATCATTCCACATCAGATGGGTATTTCAGCTATGAAACATTACTTGAATCTTTTGTCAGGCTTGCCCCAGCTCCAAAGAGATTATATTGTAGACCTGTTGGAATATGCAGCAGGTCACAATTACTTTTGGTTTGATGGTCAGTATTATCGCCAAACGCGTGGTGTTGCAATGGGGGCCAAATATGCCCCTAGCCTGGCCAACCTTTTTATGGCTAAATGGGAGGAGGACGTCATCTTTGGGGACCGCCATCCCCACCTGGTATTATGGGCCAGGTACATTGATGACATCCTCCTCCTATGGGATGTGTGACAGCAGGAAGGTAAAGTCACCTGGTTGCATCCAGGGGGGTAGATATATTTCGCCCAGATTCAGGCTTTACGCCGACTTATACAACTAGGTGGAGAGTTGTATAAGCCCAGCTGAGGCTAGTGGGCTCATGGATGACTCATACCTCTAGGGAGAGTGTGGGGCGTCGTGCAGACAGGGAGTTGATGAGACCAGCTGAAGCTTGTCAGCTCATTTAGGCCTCTATAAGAACTCCCAGCTTCATTAGGTGTTAGCTCATGCCTGGACCCAGACCTGTGTGGACTGTCTAGGGAGAGTGAACCCCTGTGCGGTGAGACAAAGCCTGTGTGGCTATTTGCTTGGACATTTAAAACCAGGGACTTAGGGACTAGGACAGCACTAGGCTGATCCCAGTTGTTAGTTAGGAAACCTGTATGTTTAGTCAGAGGTCAAGTTGACCAGGATTTATTTTGTTTATGTTTCTTTTGCTTTGCTGTGTTTTGTCACTGTAAATAGAAAATAAACCGCACCTTTTTGATTTTGAAAACCACAACCTCCGTTTGCTGGGCCTGTTTTTGTGTGGGGAGCCCATCCCGGGGGTCACACACACCCGCTGCCGAGCTAACCCCCTCACAGTTGGTGGAGAACCAGTGGCAGTTTTTTTTTAAGCCAGCATGGAGGAGATACTGAAGCAGCTGGCTCTAGCAAATGCCAATCAACAGCAGACAAATGCAGGTTTGCAAAAGAGCCTTGCAGCTCAACAACAGAACTTCGCAGCCCAGCAGCAAGCTCATCAACAGAGCCTTGCAGCCCAGCAGCAGACAAACGCAACTTTGCAACAGAGTCTGGAGGCTCAGCAACAAGCCCAGCAGCAATCTGAGGCCCGCTTCATAGACCTGTTGCAGAAGCAAGAGCAGAGACTACAACAACAGATGGAAGCAGTAATGCAGCAACGTCCGCAGACCAGTGAGGAAAGCCGTCCCACTAATACCGCGTCCTTTGGGGTGAGTCGTTTATTGACAAAAATGACTGGAGAGGATGATCCAGAGGTATTTTTGACCACATTTGAAAGGACCGCTGAAAGAGAAAAGTGGCCTGAGGAGCAGTGGGCTGGACTGGTGGCTCCTCTGTTAACTGGTGAATCGCAGAAAGCTTACTATGACCTAGAGCCTAACCAAGCAAAAGACTATGTGATGCTAAAAGCTGAAATATTGGCAAGGCTGGGTGTCACCCAGGCTGTCCGGGCTCAGCGTGTGCATAACTGGACTTGCCAGCTTGGAAAACCCCCCAGGTCTCAAATGTATGATCTCATTCACCTGAGCAGAAAGTGGCTACAGCCAGAGACTTTGTCCGCACCAAAGATTGTGGAACGTGTTGTAATGGATCGGTTTTTGAGAGCTCTTCCTACTGCCATCCAAAAGTGGGTAAGCCATGGAGACCCAGAGACGGCCGATGGTCTTGTGGATCGTGTGGAGAAATACTTGGCTACAGAGAACCTGACGGCCTCTTCCAGAGACACTCGGACTTTCCACCCTAAGACCAGACCATCCCCAGGGGCGGATAAGAGGATTCCAAGGGGTGAGGGTGGAGAGAGTGAGAGGGTGGGAGCTCTACCCCAAGTTTGGCGAGAACAGCCTGGGAAATCAGCGGCTCAAGAGGCGGCAAGAAGGATCGTTTGCTACCGCTGCCGGCAAGCGGGACATATTGCAGCCAATTGCCCGGTTGTGGAGGAACCCATGCAGTGTGACTTTCTGACGGGCAGACGTCAGTCGCTGTGTGCGACAGTCGCATGCACTGCCATTCGAGGAACTGAGAAACATTTATGCAAAATGTGTGTTAATGGTAGAAATGTTGTGGTATTGCTGGATTCAGGTAGCCTTGTGACCCTGATAAAGGCTGAGTTAGTTAAAACAGAGGTCTCTGGGAATAGCAAGGTAGCTGTTATTTGTGTGCATGGGGACACCCGAGAGTATCCAGTGACTACAGTGTGTTTCGAGACCCCCAAAGGTACCCTCTCTCATCCAGTGGGCTTAGTATCTCAGTTACCGCATGACGCCATTGTGGGAAGGGATTTTCCGAAGTTCTGGGAACTGTGGGATGATCCTGAGCCCCCCACTGGTGCCCCTATGTACCAGGAATGTGATAGCCAGAACTCCCCTGAGAGAGGTGAGGACTCTCCGGAATTTCCCTTATCAGTATTGGCAGGGGAGACTCAAGAAACTGGAGAGGAGCCCACCTCCTCAGACGAAAACCTACCGTCTGTGGAGTTTTCTGATCTTGAGGTTCACAGGGAAAACTTTGCCACAGAACAGTTGAAAGACCCCGCCCTAATAAAGGCACGGGAAAACGTAGTGAAATTAGATGGCGAGTTAGTGAACCCAGATAATACCTGCACTTACCCATACTTCAGCGTAGAGAAGGACCTACTGTATCGGGTGGCAAAAAGGGCAGAAGAAACCGTTGAGCAGCTTGTGGTGCCCAAACCTTACAGGAAGTTGGTGTTGGAGTTGGCCCATGGGCACATTCTTGGAGGTCATCTGGGGACAGAGAAAACCCGAGAGAGGGTATTACAGAGATTCTATTGGCCGGGGGTGATGAAGGACATAGAAAATTATTGTTCCTCCTGCCCTGTGTGTCAGAGGTCGGCCCCGATGCCACATTTCCGTAGCCCGCTGGTCCCTCTACCCATCATTGAGGTCCCGTTTGAGAGGATCGCCATGGATTTGGTAGGTCCTATAATCAAGTCCGCTAGGGGGCACCAGTACATATTAGTTATAATGGACTATGCCACCCGTTATCCAGAAGCGATCCCTCTCCGAAATACCTCGGCCAAAACCATAGCCAAAGAGCTATCTCTTGTGTTTAGCTGGGTGGGTATTTGTAAAGAACTGCTTACGGACCAAGGTACACCCTTTATGTCCCGGGTTATGAAGGAGCTGTGTAAATTGTTCAAAGTGACGCAATTACGTACATCTGTGTATCACCCCCAAACCGATGGGCTGGTTGAAAGATTCAACAAAACCCTAAAACAAATGTTGAAGAAAGTGGTGGATAGAGATGGAAAGGATTGGGACTGTCTACTTCCTTATCTGATGTTTGCTATTAGGGAGGTGCCCCAATCCTCTACGGCAGCCTTTCTCAACCTTTTCAACACAAAGGAACCCTTGAAATAGTTCTCCGGTCTCGGGGAACCCCTGCTAAAAATTACAGATCTACAATTCATGAAACCTTAGTGTGATGGTCAGTGGGAAGTATGGTCCTTACACTTGTGGTCATTGGGAAGAATTACCTCCTTACAGATAGCTAAAAAGATCAATGGTGTCAGTAGGAAATTATCTGAGAGGCAGAAATTGCCCAATGCTCAAGGAACCCCTAGCAACCTCTGGAGGAACCCTAGGGTTCCACGGAACCCTGGTTGAGAATCACTGCTCTACGGGATTCTCCCCCTTTGAGTTACTGTATGGGAGACACCCAAGAGGGCTGTTGGATATTGCCAAGGAAACTTGGGAAAGTGAGAGTTCTCCCCACAGGAGTGTGATTGAGCATGTCGCCCTGATGCAAGACCGAATTGCACAGGTAATGCCCATCGTGAAGGAACATTTGGCCCAAGCGCAGTTAGCACAGCAGAGAGTGTACAACCGTGGAGCCAAGACCCGTACCTTTTCCCCGGGGGATAGGATACTGGTACTTGTCCCTACGGTTGAAAGTAAATTCCTTGCCAAATGGCAAGGCCCCTACGAGATAATGGAAAAAGTGAGCGAAGTGAATTACAAGGTCAGACAACCAGGAAGGCGAAAGCCCGAACAGATATATCACGTTAATCTGTTGAAAGCCTGGAGGGATAGAGAGTCCCTAGTCGCAGAAACTTGGTCACCAGCTCAAACTGGTTGCGTGATTCCGGAGGTTGGAATAGCAGCCACCTTGTCACAACCCCAACAACAGGAGGTTAAGGAGTTTGTGCTTCGCAACAAGGAGGTGTTCTCTGAGCTGCCGGGACAAACATCTGGGGTAGAGCATGATATTATTACCCCGCCCGGTGAAAGGGTGAAGTTAAAACCCTATCGGATCCCAGAGGCCCGACGGGAGGCAATACGGGAGGAAGTACAGAAAATGCTGAACTTAGGGGTGATAGAGGAGTCCCAAAGTGATTGGTCTAGTCCCATTGTGTTGGTGCCTAAACCGGATGGGAGCTGGCGATTTTGTAACGATTTTCGTCAGTTGAACAAAGTTACAAAATTTGACACCTACCCCATGCCACGTATAGATGAGTTGATCGACCGGCTGGGAACAGCCCGATACATGACAACTCTTGACCTCACAAAAGGGTATTGGCAAATCCCCCTGGCCAAGTCGGCCAAAGAGAAAACCGCATTTGTAACCCCAGACGGGGCGTTCCAATATAAAAGAATGCCGTTCGGGTTACAGAATGCGCCGGCCACATTCCAGCGGAAAATGGACCAGATGCTGAGGCCCCATCGGAAGTATGCTGCGGCTTACCTGGATGACGTAATTGTCCATAGCACAGATTGGGCCTCACATCTGCCAAAAGTGCAAGCAGTCCTGGACTCTGTTCGGGAAGCGGGGTTTACGGCTAACCCCAAGAAGTGTACCATTGGGCAGGAGGAGGCCAAATATCTTGGGTACACCATTGGGAGGGGAGTAATAAAACCCCAACTCAACAAAGTCGAGGCCATCCAGAGTTGGCCACGTCCCAACAGCAAGAAGCAGGTACGAGCCTTTCTGGGAATCGCTGGGTATTATCGGCGATTCATTCCCCACTTTGCTTCTAAGGCTGTGCCCCTAACCAACCTGACGAAGGGGAAAGGGTCGGTCATGATTAAACGGACCCCCGAGGCTGAGGCAGCATTCCAATTCTTGAAACAAGCCTTATGTAGCCAGCCAGTGTTGTACTCACCCGACTTCTCTAAAGACTTTGTCGTACAAAGTGATGCGTCAGATGTGGGGTTAGGAGCAGTATTGTCCCAGGTCTGGAACGGGGAAGAGCACCCAGTCATTTACCTCAGCAGGAAGTTGAAGTCCCATGAGGTAAATTACGCCACCGTTGAAAAGGAGTGTTTAGCTGTGAAGTGGGCTCTAGATTCCCTTCGGTACTACCTGCTAGGTAGGCACTTTGACATGGTTACGGATCACGCTCCGTTAAAGTGGATGGCTCAAAACAAGGAAACAAATAGAAGAGTGAATAGGTGGTTCCTGGTCCTCCAGGAATTCAACTTCACAGTAAAGCATCGCCCTGGCGTTCAAATGGGGAATGTGGATGCTTTGTCTCGAGTACATGAATGCCTGATTGCTGGTGTTCCAACCCCGAGGTTAAAACAAGAGGGGGGGGGTATGTGACAGCAGGAAGGTAAAGTCACCTGGTTGCATCCAGGGGGGTAGATATATTTCGCCCAGATTCAGGCTTTACGCTGACTTATACAACTAGGTGGAGAGTTGTATAAGCCCAGCTGAGGCTAGTGGGCTCATGGATGACTCATACCTCTAGGGAGAGTGTGGGGCGTCGTGCAGACAGGGAGTTGATGAGACCAGCTGAAGCTTGTCAGCTCATTTAGGCCTCTATAAGAACTCCCAGCTTCATTAGGTGTTAGCTCATGCCTGGACCCAGACCTGTGTGGACTGTCTAGGGAGAGTGAACCCCTGTGCGGTGAGACAAAGCCTGTGTGGCTATTTGCTTGGACATTTAAAACCAGGGACTTAGGGACTAGGACAGCACTAGGCTGATCCCAGTTGTTAGTTAGGAAACCTGTATGTTTAGTCAGAGGTCAAGTTGACCAGGATTTATTTTGTTTATGTTTCTTTTGCTTTGCTGTGTTTTGTCACTGTAAATAGAAAATAAACCGCACCTTTTTGATTTTGAAAACCACAACCTCCGTTTGCTGGGCCTGTTTTTGTGTGGGGAGCCCATCCCGGGGGTCACACACACCCGCTGCCGAGCTAACCCCCTCACAGATGGCACCAAAGACCAACTTGACAGCTATTTTTCTGTTTTGAACGATAATAAAAGAGGAATCAAATTTGTTCATGAGGCTAGTCAGGAGACCATTAATTTTCTTGACCTCACCATAAGGAGCGAAAATGGTTCCCTGGTTACTAAGTCTTTTTTTAAACAGACGGATCGAAACACTTATTTTCCTATTGGAAGCTGCCATAATGATCCCTGGCTGAGATCTGTACCGAGAGGTCAGTTCGTCAGGATGAGGCGAAATTGTACCTCTTTGGCAGATTACAGATCTCAGTCAGCCATTTTGAAATCCAGACTCTGTGAGAAGGGTTACAATTTGGAATTGTTGGAGAAAACAATAGAGGAGGTTGCTATTTTGGATAGATCCTCATTACTGGAGGATCGTTCAAAAACAACGAGGGAAAGACCCTTGATCCCTTTTGTTACCACTTTTTCCACGCAGCACTATGTCATCAAGAAGATTATACAAAAACATTGGCATTTGCTGGGTAATGACAGAATCATTAGCCAATTTTTACCATCTAAACCCCAGGTAATCTTCAGGGGAGTACCCTCTCTTCGTGATAGGGTGGCTCCCAATGTGGTTGATCCCCCGACTAAAAAGGTCTCTTTTTTTCAAAGAGGACTATCTGGGTACCATCAGTGTCGAAGGTGCCAGGTATGTAGCCTCAATAAGATCAAAATCAAGGAAACTGAATAATTTCAGTCTACTAGTCCCTTAAAGGAGCATAGCATAGAGTCTTTCATCACATGTAGCTATACGGGCATTGTTTATTTGTTACAATGTCCATGCGGGCTCCAATATATTGGTAGGACAAAGAGATCCATGCAGGTGAGATTAGGTGAGCATATCACTAATATAAAGACAGGATTTCAAAATCATTCTGTTTCTAAACATTACGACACGTACCATGATCGCAATCCAGCCAATACGATATTTCTAGGGATTGACAAGTTTGAGCCACATTGGAGGGGTAGCTCTCTGGTTAGGGAGCTATCGAAATTAGAAATGCCCTGGATATACCGGGTCCATTGTTATAGCCCCCATGGCTTGAATATTGACACAGATGTCAATGCGTTCATTGACAATGGGTGACTGGATTTTGTATACATCCACATTGGTATCATGTGCAAATTTATGATGTTTCATGCCAAGTTGTGAACCGGCTCTGACTTCTGGGTCCACCTTATTGCTTCTATTTGTTACAGGTACTTATTGGTTTTTATATATCTATGAATGTCATCTCCACAAGGAGAACATTTAACTCTGGCAAGCTAGGTTGAATCAAGTTACAGCCTGTTCCCTGGGTTTACCCTCTTGCAATGGAGGTAAGGCCACAGTGACGGCCTTCCCCTGTTGTGGTATTGCCCCCAGTGGGACATTAGTGGGATTAGCCTGCTTAAGTGTGCCTTCATTTTTACTTTTTTACCCTTTTTTTTCACTTCAAGTTGTGAATTTTTTCATATTGCCACTTCCGAGAGGAGGTGTGATCAGTATGATATGTACACACTAACATGGGGTTGAACTATATAGTTGACATCTGGTGTGAAATACAGTTCCGGTGGAGGAGCTGATAGTTGGTTCTTCCATTTGGTATTTCTTACATAACACCAGGATGTCGACGCGTCATGTGTATTCTTATCCTTTCTGAGTTGAGCCTTTATATATCCACTCTGGTGTACTGGGATCATTTCCAGTTAAACCTTTCTGGTTACCCCCCTTTTATAATATTAGATGTTTTTTATTCCTTATTTCATCTCTTCTACCATTTTCATTTCATGTTATGCAATGGCTGTGAAATAAGTGTTTTTTAATAGCATATTAAATTTTAAACATGCCATTGCCCATCATAGTGTTAGGTGTCTTTGCTTAGCATTGGGCATTAGTGATCGTTGATGAGTGTGGGAAAGAATCCCTTAACTAAAATGGCGGATTGATGCAGGTACTTCCCGGAGGTCAGAGCCGGGCATGTCAAGTGCATCAGGTGAGATAAATAGCGGTGAGTCAGCACGCCACTCGTGCCCCTGGAAGACGTCATCTCTGACGAAACGGCATAGGGCGTAGCGACGTGCTAACGTCACCAACGAACAAACAGCACTATCCCAGAAGGACGGGCGGATAGTTCAAGCCGGCCGGCTTATGAATGATTTTACACACGCTTTCTTATCACTACATTTCTGTAAGTGTATTTTATCTTTTTTGATTAAACTGTTTTTTAAGTACTTTACTATGGTGGCCTTTATGTTTCTTATGGAATCATCTATCCGGGGACCATACTGAGAAGCCTGGAGTGTGGAGGAAGATAGTCTATAGAAAGACCCTAGGCGGGGGAAATAGCCACAGGTGTTTTTGATCTCTCTCACCAGAGATCCATACTAGCTGGTAAGGAGATTCGATATTGAAGGTGGAGGAGCTTTGTCTACATGCACACTTCACTTTTTCTTGGGTGTTTAAGCGTGGAGTCACCAATATTCACTCACCTGTTTTAATATTCCTGAACCAACGACATCTTGGAACTTTTATATTATGAGAAACGTCATTTCTTAGTTCTCATGGACTATAATTAGATGAACTGCATGTATACTGAGTTTAATTTGATTATTAACATGAATTTTGATATGGCTATTAGCCACACAGTTTTTATGTCACATGTGGTTTATTATTTTTATTGGATCTAATTTTTGTTATAGTGTATCATATTTTATTTTTCATATAAGGTGTTATGTCTTATTGTTATTAGTGTGATACTGCCACGCAGCGCTACTGGTATTTTTCTTAATCTGTTTATTTGTGCATATCCACATTTTTCAGTCGCAGCAGCGGTCACCATTGATCAATTGGTGGTATATTTTGTTTTTTATTCTGATTTGCGCAGTAGTTTTTTCCGTTACACATTATTACATTTATAGAATATTTTAAGGTGCAGTGTAGGTACCCAAACGGTAAATAATCTTACATAACATTAGTTAAAGAACATCAATGGACAAACAGGACTTACAAATGACTATACATGTAACAAGACACAAGTCCGGACGTGTGGTTCAGCCTTATGTAATAAGCTCCCTTAGCACAAGGGAAGAACCCTACAGCCACCAGAATCCATCCGTTGCTGAAGCTAGCCTACCAGCGACTAGTCTTGGAGCAGAAGGCCCCAGAAGAGGGGTAGGGAAAGTCTGGAGGTTAGGGAAGAACGGGATAGTGTTACAGCCCAGTGAAGTAACCTGTCTCAGAGCCACTGTGAAGCTTACTTGGGAGCAACCTGGGCCCTTTGTCGTGTTGGAACCAGATCCCCGGGAGAAACATTCAGGTCTAGAAGTGATCCCTAAAGTGGTCCCGCTAAGAGCTTTAAAGAAGGCACACTGTAAGGTGCCGGTGAGCATCAGAAACACAACTGATGCCCCCATGAAGATCCCAGCCAGGATGCTGCTGGGCCAGGTGAGTCCTGCTGCCCAAGTTGTCTTGTCAGATGTGGAGAAGACAGAGGGAGAAAGCACAACATGGGAGAAGCTCTGCATGGAGAACCCGAACCTGCCAAGGGCCTGGAAGGAGAGGGCAAAGGCCCAGTTGACCAGATGGAGGAAAATCTTCTCCAAAGATGAGTTCGATGTGGGGTGTGCGAAGAGTGCCACCCATCGAATCCGCCTCCAGGAAGACAAGCCTTTCAGAGAGAGGGTCAGGCGAGTTCCTCTAGCCGACCTAGAAGACTTGAGAGAACAGCTCGCCGAGCTCAAGTGAACCGGTGTTATCTGGGAGTCCAGAAGCCCCTATGCCTCCCCGATCGTGGTGGTCAGGAAAAAGAATGGGTCGCTGAGACTATGTATAGATTACAGGACTCTCAACAGGAGAACGATACCCGACCAATATACCACCCCGAGGATAGAGGATGCCCTACAGAGTTTGTCTGGAGCTAGGTGGTTCAGCGTCATGGACCTTAAGAGCAGATACTACCAGATCCCAATGCATCCGGAAGATAAGGAGAAGACAGCCTTCATAACCCCTGTGGGATTCTTCGAATTTGACCGGATGCCCCAAGGTCTGTCTGGAGCCCCTGACACTTTTCAGTGTCTGATGGAGAAAACTGTGGGAGACATGAACCTCATCGAAGTCCTAGTGTACCTAGATGATATCATTGTCTTTGGGAAGACTCTAGAGGAGCATGAAGAGAGACTGGAAAAAGTATTGAAAAGGGACTCAAGCTTTCACCAGAGAAATGCCAGTTCTACCAGTCGTCAGTCCACTATCTGGGACACATAGTGTCCAAAGAAGGGGTAGCCACAGACCCCGAGAAGCTGGAGGCAGTCACCTCCTGGCCACGGCCCACCACTGTGACGGAACTCAGGTCCTTCTTGGGGTTCTGCTCATACTACCGGAGGTTCGTGGAAGGGTTCGCACGAATTGCCAGACCCCTAAATTAACTGTTGAAGACAGAGGGATAAGAGGATGACTCGGGCCCCAGGAAGCCGGGGGAGTCGGTTGAAAATCAGTGGAATAGGAAGTGTGAAGAAGCCTTCCAAATGCTGAAGAAAAGCTTAACCACTGCCCCTGTCTTGGCTTATCCAGACACAAAAAAACCCTATGAACTTCATGTGGACGCCAGTCATGATGGTCTGGGAGGGGTGCTTTACCAGGAGCATGAAGGGCAACTACGACCCGTTGCATACATGAGCAGGAGCTTAACCCCAGCTGAGAAGAACTATCCTACTCACAAGTTGGAGTTCTTAGCCCCCAAGTGGGCTGTGGTCGATAAATTAAAAGACTACCTGTATGGAGCAGAATTTATTGTGAAAACTGATAACAACCCCCTCACTTATCTCTTCACCACGGCAAAGCTGGATGTCACTGGCCACCGATGGCTGGCTGCGCTCTCTGGATTAAATTTCAGCCTGAAATACAGACCTGGGGCTGGAAACCGAGATGCGGATGCCCTGTCCAGAAGGTCTCATACTCCCACCGGCAGTACAGAAGATTGGACTCAAGTGACGCCAGATGGGGTGCGGGCTTTCTGTCAAGGAGCTGAACTCCATGCCAGTGGTGGATCCAGAGCAGAAGAGATAGGAGTCACAGTAGTAGGAGTACCCAAACAATACTGTGGTGTGACCCAAATAGAAGAAGATGACTTGCCAAAGCTGTCCAAGAAGGAACTGAGGTGTGACCAATTGGAAGACCCCCTGGGGAAACTGGTCCTGGAAGCCCTGGAAGATCAAGATCCAGACAAACTTCTACATCATCCTTCGAAGGAGGCCTGCCTGCTGCGGAAAGAGTGGGACAGGCTACAGGTGCATCAAGGGGTGGACTACCGAAGGGGCCCCTCTGATGACCTGGAGGACAAATGGCAACTATTTCTGCCCGAGAAACACAGAGATCCTGTCTTAGTGGCCCTACACAATATCCATGGTCACCTAGGAGCTGAAAGAACCTTTCAACTTATCAGGAGTCGGTTCTACTGGCCCTGTATGAGGGCTGAAGTGGAGGAATACTGTCACTCATGTGTACGCTGCATCCAACGAAAGACTCTACCCCATCGAGCTGCCCCAATGGGCCACCTGCAAAGTCAAGGTCCATTGGATTTGGTATGCATTGATTTTCTCTGCCTCAAACCCGACTTGAGTGGACTAGGAAATGTTCTGGTGATAACCGATCATTTCACTCGGTATGCCCAGGCCTTCCCAACCAAAGACCAAAAGGCTTCCACCGTGGCCAAAGTACTCATGGAGAAATACTTTGTGCATTACGGGCTACCGCAACACCTTCACTCGGATCAAGGGAGGGACTTCGAGAGTCGGATGATCCGGAAACTCTTGGACTCCTTAGGGATCAAGAAGACCCGGACCTCTCCCTATCATCCACAAGGGGGTGCGCAGCCGGAGAGGTTCAACAGAACCCTACTAAACATGCTAGGGACTCTAAGCAGTGAAAAAAAACAGCACTGGAGCAAGCACATAGCAGCAATTGTGCATGCTTATAATAGTACAACAAGTGATGCCACAGGGTACTCTCCCTATAGACTTATGTTTGGAAGAGAGGCAAGACTACCCGTAGACCTGGCCTTTGGCACCTCCATAGATCACACCTCAGCCACCTCTCACAAGGGATACGTGGATAGGCTGAGGCAAAGTTTGAAGTTGGCCTATGAACAGGCCCAAGCAGCCTCGGATCGAAGGGGAGCTCGTAACAAACAGAGTGCTGCTGCGAAACTTAGGGGTCCCTGGGAAGCATAAGCTGGCAGACAGATGGAGACCTGAACCCTATGTCATCTGCAAGAAGCTACCTGGTCTACCAGTTTACCAATTGAAGCCGGAGGGGAAAGTGGGGCCACTGAAGACCTGGCACAGAAACCATCTACTTCCACTTTCTGAGGCAGTTCGAATACCTCTTGTAAAGGATTCCACTGAGCCAACTTCCATCCTGGATACTCCTAGACCAAATACCCGGTCTCAGACATCTTAATCTGGAGGAATGGATGTCTATGAACCCAGCGAGGATGAGAGAGGAGCTTGAGCGGCTGTGGCCTTCCCAGGGCCCTGTACCTTCTTCCATAGATCTCCCACCTTCTGAAAGCATCATAGACAGTACACTGAACGCAGAAGCCACAGAGTTTATCCCGTGCAGCCCTCTGTCAGACACATGGGAAGATGCCTTTGACTCACTCCCTACAGAGGATCCAAGAGAATCTATGTATCTTCCTGCATCTGAGCTGAATGCTCCAGAGACTATGGAGGCCTCTACGTCTGTTCCAGAAGAGGAACCTACAGTGACTGAACCAGAGATTCCAAGGGAACAGAGAATGAAAAGAACCATACGTCCTCCCCGGAAGTTGACTTACACCCAAATGGGGGAGAGTTCAGAGGACACTGAGATAACAGCCAGGAGGAGTGTAGAAAACCCTGACCCCTCCACTGTTCATTTGGTGGAGGGCAACCCCAACTCACCCTCTGGCACAGTTAGGCAGGCCACTTCTGACAATGTGACCTGTGGGCAGGGTAATTCCCCTCCTCGTTTTTGGTGGGAACTTCCCCTGCCGACCTCACTTACAGCTTTAACTGATGTTGTACGTACCTTTTGTTAGTACTGTCTTTGGGGACCAAAGAATCTAAGTGGGGGGAGTGTGTAGCGGGGGTCTCCTTTAAGGCCTCAGGTCTACGATACCCAGAACCCCGTTTAGCACCCAAGGTGCATTGCCAACCGCAGAGACTCATGGGGTGGGCTATAAAGGTGAAGGGGAGGCGGAGTTTGGCCTCTTTGGGACACCGCCCTTCTAGCAAGAGGATCCCCTGTGCGGACTCGCAACTGCAGGCATCATTCAGATGTCACCACACAAAGTCAAGGACGTCATTTGATGGTGGGAAGTGGTTAATATTTAGTTTGAAAATTTAGAAAAAAGGTAATTTTTCTCCTTCATTGATGTACACTGATGAGGCTGCACTGATGGGCACCGATAAGGTGGCAAGGGTGGGCACTGAGAGGTGGCATTGCTAGTTGGCACTGGGGGGCATTGAGAAGTAGCACTGCTAGGTGGCACTGATTGGCACCAGTGGTGGGCATTGATAGGTGGCACTGGCAGGGGCTACTGATTATCACAGATGACGCAGAATTGCCTCTTCCTCTTCGGGCCCGATGTCCCTTGCACATAAGCCGGTGATTGCCTTTTTTTATGCTCACGCTGTCAGCACAAGGAGAAAACAAAAACCATTACCGAGCTTTTGTTTACATCACGTGATCAGCTGTCATTGGCTGACAGCTGATCACGTGGTAGGGGCAGGGATCGGCCCCTTACTCGGATCTGTCATCACCCGAGTCTCAGTGACTCAGTGACCACAGCGCGTGCGAAGGGGAGGACGTCTATTGACGGACTCCCGGCAATTGAGGACCGTGCTGTGGCCGTCGATCAGTTATAGCGCTGATCGCAAGTGGTTAAAGAGGGTCTAAATGGGCCATTGACATGCATCACAATTCAACTTAGGAATGTGTCTTTGCAAAGTTAAACTAAATGAAATCCTTTTTCTTATTTTTGCTTGGGGATAGAGTGCAGAGGGATTAGAAGACTAGACAGTTTTTGGGGATGTCAGCACCCCTGATAGGGTGAAGACAACTCCCAAATTTGGCCACTTTATCTTTCCAAATAATTCACTTCCTGTCACATAGCCACACAGGAAGTGAGGGTAAATTCCTACCAATGTCTTTCCTTGGGGACACACAGGTCAATCTAAATACTTTCCCCGTTATGTACATTTTGCTGGGTACACCACAAATTATTAGGTATTTTGGACTTTGGGGTTCAATTACTAAAGGCAAATCCACTTTGCACTACAAGTGCACTTGCTGGATATCCAAGGGGGACATGCCAGGAAACAAAAAAAAAAACATCTTTGCTTTTATATGATTGGATGTTACAATCACCAGTGCTTCCCCTCAGATTTTCAGCAACTACACTTGTACTGCAGAGTGGATTTGCCTTTACTAAACCCCAAACTACCCAATGATTTGGGGTGTACACAACAAAGTGCTAGAGTGCAATTTGCTTAATGGGGACACTAGTTAGATTGATCTGTGTCCCCAAGAAAAGACATTGGTAGGGTTTTACCTTCACTTCCTGTTTAGCTGTGTGACAGGAATTGAAGCCAATTTTACTAAAAGGGACACAAAGCCCAACCTAAAAAAAACAAACAAGCAGGGGTTCTAACACTTACTTGGTTTCCCTCAAAATGCCCACAATTAGAATCGCATTGCCTTGAGCCATTTTTAAGTGCGGTGCTCTAAATCAGTGCTTCTCAAGTACCCCCAACAGGCCATGTTTGCAGGTTTTCCTTCATCTTGCACATGTACTTTAAATCACAGTCAATGGTTTGGTATTTTGGACAGCAATTCTCGATAAGATAACTTCACAAAACATGTCCTGTTGGGGGTACTTGAGGACTGAGGCTGAGAATCACTGCAGTAAAAAGGAAAATTGAATACTTACCGCTCTGTATTTTTCATTTCCTGGTGACTATCCATGGCAGCACACAATACATGCATATGCTACCATGAAGACACCAGATTAGACAAATCACACCTGTTTTGTTTTGACATGACAATAATCATAGTTAAGCTACAGCTTTCACATTTGTTGCATAGAAAAAAAACAAAAACAAACATCAAACTTTGCATCATTTTTTATTGGTCAATACGATACACATTAACAACATCAAAAATATTTCAGGGGAACATATCCCCCACACAAAAAAAAACAATCAACAAAAGTAAAACAAACATCTGTTTTGCAAAGACATAACAAATAAAATGCATGTGTTACAAACTTCATAAGGACACCAAAATGTACATTTTGCCAGCCACAATCTTGCCTCTTTTCAGGGCAAGGGAGGGAATGCAATCGGCAAGCTTTATATAACATAGGTTTGTGTGCTAATAAGGCAATTGAAAACACATGCATAGTCCATGAAACACCCAAAATGCAAGTTCACCCAATGTAGAGACTGAACTTCAAAGTGGGTACACCTGTTAAGGATGTCCTTCAATTACTAACCCAAAAAACACACTCTCTCTGAGCATGCCCACAAATATCCAGGTGCTGTTCACACACAAAAAGCACCAAAAAAAAAACCTAAGTTCCTGACTGTGACAGTGGGGTCACTTTGGACACAGGGTGAATAAAAGAAACCTCCGATATGGTCTGTGATAGCCATATTCAAGGCTGTATATACATTGTATATAGATTGGATTGGATGTATACTGTGTGTGGGGGTTATGTAATCATTGCTGTGAGGAATTAAGGTGTTTTGCATTCTATTGTTCATTAAGTCTGTCCTTGTGTGTATTGTAAAGTGCCAGACAGACTGGCTGCCAACCCTTTGTGAGAAGATGTGTATTGTGTGGGATCTTTTGAAGCCTAGCAGACATCAGGATGAGGTGTTGAGTCTTGGGATGTGTGGGTGGAGCTGGGCCCTTGTTCACGTTAAATCATGTGGATTGAATTGTGTATAAAGTTACAATGTTTCTCAATAATAAAGTGATTCCTATTACAGAAGAAGACAGAGTGCGTCTCGTTTTCTTCCAGAGGGATTGGTTCCTATGGGAAAGGGTCATTTAGCTGTGGATATTGGTAGCGAGTGGATGTGTGTCTAGGAGAGGGAACATCGTAAACGGCGTTTTACTCCTTTATATTGGGGTGCCGTTACACTGACCATGCTGAGACCAACACAAATGCAGCTAGCAAAAAATAACCCCCCCCCCCCGTCCAAAATTAAGCACATCATCCAGCATGCTACAAAATTAGAGACGGGACAAGCACCCGTCGGTCCTGGGGGGGGCAAACAAAGAGCCTAACATGGGCAAAAGTTATACAACAAATACCATTGCAGTCTATGGGAACTGACTTGTTAATTTTGTTAGTCCCCACTTGGCTGGCTTATCTTCTATTTATTGGCCTTAAAATGGGTATGGGGGCCCAGGTCCCACCCTAAGGGACATATATCAATGTCACCAATTTGGACAACACCAAAAACAAAACAAGGAGAAGTGCCTTTAAATATGCCAAATTGCTTAAGGGCCATTTCACACCACATGCAGTGCATTGCGTTTTTTATGGATCAAAAATGCATGGAAAGTTGATTATATGGTTCTAAATGGCAGTGTTTGTTCCAGTGCATTCCAGTTCCACCAAAAAAGTAGAACATGCTGCATTTTACCTGCACTGGACTGTACTGGAACGCTGCAAAATGCATCAAAAACGCACTGGAATGCACCGGAACACACCAAAAATGCACTGGAACACACTTGTCCTTATCTATGGTTAATAAAAAAGAGGAGTGAAAAAAAAAAGCACTGGACTGCATAAAAAACATACCAAAAAATGCACTGGAACGCATCAAAAACGCGCATGCATAAAAGCACCTGGAACGCATCCAGATTGCGTTTCTATGGTGTGAACTGGCCCTAGTTCACACCATAGGAACGCAGTCTGGATGCGTTCCAGGTGCTTTTCTGCATGCACGCTTTTGACGCGTTCCAGTGCATTTTTGATGCGTTTTTGATGCAGTCCAGTGTTTTTTTCCCCCTCTTTTTACTTAGGACAAGTGTGTTGCAGTGTGTCTTTTGTGCATTTAGGTGCGTTCGGGTGCATTCCAGTGCATTTTTGGTACGTTCCGTAGCGTTTTTGATGTGTTTTACTGTGGTCCAGTACAGTTCTGTACATAAAAAATGCAGCATGACCAATTTTTTTTTCCTTTCTGAAATGCACTGGAACGGACTGCAGTGGTGTGAACTATGCCATTGGCATTAATGTGATCAACTTTCTTTGCGTTTTTCATGCATCAAAAAAACGCACTGCACTGCATCCAGTGTGAACTGGCCCTAAATATCACACCTGGGGGTGTCTATAGTATGCTTGTAAAGTAGCGCATGTTTTCCATGTTTATAACAGTTCGAGAGCAAAATGACATTTCTAAAGTAAAATAATAGTCATTTAAAAGTACTCGCGGATGTAATGAATTGCTGGTTCCCGTCAATACAGATAAAAGTCATTGAAAGTCTTTTAAAAAAAAAACGTACCAGGCCACATGCCCTCAACATGGGGAGGATGTCCCCATGTTGATAGGGGACAATGGCCTCATCCCCACAACCCTTGCCCGGTGGTTGTGGGGGTCTGCGGGCGGGGGGCTTAATAAAGGGGACCCCCAGATCCTGCCCCCCCCCCTGTGTAAAATGGTAATGGGGTAAAAATGTACCCCTACCATTTTACAAAAAAAAGTGTAAAATTTTTTAAAAAATGACAATAGCCGGTTTTTGACAATTCCTTTATTAATGTCTTCTCCTTTCTTCCATCTTCTTCCTTCTTCTTCTTCCACCTTCTTCTTCCAGCTTCTTCTTTTCTCCATTCGGGTTTCTTCCTCCATCTTGTTCTTTATCTTCATCTTCATCTTTCTTCTTCCTTCGGTGTTCTCGTCCGCATCTTGCTCCGGCTTCTTGTTCCCTTCTTTCGCCGGCCACTCCGCTTGAATTCGAGGTTCCCGCTGTGTGAAGCTTCAGTTCTTCAGTTCTCCTCTGGGTCCGCTGCCACCCGGGGACCCCGCCCCCCTCTGACGCACATGGATTTCACAGGGACTTACCACGTGGTGTCAGAGGGGGGCGGGGTCACCGGGTGGCAGCGGACCCAGAGGAGAACTGAAGCGTCACACAGCGGGAACCTCGAATTCAAGCGGAGCGGCCGGAGAAAGAAGAAGGGAACAAGAAGCCGGAGCATGATGCGGACGAGAACACCGATGGAAGAAGGAAGATGAAGATGAAGATGAAGATAAAGAACAAGATGGAGGAAGAAACCCGAATGGAGAAAATAAGTAGCTGGAAGAAGAAGGTGGAAGAAGAAGAAGAAGAAGGAAGAAAATGGAAGAAAGGAGAAGACATTTATAAAGGAATTGTCAAAAACCGGCTATTGTCATTTTTAACATTTTTGACACTTTTTTTTGTGAAATGGTAGGTAGGTACCCCATAACCATTTCACACAGGGGGGGGCGGATCTGGGGGTCCCCTTTGTTAAAGGGGGCTTCCAGATTCCAATAAGCCCCCTGCCCGCAGACCCCCACAACCACCGGCAAGGGTTGTGGGGATGAGGCCCTTGTCCCCATCAACATGGGGACATCCTCCTCATGTTGAGGGCATGTGGCCTGGTATGGTTCAGAGTTCCCCTTAATATCCATACCAGACCTGAAGGGCCTGGTAATGGAATTTGGGGGGACCCCACGCATTTTTTTTTTCAAAGACTTTCAATTACTTTTCTCTATATTGACAGGAGCTGACAATTCATTACAGCCGTGAGTGCTTTTAAATGCCTTTTTTTTTTCCTTTAGAAATGTCATTTTGCTATCGGACTGTTATATAATGGCAAGTTTAGGAGCTGCGCCTGTTCAGCTTATGCAAATTGATTTACGTGACTTGACATTTACTAAGATTTTGCCGGCACAGTGAACCGGCGCATTTGAACGAGTAAAATTGCCGCGCAGAGCACAAAAAAAACCCTTGCAGTTATAAACATAATTTCCAGCGCAGCAGGCTGGTTCAGAAAAAGTTACTTTCTCATTCCATTTTGGGCATGTTTGTTACTTGGGCAGTTGTCACTAAACTTCCTCACATCACCGCACATCACCCCATTATATTGGCACTTCCAGCTTCTTTATATTTTTATTTGACGATGCCGTGCGCCAGGTCCATAGTGGCACACTGAGCGCCTCCTCCCATGCGCCGAGAACACTATAGTAAATGGGGAATAGCTCTGCGTTACCGGCGCAAATGTTTTGTAAATACCAAAACTGTCGTTGTGCACGCAGAGGCGCCGATACTCATGGCGCAAAAGTTTCGTAAATCAGCCCCAGTGTCTTTTTGAAATCTATTTGGCTCTTTATCAAGCCAATTTACCTGCCTTATACTCATATGGACCATACACGTGGTAATGTTCTAGGAATTTTCACCAGCTTTTAAATGCAAAAAATTATCAAATAGATCAAAGCAAGTTAGCTTCTCCTATGCCATATAGATGTACTATAAACATATACCGTAAATGTATAAAGTGTTGGTGGTTATCCATTTGTGTTTGTAAAAAATAGTTGGGTGGTGGAAGAAATTGCTTTGGATATTGCAGTGTATATGACTAGCCATACGGTTAGATGGATTAGAATTACAATAAATCTGTACCTTCACTGTAATTCAACTGCACAATGTGCAATTTGTACAGGAATTATGTCTACAAGAATAAGTCATTAAATCATATTAGGTGTCTATTATTAAGGGATGTTGGCCACTGTTACTGACTTACGTCTCATTCATGTCTGTGGCTCAGACATCAACAACAATTCTACATCAAAGAGATACTAATTTTCATAAATGGCCCAATGATGTCACACCTGCAAAATTTGACAATATATTTTCCCATGGTCCTCATGCTGTAGCATGTAAGATGACACATTTTTTTTTTTTTTTATCAATAAATTTTTATTGCAATTTTCGTGATACAGAAGTTAAGTACACATGCTTTATATCTACATATCTATACAGACGAAAAGGCCATCATCCAGGGTTACAGGTAATTGCATTTGTTACTTAAAGATTACAATAAGCCATTTTTCCACATAACGCTTGTTCACTTATCAGATCACCCCAATCGGTACAAACTGTGATCTGAGGAAGCTAAACCTGTACAGCTCAATTGGACCCTCCAAACAGCACATTGGAAAATCACAGTAATTCAGTACGTCTGTTCAGTGTCTTATAAATCTGATGAGAATTATGCAAATATGACTGCAATCAACAAAGAGGTAAGTAAGGGTAGATAAACTTGGAAGCAGGGTAAAAACATAAACAGAAAGAAAGAAAAAAAAAGAAATAAAGAAAACCAAAAGAAAACCAAGGAACCAGCACTGTGTATAGTTTGTGGGTACATCAAAGAACCATATATGCTATGTGTTATATGAATATGTTTCAGCACACAAATTGAGAAGCCACTCTTAGCGGTGTTGACTTCTATAAGACTTGTACCACTCTAACCATGGGTCCCATTGGGGACAGAAGTCGACATATTTACCGTTTATAGATGCTAACATGCTTTCGTATGTGTAGTGGATGGATACCGTTCGTATAACTTCGTCTATTTTAGGAGCCTCAGGGGACCTCCAGAGTCTAAGTATTACCAGCTTGGCAGCTAGGAGTAAATGGATTGTAAATTTCCTGAAGGAAGGTGGAATGTCCTCTATGCCCAGATGTAGAATGGCTAGGGCCGGGGAGGGTAGCACAGGTAAGCCTGTAACCTGTTGTATAATTAAGAATGTACTGGACCAAAATTTAGCTAATTTCCTGCAGGACCACAATATATGGAATAATGTTCCAACTCGCGAACAGTGCCTCCAGCATAAAGGGGATGTATTTGGGTCAAATTTAGCTATCCTAAATGGCGTGAGATACCATCTCTGGGTGACCTTATGTGACAGCTCCCATAAATTGGCACATTTGGTAGCCGAATGGGTATATTGTAGAGCTCTAACCCATTGTCCATCTGTGAAAGAAGCTTCCAGCTCCCTCTCCCAGGCCAACAATGAGCCAGATTTTTCAAACTCTGATTTATCGCTTAGAAAGTTATAGAATAGCGAAATACCACCTCTTCGACTGACTTTTGAAGTTAAATATGTGTGTAATTTCCAGAACAATTTATACGGTCGAAGGCGACCGCTGCTAAGGAATGACACTACTCTGATATAGTTAAATTGTTCCGATGCCGGGAGGTTGAATTCTATTTGTGCTTGTGGAAAGGATTTCAAAGTGTCGTTCAAGTACAGGTCCGAGACCCAATTTAATCCCCCTGAGGTCCATTTCTTTAAATTTATATCAGGTATTATCAAAGCTATGGTGGTAACAGGCATTTCAAGAGTGATATTAGGAGATAAGGCGGATTTGGTCAGTACTAATTGCTTCCAGGCTTCTAAGGTTGCTGCCATCGGAAGAGATAGGTTCTTGTACTTTGTTTTAAAGGAAGGGTAGGCCAGTAAATAGTCCTTCAAATTTCCTTTTGGCACTAAGGATTGCTCGATGAGGCCCCATAATGGTGTAAGAGGATTTGGAAACCACCCTCTGAGCTGTGCTAGTATTGCAGCTTTATGGTACTCAGAAAAAACTGGTACACCTGCACCCCCTGCCCTCCTAAGTTTGCTAAGTTTAGAAAAGGCGCAGCGCGCTCTCTTACCTTGCCATAAGAAACTTGAGAGTGTTCTTTGTAGATTACTAAAAAAGGTATTGGGGATCGGAATAGGAACTGTCCTAAATACGTACAAAATTTGAGGTAGTATCTGCATTTTGAAAGCTGCCAACCTTCCTGTCCATGATAGTATATGTTTACTTAATTTCCCCAACCCTCCCGTCACCTTTCCCTCTAGCGGTAGGTAGTTGGCCTTAAATAACTGATCAGGATGTGATGTGAGGTGGATCCCCAGGTAGCTTATAGCATAGTCCAACCAAATATACGGGAATTTGGCTTGCATTGCAGTTTTATCTTGATGAGGCACCCCCAAGTCAAGAATATAAGATTTAGCATCGTTTACCTTATAATATGATATTTGACTATATTCTTTAAGTACACATGAGACCCTTTCCAAGGAAGACACCGGATTGGTAAGCATTAGAATCACGTCATCAGCAAAAAGGCTGATGACATGTTTTTTGTTATTGATTGTAAAACCTTGTATTTCTGATGATTGTCTGATGCGAGCAGCAAGCGGCTCCATCAGGAGATTAAAAATGAGGGGAGACAGTGGACACCCCTGCCTCGTGCCATTAGTAATCCCAAAGGGTCTGGATAACATTCCTGACATATATACTTTGGCAGAAGGTGATGTATATAGAGCCAAAATGGCAGATAGTAAGTAGCCATTGAACCCAAATTTTTTTAACGCCTGTTGTAAATATAGCCAGTGTACTCTATCAAACGCCTTCTCCGCGTCCAGCGCCAGGAGCAGAGAAGGCGTGCGAAATTTCCTTGCGATGTGAGTAATATCAATCAGTCGTCTTGTGGCATCCGAAGCCTGTCTGCCCTTTGTGAACCCCGATTGATCAGGATCGATCAGAGTAGGTAGAATATTGATTAACCTCAAAGCTATCATTTTGGCATAAATTTTAAGGTAATAAATAATGAGATTGGCCTAAAATTTTGAGGTACATCCGGTGTCTTCCCTGGTTTGGGGAGTGTGACAACTAAAGCTTCCAACATTTCAGACGGAAAAGAGGCAGAGGAAGCCGCTGTGTCAAAAATCTTGAGTAGATATGGTCCTAAAATTGTTTGGAATGTTTTGTAATAATCACCTATCAGTCCGTCAGGGCCAGGAGATTTATTGCTAGGGAGAGTTTTTACAGCCTGCAGTACCTCATTGAGAGAAAAGGGGGAGTTGAGTTCTTGAAGCTGTGTTTGGGACAGGACAGGTAAATTGACGCCAGCCAGAAACCCCTCTATGTCTGAAGTAGAGGGTTGGTTAGTATCGCTATCTAGATTCAGATTATAAAGAGAACTGTAGTATTCGCTAAAAGCATCAGCGATGCCCTGGGGGTCGTACACCTTCTCCTTACTCTTAGGATGTATAAGATATGTTATCTTAGATTTAAAGCGTTGTCCTTGTATACGTCACGCTAACGCTTTTCCTGCTTTGTTACTAGTAGAGTAGAAGGACATTTTCATCCTCTTCTCTTTTTGTTCAAAAGTATGGAGAAGGAGTATTCTAAGGTCGTGTCTTAGTATGGTAAGTCTTTCACTAATGGATGGGGAGGGGCTCTGTTTGTTCAAGTCTTCTAAGGTACTAATGTCTGTCATCAGCGTAGAGAATTTCAGCTGCCTCTGCCTCTCTAGCCTAGCTCCCAATTGAATAAATATACCCCTTATATATGCTTTATGGGCATTCCATAATAGAGAGGCATTATCTGTGGAAGTGGAATTGATCTGGAAGTACTCCGACAAGCGTTCTCTCAATATCTCTCTAGTGGTTTGGTTTTGGATAATCTGAGAATTTGCGCGCCAAATATAGGTAGTGGATTCAGGATAGGAATCCCGCAATGTAAGGAGGATAGGAGCATGGTCTGACCATGCTATCGTGTCAATTTTGGTTTGAGAAACTTTCTGGAGCAACCACTTGTCTAGTAGAAACAAATCAATCCTCGAATAGGAGCAATGCCTATGGGAGAAAAAGGAGTAGTCTTTTTCGCTGGCGTGTGTACAACGCCATGCATCGAAAAGGTCATGGGAGCGTAAAAAGTTCCCCAGAGATGGTGTCCGTTTAGATGGAGTTGTGGTAGAATCCAAAGATGGATTGGGTACTATGTTGAAGTCCCCACATAGTATGAGTGAACCCTGCTTTATCTCCTGCACTTTGCGCATGAGTTTGTTGAGGAAGTGAATTTGTCTCTTGTTGGGCGCATATAGAGTAACTAAAGTATAGCGGGCATTATTGATATCACAAACGAGTATCAGATATCGACCTTGTGGGTCATTGACTTCTGAAATTAGGCTAAAAGAAATTGTGTCTCTGACCGCAATGAAAACTCCTCTCCGCTTTGCTGCCATGTTAGAGAAGAAGTAATGCTGGAAGGATTTGTAAGTACATTTAGGTGGAGCATTTAGATGAAAGTGGGTCTCCTGGACACACAGTATATCACACTGAGAAAAATCAGCCTCCCTCCAAAGGGATGCCCTCTTAGCCGGATGGTTTAGGCCGTGGGCATTAATCGAGAGAATTTTAACCAGCATATTGGTCAATCAAGGATGCTGTGTGCGGCAAAGAGTACTTACAGCCAAAACCCCTGAGGGGGAGAATCCATTGTCCAGGACCGGGAGACTTTGAGATGGTGGCGTAGGAGTAATGCTGCTGGTGTCGAAATTCAAAAGTATAGGTTTCTAGATGTGATGAACGGTGCAGTTCCTGAAAGTAGAACAGGTAAACAAAACAAAAAGCACATAAACTGGAACGAAAGAGGTGGGTCGTCATAACCCTGATACAGATCAACTCTGCTCAAAAGAGTGGGAGCTTGTGTTGTGGGGGAAGCTCCGATATGCGGGGCCCTGTGAAAGGGCAGCTGTTAGAAGGCAATAGGTCAGAGAATTACAGTTCTTTCATTTCAAGAGGATTCAGCAACTTGTTTCCACTCCGGGGAAATCCTGCCAGGATTGCCTGCTCTAGAGGGTTCAGCTAAATCTTCCGGTAAAATCTTCCATTTTTGGAGTAACCGGAAACCCTTGGACGGAGATGTGATTACGTGTGTTGTCCCATCCTTAGTCACCAATAGCTTTGTGGGGTATCCCCACCTATAAACAACATTGTGGTTCCTTAGGGCTTTAGTGACATTATTCAGGTTTTTGCGGAGTTGCAGAGTAAACTGGGACAAGTCCGCATAGAATTGTAAAGAGGAGTACTCAGTATTGCGGTGTTCCCCTTTACGTGTGATTGTCATTAGTCTCTCTTTGGTATGGTAGAAATTGATTCGAAACAGAACATCTCTAGGAACATTTTCTGGTATGAATGAAGGTTTTGGCAACCTATGTATTCTGTCTATGGAGAGTTCTATGGCGGAGAGATCAGGCATAAGTGTGGAGAGCATTGTAGTAGCATAAGAGCGCAGGTCAGAAGGATTTACAGTTTCTGGTATTCCTCTTATTTTGACATTATTCCTCCTAGACCTGTCCTCTAAATCTGCTAATTTGGCTTTCATCCATGTCTGCTCTTCCTCTGCTGTGTCATTAGCGTCTACCAAATCATTAATGGTCGTGGCGTATTCCCCCATCTTTGTCTCAATGTGATCAACTCTATCACCCACCGCTGTCAGCTCATTGTTGAATTTCCTCATACATGCCATCATGTCACTGTGTATGGTGCTCCTGAGTGAAATAAGCATATCCTTAAGTGTTGTATCCAACACTGGTTGGTGCAGCGTGGGGAATGAGACTATGGAGTCAGGGAGTTCTCTAGTGTCCTCCTGCGAGTCTGTGTTAGATCTTACCTCGCAGTGTTGCAGATCTGGGTCTTCTGCTCTGAATCGAGACTTAGCTGGGCTACCGCTGAGTGGAGAAGGGGTCTGTGATGTCTGGAATGATTCACCGCTGTTGAAGGGCTGTCTATTTGCTGCACCCTTACCGCTCTGTGTGTGTCCGCGGGCCCCTCTGGAAGAGGAAGAAGCGCCGGCGCCATCTTGTCCTCGAGGCTGCGGTGGCAGCGTGTAGTAGTCTGTCAGTTTTTTCGGGCGGTGTTCCGCCTGCCGTTTTCTGGTCATGTCTCCCGAGTGGTGCGGTGTCAGACCGCTAAGTGTGGAGCTTTGTGACTGCCTCAGGTTGCTATTAGCCGCTGTTCTATCCCGCTGTATGCCGGAGCTCAGGGATCACACGGCCATCTCAGTGGAGTCCAAGCCACGCCCCCCAAGATGACACATTTTTTATCCTAACATCAGAACTGGTAGGAGGAACATTTAAATTTCAATGAAATACACCTGGATAATTCAATTCTCTTTTGAAGGGCTGTCAAGGCTTCTTTCCATAGAAAAACTCTGGCCTTTGCAACCACCCAAAAAAAATGCATTATTTGAATGCCCCCAAGAAAAGTCAGAGAAGTTTATTTATACTACAAGACAGACAAGTCTGATCCTAATCAAACTCTGTGATTACTGGCTGCAATAATACAGTTTTTGCTCTTGAAAAAAATAAATTGTCTTTGAAAATAATTAGCAATAATACCGACACTAAATTCACACTTGTCTTCACAATAGATTCTTTAAACAATGTCCTCTGAAAAGAATCAGTAATAAAAACCTACATTATATTGCTGCACCAAAACATTTTATACAAAATTTTAGCAAATAAATTAACTTCTATTTTATCAATGCTGATGAACACAACCGCAAGGGTCTGGCAGATTCTAGCACTAAAATGTAAAAGGAAAAAAGAAGGCGCACCGACCTAGTGCATTATCAATGGCTAGGTTTTATTAAAAGTAAGTTGAAAGATTAAAAATACTCACAAAGCAAGTATAATAGTAGGCACATAATCATTCCATCAAAGGGGATTGCCTCCTACTGGAACCAGATGACCAGAGAGTCCAGACAACAGAGTTCACAGCTACGGCTGACGCGTTGCGAGGGCGCACCCTCTTCCTCAGAGCCAAAAAGTGATAGTGACTGGACCCCTCTCTGGGCTCCTTTTTATCCATGTGTAAGTGGGCCTGAGTGGTCACCTGTCTACAACTCCACCCACCATAGGCCACTCCTCCTCTCACCCGAAGGGCATGCCCATATAAGCTTAACCCCTCGCTATACACACTGATATGTCCATCTATATTTTTACATAATAAATGTGTATACACCATATAACTAAATGCCTATATGTCAGCTGGCAAATGACGAACTACACCCATGCCTGGCGGGACTTACCCATACCACTCAGGCTACCAAGGGCAGCCAATCGCTGCTGCCACCCGTCTGCACATAGCCCAGCATCATGGAAAGCGAATGTAGCTATCATCCCACTACTATATGGGACGCACGCTGACCGAAGAACCCGGAAGTAGCGGTGGATGTGCGTTCCACCCGCCACTTCCGGTAATTGAAACCGTCACTTCCGCCCTCAGATGGGCTGGACAGGCATCAAAGGTTGTCCCGGATACGAAGGCGGCTCTCACACTCTGCATCCGGTATTAGTAATCCTCACTATACAGGCGCTAGTGCCGGCCAATTGCAGTGTCCCCGAATTACCGATCCGCGCGCGGCACAAAGCAAACGTGACCCGCGCAGACCAGAAACCCGGAGGACACATTCGTGCCGACAGCCTCTAATCTACATCGGGTCCCAAACCGCTATAGTAGTGGTGGACCCCGCACCCTCAATGGATAATAAGATCAGGGTGTGCATGGGGGGACTGGTACATATATATAAAGATAAATAAATAAAGGGGAGGGGGATTTTCTTTGGGAGCTAATTGATAATTGGTACATGTTGATGATATACCATATCTATTGACAAATGGCAACTCAAACCATAAGAGGGGAACCTAAACTATTTGTAGAAGGGCAGTGCCATGCTAGGTGGCAAAAGGTTTTTTAAACAGTATTGATGACTATGAGAAGCAACTCCAAGGATCGGAACATGTTGTAATCAATCAGGATACAACTTGGGGGCGTGGCCGACCGAGGCAAGAAGATGGACGCTTGATCTATTCGCTCCTGCCGCCACAGAAGACCCTGAGATATTTTCCGAGGACAACTGCTCCCGATTTTCACCCTGAAGATGGGTACCGCTTCCCGTTCCTCCTCTACCTCCAGATCCCGCTCCCCAAGAGAAACGCCCGGAGGGACCAGCCAGAACATCCCTGAAATGTTCCGGAACAGTAGGGGAAATATGGCGCCTTCCCGACATGGTCGCTCACAGGAAAACGATCCGACGGCCACCATTCCACCTTCCTCACAACGGCCGGCTTCTAATCCACACCCCCCTAACACAGAACTGTGGCCTCAACCCCAGCTCAGCATCCACGATTTGCGGACCATAGCGGCGGATATTAAGGATACCTTGGCGGCTGCCATTGCAGATCTGAGACTAGACATCCGCGCGCTCAACGACAGGGTGCTCTCGGTAGAAAAAACTGCCGACCGCCACGACACCTGCCTACACAAGGCAGCCTCCCGCATTGACTCCCACACCCAACAAATGAGGGATATGCAACGCCATTTAGAGGACCTCGACAACAGAGGTCGGCGCCATAACCTCAGAATCCGCAACGTTCCAGAGTCTGTGGAGAACGACCAAGTAGCCCACACGGTAGTAGAGATCTTCAATGACCTGCTGGGCCGCCCACCGCAATCTGCCATAAATCTTGACAGGATCCACCGTGCCCTACGGCCAAAGGGTAGAGAGACGGACCCCCCCAGGGACATAATCTGCCATGTAGTAGATTTTAAACTCAAAGAGGACATTATGAAACAAGCGAGGAGCAGACAGCAATTGCTGCACGGGGGTCACCCCATACAAATCTACCAAGACCTGTCAGGCATAACCCTCCGACACCGCCGAGACCTAAAACCCTTACTAGACGTCCTACGCTCCAGAAACATCCCGTACAAATGGAAGTTCCCCTTCTGCCTGTCTGCCTCCTTCCAAGGCCGTACTGCTCTCTTGAAAGTGCCGGAAGACCTACCTCACTTTTGCGGAACACTGGGATTGCCCTTAGTAGAAGTGCCGAATTGGTACGGAGAATTCCGCCACACCTTGCTGCGAAAGACGCCCCCCCAAGAAGAGCCCATGGAAGCGCAAAATAGCAGGTCTCGTAGAAGACGCTCTCCCTCGCCCATCGGGCGCCACTCCTCAACCCAACATCATTTCAACGCTTCCAGCCCCTCCGTCTCTCCCCGTACACGGAGGACCCGGCGGGATTACTAAGGCCTGAGGTACCACTCTCCCCAAGTTCCTCCTAGATCCCTCTGGCTGGAAATATTCCTATTGCCACCACGTTAGAGTCTACAGTCCTCCCCCCCAGTTCTGTTTTGGACCTGTTCGTTTAATGTCTTGCTCACTTTCACTTTTGACACCATTGAAAAGTAATCCTGGCTTGGACTATTCGACCGAGCTACAGCTCTGGGAACTGAGCCGCATTCCTGCAACACACCACTCCCACGCTCCTACTGATTGGCTCTGCCACCACCTCAGCCGAGATGACCTCCGGACCTATCACCGTATGACTGCCATGCCCTAAGCCTGCAAAAGACTACACACTCCAGGATGCATTGCGATCTCTTCAGTTAGACCCCCACCCCACTCACCTGCTGCTTCACGCGAGGTCCCGACAATTCCAGCTGCTGGATTGGTAGAAGACGACTCCGAAAAGCATCCGGATGTCCCAGCGCACCTCCGCTTTCCTCCATTGAATGAACGGAGCTGCACCCGATACTTCCACATCCGCGACCTCTCCCAGCTCCGCTTGATGGCCCTCCACGACACAGCCGGACCGCCTTCAACACACGTGAGTACCAGACGTTTTCTTCCCAGCTACACCTGTGCCACCGGAATGACCCGCTCTTCCGGATCTGTTGACCTCGACCGTCCATCGAACGTTTCCGGGGCTCCCTCCTCTGTGATGCGCAGGATCACCTCATCCCCCCGCTGACTTCGGACTCAGCTGATGCTCCATCTCCTACATCCTCACTGGACGACCACAATACCTGTGCTTTATTTCAACGTAAGAGTTACGCTCTGCTCCAGTGCACACAGCCAAGACACACGCCTCCTGCATGCAGGTTACGGTACGACCCACCAGTTAAGTTCCAGTTGGCCACTGAACCCAATTTTTTTTTTAAACTTCCGTAGCCAACATACCTCTAAATAATTAATTGCTTACTTAATTATTTGTTATAGTCCCACTTACCTGCTTTAGCCAAATTAATATGTCTACCCCGCTGTCCACAGCCGGCTGTCACCCCCACTTCTTGCCAAATCTTTGTTTAAACAGTATTAATCTCCGTCAAAGTATGGCTGCTTCACCTACTTGACTGAGCCGCATGTGGACACCGGGATCCTAGTTGACACTGGTAACCATCTAGCATTTTATGCACGTATTACCAAATACCATCGCTACGGGACTTTATTCCTTACTAAGTTCGCCTACTCCCTCAATGGTAGCTTGTTCTATGTAAGTTTACATAGGTTTACTGTTTACGAATTGGTTTCATTTACCCTTTTATGTTCTGGTATTCCCAGTTCCAGATCTACAAGATATGGCTTCATAGTATGACCCCATCCAGATGTTGTTTTGCAGCTCATGTCCTCATGAAGCTACAACCCACCTTTCTGTGGCGGCGGACGCTCCCGCTCCGATTTCGTCCGACTTCGTTTCCTCGTGTTTGTCAACCCTCATACAGTCGCGTGTCCGGGTGAGCCTTTTACCTAAGGGTTGTCGCCCCGTACACGCACTGTACTTGACCGATACATATCTTGTAGAGGTTATTCAACCTATTTGGTTGTAGCCTCATCGGTTTTCCACTAGTGACCAATCTTGCTCACGCACCTACCCAATCCCTGTTCCCCATACAACCCTCCCCCCCTCCTTCTCCTTCATCCACACCACCCCCACACACTTCCACGATAATGACGAGCAATGCCCCCTCCAGGACATCACCCCCTACCCCCCTCGCCCAACCCCTCACGCTTAACTTATATTCAGTGAACATAAGAGGCCTGAACACACCTGAAAAGCGTTCTAAACTGCTCCACTCTCTACGTCACTCTAACGCCAATGTAGCCCACATTCAGGAAACCCATTTTAGGACCAATAGCATTCCCAAACTACAAAACCCACACTTCCCTACTGTATTCCATGCTTCTAATGCAGAGGCCAAATCTAAAGGTGTATCTATTCTCCTCTCGAAAAACTGCCCCCTTCAAGTCACAGATGTCCACAGAGACACTCAGGGTAGATTCCTCTTCATCAAAGGCACATTACATCAAAGACCTGTGACCATCGCTAATATCTACGCCCCCAACTCCCAACAAGTCCCCTTCTTTCGCGCAACCCTTGAACAGTTGATCGCCTTTCAGTCTGGCACCTTGATTGTGGGGGGAGACTTCAATGTAGCACTTAATCCTACTATAGACACCTCCAACGGTACATCCTCCCTCACCTTCCGAGCCCTCCGAGCGATCAAACAGCAGATACATACTCTTCTCTTACATGACACCTGGCGCACCCTTAACCCGAACGGCCTTGACTACTCATACTTCTCAAGTCTCCACAACAAATATACCAGACTAGACTATTTCTTCCTCTCCCAAACAGACCTCTCGTACCTAACATCTGCTACAATCGAACCTATGGTTTTATCGGACCACCACCCTATCTCCATGACCCTCAAATTCCCAACATTTTTCTCCAGAACCAATATTTGGAGACTAGACGACTCCCTACTGTGACAGCAGGAAGGTAAAGTCACCTGGTTGCATCCAGGGGGGTAGATATATTTCGCCCAGATTCAGGCTTTACGCCGATTTATACAGCTAGGTGGAGAGTTGTATAAGCCCAGCTGAGACTAGTGGGCTCATTGATGACTCATACCTCTAGGGAGAGGGCTGGGCGTCGTGCAGGCAGGGAGTTGATGAGGCCAGCTGAAGCCTGTCAGTTCGTTTAAGGCCTCTATAAAAACTCCCAGATTCATTAGATGTTAGCTCATGCCTGGAAGCAGACCTGTGTGGACTGTCTAGGGAGAGTGAACCCCTGTGCGGTGAGAGAAAGCCTGTGTGGCTATATTTTGCTTGGACATTTAAAACCAGGGACTAGGACAGCACTAGGCTGATCCCAGTTGTTAGTTAGGAAACCTGTATGTTTAGTCAGAGGTCAAGTTGACCAGGATTTATTTTGTTTGTTTCTTTTGCTTTGCTGTGTTTTTGTCACTGTAAATAGAAAATAAACGGCACCTTTTTGATTTTGAAAACCACAACCTCCGTCTGCTGGGCCTGTTTTTGTGTGGGGAGCCCATCCCGGGGGTCACACACACCCGCTGCCGAGCTAACCCCCTCACAGTTGGTGGAGAACCAGTGGCAGTTTTTTTTTAAGCCAGCATGGAGGAGATACTGAAACAGCTGGCTCTAGCAAATGCCAATCAACAGCAGACAAATGCAGGTTTGCAAAAGAGCCTTGCAGCTCAACAACAGAACTTCGCAGCCCAGCAGCAAGCTCATCAACAGAGCCTTGCAGCCCAGCAGCAAGCTCACCAACAGAGTCTGGAAGCTCAGCAACAAGCCCAGCAACGATCTGAGGCCCGCTTCATAGACCTATTACAGAAGCAAGAGCAGAGACTACAACAAATGGAAGCAGTAATGCAGCAACGTCCGCAGACCAGTGAGGAAAGCCGTCCCACTAATACCGCGTCCTTTGGGGTGAGTCGTTTATTGACAAAAATGACTGGAGAGGATGATCCAGAGGTATTTTTGACCACGTTTGAAAGGACTGCTGAAAGAGAAAAGTGGCCTGAGGAGCAGTGGGCTGGACTGGTGGCTCCTCTGTTAACGGGTGAATCGCAGAAAGCTTACTATGACCTAGAGCCTGACCAAGCAAAAGACTATGTGATGCTAAAAGCTGAAATATTGGCAAGGCTGGGTGTCACCCTGGCTGTCCGGGCTCAGCGTGTGCATAACTGGACTTTCCAGCTTGGAAAACCCCCCAGGTCTCAAATGTATGATCTCATTCACCTGAGCAGAAAGTGGCTACAGCCAGAGACTTTGTCCGCACCAAAGATTGTGGAACGTGTTGTAATGGATCGGTTTTTGAGAGCTCTTCCTACTGCCATCCAAAAGTGGGTAAGCCATGGAGACCCAGAGACGGCCGATGGTCTTGTGGATCGTGTGGAGAAATACTTGGCTACAGAGAACCTGACGGCCTCTTCCAGAGACACTCGGACTTTCCACCCTAAGACCAGACCATCCCCAGGGGCGGATAAGATGATTCCAAGGGGTAAGGGTGGAGAGAGTGAGAGGGTGGGAGCTCTACCCCAAGTTTGGCGAGAACAGCCTGGGAAATCAGCGGCTCAAGAGGCGGCAAGAAGGATCATTTGCTACCGCTGCCGGCAAGCGGGACATATTGCAGCAAATTGCCCGGTTTTGGAGGAACCCATGCAGTGTGACTTTCTGACGGGCAGACGTCAGTCGCTGTGTGCGACAGTCGCATGCACTGCCATTCGGGGAACTGAGAAACATTTATGCAAAATGTGTATTAATGGTAGAAATGTTGTGGTATTGCTGGATTCAGGTAGCCTTGTGACCCTGATAAAGGCTGAATTAGTTAAAACAGAGGTCTCTGGGAATAGCAAGGTAGCTGTTATTTGTGTGCATGGGGACACCCGAGAGTATCCAGTGACTACAGTGTGTTTCGAGACCCCCAAAGGTACCCTTTCTCATCCAGTGGGCTTAGTGTCTCAGTTACCGCATGACGCCATTGTGGGAAGGGATTTTCCGAAGTTCTGGGAACTGTGGGATGATCCTGAGCCCCCCACTGGTGCCCCTATGTACCAGGAATATGATAGCCAGAACTCCTCTGAGAGTGGTGAGGACTCTCCCGAATTTCCCTTGTCAGTATTGGCAGGGGAGACTCAAGAAACTGGAGAGGAGCCCACCTCCTCAGACGAAAACCTACCGTCTGTGGAGTTTTCTGATCTTGAGGTTCACAGGGAAAACTTTGCCACAGAACAGTTGAAAGACCCCGCCCTAATAAAGGCACGGGAAAACGTAGTGAAAATAGATGGCGAGTTAGTGAACCCAGATAATACCTGCACTTACCCATACTTCAGCGTAGAGAAGGACCTACTGTATCGGGTGGCAAAAAGGGCAGAAGAAACCGTTGAGCAGCTTGTGGTGCCCAAACCTTACAGGAAGTTGGTGTTGGAGTTGGCCCATGGGCACATTCTTGGAGGTCATCTGGGGACAGAGAAAACCCGAGAGAGGGTATTACAGAGATTCTATTGGCCTGGGGTGATGAAGGACATAGAAAATTATTGTTCCTCCTGCCCTGTGTGTCAGAGGTCGGCCCCGATGCCACACTTCCGTAGCCCGCTGGTCCCTCTACCCATCATTGAGGTCCCGTTTGAGAGAATCGCAATGGATTTGGTAGGTCCTATAATCAAGTCCGCTAGGGGGCACCAGTACATATTGGTTATAATGGACTATGCCACCCGTTATCCAGAAGCGATCCCTCTCAGAAATACCTCGGCCAAAACCATAGCCAAAGAGCTATCTCTTGTTTTTAGCCGGGTGGGTATTTGTAAAGAACTGCTTACGGACCAAGGTACACCCTTTATGTCCCGGGTTATGAAGGAGCTGTGTAAATTGTTCAAAGTGACGCAATTACGTACATCTGTGTATCACCCCCAAACCGATGGGCTGGTTGAAAGATTCAACAAAACCCTAAAACAAATGTTGAAGAAAGTGGTGGATAGGGATGGAAAGGATTGGGACTGTCTACTTCCTTATTTGATGTTTGCTATTAGGGAGGTGCCCCAATCCTCTACGGGATTCTCCCCCTTTGAGTTACTGTATGGGAGACACCCAAGAGGGCTGTTGGATATTGCCAAGGAAACTTGGGAAAGTGAGAGTTCTCCCCACAGGAGTGTGATTGAGCATGTCGCCCTGATGCAAGATCGAATTGCACAGGTAATGCCCATCGTGAAGGAACATTTGGCCCAAGCGCAGTTGGCACAGCAGAGAGTGTACAACCGTGGAGCCAAGACCCGTACCTTTTCCCCGGGGGATAGGATATTGGTACTTGTCCCTACGGTTGAAAGTAAATTCCTTGCCAAATGGCAAGGCCCCTACGAGATAATGGAAAAAGTGAGCGAAGTGAATTACAAGGTCAGACAACCAGGAAGGCGAAAGCCCGAACAGATCTATCACGTTAATCTGTTGAAAGCCTGGAGGGATAGAGAGTCCCTAGTCGCAGACACTTGGTCACCAGCTCAAACTGGTTGCGTGATTCCTGAGGTTGGAATCGCAGCCACCTTGTCACAACCCCAACAACAGGAGGTTAAGGAGTTTGTGCTTCGCAACAAGGAGGTATTCTCTGAGCTGCCGGGACAAACATCTGGGGTAGAGCATGACATTATTACCCCGCCCGGTGAAAGGGTGAAGTTAAAACCCTATCGGATCCCAGAGGCCCGACGGGAGGCAATACGGGAGGAAGTACAGAAAATGCTGAACTTAGGGGTGATAGAGGAGTCCCAAAGTGATTGGTCTAGTCCCATTGTGTTGGTGCCTAAACCGGATGGGAGCTGGCGATTTTGTAACGATTTTCGTCAGTTGAACAAAGTTACAAAATTTGACACCTACCCCATGCCACGTATAGATGAGTTGATCGACCGGCTGGGAACAGCCCGATACATGACGACTCTTGACCTCACAAAAGGGTATTGGCAAATCCCCCTGGCCAAGTCAGCCAAAGAGAAAACCGCATTTGTAACCCCAGACGGGGCGTTCCAATATAAAAGAATGCCGTTCGGGTTACAGAATGCGCCGGCCACATTCCAGCGGAAAATGGACCAGATGCTGAGGCCCCATCGGAAGTATGCTGCGGCTTACCTGGATGACGTAATTGTCCATAGCACAGATTGGGCCTCACATCTGCCAAAAGTGCAAGCAGTCCTGGACTCTGTTCGGGAAGCAGGGTTTACGGCTAACCCCAAGAAGTGTACCATTGGGCAGGAGGAGGCCAAATATCTTGGGTACACCATTGGGAGGGGAGTAATAAAACCCCAACTCAACAAAGTCGAGGCCATCCAGAGTTGGCCACGTCCCAACAGCAAGAAGCAGGTACGAGCCTTTCTGGGAATCGCTGGGTATTATCGGCGATTCATTCCCCACTTTGCTTCTAAGGCTGTGCCCCTAACCAACCTGACGAAGGGGAAAGGGTCGGTCATGATTAAATGGACCCCCGAGGCTGAGGCAGCATTCCAATTCTTGAAACAAGCCTTATGTAGCCAGCCAGTGTTGTACTCACCCGACTTCTCTAAAGACTTTGTCGTACAAAGTGATGCGTCAGATGTGGGGTTAGGAGCAGTATTGTCCCAGGTCTGGAACGGGGAAGAGCACCCAGTCATTTACCTCAGCAGGAAGTTGAAGTCCCATGAGGTAAATTACGCCACCGTTGAAAAGGAGTGTTTAGCGGTGAAGTGGGCTCTAGATTCCCTTCGGTACTACCTGCTAGGTAGGCACTTTGACATGGTTACGGATCACGCTCCGTTAAAGTGGATGGCTCAAAACAAGGAAACAAATAGAAGAGTGAATAGGTGGTTCCTGGCCCTCCAGGAATTCAACTTCACAGTAAAGCATCGCCCTGGCGTTCAAATGGGGAATGTGGATGCTTTGTCTCGAGTACATGAATGCCTGATTGCTGGTGTTCCAACCCCGAGGTTAAAACAAGAGGGGGGGGGTATGTGACAGCAGGAAGGTAAAGTCACCTGGTTGCATCCAGGGGGGTAGATATATTTCGCCCAGATTCAGGCTTTACGCCGATTTATACAGCTAGGTGGAGAGTTGTATAAGCCCAGCTGAGACTAGTGGGCTCATTGATGACTCATACCTCTAGGGAGAGGGCTGGGCGTCGTGCAGGCAGGGAGTTGATGAGGCCAGCTGAAGCCTGTCAGTTCGTTTAAGGCCTCTATAAAAACTCCCAGATTCATTAGATGTTAGCTCATGCCTGGAAGCAGACCTGTGTGGACTGTCTAGGGAGAGTGAACCCCTGTGCGGTGAGAGAAAGCCTGTGTGGCTATATTTTGCTTGGACATTTAAAACCAGGGACTAGGACAGCACTAGGCTGATCCCAGTTGTTAGTTAGGAAACCTGTATGTTTAGTCAGAGGTCAAGTTGACCAGGATTTATTTTGTTTGTTTCTTTTGCTTTGCTGTGTTTTTGTCACTGTAAATAGAAAATAAACGGCACCTTTTTGATTTTGAAAACCACAACCTCCGTCTGCTGGGCCTGTTTTTGTGTGGGGAGCCCATCCCGGGGGTCACACACACCCGCTGCCGAGCTAACCCCCTCACACTACTTACAGATGCAGCTTACACACGAACAATCTCTGACACCCTCACTAACTACTTTAGGGAAAACGCTTCGGGAGACACTGCCCCACCAACGCTCTGGGCAGCACATAAATGTGTAGTAAGAGGCACGTTCTTGTCCCTGGCGGCTAAGAGAAACAAAATGAGGAAGGCCCACATTGAGAAACTTACTGCACATGTACGAGCCCTGGAACAAACACACAAAATGACATTAGCCCAAAGCTCCTTGTCAGAGCTCACCCAGGCACGTGCTAAACTCCTGGAAGCACTCAACCTAACAATCAAACGCAAATACACTCTATCCCAAAAACTCTTCTATGAGTTCAGTAACAAAGCTGGCAAACTATTGGCAAAGGCCCTACAGATTAAGAGAGCTGCTTGCACTATTCACAAACTTAAACACCCATCTGGCACCGACCTTGTTAAACAAGAAGACATCTCAGACCACTTTGTGTCGTATTTCTCTAACCTTTACAACCTCCCCATCACTAATTCCTCTCCCACTACGACAGACAGGCTGACAGCGATAAATGATTTCCTGGCACAACACTGCCCGACCCCCCTGACACCTGACGACTCGGCCAGCCTCGATCTCCCAATCTCGATTGCCGAAACCTTGGCAGCGCTAAAACAAATGAAACCTGGTAAATGCCCCGGCCCCGATGGACTTACTGTTAGTTATTATAAATCCTTTTCCGACACCCTTCTTCCACACCTAGTGAACTCCTTTGAGTCCCTATCCTCGGGCCCACGCTCCGAAACTGACTTTCTTGAAGCCCATGTATCCCTCATCCCCAAACCAGGCAAGGACCCCCTACTGGTCACTAACTATCGTCCTATTTCACTCCTCAACGTCGACCTGAAACTGTATGCCAAAGTCCTAGCGAATCGAATTCTCCCCTTCCTGAACAGACTGATTTCCCTGGATCAAGTCGGCTTCGTCCCCGGCAGAGAAGCCAGGGACAACACCACCAAAGCCCTGAATATTCACCATTGGCTATCCACATCATCCACCCAGGGTTTCTTCCTCTCCTTAGATGCTGAGAAGGCGTTCGACAGAGTGGCCTGGGATTATATGGAGAGAACCCTTCTAACTATGGGTTTCCCCCCACGTCTGCTCTGCATGATCTTGTTGCTTTATTCATCCCCTTCAGCTAAATTAAAGATCAACGGCCGCCTGTCGAGTGCCTTCCCCATCTCCAACGGTACCCGTCAGGGATGCCCCCTATCCCCTTTAATATTTGTCCTTACCATGGAACCAATGCTGCGCAAATTGAGAGATAACCCAGCCATCAAAGGTATTGATATACGTGGTACTCATTATAAAGTGGCCGCATACGCAGACGACGTACTTCTTTTTCTTAAAGATCCTATCACCTCCATTCCCAACCTACTTGCTGATTTTACCCTGTTCAAGACCCTATCCAATCTGCAGATCAACTTCTCAAAATCCAAAGCACTCAACATCTCTTTACCCCCCACAATAGTCTCTCAATGCAAACTTAACTTCCCCTTTGGTTGGGAAACTAGCTGTCTCACCTACCTGGGTATCAGAATTCCAACTAAACTACAAGATCTCTACGCACAAAATTTCTTACCAGTCCTTCAAAAGGTACAAAACGACTTACATAAATGGCACCCGGGTACTTTCTCATGGTTTGGCAGAATAGCAATAATAAAAATGAATATCCTCCCGAGACTCCTTTATCTTCTCCAATCCATCCCCATAAAACTCCCCCCCTCTTTTTTCGCGTCTTACAAACGCATGTGTAGGACCTTCATTTGGTCCTCTAAAGCCCCTAGGATAAGCTGGACCAGATTGACACTACCAAAAGTTCTAGGGGGTCTGGGTCTCCCCGACATCCAAACGTACCATTGGGCATGCCATCTGACTCGAATAGTAGACTGGCACATCCATGGCACATTCAAAGATTGGGTTGCACTTGAAAACTCCATATCCGACGTCCCCCTCTCCCACCTCCCATGGATAACAAAACGCTCCGTCCCGGTACCCTGTTCCTCCCATCCCCTCATAGGAACTTCCTTGTCCGTATTCAGACTTGCCTGCTCACTCCTACGCACATCACCCACCCCAGGCCCCATGACCCCACTAGACCGAAATCCCGACTTTCCCCCAGGCCTGCCTATCCTTAACGCGTCTGTAGGTCCCCAACATCTCTACACCGGTGTCAGTGTCAGAGCACACACCCTGTTTCATGATGACACCCTTCTAACACACCATGTTCTATCGTCTAAATTCCCTGAACACCATATCCCTTTCTACACATACTTACAACTCCGACATTTCCTTGCCTCTGCCAACCCCTCTTTACACTGGAATCGAGACCTTACGCCCTTTGAAGCACTATGTACCAAGACTGAACCCCAACGTCACCTGATTTCGTACCTATACAATCTCCTCTTCTCCACTTACGATATACAAGATGATACTCTAGTTAAAAAATGGGAAAGAGACCTCTCCATTCACCTTTCGGCAACCGAGTGGGAACAAATATACACCCACATGCACAAAGGTTCCGTTAATGTATCAGTTCAAGAAAATAGGTACAAAATCTTTTCTCATTGGTATAGAACACCTGCGATCATTCACAAGTACTATCCCAACCTCCCTCCAATATGCTGGAGATGTAACGCGCACACCGGCTCCTTACTCCATATATTCTGGGAATGCCCCCGTATTCAACCATTCTGGACCGAAATTCACCGCTTAATCTCTCTTATCACCACGTACTCCCCGACTTTCACACCAGCACAATACCTATTGCACCACACCTCTATACCCTTCTCCTCATACAAAAAATCCCTGATTTTTCATCTCATCTCTGCTGCCTCCATGTGCATCTCAACTCATTGGAGAGACACTACACCCCCCTCAATTTCAGAATGGATCCATCGGGTCGACAAAACGTCTGCCATGGAAAGTCTTATACACCAAGCGCACGACAACCCGATTAAATTCACCGAAATTTGGGCCTGTTGGCTCCACTTTAAAGAAACTGATACTCACACCTCTCCCCCTCAGAGTCCCCACACACCCACTGGATCTCCCTGCTCCCTCAGATTGCCCCCCTCCTCTACCTCCTCCGCCACCCTCCATCCACCCCTGCCCCCTCCTGAATCAACCCCGAATAACTCCTTCCAGCACGCTATCACTGTCCCACCACTTCACTCAATTACATGAATTTACCACCACTCACATCCACTTTCTGGAATCCCATTTTCAATCCAGACTATCCATTACCCACAGTAATATGTTTCTGTTTACTCTTATAGTACCACTCAATTTGAACATACTTACGCACATCGTCCCGACCCGCTTTCCTCTTGCAGAAAGTACCCGTTGAGGCGGGTGGACCTGAGACTGGTTGACGATGACACAAATATGGTACTTTCTTCCCGACTCCTATTAACTTACTGTTGCCGCAATCCTCGGCAAACTATTCTACGCCCCCGACTCCAACAAGCTTTATGAGAATCACCTTTGTTATTGTTCGAGTGGCTACTCCCCTGGGCACATCCTGCCACTAACCCGCTACTGTTATTGCCAGACTGTATAACATGTATCGTTAGACTACTGTTTCGATATCCCAGATATATTATCTGCTCTGTTTCGCAGAGACTATTTTGACTTGTCTGTATTGTTTGACAAACTGCACTTGTATTACAATTTTGCATTTTACCCTGATTGTATGTACAAAATCTTCAATAAAAATTATTTGAAAAAAAAAAAAAAAAGGATACAACAACTAGAGAGGACAAGATGGCATCAGCTTTCTACAAACTTAAGCACTTGCTGGAGAATGAAATGACTCAATGGTGGGACATTGTGTTGCTGGAGAAATATCTAGAGGTTAATAGAATACCTAGAGGGTTGAGAATTACAAAAACATGTGGGTTCCTTGAGAAGGATATCAATGAAGAATGGGTTAGAGAAATGAGGAAATTTAATAGATCCTGGCTCGAGTTCATTATTAGACAGAGGCAAAGAAATCTATTAAATATCAAAACTGATATTACTAATATTCAGGAAGAATTTCTAGCATTCACGGATCTAGAGTCCTTTGCAGGATGGGATACTAAAATAAATGAGGAGACAGGTGTCTTTGAGACAGAGCTAATAAGTAGAAAATCAGGTAAATTTGAGAGGGATCGACAAGACTATGCTTTGGGCTATGAGTTTAACTGGAAGAAACAGAGAGGTTTAGAGCCCCCTGCTAATGAACAGGAAGGGGCCAGGGATAAACATCTTAGACAGTCGAATCATAATTACCATCACAATAATGATATGCATACCTCTCCCTTTCGTTCCAGTGATACACAGCATAAAAGTACTAGGAGGAATATCACTAGGAAAAATAATAGATACTGGAATAGAAATAAGAACAAGAATAGAGAGAAGGATAAAATTAGAGATACTAATACATCTGAGTATAGGGGTGCACATAGGAACACTAATGATATAGAAAGGTCCCACAGGTTTCCCTTGGAATATAGGGGCCATGACCACTTTCCAAACCCTCTTGTATCCAGAGAGGGACTTATAGAGCAGTGGAAAAAAGATCAATGGAACACTCAACCGCAAGGCCCTATGGGAGCCACAGAGATGGATATGGCTCCGGGGGTCCATGTGACTTCAACATATGTGGAGACGATGGATATTCCTATAGTGGCTGGTGCCGCTTTAGAGTCGCCAAAAGAACAACGGGAGATTCCTCTGAAGTCAGGTTCAATGATAGGGAATCAAAACCCGTTGAAGGACACTGCTAAGGCTAATGGCACCACTTCTACAAATAGTATAGAACTAAACAAAGATAAGTCTTCTTTTTTTGTGGATGGAGCTGCGGGGAAGCTGAAACCCGCAGCGTCAAAGAAAATAGCATCAAAACTCCTATCCCCTCCAAATACCAGGGGACAAAAAGGCCAACGAGAAGAGGTAGGAGGGGAGGTAAGAAGTCGAAGAAGGAATCAGAAATAACCGAGGGATGCTCCACCATAAAAATTTACAACCTTTAAAAAAATGTGTTTTCAGAAACAGAGCTGGATCTACTTATAAAAGGCCTGAATTATGCCCCCGAAAGCCCCCCCCCCCAACCTCTTTGAGCTCTTCATCGATCTAAATAAATTTGTACGGAATTTAACTGTGAAACGCCATTACAGGCTGAAAGAAATTAATAGAGGGACGAAAAAAGATGAGGAAGTAGAGGTACAACTACCGTCGTCTCCGTCTGATACACTGGAGAGAGAAATGCTTGAAATATTGGAGGAGTTATATATGGAAGGAGGACAAGAACTCCATAGGGAGGCGTTTGTACCTGCTGAGGAGGCTGGAGTTATTAATACTCTGTTTAGACCAAAGTCCAGCTTTTACCCACATTGGAACAAAGGGAATTTTATCCCAACGTTCTATGAAATTGTTTTGGATGAGTTTAGAAACCTTTGTGGGAAGAAAAGAACTGCTCGGGGTCATCAATTAGATCTAGCAGGCCCTCTGAGCAGTCTAAAGAAAAATTCTGATGTGGTGATAAGAAAAGCCGACAAAGGCGGAGGGTTGGTGATTCAAGACAGAGAGCAGTATTAAGAAGAAGCCTATAGACTGATTGGGGACACAAGTACTTACGAAAGACTTATGTGGGACCCTATGGCTATCTATAATGCTGAGCTTAAGAAGCTTTTGGATAAAGCCCTAGTGGATCAGATTTTGACTAAACATGAACACCAATTCTTGTATTCCAAACATCCTGTGGTCCCTCATTTTTACCATATACCGAAAGTTCACAAGGATTTGGAAAAGCCGCCCGGCAGGCCGATTATAGCAGGCATTGATAGCCTTACGAGCAACCTAGGCAGCTATATAGACCACTTCCTTCAGGACTCGGTTACGAGTTTGCCATCCTACATCAAGGACTCAGGCCATGCCTTAGAAATTCTAGCCCCATATATATGGGAAAAAGGATATAGGTGGCTTTCGTTGGATGTGGCGTCACTATATACGTCCATCCAACATGAATTTGGTCTAAGGGCAATTGAATACTATATTGCAGAGGCTCACCGGTTCAATCCTATGCAGGCACAGTTCCTTTACGAGTGTATCGAGTTTACACTCATTCACAACTATTTTTCATTCCTGGGCAATTTCTATAGACAAGTGAGAGGTACAGCTATGGGCGCACGGTTTGCACCTAGCTATGCAAACCTTTTTATGGGGTACTGGGAGCACAAGCATATTTGGGCCAACAATCCCTACGGAGGTAACCTTATCTTATACTCGCGTTACATAGATGACATCCTTATTATTTGGAATGGAACAGACGAAGAGTTGGATGATTTCCTGACACATTGCTCAAAAAACTCCTTTGGAATATCTTTTACCCATGTAATAGACGAGAAATCTCTGGTGTTTCTGGATTTGGAACTACAGGTCGATGACGAAGGCATGATCTACTCAAAGACGCATTTTAAACCAAGCGCAGGTAATTCCTACCTTCATGCTCGTAGTCATCACCATCCTAGGTGGATCAAAAATGTCCCCTTTGGACAGTTTTGTAGATTGCGGAGGACGTGTACCTTTAAGAAGGACTATGAGGAACTGTCACAGATCCTCAAAAATAAATTTAGCGCGAAAGGATATGAGGATAAACATATTGATGAAGCATTCCAGAAGTACCTCAAATTATATGATAATACTCTGGCAAATGACTTGGACAATGTGGCTAAGTTGGAGGCTAACGATGAAAAACCGCAGGTGAGATTCTGTACTAGATACAACAACAAAGTTCCAATGATTCAGAAGATCTTTAGGAGAAACTGGAAAGTTCTAAGATCCGATCCTATCCTGTGAACTAGCATGCCTTTATATCCAAATTTAGTTTTTAGAAGACCAAGAGATTTGAGAAGTATGGTGGCCCCGAGCAGAGTTAAGAAGATCAGAAACACAGGTCTAAACAAACCCTGGACCACACTGTTTGACCAAAAAGGTAGTTACAAGTGTGGGGTTGGAAACTGTGGTAATTGTCTACACATGAGCCATCGTAAGAAGGAAGTCCAGGGAACAGATGGGAAGAACCATAAGGTCAGGTAGTTTATTAACTGTGGGACCTCTTTTGTGATTTATGGTCTTCTCTGTCCATGTGGCCTCTTGTACGTTGGTCGTACTTCACGACCAATGAGAACGAGAATGGGGAAGCATAGGAGTAGTATCCTGACAGAAAAAGAGAACTATTCGGTACCCAAACATTTCAAAGAGGCTCATGATAGTTCGGTTAGTGGTTTGAAAGTGTTTGGGATTGAGGCCATATCGAATGATTTTGACAGTGGTAAAAAACACCAGATTCTGTGTACTAGAGAGGCATATTGGATATTCACCTTGGGCTCTCTAGTTCCTCATGGCCTAAATGAAGGGATCGAGTTACATAATGTAGTGTAGATCCCCCTCTGTCTCATTTTGATTGGATAGCACTATGTTCTTTGTACCGTCTAGATAGATAGGTAGATTTCACCTCTCTAAGCTAGTGGGACCATCTGCTCCGCCATATAGCGAATCTACATATCGTGGTCCGGCCCATTGGTCCTCTAGTGTAGTAGGACCTTCAGTCTACTTTTTATAGTATTTTAGAGGAAATTTTAAGTATTAGGGAATGCATTACACTACATTTAATATACTTTTAGTAATCTCGTACTTTTTAACTATCATTTTCAATTAGGTAATTATTTATTAGTTTTTACTTAAGAAGTATCTAATATTGTGCTAGTGGGGCTGCGGTAGGTTAGACATGTAGTCCTGAGGTAGTTGTTAGGTCATCTTCTTTTGGAGGATGTTGCCACCAAAGAATAGGTTTTGACAGGGTTCCATATTATGGACTGTGGGTGGGCCCTTCAAGATGTTTTTACAATGCTGCACAATGCTCCTACATTGATTGGGTACATCGTTCGAGAGTCTGTGCATGTGTGTAGGTGCATGCGCATGAGCCCAAGGTGTTGGGTGACTCGGTGCACATATGCGCCTGCCGCTGGCTCAATTATTATGGGTATGCGGTGGGGCGGGTGTGTGCCCCGAGTGGGTGGTGTGCGAGCACACATGTATATTTGTATTGCTTAGGTTTGTGTCATTTGGTCCCATATTATGATGGACCGAAGTGTGGTATTGGACTTCCCCTGGAGCAATTGAGGAATATTTGTTCCCTATACCTAGTGTATTTGATATATTGATTCCATGTGTATTTGGGCAAGAGTTAATTATGCAACTACGGTTGCTTATACCATTTTTTAAATTCATTAATTTTAATTTTATTCTTTGGTGGTATTTTGTATAGGTGTGGGGTCATATGCTGGGGTAACAGCCCTCACAGGCCACCTAGCATGGCACTGCCCTTCTACAAATAGTTTAGGTTCCCCTCTTATGTTTTGAGTTGCCATTTGTCAATAGATATGGTATATCATCAACATGTACCAATTATCAATTAGCACCCAAAGAAAATCCCCCCTCCCCTTTATTTATTTATCTTTATATATATGTACCAGTCCCCCCATGCACACCCTGATCTTATTATCCATTGAGGGTGCGGGGTCCACCACTACTATAGCGGGTTGGGACCCGATGTAGATTAGAGGCTGTGTCGGCACGAATGTGTCCTCTGGGTTTCTGGTCTGCGCGGGTCACATTTGCTTTGTGCCGCGCGCGGATCGGTAATTCGGGGACACTGCAATTGGCCGGCACTAGCGCCTGTATAGTGAGGATTACTAATACCGGATGCAGAGTGTGAGAGCCGCCTTCGTATCCGGGACAACCTTTGATGCCTGTCCAGCCCATCTGAGGGCGGAAGTGACGGTTTCAATTACCGGAAGTGGCGGGTGGAACGCACATCCACCGCTACTTCCGGGTTCTTCGGTCAGCGTGCGTCCCATATAGTAGTGGGACGATAGCTACATTCGCTTTCCATGACGCTGGGCTATGTGCAGACGGGTGGCAGCAGCGATTGGCTGCCCTTGGTAGCCTGAGTGGTATGGGTAAGTCCCGCCAGGCATGGGTGTAGTTCGTCATTTGCCAGCTGACATATAGGCATTTAGTTATATGGTGTATACACATTTATTATGTAAAAATATAGATGGACATATCAGTGTGTATAGCGAGGGGTTAAGCTTATATGGGCATGCCCTTCGGGTGAGAGGAGGAGTGGCCTGTGGTGGGTGGAGTTGTAAACAGGTGACCACTCAGGCCCACTTACACATGGATAAAAAGGAGCCCAGAGAGGGGTCCAGTCACTATCACTTTTTGGCTCTGAGGAAGAGGGTGCGCCCTCGCAACGCGTCAGCCGTAGCTGTGAACTCTGTTGTCTGGACTCTCTGGTCATCTGGTTCCAGTAGGAGGCAATCCCCTTTGATGGAATGATTATGTGCCTACTATTATACTTGCTTTGTGAGTATTTTTAATCTTTCAACTTACTTTTAATAAAACCTAGCCATTGATAATGCACTAGGTCGGTGCGCCTTCTTTTTTCCTTTTACATTTTAGTCTTAAAGAATACCAATTATTCTGAGAAGGGCACCAAGATTCCTGGTCATTTTCCTACGGAACACTCTGGTTGTGTCACTAAGAGACTGTACTCCCGAGCACAGGAGACTGTTTGTGTGTCTGTGAAGATTCTAGCACTACCCATTAGTCGTGCACTCCACAAATCTGGCCTTAATGGAAGAGTGGCAAGAAGAAAGCCATTGTTGAAAGAAAGTCATAAGAACATTTGCAGTTTGTGAGAAGCCATGTGGGGGACACAGCAAACACGTGAAAGAAGCTGCTCTGGTCAGATGAGACCAAAATCTATGCAAATTGAAATGTAAAGCGCTCTGAGTGGTGGAAAACAAATACTGCACATCACCCTGAACACACCATTCCCACTGTGAAACATGGTGGTGGCAGTATCATGCTGTGGGGATGATTTATTTCAGCAGGGACAGCGAAGCTGGTCAGAGTTGATGGGACATTGGATGGAGCCAAGTACAGGGCAATCTTAGAAGAAAACCTGTTAAAGTCTGCAAAAGACTTAAGACTGGTGTGGAGGTTCACCTCCTGGCAGGACGACGACATACAACCAGAGCTACAATGGAATGGTTTAGATCAAAGCAAATTCATGTGTTAGAATGGCCTAGTCAGAGTCCAGCCCCAAATCCAATTGAGAATCTGTGGCAAGACTTGAAAATTGCTGTTCACAGACGCTCTCCATCCAATCTGACAGAGCTTGAGCTATTTTGCAAAGAAGATTGGGTAAACATGTCACTCTCAAGATGTGCAAAGCTGGTAGAGACATCCCCAAAAAGACTTGCAGCTGTAATTGCAGCAAAAGGTGGTTCAAGAAAGTATTGACTTAGGGGGGCTGAATACAAATGCACGCCACACTTTTCACATATTTATTTGAAAAAACATTTTGAAAACCATTTATCATTTTCCTTCCACTTCACAATTATATGCCACTTTATGTTGGTCTATCACATAAAATGCCATTAAAATACATTTACGTTTTTGGTTGTAACATGACAAAATGTGGAAAATTTCAAGAGGTATGAATAATTTTTCAAGGCACTGTATATACATGCAGCAAGAATATTGTTCCTCCTTAATAGGGTGCAAACGGGTTTGGCCAGCGACCTCACATCAACTCCTAGGGTGACAGCTGGTGAGTTTGTGAAGACCTTTGGTGGGTCTGTGCACCCAAATTCATTCTACTCAGGTACTTGGAGGCAAGAAGGTGCCAGGAAGTAGGTCTGATGCAGGAAGGTATGCTGCAATGATAGTTCAAAGAACAGAGCTGGTGGCAGATACAATAGGGAAGTTAGAGGTAAGAATTCAAGTCTGTTTATCAAACAGAGATAATTTTACGACATGTGCAAATTTGTTTAGTTTCTAATTAGTTTTTCATGAATTTAGAGAAATTTGTTAATTCCGAAATTTCAGAATTTCCGAATTTTTCAATTTTCGGATTTCCGAAATTTGGAAATTTCCGAATTTTTAAATTTCAGAATTTTCGGATTTCCGAAGTTCCGAATTTCCAAAATTCCGAATTTCCAAAATTCCGAATTTCGGATTTTCTAATTTCCGAAATTCCTAATTTCGGAAATTCGAAAATTTGAAATTTTGAAAATTCGAGATTCGTAAATTCTAAATTGCAAAATCGAAAATCTAAAATTCAAAAATGGGAAATTTGGAAAGTTGAATTTCCGAATTCTAAATTTTTAGAATTTCCAAATTTCCGAAAATCGGAAATTCGTTTTTTTTAGTATTTTGCTTTTTCGGAAATTCCCCCAAATTTTTTTTTTCTTTTTCGTTTTTTTTTTTTTCTCTTTTTTTTTTTTTACCACTCAGACTTTATCCTAGCGTGAGACTTTCTCATGGTGTTAATCCTTAATGTCGTCTCTACTTTGGATTCGCATCATATGTGGTTCTCCAAATTTTTCTAAAAGGATAAGTATGTTTCTTTATTACAATCCGTATCTATATAAAATTCAATACCATTCCTTTCCTGTAACCCTCCTCCCCCCACCGTTATCCCCTCCCCCCACCGTTATCCCCTCCCCCGCCCCCCAATTCCCTGACCTCTCTTTATTTGCCCTTACTGCTTCTTATTTTACCCTTTTGAATTAAGTTTGTTCACCCATTATTTCTGCAAATCCCAGAGTGTTTTTAAATGCCTTCCACCCCTTCCATTTTTCTTCGAAAACTTCCATTGAATTCATGTCACCAAATCTTAAATATTCCAATTCAAGAATTTAATCCACTCTGTTACACCAACCCTTCAAAGTAGGACTATCGCGCTCTTGCCAGTGTTTAGGAATTTGGCTCTTAGCTGCATCCAACAAATGTGGAATCAAACTTTTGAGGTATGATTTGTTCGACATTCGAAGACCGTGCAGTAAACATCCCCACGGGTCATCCGGCATGTCAATTTTAGTGATGTCTCTAATGGTTCCCCTAATCTCTGTCCAATATTTTTTAATTTTTGGACAGGTCCTCCATATGTGGGCCATTGTCCCAATTTCCTGGCAACCTCGCCAGCAATACTTTGATTTTTCCGTTGTGAGTCTGTGTACTTTATCTGGCGTCATATACCATCTAGTTAGACATTTATAGTTAGTTTCCACTATCCTACAGTTTACGGAAGTTGAATGTACCCTGTTAATTATTTGTTTAATCTCATATTCTCCCTTATATATTCCTAGTTCTTCCTCCCACTTCTTAATACATGTCGGTTTCTCTGTGTTTCTTTGTGTATTATTTAAGACCCTATAAATCTTAGAGATAACACCTTTCGTTTTCTTTTCCTCACAGATTTTTTCCAAAGGCCTTAAGTTGTTTTTAGCTCTAATAGGTTTAGGGAGACTATCAAAAAAATGTCTTAACTGAGTGTAACGCCACTCGTCGATCAATCTCCACTCCTTGGTCTTCTTTAGTTCCTGAAATGTAATTAAATTGTTTTGGACCATTACATCTTTTAATTGTGCGTTTTCTTTTAAGATCCATTTCCCCGAAATGTTTTCCCTACCTGGTTGTAAAATAGCTGGTATCTTTTAGTGGTATAAGAGGTGAGTTATACAACCAGTTTTCTTTTTTGTGCAGTCGATCCCAAATTTTTAGTGCATTTCTGGTGATCTCGTGTGTATTTGTGCTCAGGTCTCGATACTGTGGCGGTATCCATATTACCCTCCCCAGTGTCGCATTACTAATTCCGCTCTCCATTTTTACCCATCTCTTCTCTGAACTATCTTTAGCCCAGTCCATCATCCGAGCTATCACTATCGAGTTGTAGTAATTTCTGATGTTAGGTGCCCCTAATCCTCCCTGGCTCTTCTCTTTTGTGAGTGTAGTCCACTTAATATGTGATTTTTTCCCTCGCCACGTGAAAACCGAAAGCAGTGATTCTAATTTATCTAAGAAGACCCGAGAAAGTGGGATCGGGAGCATCTGCATTCTTTTTCGTTTTATTCGTTTTTTTGGAAATTCGGAAATTTCGAATTTCCCGAATTTCCGAAAAAAAAAAAAATATATATATATATATATATTTTTCGGCAGTGCACATGTTTAATAATTTATCTAATTTCAGTTCTTAGCGAAAAATCTTCTCTGGCACCCTGTTTATGAAGCGGAGAACATTTTTTCTCAGAAGGAGAAGAGAAAAGTATTTCCTCTGAGAACACCTGAGATCTAAGTAGAAGGGGAGGGCTGCCTGTGATCTTGTGAGATACCTGTGTGATTACAGAGCAGCTGAGTTTTAAAAGTGAAACCAAAGTTAAAAAGACTGTGTAATTACATGAAAATAATAAGCACTGGCACTTTTTTTAACTTAGTTTATTTTACACACATTTTGGCACATTCTTTAAAAGTGTATTTTGGCCCTTTTTTATTGCTCATTTTGGCATAATTTGTGTGCATTTTGACGTTTTTTAACATGCCATATTTTGTTTACCCCTATCTGCCCGTGTTTTTTTTTTTATTGTGCATTTTGGTGCTTTTTTAAACACACATTTTGGCCCTTTAGTGCACATTTTGGCAAGGTTATATTAACATGCATTTTGGTGTGGTTTGTAACGCACATTTTGGCGCTTCTTTTAGCATTTAGTTTGACACTTTTTTAACGTGCATTCTGATTTGCTTTCATGCATATTTTGGCAAATAGCACATTTGCTAGTCACTTTTGGGGTGCCATTAACAATTAATGGCACCGCAAGCATATCATGCATTTTGCATGCGTTTCCGTAATGTACACACAAATGCAGGTAAAATATTTGCCAAAATACATGTTAAAAAAGCACCAAAATGCACATAAAAATTTGCTAAAATGTGTTTTAAAAAAAAAAGCCAAAATGTGTGTTGAAAAAAGCAGCAAAAAAGTGCATCAAAAACTGTACCAAAATGCGCACAAAAAAGGCCCAAAAAACATTCAAACATAACCCTTCAAAAAGGAGTAGATTATTCTTTATTTAAAATTTTGCCAAAATAGCTCAATTTATGGCAGTGGTTCTCAACTCCTGTCCTCAGGACCCACTAACAAGCCAGATTTTAAATATTACCTTGGGGAGAAGCAGACTAGAATACTGCAATCACTGAGCAGCAAATGATATAACTTGTGATGTATTTCAATTATCTTGCAAACCTGGCCTGTTAGTGGGTCCAGGTACATTTTGGTTGGTTTACAAGTACTAGTGTGCATTTAAAGTGGCCTAAAAGGATGGCTGCTAAATGTAAAGAGAGGTACGACAGTTGTTTCAAAGCCTGATCTAATGCATGTACTCAGTGGTCCCCAAACTTTTTGGCACCAGAGACTACCGTTGTGGAAGAAAATTGTGCCAAGGCCTGGGGGGTTTATGCGGCTTTTCGCTGGCAATTTGTCAGGGAAATTGCTGGTGTTAGCGCTTCAACCATCACGGCACCATGGTTGATATGGTGTCCAGATGATTGAAGTGTAGGGATGAGCTTCGTGTTCGAACACTATCTCCAGATTAGGGGCGTGGCCATGGGGGCAAAATTTGCCCACAGTATGGCCAACCTTTTTATGGCTAAGTGGGAGGAAGATGTAGTATTTTGTGAAAGCCCACCTAATTTAATCTTTTGGAAAAGATTTATTGATGACATTTTGTTTATTTGGGATGGTGATGTAGAATCAGTTAATTCTTATCTATCCCTCCTAAACAGTAACGATAGGGGCATTATTCTCAGTCATGAGATTAGCCCCATCCAGATTCACTTTCTGGACCTCAATGTCTCAATAAAGGACAGTAGGATAGTCACATCCACTTTCTTCAAACCGACAGACAGGAACGGCTATATTCCTTTGGATTCATGCCACCATAGTTCCTGGCTGTCGGCGGTCCCGAAGGGTCAATTTTTACGTCTAAAGCGAAATTGCACTGACTTGGAACAATATCACAAAGAGGCAGAAATCCTTAAATTAAGATTTATAGCCAAGGGGTATGACATTGCCAAACTGGACTCTGCTATTACAGATGTGGGCCTTAGAGATAGACAGACACTTCTGTGTGACAGACCTCCAGAAGTGGAAAATAGGGAGGACTTTGGCTTAGCCTTTCTGACCACGTACTCAAGTCAGCATTGGGCTATAAAAAGGATCATTAAAAAACACTGGTCGGTGCTAAAGAACGACCGAGTATTGGGCCCTTTATTGTCTAACACCCCGAGAGTACTCTTTAGGGGTGCTTCTAACTTCAGACATCTACTAGCACCTAATGTACCAGATCCCCCAACTTGTCCTTTTTTTGGGGACTTGAAGGGATTTTACCCGTGTAGACGATGTAAAGTCTGCAGGGTGAATGCCCTCCAAGGTAGAAGAACTATGGAGTTTACTTCATCAGGAACAGGAGCCACATATCCTATCAGGTCCCTTATAACATGTGCTACAAAGTGCGTGGTGTACCTTTTGCGATGCCCATGCGGTTTGGAATATGTGGGCCGGACCATTAGAAAATTGAGTACCAGATTAGGTGAGCACATCACCAACATAAAAAGTGGTTTTGACAAACATAGTGTGTCTAAGCACTATGATCTTGTGCATAACAGAAACCCAAAAGGTACCATTTTCATTGGTTTGGAGAAATATGTGCCCAACTGGAGAGGGGGCAATGGCAAAAGAAGCATCTCTAGATCCGAAACCAGTTGGATACATAAATTGGGTTGTCACACACCGGGTGGCCTCAACGTTGAATGGGATATAAATTGCTTTATCAACAATGGGTGACATATTATTTGTTCCCCTCATAAGCAATTTGTTCCCATTTTTCTTCCTGTGCAATTTTGGTCCAGTGTTTTGTTTGGGCCTGACTAACTAAGTATATCATAAGCTTTATTTTAATATAAAAAGTTTTTTTAAGTATTTCTATATTGGTTAAGTGTAAACCTGCTTAGGATTCATTTTTTGAAAAAAAGATTTTTTTTTAAAAAAAAGAATGTTTTAAAGGAATGTTTTTTAAAAAAAAGAGAATGTTTTTTGGAAAAAGAATGTTTTTTTTTTTTGAATAAAGAATGTTTTTGAAAAAATGGTTTAATAACAGTTGCACCATGATCCACAAGATGTCAGTGTGGAGATTATTTTGAAAATCAGTTTTAAAAATTGGTGCAATATCTGTAAGTTCCACTGGGGGTGATGGTGCAACTGTGTTTTATGTCAAGACCTCTCCATTGAGAGATCAATGCAGAGGCTAGTACAATTTTCTGCTCCGTCTGCCAATTTGACATGTAGCCAATGAGAGAACCCCGAGTGGGCCCTTTGGCTACAAATAGCGTGTGCGTGCTCATGTGGGCGTGCCCCTGATGATGTCACATTTGACGAAACGGCGTAGGGTGACACACACATGTATTGCGCATGCGCGAATCAGCCTTTGACAGAAACTCTGAGCTTTTTTATTTCCTTGCAAGGATTTTCTCGTTTTATCATTATTTTTATACCTATGTGAGAGCTGTTTTCTCTCCTGTTCATTTCTAATAAAACTTCCCTGATGAATGCTACACTATGGAAAGTTTTTCTTTCTTCTCTTTGGACATCGTTTTAACTGCTGAGGATTATTCACTCTGATCAATCAAGAGTGCTTTTCATCTCCGATTTGGATCAGCTGTGCAGACACGTCTCTGGAGACTCGCCTATTGTGGATGAAGTGTCTTCATTGGAATTTCTCTGCCTTCCATGGAGTGAACATCGCTCTACTAAGCTTGTTTTGACCCCCCTGAGAAGGGCGGTCGCAGGCTGTTTGGTAAGCCTTAATTTCTCACTTTGGTGGCGGGATCTTCACTTATTGTTGGAATAGCACTTACCAGTTTCATCGGATATCTTCTCTGTGGAACTCTTATCATCAATATAGAGGAAATCCTCTACACAATCATTTGATAATCTTCTTTCTTCACGGGCACTTATGAACTTGATTGGTTTATTTGCATTGTTTTATTAGTGTTTTTGATACTTTTTTCACGTATTTAATTTTAACTGTTATACTAGATATATACAGTTCTTTCCAGCGCTACACTATTTTTGTATACTCATTTTGTTTGTACCTTATATCAAAGGTTTTTTTGGTGTTTAGCAGCAGGTTTCCTTAACCACTTGCCGACCGCGCCATAGCCGAAAGACGGCTACAGCGCGGTCGAGTTATCCAGGGTTCACGTCCCTGGGACGTCCTCGTGCACTCGCGCTTCCCGCGCGCCCCCTAGGGCGCGCTCGCGGAAGTGTCCGCGCTCGCCGAATGCAGGGGACCCATCGCAACAAGGATCGTGGTGAAGAGCCAATGATAGCGGCTCTTTACCACCTGATCGCTCCCTCCAATGAGGGAGCGATCAGAATGTAAACAAACTGGGGTCACACAGAGGTCCATCTCTCTTCTCTCCTCTCACCGATACAGCGTGTGAGGAGAGAAGAGAGATCATTGTGATCACAGTGAGTGTTCAATATTCTACAGTGCCCAGCAGTGCCCTTCAGTACCCATCACCAGTGCCACAAAAATACCCATCAGTGCCACTAGTGTCCAGTGGCACTACAGTGCCCATCAGAGTACCCACAAGTGCCAATCTTTGCCACTACACTACCCATCAGCGCCCCTACAGTACCCATCTCCATCACCAGTGCCACAAAAATACTCATCAGTGCCACCAGAGTACCCATCAGTGCCACTAGTGTCCAGTGCCACTACAGTGCCCATCAGAGTACCCATCAGTGCCACTAGTGTACATCAGTGCCACCACAAGGCTGATCAGTGTCACTACAAAGCTCATCAGTGCCACTACAAGGCTCATCAGTGCCATCAGTGCCACCTATCCTCCATCAGTGCCACCTCTGCCACTTCAGTGCCCATCGGTGCCGCCAGTGCTCCACCAGTGCCACACCAGTGCCCCATCGGTGCCATCAGTACCACATCAGCGCCACTGTAGTGCTCATCTGCACCACTACATCGCTCAACTACAGCGCTCATCAGTGCCACAGTAGTGCCCATAAGTAAGTGCTCATCAGTGCCGCCTTATCAGTGCATATCAGTGTGGTGCATTAGTGTACATCAGTGCACCCTCATCAGTTCCCATCAGTGCACCCTCATCAGTTCCCATCAGTGCACCCTCATCAGTTCCCAGCAGTGCACCCTCATCAGTTCCCAGCAGTGCACCCTCATCAGTTACTAGCAGTGCACCCTCATCAGTTACTAGCAGTGCACCCTCATCAGTTACCTGCAGTGCACCCTCCTCAGAACCCAGCAGTGCACCCTCCTCAGAACCCAGCAGTGCACCCTCCTCAGAACCCAGCAGCACCCTCCTCAGAACCCAGCAGCACCCTCCTCAGAACCCAGAAGCACCCTCATCAGAACCCAGCAGTGCAACCTCATTAGACCAGCCTCATCAGTAGTGATGAGCCGAACACCCCCGGGTTCGGTTCGCACCAGAACCCGCGAATGGACCGAAAGTTCGTACGAACATTAGAACCCTATTAAATACAATGGATGCGAACGTTCGAATTCTAAAGTGCTAATTATAACAACTATTATGCATGTTATTGTCCTAAAAAGGGTTTGGGAACCCGGGTTGTGCACCAGGGGACATGTATCAATGCAAAAAGAAGTTTTAAAAACGGTCGTTTTTCGGGAGCAGTCATTTTAATGATGCATAAAGTGAAAAAAAAAAAGTCAAATATTCCTTTAAATATCGTACCTGGGGGGTGTCTAAAGTATGCCTGTGAAGTGCCACGTGTTTCCCGTGTTTAGAACTGTCCCTGCACAAAATGACACTTCTAAAGGAAAAAAAAGCCATTTAAAACTGCTTGCGGCTTTAATGTAATGTCTGGTCCCGGTAATATGGATGAAAATCTTTAAGAAAAATGGCATAGCTACCCCATGACCCCCCCCCTACCCCAGCCCATTACCAGCCCCTTTGGGTCTTGTATGGATATTAAGGGGAACCCCGCACATAAAATAAAAAAGGCCCTATATACTCTGAACAGCCGTATACAGGCGGTGCATACAAGACAGGGACTGTAGGTTTGTTCTTATGTAGAATCTGTTTGTAATTTTGAACAGGTACATTGTTGAAGTGTAGCTCCAGCCCAAAAATCTATTTTTAAACTTTTTGGAAAACATAGGTAAGGGTTATCACCCCTGTAACATTTGTTTTGCTGTCTGTGCCCCTGTTCAGAACATTTCACCTCACTTTCCGTCCCAATGACAACTGTTTTTGAAATGTGGTGTTTTTCTTGAAACAAGGATTGCTGATAAAGCATCAGTACAGAGGAGACACCTTTCTCCCATATTTATTCTTACAGGAGAGAATTTTCCTTCCTAGTGGTAGATTTCCTCTCACTTCCTGTTGTCTTCTTGCGTTTGCAAGTAGGAGTCGTTTGTAAGTTGGATGTTTGAAAGTAGGGACCTGCCGTATATACTCTGCAGAAATAGGCCCCTTAGTTGTTGGTGTTGGCACAACACTGTAAGCACTCACAGTTACTCTTGGTTGGTGCTGGAACGCCCTGCTGTCAACTATTATATCAGGAATTTTAATTACATATAATTGTTGAACAGTGGTAGTAAAAATTGGGCCTTTGATGGTGGTGCTGGTGCCACAACACTGTAAGCCCTGACAGTTACTCTTGGTGGGTGCAGCAATGGGCCCTGCTGTGAATTATTAGATCAAGAATTGTAATTGCATGCCCCTGTTGAACAGGGGCTGAAAAATTGGGCCTTTCGTGGTGGTGGTGGTGGTGGTGGTGTTGCCACAACACTGTAAGCCCTCAGAGTTACTCTTGGTGGGTGCAGGAATGGGCCCTGCTGTGAATTATTAGATCAAGAATTGTAATTACATGCCCCTTTTGAACAGGGGCTGAAAAATTGGGCCTTTCGTGGTGGTGGTGGTGGTGGCGTTGCCACAACACTGTAAGCCCTCAGAGTTACTCTTGGTGGGTGCAGCAATGGGCCCTGCTGTGAATTATTAGATCAAGAATTGTAATTGCATGCCCCTGTTGAACAGGGGCTGAAAAATTGGGCCTTTCGTGGTGGTGGTGGTGGTGGTGGTGTTGCCACAACACTGTAAGCCCTCAGAGTTACTCTTGGTGGGTGCAGCAATGGGCCCTGCTGTGAATTATTAGATCAAGAATTGTAATTGCATGCCCCTGTTGAACAGGGGCTGAAAAATTGGGCCTTAGGCACTGGTGGCACAACACTACAACCCCTCACAGATACTGTACTTGGAGCACAGCAATGAGCCCTGTTGCAAAGTATTGCTTCAAAAATTGTAATGACACGCCCCTGTTAAACAGGGGCTGAAAAATTGGGCCTTAGGCACTGGTGCCACAACACTCCAACCCCTCACAGATACTGTACTTGGAGCACAGCAATGAGCCCTATGGCAAATTATTGCTAAAAAAATTGTAATTACACGCCCCTGTAAAACAGGGGCTGAAAAATTGGGCCTTAGCCACTGGTGGCGGCACCCATAAACAAAAATGATCTTCCAAGCTATCATCATCAATCGTATCATTGAGGACTCGGAGGAGGAGGATAGCCAGTCAACATAACAGCACAGGCACTCAGCATCAGCATCAGTCTTGAAGGGATGTGACATGTTAAAATCAATTAGTCTGTTATATCAGCATCAGGTGTGTGGTAGCTGGTGGTGATCCAAGACTGGTTCATCTTGATGAAAGTCAGTCGATCAACCGAGTCGGTGGACAGGCGCACCCTGTGATCCGTGACAAATCCTCCAGCAGCACTGAATGTGCGTTCCGAAAGAACGCTGGATGCAGGACAGGCCAGTAGCTCAATTGCATACTGTGCAAGCTCTGGCCAGTGATCCATCCTCAAGACCCAGTAAGCCAGAGGATTTTCGGTGGGGAAGGTGTCCAAGTCTGACCTTGCCCCTAGATATTCCTGCACCATGTTTATCAGACGCTGGCGATGGTTGCTGGAACCGATCATACTTTGGGGCTGCGGACTAAAGAATTGTCTGAACGCATCGGTCAGACGGCCACGTTCCCCACCGCTCCTTCTTTGACTGGCCGAAGCCTCAGCAACTCGTTGTCCAGGACCAGGAGTTTGTAACCTCCCAGTCTCTGGGAACGCGTTGCACAGACCTTTCTGCAAGGCCTCCCGGAGTTGTCTCATCCTCTGCTCCCTCTGCGACGGTAACATAAGGTCCGCAACCTTACCCTTGTACCGTGGATCAAGGAGAGTGGCCAGCCAGTAATGGTCCCTCTCCTTGATCCGAAGAATACGAGGATCCTTCCGCAGACTTTGCAGGATCAGGGAGGCCATGCAGCGTAGGTTTGCTGAGGCATTCGCTCCGGAGTCCTCTGGGTCACTAAGGACGACATGATCCGCAGCCACCTCCTCCCAGCCACGTACAAGTCCACTGGTTTCTTGGGACTGTAAATCATCCCTAAAAGACTGCTACTGATGATGCTGAGTGCCAGCCTCCACCTCCATGCTGACACAATCCTCCTCCTCCTCCTCCTCCTCTTCCTCCTCTTCCTGTGCGATGGGTGGGACAGAAGGAACACTGTCTGGGTAAAGGGGGCCTTGAGAGGCAAGGAAGTCCTCCTCTTCCTGCCTCTGTTCTGCCTCAAGTGCCCTGTCCATTATTCCACGCAGCGTGTGCTCCAACAGGTGGACAAGAGGTACAGTGTCACTGATGCATGCACTGTCACTGCTCACCATCCTCGTGGCCTCCTCAAATGGTGCCAGGACAGTGCATGCATCCCTGATCATGCCCCACTGGCGTGGAGAAAAAAAACCAAGCTCCCCTGACCCTGTCCTGGTGCCGTAGTCGCACAGGTACTCATTGATGGCCCTCTGCTGCGTGTGCAGCCGCTGCAGCATGGCCAACGTTGAGTTCCACCTGGTGGGCATGTCACATATAAGGCGGTTCTTGGGCAGGTTCAACTCCTTTTGCAGCTCAGCCAGGCGAGCACTGGCATTATAAGATCTGCGGAAATGCACACAGACTTTCCTGGCCTGCCTCAGGACATCCTGTAAGCCCGGGTACCTGCCCAAGAACCGCTGCACCACCAGGTTAAGGACGTGAGCCACACAGGGCACATGGGTCAGTTGTCCCTGTCGGAGGGCGGAGAGGAGGTTGGTGCCATTGTCGCAAACCACCATTCCTGGCTTAAGCTGGCGTGGCGTCAACCACCTCTCGGCCTGGCCCTGCAGAGCAGACAGGACCTCTGCCCCAGTGTGGCTTCTGTCCCCCAAACACACCAGCGCAAGCACGGCATGGCATCTTTTTGCCTGCGTACTTGCGTAGCCCCTTGAACGCCTACGGAGCACCGCTGGTTCCGAGGACAAACCACAGGAAGAGGCCATGGAGGAAGAAGAAGAGGAGGGGGTGGAGGAGAGAGGTGTGTCACAACCAGTAGTAGCATTTTGGAGGCATGGCGGTGGAACAACCTCCAACACTACTGCACCTTGTCCTGCATCCTTCCCAGCTGCCAAAAGAGTGACCCAATGGGCCGTGAAAGAAAGGTAACGTCCCTGTCCATGCCTGCTGGACCATGAGTCAGCGGTAATATGCACCTTACCGCTGACCGCCCTGTCCAGCGAGGCCAAGACATTGCCTTCCACATGCCGGTAGAGAGCCGGAATAGCCTTCCGTGAGAAAAAGTGGCGTTTGGGAACCTGCCACTGAGGAACCGCACATTGCACAAACTCACGGAAGGGGGCCGAGTCTACCAACTGAAAAGGCAGCAGTTGAAGCGCTAGCAATTTAGCCAAGCTAGCATTCAACCGCTGGGCATGTGGATGGCTGGGAGTGAACTTCTTTCGACGGTCCAGCAGCTGGGGCAGGGAAATTTGCCTGCTAGAATCGGACGTCGGTGTACTGCTAGCAGAGTGGCCGCAAGTACTTGGCTGTGACACACCTAATTCTACACCTTCATTCCTCTCAGTGCATGTTTCAGAGAGGACTGAAGTTATAGTGGGGTTGGAGATCCCAGCTGATGCGGTGCAAGGAGAGGTCCGCTTTGTTCTTTGGTGTGGGTCTTTGAGGTAGGCTTGCCAACGAGCTGCATGGCAGGTCAACATATGTCTGGTCAGGCATGTGGTACCCAAGCGGCTGATGTTTTGGCCACGCGATATACGCTTGAGACATATGTTGCAAACAGCAGCTGTGCGATCTGATGCACTAGCCTCAAAAAAGGCCCACACCAAAGAACTTTTTGAATGACGGGCAGAGGCAGCGCCCTGCACAGGCGGAGCTCTGCGGTGTGATTCCGTCGGTGTACTGCCCTTACGCTGGCCACCAAAGGGCATCCTGCCTCGTTGGAGATGTGCCTCCTCCTCATCCTCCTCCTCCTCCTCTCTCCTATTAGGCACCCACGTGGAGTCAGTGACCTCATCATCACCTCCCTCCTCATCACTGGAGCCAATCTGGCAGTATGCTGCAGCTGCTGGAACATGACTGCCAGATTGGTGTCCTTCTTGAGCATCCCCTCTGTCTGCTCTCACGCTACTGCCTTCCTGTAGCTGGGTTTCATCATTAGACCCTTCGAAACGCTGGGCATCCTCCTGGAGCATGTACCCAACACTGTGCTCAAACAGTTCGGGGGACTCCTCAGGAGGAGGACATGGTGGGTCTAGGGAAGGAGTGACTGATGATGAGTCTGACATTGATACCAGGGAAGAGGACGCTTTGGCAGCTGCTTTTCCAGTACCCTGAGCCTGGGTGAGAGAGGATGAGGAGGAGGAGGAGGAGGGCTTGGTCATCCACTCTACCAAGTCTTCGGCATGATGTGGCTCAACATGTCCAGCTGCCGAAAAGAAGGACAAGCGTGTCCCATGGCCATGTGCTGATGACAATGCACCGCGTCCACGACCAGCACTGTTGCCCCCAGACACAGAGCCTGCTTGCCCTCTTTTATTGCCTCCTGACTGTCTGCCTCTCCTTGTTTGCCTTCCAGACATTCTAATAGATGGCCTGCAGGGAGATGGGAAAAAAGCAATAAGGGCTACCTTCAGGTGTCCTTCTCTGTCCCTTTACTTAAGGATTTCTAAATATGGTTGAGGATGATTGCTTTTGCACAGAATAGCACAACGACAATTTCCCTGACTGTCCAAAAAAACAAGGATTTCAAAGATGGTTGATGAGGAATGCTTTAGCACACTATAGCACAAGGAGAATTTCCCTCACTTTCCTTCTTTGTCCCTAGAAACAAGGATTATCACAGTGAAAGAAACTGACACTCTTCCTACCTATAGTTTTCTGTCCCTAGAAAAAATGTTTTTTTAAAGCACACTATAGCACAAGGAGAATTTCCCTCACTTTCCTTCTTTGTCCCTAGAAACAACGATTATCACAGTGAAAGAAACTGATACTCTTCCTACCTATAGTTTTCTGTCCCTAGAAAAAATGTTTTTTTAAAGCACACTATAGCACAAGGAGAATTCCCTCACTGTCCTTCCCTGTCCCTAGAAACAAGGATTCGCACAGTAAAACACACTGACACTCTCCCTACCTATAGTTTTCTGTCCCTAGAAAAAATGTTTTTTTAAAGCACACTATAGCACAAGGAGAATTTCCCTCACTTTCCTTCTTTGTCCCTAGAAACAAGGATTATCACAGTGAAAGAAACTGACACTCTTCCTACCTATAGTTTTCTGTCCCTAGAATTTTTTTTTTTTTAAAGCACACTATAGCACAAGGAGAATTCCCTCACTGTCCTTCCCTGTCCCTAGAAACAAGGATTCGCACAGTAAAAGACACTGACACTCTCCCTACCTATAGTTTTCTGTCCCTAGAAAAAATGTTTTTTTAAAGCACACTATAGCACAAGGAGAATTTCCCTCACTTTCCTTCTTTGTCCCTAGAAACAAGGATTATCACAGTGTAAGAAACTGACACTCTTCCTACCTATAGTTTTCTGTCCCTAGAAAAAATGTTTTTTTAAAGCACACTATAGCACAAGGAGAATTTCCCTCACTTTCCTTCTTTGTCCCTAGAAACAACGATTATCACAGTGAAAGAAACTGATACTCTTCCTACCTATAGTTTTCTGTCCCTAGAAAAAATGTTTTTTTAAAGCACACTATAGCACAAGGAGAATTCCCTCACTGTCCTTCCCTGTCCCTAGAAACAAGGATTCGCACAGTAAAACACACTGACACTCTCCCTAGCTATAGTTTTCTGTCCCTAGAAAAAATGTTTTTTTAAAGCACACTATAGCACAAGGAGAATTTCCCTCACTTTCCTTCTTTGTCCCTAGAAACAAGGATTATCACAGTGAAAGAAACTGACACTCTTCCTACCTATAGTTTTCTGTCCCTAGAAAAAATGTTTTTTTAAAGCACACTATAGCACAAGGAGAATTCCCTCACTGTCCTTCCCTGTCCCTAGAAACAAGGATTCGCACAGTAAAACACACTGACACTCTCCCTACCTATAGTTTTCTGTCCCTAGGAAAAATGTTTTTTTAAAGCACACTATAGCACAAGGAGAATTTCCCTCACTTTCCTTCTTTGTCCCTAGAAACAAGGATTATCACAGCGAAAGAAACTGACACTCTTCCTACCTATAGTTTTCTGTCCCTAGAAAAAATGTTTTTTTAAAGCACACTATAGCACAAGGAGAATTCCCTCACTGTCCTTCCCTGTCCCTAGAAACAAGGATTCGCACAGTAAAACACACTGACACTCTCCCTACCTATAGTTTTCTGTCCCTAGAAAAAATGTTTTTTTAAAGCACACTATAGCACAAGGAGAATTCCCTCACTGTCCTTCCCTGTCCCTAGAAACAAGGATTCGCACAGTAAAACACACTGACACTCTCCCTACCTATAGTTTTCTGTCCCTAGAAAAAATGTTTTTTTAAAGCACACTATAGCACAAGGAGAATTCCCTCACTGTCCTTCCCTGTCCCTAGAAACAAGGATTCGCACAGTAAAACACACTGACACTCTCCCTACCTATAGTTTTCTGTCCCTAGAAAAAATGTTTTTTTAAAGCACACTATAGCACAAGGAGAATTTCCCTCACTTTCCTTCTTTGTCCCTAGAAACAAGGATTATCACAGTGAAAGAAACTGACACTCTTCCTACCTATAGTTTTCTGTCCCTAGAAAAAATGTTTTTTTTAAAGCACACTATAGCACAAGGAGAATTCCCTCACTGTCCTTCCCTGTCCCTAGAAACAAGGATTCGCACAGTAAAAGACACTGACACTCTCCCTACCTATAGTTTTCTGTCCCTAGAAAAAATGTTTTTTTAAAGCACACTATAGCACAAGGAGAATTTCCCTCACTTTCCTTCTTTGTCCCTAGAAACAAGGATTATCACAGTGAAAGAAACTGACACTCTTCCTACCTATAGTTTTCTGTCCCTAGAAAAAATGTTTTTTTAAAGCACACTATAGCACAAGGAGAATTCCCTCACTGTCCTTCCCTGTCCCTAGAAACAAGGATTCGCACAGTAAAACACACTGACACTCTCCCTACCTATAGTTTTCTGTCCCTAGAAAAAATGTTTTTTTAAAGCACACTATAGCACAAGGAGAATTTCCCTCACTTTCCTTCTTTGTCCCTAGAAACAAGGATTATCACAGTGAAAGAAACTGACACTCTTCCTACCTATAGTTTTCTGTCCCTAGAAATTTTTTTTTTTAAAAGCACACTATAGCACAAGGAGAATTCCCTCACTGTCCTTCCCTGTCCCTAGAAACAAGGATTCGCACAGTAAAAGACACTGACACTCTCCCTACCTATAGTTTTCTGTCCCTAGAAAAAATGTTTTTTTAAAGCACACTATAGCACAAGGAGAATTTCCCTCACTTTCCTTCTTTGTCCCTAGAAACAAGGATTATCACAGTGAAAGAAACTGACACTCTTCCTACCTATAGTTTTCTTTCCCTAGAAAAAATGTTTTTTTTAAAGCACACTATAGCACAAGGAGAATTTCCCTCACTTTCCTTCTTTGTCCCTAGAAACAAGGATTCGCACAGTAAAACACACTGACACTCTCCCTACCTATAGTTTTCTGTCCCTAGAAAAAATGTTTTTTTAAAGCACACTATAGCACAAGGATAATTCCCTCACTGTCCTTCCCTGTCCCTAGAAACAAGGATTCGCACAGTAAAACACACTGACACTCTCCCTACCTATCCTTCTCTTTCCCTAAACTAAAGGAATCCAGGTTAAGCAAGAAAGAAATAAATGTCACTGTCCCTGCCTATGCTTCTCTTTCCCTGCTCCGGAACACACTACACTAGGCCGCCGTGCTGGCGGCCTTTTATAGTGTGGGGCGTGTACTAAACACCCTCAGCAATAATTGGCCACAGGCATCCTGCCTGTGGCCAATCATTGCTCTCCTCGCTGCCGGCGCTGTGATTGGCCAAGCATGCGGGGTCACAGTGCATGCTTGGCCAATCACAGCGCCTGGATGGCACTGCGATGGCGTAGTGCATTGTGGGCCGTTCGCGTCACTCAAATTTGGCGCGAACGGCCCAAATCGTTCGATCTTCGTCGAACGATCGAACAGCCGATGTTCGAGTCGAACGTATGTTCGACTCGAACACGAAGCTCATCCCTACTCATCAGCACCCATCAGTGCAGCCATATCTGTTCCAGTTTTCCTCCCACAGTTTGTCACCACAGCCCACAGTCACCAGTATGGCGAAAAAAATGTTTTCCGCTGAGGAGGCATACCAACATCTTTGCTTGACTGACGAGAGCAGCGGGGAGCTCTCCGAGTCTGATTCTGGTTCAGAATATGAACCTGTTATAAGCAGTGGGTCTTCTACAGATTCAGAGGAAGTGGAAAGTGTGCCCAGGAAACGAAGGCGTTCTGACATGGAGCAGCAGGCTACCACAAGTAGCGCTGTGGCATCAACCAGCAGCTCAGTGCCATCCACCAGTAGCACAGTGCCATCCACAAGAAATGAAGTACCACTACAGCAAAGGCCAAGAACTAGCGGGGTGTCATCTCAACCCCAAAGGGTTAGGACCCATGCCAGCCTTCCCTATGCCCTTGAAAACCCTCTGTGGCTTCCCCCCAATCCAGGAGCAGCAAACATCCCCCCTTTCACCGCCCAGCCAGGTGTTCAGGTGAACACAGAGAATTTTGCCCCTATTGATTTTTTTAATTTAATTTTTACCCAAGACCTATTATCCTCCATCGTGACCCAGTGCAACCTCTTTGCACAACAGTTCATAATAAACAACCCTGGTTCATGTTATGCCCGTCCCTATGAGTGGAAAGCATTGACAGTGGAGGAATTTAAATTATTTTTAGGCCTAACGTTCAACATGGGGCTGTCAAAAAAAAATGAAGTATACTCCTATTGGTTCACCAAACCCATCCACCACATGCCAGTCTTTTCATCCCTTATGTCAAGATCCAGATACCTCATGATAATGTGCTTTCTCCATTACAATGACAATACCCAGTGCCCTCCCCGAAATGACCCATCACATGACAAATTATTTAAAATTCGGCCACTTCTAAATTTTTTCTCTGAGAAATTCCCCCAGTTATATATCCCTGACCAAAATATATCCGTGGATGAGTCATTGGTCCACTTCACAGGCAGGCTTGGCATCAAGCAGTTTATTCCAAGCAAAAGGACCCGATATGGGGTTAAGATCTATAAGTTATGTGACCGAGCCACGGGCTACATTTACGCCTTCCTGGTGTATGAAGGGAAGGACTCCCAACTGGATCCCCCTGAATGTCCAGAGTACATCGGTGCCAGCGGAAAGGTTGTTTGGGAGCTTATATATCCACTCCTTGAAAAGGGTTACCACCTTTATGTGGATAATTACTATACCAGCTTGCCCCTCTTCCGCAACCTTCACCGGAAGGGCACTCCAGCGTGTGGTACAGTGCGAGCCAACAGGAAGGGTTTCCCGCAAAAGCTTGTTAATGAAAGACTACGAAAAGGGGAGACGGCGTCTTTGCGGAATGAAGAGCTATTGGCTATCAGGTGGAGGGACAGAAGAAACGTCCACATGCTCTCAACGATACATAACGACACCTACGTGGAAATCCCCAGAAGAAACGGCCCTATCCAAAAACCAGCATGTGTTCATGATTATAATTTGTTCATGGGGGAGTCGATTTTAATGATCAAATGATTGAACCCTATCTTCCCACAAGAAAAAGCCGCTATTGGTATAAAAAGGTCTCCATATATCTTTTCAGTATGGCCCTTTACAATACTTATGTCATTTACCGTAAATCTACAAGGACCCCCTTATCTTATCTTCGGTACCAAGAAAAAATTGTCTCCGCCCTTTTGTACCCTGAAGACCCACCAGAAAGCATTCGCTCGGATTCAGTGAGCAGACTCCATGAACGCCACTTTCCTGAGAAACTTCCCCCCCATGAAACAGGCCGAAAACGTCAGAAGAGATGCCGGGTGTGCTCCAAAGAAGGAACTAGAAGAGACACTGTGTATTATTGTCCCGATTGTCCTTCCCAACCAGGCCTTTGTTTTGGTCGATGCTTCCGTCGTTACCATACTTTTCTACATTATTAGGAAATTATGGTAAACGTAATTGTCATTTACCGCCACACCCCTTATGCCACTGTACATACCGCTGCCTTCTCCGGAACTGACCCTGACCTGCTAAACGACCACGCCTCTGCCTAACGCTAAACTGTACCTACCTCTGCCTGCCCTGGAACTGACCCTGGCCTGTTATACGACCATGCTTCTGCCTAACCCTAAACTGTACCTACCTCTGCCTGCTCTGGAACTGACCCTGGCTTGTTATACGACCACGCTTCTGCCTAACCCTAAACTGTACCTACATCTGCCTGCTCTGGAACTGACCCTGGACTGTTTGACCACGTTTTTTGCCTGCCTCTTGGATTGATCTTTTACCCTGCTATGCTAATGGGAACACAGGGGTCTCACATATGTGAGGGGCTCCAGAATTGTTTTTCTGGATGAAGAAAACTAATTTTTTAGTTTTCTCATTCCCGGATTAGGGTCTGGAGACTCGGAGGCTTCAAAGAGATTTGGGTGGGAGAAGCCTCTACCCCTGTCCCCATTATTTCCTGGCCTGCTACTTGGACCATGTTCCTGCTTACTACCAGGACCAATATTTTGGCACTGCTGGCAATGTCTCTACTTGCACTGACCTTGGACTGTATATGGACAGTATCTCTGCCTGTACTGACTATGGACAATATTCCTGCCTGCTGCCTGGACAATTCCATTCACTGACGCTGACCACGTCCCTGCCTGCTGCCTGGATCAGGGCTCTCCTTCTGTGGACAATTGCACTACTAAAACCACAGGTAATCTTTTGTTTACCATTTACTCAGCAGAATGTAGTTTAGGGAGGGTGTAATTCTTGGTATGTACATGCTATATGCTAGAAATATGAAGGGCCTTCAAAAATGTGATAGATTGTAAGGAAATTAGATGCGTAATTTATGTCCCTAGAACACCTGATGGTGCTTCTTGGATATTGGGCCTCTATGTGGCCAGGCTGTGTAAAAGTCTCACACATGTGGTATCGTCATACTCAGGAGGAGTAGGAGAATATATTTTGGGGTGTAATTTTTGCTATGTACATGCTATGTGTTGGAAATATCTTATAAATGGACAACTTTGTGTAAAAAAAATGCGTTTTCATTTTTTTTCCACATTTTCCAAAAACTTCTGGAAAAAAATGAACAGTTCAAAAGACTCATAATGCCTCATAGATTATACGTTGGGGTGTTTGCTTTCCAAAATGGGGTCACTTTGTTGGCGTTTCCATTGTCCTGGTGCTCCAGGGCCTTCAAAAGTGTAATAGGTGTTTGAGAGATTAGATGTGTAATTTATGCTCCTAGAACGCCTGAAGGGGCTACTTCAATGTTGGGCCTCTGTATGTGGCCAGGCTGTGTAAAAGTCTCACACATGTGGTATCGTAATACTCAGGAGGAGTAGCAGAATATATTTTGGGGTGTCATTTGTGGAATGTACATGCCATGTGAGAGAAATAAGCTGTTATAATCACAATTTGGTGTGAAAAAAAAAAAAAAAATCTTAATTTTGCAAAGAATTGTGAGAAAAAAAATGACAACCTCAAAAAACTAACTATGCCTCTTACCAACTACCTTGGAATGTCTACTTTCCAAAAAGGGGTCATTTGGGGGGTATTTGTACTTTACTGGCTTGTTAGGGTCTCAAGAAATGAGATAGGCTGTCAGTACATCAGGTGTAATCAAATTGATACATTTTCAGTGATTGGCACCATAGCTTGTAGACCCTATAACTTTCACACAGACTAAATAATATCCACTAATTTGGGTTATTTTTACCAAAGATATGTAGCAGTATACATTTTTGCCCAAATTTATGAAGAAAACTTACTTAATTTGCAAAATTTTATAATAGAAATGAAGAATAATTCATTTTTTTTACAAAATTTTCGGTCTTTTTTAATTTATAGCACAAAAAATAAAAAACCCAGAGGCGATCAAATACCACCAAAAGAAAGCTCTATTTGTGTGAAAAAAAGGACGAAAATTTCATATGGGTACAGTGTTGCATGACTGAGTAATTATCAATCAAAGTGTGAGAGCACCGAAAGCTGAAAATTGGTCTGGTTAGGAAGGGGGTTTAAGTGCCCAGTGGTCAAGTGGTTAAGGGACATATTCATTTATATATTTTTTTAAATCACTTTGCACCTAGCGCGAATTTTTACTTTTTATAACCTCGAGTCGAACATCGGCTGTTCGATCGCTCGTCGAAGAACGAACGTTATGGTCCGTTCGCGCCAAATTCGTGTTGCGCGACACGGCCCATAATTCACTGCGGCATCGCAGTGCATTGCTGGCTGATGATTGGCCAAGCAAGCACTATGACCTGCATGCTTTGGCCAATCACAGCGCAGAAAAAACGGAGAGCCGTAATTGGCCAAAGCCAGGGTGGCTTTGGCCTGTTATGGCTCAGGGGGTTTAGTACACGCCCCACACTATATAAGGCCGTCTGGAAGTCGGCCTTGTGTAGTGTGTTGGCGTTTGTGAAAGAGGCAGTTTCGGAGAGATAGACAGTGTCATTTATATTGAGTTAGATAGAGCAGGCAGGCGAGTCAGTTAGCTGCTGTTACAGTGTGTAGAGGATATATATGCATCCTAGGTGTTGTATATATATTTATACACTGTATTGAGTTTAGCTAGATCCGTTCCTGTTAGTCTCTATACTGTGACAGGCAGGCAGGTGATTGTGCTAGCTGCAGACAGTCAGTGTTTCACTTAGGCCCCTTTCACACTGGGGCAGTTTGCAGACGCTATTGTGCTAAAAATAGCGCCTGCAAACCTTCCCTAAACAGCGGCTGCTGTTTCTCCAGTGTGAAAGCCCGAGGGCTTTCACACTGGAGCGGTGCGCTAGCAGGACGGTAAAAAAAGTCCTGCTAGCCGCATCTTTGGTGTGGTGAGAGGAGCGGTGTGTTTACCGCTCCTCCACCGCTCCTTCCTATTGAAAGTAATGGGAAACCGCGGTAATACCTCCGACAATGCGCCTCTGCAGAGGCGCATTGCCGGCGGTATTAACCCTTTTTCGGCCGCTAGCGGGGGTTAAAACCGCACCGCTAGTGGCCGAATACCTCCGCAATTCCGACAGTATAGCGCCGCTAAAAATAGCGGCGCTATACCACCACCGCACCCACCGCCCCAGTGTGAAACCAGCCTTAGTGTACTACTGTGTGCTTTGCATAGCATCCACCTAAAGCTCACCTGGATACAGTTATTTTCTATACTGTGACAGGCAGGCCGGTGATTGTGCTAGCTGCAGACAGTCAGTGTTTCACTTAGTGTACTACTGTGTGCTTTGCATAGCATTCACCTAAAGCCTAAATTTTTGATGCAATACTTTGCAACAGGGCTCATTGCTGCGCTCTAAGTACAATATCTGTGAGGGGTTGCAGTGTTGTGGCACCAGCACCAGTGCCTAAGGCCCAATTTTTCAGCCCCTGTTCAACAGGGGCATGCAATTACAATTCTTGATCTAATAATTCACAGCAGGGCCCATTCCTGCACCCACCAAGAGTAACTGTGAGGGCTTACAGTGTTGTAGCACCAGCATCACCACCAAAGGCCCAATTTTTCCTACCACTGTTCAACAATGGCATGTAATTACAATTCCTGATATAATAGTTGACAGCAGGGCATTCCAGCGCCCACCAAGAGTAACTGTGAGGGCTTACAGTGTTGTGGCAAAACCAACACCTAAGGGGCAAATTTCTGCAGAGTATATATGTCAGGCCCCTACTTTCAAACATCCAACTTACAAACGACTCCTACTTGCAAACAGAAGGAGACAACAGGAAGTGAGAGGAAATCTACCCCATAGGAAGGCAAATTCTCTCCTCTAAGAGTTAATACATGAAAAAGGTGTCTCCTCTCCACTGATGCTTTATCACCAATCCTTGTTTCAATAAAAAAAACAAATTTTCCAAAAACATTTGTCATTGGGATGGAAAAGTGAGGTGAATTGTTCTGAACAGGTGCACAGACAGCAAAACAAATGTTACAGGGGTGATAAGCCTTCCCTATGTTCTCCAAAAAGCTTAAAAATAGATTTTTTGGCTAGAGCTACACTTAAAAAATGTACCTGTTCCAAATTACAAACAGATTGTACTTAAGAACAAACCTACAGTCCATGTCTTTTTTGCACCGCCTGTTCAGAGTATATAGGGCCTTTTTTATTTTGGGTGCAGGGTTCCCCTTAATATCCATACAAGACCCAAAGGGGCTGGTAATGGGCTGGGGTAGAGGTGGCTGATGGGGTAGCCATGCCATTTTTCTCAATGATTTTCATCCATATTGCCGGGCCAAACATTACATTAAAGCCGCAAGCAGTTTTAAATGGCTTTTTTTCCTTTAGAAATGTCATTTTGTGCAAGGACAGTTTTAAACACGGGAAACACGTGCCACTTCACAGGTATACTTTAGACACCCCCCAGGTACGATATTTAAAGGAATATTTCACTTATTTTTTTTCACTTTATGCATCATTAACCACTTCAATACCAGGCACTTATGCACCTTCCCGCCCAGACCAATTTTCAGCTTTCAGCACTCTCACACTTTGAATGACAATTACTAAGTCATGCTACACTGTATCCAATTTTTATCATTTTCTTCTCACAAACAGAGATTTCTTTTGGTGGTATTTAATCGCCACTGGGTTTTTTATTTTTTGCGATATAAGCAAAAAAACTGATTTTTTTTTTTTAAAACACACCTTTTTTTAGTTTCTATTGTAAAATTTTGCAAATAAGTAATTTTTCTTCATAAATTTGTGCCAAAATGTATACTGCTACATATCTTTGGTAAAAATAACCAAAATTAGTGTATATTATTTGGTCTTTGTGAAAGTTATAGAGTCTACAAACTATGGTGCCAATCACTGAAAATTGATCACATCTGATCACGCCTGATGTACTGAAGGCATATCTCATTTCTTGAGACACTAACAACCCAGGAAAGTACAAATACCCCAAAATTACCCCTTTTTGTAAAGTAGACAGTCCAAGGTATTTACAAAGAGGCATGGTGAATTTTTTGAAGTTGTATTTTTTTCCCACAATTCTTGGGAAAATTTTGATTTTTTGTTTTGTTTTACACAAACTGGTCATATTAACATTTTTTTTCTCTCACACAGCATATGCATAATTGCAACTATACCCCAAAATACATTCTGCTACTCCTCCTGAGTGTAGCGATACCACATGTGTGAGACTTTTAGACAGCCTGGCCATATACAGAGGCCCAACATTGAAGTAGCACTTTCAGGCGTTCTATAAGCATAAATTGCACATATCCTTTCTCAACCACCTATTACACTTTTGAAGGCCCTGGAGCACCAGTACAATGGAATTGTCCACAAAATGACCCCGTTTTGGAAAGCACACACCCCAACGTATAATCTATGAAGCATTATGAGTCTTTTGAACGGTTCATTTTTTTCCAGAAGGTTTTAGAATATGTGGAGAAAAAATGAAAATGCATTTTTTTTACACAAAGTTGTCTATTTATAAGATATTTCTAACGCATAGCATATACATAGCAAAAATTACACCCCAAAATGCATTCCGCTACTCCTCCTGAGTATAGTGATACCACATGTGTGAGACTTTTACACAGCCTGGCCATATACAGAGGCCCAACATTGAAGTAGCACTTTCAGGCGTTCTACAAGCATAAATCGCACATATCCTTTCTCAACCACCTATTACAATTTTGAAGGCCATAGAGCACCAGGACAATGGAATTTCCCACAAAATGACCCCATTTTGGAAAGCACACACCCCAACGTATAATCTATGAAGCATTATGAGTCTTTTGAATGGTTCATTTTTTCCAGAAGGTTTTGGAAAATGTGGAGAAAAAATTAAAATGCATTTTTTTTACACAAAGTTATCCATTTATAAGATATTTCTAACACATAGCATATACATAGCAAAAATGACACCCCAAAATGCATTCTGCTACTCCTCCTGAGTATGGTGATACCACATGTTTGAGACTTTTACACAGCCTGGCCACATACAGAGGCTCAACATCCAAGTAGCACCTCCAGGCATTCTAGCAGCATTAATTGCACATATTATTTTCTGACTACCGATCACATTTTTGAAGGCCCTGGAGCACCAGGACAATGGAATTGTCCACAAAATGACCCCATTTTGGAAAGCACACACCCCAACGTATAATCTATGAGGCATAATGAGCCTTTTTAACGGTTCATTTTTTTTCCAGAAGGTTTTAGAATATGTGGGAAAAAATTAAAATGCATTTTTTTTTTACACAAAGTTGTCCATTTATAAGATATTTCTAACACATAGCATGTACATAGCAAAAAATGACACCCCAAAATGCATTCTGCTACTCCTCCTGAGTATGGTGATACCACATGTGTGAGACTTTTTTACAGCCTGACCACATACAGAGGCCCAACATCCAAGTAGCACCTCCAGGCATTCTAGCAGCATTAATTGCACATATCATTTTCTGACTACCGATCACATTTTTTAAGGCCCTTCATATATCTAACACATAGCAGGTGCATACTGTAATGACACCCCAAATACGAAAGGGGGTAACGCCGTTTAGATCCCTTCCCTCTCCTGGACAGAAATTCCCTGTCGATCCTCCACAGCCAGACGACCACTTCCCATAGGAATTAATCCTTCTGGAAGAACGAGACGCACTCTGTATCTTCCTAGCATCGAATGACTTTATTGAGAAAAACATTGTAACTTTTATAACCATCCAATACTGCATTAACCTAAAATGAACAATGGTCCAGCTCAACCCACAACATCACAGACCCAATACACACAAGTATGCAGGTGATTCATCAACATCTCTTCAATTAACCCGTCTGCTGCTAGTTCCACAACCTATAATTATAGGCTTAATTCCCCCAAACCACAATGGACAATAGAATGTAAATCACCACAAACAATGAACAGGTCTTTTAGAAGCTGGGATTAGCATTACAATAGGCAAACAATTGATTGAGGCTGAACACCTCAGTATCTCTCAAATAACCTGTTGAGTTCAGAAACAGTAAATAGTCCTTTACAGATATCCTTGGGGATATGGTGGATAAATATTACAGACCCATTTTAGGTAGCCCAAGATATATTTCTTAATGTCCATTATTTCCTGGCTCACCCTGTGTCCAAAGTGACCCTCCTGTCACACATCTCCCCTTTCGGCAGGAGACTAACAAAGGAGGTGACCCCAGACGGGTTGACTCCGAAGTTAGTCCATAGGTCCATTCCTCCAATGCCGGTATCCACGCCGTACCCCAAATAAATTGCTCCAAACAGAGCATCACTTACCCAGCCAACCTCTGCCTCTCTCAGAGACCATACCCGCCTCTGGGGAGAAGACAGGGTGACTGGGCTCAGTCTTTCATGCCGTTGGGGATCCGGGCCGACTGCCCAGCATCCCCGAGGTACACAAGTGGAGACCGAAGTCCCATCCACTTGTGGTAGGTGAAAATCCCCCAGTGCTTGCAAAGAAAGGCTGATATCCTCCGGTCCCAGTGTCACACCATTTTCTGGGGTTGTGTCAGTGAGGACCGAAGTCCCATCTAGTACCACAGGAACTCCCTCTTCTGTTAGTTGAGAGCAGAGGCCTGCGGCACTCTGTTCTGTTGCCAGCTCTTCCGCTGGGTTGCTGTGAGTGGAGACCGTAGTCCCATCCACCGATATCCGCTCAAGTGACAGTTGTGTGCAGCGGCCAGTAGCATTCTGCCCTGCTGCCAGTGATTCAGCTGGGGGTAAAAGCTTTACCACCTCAGCTTGTTGCTGGAGAGATGGGCCAACTGCCCCGGCTCCCTGAAACTCCACAGTTGTTTCCGGTGCTGGGCAGAGGTTGCTAGCACTCTGCCCTGTTGCCAGCACTTCTGCTGGGGACTCCACCCCATCTGCTCTGGCTAACTGTTGGGGAGGGAAAATGGCTGCTTCTCCCCCCTGCATCTCTGAAATCCCCTGGGAAAGAGGAACCATGACCTTCTCATCTTGGGCCTCCAAAACTGCCACGGGTGTAGAGCAGGGGTCTGCAGTACTCTGTCCTGCTTCCAGTACTTGGGCAGGCGATGCATAATCCATAACATCCTCTGAACAGTCCCTTAAGTCCATACCTTCTGTAATCTGTAGCTGGGAAGATGAGCCAACTGCCCTAGCTCCCTGAAACTCCATATCATCCACTTCAGCTTTAGGGATGGCAATCTTCAGATTTTCCACTGCCAATTCTTCAGCCAGGCTAGCTCCCTGGAACTCCATATCATCCACTTCGGCTTTAGGGATGGCAATCTTCAGATTTTCCACTGCCGATTCTTCAGCCAGGCTAGCTCCCTGGAACTCCATATCATCCACTTCGGCTTTAGGGATGGCAATCTTCAGATTTTCCACTGTCGATTCTTCAGCCAGGCTAGCTCCCTGGAACTCCATATCATCCATTTCGGCTTTAGGGATGGCAATCTTCAGATTTTCCACTGCCGATTCTTCAGCCAGGCTAGCTCCCTGGAACTCCATATCATCCACTTCGGCTTTAGGGATGGCAATCTTCAGATTTTCCACTGCCGATTCTTCAGCCAGGATTTCATAGTTGTCAACTGGTATTTCCTGATAGTCCCAGGCAAAGGGTGCCCCACCCTGCTGCTGAGCAGAGTCTAGCAGCTGTTTGTAGGCAATCTCCAGCTCCCATTCCTAAACGGCCAGAAACTCCAAATCTTCCTGTGCCCAGTGCCCTTCCGAGACATTCAGTCTTTGCTCTCTGTGCTCCATTATTTCCTCCAAACGCCACTCCCGATCACTCCCAAAGTCAGGGTCCTCGGACAGCCTCCAATACAACAATCCCAGGCCATTATAGTCAAAGCCTTCCGTGGGGCTGTCATCCGCTGACCACTGGCACTCTTGGGCTACATACCACCGGAGGGCTCTGTAGCTCTCGTCCAACCGCATCTCTGCCCGGATCAGCCTGCTTAACTCAGCTGTCCACTCCTGCTTCGGTTGTTCCCCCAATAACAGCATTCGTACTTCATACTGCGACCAGTAACTTACATGGATGGAGGGGAGAACTTTTCCCTGGTGTTGCTGCTCAAGAGCTAGCACTTTCTTCCAGAGTTCGCAGCGGATTGAATCAGACCATCCCAGCAGGACCTCCTCTGATACTGGTCCTCTATGCTGTATCTGCATCTCTCGCAACCTCCTTCTGAATTCCTTTTCCATGTCGGCTGGTATCTCTCCTCTCCTTTCAGTTGGTGCTGCTTCTTTAGGTGTTGTCTACGATTGCCGTATTTCCGCCATTCTCTGCTCATGTTGCCACTCATCCTGACGCTCGATTTCTCTAATGGCTTCCTGTATGGCGGTCTCTGATGGGCTAGCACCGTACAATGCCAACCGCTGTCGAACTCGTTGCTGAAACAAGTCTTCAACTGACCGGGGTCCTGCCTCACCATCCCTCTGATCCATCTCGGCCAGCTCCCTGATCAAGGTGGCCCCGTTCTTTGTCCCACTGGTCCCTCCACGGCTCTCAAGTAGGTCCTTCAGTGTGGCTTTCCTGCAGGCTGCATAGCTGGTCATTCACTGTGGTGGCTTGGAGTGTCCAAGGAACTGGAGGGAAAATCCCACTGCTGCCAACCAATGTAACGGCACCCCAAATACGAAAGGGGGTAACGCCTTTTAGATCCCTTCCCTCTCCTGGACACAATTCCCTGTCGATCCTCCACAGCCAGACGACCACTTCCCATAGGAATTAATCCTTCTGGAAGAATGAGATGCACTCTGTATCTTCCTAGCATCGAATGACTTTATTGAGAAAAACATTGTAACTTTTATAACCATCCAATACTGCATTAACATAAAATGAACAATGGTCCAGCTCCACCCACAAAATAACAGACCCAATACACACAAGTATGCAGGTGATTCATCAACATCTCTTCAATTAACCCGTCTGCTGCTAGTTCCACAACCTATAATTATAGGCTTAATTCCCCCAAACCACAATGGACAATAGAATGTAAATCACCACAAACAATGAACAGGTCTTTTAGAAGCTGGGATTAGCATTACAATAGGCAGACAGGTGATTGAGGCTGAACACCTCAGTATCTCTCAATTAACCTGTTGAGTTCAGAAACAGTAAATAGTCCTTTTACAGATATCCTTGGGGATATGGTGGATAAATATTACAGACCCATTTTAGGTAGCCCAAGATATATTTCTTAATGTCCATTATTTCCTAGCTCACCCTGTGTCCAAAGTGACCCTCCTGTCACACATACCAAATAACAAAAGATTACCTGTGGTTTTAGAAGTGCAGTGGTCCACAGAGGAGAGCATCGGTCCAGGCAGCAGGCAGGGATGAGGTCAGCGACAGCAAAAGCAATCATCCAGGTAGCAGGCAGGAATACTGTCCATAGTTCGTACAGGCAGAGATACTGTCAGCACAGCCAAAGCACAGGTCCAGGTAGCAGGCAGAGGTGTCCCGGCAGAAATGCTGTCCAGTCAGTAGAGGCAGCAGGCAGATATATGGTCAACACAGCCAAAGTATTGGTCCAAGCAGCAGGAAGAAACATGGTCCATAATGTCATGGGTCATTACAGGCAGTAATATGGTCAGCACAGCCAAAGTATTGGTCCAGGCAACAGGAAGGACCATCAAGCTTTGGGCCAGGGGGACAGGGGTAGAGGCTTCTCCCACCCAAATCGCTTTGAAGCCTCTGAGCAATCAGACCCTGTTCTTGGAGCACTGAAAACGAAAAACTGTTTTTCTCTATTCAGAACGCTATTCTGAAGCCCCTCACATATGTGAGACCCCTGTGTACTAAAAGTAGATGGCCAAAAGATCAGTCCAAGTGGCAGTGGCAGGCAAAAACATGGTCGATTAACAGGCCAAGGTCGGTACACGTGGAAGTCAGAAACGTGGTTTAAATAGGCAGGCAGAGGCATCGTCGGTAAACAGGCTGAGGTTGGTGCACGTGGAGGTCAGAAACGTGGTTTAAATCGGCAAGCAAAGACATCGTCGGTAAAAAGGCCAGGGTCAGTTAATTAACATGGAAGGTAGTTAGTAACATGGTAGCAGGCAAATGGGGAAATGGCAGTCTGTTAATAATAAGGGGAACTAATGGATGTATGATCATTTTTGAAGCAATTTCCGATGCACAGGCCAGGTTGGGAGGGACAATCGGGACAATAATAGGTGGTGTCTCTTCTTACTCCTCCTCTGCTGCATACACGGCATTTCTTTTGGCGTCTTCTTCCAGATACTGTGGGGGGGATGCTAAAGGGATAGTGTCGCTCGTAAAGCCGACTCACACTATCAGAGCGAATGCTTCCTGGGGTGGGATCTTGCTGGTAAATGAGGGCATCGATGATATCTTCGATATAATGGAGGTAGGGGAGTTGTTGATTTTGAGTTGCTTTTTGGTAGCAGACAAACAAATTAAAAAGGGCCATGTGAAACAGATGTAACGCAACTTTTTTGTGCCAATAACGGGACTGTCTGGTTGATAAGTAGGGCTGTAGCATCTGGTCGTTTAAATCCACCCCCCCATGTACAAATTGTAGTTGTGGACACATTCGGGCTTTACAATGGGGCCGCGTCTTCTTTGGATCTCCACCACGGTGTCATTGTGGATCGTAGAGAGGATGTGGACATCTTTCTTGTCCCTCCACTTCATGGCCAACACCTCCTCGTTCCTCATGAATGCCGATTCTCCAGGTCGCAATTTTTTGGTCAATAAATTTTGTGGGAATCCCTTCCGTTTTTTTTTTAAGGTACCGCAGGCCGGGGTTTGCTTACTGTAAAGGTGGCGAAAAAGGGGCAGGCTGGTATAGTAATTGTCAACATATAAATGGTAACCTTTTCCGAACAGGGGGTATGCCAACTCCCAGACAATTTTCCCACTGGTTCCAATACATGTGGGGCAATCACGGGGCTGGAGCTGGGAGTCTTTGCCTTCGTAGATCCTGAATGTGAAGACGTATCCAGTGGCTCGATCACATAATTTATTTAATTTTAACCCATACCTGGCTCTCTTGCTTGGTATATACTGCTTGAACTGCAGTCGGCCAGTGAAATGTATGAGGGACTCGTCCACACAAATTTTTTGGTCTGGGATGAAAACTTCTTGAAATCGCTGGGAAAAGGCATTGATTAGGGGGCGTATCTTGTACAATTTGTCGTAGTTGGGATGATCTTGGGGAGGGCACTGTGAATTGTCATTGAAGTGGAGAAAACGCATAATCATGTCGTATCTTTTCCTGGACATGACAGCGGAATATATGGGCATGTGTTGGATGGGGCGTTTGGACCAATATGCATGGACTTCGTTCTTTTTTGTAAGCCCCATATTGAACGTAAGGCCCAAAAACAATTTAAATTCGTCCAATGTTAGACGCCGCCACTGGAACATGCGGGCGTAGGAAGAATTGGGGTTGGCAGCAATAAATTGGGATGCATACAGATTAGTTTGATCCACTATATTCTGCAGCAAATCTTGTGGGAAAAATAAACAAAAATAATCAAATTTAGAAAAATTTGTAGTGTCCGGCTGCACACCTGGCTGTGCGGTGAAAGGGGGGATGATAGCGGATCCTGAGTTGGCAGGCAACCATAAGGGGTTTGCCAGGGCATCGGGAAGGTAGGACTGGGTCTGGATTCTTCTGGTTGGGCGTGTATTTCCATTACTTGTACTGGGCTCCTCTTCCTGGGATATGGCGCTGCTGGTGGTGGGCAGTTCTCCTGATCATGGTCCTGATCGCATTCTTTTGGGAGGGACGGTTTCCTCCGGGGACTCGGACTCTGAGCCACTATCCTCCACTGGCTCATATTCTGAACCAGATTCGGATTATGGGAGCTCCCCGCTGCTCTCCTCATCCGACATGGCAAGAATGGCATATGCCTCCTCAGGTGTGTAAACCCTTTGGGACATTATGGCAGTGCTTATTGGTGGGCCTGTGTAATGGTACTGCTGGTGGTAGTGGTGGCGGTCTGTGTGGTGGTACCGATGGCGGTATGGGTGGTGGTGGTGGCGGCACAGATGGTGGTACAGGTGGCGGTACGGGTGGTGGTGGTACCGATGGTGGTATGGGTGGTGGTGGTGGCGGTACCGATGGCAGTACGGTTGGTGGTGGTACCGATGGCGGTACAGCTGGTGGTGGTATCGATAGCGGTACGGGTGGTGGTGGTACCGATGGTGGTACAGGTGGTGGTACAGGTGGTGGTGGCACGGGTGGTGGTACCGATGGCGGCACTAGTGGCGATACTGGTAGCGGGCCTGGAAGTATAGATGCTGGGCCTGATGGCGGTACTAGTGGCGGTACTGGTGGCAGTACTAGTAGCGGTACTGGTAGTGGTACCAATGGCGGTACTGGTAGCCTGTGTGGCGGTACCAATGGTGGTACCGATGGAGGTGGGCCTGTGACAGATGGGCTGATTGATTTATTGACAGATGGGCTGATTGATTTATTGACAGATGGGCTGATTGGCTGGGCTGATTGACAGATGGGCTGATTGATGTGCTGGGCTGTGTGACAGGTCTTCTTTATTGGGGGGGGGGGCCGTGTTGTGCACAGTAAACTAATGTAGACAAACTACACTGATCTCACTTACTGATCTCTGCTCTCTCCTCACAGATCGGTGTGTGAGGAGAGAGCAGGGATCAGGTAGTAACTCCTGCGGTTTGTTTACATTTGTGACCGGCTGTGATTGGACACAGCCGGTCACGTGGTAAACAGCCAATTTCATTGGCTGTTTACCCTGATTGGGGAGGGCTGTGTCCAAGGGACACTCGCCTTCCCCGATCCCCGCCCTGCAAGCCTCTGGCGGCGCGCACGTAGCGCGCCGCCGCGTTTGTTGTGACGTGATCGGCTGTGACTTTGACACAGCCGATCACATGGTAAACAGCCAATGAAATTGGCTGTTTACCGTGATCGGGGAAGCACTGTGTCCGAGGGACACACGCCGTCCCCGATCACCGCGCTGCGCACCCCCGCGGGCGCGCAAGGCATTATCCTGCAGGACATCAATAGACATCCAGTGTGGATAACGCAACCACTTGCCGGACGTCAATCTCCTATTGACTAGACGGGAAGTGGTTAAAATCACTGCTCCCGGAAAAACGACCGTTTTAAAAGATTATTTTTACATTGATACATGTCCCCTCGGGCAGGACCCGGGTCTCCAAACCCTTTTTAGGACAATAACATGCATATTAGGCGTTATAATTAGCAATTTAGATTTCGGTCCGTTCAAAGGTTCTAGTGCGGCTCATCCCTATTGAAGTGCATTATTTATATTATTACATTGTAATAAAAAATGAAATAGTTAAACTGACCATAATGCAGAATGTGCTACCAGATGCAGTGTCATTTGCCACGTCGCATGCCACCAGATGCAGGTTGTCACTTGCCAGGTCGCCTGCCTTCAGATGCAGCTTGTAACTTGCCACGTCACCTGGCACCAGATGCAGCTTGTCACTTGCCACGTTGCCTGCCACCAGATGCAGCTAGTCAATTGCCACGTCGCCTGCCACCAGATGTGGTTTGTCACCTGCCACCACATGAAGATTGTAACTGCAGTGGTGGCAGCACAAGTGTTCGCAATTAGTTCAGAGGCAGGCCTGGAGTAGTGGGTAGTGAACTGCGGTGATGGGGGGCAGGCAGTGAGAGATAATCTCATCTCTCTGCTCCCCTGCCTCACCTCCAGCAGTGTAGCGGTGTTCTGACGCACTGTGTGGGCGGAATTGCATTGAGACACCTTTTTCCCATATTAACTCTTAAGCCCTGTACACACGATCGGTTTTACCGATGAAAACAGTCCGATGGACTGTTTTCATCGGAAAAACCGATCGTGTGTGGGCCCCATCGGTGAAAAAAAATAGAACATGTTTTAAATTTTTCCGGTGGAAAAAAAAACCGATGGGAAATTCCGTTCATCTGTGTGGAACTCCATTGGAGAAAAAATCCACGCATGCTCAGACTGAATTAGGAGACGGGAGCGCTCGTTCTGGTAAAACTAGAGTTCGTAATGGAGATAGCACATTCGTCATGCTGTAACGGACTGAAAAGCACGGAGACTGAAAAGCGCAAATCGGCTCTCACCAAACTTTTACTAACACGCGGTAACGCAAAATCAGCAAAAGCAGCCCAAAGGGTGGCACCATTGGATTTGAACTTCCCATTTATAGTGCCGTCGTACGTCACTGAGTTTTTGGACGGTCGGAATTTTGTCTGATGGTGTGTGGGCAAGACTGATGGAAGTCAGCTTCATCGGAATTCCGATGGAAAAATCCATCGGATTTGATTCCATCGGAAATCCAATCGTGTGTACAGGGCTTTACAGGAGAGAATTTCCCTTCCTAGTGGTAGATTTCCTCTCACTTCCTGTTGTATCCTTCCGTTTGTAAGTAGGAGTCTTTTGAAAGTCGGATATTTGAAAGTAGGGGCCTGCCCTATGTACTCTGCAGAAATTTGGGCCTTAGGTGTTGGTGTTGCCACAACATTGTAAGCCCTCACAGTTACTCTTGGTGGGCGCAGGAACGGGCCCTGCTGTGAAATATTAGATCAAGAATTGTAATTACATGCCCTTGTTGAACAGGGTCATAAAAATTGGGCCTTTGGTGGTGGACGGTGTGGTGGTGTTGCCACAACACTGTAAGCTCTCACAGTTAGGCCTCGTACACACGACCGAGTTTCTCGGCAAGAACCAGCAAGAAACTTGCTGGCAGAGATGTCTTGCCGAGAAACTCGTTCGTGTGTATGGTTTCTCGTCAAGAAAACCGACAAGTAATCTCGACGAGAAAATAGAGAACCTGCTCTCTATTTTCTCATCGAGATTCTCGTCGGCATGTTTCTCGACGAGAAAAGTGAGTGTGTGTACACTTACCTGTCCTCCCAGAAGCCCGCGCATGTTCGAAATGAATTCGACGCATGCGTGGTAGCTTCCTAGGCATAGGTAGGGTATACCAAGATGGCGGCGACGGCATCGAATGTGACGAGCGCATGCTCGTCGTAGTCGATGACGTCACCGCGTACGCTCCATTCAAAGAACCGCGGGTTTTTTGAATCGAGCGTGTGTACACTCGGCCGGGACAAGTTTCTTGTCCAAGAATCTCGTCGAAAAAAACGACATGTTTTTTTCAACGAGAATCTCGGCCGTGTGTACGAGGCTTGACTCTTGGTGGGTGCAGGAATGGGCCCTGCTGTGAAATATTAGATCAAGAATTGTAATTACATGCCCCTGTTGAACAGGGGCAGAAAAATTGGGCCTTTGGTGGTGGACGGTGTGGTGGTGTTGCCACAACACTGTAAGCCCTCACAGTTACTCTTGGTGGGCTCAGGAAAGGGCCCTGCTGTGAAATATTAGATCAAGAATTGTAATTACATGCCCCTGGTGGACAGGGACAGAAAAATTGGGCCTTAGGCACTGGTGCTGGTGCCACAACACTGCAACTCCTCACAGATACTATAGTTGGAGCGCAGGAATGAGCCCTGCTGCAAAGTATTACAGCAAAAATTTTAATTACACACCCCTGTTAAACAGGGGCAGAAAAATTGGGCCTTAGGCACTGGTGCCACAACACTGCAACCCCTCACAGATACTATAGTTGGAGTGCAGGAATGAAAAATTGGGCCTTAGCCACTGGTGGTGTTGCCCAGAACCAAAAATGTTCTTACAAGCTATCAACATGAACATTGAGAAGGAAGAGGATAGTCACTCAGCATAACAGGATAGTCACTCAGCATCGGCCTAGGTAGTCTTGAGGGGATCTCACATTAAAATAAAAATCATTCGGTTACATCAGCATCAGGTGCTTTGTAGCTGGTGATCCAAGACTGATTCATTTTTATGAAGGTCAGCCGATCGACCGAGTCGGTGGACAGGCGCACCCTGTGATCAGTTACGGAGCCTCCAGCAGCACTGAATGTGCGTTCTGAAAGAACGCTGGATGCAGGACAGGCCAGTAGCTCAATTGCATACTGTGCAAGCTCTGGCCAGTGATCCATCCTCAAGACCCAGTAACCCAGAGGATTTTCGGGTGGGAAAGGTGTCCAAGTCTGATCTTGCCCCTAGGTATTCCTGCACCATGTAAATCAGGCGCTGGCAATGGTTGCTGGAACCGATCATACCTTGGGGATGCGGACTAAAAAATTGTTTGAACGCATCGGTCACACGGCCACCTTCTCCACCGCTCCTTCTGTGACTGACCCAAGCCTCAGCAACACGTTGTCCAGGACCAGGAATTTGTAACTTCCCAGCCTCTGGAAACACGTTACACAAACCTTTCTGCAAGGCCTCCCGAAGATGTTTCATCCTCTGCTCCCTCTGCGACGGCTGGATAAGGTACACAACCTTACCCTTGTAACGTGGATCAAGGAGGGTTGCCAGCCAGTAATGATCGCTCTCCTTGATACCACCAATACGAGGATCCTTCCGCAGGCTTTGCAGGATCAGGGAGGCCATGCAGCGTAGGTTTGCTGAGGCATTCAGTGCACAGATACTCATTGATGGCCCTCTGCTGTGTGTGCAGCCACTGCAGCATGGCCAACGTTGAGTTCCACCTGGTGGGCATGTCACAGATTAGGTGGTTCTTGGGCAGGTTAAATTCCTTTTGTAGGTCAGCCAGCCGAGCACTGGCATTATATGACCGGCGGAAATGCACACAGACTTTCCTGGCCTGACTCAGGACATCCTGTAAGCCCGGGTACCTGCCCAAAAACCGCTGCACCACCAAGTTAAGGACGTGAGCCAAACAGGGCACATGGGTCAACTGTCCCTGTCGGAGGGCGGAGAGGAGGTTGGTGCCATTGTCACAAACCACCATTCCTGGCTTAAGCTGGCGTGGCGTCAACCACCTCTGAGCCTGCCCCTGCAGAGCTGACAGAATCTCTGCCCCAGTGTGGCTCCTGTCCCCCAAGCACACCAGCTCAAGCACCGCATGGCATCTTTTTGCCTGTGTACTTGCGTAGCCCCTTGATTGCCTACGGAGCACCGCTGGTTCCGAGGACAAATCAGCAGAGGAAGAGGCCATGGAGGAAGAAGAAGAGGAGGGGGTGGAGGAGAGAGGTGTGTTAGAATCACCAGTAGTAGCATTTTGGAGGCGTGGTGGCGGAACAACCTCCAACACTACTGCACCCTGTCCTGCATCCTTCCCAGCTGCCAGGAGAGTCACCCAGTGCGCCGCGAAAGATAGGTAACGTCCCTGTCCATGCCTGCTGGACCACAAGTCAGCGGTAATATGCACCTTACCACTGACCGCCATGTCCAGCGAGGCCAAGACATTGCCTTCCACATGCTGGTAGAGAGCCGGAATTGCCTTCCGTGAAAAAAAGTGGCGTTTGGGAACCTGCCACTGAGGTACCGCACATTCCACAAACTCACGGAAGGGGGCAGAGTCTACCAACTAAAAAGGCAGCAGTTGAAGTTCTAGCAATTTAGCCAAGCTAGCATTCAACCACTGGGCATGTGGATGGCTGGGAGCAAATTTCTTTTGCCGGTGTAGCAACTGGGGCAGGGAAATTTGCCTGGTACAATCGGACGTTGGTGTACCGATAGCAGATTGCCCGCAAGTACTTGGAAGTGGCACACCTAATTCTACACCTTCATGCCTCTCAGTGCAGGTTTCTGAGAGGACTGAAGGTATAGTGGGGTTGGAGATCCCAGCTGATGAGGAGCAAGGAGAGGTCCGCTTTGTTCTTTGGTGTGGGTCTTTTATGTACGCTTGCCAACGGACTGCATGGCAGGTCGACATATGTCTGGTCAAGCATGTGGTGCCCAGGCGGCTGATGTTTTGGCCACGCGAGATACGCTTGAGACATATGTTGCAAATAGCAGCGGTGCGATCTAATGCACTCATCTCAAAAAAGGCCCACACCAAAGAACTTTTGGAATAACGCGCAGAGACAGCAGCGCCCTGCACATGCGGAGCTCTGCAGTGTGATGCAGTCAGTGTGCTGCCCTTAAGCTGGCCCCTGGACAGCATCCTGCCTCGTTGGAGATGTGCCTCCTCCTCCTCCTCCTCCTCCTCTCTCCTATCAGGGACCCACGTGGAGTCAGTGACCTCATCATCCCCTCCCTCCTCATCACTGGAGCAAACCTGGCAGTATGCTGCAGCTGGGGGAACATGACTGCCATATTGCTGTCCTTCTTGGGCACCCCCTCTCTCTGGGCTCACGTTACTGCCTTCCTCTAGCTGGGTACCATCATCGAAGCCTTCAAAATGCTGAGCATCCTCCTGGAGCATTTACCCAACACTGTGGTCAAATGCCGCGTACACACGATCGTTTTTAATGTCATTTTCAAAAACAAAGTTTTTCTCGACGTGATTTTTCTTGTTTACTCTCAAGCCAGTCTTGCATACACACGTTCATTAAAAAAAACGCACGAGCAAAGCACAGTGACGTAGAACACGTACAACAGCACCATAAAGGGAAAGTTCCGTTCGAATGGCGCCACCCTTCATGTTAGTAAAGTTTGTTGAGCGACGATTCGTGCTTTTCAGCCTCGTGCTTTTCAGTTCTTTACAGCGTGACAAATGTGCTCTCTCCATTACGAACGCTAGTTTTACCAGAACGAGCGCTCCCGTCTTATACTTGATTCTGAGCATGCGCGTTTTTTTCCCCTCGTAAAAGCATACACACTACCGTTTTTCACGTCGTTAAAAAAAACGATGTGAAAAATGACGTGAAAAAATGGAGCAGGTTCTCATTTTTTTTAGGCCATTTTTCACGTCGTTAAAAATGCTCTAGAGCCTACACACGATCGTTTTTAATGCCCAATTTAAAAAAAAAAAATTTTTAACGTCGTGAAAAACGGTCGTGTGTATGCGGCAAAACAGTTCGGGGGACTCCTCAGGAGGACATGGTGGGGCTAGGGAAGGAGTGACTGATGCCATTGAGCCGAGGGAAGAGGCCGCGTTGGCAGCTGCTTTGCCAGACAAAGTACCCTGAGCCTGGGTGAGAGAGGATGAGGAGGATGAGGACGACTTGGTCATCCACTCTACCAAGTCTTCGGAATGTTGCGGCTCAACGCGGCCAGCTGCCGAAAAAAGGACAAGCCTGTCCCACGTGCTGATGAGGATGCACCGTGTCCACGACCAGCACTGTTGTCTCTAGACACAGAGCCTGCTTGCCCTCTTTTATTGGCTTGTGACTGTCTACATCTCCTTGTTGGCCTTCCAGACATACTAATGGCCTGCAGTGAGATGTTTCTGCACAAAGCTGGGATGTGTATATATACTGATTATACTGCAGCTAGCAGAATCAACTGCCTGTCTGTACTATTATTAGTATGAGAACACCAGCAATTGTCTTCAGGTAGCTTTAGGTGCACACTGTGCAAAGGACACAGTACACTAACTGTAAATACTGCAGCTGCCTGCCTGTGGTATTAATATGATCAGAAGAACACCAGCAATTGTCTTCAGGTAGCTTTAGGTGCACACTGTGCAAAGGACACAATACACTAACTGTAAATACTGAAGCTGCCTGCCTGTGGTATTAATATGATCAGAACACCAGCAATTGTCTTCAGGTAGCTTTAAGTGCACACTGTGCAAAGGACACAGTACACTAACTGAAAATACTGCAGCTCCCCGCCTGTGGTATTAGTATGAGAACACCAGCAATTGTATTCAGGTAAGCTTTAGGTGCACACTGTGCAAAGGACACTACATCAAAATACTGCAGCTCCCTGCCAGTATTAGTATGATAACATCAGCAATTGTATTCAGGTAAGCTTTAGGTGCACACTGTGCAAAAGACACTAAATCAAAATACTGCAGCTCCCTGCCTGTATTAG